>CM042684.1:307771253-309133998 GCA_023614405.1 Avena insularis
TGAGCTACTAGATGATCCTCATCATTTGGAGTGGAAGGAACTTGAATCTCTCTTTTACTCTAAATTTTATCCTCCTCATGAAATTCATAAAGATAGAAATTACATTTATAATTTTCACCCACATGATGGAGAAAGTATTGCCCAAGCATGGGGGAGACTGAAGTCACTAATGCTCAAATGTCCCATTCATGAGCTCCCCAATAATATTGTTATTAACAATTTCTATGCAAGGCTTTCAGGACATCACAAGGACTATCTAGATACTTGTTTAGAGGGATCCTTCACAAGTAAGGAGGTCAAAGCTAAGTGGGGTCTTCTTGAAACAATTCAAAGCAATACCGAAGATTGGGATAACAACATAGGTAAAGAACCAGGTATAAACTATGAGTATGATTGCATTAAGTCTTTCGCTGAAACTGCTGATTTTCAAGAGCTTAGTGCTAAATATGGTCTTGATCCTCAAATTCTTGTTGATTGTTATAGAACCTTTGCTTCTCATAATAATGCTCCTAAAGAAAAATGGGACATGTATCATGAGCCTTATAAAGACACTTGCATGGAAAATGAAATTGTTATTAATGATAGCAATAAACATGCTCAAACCTCTGAAAGTACTATTTCTTATAAGCATGTTAATTTTTGTGGAATACATAGACCCTGTGAGAATAATCAAATTGAAGAAGAATATTGCATCACCCACAGGAATGAAAAAACTAGAATGTGGTATAGGGCTTTAAATGACCTTGGTAAAAAAGTTTGTGCCCTTTATCCTTTTATTTGTGAACTTTGCTTTGAAGTGGGTCATTTCAATTTTCAATGCTCGGACCATAATAATAGCCCTTCTAATCCAATGAGTACTGCAAGTTTGTATTGTGATGACATGATCACTCCTAATCAGCATGATGAACTTACATTATTTTTGGGATGTGAAGAGTTATAAAGAAAAACCTCTTTGGTAGATATGGGTGCTTTTGATATGAATAGTGTCCTGCATGGTTGTCATCTTTATTGTGTTGATAATTACCACACAAATACTTACATAGAAAATATTATAAAAGATGAGGCTTTACCAAAATATGACATGACTAATATGTGTTTTGTTCTTATTAATGAAAAGGAGGAATCCTCCAAAGTTTCTTATATTGTCTCTAACAATGAACCAGGGTATATGGAGAAGGTTCCTTTCAAGCCTCTCCCTCCTAAAGAGAGGAAGAAAAAGAAGAAGAGGAGGAGTAAAAGAAGAGAGGAAACGGTATTTCCCCCTAAGCATGTTGCTCCTATTATAGTTTTTGATGAGTCTGAACTCGATGATGTTCCTATGCCTATTACCTATAGTAGTGATCATGATTGGGAAAATCACACTACCTTTGATATTGAAAATCTCTTCGGTACCAATTCTGAAAATGATGATATTAATAATTGCTATACTAATAGTGCTATCCATGATCCTTCCAATGATGATATGTTTACAAATGAACAGACTTTGGAAGATAACTATTGTATTGATTATGATGATACTATACCTCCAATATATGATGATTGCAATGATGAATATGATATTTTCAGTCCACCTACTATTGAGGAGGAAGTTAATTATGATTACAATATGCCTCCTATATTTGATGATTATGGTGATGAAAATAATAATGATAGCTATTTTGTTGAATTTGCTCCCACTACAATCAATAAGAATGACTATGTTTATGTGGGGAGTATTAATTCTTTTATGCATGTGGCTCATGATAAGAATGTTTCTTGTGATAGTTATATTGTTACTTTTATTCATGATGCTACTGAAAGTTATTATGAGAGAGGGAAACATGGTTTTATGCATCTCAATGATATTAAGTTTCCCCTCTTTATGTTGAAAATTTTGAAGTTGTACTTGTTTTGCTTTCCTATGCTTGTTGCTTTGTGCTTTCATGACTTGTTTCTTTACAAGATTCCTATGCATAGGAAGTGGGTTAGACTTAAATGTGCTTTGAATTTGCTTCCTGATGCTCTCTTTTACTTAAATTCATATTTCTTATGTGAGCATGGAGGAAGTCCTTGCGACCTGATAAGAAGAGAACATGGATATATCAGAACATACATGTGTATTAGCACCCGTGTCAATCCACTAATCAGGAGAATGACATACTGAAAGGATAGTAGGTAAAATACCGTACCCAACGTCCTTCATCTCAGTATCGCTAATAACAACATTAGCGGTCTTGCCGTTGTTCCCATGTTGCCGCTTGTCAAAGCGATTAGGGCAGCTAGGAGCCTAATGATCAGGATCACCACAGACGTGGCAAGAGCCTTTCTTCTTATCATTCTTCCTCTTAAAGTTGGTGGAGTGAGTGGCCTTGTTCTTGCCATCAAACTTCCCTTTGCCATCAGACTTGTTCTTATTCTTGAACTTGTGGGATTGGAAGTTTTTCTTCTATACCAAATTGGCACTAGAAGCTCCCTCAAAACCTCCAGCACGTGTTTCCTTTGCTCTCGCCTTCTCTTCCACATGAAGAGACCCAATGAGATCTGTAACCGAAAACTCTTGTCTCTTATGTTTCAGAGAAGTAACAAAACTCCTCCACATGGGAGGAAGCTTGGCAATAATGCCTCCGTCCACAAACTTGTCCGGTAAGGTACACTTGAACTGCTCGAGTTTTTTGGCAAGTGATTGTATCTCATGAGCTTGCTCAACGACGGAGCGCTCATCAACCATCTTGTAGTCATAGAATTGCTCCATGACATACAACTAAGTGCCAGCGTCCGAGACCCCAAACTTGGCCTCGAGCGCATCCCACACGTCTTTGCCATTATCAAATGACATATATGGGTCAACAATGTTGTCCCCAAGAATACTGAACAGAGCCGTCATAAACATATTATCGGCTTTCTTAAAGGCCACTTCCTGCTCAGCAGAAAGATCTCCTTCAGGTTTGTCAAGAGTGGCGCTATAGCAGTTTAGGTTTTTAAACCATAGAATTGCTCTCGCGCGCCATCTCTTATAGCGCATACCATCAAACGAAGGAGGCCTAGTAGCCGTGGCTACACCAGTGAAATTCAGTTGCCTATAATCAGGTTTTTAGATTGTTGAAAGTGTAAGCAATAATCCATATGATTTAATCCGAATAATAAACTGATAAAACGTGATCATACAGACAGTACTAAAACTAATCATGTAGATCAACAAAGTAGATGAACAGATTATATCTAAATAAGATAAACCTATCACATCTACACCGAACGCTAGAATAAGGAACTCTAGCAGAATCTAAAATAAGAAGTTCAGGGTAGAGCGTGAAGTAGAGTCGGCAGCGATAGCAGCGTCATCGCTCATGTTGAGGTTGTCGAAGAGGTCGGTGACGTCCGGGAAGAAGTCGCCGTCCGGGAACTCGTCGTCGGAAGACATTGTGGAAACCAGTAGTCGCGCAGAAGCGCTCCCCAAAAACCTGATCGCCCCTCACCCGTACAGGTTCACAAGAGGCGGCGTTCCGGAGGCCTACTGTCCCAATCTGCGGTGCACGCGCAAGCCAGGATGAGGAAGACGAAGACGGCGGCGCAATAGACTAGAAGGAGACGCGTGTTGTAAGCGATGCTAATTAGGTTTAGCACGGAGGTTTATATAGCGCAGGCCAGGAAGATCGTGAGACTCAGCCTACGTCCAAGTCGGTAATAGTCCATGTCCCATAAAGACTGGAAACGGCTGACTCATTAACGCGTTCGTTAATTACTCGTAATTAATCTAAGATTAATTTTCCAAACTAGCAAAAATAAAGCTCGGCTCGGCGAGATTCCCGCAACCCGCGGCACGCGCGCGCGTCGTGACGAGGCGTGGCGAGGCGAGGCGGGCGGCGTCGGAGGAGGAGTACGCGAGAGCTGCTCTTCTTCTCACATCTTAGTGAGTGGTGGAACAGCCTAGTATAAGGAGATGTAACTCTCACTCAACTAGCAGTATGGGACTAAACTTTGACACCACGTGCACAACCATATGCTGCCATGTACAAATGGACTAAAGTGAATTTCAGAATTTGTCTAATGGGCCAATAGACCAAAACTCACCAAATTTTAACAATATATGCTTATCAAGAAAGAGGTGTTTTCCCTTAAATGGAGTCGTATTGTGTCCTTCATGCTCCGAACATAATTTTGGCTTAATGGCCCAGCTAGCGAGCGTTGTGTGCTGGCCCATGAGAGAACCGGAAGAGCTAAGGTAGCAAAAAAAAATAAAAAAAATAACGGAGAGGCACACGATGTAACTACCTCGGTGAATTACGCTCTTAGTTACAAGCCTGGATGAGCGGAAATGGTTAAAATAGTACGGTGGGGCCAAATGCTACTCACAGGTAGACCTTTCGGCCGTCCTAACCATTTCCAAACGTCGGGACAAGAACGAGCAGCGTAATCGGCAGGCGAAGGGATCAACTACATACACAAATGAGTATGTATGCAAGCCACCATACAATAGTCCTCAGAGCCATTCCATCTAAAAGAAATAGAAATATTGCAACGCCATACGGCAAGATCCAAATATCCTAGATAGATATAATAGTTTAGGATATCTCCTCATACATCAAACATCAGAGTATCAGGCGGAAGCGGAAAACAAGATCCGAGTACGGATAAGAAGCAAATCGACATAAGATGCCCCATAAATAAACACATCCCGCCCACAGATCTCACGGATCCCGCTTCGGAATCTCTACACCGAGTGATCGTACCAACATCGTCCGTCTCCTCCACCCAAAGATCCATCTTGCGAATTTACCTGCTCATCTGAATCAAACAATTTATCGTGTGAGACCCTAGGGGTACTCAGCAAGACTTTATGCCTCTAAAGGGACACAACCTGGGGTGACGCAATTGCAGCAAAAGATAATACCTAACAATTCTATAGATACTCGCTAACCATCCGCCTAACCAAAGATAGACGGATGTCCGTGAATTAAATAACAACACTTATAACGGTAACATTAACAGATCCATCCTCCTCCTCGCTTTCCGACGAGGAAGCGGACGAACAACCCCCCATCCATTGGCAGTTTTATTATCCATTCCATGAGAGTTGCACTATTTACTAGTCAGGTACTTAGTCATATTAAAGCGGTACTTTAATTATACTTGTCTATGATCGAGAAACTGTGCTCCAAGTCGCCCATAATCATGACACGGCTTTCAGAAGATTTACCTGCAGGTGCACAAATAGCAACACACACTCGATCAACCTCGGAAAAACCAAATCAAAACCCAACGAGGCATTCACGACAAAGCGATCACAGGATTCAGAAATATTTCAGGGGCCACCCCATTAAGCTACCCGCAACGAAGTTGGCCGGCTCCGAGACGGACTCAAGGTTTGCGTCAATGGCTGTAAACGACTGGGAACCCGAAAGTGTGACTGGGCTTGTCGATACCGCGAAAACACTCCGCTTACCTAAACAGTACAGGTGCATCCTCGCACAATCTTAAAGAAAACAGTAAAGCATGGCATAAGTACAGAATAGTAATAAAGCCCCAAACTACTTTGTGGCCCCAAGAAATAAGAATGAATCAAGCTCTGGCTCAGGGGGGTTCATAAGCCTCCCGGATGTGGATAGCGCGAATATTCAAGGAACAGGAATCAAGTACTCGGGGTCCTACGGGACACAAGTGAGCATGAAAAACCAAATAGCAGATATTGCTCACCGGTGCCACTTTCATTAGTTATCCCAATACTACTCAGGTTACGTTGTTTAGGTACCTCGTTATCCATCCGACACTCACATACCCTACACATGCTGTTCTACGACTCGCATGGCTCAAACAACTCCTGTAGTAATGGCTCATGGGATGGAGGAACAAGCTTCGGTGGGGTTTAAAAGTAAAGGCTATGCAATACTTGGGATTCAGTTTAATGCAATCGCGACTCAATGATGCAAGAATAAGATAGAAGCAATAGGTACTGTATGTATGCAAGCATGTGGTAGTGCTTGCCTGGCAGCTCAGTTGAAGCGAGAGAAGGATCTGGGTAGTGCTCCTGGTTTTCTTGGTAAATCCCCTGCTCAGCGTCTATTCGAAGAAGAACCAAACAAACAAGGGCCAACATAAATAAAATGCACAAGCATATGAATAAAATGCATCAAGCAAACAATCATGCCATGATGAATGATGCACAATTTGCATGGCAATAAAGTAGCATGGCATGGGTGAGGTGTGGAATACAAAAGTAAAGCATTTCATGGAGTTTTACTCATATTTTATACTCAAATAAGTTGATGTATACTTTATATTTATATGATGCATGCTGCAAAACAGAACATGAAATGCATAAACAGAAAGGTCTCGTCGAGCTAATCATTTTAGACATATCATTTGTTAAATTTGGAGTTATAAAACAAAAGTTATTAATTAATTAAGATAAAGGGCATTTTAATGTAATTTTAATCAACTCGAAATTTAAGGTGTTCAAAATATATTTTGAAGGGCATATTTGAATTCCTCACATTTTTCTGATTTCAAAACATATATTACATGTTTAATTTGGGTTTATATTTTAAAAGTTATGTGAAAACAGATTTGAAATTTGAATTTAAATTAATTTGGAAAAGTTTGAATTAAAACAGAAATACAGAAATTCTTTGTCACCCAGTCCTAGACCTAGTCACGCATAATGACAAGTGGGGCCAGTGGGCGATACCGCGTCTAGGAAAAGCTATTACCACCGCGGCGCTTCCCACCATCGCGATCGACGGTGGGGCCACGGCAACCTCGTATACACGCTGCCGCCGGGACGTACACGGGGGAGCCCGGGAGCGCCGGGTTAAGGCTAAGGTTCTACGGGGCTTTTGTAAAGGGCCGTGGAGGTCGACGGTGGGCTCTGCGCATCATGGATTGAGCGAGAGAAAACGGAGGGCTATCTGCAAAAAGGACCGCGCATCGTGGATCTTCTCCGCGATCGACCGATCGGTGCGGCGACCAGCGCAGCGCGAGAATCGAACCAGGACCTGGCGGGCGTCTGAGGCGGCAGCCATCGCGGTAGGGAGGTAGTCGTTAGGAGGTAGGCGTGCTTTAGGTGAGGTTACGCGGCTGAAGGCAGACGCCAACAAGACACCGCCAGCAGAGGCCGCTCGACGAAAAGTCCGCGAGGCTAGGGCGGTACGGTGAGGCAGAGCGGTTCTAGGAGGTAGAGGAGCTCACCGCGAGTTTGTCGGGCGGCGTTCTGGGCAGAGGAGCGGGCGATCGGCGACGAGGCGACGCCGTGGAGCTAGGGTTTCGGCCTGCGTCGCAAGGCGGTGGTGATGTGCCTCCTCCTCCTCAGCGGGTACGGGCGACGCAGGGACCTCCTCGGTCTTCGGTCACCTCCACGACGTGCACATCGGCTAGATCAACTGGCGGCAAGTCAAGGTGGCAAGAGAGAGGTGGGCGTGGGAGAGGAAGGAGAGGAGATGCAGGGCCCTGGGGATGGATTTGGGCGAGGCAGAGAGGTTGTGGGGCGGAGGGTAAAGCGAGGGAGAGGGAGGAGGTGCCGTGCGGGAGTGGGTAGGGAAAAAGGTGGCTCGGGTGCCACCTTTCCTTCTCCTCCTCACGTGCTCGAGCTGGAGCCTGTCTGGGCTGGTCCCGGGCAGGTAGGCCTGGAAGAGGGGAGGTAGGGCAGCTGGGTGGGGCATGCAAGACAGAGAGAAGAGAAAGAGAGGAGAGGGAGGCTGGTCTAGGATAGGTAGCCTCGGGTTAGGGTTTTTGTTAGGGTTGGGGGTAGGTAGCTGGGGTGGTTAGGGCTGTCAGGTGGGGCCAGCAAGGTAGGGAGGGGGAGAGAGGCCGAGAGAGAGGGAGGAAGCTAGGGAGGCTCGGTTTAGGGTTAGGAGAGAGGGGGTATGGTGATAGGTGGTGGTAGAGGTGTAGGTGATTAGGGTTAGGATCTTAGATAGAGGGTTTAGAGAGAGGGGGGTTTAGATGAGGGTGTTGGCTATGATCACACTTGATCATGCAAGGGCATAACCAAGGAGATGAAGAAAAGACACAAGGCAAGGAAAAACAACAAGGTGGAAAGGTTGAGAGAGAAGAGGGAGAGATCCAAAAGAGATGTACACCACTCAACAATTCAAATAAAAACCAAAAGACTAGAATGTGGTGGTGCTTGCATGGCCCATGCAAAATATTCAATGCCATGTTTATTCTTGTGAGAACAATAATATTAACATGACATTATTCTTATGCATCCCCAAAGTTGGAATAAAAGCCAAGCAAAAAGAATTAAAAGGATGCCCCATGTGGAGTAGATGGAGATGACCATATTTGAATAGAAATGGGACTTGCTAGTGTGTATGTGCCACTAGGTATTTAGTAAGCCCAAAAATATCCCAGCATGATAATAACCCCAAAACAACCCATATGGAAGCTAGGAAAAGGTTCCACTCACAAGGCATGCAAAGGTGGCCATGTGGCTCTCATAAACCAATAATGTGGAAACAATATGGTGCATATATGAGAGCATGTGGAGATAGAATTGGATCCATTCCAACCCACATGAGCTAGAGGTGAAACCAAATAAGTTGCAATGCTCATATATGGTGGAATGGTGGAATGATGGGGTGATGACAAGAAAGGTGGTGGAGTTAATAAAAGATATGCCCCCAACTCAACTTGGGCATTTAAACAATATATCAAGAACCAAACACAATATCAAAAGGCAAATGCAATTTACAATGCATATGAGAGAAGAACCAACACAAAAAGGGTTTTATATGATGCTCAAATGCAAGGTGGCATGATGACATGAGCATGATATATTTATGATGCATATATATTAAGTAGCCATTATATTACTAGACCAAGTAGCATTACAATTGTTAGACAATTGGGATGCTACAACTCTCCCCCACTAAACAGGAATCTCGCCCCGAGATTCTAGGAAGAAGAAGAAGACTCACAGAGGGTAGGATACTTGGCACGGAGCTCATCTTCACGTTCCCAAGTGGCTTCATCAACCGAATGGTGCGACCACTGCACCTTGCGTAACCGATGGACTTGTTGCAGTCCTTCTTCTGCGACTTCAAGGATTTTGTGGGTGTTCTTGATAAGACAGGTCTTCTTGGAGATTGATAAGCTCGTGGTCCACGGTCCCGCCGGATCCTTGAAGCACTTCTTGAGTTGAGAGATGTGGAAAACATCATGGACCTTGAGTTTTCCGGAGCTCAAGAGCATAAGCAACTTCTCCTCTTCTTCCACGAATTTTGAATGGACCGATGTATCTAGGAGCCACTTTCCTTTGATACCAAACGGTGCGTGCCTCTCATGGAGTGACACGAAGGTAAACGAGATCACCAGGACATACTCCATGTCCGTGTGCTTTCTGTCATAATTGCTCTTCCGCGACTTTGAGCAATCTTTAGATTTTCAAGAATGATGTGAACTTTCTCCTCCGCTTGAGTTACAAATGTCGTGGCCAAACAATATTCTTTCTCCTGCACCCGACCAACCAATCGGAGTTCTGCATTTGCGGCCATAGAGAGCCTCAAATGGTGCCATCTTTAGACTTTTCTGGAAGCTATTGTTGTAAGAGAATTTAGCATAAGGGAGGCATTATTCCCACTTCATGCCAAAAGAGATGACGCAAGCACGGAGCATATCCTCCAGAATCTGATTGATCCTTTCAACTTGTCCTTGCGACTGAGGGTGGTAAGCTGTGCTGAAGTTCAATTTTGTTCCCAAAGCATTTTGGAAACTTTCCCAGAACTTGGAAGTGAAGATGCTTCCACGATCTGAACTGATCTCAAGAGGGACCCCATAGAGAGAAACAATTCTGTTGATATAGAGCTCAGCCAACTGAATTGCAGAAATTGTTTCCTTGACGGGAAAGAAGTGAGCCACTTTAGAAAGCCTGTCAATGACAACAAAGATTGCATTGTTGCCCTTCTGCGACCTCGGAAAACCAGTGATGAAGTCCATCTCTACTTTCTCCCATTTCCATTCCAGGGGTTTCAATGGATGTAGAAGACCGGAAGGTTTCTGATGGACAGCTTTAACTCTGCGGCAAACATCACACTCCGAGACATACTTGGCACAATATCGTTTCAATCCCGGCCACCAATATTGTGTTTTCAAGTCCATGTACATCTTTGTGCTGCCAGGGTGGATAGAAAGAATGTAATCATGCGCCCTTGAGAACTTGTTCTCTCAAACCCGTAGTTCGAACAAACATCCGTGTTCAAAGAAAAGCGTGCCTTGATCATCGACGTGGAAGGACTCATACTGGAAGCTGGATGTTGGATATGATCTTTTGGTGTATGGATCCCTGTTGAAAAGAGAACCTTTTCTTCCAAGAGAGGGGTTGCCAGAAGGTTCAGAAGATACCCTTGATCCACAATTTCAAGGTTGAGCTGACGGAATTCCTCGCACAAGAGAGGCTGTTGTTCTTCCATCATGAGGTTGTTGACATAAGCTTTGCGGCTGAGAGCATCGGCCATTACATTAGCTTTGCCCGGAGTGTAGTTGATGGTCAAATCGAAGTCATTGATTGCTTCAATCCATCTCCTCTGCCGAAGGTTGAGATCAGGCTGAGTGAAGATATACTTCAAACTCTTGTGATCGTAAAAGATTTCTAACGGTTGCCGAGCAAGTAATGCCTCCATACTTTCAAAGCAAAGACAATCGCTATGAGTTCGAGGTCATGTGTAGGATAGTTGATTTCATGCGTCTTCAACTGTCGAGAGGCATAAGCAACAACTTGCTTTTCTTGCATGAGGACCGCACCCAATCCTTGCAAAGATGCGTCGCAGAATATCTGGAAGGGCTTGGATGTATCTGGAGGAACCAAGACTGGTGTGGAAGTGATCTTCTCTTTGAGTGTTTCAAAGCTTGCTTGACATGCAGGAGTCCAAAGGTATTTCTTGCCTTTCTTGAGGAGATCGGTAAGAGGATTCGCTATCTTCGAAAAGTTCTGAACGAAGCGACGACAATAACTAGCCAACCCAAGGAAGCTCCGGACTTCTTTGACATTTACAGGAGGAAGCCAGTCAACAATTGTCTTTACAGTTTCCGGGTTGACTGCAATGCCCTTGGCAGAGATGACGTGACCAAGATAGGTTACTTGAGGCAGCCAAAACTCACACTTGGAGAACTTTGCATACAGGCGGTTCTCACGAAGCTTGTTTAGGACACACCGAAGGTGTTCTTCATGTTCTTCCTGTGACTTAGAATAGACTAGGATGTCATCCAGGTAGACCACAACGAACTTATCAAGATACTCCATGAAAACCGAGTTCATGAGCCTCGAGAAGGTAGCAAAAGCAGGTGAGACCGAAGACATGACCGCTACTACACATACAGCCATAGCGGGTGGTGAAAGCTGTTTTAGGAACATCTTCCTTGCGAATCTTGATTTGATGATAACCACTTCTCAAGTCAAGCTTAGAGAATACCACAGCTCCAGCTAGCTGATCGAAGAGATCATTAATCCGCGGAAGGGGATATTTATTCTTGATGGTTTTAGCATTGAGAGCCCGATAGTCAACACAAAGTCTATCACTTGTCTCGCTTCTTCACAAAGATTGTTGGGCTACCCCAAGAAGAAGTCTGTTGAATGAAACCCAACTTCTCTTGTTCATCAAGTCGACGCTTGAGTTCAGCCAACTCAGCAGACCCATTTTATAAGGCCGCTTGGAGAGGAGCGACCGGTTCAAGCTCAATTACAAACTCAACCTCACGATCCGGAGGCATACCTGGGAACTCTTCAGGAAAGACATCTAGGAACTCACAGACCACCAGAACACTCTGAATAGCTTCCATAGCATCATCATACAGAGCCGCCAAAGATTGATATAAAACACAAGTCAGTACTATAATGGAGAATACTAATAATCCAAAATAGTACCAAGATGGAATTAACCAATTTTAAAGGATACAATTTACTAAGATGATATTAAAATATCAACAAAGTTCAAAGCACCTAGAAGATATTAAGCATATCGCACACGACTGAAAAGGAGTGTGGTACACAGATATATCAAAGAAAAATTTTCCGCAAATTTCGGCATTAAAATGCCAATAGATGCGCAAAATCACTTAACGAATCAAGATTAGTGACTCTACCAATTCAATATACAAGAGCGAATGATAAAAGTAGTGGTATGGTCGCGACTCCATCCCGCACTCACATCATTACTCCGCACATGAATACGTAGAACACGTATCCCAACACCTTCTTCTCACGATGAACCTAAGATTAGTAACTACGGAAACGAACACCCCAAACAAGATAACGTCGGATAACAAAGAGTAAGACAGACCGCAGCGGTATTCAACGAATCAGATAGATCGCGTCGGTTTGCAAAAGCCTGTCGGTATGGAATGTACCAACAGTTGATAACCAAAAGGCCGATAAAGATAACAAATTGGATGCAACAGATAGACAAGGAATTACACACACACACACACACACAACCTATGGTACTACGGAATCCCAGAACACGTGAATCCTAGTTTGAATTTTAAGAAGAGGATTGAAAACGTTACACTTTCTTACCAGAAAAGGGTGGTGAGTGGGTAAGAAGAAAAGTGGAAGCAGTCCTACTCTCGCGTTTTGTTTTTCCCTAGTATACATAGCTACCAAAAATATTTGCAAGACTGACAACGACCATTTGGCTGAGACCCTGAAGGTCGGGATGGCTCTGATACCAATTGTAACTACCTCGGTGAATTACGCTCTTAGTTACAAGCCTGGATGAGCGGAAATGGTTAAAATAGTACGGTGGGGCCAAATGCCACTCACAGGTAGACCTTTCGGCCGTCCTAACCATTTCCAAACGTCGGGACAAGAACGAGCGGCGTAATCGGCAGGCGAAGGGATCAACTACATACACAAATGAGTATGTATGCAAGCCACCATACAATAGTCCTCAGAGCCATTCCATCTAAAAGAAATAGAAATATTGCAACGCCATACGGCAAGGTCCAAATATCCTAGATAGATATAATAGTTTAGGATATCTCCTCATACATCAAACATCAGAGTATCAGGCGAAAGCGGAAAACAAGATCTGAGTACGGATAAGAAGCAAATCGACATAAGATGCCCCATAAATAAACACATCCCGCCCACAGATCTCACGGATCCTGCTCCGAATCTCTACACCGAGTGATCGCTGCCAACATCGTCTGCCTCCTCCACCCAAAGATCCATCTTGCGAATTTACCTGCTCATCCGAATCAAACAATTTATCGTGGTGAGACCCTAGGGTACTCAAGAAGTCTCTATGCCTCTAAAGGGGACACAACCTGGGTGACGAATTGTAGCAAAAGATAATACCTAACAATTCTATAGATATTCGCTAACCATCCGCCTAACCAAAGATAGACGGATGTCCGTGAATTAAATAACAGCTTATAACGGTAACATTAACAGATCCATCCTCCTCCTCGCTTCCGACGAGGAAGCGGACGAACAACCCCCATCCGCTGGCAGTTTTATTATCCATTCCATGAGAGTTGCACTATTTACTAGTCAGTACTTAGTCATATTAAAGCGGTACTTTAATTATACTTGTCTATGATCGAGAAACCGGCTCAAGTCGCCCATAACCGTGGGACACGGCTTTCAGAAGATTTACCATAGGGTGCACAAATAGCAACACACACTCGATCAACCTCTAAAACCAAATCAAAACCCAACGAGGCATTCACGACAAAGCGATCACAGGATTCAGAATATTTCAGGGGCCACCCCATTAAGCTACCCGCAACGGTTGGCGGCTCAGACGGACTCAAGGTTTGCCAATGGCTATAAACGATCGGGAACCCGAAAGTGTGACTGGGCTTGTCGATACATCAAAACACTCGCTTACCTAAACAGATAGGTGCATCCTCGCACAATCTTAAAGAAAATAAAGAAAGCATGGCATAAGTACAGAATAGTAATAAAGCCCCAAACTACTTTGTGGCCCCAAGAAATAAGAATGAATCAAGCTCTGGCTCAGGGGGGTTCATAAGCCTCCCGGATGTGGATAGCGCGAATATTCAAGGAACAGGAATCAAGTACTCGGGGTCCTACGGGACACAAGTGAGCATGAAAAACCAAATAGCAGATATTGCTCACCGGTGCCACTTTCATTAGTTATCCCAATACTACTCGTGTTGTTGTTTAGGTACCTCGTTATCCATCCGACACTCACATACCCTACACATGTTGTTCACGACTCGCATGGCTCAAACAACTCCCCGTAGTAATGGCTCATGGGATGGAGGAACAAGCTTCGGTGGGGTTTAAAAGTAAAGGCTATGCAATACTTGGGATTCAGTTTAATGCAATCGCGACTCAATGATGTAAGAATAAGATAGAGGCAATAGGTACTGTATGTATGCAAGCATGTGGTAGTGCTTGCCTGGCAGCTCAGTTGAAGCACGTGATGGATCTGGGTAGTGCTCCTGGTTCTCGTGAAGATAAAGGGCATTTTAATGTAATTTTAATCAACTCGAAATTTAAGGTGTTCAAAATATATTTTGAAGGGCATATTTGAATTCCTCACATTTTTCTGATTTCAAAACATATATTACATATTTAATTTGGGTTTATATTTTAAAAGTTATGTGAAAACAGATTTGAAATTTGAATTTAAATTAATTTGGAAAAGTTTGAATTAAAACAGAAATACAGAAATTCTTTTGTCACCCAGTCTAGACCTAGTCACGCATGTGACAAGTGGGGTCAGCCGACCGGGCGATACCGCTGGAAAAGCTTTTACCACCATGGCGCTTCCCACCATCGCGATCGACGGTGGGGCCACGGCAACCTCGGGCACACGCGCGCCAATGGGACGTACACGGGGGAGCCCGGAG
Organism: Avena insularis; assembly: GCA_023614405.1. Lineage (NCBI taxonomy): Eukaryota > Viridiplantae > Streptophyta > Magnoliopsida > Poales > Poaceae > Avena > Avena insularis. The sequence continues at coordinate 307,786,047 of CM042684.1, forward strand.
CGGGTTAAGGCTAAGGTTCTACGGGGCTCTTGTAAAAGGGCCAGGAGGTCGATCGGTGGCTCTGCGCATCATGGATCGAGCGAGAGAAAACGGAGGGGCTATCGCAAAAAGGACCACGACAGGATCTTCTCCGCGATCGACCGATCGGTGCGCGACCGACGTAGGCGCGGCGCGGGGAATCGAACCCAGGACCTGGCGTGCGCGCGCGGAGGCGGCAGCCACTGCGGTAGGGAGGGGTAGTCGTTAGGGAGGTAGGCGTGGCCTAGGTGAGGTGCTACGCGCTGAAGGCAGACGCCAAGACACCGGGCGCCGCAGAGGCCGCTTCACGAAAAGTCCGGCGAGGCTAGGGCGGTACGGTGAGGCAGAGCGTGTCCAGGAGGTAGAGGAGCTCACCGCGAGTTTGCTGGCGGTGTCGGTTCGGGCAGAGGAGCGGGCGATCGGCGACGAGGCAGACGCCGGTGGAGCTAGGGTTTCAGGGTCAAGGCGCTGGGCGTGCGTGGACAGCCTCCTCCTCCTCGCTGGCGGGTACGGGGCGACGCAGAGGGACCTCCTCGGTCTCTTCGGTCACCTCCACGACGTGCACATCGGCTAGATCAACGGGGCGATGCGGTGCTGGCGGTGGCCGGCGAGAGAGAGGGTGGGCGTCGGTGGAGAGGAAGGAGAGGAGATGCAGGGCCCTGGGGATGGATTTGGGCGAGGCAGAGAGGTTGTGGGGCGGAGGGTAAAGCGAGGGAGAGGGAGGAGGTGCCGTGCGGGACTGGGTAGGGAAAAAGGTGGCTCGGGTGCCACCTTTCCTTCTCCTCCTCACGTGCTCGAGCTGGAGCTCGGTCTGGGGCTGGTCCCGGGCAGGGCAGGTAGGCTCGGGAAGAGGGGAGGTAGGGCAGGCTCGGGTGGGGCATGCAAGACAGAGAGAAGAGAAAGAGAGAGGAGAGGGGAGGCTCGGTCTAGGATAGGTAGCCTCGGGTTAGGGTTTTTGTTAGGGTTGGGGGTAGGTAGCTGGGGTGGTTAGGGCTGTCAGGTGGGGCCAGCAAGGTAGGGAGGGGGAGAGAGGCCGAGAGAGAGGGAGGAAGCTAGGGAGGCTCGGTTTAGGGTTAGGAGAGAGGGGGTATGGTGATAGGTGGTGGTAGAGGTGTAGGTGATTAGGGTTAGGATCTTAGATAGAGGGTTTAGAGAGAGGGGGGTTTAGATGAGGGTGTTGGCTATGATCACACTTGATCATGCAAGGGCATAACCAAGGAGATGAAGAAAAGACACAAGGCAAGGAAAAACAACAAGGTGGAAAGGTTGAGAGAGAAGAGGGAGAGATCCAAAAGAGATGTACACCACTCAACAATTCAAATAAAAACCAAAAGACTAGAATGTGGTGGTGCTTGCATGGCCCATGCAAAATATTCAATGCCATGTTTATTCTTGTGAGAACAATAATATTAACATGACATTATTCTTATGCATCCCCAAAGTTGGAATAAAAGCCAAGCAAAAAGAATTAAAAGGATGCCCCATGTGGAGTAGATGGAGATGACCATATTTGAATAGAAATGGGACTTGCTAGTGTGTATGTGCCACTAGGTATTTAGTAAGCCCAAAAATATCCCAGCATGATAATAACCCCAAAACAACCCATATGGAAGCTAGGAAAAGGTTCCACTCACAAGGCATGCAAAGGTGGCCATGTGGCTCTCATAAACCAATAATGTGGAAACAATATGGTGCATATATGAGAGCATGTGGAGATAGAATTGGATCCATTCCAACCCACATGAGCTAGAGGTGAAACCAAATAAGTTGCAATGCTCATATATGGTGGAATGGTGGAATGATGGGGTGATGACAAGAAAGGTGGTGGAGTTAATAAAAGATATGCCCCCAACTCAACTTGGGCATTTAAACAATATATCAAGAACCAAACACAATATCAAAAGGCAAATACAATTTACAATGCATATAAGAGAAGAACCAACACAAAAAGGGTTTTATATGATGCTCAAATGCAAGGTGGCATGATGACATGAGTATGATATATTTATGATGCAACAATTATATATATTAAGTAGCCATTATATTACTAGACCAAGTAGCATTACAATTATTAGACAATTGGGATGCTACACACGATCAGGTACGAAGCACTGTGTCGCGAACTCTCGATCGGTTTCCACCGCTTTTAGGTTTATCTGCCGTTTCCTGCCGCGGCGGCACGATCGCTGGCTGGCTACGACTCCAGGACAACATTTAGGCGGCGGACGACCATAGGATAGGAGCGATGGTGGACGGCCATGAGCGGGCCAACGAAGGAGATGTTGAATTGCTGATGCCAGCGGCGACCAGCGGGGACGTGAGAAGAGGCCGGCAACAACACAAACGGTGGTGGCCGGAGGGAGTAAGCAGGGGAACAAGGAGAAAGCCAAGAAAAACAGAGGTATATAGTCAGTAGATTACAATTTTTAGATTGAGGATTGCTTATTGTAATTGTCGATTCTTCGGTATTGATAGACTGATAGGTTAAGTTTTATGAAATTTATTCATCACTTAGAAGTTTGAACTGGTTACAGGTACAATATAATTTTTAATTTCTCAACTCTGATGAGCAAGTAAGACCCGCATAGATTTTATCTAAGTTGTTCAAATAATACTGTCCAAGTTGATCCTTCAACTAATTTGACCACTGATCCTTCAACTAATCTGACCGAAGATATCTAGCGCCCCACCGATCCTTCAACTAATCTGAAGATATCGAGTGGCCTGATGCCGGTAGATTGGCACATTTTTCTTGACATGGTCTATATAATCAAGTATTGATTAGTCTATTTTTCTATATTTCTTATTTTATATGAATTACAATTTGTATTAGCGACTTTATATACGCCTTTTTCGTGGCTTAGTTCCTGCTATAGGATTTGAGCCTACCCTTTATTTTTATCCTGGATTCGCCACTGGCGACATCCAAAGTTCCATGTCTATGAGCGCGGACCGGTAGCCATGGTCATGCCGATCACGCAGGCTGTAAACTGATTTGGCGCCAGCGGGAGCCAGCCATTCTCGCCTCCATGCCGCCGCCATTCCTCCTCTCATGTCCATTGTGCGCCGAAAGTTGTTTAGGGCTGGAGACCGTAATCAATCGAAGGCTGATCAGCGATGGCTGATCGTGTGTATATATATATATATAGGAAAAATTCTTCTTACTCCTGGGTGTAGTTACACCCATGCCTTATATACTCCCATACGAAAGTATACGTGATACTTTATCAGTTTGAGTATGTTCATATACTATATCTAAGATACTTCAAATCAAGTGACGTGAAAAAAATGCAAGTGGAGCCATAGTTTGCATTATATTTCCGAAATAGCATTCATATTTGTATGTAAAATTAGAGTATGTGAAAAACTTATACATACTACCTCAAAAGTAGTATATATACTACCAAATAGTCTTATAATACTTTATATTACACGTACAAACTCTTCGGTATGATAGATACTACCTACATGGTGTGAAACACACGTGGGTGTAGTTACACCCGGGAGTAGTATGAATATGTCCTCTATATATATATAATATCGGTGTTTTGATTGGGCTTATTGGGCTCTGCTTGAGGACATGGTATTTTTGACGCCGTGCAATCGAATGTGGGCTGGGCGATGGAGGTAGGAAATTGTTCCACATATGGAAGAAGCTCGCTCGCTTATGAAAAAACGGTAGGCGACATGGTATCCGGAGGCTGGCTCAATGCGGGAGGAGTTCTGCAGGGGTTGAGATTTTTTTTTACTTACCGGTGGCGCTAGGGGTAATATGTGGTTTGGTGGAAGAATAAAATCGTCTAAAAAAATGTTGGACCACAAGAAACAATCCGTTCTTTATTATTACTAGGAAACATACCCGTGCGTTGCACCGGAGAAGAGGCTATATAACTACGTTACTACATCTGATTACAAGATAGACTACACATACTCATACTCCAGCTGGCATCTCTTCTATCTGCCATATTTTGAAGTATTTTAAGTTGAGCACCTAACTATTTTTAAGCATCGTCTTTTCTTTAATACGAAAACATAGGCATAAGATGTTGTGAGCTTCAAAAATCGGCACGCCAACTATCTCACATTTGCACCAAAATTCGCTCCCAAAAACCAAACAGAAAAGAGCTCATGGGAGGGTTATTCCACCAAGTTGATTCCTTTTCCGTGAGTCATATGTGTAGGCTTGGGTTTTCCACGTTTCGTCTAATTTACAGGAGGTGTCTGATTCTGCAATTTTCCTAGTTTCATTTATACAGGTGAGCCAAATTTCCGGCTGAGAAGGGAAGAGAATGCATGTGATGCGAGCGTACCAAACATGATCTGGCCGACCTTGCACTCGTTCATGGATAACTTGGCGGAGGAAGTTATCGCGGCTTTCACCATCGCTGTTCCCAGTCCCACTCCCTGCTTCAACCCTTTGAGCTTCTCATACACATCTGAAGCAACGTTTGATCATCAGCATTAGAGAGTTTTGCAGGCACATTACTTCCATTCTTCCGAGCTTATCAATTATGTCCTCCTGGGCCATGCCATACAGAGGTACGTGGGACTGAACCCTAGGTTATTCGACGAGGTAGTGAGCTGCCCGCCGGGTGTTTGATCGTTTGTCCCTTGGTATGGCTTGCCGGCGTCGGCCTTGGAGTATGTTGTTGTTGTCTGGATTGAATGCCACATCGTCCTCGTAGTAGTCCTAGGACTCGATGTCGCTGGTCGCTGGTCACTGCTCGCTGGCCATGGCGTGCAACCGGCGGGGTGTCCTCCCCGAGCAGCACGGCCTCGCCCGGCTCCAATCCCACCTCTCGTCTACGTAGTAGTTATTATAGGACTGATTGTCGGTGCTGGCTGACCGCCAACAGAAAATTCCCCTTTCTTTATCTACCGGCGACGCAGAAAATTTGGCTTGCACGTGCGCATCTTCAATGCTTTCTAGGTCTTGCATGCAACCTTGCCCACCATATCCGTGGCTGCAGCGCACGCCCCTTCCCAGGAGGCCAGGACCTGGAGCGGTCGACGAAGAAGAAGGCAGCACTGTGGGCATCCGTGGTGTAAGGTTGCCCACGTAGTTGTCGCCACTGTGCGGTCCGCAGCTCGACCAGCGACGTTGAGAGCATCCGCGCTGGCGGCAGGTCAGCCAGGAGAGGGCGCTTCTTGGCCAACCCGACTGTAACAGGAACCGATTGATGCGCCACCGCGTCCGTCCTCCATGACAGCTCGATCTAAACATCTCAACTGTGGCGCACGTCGCCGCCGGTTGCATCGGAATTTTTGGGAACCGTCGGCTTGTCGTCCTCGTCACCCAGCACGTGGAGGAGTCAGCCTTGTAAACGGCTAGACGACGGCATGTCGCGCACAAACGACAGCGAGACCATCCCTTCCGCTTTCCACGTCAACTCCCGGCGGAGACCAGCTGGATTTTGCCAAGAACGGACGCAGCCCTGCCAACTGCACAAGCCACCGGTCGACCTCCACCTAATCCTCTCTCGGATTCTTAATCTCGATCGAATCCCAGCCACGGAGAATCGTGGCTCGGCCTCAACACGGAGGAGCAGAACGGCTTTTAGGGTTTTGCTCGAGGGTCTCGAGACTTTTTATTGCCTTCGGCTTGCCGACCGAGCAAAGGGGTCCATGTCGTGCTCGCTATGGGCGCGTGCTCTGAGCGGAGTCCGTGTTGGAGATGTAGAAGAGAGACGAGACGGACGCCGGGGTCAAATCATGACGATTATTTGACTATAACCGGGTATATACTTGGCACTTGTGGGAGGCGGGTAATACGTGGTTTTGTAGGAGGGTAAAGAGGTCCAAAAACATGTTGGACCGGGACAAACAATCCGTATTTTATTATTAGGTATAGATTATATATATAGGTAAATTAACTGGTGCACCTTGGTGCCCAGACACCATACGTGATACGCGTATTTTCGCTATAAATCACACATACCTGAGGATATACGTACTTAAATTATACATATCTAGATATCACATACCTAAGTTATATATATCTAACATATTACATATCTAAGGTGTACGTACGCAGCATACATGTATATATATGTAACTTAGGTATGTACATATTAGGTATGTGATACCTTAGATATATAACTTAGATAGATATATTTTAGATATGTAAATTTTATATATGTAAAATTTAGGTACGTACATCCTGGGTATATACAAAATACAGATATAGTGTCCGGACATCATATATATATATATATATATGACATATTCATACTACCCCGGTTGTAGTTACACCCATACGTGTTTCACACTATATAGGCAGTATCTATCATACCGGAAGGTATGTACGTGTAGTATAAAGTATATATAAGAATATTTGGGCAGTATATACACTATTTTTTTGATAATATGTAATTTTTATTCACATACACTTTTTATACGTACAAATATGACGGTATTTTATATATATAGTGCAAATTATGGGTGCACTTGCAATTTTTTCACCTAACTTGCTTGTAATTATCTTAGATATAGTCCCGGGTGTAACTACATTCACGTCTCATATAGTATCTTACGTAAGTATTTGTAATACTTTATCTATTTGAGTATGTTCATATACTATATCTAAGATAATTATAAGCAAATTAGGTGAAAAAATTGCAAGTGCACCTATAGTTTGTACTATATATATAAAATACCGTCATATTTATACGTACAAAAGGAGTATATAAATAAAAATTGCATATTACCAAAAAAATAGTATATATACTGCCCAAATATTTTTATATATTTCATACTACTCGTACGTACCTTCTGGTATGATAAATACTGCATATATAGTGTGAAACACGCGTGGGTGTAACTACACCCGGGTGTAGTATGAATATGTCCTATATATATAAGACATATATATATGTAAAATAACTGGGGCACCATGGTGTCCAGACACCATACGTGATACGCGTATTTTTGCTTTGAACCACGCATACTTGAGGTTATACGTACCTAAATTATACATACCTAGGTATCATATACCTAAGATATGCATATCTAAGTTAGATATATCTAACATATTACATACCTAAGGTGTACGTACACAGCGTACGTGTATATATATGCAACTTAGGTATATACATCTTAGATATGTGATACCTTAGGTATATATAACTTGGATAGGTATATTTTAGGTATGTGAACCTTAGGTATGTAAAATTTGGATACATACACCAAGGTATGTACGAAATATAGGTATGATGCCTGGGCACCATGGTGTCCCATATGAGTGTGCTATACATAGGCATAGCTGTGCATAGACTTAGGACCGTTGGATATAGAGATCACATGCATATGCTCTTTTAGATGCTAGTGGCTGGCTATTTTATTGCATAAACTGCGTTTAACTGGTGTCTATTTGATTGTGCATGCATGCAATGCTAGGGTTTTGGACAAACCCTAAAACTTTTAGAGAGTTGTTTGGCCTAGAAAATTTTAGAAGCTAAAAGAGGAATGTAGTAAGAACAAGGCTTATAATAGGTTTGCATGCAAATGCTTCATGGCAAAGTGGTTGTGCTAGTATGGAAATCCTAACTATCTGGATATAGAATGTACCGTCTTATTTGGTAAACCCTAAAATTTTAGAGTGCTGTTTAGCTGAGAAAAATTTAGCACCTCATATGGGAATGTATTGAGAACAAGGCTTATAAGAGATAGACGGGAGAGTGCAGTGTCTTTTTTTTGGTGGGAGAGATTTAATTCTCGCGCGGGACTGTTTGTTCTTTTTGTGTTTTGTGCATGCAACTTTTGTGTAGCTGGCTAATTTGATGAAAGAATGAATAAGGCTTATTTGGCTTAGGATTTTGTGCATGTAGCCTTTTGTGTAACAGGCTAATTTGATGAAACATTGAATAAGGCTTAGTTCGGTTTGTGCTAGTGCGCATGTTTTTTGAGTGTAGCTGGCTAATTTGATAAAAGAATGAATAAGACTTATTTGGGTTAAGGTTTATGCATGGAACAACATAGGGTTGCATGATAGTAACGGCGTTAGAAATGTCATATGGGGATCAAGCCTTTTAGGTATGGTAACATGTGCTTCCTATATTAAAAGTGGAGAGAATCAACGGTGGATACCCTATACGCAGCTACGCCCGTGTTTAGCTGGCTATTTTCCATATATATATATATATATATATATATATATATATATATATATATATATATATAGGAAAAATACTTCTTACTCCCGGGTGTAACTATACCCACCTCTCATATACTACCTTACGGAAGTATTTGTAATACTTTATCTATTTGAGTATGTTCATATACTATATCTAAGATACTTATAAGCAAGTTAGGTGAAAAAATTGTAAGTGCATCCATAGTTTGAACTATATATATAAAATACCGTCATATTTGTACGTACAAAAGGAGTATATGAATAAAAATTACATACTACCAAAAAATAGTATATATACTGTCCAAATATTTTTATATACTTCATACTATACGTACATGCCTTCCGGTATGGTAGATACTGCCTATATAGTGTGAAACACGTGTGGGTGTAGTTATACCCGGGTGTAGTATGAATATGTCATATATATATATATATATATATGGATTTCTATATATATATATGTATCAACACGGATTTCCTGCCCATGGTGGCCACGGCGCATACCATGCACACCGTCCGATTTGGGGTTTATCTGCTCTCTTGATGCAATGATTTCAGTTCCATTTTGCTGTGCAATTAACGGAGTTGTCTCGTCCGTAGCCAGGAAGAAGTTGTTGTCACCTTGCGTTGCATGGCCATGGACGGTGAACAACTTGCACATGCTGGTACTTTTGCATGTCTTCACACGGCCACGGTGTGAATAAACATGGATGGAATATGGCCGTGAATGATGGACAACCTGCACATCCTTGTACTTTTGCATGTCTTTACACGGGCATGGTGCATGCGCCCGAGAGTAAACATGGATGGAATATGCACTGCACGGTCTCGCATGGCTCGCAGGTGGTAGATACTTGGACATAAATAACCTGTCTAAAGAATTAGAAACAACTCGCCTCGTTTTAAATTTGAGCACTAGCAGCAACTTCACTAAAAAAATCAAGCTTGTGTAATTTGCAGTTTAGCCATGGATTCCTTCTGAGTTTTTAAGTGCCTAGAAAAAACAAGATCAGTCGTTTTGAGTCATAGATAGAAGAATAGCATGCATGCAGGTAATAAGATTCAAGATGCTATCAAGTATTGGCCTGTTCCCTGTACGTCCAAGAAAAAAATAAAAAACCCAACCGTTGCCAAGTAATAACACAATGCATACAAGTAGTTTACTGCTGGACAAGGGCATGCATGTGTGTTGGAAAAATTAAAACTCTCCATCCAGCAGCATGCATGTGTGTTGAAAATAGTACATCCATGCGACATGCATGCATATTAAAAATATCGAGACTCCATCCGTACGATATGCATGTATGTTGAAATATTGAAATATTGAAACTCTCCATCCGTGCGGCATACATGTGTTTTCGTCGTGCTCTCTGGAAAAATTGAGTTAGAGCATCTGTCCAGTGTTACCGTTTGTTCCATTGTGCTCTCTTAATCTGATCCAACGGTGGATACCCCGTGCACCGTGGCCACCATGGGCAACCCACTATTTTCCATATATATATATATATATATATATATATATATATGACATATTTATACTACACCCGGGTGTAACTACACCCACACGTGTTTCACACTATATAGTCAGTATCTACCATATCGGAAGATATGTACGCGTAGTATGAAGTATATAAAAATATTTGGGCAGTATATATACTATTTTTTGGTAGTATGTAATTTTTATTCACATACTCCTTTTGTACGTACAAATATGACGGTATTTTACATATATAGTTCAAACTATGGGTGCACTTACAATTTTTTCACCTAACTTGCTTATAAGTATCTTAGATATAGTATATGAACATACTCAAATAGATAAAGTATTACAAATACTTCCGTAAGGTAGTATATGAGAGGTGGGTGTAGTTACACCCAGGAGTAAGAAGAATTTTTCCTATATATATATATAGTGGCGCTATTTGACATCTAGAGTGTAGAATAGTTATTCTTCACCCACCTTCTATCTTTCAAATCGTACATAATTTTTATGTCACGTAAATTTTCTCTTACCTCGGAAGTCAAGAAAAACATAAGAAAATTTAGACATGTCATAAAAAAAATTGTTTACATGCCGTATAAAAATACGGCGTAAAATGCGTATTTTGTATGTTTTTTACACTATAATGACTCATAAATTGTATTTTTATGACGATTTTTGTGTGTTTCTGATGAATATGAACATAACTATTAGTATATAAAACATAAATTTCTGAACATGAGAACATAAAAATATGTGTGGTGCAAAATAACTATTCTGCACCATGGGTGCTGAATAGGTATATATATATATACTATAGGAAAAATAGTTCTTACTCCCGGGTGTAATTACACCCACGTCTCATATACTACCTTACAGAAGTATTTGTAATATTTTATCTGTTTGAGTATGTTCATATACGATATCTAAGATACTTCCAATCAAGTTAGGTGAAAAAATTGCAAGTGCACCCATAGTTTGCACCATATATGTAAAATACCGCCATATTTTTGCATACAAAAGGAGTATGTGGATAAAAATTACATACTACCAAAAAACTAGTATATATACTGCCCAAATATTCTTATATACTTCATACTACGCGTACATACCTTCCGGTATGGTAGATACTGTCTATATAGTGTGAAACACGTGTGGGTGTAACTACACCTGGGTGTAGTATAAATATGTCCTATATATAGTGGCGCTATTTGATATCCAGGGTGTAGAATAGTTATTCTTCATCCACCCTCTATCTTTCAAATCGTACATGATTTTTATGTCACGTAATTTTTCTCTTATCTCGAAAGTCAAGAAGAACATAAGAAAATTTAGACATATCGTAAAAAAAATTGTTTACATGCTGTATAAAAATACGACGTAAAAAGCGTATTTTCTATGTTTTTTACACTATAATGACTCATAAATTGTATTTTTATGTTGATTTTTGTGTGTTTCTGATGAATATAAATATAATTATTACTATACAAAACATAAATTTCTGAACATAAGAACATAAAAATATGTGGGGTACAAAATAACTATTCTACACCCTGGGTGCATATATATAAAAAATCCTGCTTACTCCTGGGTGTAGTTACACCCATGTCTCGTATACTCCATACGAAAGTAAAATATGATACTTTCTGAGTTGGAGTATGTTCATATACTATATGTAAGATACTTCCAACCAAGTTACGTGAAAAAATGACAAGTTGACTCATAGTTTGCACTATATATTCAAAATACATTCGTAATACGTAAAAAGGAAGTATGTAAAAAAATCATGCATACTACCAAAAAAGTAGTATGTATACTAGCTAATTAGTACTATTATATACTACATACTACGTGTATATACCCTCTGGTACGATAGATACTGTCTAGATAGTGTGAAACACATGTGAGTGTAACTACACCCAGTCACGCTATTTGACTCCCTGGGTGCAGAATATTATTCTGCACCCCACCGGACCCAAGTGTGAGTCAGACCGGCCGTCCACCACCCCACTTACCAGGTGTTGTAAAATTACCACACATGCGATGTAAAATAACGAAGCTCGATCAGGTATTCGGAGTGAGCCCGCGAACCGCACAGTGTGACGTGATGAAGTTGCATAATGTAAGAATATTATGTCTGAACCAGCGATCCAACGTGCATTGTGACTTAAAAAAGGTAGCCTCCGTAGGAGAACTATAAAACTAGAAGCAGATACCATCAATCTTAATAGGATACTAATCAGTCATCAACAAATCCAATGAACATGAGTAAACATAACTTAATTTTAGCAATCAGGTTCTACCAAAAGTAGAATCCAAAGGACATGAGTAAACATAATTTAATTTTGGCAATCAGGTTTTGCCAAAAGTAAAGCTAAATGTATAAGAATTAGATGAAGCTAAGCCAACGAATAATCACAAGACCATACTTTTACATGGTAACGTGATTAGTTGTACAGAAAGAAATAATCGTAGTTAGGCAAACATAATTACAAGTGTGCTAACAACATAATTTCCACTCATTTTCCACGAAATCCAGGCGTTCCAAAACTGGGCTTTTAGAGCCACTAATTACAGTTTACTTTACATCAATCACCGCTGATTACTTTCCTAGCTTAGCTACCTTGGGAAAGAAGATACCTAAGTAAACAATAATCATGCCAGTGTCTTGCACGCTAGCTCCCAGCCTCGCTCCGTGTAATAAATAGAATCACATCATTTTCTCAAAGAATTACATCTTCTGACCGTCACTACCATTTTCTAAGGCGCTTTGTGATAACCAGTTGGTTGGTCCGCCGGGAAGCAGAACCGGAGAGAATTTTCTGATGCACTGATGTCCAGCACGAAGGTGCTGCTATCGAAGGCCCAAGGCCATCTGTGGAGACAGGATCTCCGGTATGGACAACTGGACTACATCTCCTGCTCTTATGTGAAGATCTTGTCGGCCTTCCGGTCCTTCAATGAAAAAGTGTTGTACGGCGAGCCGTGGTGCTACCTCCACGCTTCCCACTATCAGCCTGGCAATTCGATCATCGCAGGGTCAGATCGTTTACACAACAAATAAGCAAGTTATTCGGCATAGATCCACGGTCCACCATGGGCTGCGACATAGAGCATATGCCAAAAAAATCTCTTTGCATTAACTATGAACTGTCAAACTAGTGGGTAGGCTAGCTAATAAGTATTATTTACTTACAAAAGTTCTATAACAAGCACCCAACTTACCTCTGTTCTCAGATCCTCAAATTTACCTTCTACCAGTAATCAACCAAATCTAGAAGTCGCGCTTCGTTGAAAGAAAAGAACGACCATTCCTCTTTAACCTGCACCTTTTCCACATAAACTGAAATCCAGAGAACATAGAAAAGATACATTGCCCAACCGTCATGTAAATTGCACATAACATGAAGACTTAGAAGGTCTAGTAAGAAAAATAATAGCACGGGACACTCCTATTATTATACTATAGCGGCATCAAGGGACAAAAATAGTATATTTGATTGCATTAGATTGAAATTGCGCTATAAAATATCACATGGCATACTTTAGTTGGATTGTGATATGCATCACATTGGCCTGTTTGACACTTTTAGCAAGAACATCCCAGATAGCTTTAGTAGTCCAATCCTCCGGACACATATTTTGAATTTAGAAACTAGAGAAGGACACCATTAAAAATATTCTCAAACACATGAAAATGTATACGATTATTATATGATAATAACCTCTAAACCGTATTGTTGACGGTTATTTGTTGAAAAGTAGGGAAGTAGACATAAAAATGCAACTATATGTAATACAGTTATTTGTTCAGAAGTAGTGAAGTAGCAAGCACACGAGATGCACCCTAAGAAAATTATAATACATCTGTACCTATAAATTGAATATGCAGAGAACTAGATAAGATCCTGATCAATGGCTACAACAGTAACATGCAGAGCATGAATGATGCATGACACCAGAAATGAGAATCAACCAAACATACATTATAGTAGCATTCGACAAAGAGCTGATCGCCGAATGATGAACTGAAAGACAAACCAGGAACACTAGATTAGACACAAATGCAGTCCTGGAAATGAGCAAAAGAAAAGAAACACAACACATAACTTAACCCACCTTGGGCATTAAGAAACAGGACCGATGCTCCTTGTCTCATGTTGTTTCTTCATATGCTTCAGCTATGCAAAAAAAGTATTCATGTGACCTAGATATAATATAATTTCTGCTCCTAAGGAACACGAGAATGGAGAGAATCTGAAAACGAACTAATTCTACCGTATTAGTAACAGAAGATATTTTATGGTAACAAATCCGTATAGAACCCATGCCTATGGTTTTGTGTAAATAATCCTGAACCGGAAGCAGCATAAACAAACATGTGCAGATGCTAGGTTTGCAGCAACGTGGATCAACACTAGGAAACAATTGTATTTGTCATTGGAATAATGACCAAAAATCATAGATTCAAGATTTTAAGTGTGGTGCTTGCAGTTCTGCGAACTGCTAGCAGTGCCAATAAGCTCCCCAAAAGAAGGAAATAAGCACACTAAGCGTTGTAAAAAAATATACCAGATGGATAACAGGTAAATAGATCTGGGACTTTTTTAGGGTTGCATAATATACTAATTATCTGGACAAATCTAGTCTATAATTCACGTCACACGACCATAGGGCTATATCATTGACACCGTGATACAATGATACGTAGAGTCTAGAATGGATGAGGCTAGTTATATATCCATATGATTGAACAATCAAAGACCAATTATAACAACATAAAATAAGTGTAGAGAAGACCTAAAAAATGTGAAGGCTGGTGTTTGATGTTGCAAAATTAATTAGCCTAGCTTTACATAGTTGCAAATAGAGTTTTTTTTGCATTGAAAGTGATCCTCTACAAGTAATAGGCAAGGCACTGTCAGAACTTATGACTCACTTATGTCAAATTGAGCTAGTACTAGTTGATGACATATAAGCTAGCGATTAGTTGAATACTAGTGATGCCCTGACTGCCTGAAAAATGCAAGAATTGTAACTGAAATATTTTTTATTTTGATGGATTTCTGGAATAAAGAAACATCAAATGATAAATGCATAAATGCAAATCACTATTCAACAAAGAATGCATAAAGACATGACACTTGAATTTGTCTACCCGTCACACATGGTCAATAAACAAATACTACTCGTCATTCACAAACAAATAATCCACAGTGAGGCATGAATCATGTAGTTAGAGCAATGCACAGCCGAGCCATGGAATGGCATGGGCGGTCGTTGTCTGTATCTTGGCCTATGATGCAAGAAAATTTCAGAATCAAATATCCATCGAGGTAAGCTGAATACTTAATTCAATGGCCCTCTTGGCTATTGGTAAGAATCAAAGGCAGGGTGAGAAGGATAGACTTGGCGGAAAAAGAAACTGATAGTAGATAGCTGAGATGTTGTCACGAACTCTATCTCAGGGGAACTGCTCACGGATGAAAACTTCACCGAAGTCTAATGCTCTCGTGTAGTCTGGCAGCAGCGACGGCTCTGAAAGATAGGGGACCTGGCAGCATCACCTCTCCACTTGGGCAAACGCAGCGTCTCTTCATGCTACTAGAAGATACTGGTAGCGGCTGCCGAGTGTAGGAGTGGAGGCCGTCAGCGGGCGCGATGCCATCAGTATTTAAGGGACACTAATTCATGTGCTACTCTTGGGTACCAATTGCAAAAATTATCCATAAAAGATGGATCAATAGAAAATATATGACTCAAATCAAGTACAAACATTAATTTGACCAACAAGAACATTATTCAGTATTTGTTTTGATTAGAGACAATGCTAATAGATAAGCATCTACATGAAAACAGCATGGCTTAAACTAGGAAAACAAATCTGAGGAAAAAAAAGAAGGAACAGCCGCGACTACCTTGACGTTTAAGCCCGCCGGGTAGCTGATGCGGGGATGGAGGGACACGAGGCTTATTCGTGCCGTGGATGGAGGATGTGGGGCTCCCTGGACGACGGCGGCGGGGAAGATGGTAGTGGTGGCCGGCGCTAGATGTAGGAGAAGCCGCCAGGGATGAAGCCACCCACAGCGCTGCACGCCGCAAGCCTGCCCGCCCGCACAGCCTCCCGCAGCGACGCGTGCAGCGCGCCGGCGAGGTCGTCTGCTTGCCCCGAAACCATCGACCGCTATCCCCGATTGTAGCCGCTCGCCGCCGGTGGCAATCCCCAGCTGCAGCCGCTCGCCGCCCGCAGCAATCCCGTGTGCAGCCGCTCGCTCCCAGCTGCAATCGCCCGCTCGCGGCTCGCCGCTAGACGTAATCACCAGTGTAGTCGCACACCCAATTCGAGAACCGCCGGTCGCGCATGATGCCCTCGATTAGGCCGTGGGTAGCTCGTAGCAGTATTGGTGAGAGAATAAATCGTGGATGTAAAAGGGGAAAAATAAACTTACGTCACATGTGGTGGGACTATGCGCGGCCGCACTGGCTGCGATGGATGGACTGTGCAGTTTGGATCGGTCGAATCGACCCGGGTGTTATTCTGCACCCGGGGGCCTAATAGAGTATATATATATATACCTATACCCGAAAAAAAAGTAAATAGCAATGAAAATAATCTCTACCAGCATGCATGCAGTCCAAATATAGCAAGTCGTGATGCTCTTGGCAGACATACAAAAGAGAAAGCCAAAAGACCCAAAGAGAAGGCAAAATTCTCAAGACACAATCATGAAGTTCAAAAAGATTGTCAAAGTGAAGATAAGAAGATAAAGCCACATTCATATGCAGCCAAG
Source organism: Avena insularis (assembly GCA_023614405.1). Taxonomy (NCBI): domain Eukaryota; kingdom Viridiplantae; phylum Streptophyta; class Magnoliopsida; order Poales; family Poaceae; genus Avena; species Avena insularis. The sequence goes on from CM042684.1 coordinate 307,802,467, forward strand.
AAAACGTGGAGGCAGCACCAAATTCCCTCCATCATCTTTCAACATGTGCTCATGAACCTATAAAGAAGGGCTACAAAGGCTATAAGGCCTATAAAATTTAGGAAGTCTATAAAATAGGTCCATGATAACCAAGAAGAAAGAAGAGGCAAATAATAGAGGAGAAGACACTTGAAGGCTGATCTCTCGTCTATAAATTGAGACACTCGCAGCAATGAAGAAGAACACGAACACAGACACCAGCACCAGCAATCCAGCAACCAGCAGAGCAGAGAGCCAATGCTAACAAACTCTTAGCTCACTAGTAGTAGTTGTAACTCTCTCTCTATAATAAAAGCCACTATATAGAAGGCACCTCTACCATAAGTTTGGAGAGGTTGTAAGATAATTTTCTTTATCTTCGTATAAGCCCTTCGGGGGTTTCTCAAAAGGGAAAACCATATGTAAGCTATATTGTGGAAATGAAGTAGTTTCGTATTTCCCTTGTTCTTTTTAAGCATGTTTATACGGGATGAGTTTCTTATGCTAGGGATCCTATAGGAGAAACATTTGCGTGTATTTCTCTGTTAAAGCTTTATGTGTGGCGTCTGAACGAGAATCTTGTAGCCGTAGAGAAGTGTTCCCTCTGGGTGGAACTGTCTGGAAAAACGATAAGAGAACAACCCATATAAATTCGATTAAAAACATCTAGAGAAATGAACTTAGCTACTCCTGAAGCAATATAGTGAGAAATACGGTGAGTACCGAGTAGGACTTTTACATCACTACGTACACCCTCGCTTGTCTGTTGGCATCGCCAGCCTGTAAAAGATCCTGCAGTATATACGTACAGTCTAATATTAATATATAAATATTAATATTAACGCTAATAAATTTATAAAAATTTAAAATTTGTAATCTTATATTTTATAGTATTTAAATTTTTGTATATTTATATTTTCCGTGATTTATTTCCGTATTTTTATATCTCGTATATTATTGGTATCAGAGCTAGTGTTTAATTATTGAAAGGTTAAAGTATCTAAATTTAGAAGTTAGCGCAGATAAGGTAATAAAAACTAAAAAAAATATTGATATAAAGTGCAGAATAAATCCTTCTGAAGAGCATACTTGGCATAGTATGCATAGCCAACTAAATATAGTTGTTGACCCGATATATAATTTATTTATATCTTGGGGGAAAAGACAAGACAGCTTAGATCAAAAATTTGAAAGTTTATTTAAAGAATATCAGAAACTCGTAGAAAAGTACTCCTGGTTGAATAATAAAATTGATATAGCTTTACATAAGCTAGAAGAAGCAAAAGCAAGACAGAACATAGTTAGTAAGAATAACGATTATATTAAAGAAGAAGTGCAGTCCATTGGGAAAAATATAGGACTTTGTCTAAATAAAAATAAATACTTGTTATCTGGCATAGACACAAGACAAGACATATCTGAAATTAAAAAAATTAGTGCAAGAGGTAAAAACTTTGATCCTCTCATAGTTGCATGACCGAATATAACCAAGCATTAAACGAAGTAGCAAAATATTTAACACCTCCTATCGGGTTCTCTGATCACGATTCGCCAAAAGAAGACTCCAAAATAATAATAAGGCAAAATAATACAATCATCCAATTATTAATTCAGATTTTAGGAAAACTAAATTGCGAACAAAGTAACAAAGATATTGTGTTAGCCTCGTCTGGAATTTTAGCATCACCAAAAAATATCAACTCAGAAAAATGGACATATCTAAAAGCCTCACTAGAAGAGACAAAAATATCCAATTAGTAAGACAAGATTCAAAACCCTTAGCATTAAGGCATAGAATGTCATGTAGTAATACTGATGACATTAATTTAGAAGAAGTTATAGACTTGCAAAGAGACCTAGAAAGGTATCAAAAGGATACGCTAAGAAAAATAAAACCACAACAGGTTTATAACATGAGTATGTTCGAAAGTAGGAGTGGTTTATATAGGATATCCAAAGAAATAGAACTAAGTGTATTAACACATCCAGTAGATCTAAAATTGTAAGTAGGGATATTGAAAATGAACTTAAATATTGTGGTTATAAATATATCCATCAAGGTATGTATACTATAGGAGTCAAAGGGATGACAAGAAAGAAGATAGGAGCAAAGGTTTTAATAACCTTATTGGACAAAAGATGGGGATCCGTGGATAAAGCAGTGTTAGGTTTTATGGAAGGAGACATGAATGAAAATAGATTAATAACCTATATAGCTCTAGACCTAATGATGCCCGTGAAAGAATTTATTGATAAAATGAGTTTTGGATTTCAGACTAAAGGATATGAAGACTTTAAAGGAACAAATTGGCTAGTAAGCATAGAATTTATAGGAAGGCTTACTAATAAAAGTAGTTCTAGATATAGAGTAAATGTTGATGATGTAATTGAAAGCATGCAGTCTAAAGGCATTAAATTCATGAGTCCTCTTAAAGTAAGTTCTGAAGAAAGAGCCGAAGAAGAAAGGAATATAGATAATTTAATAGAAAAGAAGGAATTAAAGCAACCTGGAACTTATATCAGTTATCAAAATTGCGAAGGAACTAGTAGCATTAGGTTCACCAATTATAAAGCAGCATCCTTAGATGACACATAATCGCTCATGTCAGACTCGGAATTTAGTGATAATAGGAATAACACCTCAACGGAATGCATGGAAAAGACAGGAGTAGATGATGAAATAAAACATTGTGAAGAAAAGTTAAAACATATAGATTGGGAGTATAATAACTCAATGACGAAAGACTGGCCTAAGATTAGAGAAAGGGAATTGTTTTTCATTAGAGAAACTGCAAGATTAAAGAAATTAAAAAATGAGAAGAAATTATTCGCTAGTAGTTCAATCATGTTAAATAATAAGGTAACACCGGAAGAAAAAGACAAAAAGAATAAAAACAATAATACTGACCAAAGCCAGAAAGACAAAAGCATAAGTGAAGAGGAGCAATGGGATATAAACAATAAATTATTAACTGAAAGTTATGAAGAGGAAGAAGAATTGATGAAAGAAATGTGGATAGAAAATGAAAGGTATGATGAGGCCGAAGAATAAAATGATTTTATAAACTCCTTAGATGAGGTAGGTTTACATAATTTACAAAATGTAATGGAAGCCATGGAAGTAGAAAATAGTAAAAGAAAAAGAAGTACATATGGTGAAACTTCAGTAAAGAGAGAAGGTGAAAGAGAAAGATCAACTAGGTCAGCTGGAAAATGGCCACCTGAAAAAGATGATTTCCAACCATCTTACATTCCTGAACAATATAGATATATGGGTATCAAAAGAAGAAAATTTGAAAAACCGGTACAATTTTAAAATACTAGAAATGATGGTGCAATATTAAATTTAGCAGCTCATGACCCAATAGATTGGACGAATATCCTTAGCATATGGAAAGGGTTAATAGTTCAAAAATATATACAAAACCAGCATAATATAGGCACCAAGGTAGAAGACACGTTAACTTATCTTGAAACATTTTTAGGAGAATCTGCAAAGGTTCTATGGGAACAATGGGTAGAAACATATCCAGTTAATTATGAAGAACTAAAAAGAGCTGGAAGTAATCCAAATAACTTTGCTAATGTTATATCAAGCATAATCATAGCAGAAAACCCATAATTAGGATTCACTGCATTACAAAATGAACGACTGAGAGAAATAGAAAAATTAACTTTAACAAGTTGGAAAGGTATAAAGGAATTCTCTCAGCATTATTTATATAATGCTACCACTGCCAAGCAAGGATATAATAGAGGTGTGGTTGAGAGGTATTTTAATAAATTACCTGGCCCTTTAGGATCTATAGTATTTGAGGAATATAAGAAAGAAACAGAAGGTTCCATTATAAATATATCTCAAGCCATAACATTTGTTTTCAAACAACTAAGAAAGGTATGTACGAGCATTCAAGCCCAATAATCTATGAAGAAATCAGATTACAATTTCTGCAATAACATAGTCCAAATACCATTATCGTATGGAGAAGAACAACATAGGAGTAAGAAACATTATAAACCTGAACGAAGAGATAATAAAAATTATAGAACAAAGAGAAAATATTTCCTAAGAAGGTCAGACAATAGAGCTCCGTTTTTACATAAGAGAAATGTAAGAAGGTATAATCCTAGAAAGACTTATGATAGTACATGTAGGTGCTTTATATGCAACTCACCTGACCACCTAGGTAAAACATGTCCTAATAAAGACCAAAAAAGGTATTCTAGTAAAATAGAAGAGCAAGAAAGGGTACTAATTGTAGATAGCGTTAATGAGAATATATTAGTATGTGATGATGAAATAAAAGATGATGAGTCAATATATTCAATCATAGAAACCGATGAAGTAGAAAATCAGATTTTAGAAGATGATTCAAGTGAAGACGATATAGATTTAATAGATAAATTTGTAGGTTTAAAAGTAGAAATGATGAACCAGGTAGAATGTCAACATGATTGGATTAGAGGTAAAGGTGATTATAATATAAAATGCACTTTTTGTATATACTATCCGAGTCAAGAAAATAGGTTTACTTGTAGCATATGTTCAAGGCAAGCTTGTGCTTCTTGTTTAAAATCAAAGAATCAAGGTTGGAGACAAGAAGTAGAAATTGAGCCAGAAGACCAAATATTATCTAGTAGAGTTAGAAACTTAGAAAATCGGATTAATAAGCTAGAAGCGGAACTAGAGGAACTAAAATATAAGCTAGAAAATAATAGTGCTAATATAGATCAAGAAGGTAATACTATAAAAAATACAAAATTAAAAGATCAAATGGTCACAGTAAGAGAGCAAAAGGGGGATAGGCTAATTCAGCTCAAAGATGCAATAACTAGTTTTGGAAGTAAATATATAGTACGTTTACCATTCAAGGAAGTAATAGGAATAAGAATACCAGTTAAAATAGTATTAAAGCCAAATATTTTATATAAAATTTTAGCTTGTAAGTATCTTAGATATAGTATATGAACATACTCAAATAGATAAAGTATTACAAATATTTTCGTAAGGTAGTATATAAGACGTGGGTGTAGTTACACCCGGGAGTAAGAAGTATTTTTCATATATATATATATATATATATATATATATATATATATATATATATAGGATATATTCATACTATACCCGGGTGTAGTTACACCCATACGTGTTTCACACTATATAGGCAGTATCTACCATACCGGAAGGTATGTACGTGTAGTATGAAGTATATAAGAATATTTGGGCAGTATATATAATACTTTTTTGATAGTATGTAATTTTTATTCACATACTTCTTTTATACATACAAATATGACGGTATTATATATATATATATATATATATATATATATATATATAGTGCAAACTATGGGTGCACTTGCAATTTTTTCACCTAACTTGCTTGTAAGTATCTTAGATATAGTATATGAACATACTCAAATAGATAACGTATTACAAATACTTCCGTAAGGTAGTATATGAGACATGGGTATAGTTACACCCGGAAGTAAGAAGTATTTTTCCTATATATATATATATATATATATATATATATATATATATATATATATATATATATGCACCCTGGTCTATATCTATAGTTACCGTGCTATGAGTAGAATAGTTATTATGCACCCTGGTCTGAAGTCGCATCAAACACCATGCCCGCGTCGATCTAAACCGGCTCGCGTATGCGCGCATGCAACGTAAGAAAGCATCAACATGCGACATAAGATTACGGCACAGCCGTGCGCCCACGGAACAGAACTTCCGACGCAACATCCTTAGACAGCAGCGCATGTTAGACATTTTCAAACCAACAACGTAAGAATACCACATGGCATGGAATTTCGAGTTGCCAATCCCTTGGTCCAGAAACATAGGAATCTAACTAGACTTCATATAATATATGAAAATCCACGTAAGAGATTTCAGTTGTCAATCGTAATCTATCAAGTTAACGTAAAATACATTTTCACGACTTCAAATAAACTCTGTAAACTAGATTGCGACAATTCACACTATAGTGTATACTTATAAATTTTTTTTTTTGAAATGCCATGCTTATAAAATTGTTTAATGTCAATGTAAACACTATTAGCATTGTCTGATGCAACAACGCACAATCACACACCATAAAAACAATCAGCATGTTTTAATCATGCCACACAAGAACTACATACGTACATACTAGCCTTTTACCAAATGGTAAGAATTACAGGCATGGTAGCTGGTCCGATATGAACCTAAAAACATCCAACATAAATACTATGGACATTTGTAATCGAATTTACAACATGAAAGCTTTTTGCTGGAGATGGAGATGATTCTTGGACACCGAAAAGCTTCCTGATGTTGCAGCGGACCACGGTGATGGCAGGAGAAGAACACTGCCAGCAAGGAGAACCACCGCCTTCTGCCGCACCGTTCACACCTGGCTTAAAGCCCACCGCACCCGCCAGTGAGCATGGTCTATAGATTGTTTCGCCTCATTAGGCTCTAATGGCTTATTCTCTTCAAGAGTGGAGCAAGCATATCCTTAACGCGTACTGAATTCAGTTTGGGCATTTGACTGAAAGAAATACATTAGCTACAGAGTTAGAAACATTTTCCTCCCATGTCTTGTCAAATGAAGATGTCAGTACACTTCGACCGATTTCCAAGCTAATCGGACCCTATGCATCAAAATATATATCTCTACTACTAATAAAGAGGCAAACAAGAACTTCGCTAAACATACACCGCGAAATATACATGGACCTATTAAAACCGTAGGATCGGACTCATTAAAGATAATCTAATAGCTAAAGTTTAGCCTAAATAGATATGTGGGTGTATGTAGCAGTTTACAACGTCGGACAGATCACTTATCCTCGCGGATTCCCAAATTCCCCCTGCGCTGCCCCACCCTGGAACAACCCACACCGTCCCTGGTTGCCGCCGGCCCGCCGCCGCCCTATCCCTCCACCTCCTCCTCTACCGCCTCTCCATGCCCACCACAGGCCTCCTCGCCAGGCAACATTCCTCTCTTCACTTCTACTCCCACCTCTGTGCCTCCCATCACCTCCATGTCGCCCGCGGCTAGCCCTATTTACCATGGCGCCCCCTCCATGAGGACGCAAGCAAGCGCCGAGTGGCGACTGAATACATCGCTACTGATGTGCGTGACCACGCCATGGATGCTGTTGACCACTTCAGAGGCCGCGTCACCATCGGCGATGGAATTTGCTGCCGATTCTGCTCCTGCACCACCGCTTTGACAGTGAAATTTGTCGACACACTCACACGGATGTGTTGACCTAGACGCCACAGGCGTCATAAAATAAGTAATTTAGAGTAAAGTGTTGTGTGGTCTAGCATGATTTGAGACAAGTGAAGTATTTCGTGATTCTGTTGCAGGTTCCTCAAGATATTGATGGTTTGACGTCTGCGGCAACGATGTCAGTTTATAGCTACATGGAGCACAGCTCGATCTCAGACCAAGAATGCATCCTAGGCAGCAGCTCTCGCCGGCTTCATGGCCACCTTCATAGCTTCAAACCAAGCCGAATTGCAGAGTTAGGTACAACAACCAGCAGAATCGGAACAACAATTAGTTAGGCTGTTTTTAGTAGGCATGAATGCAAGATAATATTGGGACAGATGATTTTATTTCCCTCTCGATGTGTGGTTGACAGCCAAGTCTGTCCATGATAATTATGCGTTTAGATTATACATGCCTTCACAGAACATTTGAGGGCACGAGCAAGCGCCGAGTGGACACCGAATACCTCCCTACTGATGTGCGTGACCGCGCCATGGATGATGTCGACCACTCCAGAGGCCGTGTCACCATCGGTGATGGAATTTGCCGGCGATTCTGCTCCTGCACCACCGCTTTGACAGTGAAATTTGTCGACGCACTCGCACGGATGTGTTGACCTGACGCCACAGGCCAACTCAGTCATAAAATAAGTAATTTACAGTAAAGTGTTTTGTGGTCTGGCATGATTTCAGACAAGTGAAGTATTTCTTGATTCTATTGCAGGTTCTTCAAGATATTAATGGTTCGACATCTGCGGCGACGATGTCAGTTTATGGCCATAGGGAGCACAGATCGATCTGAGACCAAGCATGCATCCTAGGCAGCAGCTCTTGCCGGCTTCATGGCCACCTTCATAGCTTCAAACCAAGCTGAATTGCAGAGTTAGGTACAACAACCAGTAGAATCGAAACAACAATTAGTTAGGCTGTTTTTAGTAGGCACGAATGCATGATAATATTGGGACGAATGATTTTTTTACCTCTCGATGTGTGGTTGACGGCCAGGTCTGTCCATGATAATTATGCGTTTAGATTATATATGCATGCACAGAACGTTTGAATACTAAGTATAGGATGTTTTAAATGGAACTGCATATATACTGTAGGCCGAAAGGTGCGTCCAGTGCTTGATCTGGTGATACCATTTATTTAGCTCATGTTGTACTAATTATTGGCACTCACCACACTTCTGCTTAATGTTCTCATGTGTTTTGTAGGATTATCTCATACCCTGATAAGGTAGCTCCTCTACTAAAAATAGATGGGATCATCTATGTCATCTTTGATGGTGAGTAAACTCCTGCAGTATGAAGGTCTGAAGGTTTAGGATAATGGTTAGATGTGTTGTTGCTCTTTTGGGAATAGAACTGAAATCCTTCAATGGTAATCAAATTTGTATGCTAGAAGCATGTATATATTTCTTGGTAGTTGCTATTGGATGGGTAAGTATCTTGCTAGCTTTGAATGAACATTGAATCAACTTGCTTCCAGAGACCACAACCATGCCTTAACTGTTGAAGTGCACTCGATCAGCTTTGGAACTTCTTTGCTTGGCTATTTTTTTCAAAATTTAGGTGAGTACAAATAAACTGTATTACAGTTCATATTTTTATGTTCGTAATTTTGCTCACAAAATAATCAACCGTCAACCTGATATGCATTTCAAATTTAGATACAAAGATTTAGCTTTGTTCATCTGCTTTTGGACTTCTAGGTAACATTGCTAGACAGTTCTGTAACTTCTTGCCTCCACCATCGTAGATCCCCTGAGCCGGTAACTCCTTTTTCAATAATATTGTGCACTGATCTAGATTGTTGACATTTTCATGTCCCTAACAAGATACTAGAGATGAACAAAGAAAGACAATTGGAAAATGTAAGTCATTCATTAGTGTCTTGCATTGCTGTGAATGTGGAAGTTGCTTGGACAACTGGTCTGCATGTAGCAGCATAGCAGATCAAGATATATGAGAATAATTGGCCAACCGATCGAATATGGATGTGGAAGTTGCTCGAACAACTGGTACATGTGTACCATGGGAGAAAGCACACGACACAACTCCTTCTTCACTTTGCAAGTATGAACTTGATCATTTACATGGTTTATTTGTCGGTTTTATGGATATTTCATTTCACATATTAAGTTTCTCCACGTGGCTATTAATATGATATGCCTGATATTAAAAAGTCCATGTAAATAAGTAGTTGACTGTCAAGTGCATCCATGTGCAATATAATTTGAGGCAAGTAATTTAGTGCTTTTTATTCTGTTGCAAGTATATGTCCAGATCTTTTCTGAGTGTGGTAAGTAGACAAAACTCGCTTTTATTTATTATTACAGGTTGGGAGCATCATCCAATGATGTTGATTTGTCAGTAGTTTCACATGAAAATTCAGTGACATATCTTTACAGCCATCTATTACAAGGAAATAGTCAAATGAGTTCTCTTTACCATGGGCTACGGACCAATGTTACATATTTGAGTTCTGGTATTATTCTCTATCAAACTTTGGAGAATTTTTATGTTCTTTCATGTGCAGATTGAAAGATCGAAAGGGTCCTTTTCAATGAGAGAGATTGGAGTGATATGATGATGACGTGGTATGGTTATGCATGACAATCAAATAATGGGATTTGTAAACATGTTTCTTTCATATGAATTTCGAGGTCTTTCATGTGTAAGTGATCTTGCCAAATGATGTTGGCTGACTTATTTTGTAAATTCGAGGATAATTCATCATACTACATCGGTAAAAACTATACATGATTTTTCATTACTACATTGTTTGCTATTTGTATAACACACAATTTTCTTTCTGGTTGATGACGACTGTCAGTGCAAAATTCTGCTTATACGCCATGCAAACCAAATCCATTATGTGATATTTGACTTTGTAATGGATTGTGATAGTCCCTACGGTCCGATTTAATTGTCACATGTTTAGACAAATATTTGCAAGCCTGCAACAATTAAATCAGATCGGATGTTATATTATTTTAAACAAATGAAGATATTTAAAAATATCTAGACAATATTAGAGTACATATGGTCATAAAAAACAGTAGAGTATATATAACTTTAAAATATAGGAATTATGACTTATTCAATGTATATATGTATTATGATACGTGCAGCTTACTAGTTCAGGATAAGCAATCAAGTATGTATACTCTATCCCTTGGAATTGAAAGCATTGGAGCAATGTTTCCAGAATGGAAGTAGTCTGTCCAACTGGATCGGAACAACAAGCATATTCTACTATTGTGAACAACAGAAACATAGATCACTGATGGACATTATGTTCCATAAGGACCATAATAACTTAGGAACAAGGTAATTTGGATTAGTACCTTGAAAATCAATTTAACAAAACTTCCACTGGTTTTTGTTTGAGATGCTCCGGTTCATTTAAGAACTTATCCTCCTTGCTAGTTCTGAATCAAGAAGCCACTAGAAAGAAATGAGTGGACACCATACCTTAAATCAAAGCCCACAGGCTTTCGCCTCTGTGAAAGGACCCAGAGTAGTAGTAAGGCTGCCCACCGTTGAGTACGATCTCGATGCCTCCCATAGCCACCAGGTAAAGATCACAAAATTGCTCTTGATCTTCCTTGTATGCCAGACCTACACACGAGAATTAGCTAAAAATTATAGATTAACTCTATTTTTACATAAGGAAACATGGTAAACGGATTTGCAAGTACCATATGACAATAAAATTCCTCTTTGAAGTGTTTGCAAATAAGATTATTGAACAAAATGCTGAACATACAGATGTTTCATGTTTTGACGTTTATTACTCTGAAAATAATTCCTTAAAATTGACTTTTAAACCACGTGCATTACACACCTTAACTGAATTATAGGCCATAATCTAGCTAGCAGGACAAGAGAGAGATCACGATTGCAAAGCGGTAAAGTATATGGCACTATATTGTGCTTGATGTATCTCAAGCCCTCAACCTTTTCACATCAAAGATGTAGAAAGGTATGCAAAAGTAATTCTGGATCTCAGGGCGAAAAGAATACGTTGCTTACAGACTTACGGTAGAAGGCGTCAGGCGAGAGCTGGGCGCGGATGGTTGCGCAAACTTGGCGTCAGCCACCTTTGGTGAGGAAGCGCTCAATCTCCACGACGCAATAAGTCACTTGGAGGCCGATGCAGACAGCAGCCACTACCCACCTACAACACGCGCCATTGCCGCTGATTCCGCCAGCCGACCGCGACGCTGCCGAGGACACAGAAAGTGGTAAATTCTTACTAACAAAAAGTATGGAGGGCAGCTAGAAAATCAGTGTGTTGAGCTTTAACAAGAAAATACCACCAGTGAAAAGAAAGAAACAGCAAAACAACTAATTAGCAGAAGGATATAACCACATACATACTTTTTATTTGTACATATACCAATTTCCAAAGACCAAGTCAGCACATCATTCTCTTGCTGTATGTAGGTAGAATTATCATGTCTTGCTGTATGTAGGTATAATTCTCATGACATTTTAATACTAGCCACCGACAAACTACAGTTCAATTATCCTTGAAAAACTTTTGCTGCAGCTGAGTGATCTATGGAGTGGTATATGAATTACCGTGAGGACATATTTTAAAAAAAGTGTGACTGAATGCATACTGTGAGACTTCTGTTGTTCAAATGCATGATAACCGATAGAGATATTTACGAGATGATAAGAGGTAACTAAAATAACAAGAGTCATAACCAGATTAGCATATTTGACCTGCTTAAAAGAACTATACTATAATCAACATTAGATCACAATTGGAGATGCTTCCTGTTTGAATTGGAGATTACTCATTCCACAAAGCATACATCAGTTAAAAGTGTGCTTGTACAAACTAATATTTGATCTCTTAGGCATTACTAGAATACGGATGAACACAATCTTTTAGCAGAAAATGTAAACGGATAAGAGCAACGTATATTACCGTCGTGAGGTACCAGTATGCTCACTCGACGGGAGGAAGCAGCTGGGCGAACTAAGAGGATGAATCACTAATGTGCCCACATCATCTTCCCCGTATACCTCATGCACCGCAGCTCCCCGTGAAGCGAATATGATTGATTCGCTTTGAAAGAAAAATAGGACATGCGGCGAATCGAAGTAAGAAATTCTCAAGCAAACTCTGCGAAAATTCACGAAAGGATGTGTTATATTTTCGTCAAAGAAAACCTAATTTACAAAGACTATAGGTTATAATTTTTGTTACAATGTAATGTAGTAGTTCATGAGATTGCCCTGATCTTCAGTTTCCCAGAAAAAACAAGGAATTGATCTTTAGTTTACAGGTTTCCCTCAAACCTTCACATGTACTGCAGCACCGCCACTAAAACTTGAGAACAGAGACTACCTGGCTTTAGAAATGTGAACTAATAACCATGGATTATACGACCAAGCAAGGAGTCCCATGGGCAGAGATATTGACCGGTACTAGAATGGTCCCGATGGGTCAGTCTACAGCACTCATTCTAACAGGAATAATAATGTTAGAGCGTAACATCTGAAATCTGACATTTGCAGATTGTTGAAGATGGGGATGCGAGAAAAGAAATTGGCACCATCCTTGATAATTCTATAACGGAAAGCTTCCACCAGAAAGTAACGGCCAGTAATCGTACCTTATGTCGAAGCCCTCCGGCGTGCTCTGCCCGCGGTGAATCAATCCATGGCAGGGCTTAGGCGCCTGCCGCTCACCACGATGCAGCCCGCAACCACCACCCGCGACGCCACCGAGGTCGCCGGAATCCACCCCCCGCTGCGCTTCCCAACCAGGCTGACCACTCCGCCCGCAGCGTTGGCGTTGCCCGCCTGCAACACGCCGTTGATCCAGCCTGCCGACCACGACGCCGCGTACTCCACAAGCTGACCACGAGGCTGCTTAGGGCACCGAGAGGGTAGAGCACACTCGCCGCCCGCCTAGTCACCAAAGGCTGTCCGCCGCCGCGCCGCCTAAATTCCAACCGCTCGCCGCCGCCGCCACCCGCCGAACTCGAATAGAATGCCACGAGAAAAAAATAGGTGCGGCTGGCTAGGTAGTGGGCTAGCTCCACGACTATCATTCGGAAAGAACCGTTGGCGTAAAAGGCCACATTAAATTACATCACGTGGTAGGATAGTACGACCCAGGCCATACGGCGATCCGGCTCGGTCGTACGAACCGGGGGCAGAATAATTTATTCTGCAGCCTGGTGCCATAATACATGGACGCGGATTTTATAAGCGCACGGCTATCTACGCATGTAATAGGAATAGGAATTGTTGGATATGGTGAGCAGAACGGTTTATTAATCTTGATGCACAGCTGAGAGGGCAAAAATCGAGTGATGGTGTCAGGTGTTTCCGTCTCACACCGTCGGCTCCTTCGCGCGCATGCAAGAGATAAAAGCACACCGTTCTGTTTTTGCCATGTGAGTTCACCGTCGTCTTTGTTTTGTGGTATGCGTTTTCCGTGCTTTTTTGGAATCCATATGATAACAAAGCTATGGATGCTAGAGCCAGTGGTTTGTTTTTGTGGACACATAGTTTGTGTGGCGTTTACTATGGTTATTGCTTTTTGTGTATCCATGCGAACGCATCTATGGTGTGGCATTTAGTGTGAGTGTTCGCTTTACGAGTACCGTGTGGTGCATGCATATGGCAAATCCAGTTCGTGTGTGGAAAAATATGATGCTGGTTTGTGTTGGGTTGGCATGTGCTTTTTTATGGCCATACATGCGTTTTAAAATATGATTGTACTTTTTGTTGACGAGTGGCATGGCAAAACCAGCTAGTGTGGTCACTGTTTTCCTTCGTTGCATGCACTATGGATGTTCTCTTTTTCGTTGTGGCAAACCAGTTTGTGGGTAGTTTGCATCCACACCCCGTTGCCCAAGGTGGACAACCAGCATGGCAATCCCAGTCCACTATGTTGTATTTATGGTAAATTTCTGTTTCGTGGCTTGCTATGCACCACACCAAGCCAGCCATGGTGTATGTATTGTGGGTATTTTTGTTTTTGTGGCTTGCTCTGAACCACATCAAAAAGCATTTGCCACGTGGTGGTGCTGGTATATGGCAAATTTAGAAATTATGACTTGACGTGGTGTTGTGGCTTGACGTGGTGGTGTTGGTATATGGCAAATTTAGAAATTGTGGCTTAACGTGGTGTTGTGGCTTGATGTGGTGGTGTTGGTATATGGCAAATTTAGAAATTGTGGCTTGACGTGGTGGTGTTGATATATGACAAATTTAAAAATTGTGGCTTGACGTTAGTGACCACCTGCAAAATATCACCGCACATTCGCATGTGTTCTCGCTGTAATCCGAAAAAATTTGCATTGGAAAAATTGCACCCGGCCTAACGCCGTTAATGGAGGTTGTGCTCCTAGGTTCATATCAGGTGCTCTGTGTGGTTGATCCAACAGCTATATGAGCGTGCGTAGCTAGCCGTCTAAGTATCCCACTATTTCCGATATATATATACACATATATATAGATTAAGTATACTTTTCATCCCCAAAGCGCATTGTTCTTCTACTTGATGTCTGCATTTTTTTTCTGCTAAGTCTTAGACTACTCATAATGGGGTATCATAGGTGGTACTCCCTTCATTCAGAAATATAAGACATTTTAGCTTTGTGAAATGAATGTATCTAGACTCTTTTTAGTGTATTGGTTCACTCCAAACCTCTATGAAGCTATACACTAAAAGACGTTCAGATACATTCGATTCATAAAGCTGCAACGTCTTATATTTCTGAACGGAGGAAGTATCATGCATTACATACATGTAAAAAGCTGATGTGTCACCATAATTAATGACGAGAGAGAGCAAGATAGTATCATAGGTAGATACAGTATCATAGCACATAAAAATAAAAAAAATAATATCAAACAAACCTTGAACACAAATTTACATTGATGTTCTACAATTCAATAAATATGATTAGATAATGATACTACTACACGATACCATGCATTTTAGATGTAGTACCATATACTAGTATCATGTGCATGATACTACTTTATGATACTACCCATCATGACCAATCTTACGTTTCTTGCACACTTCTCCTGTGACTCGGAAATCGAGGTTATGATCGGGCTATTCGAGTTGTAGGCTGCGCTGGCGAGGGACGACAGTGGCGGTAAATTTTCTTCCATTTTCGACTCCGTTTCTTGGTACCCAGTGCATGTATTGGCTTCTATTAGCTTGTGAAACAATATGGTCACGGGTGACTCGATGGCCCTTCTCATGCCTAATCATACATATATATAGATGGAGTATATCTTGGATTACAAGTTAACTTAGGGCACAAGTCTAAACCCTAACTGTTGGCGGCTGGGCCAATAGGCCGACGATGTCGGTTGCCTAACCAGCTTGCAAAATTCATTTCCTAGTCTGGCTCTGTAGGCTCGAGAGTAGAGTCCACCGATGGCGGCTCGTCTGCCAGTGAGCAAGAAGTGACATCCTCTGATGAGGATATATACAAGGATTCTGATGATTCTGACTGCTTGAACTGGAAGGAAATATTGAGTCAAATCAATAATGACTATCAGGTGAATTCATTCCTAGTTGACCATGATACTTTCATTTATAAGAATTTTATGCTTAAGTCTTTGTGCTATTGTATGATCAGGTACATGAGAGAAGAAGGTGTAGCACGAAGCGAGGAGATGAAGCATATGGATCATGGCGTGTTGAACAATGAAGAATGCGCGAGGGGGGAGAGGGAGGAAGCGCAAGGAGCTATTAAAAAGAAGATCAACACCTGGCAGGATCTCTGCCGCGATAGAGAAATGATACGTTTTCCTACCACGGCAGGCTGCATGACACGTAAACAGAGTCCTTTTACGCCACGACAGTCGTCAGGCAGAAATCGGCCCAAACTCTGCCACGGCAGAATCCTGAGCTGAACCCAATTTTGGATCGGTTTGTACCCTAGTTGGGTGGGACCAACTCGGTCGCCCCCTTAGGCCGCCGCCCCCAGACTCTTAAATAGATGGGGCGCCACCCCAAGTTAGGTTAAGACCACGTTAAAATTATTTTGAAGTTGTTTTTTTATTGACACTCTGGAATTACCCTATAATCGAATTCTACCAATTGCAATTGAGTGTGATCTGTTGTTCCATTGGGAATTAGTAGATTGCATACTACCTTTCATGGTCGACGGCTACGTGCGCAAGAGTGTGGTGTTGTGAATAACCCTATAAGGTTCGAGAGCTGTTGCACTGACATCAGGGATCGAGCGGGAGAGATCATAGCTACACACTAGTTATCAATCATTCACCATTACCATCAACAAGATCTTGCTGAGAAGATCGGACCACCCCATATCATCTGGTATCAGAGCTCCTCGTTGCCTCGGTAAGCAATCCACAAATCCATCCATAGATTAGATCTTGTTTTTCGTCCTATACAGAAAAAGCCCCACAAAAAAGAGTTGACATAGCCTAGATTACATCGTATTCGAGTAATAGTTGTTGGTCGTGTTCTTCTATTATATTAGATCTAGATCTAGTTTTTGCTTTCATACGTGTTCCCCATCTTTGTTTTTCGCCACCATCAAGTCAGATCCGAATTCAGCATAAGAGTCCTAGTTGTGTACTACTTGGCAAGTCGGAATTGCAAAAAAAAATTGTTGCCGACTACATCGCAAGCTGTAAAACGCTTTTTTCTGTGCGTATGTCCGCCACGGATCCGATTTCCGCCATGACACGATTTAGTCTGTTTTGTTGCGGCACAAGTTCTGCCATGAGTCTGATTCTCTGCCACGACGCTTTTTCCCGTTTTTTCGCCATGGCTATAAAAAAATTGTGAAATTTTGCAATTTTCCAAACCTTAGCTACATCCATTCTATTTCATAAGTGTAGGAACTTTCCCATTGAGACTAGTTTCCGCTCTTACAGGCTGCTCGTAGGGTTTTGGTGCTGTGCTTTGTAATTTGGCCGTGTGTGATATATATTCAAAAAAATAGAGAAAAAGCATATAGCAAAAGAAAAAGCAAAAAAATTAAAAAGAGAAAGAACCTATACAAAAGAAAAAGAAAAGGAAAAATTGAGCAAGAGGCCTAGTGATATCTTTGTGCACCGGTAGATTGAGAAATCTTGTGCCTGTTTACTTTGAGCTTTGCTAGTGTCTCTCCAGCGTAGGGCAACACCCTTCATAGTTGCATTGCCACGTTTATCTCCACGTGTGTATTTCTTGGGTTGTTGTACGATCAGCACTAGGACTTGTTTGTGGTGTAGTTAAGATACCATACCTAGAGCTCCACCATAAATAACCCGTGTGCCCTGCGATCGTTCTCTATACATTTGATATTCACTTCATCACATCAGTGCATAAGTCTTTGATTTCGAATTGGTAAGCATCACTATTCACTTTGGAACGGTAAGATCTGCTTTCTTGTCGGTTGTGAGTGAGTTGTGAGAGCTCCACCACCAGATTTTGTTTTGTGCACTAATGTACTAATAATGTCTTCTAGTAGTGTTGATGTGTGATACGTCCATTTTGCATCACTATTCTATGTCATAATTCATCATTATTCATTGATATATTTCGTATTGAGAGGTGATACTTATGTTATTTCATCTATTTTTGCATGGTTGATGACTTTTGGAGCATGGACCGCTGCAGTCAGGATTCTGATGGAAAAGGTGCTGTTTGGAGGCAAAATTCACGAAGATCAGAAAATCCAGGAAAATATACGAAAAATCCTATTTTTCTAGAAGACGAAGGAAGCCAGAAGGGGGGCTAGAGATGGGCCACAGGGGGCCCACACCACCCCCGGCGCGGGTAGCCCTAGGTCAAGGCCAACAGTGGTGTGGCCTACAGCCCACTCCAACTCTCCGGGCGTATATTATCCTCTCGAAACCCTAAGACTCGGGGAGTGACCACAGAAAGATTTCGCCGCCTCTGCGAGGCGGAAAACACCAAGAGAGAAAGATCTCTCCGACAGACATATTTCTGCCGGGGGAATTCCTTCCTGGAGAGGGAAGATCGTCGCCATCAACACCACCATCAAGCTGGACTTCATCGGGATCATCATCATTATCACCACCACCACCATCATCAGCAGCACCCTCATCACCATATCCATACTACTGTAACAATTGTGTTGAATCTTGCATAGTTCATAGGGGAAACTTTCCCGGTGTTGATTACTCTTCGTAGTTGATGCTATTGAGTGAAACATTGAATTATTGTTTATGTTCAGATTGTTATACATCATTATTCCATCTCTGGTCGTGATCCATATGATGTCTTGTGAGTAGTTCGTTTTGTTCTTGAGGACATGGGAGAAGTCATGTTGTTAGTAGTGGAGTTGTGTTGAGAAAGATTCAATAGATTGTTATTTAAGTTGTGGTGTAATTCTTCTAGTGGTGTCATGTGAACATCGACTACATGACACTTCACCTATATGGGCCTAGGGGAATGCATTGTGTATTTGGCTACTAATCGTAGGGGTTGGAGTGATGTAAACCGGAACCCCGTTAGGAAACCATTGCACAAGGGACGTAGGGTCTTAGAGTTTAAAGTTGTGGTTAGGTTTTACCTTAATTACTTTCTTGTACTTACGGATGTTTGGGGGTATAATCACAAGTATGTATTAGTCCTGGATGGGTCAAGACATTAGCATGTGTTCACCCACACAACACTTAGCAAGCTAAAGAAGATTAATCAACTATATGAAGCGAAAAGCACTTAGTGATCTTCCCATGTGTCCTCGAGAACGTTTGGTCATCTTAAGTAATACAACCGGCTTGTCCTTTGCTGCATAAAAGATTGGGCCACTTACTGCATTTATTCCTACTGTCTTTCATTTACTCGTACTTTGTTTACTTGCTTTATCGAAAACCCCTAAAAATCCGTTTGCTAAGTATTTGTAGAGAATTCCTGATCCATACCACTAGCCAGCACCTTCTGCTCCTCGTTGGGTTCGACACTCTTACTTATCGAAAATACTGTGATACACCCCCTATACTTGTGGGTCATCAAGACTATTTTAAAGCGCGCTGTTGCCGAGGAGTGAAGCGCTATTGGAGAGTGGAACGGTAAAGGAAACTTCTCGTGAGTATTGTTTACTTCTGCTAGTTGCTTTATTTTCATTATGGATAATTCACTGAGTTTCTTATTTGGTAATGCTACTACCACTGCTAAGGTAGTAGATAAGCCACCACCTGCTGAGAATGATGCTTTCAAAATACCTACAAGAATTATTGATCGTGTTATGGATAACTACTATGTTGGGAATGGAACTGTCCATCTTGGTGATCATTTACTCTTTATACACGAATTATGCGGGTTGTTCAAGTGTGCAGGTATTACTATAGATCAAGTTAAGAAGAAGTTATTCTCATTATCACTGAAAGGAAGAGCTGAGGATTGGTATAAGCTGCTGAAGAATGGTCAAGCTCTGGAATGGGAGGAGATAGTGCCTCTCTTTTATTCAAAGTTTTATCCTCCTAGTGAGATTCATAAAGATCGGAATCAAATATACAACTTTTGGCCTCTTGATGGAGAAAGTACAGCTCAAGCTTGGGGGAGATTGAAGTTACTAATGCTCAAATGTCACATTCACGAGCTCCCCAACAATATTATTATCAATAACTTTTATGCAAGGCTCCCTCTACATGACAAGGATTTATTGGATGCTTCTTGTGCTGGATCATTTATTCGCATGGAAGAAGAAGCTAAATGGGATCTTCTGGACCGTATTCAAGACAATGCTGAAGCTTGAGAGAATGACAAAGGTAGAAAGTCAGGTATAAATTATGATTAAGAGTGCATTGAATCTTTTATAGGAACTGATGACTTTCAAAATATTAAAAATGCTTATGATTCTCAAGCTATTGCTTCTTATTTTAAGGCTTTTGCTTCCTATATTGAAGTGCCTAAAAAGAAGTGGAATAAGTATCATGAACCTTATAAAGATGTTGCTAAGAGTGTTCCTGCAAGAAATACTAAAGTTTATACTGCTAATCATGTTTTACCTGAACCTTACATTGAGAAAATGCCTTTCCCAGTTAAGATTAAGGAACATTCTATGATAGCTAGTATGGTTAATGAAAGTATAATCGAAGATGTTGAACCTAATAAACAAAAGGTTGATGAACCTATAATAGCAAATGTGAAAGACTTTGTCACCAAATATGAAGAAGAGGGACACACTATCCTTTGTAAGGATACCTCTAATTTTGTTTCACAAAGTAGTGTTATGAGAGCTAGTATTCCTGTGTTTTCTGTTAGAATAAGTGATCATTGTTACGATGGTCCTTGTGATAGCTATATTGTTAAGTTTATGCATGATACTGAAAGTTACTATGAAAGAGGGAAGACTGTTCTTATGCATCTCAATAATATCAAGTTTCCTCGTTTTATGGTTAAAGCTTTTATGTTGCACTTCTTTTGCCTTCCTATGCTTGTAGCCTATGGTTTCAACAACTTGTTTGTTTACAAAATTCCCTTGCATAGGAAGTGGGTTAGACTTAAACTTGTGTATTTTTGCTTGTTAATGCTCTCTTTCACTTCAATTCATATTCTTGAGTGAGCATCTTCAAAATTATCATGCCCGTCTTAATGGCTATAAAGAAAGAGCTTTTTGGGAGACAACCCAATTTGTTTTTGCTTTCAGTTTGCTTTTATTTCTTTGAGTCTTGGAAGTTATTAATTTGGTAATAACCGCTCCTTATCCGTTTTGTTTGGTTTTTGTGTCAAGATCAACCTCTAATGAGAGAGAGAAGTAAGATTTGGGGAAGTTGCTGTCCCGAAACAGATTTTTGTGCTTCACCGTAAAAATTCGTGAGAGATCTCTGTATGTCGGATTGAGATGTAAGTTTTTGTGTTTCTGCCCCAGGTTGTTATTTAACTTTCGTTAGGTTTGCACTTTTTGATTTGAGCAACAGAAGATTTTCAAAAAAAATTGATCTTTACCTGCTGGTCTGTTTTGACAGATTTTGCCACTCTTGCATTTGCTTCTTTATTGGATTTCCTTTTTGAATTATTTTTGGGTTTTAAGAAGGAGTTGCTACAGTAGCTTATGCTTTGATGGTTTTCAGTTTAAGTTGGACTCAAAAGGTTTTATCACTTCACCTATACTAATGTTGCTAATAAGAACTGTGTGAAGTTTTGTGTGAAAGAAATTTCCAAGAAGTGGAGATAATGGTGTAATAAGGAAGAGAAAGGTTTTATGACTCAAGTAATAAGTGTATGAAGATGAAGATACTGTTGATTCAAGTGATGACTCCGGAAGAATCTACTAGATACCAAATTCAGATACCTGCAGAGTCCACTTCCAAATAGGTAACAGTTCTGGTAAGGAAAGCTCCACGAAAATACTATCCAACTATATTTTTGTAGTTTTTAGTCAATAAGGAAAGCTACAAAGCGAAAAAGGGACGGAAACGGAGCCAGGTGGCTCACACCACCCTGTGGCACGGGCCCAGCCGCGCCCAGTGTGGTGGTGAGTCCACCGACCCGATCCCACTCGTTTTCTCCCAGTACCTTCCTTTTGATATGAAACTTCGTAATATATAATCCCCTAGACCCCCCGAGGTTCGTATATCGTGTTTTCGTCGTGTCTTTGTTTCGACCTGTTTCTGCCAGGACATACTCTTTGAAGGTTTAGAAGCACAATGGTGTCCGCCAAGGATAAAGGGAAGGAGCCTATGGAGTAGGATCTCCAAGACCCCAAGCAGGGGCTGGTACCTTTAGTCTCTTGCCCTGCATCAACGAAAGCCCTATGAGTCACTAAGGAGTTCTACGATCAGTACCGAGACTTGTAGAGGAAGGTGGACATGCTTCAATGGGAGAATAATAGGCTTCACAAGATGCTGGAAGATTTCCTCACATCAACTAAGAGGATACCACCACCACCAAAGGAGTAATTCATCATCAGGTTTGGCATCCCCTTGGTTTGTTCCAAGCTTGGGGGAGTGTCGCGGTATCACATCACTATCTTCTATCTTTTTACCTTTTTAGTAGAGTCATATCATGAATAGAGGAGTTATTATGTAGGATGGTTTGCATTATGGAAGTGTCCCCTCTCTTGTTAGTTATGTATCCCTTGGTGTGAGTTGCCGTTATAAAA
Source organism: Avena insularis (assembly GCA_023614405.1). Lineage (NCBI taxonomy): Eukaryota > Viridiplantae > Streptophyta > Magnoliopsida > Poales > Poaceae > Avena > Avena insularis. Next base: position 307,824,861 of record CM042684.1, read on the forward strand.
TATTAATGAGAAGTTTTATCATTTACTCTTTTGCATAGCTTATGTTAGTTTTCAATTCGCGGTTATATGATTGATCGTGTTGTTAGTATTGGTATCACTTTGGGATCATTGAGTTAATTTAGTTGGTTTTGGCAAACCTGGCTCGGTCAGTAGTAACACTTTTTGAGAGTTGAGTGAAAAAGATAAAAGTACTCTAAAGAAAAATAATTTCATCAGCTTTCTTTCTTGATCTTCTCATAAGTTTAGTATTATCTAGTTAAGATCTTTTGTGCTTCCAAGGAAGATTGCATGTTTGTTTTTATCACTTATATGTTTGTTTGTTTCCTTCAACTCTTATACTTGCTACCTAGCCTTGCTAGCCAAAAACCTTTACCGAGAGGGATTTCTTCTCGTGCATCCACTCCTTAAAACCAAAACCTCTGCCATTTGTGTCCACCATACCTACCTATTAGCATTATTGCTATTCCAAGTAAATTCTTGTTTTATCTACCTCCCAAATTAAACTTGTTATGTGAAAAGTAGTGATTAAAGCTCTCACGAACTTGATGGCACATCTTACTTTCTTGCATTTAATAAACTTGAACCATTGTGCTCACCTATGTTGCGCATATGCATGCGCTTTGTAAGTTGTGAATTAGCAGAACCATGTTGTCATGGGGAACGCTTTCAACATTGCACTGGTACTTAGTACCTAGTTGATATCATGTTCTTTTGTCTATGGATGTCGTTGGTGTGAAATGAAAGGGGAGCTTGTAAGTCCATGGAGTTATGCATGTGTGTTAGAGAAACGCCTGGGCCGCTGGTCTAATCCATGCTAACATGGTGGAAACCTGCAGCGTAACCATAACGAGTATCTATGAAGCATTCTTCTTATAAAAAAAAGAGTCCGATATTGAGAAAAAAAAGAAAAAAGAAAAAAAGAGTATTATGAAAAGAGGAAAGAGAGAAAAAAGCACCATATTCCCATGGTAAATAAGAAGATTGCTGACATGCTTGTTGTCTGCTTGCCTTGTCATTTTGATATGGGGATTCTTCCGTATCATCGAGCAAGGGGTACCCCATTGGCGGTTATCTATGATACACATATGCTTACGATGACAAGAACTTACCGGTGACTAAACTTGAGTAGCATGAGGAGCATCCCTCGTATTCAAGGGACATGAGATTCTCAATTTACAACTTGTCAATGCATATCCTCATATTTGATCACTTTAACCTTAATCACCTAAAGATGCCTATGATAGGGGCAATGAGAGCTGAAAGCTAGTAAGTATCATAATTTTTAGGAGCTCTTTATGAGACTTGCAATCCCTGGTTCCCTCTACGAAGGGCCTTTCTTTTACTTTTTAGTTGAGTTAGTAAACCTACTCCCTTCTATCTCAACAAGTATTTTGAGTTGTTGTGTTTCATTCATTCATATGATGATTTATTCATTCATGTTTCTTATGTTCCTTGTTTTGCACATTGATCTTATCTTGATGTTTACTACTTTGGAAGCTATCATTGAAAACCAGTTATTTGTGAACTCTAGCAAATTATCAACTATTCTTCGACCAAGAGCTAAGTTTGCCATTACCAATTATGATTCACTTTATGTATCTCTATTGTGTTTCCTTTACTTATTGCAAGTTGAGTTATATAATAGTGAGTTGTCTTCTATTATGATCTATGTATTTGATGAATGTGATGCTTCTTGTCCGTATTCTTTTATCGACTCTTCACTCCATAAACCTGAGGCCATGTTTATTGAGCTCAGTTTCGCTTGGGGACAAGCGAAGTCTAAGCTTGGGGGGAGTTGATACGTCCATTTTGCATCACTATTCTTTGTCATAATTCATTATTATTCATTGATATATTTCATATTGAGAGGTGATACTTATGTTATTTCATCTGTTTTTGCATGGTTGATGACTTTTGGAGCATGGACCGCTGCAATCAGGATTCTGATGGAAAAGGTGCTGTTTGGAGGCAAAATTCACGAAGATCAGAAAATCCGGGAAAATATACGGAAAATCCTATTTTTCCAGAAGACGAAGGAAGCCAGAAGGAGGGCTAGGGATGGGCCATAGAGGGCCCACACCACCTTCGGCGCTGGCAGCCTAGCGCCAAGTGGTGTGGGCCGCCTGCCCACTCCAACTCTCCTCAGCGATATTATCCTCCCAAAACCCTAAGATTCGGGGAGCGACCACAGAAAGATTTCGCCGCCTCTGCGGGGCGGAAAACACCGAGAGAGAAAGATTTCTCCGGCAGACAGATTTCTACCGGGGGAATTCCTTGTCGGAGAGGGAAGATCGTCGTCATCAACACCACCATCAAGCTGGACTTCATCAGGATCATCATCATCATCACCACCACCATCATCAGCAGCAGCACCCTCATCACCATCTCCATACTGCTGTAACAATTGTGTTGAATCTTGCATAGTTCATAGGGGAAACTTTCCCGATGTTGATTACTCTTCGTAGTTGATGCTATTGAGTGAACCATTGAATTATTGTTTATGTTCAAATTGTTATACATCATTATTCCATCTCTGATCATGATCCATATGATGTCTTGTGAGTAGTTCATTTTGTTCTTGAGGACATGGGAGAAGTCATGTTGTTAGTAGTGGAGTTGTGTTGAGAAAGATTCAATAGATTGTTATTTAAGTTGTGGTGTACTTCTTCTAGTGGTGTCATGTGAATGTCGACTACATGACACTTCACCTATATGGGCCTAGGGGGATGCATTGTGTATTTGGCTACTAATCGTAGGGGTTGCCGGAGTGACAGAAACCTGAACCCCCGTTAGGAAACCATTGCACAAGGGACGTAAGGGTCTTAGAGTTTAAAGTTGTGGTTAGGTTTTTACCTTAATTACTTTCTTGTACTTACGGATGTTTGCAAGGGGTATAATCACAAGTATGTATTAGTCCTGGATGGGTCGGTACATTAGCACAGGTTCACCCGCACAACACTTAGCAAGCTAAAGAAGATTAATCAACTATATGAAGCGAAATCACTTGACAGTCTTCCCATGTGTCCTCGAGAACGTTTGGTCATCTTAAGTAATACAACCGGCTTGTCCTTTGCTACATAAAGGATTGGGCCACTTGCTGCATTTATTCCTACTGTCTTTCATTTACTCGTACTTTGTTTACTTGCTTTATCGAAAACCCCTAAAAATCTGTTTGCTAAGTATTTGTAGAGAATTCCTGATCCATACCACTAGCTAGCGCCTTCTGCTCCTCGTTGGGTTCGACACTCTTACTTATCAAAAATACTGCGATACACCCCCTATACTTGTGGGTCATCAATGTGATGTAGAAAAAGGATGCAGATGATTATCCCTTTCCATTATGTTCCTACTGCAGCAACACATTTTGGGAAGAGGATTCATGAGTGGTATCTAATTCTGGTTTGTTCCACTTCATCACAGAAATTAGTGGTAGACAAGCTGCTACTACCATTGATACTTGTTCTTCCATAGATTTGGTTAGTGTTGAGGTTGTTGAAAAGCTATAAGTATATACACGTGCAACAAGATCGCCATTCATGTTAGTAACTTCTAGTCATGCACTACCAATTACTCAGATCGCATGTGTTCCGCTCACCATTTATGGCCCTAAAACATATACTTCTTGTTATGTCGTTCCTAGAGCGTTTAACTCCTGCCATATCATGTTGGGAACAACGTGGCGTAATAAATTTCAGGTTACTTTTGGTAGTGAGTGTTTTGATCCTACCATCTTTTGGAATGGTAAGCACACATGGTTAGCACGTTCAAATCTTAAGCACTTTCGGGAAATTAGGCATCAAAACCTATGTGCACCTGTAACCACCAACATAAAACCATATGTTGATCCAGTCGTAGAAGAACCGAGAGTGAGAGTTGATGAGACAAATGAGGTTTCTACTAATGTAATCATCTCTACTCCTAGTGTTGTTTCTTGTGATATCTACGTTTCTTTTGAAGAAAGGAAGCCGTCTATTTTACAACCTGTATCACTGGACTATGCATTGTCACTTGTAGAGAACGTGTTAGTACCTACTACAGCTGAGGAGATTGTTGATGACATTGGTACTGATTTGGAGCTTCAGCCAACATGTGCGACATATTGTGAGTCTTTTCCTTTACTGAAACCTCCTTGTGATTTGCCTTGCACTAATGTTTCAACATCATGTGATAGTTTATCCAATTCAAATTTTGATCATGTGATACTGATTACACATAAAGAAATACTTGCTCAAATACCACCTACCGATATTGTGTATTCCATCATGCTAAATGAACCTATGAGTATGAGTTGTGCTATGGACAAAATTTCTGAAATTTCATGTCTAAATTCTAGCACATATTCTCCTTGTTTCATTTTCAATCTAATTGGTGAATATAGCATGGATGAAAATTTTCATGTGGATCACATATGCATTACTTGTGATAGAATCGTTGAACAGAAACATGTTGTTTTCAGCGATACATGTTGTGTGTCGACGACTTTGTGTTGTGGGACATATGCTAAAATTTGTGATAGTATGAAACCAAAGTCAGATCTAGTTAATATAATGCAGCCAACACAAGTAATTTTACCTATCTTAGATCGTTGTAATCTTGCTGGAATAGAATCCAAGTTTTCATATCCATTGTGTTTGTCCCAAAAGTCTTTGTCTGGCTATGTTACTGCTCTATACTTCACTAATATTTGCAAATTGAGTTGCATCTTCCATACTGGACAACATTATCATGTTCATAATAATCAGAGTAGCGCAGTTGAAGCATGGTGTGAATCAATTTGGTTTTCACACATTTTGAATTGGTTTGATCTTATCCACAAATTTGATCATAGATCTTCTTTAAGAAAACTGAATTTAATATTGAAGAACAAGACTATCTATTTAGTTGTTTTTCACCATGATCATGATTATTTGTACTTCACTTATACCTGCAATATAAGTTGCTTGATGTATATTGGACATACTTTTCATGTGAACAACAATAATACAACATGTTATATATACATATACTTTGCGTGCACGTTGTTCTTTTTGTTTCTTCCACTTTCAGCTTACCCAAAGCCGTGGACAGCTTTTCATGAAGAAAGGGAGGATGATGAGGATATATACAAGGATTATGATGATTCTGACTGCTTGAACTAGAAGGAAATATTGAGTCAAATCAATAATGACTATCAGGTGAATTCATTCCTAGTTGACCATGATGCTTTCATTTATAAGAATTTTATATTGCCTAAGTCTTTGTGCTATTGTATGATCAGGTACATGGGAGAAGAAGGCATAGCACGGAGCGAGGAGCTGAAGCATATTGAGCATGGCATGTTGATCAATGAAGAATGCACGAGGGAGGAGAGGGAGGAAGCGCAATGAGCTACCAAGAAGAAGATCAACACCTGGCAGGATCTCTGCCGCGACAGAGAAATGATGCGTTTTCCTGCCACGGCAGGCTGCCGCGGCACAGAAACAGAGTCCTTTCCTGCCACGGCAGGCCCGGCAGAGAAACAGGCCCAAACTCTGCCATGGCAGAACCCTGAGCCGAACCCAATTTTGGGTCGGTTTGTACCCTAGTTTGGTGGGACCAACTCGGTCACCCCCTTAGGCCACCGCTCTCCAGACTCTTAAATAAATGGGGCGCAACCCCAAGTTAGGTTAAGACCATGTTAAAATTATTTTGGAGTTGTTTCTTTATAGAACCTAGAATTACCGTGTGATCGAATTCTACCAATTGCAATTGAGTGTGATCTGTTGTTCCATTGGGAATTAGTAGATTGCATACTACTGTTCATGGTTGACGACTGCGTGCGCAAGAGTGTGGTGTTGTGAATATCCTACAAGATTCGAGAGTTGTTGCACTGGCATCAGGGATCGAGCGAGAGAGATCATAGCTACGCACTAGTTATCAATCATCCACCATTACCATCAACAAGATCTTGCTGAGAAGATCGGGCCACCCCATATCATCCTCATTGAGACCCGTGCCCTCCTCTACACAAAGCGTCACCATCCCGATGTGAGGAGGAGCTCGCTACAGCGGAACGATTATTTGGACAAAACTAGCCCGAAGTTAAAAGAAATTCACAAACTGAACTCGCGGCAAAAGTATTTCACATCACTAAGCCTTTTTTTCAACGCCGTATAGAGTGACGCTGCACTCTACAGTGCAACACCACCGTACGTGGTGTTGCACAACACAGTGTAGGGCCATCGCTCACGGCGTTGCACTTACAAAGTGTGACGCCACCGGTCATGACATTACACAACACAGTGCAGTGCCGTCGCCATTTGCGGGCCACTGGTCATCATTCGACCATCCCGCAGAGGCCGAGTCTCAGCCACTGCCTAGCGACGATGAGTCCATCACATCAACGGAGATGCCGGCTATACCATCCCATCTGTCTAACATCCATAATGCTACATGGTCTAATAATAAAATGCTACTTCCTACATATAATTGTTGCATCATAATTATATCATGCTCATGTCATCATGCCACCTTGCATTTGAGCATCATATAAAACCCTTTTCTTTTGGATCTTGTTTCATGTGCATTTATCAATTGTATTTGGTTCTTAATAAATTGTATTTGGTTCTTGATAAATGCTTGGTGCCCAAGTTGAGTTGGGGGCATATCTTTTAGTAACTCCACCACCTTCTTGTCAACACCCCATTATTCCACCACCCTACTATGTGAGCTTTGCATTTTATTTGTGTTTACCTCTAGCTCATGTGGGTTGGGATGGATCTACTTCTAATTCCACATGCTTCCATATATGCCTCATGTTGTTTTCACATTGTTGATATGTGGAGAGCCACATGGCCACCTTTGCATGTTATGGGAGTATTTTTCCTTGTCTAGCTTCCATATGGTTTGGTTTGGAGTATTTGATCATGTATGAATATAATTGTGGCTATATACTTACCTAGTGGAACATACACACTAACATGCCCACATTATATTCAAATATGGGCATTTTCCATCCATTCTACTTGGGGACACAACTCTTTTCTTTTGCTTGGCCTTAATCCCATATTTTTGGGGTGCATGTGTTAACAAATGCCATGGTCATCACAATTGTTTTCACAATAATAAATATGGCATTTACTAATCATGCATGGGCCATGCAAGATCATTTTTCCTTCCACCTCCTTCTCTCTTTTGGACCTTTTGGTTTTAACCTTTGTCTTAATTCAAATTCCTTTTGGTGTTTCTTAGCTACTCTAAAACATAGCTCATCCATCATATGGTTTTTCCCTCTCTCTTCTTCTAGCTAAACCGAACCCTCTCCCTCTCCCTACACCTAACTCAAACTCTAAACCCTAGCTTTTACTCCTTCCCAGCTCGGCTAATACCTAACCCCCCCTCTCTTTTCTCACCACCACCACTACCAGGCCGAGCCTCCCTGTACACCACCCTGGCTCGACCCAAAACTCTCCCTGTCTAGACCTAGCCCTATGCCGATCCTACCATGCCACCCCTCTTGCAACCCTAGACGAACCCCATCCCTTCTCCCTTTGGCTTGGGCCAACAACCACCAGACCCCCCCAAGTTACTCCCCTCTGGTCCGTCTCCCCTCTCCACTCGTTGCTACAGGACAAGAGAAAGAGGGAGGGAGGAAAACCTAGCCCGATCACCTCCTCCTCACCTTTTGCAAAAGCTACCACCCTTCCCATGTGCTCTCCCCTCCTCCCTCATCTACCCCACACCTCACCCCACCTCACATCCTATCCAGGAGGCGCCCAGGTCCCTCTCTCCCCCTTATTCTTCCTCTCATTGCTGCCTCCCATGGCCATGGCCCAAAACCCTAGCTAGCCTTACCTCCCTCGAGTTTGTCGAGCTCTGGACACATCAAGGTCGGCCTTGAGTGAACCAGGGCCGCTCTCTCTTCGACGCCTCAGACGGAAAGTGACTGAGATCGCTGAAGTCGCCAGAGCCGCTGTGTCCGTGAGGTGGTCAAGAAGCGAGCGCCACCCTGCTACCACGACTTAGCAGACTTAAGGCCAAGACCTCCTCCTCCTGCACAACCTCCTTCCGCCTCTAGTTCGCGGATCGCTGCAGACTGTCGAGCGGCCTCTGCACCTGGCCAGTGCTTCTGTCGTCTGCTCAGCAGCGCAAGATCCGACCCGCCTTTGTTCGTCGTGCCCACAGGTCAGAGACCTCCTCCGGCGTTGCCACCTGAACAAAAGTTGTAGATAGAAGCCCCCTCTTCATCATTCCTTTTTGTGGCATAGCGTTTTGCTTAGCCGTTTAGTTATCTTCCCGGTAGATGCGCCGCATTGTTGCAGACAGGAGCAATTCAGAGCGGCGCTGTTTTGCGATAGCCCCACAAGTTTTGTCGATCACGCGCAAGTCCCTCCGCGGCCCCTGTAGACCCACCAGTCAGCCTCCCCCGTTTTTGCAAAAATACCCCCGTGGTTGGAGGAACCTCAACCCGCGCTCCCCCGGATCCCACACGTGGCAAGCCCCCACTGTCCGCGGATCTGCCGGCCCCACCTGTCAGTCTCGGTGGCTAGACAAACGCGCGGTAAGAAAGTCCGGTTCAGTCCCCGCCATGCCGGCTGCTGCTGAGTCGGCACTGGACCCACCTGTCGGTGTCCGTGGCTAGGTTCAGTTGAGTGTAAAAGTTATGTGATCTTTTTCTGTAATAAAAATCTTTTCCAGAATTTGTTTAAATGTTTTTAAATCTAGAAATTAATAACTTTTATTTAATAAATCCAAATAATACAAATGATATATGTTTTTGAATCAAAAAAATGTGAGGATTACAAATCTGCCATCCAATTTAATGTTTGGCTAATTTAACTTTTCGAAATTGTTTAATTGCAATAAAATGCCCTTTTCTTAATTAATTAATAACTTTAATTCTATAACTCCAAATTTGGCAAATAATATGTCTAAATCGATCAGCGCGACGAGCCCGTTCTGTTTATGCATTCCATGTTCTGAATTGCAGCATGTATCATGTCATTATTAAAAATCAGAACTGTTTATGGCAATAAAACTTGACCAAATAAATAATAAAATGATTTATTCTTGTCCCCACACCTCACCCTTGCCATGCTACATTATTGTCATGTAATTCGTGCATCATTCATCATGGCATGCTTGTTTGCTTGTCGCATTTTATTTATATGCTTGTGCACTTTATTTATGTTGGCCCTTGTTTGTTTGGTTCTTCTTTCGAATAGACGCCGAAAGGTGGGAAATATCAGAATCCTGTGAGTACTACCCAGATCCGTCTCTCACTTCAACTGAGCTGCCAGGCAAGCACTACCACATGCTTGCATACATATAGTACCTATTGCTTCTATCTTATTCTTGCATCATTGAGTCACTATTGCATTAAATTGAATCCCAAGTACTGCATAGCCTTTACTTTTAAACCCCACCGAAGCTTGTTCCTCCATCCTATGAGCCATTACTACAGGAGTTGTTTGAGCCATGCGAGTCGTAGAACAGCATGTGTAGGGTATGTGAGTGTCTGATGGATAACGAGGTACCTAAACAACTTAACCTGAGTAGTAATAGGATAACTAATGAAAGAGGCACCGGTGAGCAATATCTGTTATTTGGTTTTTCATGCTCACTTGTGTCCCGTAGGACCCCGGGTACTTGATTCCTGTTCCTTGACTATTCGCACTATCCACATCCGGGAGGCCTTATGGACCCCCCTGAGCCAGATCTTGATTCATTTCTATTTCTTGGGGCCACAACTAGTTTGGGGTTTTATTACTATCCTGTACTTATGCCATGCTTTACTGCTTTATTTACGATTGTGTGTGGAGCACCTGTACTGTTTTGGATCGTGACACGTTTTCACTGTATCGACAAGCCCAGTCACACTTTCGGGTTCCCAATCGCATGAGTCCACACAAACCCTGGTCCGCTCGAGCCGCCAACTTCGCTATGGTAGCTTAGTGGGGTGGCCCCCTGAAATATTTTATGAATCCTGTGATTGCTTTGTCGTGAATGCCTTGTTGGGTTTTGAGTTGGTTTTTCCGAGGTTGATCGAGTGTGTGTTGCTATTTGTGCACCCCTACAGGGTAAATCTTTCTGAAAGCCGTGTCCGTGGTTATGGACGACTTGGAGCATAGTTTCTCGATCATAGACAAGTATAACTAAAGTACCGCTTTTAATTTGACTAAGTACCTGACTAGTAAATAGTGCAATACTCATGGAATGGTTAATAAAACTGCCAACAGATGGGTTGTTCGTTCGCTTTCTCGTTGGTAAGCGAGAAGGAGGATGGATCTGTTACTTTATACTGTTATAACTGTTGTTTCTAATCAATGGACATCCGTCTATCATTGGTTAGGCGGATGGTTAGCGAGTATCTATAGACTTGTTAGTTATTATCTTTTGCTGCAATTGCGTCACCCCAGGTATATGTCCCCTTTAGAGGCATAAAGACTTGTTGAGTACCCCTAGGGTCTCACACGATAAATTGTTTGATTCAGATGAACAGGTGTATTCGCAAGATGGATACTGAGTGGAGGAGACAGATGATGTTGGCAACGATCACTCGGTGTAGAGATTCCGGGGATGGGGATCCGCGAGATCTATGGGCGGGATGTGCTTCTTTTTGTGGCATCTTATGCCGATTTGCTTCTCTTCCGTACTCGGATCTTGTTTCCCGCTTCCGCTTGATACTCTGATGTTTGATGTATGAGGAGCTATCCTACACTATTATCTCTATCTAGGATATTTGGATCTTGCCGTATGGCGTTGCAATATTTCTATTTCTTTTAGATGGTATGGCTCTGAGAACTGTTGTAAGGTAGCTTGCATACATACTCACTTGTGTATGTATTTGATCTCTTCGCTCAAGGTTACGCCGCTCGCTCTTGTCCCGATGTTCTGGAAGTGGTTAGGACGGCCGACGGGTCTACACGTGGGTGGCCCTGGGCCCCCGCTGTACTATTTTAACCACTTTTGGTTCATCCCGGCTTGAACTTAGAGCATAGGATCCGAGGTAGTTACAATTGGTATCAGAGCCATCCCGCCCTTCAGGGTCTCAGCCAAATGGTCGTTGTCAGTCTAGCAAATATTTTGGTAGCTATGTATACTAGGGAAAAACAAAAACGCGAGAGTAGGACTGCTTCCATTTTTCTTCTTACCCACCCACCCACCCTTTTCTGGTAAGGAAGCGTAACGCTTTCAATCCTCTTCTAAAAATTCAAACTAGGATTCACGTGTTCTGGGTTTCCGTAGTGCCATAGAAAGTGTGTGTGTGTGTGTGTGTGTAATCCCTTGTCTATCTGTTGCATCCAATTTGTAATCGCTATCTGCCTTTTGGTTATCAACTGTTGGTACATTTCATACCAACAGGCTTTTGTAAACCAGCGCGATCTATCTGATTCGTTGTAAACCGACGCGATCTGTCTTACTCTTTGTTATCCGACGCTATCTTGTTTGGGGTGTTTGTTTCCGTAGTTGCTAATCGTTAGGTTCATCTTAAGAAAGAAGGAAGTTGGGATATGTGTTTTACTTATTCATGTACGGGGTAATGATTTGAGTGCGGGATGGAGTCGTGACCATACCACTAATTTTATCATTCGCTCTTGTATATTGAATTGGTAGAGTTACTAATCTTGATTCATTAAGTGGTTTTGCGCATATAGTGGTATTTTAATGCCGAAATTTGCGGAAATTTTTTCTTTGATAGCTTTGTGTACCACACTCCTTGTTCAGTCGTGTGCGATATGCTTAATATCTTCTAGGTGCTTTGAACTTTGTTGATATTTTAATATCATCTTAGTAATTTGTATCCTTTAATCTTGGTTAATTCCATTTTGGTACTATTTTGGATTATTATTATTCTCCATTATGGTACTGACTTGAGTTTTATATCAATCATAGGATGGCACCACCACGCCGTTCTGAGGAGGACATACCACCTGAACTGGGGGCTGCGTTGGCAAGTATTTCTAATGCCTTGGGAGCAATGCAGTAGAACCAGCAGCGATTTGAAGAAAGTGTCAGGAGGAATGAGTTTGTTCCACTACCTCCACCTCCCAAGCGAGGAGACATCAAGAGCTTTCTGAAGTTTAACCCACGTCACTTTGAGGTGTCTGATCAGCCGCTGGACGCTGATGATTGGCTATGTGAGATGTCAAGGTTGCTGATGACTGCTGATGTTCCTGAGCAAGAATGGGTAAAATGTGCCACTCACCTTCTGAAGGGAGACGCAACTCTGTGGTGGGAGAATTACGTGAAGGCAAACCACTCTGGTTTTTAGCCTACTTGGGAGCAGTTCACTGGGGCTTTCAAAGAGCAATACCTATCATAAATTGTCATGGAAAGGATGAAGGAAGTGTTTCTCAACCTCAAGCAGGGCAATGACAATGTCAATACCTATATCAGAAACTTCATGAATATTTCTCGGTATGGTGGCGATGAGATCTCTGATGACAAGAATAAGCAAAAGAGGTTCAGGCAAGGGCTCAATGCATCTATCAAATATGCAATCACTCATGCAAGGACGGGGTCTTTTCTGGAACTCCAACATACAACTCTTTAGGAAGAAGCAAGTAGGCAAGTGTTCGAGGAGTCCAAGAAACACAGCCGTGACGCAGCAAGCTCTTCAGCTATGACAGCTCCTTCTAAGCACCGCGTGTGGGTTCCTAATACCACACCGCCGCTCCCGGCTCCACCAAGACCTTCAAGCTACGTGGGAAGGCCACCAAACTCCTTGACCGCGGCTCCTAGGGGCTACAACCACAACTACCCTGGAGCGCCTAGCGGAGTCCCTGGCTATGTTGCTCCACGTCCACCTGGTGCTTGCTACACTTGTGGGAACACTAGGAATCAACACTGGAGTTGTCCCATGAACAACAAAGCTCTTCCTCCACCACCTCCAAGACCTGCAGCAAGTTCTTCTATGGTTCGTGCACCTCCACCGCGGGCTCTCAACATCAACACCAAGCCCGAGTCCACTGTTGCCCGTGCCAACTGTGTCAACGTCGCTCAAGCTGAGCATGCACCTGGAGTTGTGATGGGTACGCTTCCCGTTAACTCAGTCCCTGCACGAGTTTGTTTGATTCTGGTGCTTCGCATTCTTTTGTTTCTCACAAGTTTGCACATGAGCATGATCTAGCTATGGGTCCTCTATTGCATCGTCTTGTGGTACAATCTCCTGGGTCAAACATGAGGGCTGCTCATATCAGCCATGGCAATCAAATTGAGATTGGTGGCTCTTCGTTCCCGGCTTCCTTAATCATTCTGGGCAATTCTGACATTGATGTTATCTTGGGCATGGATTGGTTGACAGAAAATGCAGATGTGATTCATTGTGCTGAACGCTCGGTTTCTCTGAAAATTCCTGAAGGCCATATAGTCTATTCTCCAAGTCTGACTCCTACAATTCAGCTTTTCTCTTTGGTGGCTCTGAATGATAATGCTATGGATGCTATTCAGAGTGTTCCGGTGGTCTGTGAGTTCCTAGATGTTTTTGCTGAAGAGTTGTCAGGTATGCCTCCTGATCGAGAGGTCGAGTTTGTGATTGAGCTTGAACCTGGTACCGCTCCTATCTCCAAGCGGCCTTATAAAATGGGTCCTGCTGAATTGGCTGAACTCAAACATTAGCTTGATGAACAAGAGAAGTTGGGTTTCATTCAGCACAGTACTTCTTCTTGGGGTACCCCAACCATCTTTGTGAAGAAGCGAGACAAGACTGATAGACTTTGTGTTGACTATCGGGCTCTCAATGCTAAAACCATCAAGAATAAATATTCCCTTCCGCGGATTAATGATCTCTTCGACCACCTAGCTGGAGCTGTGGTATTCTCTAAGCTGGATTTGAGAAGTCGATATCATCAAATCAAGATTCGCAGGGAATATGTTCCCAAGACAGCTTTCACCACCCGATATGGCCTGCATGAATACACGGTCATGTCTTTCGGTCTCACCAACGCACATGCCACCTTCTCGAGGCTTATGAACTCGGTTTTCATGGAGTATCTTGATAAGTTCGCCGTGGTCTATCTGGATGGCATTCTAGTCTATTCTAAGTCAAAGGAAGAACATGAAGAACACCTTCAGTGCGTCCTAAACAAGCTTCGTGAGAACTGCCTGTATGCAAAGTTCTCCAAGTGTGAGTTCTGGCTGCCTGAAGTCACCTATCTGGGTCACGTCATCTCTGCCAAGGGCATTGCCGTTAACCCAGATACGGTTCAGACAATTGTTGACTGGCTTCCACCCAAAAATGTCAAAGAAGTCCGGAGTTTCCTTGGTTTGGCTAGTTACTGCTGTTGCTTCGTTCAGAATTTCTCGAAGATTGCGAAGCCTCTTACCGATCTCCTCAAGAAAGGCAAGAAATACTTTTGGTCTCCTGCATGTCAAGCTAGCTTTGAAACACTCAAAGAGAAGCTCACTTCCACACCAGTCTTGATTCCTCCAGATACATCAAAGCCTTTCCAGATATTCTGTGACGCCTCCTTGCAAGGATTGGGTGCGGTCCTTATGCAAGAAAACAAGTTGTTGCTTATGCCTCTCGACAGTTGAAGACGCATGAGATCAACTATCCTACACATGACCTCGAACTCGCAGCAGTTGTCTTTGCTTTGAAAGTATGGAGGCACTACTTGCTTGGCAACCGTTGTGAGATCTTTTCTGATCACAAGAGTCTAAAATATATCTTCACACAACCTGATCTCAACCTTCATCAGAGGAGGTGGGTTGAAGCAATTAATGATTTCGATCTGACCATCAACTACACTCCGGGCAAAGCTAATGTCATGGCCGATGCTCTCAGCCGAAAAGCTTATGTCAACAACCTCATGGTGGAAGAGCAACAACCTCTCTTGTGCGAGGAATTCCGCCAGCTCAACCTTGAAATTGTGGATCAAGGGTATCTTCTGAACCTCCTGGCAACACCTCTCTTAGAAGAAAAAGTTCGCTCCATTCAACTTGGTGATCCTTACACTAAAAAGATCATCTCCAACATTCAGCTTCCGAAGTATGAGTCCTTCCACGTCGACGACCAAGGCGCTCTATTCTTTGAACACCGGATGTTTGTTCCGAACTACTCAGGTTTGAGAGAGCAATTTCTTAAAGAAGCTCATGATTATGTTCTTTCTATCCATCCTGGAAGCACTAAGATGTACATGGACTTGAAAACACAGTATTGGTGGCCTGGGTTGAAACGATATTGTGCCAAGTATGTCTCGGAGTGTGATGTCTGCCGCAGAGTTAAAGCTGTTCATCAGAAACCTTTCGGTCTTCTACAGCCATTGAAGCCTCCGGAATGGAAATGGGAGAAAGTAGAGATGGACTTCATAACTGGGTTCCAAAGGTCGCAGAAGGGCAAAAATGCAATCTTTGTTGTCATCGACAGGCTTTCTAAAGTGGCTCACTTCTTTCCCGTCAAGGAAACAATTTCTGCAATTCAGTTGGCTGAGCTCTATATCAACAGAATTGTCTCTCTGTATGGGGTTCCTCTTGAGATCAGCTCGGACCATGGAAGCATCTTCACTTCCAAGTTCTGGGGAAGTTTCCAAAATGCTTTGGGAACAAAGTTGAACTTCAGCACAGCTTACCATCCTCAGTCGCAAGGACAAGTTGAAAGGATCAATCAGATTCTGGAAGATATGCTCCGTGCTTGCGTCATCTCTTTCGGCATGAAGTGGGAAGAATGCCTTCCTTATGCTGAATTCTCTTACAACAACAACTTCCAGAAGAGTCTAAAGATGGCATCATTTGAGGTTCTCTATGGACGCAAATGCACAACTCCGATTGGTTAGTCGGGCGTAGGTGAAAGAACATTGTTTGGCCCCGACATTGTAACTCAAGCGAAGGAGAAGGTTCACATCATTCTTGAAAACCTGAAGGTTGCTCAAAGTCGCCAGAAGAGCAACTATGACAGAAAGCACACAGACATGGAGTATGTCCTGGGTGATCTCGTTTACCTTCGTGTCACTCCCATGAGAGGCACGCACCGGTTTGGTATCAAAGGAAAGCTAGCTCCTAGATACATCGGTCCCTTCAAAGTTCGTGGAAGAAGAGGAGAAGTTGCTTATGCTCTTGAGCTCCCTGAAAAACTCAAGGTTCATGATGTTTTCCATATCTCTCAACTCAAGAAGTGCTTCAAGGATCCTGACAGGACCGTGGACCATGAGCTCATCAATCTCCAAGAAGATCTGTCTTATCAAGAACACCCCACAAAAATCCTAGAAGTCGCAGAAAGAAGGACTCGCAACAAGTCCATCAAGTTCTGCAAGGTGCAGTGGTCGCACCATTCCGTTGATGAAGCCACTTGGGAACGTGAGAATGACCTCCGTGCCAAGTATCCTACCCTCTTCGTGTCTTCTTCTTCTTCCTAGAATCTCGGGGCGAGATTCCTGTTTAGTGGGGGAGAGTTGTAGCATCCTATCTGTCTAACATCTGTAATGCTACATGGTCTAAATTTAAAATGCTACTTCCTACATATAATTGTTGCATCATAATTATATCATGCTCATGTCATCATGCCACCTTGCATTTGAGCATCATATAAAACCCTTTTCTTTTGGATCTTGTCTCATGTGCATTTATCAATTGTATTTGGTTCTTAATAAATTGTATTTGGTTCTTGATAAATGCTTGGTGCCCAAGTTGAGTTGGGGGCATATCTTTTAGTAAGAGCAAGTACAACGCAGGTGCTTAGCCTCGGTGCTTAGGGAAAAAACCGGGTTTATTTTGCCACGTCAGAGTTGTGGGTGCTTGCGGGGGGCAAAGAGTGTCTAGTTTGGCTCTGATGCCTCATCGGTGCTACAGAAAATAACTGTTGTTTTCTATATGTATTTGGACCAGTGCCTACACCAGTGCTTGCTTTTCTTCTTGCAATCAATAAAGTAGTATGGGCTTGTCCTACTCCATGCATGTGGACTTGAAACTCTTGTATTCAACAATTATTGCTTCGTCCTACTCATGCATGTCCTGCATGTCAGGTAATGCACGCAAGACCAGTGGACAATGGTGGGCCAGACATGCAGCTTTGCCTGCTAAAAAAAAGAAAATACACTGCATAAATTAGGAGAAATAGACTTATCTCCGAATTGAGAGATCAACCTTGACCTCCTCTCAGATAAAGGGCTATATACTTGGTCAGATTAGAACAGAACACTTCATTATCCACGACTAGAAAGAGTCATGGTAGGTGAGCTAGTGTGAACTTCAGTTATCGCCATATATATAGCCTAGTGGGTGTACTACTTCCTCCATAACACAACCACTTCCAACAAAATGGATTCTGATTTCGGCTATGTACATCTGCTGAACCATGGTTTAGTTTCGTACCAGCCTGCTAGTCAAGAATTTGAAAATGCTACATATAAAGAAAATCTACGACTGGTAAAAGCTAGCTTTGTCCAGTCCATGTTAATTACTGTGCTAATTCCATTTTTTACTCTGTAGTTGTGCATTTGTGACATATTTTATCCCATTTAGTGGAACTTCTACCAAAATATCTCATTAAAGAGACTTTTAGTACAATTTTACCCCAATTTAGCACTTTGCTTGGTTTTGTTGGATAGAACTGACTTGTTACACCGAGTGGCATGGTAAAATTTGTAAAGATTAGGAGCATGATCGACAATCATGTTCAATTCCTCATCGTTGTATTGATATTTTTAAACTTCGGTTAACATCTTACACCTTGACTAATACACGTATCAGAAAACGAGGGTTCAAAGCTTTTAAAGGGGGTAAACAAGACGCTTTTCCACTCGATAGGGTAATTAGTGTCACGAATCAGAAAATGAGGGTTCAAAGCTTTTAAAGGGGGTAAACAAGACGCTTTTCTACTCGATAGGGTAATTAGTGTCACGAAT
This sequence comes from Avena insularis, assembly GCA_023614405.1. Classification (NCBI taxonomy): domain Eukaryota; kingdom Viridiplantae; phylum Streptophyta; class Magnoliopsida; order Poales; family Poaceae; genus Avena; species Avena insularis. The sequence continues at coordinate 307,842,662 of CM042684.1, forward strand.
GCATAACTAGGGGGTAAATGTGGAATTCACTCTATTTCTTAATGTGGTATACTGAATATAGTACTCATCATGCAGGTCAGCACATGGCTGAATAACTTCGTCGATCCTATCGAGGGTATTGGCAAAAAAGGAGATGTTTACTGGAAGCAAGTCACAAAAGAGTACAATGAAAATACCCATGTGGATCGCAGGAGGAAGTCAATCCACTGCAAAGATCACTGGGGTAAGATGAACCGCAAAATCGTCATTTTTAATGGCATATGGTGTAGGCTGAAGGACGTGTACTCCAGCGGCCAATCTGATGACCAACTTATGGACAAAGTTCATGATATGTATAAATATGAAACAAATCAATCATTTACACTCGTGAACCTATGGAGAGCAGTTAGCAACCAGCCAAAGTGGAATAGGATGTACTCTGAAGAGAGCACCCCTCAGAACAAGGATCCAATCAATCTGGACTTCGAAGAAGAGAAACGTCCAGATGGACAAAAGGCTGCGAAGGCGAAAAAGAAAGTAAAAGGTAAAGACAGTGACTCTTCTTCAAGCAATCTCTCTCATGATGACATCCAACTATACTATGAAACTCAAGCGCTACGAGCCTCTACAGCCGATAGGATGGCTGACTATCAACGTCAAGTTTCCGAACAAAAACTAGGAATCACAAATGAACTAGTACCTCATCTGAAATTTGAGGAGGCGGAAGAGAGAAGCTCGGGCAACGGAGTGGAGCATGGCAGCACTACAGTCGACAAGTCCCAGCTTGGTCTACGACGACGGCAAGAGGACTATGGAGGCCGCTCAGCGCCTGAAGTGCCCGCCCTGAAGCTAGCGGCCGTTGAGCGCGTCCTGCTCGGGCGTGGTCGCCGATAGGAAGGAGTCCGGCGCCGATGGTGCTGGGTCGTGCGCTGACAGCCGCCGCCTGCTCCATGCGATCCGCAACGCCGGCGCCACGGCCGACACGCGCCGTCCCTGATCTAAATCATGATTATTGAAGCGGGGAGTAGCTGAGGCACTGAGGTACTGTAGCTGGGAGTAGGAGAGGTGCTCAGCTGAGCTGGGTCTGAATAGCACTATTTTTTAGTACGGTTGAAGAGAGGAGTGCTTAGCCTGGGTGCTAACGAGGCAGGTCCACTAGAGAAGCACTAGAGTAGGCTTCCTCGCGTTGGAGAAAATAAAAGTTAGTCGGGTGTTTGCTGACGTTTTCACACTCTCTCTCCTTAAGCACCTCTAATTAAGGACCCTGGAGTGTACATGCTCTAACTCCACCACCTTCTTGTCAACACCCCATTATTCCACCACCCTACTATGTGAGCTTTGCATTTTATTTGGGTTTACCTCTAGCTCATGTGGGTTGGGATGGATCTACTTCTAATTCCACATGCTTCCATATATGCCTCATGTTGTTTTCACATTGTTGATATGTGGAGAGCCACATGGCCACCTTTGCATGTTATGGGAGTATTTTTCCTTGTCTAGCTTCCATATGGTTTGGTTTGGAGTATTTGATCATGTATGAATATAATTGTGGCTATATACTTACCTAGTGGAACATACACACTAACATGCCCACATTATATTCAAATATGGGCATTTTCCATCCATTCTACTTGGGGACACAACTCTTTTCTTTTGCTTGGCCTTAATCCCATATTTTTGGGGTGCATGTGTTAACAAATGCCATGGTCATCACAATTGTTTGCACAATAATAAATATGGCATTTACTAATCATGCATGGGCCATGCAAGATCATTTTTCCTTCCACCTCCTTCTCTCTTTTGGACCTTTTGGTTTTAACCTTTGTCTTAATTCAAATTCCTTTTGGTGTTTCTTAGCTACTCTAAAACCTAGCTCATCCATCATATGGTTTTGCCCTCTCTCTTCTTCTAGCTAAACCGAGCCCTCTCCCTCTCCCTACACCTAACTCAAACTCTAAACCCTAGCTTTTACTCCTTCCCAGCTCGGCTAATACCTAACCCCCCCTCTCTTTTCTCACCACCACCACTACCAGGCCGAGCCTCCCTGTACAACACCCTGGCTCGACCCAAAACTCTCCCTGTCTAGACCTAGCCCTATGCCGAGCCTAACATGGCACCCCTATTGCAACCCTAGCCGAACCCCATCCCTTCTCCCTTTGGCTTGGGCCAGCAACCACCAGACCCCCCCAAGTTACTCCCCTCTGGTCCGTCTCCCCTCTCCACTCGTTGCTACATGACAAGAGAAAGAGGGAGGGAGGAAAACCTAGCCCGATCACCTCCTCCTCACCTTTTGCAAAAGCTACCACCCTTCCCATGTGCTCTCCCCTCCTCCCTCATCTACCCCACACCTCACCCCACCTCAGATCCTATCAAGGAGGCGCCCAGGTCCCTCTCTCCCCCCTTATTCTTCCTCTCCTTGCCGCCTCCCATGGCCATGGCCCAAAACCCTAGCTAGCCTTACCTCCCTCGAGTTCATCGAGCTCGGGTGGACGTCAAGGCCACACGAAGTGAACCAGACACCCATTTGCTTCCTCTTCGATGCCCTGTAGATGGAGCAGTGACCGGAGATCGCCGAAGTCTCGCCGTAGCCGCCGTGTCCGTGAGGTGGCCGAAGAAGCGGAGCGCCACCCCTGCTACCACGACTTCGCAGGCGCACTTGCGTCAGCACCTCCTCCCTCCCAGACAACCTCCTTCCGCCTCTAGTTCGCCGGATCGCCGTTGCACTCCGTCGAGCGGCCTCCGTGCACGGCCGCTGCACTGTCTGTCGCGTCTGCAGCAGCGGCAGCATCCGACCCGCCTCTGTTCCTCGTCGTGCCCCGCGCGCTGTAGACCTCCTCCGGCGATGCCACCTGAACAAAAGTTGTAGATAGAAGCACCCTCTTCATCTTTCCTTTTTGTGGCATAGCGTTTTTCGCCGCCGTTTAGCCGTTATCTTCCCCGGTAGATGCGCCGCCGCCGCTGTTTTCAGACGTGCAGGCACAGGGAACAGATTCAGAGCGCGGCGCTGTTTTGCAGTAAGCCCCCCTCGCAAGTTTTGTCGATCACGCGCAAGTCCCTCCACGGCCCCTGTAGACCCACCAGTCAGCCTCCCCCGTTTTTGCAAAAAGACCCCTGTGGTTGGAGGAACCTCAACCCGCACTCCCTCGGATCCCACACGTGGCAGGCCCATTGGCGCCTTGGTAGTGGCCCAGCGGATCTGACAGCCCCACATCGGTCTCGGTGGCTAGACAAACGCGATAAGAAAGTCGAGTTCGATCCCACGCCCGCTTCTTTGAGTCAGCACTGGACCCACCTGTCAGTGTCCGTGGCTAGGTTCAGTTGAGTGTAAAAGTTCTATGATCTTTTTCTGTAATAAAAATCTTTTCCAAAATTTTTTTAAATGTTTTTAAATCCAGAAATTAATAACTTTTATAATAAATCCAAATAATACAAATGATATATGTTTTTGAATCAGAAAAATGTGAGGATTACAAATCTGCCATCCAATTTAATGTTTGGCTAATTTAATTTTTTGAAATTGTTTAATTGCAATAAAATGCCCTTTTCTTAATTAATTAATAACTTTAATTCTATAACTCCAAATTTGGCAAATAATATGTCTAAATCGATCAGCGCGACGATCCCGTTCTGTTTATACATTCCATGTTCTGAATTGCAGCATGCATCATGTCATTATTAAAAATCAGAACTGTTTATGGCAATAAAACTTGACCAAATAAATAATAAGGTGTTATGTTGAGGCTCATGGATCAAGAGTGGAATTTGTCAATCCATATGACAGATAGATATACTCTGGGCCCTCTCGGTGATATCACATTAGGATAGCTTGCAAGCAAGTGATGTGATCACTAGAATGTTATATCACGGGAATGAGAAAAGAGTTCATGTCGATAACGAGATCAAACTAGGTATGGAGATACCGATGATCGAATCTCGGACATGTAATATATCAAGAGACAAAGGGATTTAGTTACAAGCGTTAAAGGTTCTCACGATCACAGGAGTCGTTGTTGAATGTGTAGGAGTCGAGACGGATCTCCGTGGTCCGCTCGATTATTGATCGGAGAAGGGTCTCGATCATGTCTGCATTATTCGCAAACCGTAGGGTGGCACACTTAAGAGTTACCGGACACCATTTTGGAGCACATATGTTTCAGACGAAAGAATTGCAAAGCGCAGGAATTATTTCAATAGAAACCGAAAAATGTTTCGGGTGAAATTGCAGAAGGTGGTTCTGCATGTGATATTGAAATATTGCAAGGAGCTATATGTGAATGTTTGTTAATTAAAGTAATTAACAAAATTCTGAATAAATTTAATAAAAAGAGTTTTATTAAATGAGAGAGCATTAAATTTGGAGAAATTTAATGCATTTAAAGTGGAGATTTTAAAAGGGAATGTGAAGAGGCATTTTAATGTGGAGGGGTTACCACCACATGAATGGGGGAGGTGAGGGGTCACCCCTCATGCACCGGCCATGGAGAGAGGGGGCACCCCCCTCCTCCTATAAAAGGCCACCCATTCCCTCCTTCATTCTCACACCTCCTTGTGAAGGATCTCTCTCCCCCTCTAGAATATTCCCCCATGGTCTCGGATTAGCGAGATACATGTTTCAGGTGGCATTTCGTCTGGAAGGAGTTGTTGCTTCCGCTGGATCGCTGGAGTGAGGAGGTGGAGGTTGTCCGGTGGCTTGAACGTATGTGCGAGTGCGGATGCGCTGCTGAGTTGCGGCGCTCGAACTTCCTCACGATCTTGAGATCGGCAAGTGTACGACTACATCAACCACGAGTTCCTACTCGTTAACAAAGCTCGTTGTCTTTGAGGGTAAGTTCTCCATGGATGTATGTCCACCCGTTGCTCTGTATCTAGTAGATAGATCTTGGCGTATAGTTCTCATCGTAGGAATTTTTTTGTTTTGTATGCTGTGGACCCAACAGTGGTATCAGAGCCTGATCTATGCGTAGGTGCTTTGCACGGGTAGTACACATATGTTTATATGTGGGCGATGATGATCATGTTATTACATCTTCTATGTACTTTGGATATTGATGGCATAGTGGGATGAAGCGGCCCAGACCAACCTTACATGTCATCGTAAATGAGACCGGTTCCACGACTGACATGTAACTAGTTTTGCATAAGTGGCTAGCGGGTGTCTGTCTCTCCTACTATAGTCAATATATGATTTACAAGAAGTTGCTAATAACTTGGTTATCCTCGTTGTGGTTCATGTTTGTAGGTAAGACCGGTTCTATCTCCGAAAGCCCTAAGCCACGTAAAACTTGCAATTGATAAATTAGAGGCGTCTAGTTTAGATCGTTGTTGGGCTAGTGTATTGATATGGTATTGTTGTAAGTAGATGTATGATAGATACTTTTACAACTCACTTAACGTGTAAGTTCCATAGACCTTGGCCTTACACACAAAGGAATGATAGAGATCATACCACGATGCAAATGATAGAGATCAAATGCATGGACCATATCACCTCACTTCACACATTAGCATCTTATATTGCTAGTTTGGTGCTTTTGGTAGCATTATAAGATCATCCCTCATTTAGATATCAAGATAAAATGTGTTCTTCCTTAAGTATGCACCATTTTGTGGATCGTGTTTTGAGGCATCACGTGATGATCGGGTGTTCTCGACTCTACGCTTTCATACAACGGGTGTAAGACAGTTTTACACACGCAAATACTAAGGTTCTTACTTGACGAGCCTAGCATGTACAGACATGGCCTTGGAACACGGACCGAAAGGTTAAGCATGAGTCATATAGTTGATATGATGCCCATATAGATGCTCGCCTTTGAAGCTACACTGACTCACATGATGATCGGACTTGGTGTAGTGGATTTGGTTCATGTAATCACCAAAAGGACACGAGGGATGTCATTTTTGAGTGGGAGTTCATTAGTAATTTGGATTAGTTGAACTCAATCTATCATAAACTTAGTCTAAATATATTTTACAAATTCTGTTATAGATGGCACCACCTGCTTTTAATTTCAATGTGTTCATGGAGAAAGAGAAGCTTGCTGCGAATGGTAGCAACTTCACCAACTGGGCTATGAATTTGAGGATTCTCCTCACTGCTGCACAAAAGCAATATGTGCTAGAGGCGCCGCTAGGCCCCCCACCAGCTCCTGATGCCCCTGACGAGGAAAAAAACGTCTATATAACTCGTTAGGAGGACCACAACTTAGTTCATTGCGGCATACGGTATGGGCTAGAGCCAGAACTTCGAAAACGTTTCGAAAATGGCAATGCCTTTGATACCATGGGAGAATTGAAAATGATTTTCGATACCCATGCTGCCGTAGAGAGTTATAATGCTTCTGAAAAGTTCTTTAGCTGCATGATGGAAGAGAACAGCTCCGTTAGTGAGCACGTACTCAAAATGTCTGGGTACGCCGATAAGCTTGTGTCCTTGGGAATAACGATTCCCATTGACTTGGGCATACATCGTGTTCTCCAATCTCTACCACCTAGCTACAAGAGCTTCGTGATGAACTATAATATGTAGGGCATGAAGAAGTCTCTTCCCGAGCTTCTGTCAATGCTTAAGACTGCAGAAGTGGAGATTAGGAAAGAACATCAAGTGTTGATAATCAATAAGACCACCGGTTTCAAGAAGGACAAGAAAGGCAAGCAGAAGGGAAAGAAGGGCGGCAAATCTATTGCCGCGCCTAAAAAGAAACCCCGAGATGGCCCTAAGTCTGACACTGAGTGCTACTATTGCAAGGGGACTGGCCATTGGAAGTGCAACTGCCCCAAGTATTTGGCGTACAAGAAGGCCGGCAAGGCAAACAAAGGTATATGTGATATACATGTTATTGATGTGTACTTGACTAGTACTCGCAGTAGCACCTGGGTATTTGATACGGGATCAGTTGCTAATATATGTAACTCGGTTCAGGGGCTGCGGAACAAGCGACAACTAGCAAGGGATGAGGTCATGATGCGGGTCGGCAATGGATCAAGATTTGATGTGATCGCCGTCGGAACGCTGCCTCTCCATATGCCGTCGGGATTAGTTATAAACCTGAATAATTGTTATTTGGTGCCTGCACTGAGCATGAACATTGTATCCGGATCGTGTTTGATGCAAAGTGGTTATTCGTTTAAGTCTGAAAATAATGGTTGTTCGATTTATATGAATAATATCCTTTATGGTCATGCACCTGTGTTGAATGGTTTATTTCTGTTGGATCTCGATAGTAGTATTACGCATATTCATAATGTTGATGCTAAAAGGATTAAACTTGATAGTGATATATCTACATATATGTGGCACTGCCGTCTAGGTCATATTGGCATTAAACGCATGAAGAAACTCCATTCTGATGGACTTTTGGAATCACTTGATTTTGAATCATTTGATACATGTGAGCCATGCCCTATGGGCAAGATGACTAGAACGCCGTTTTCCGGTTCAATAGAACGGGCAACAGATTTATTGGAAATCATACATACTGATGTGTGTGGACCAATGAGTGTGTCGGCGCGAGGTGGATATCGTTATTTTGTTAGTTTCACGGATGATTTGAGTAGATACGGGTATATCTATTTGATGAAACATAAGTCTGAAACCTTTGAAAGGTTCAAAGAATTTCAGAATGAAGTGGAAAATCATCGTAACAGAAAGATCAAATTTCTGTGGTCCGACCGTGGAGGAGAGTATCTTAGTTACGAGTTTAGCACACATATGAAAGACTGTGGAATAGTTTCACAACTCACGCCTGCCGGAACACCACAACGTAATGGTGTGTCAGAATGTCGTAATCGTACTTTATTGGATATGGTTCGATCTATGATGTCTCTGACTGACTTGCCACTGTCATTTTGGGGTTATGCACTGGAAACCGCTGCATTCACTTTAAATAGGGCACCATCTAAATCCGTTGAAAAGACACCGTATGAATTATGGTTTGGAAACAAACCTAAGCTGTCATTTCTTAAAGTTTGGGGATGCGATGTTTATGTGAAGAAACTTCAACCGGATAAACTCGAACCCAAAGCGGAAAAATGCGTCTTCATAGGATACCCTAAGGAAATGATTGGGTATACCTTCTATCACAGATCCGAGGGCAAGGTCTTTGTTGCCAAGAATGGATCCTTTCTTTAGAAGGAGTTTCTCGCGAAAGGTGTGAGTAGTCGGAAGGTAGAACTCGAAGAGGTTATTGAACCTTCTCTTCATGAAATGGCGAGTAGCGCAGCTCCAGAAGTTGTTTCGGAGTTGACTTCACCTAATAAGAGAGAGCTAATGATATTGATCATGAAACTCCAAAAGAGGACACTACCGAACCTCACAGGTCAAGCAGGACACGTGTAGCTCCTGAACTGTACGGCAATCCTGTTATGAATTTCATGATTGATGAAATAGATGACCCTGCGATGTATGAAGAAGCGATGATGAGCCCTGATTCCAACAAATGGCTAGAAGCCATGAAATCCGAGATGGAATCCATGTACGAGAACCAAGTTTGGAACTTGGTGGACTTACCTCACGACCGAAAGGCCGTTGAGAATAAATGGATTTTCAAAAGGAAAACTGATGCTGATGGTAATGTGACCATCTATAAGGCTCGACTTGTCGCAAAGGGGTTTCGACAAATTCAAGGAGTTGACTACGATGAGACATTCTCTCCCGTAGCGATGCTTAAGTCGGTTAGGATTATGTTAGCAATTGCTGCATATTTCGACTATGAAATATGGCAGATGGATGTTAAAACTGCGTTCCTCAATGGTAAGATTGAAGAAGAGTTGTATATGATACAACCTAAGGGTGTTGTCGATCCTAAGGATGCTGATAAGGTGTGCAAACTTCAGCGATCCATCTATGGACTGAAGCAAGCATCACGAAGTTGGAATCTCCGCTTTGATGAGGTGATCAAAGAGTTTGGATTTGTCCAAACTTATGGAGAGGCTTGTATTTACAAGAAAGTGAGTGGGAGCAATGTGGCATTTCTGATATTATATGTGGATGACATATTATTGATTGGAAATGATTTAGATCTTTTAAACAGTGTTAAAAGTTATCTAAACAGCAAATTTTCGATGAAGGTCCTTGGTGAAGCTTCATATATATTAGGCATTAAAATCTATAGAGATAGATCAAGACGCCTAATTGGGCTATCGCAGAGTACATACCTTGATAAGATATTAAAGAAGTTTAATATGGACGGAAGTAAGAAGGGGTTCATACCTATGTTGCAAGGCAAGACATTGAGTAAGACTCAAAGTCCGGCTACGGCGGAAGAAAGAGAGATAATGGATAAGATCCCCTATGCCTCAGCCATAGGCTCTATAATGTATGCCATGCTATGTACAAGACTGGATGTAGCACATGCTATTAGTTTGACTAGTAGGTACCAATCTGATCCAGGTTCGGAACACTGGATAGCGGTCAAGAATATCCTTAAGTACTTGAGAAGAACTAAGGATATGTTTCTTATATACGGAGGTGAAGAAGAGCTAGTCGCTAAGTGTTATGTTGATGCTAGCTTTGACACTGATCCGAATGACTCTAAGTCTCAATCCAGATACGTATTTCTCTTGAACAGAGCAGCAGTTAGTTGGAGGAGCTCCAAACAACCTGTGGTGGCTGGATCAACAACAGAGGCGGAATATGTTCTTTGCTTGAAGCGGTATGAGGAAGCGGTTTGGATGAAGGAGTTCATAACGAAACTGGGTGTGGTTCCCAGTGCGTTGGACCCGATGGTGATCTATTATGACAACAATGGAGCCATACCCAACGCCAAGGAACCAAGGTCTCACAAGAATTCCAAGCATATTAAGCGCCGGTTTCACTCCATCCGCAAGCATGTCAAGGATGGAGATATAAAGATTTGTAAAGTGCACACGGACCTGAATGTAGCAGATCCGTTGACTAAAGTACTCCCTAGGGCAAAACATGATCAACACCAGAACTCCATGGGTGTTAGATTTATCACTATGTGAACTAGATTATTGTCTCTAGTGCAAGTGGGAGACTGAAGGAAATATGCCCTGAGAGGCAATAATAAAGTTGTTATTATGTATTCTTTGTATATGATAGATGTTTATTTTGCATGCTATAATTGTATTGATAGGAAACATCAATACATGTGTGTTTAATAAACAAAAAGGGTTCCTAGTCATGCCTCTCTTATAGACTTGCTTGTTGATTAATATGATGATCAAGGTTTCCTGATCATGGACATTGGATGTTGTTAATAACAAGGTCACACCATTGGTGGAATGATGTGATGAACATTCATCCGAAGTATAGCATTACGATCAAGTCATTATGTTTATATTGCTATAACATCATACGAAGTAATCTTTATCCTTAGACCATGAGATCATGTTAATTGCTAACACCGGAAGAGTATCTTGATAACATCAAACGTCACACCGTAATAGGGTGACTATAAAGATGGGTTCAGTGCTACGAAGGTGTTATGTTGAGGCTCATGGATCAAGAGTGGAATTTGTCAATCCAGATGACGGATAGATATACTCTGGGCCCTCTCGGTGATATCACATTAGGATAGCTTGCAAGCAAGTGATGTGATCACTAGAATGTTATATCATGGGAACGAGAAAAGAGTGCATGTCAGTAACGAGATCAAACTAGGTATGGAGATACCGATGATCGAATCTTGGACATGTAATATATCGAGAGACAAAGGGATTTAGTTACAAGCGTTAAAGGTTCTCACGATCACAGGAGTCATCGTTGAATGTGTAGGAGTCAGTACGGATCTCCAGGTCCCGCTGCTGATTATTGATCGGAGAAGGGTCTCGATCATGTCTGCATTATTCGCGAACCGTAGGGTGGCACACTTAAGAGTTACCGGACACCATTTTGGAGCACATATGTTTCAGACGAAAGAATTGCAAAGCGCAGGAATTGTTTCAATAGAAACCGGAAATTATTTCGGGTGAAATTGCAGAAGGTGTTTCTGCATGTGATATTGAAATATTGCAAGGGGCTATATGTGAATGTTTGTTAATTAAATTAATTAACAAAATTCTGAATAAATTTAATAAAAGAGTTTTATTAAATGAGAGAGCATTAAATTTGGAGAAACTTAATGCATTTAAAGTGGAGATTTTAAAAGGGAATGTGAAGAGACATTTTAATATGGAGGAGTTACCACCACATGAATGGGGGAGGTGAGGGGTCACCCCCCCATGCGCCGGCCATGGAGAGAGGGGGCACCCCCCTCCTCCTATAAAAGGCCACCCATTCCCTCCTTCATCCTCACACCTCCTTGTGAAGGATCTCTCTCCCCCTCTAGAATTATTCCCCCATGGTCTCGGATTAGCGAGATACATGTTTCTGGTAGCATTTCGTCTAGAAGGAGTTGCTGCTTCCGCTGGATCGCTGGAGCGAGGAGGTGGAGGTTGTCCGGTGGCTTGAACGTGTGTGCGAGTGCGGATGCACTGCTGAGTTGCGGCGCTCGGACTTCCTCACGATCTTGAGATCGGCAAGTGTACGACTACATCAACCACGAGTTCCTACTCGTTAACAAAACTCGTTGTCTTTGAGGGTAAGTTCTCCATGGATGTATGTCCACCCATTTGCTTTGTACCTAGTAGATAGATCTTGGCGTGTAGTTCTCATCGTAGGAATTTTTTGTTTTCTATGCTGCGGACCCAACAGACATATCGCGGGGCTGGTACCCCACCTTATCCCTGGGGGGATCTCTCATCTCCAATATGCCGACGATACCCTGATCCTGATTCAGTGTGAGGACTGGCAGATTACCAATCTCAAATTCCTGTTCATGTGCTTTGAAGATATGTCGGGCCTAAAAATCAACTACCACAAAAGCGAGGTGATGTTTATGAGGCAACCTGTTGAGGAGCAAAAGCGCATTGCAGACATGCTAAACTGTAATCTGGGGTCCTTTCCGTTCATCTACCTCGGGCTCCCTATTGCTGACAGGAAACTCACTGTTGAACAATGGAATTTTCTGATCCTTAAGCTGGCGGCTAGGATCGAAACGTGGCTAGGCAAGTTCCTCTCGTCAGGGGGAAGACTCATTCTGTCCAATTCTTGCCTCGCTAGCCTGCCAATGTATGTTATGGGTCTCTTTCTCCTGCAAGATGGGGTGCACGAGAAATTCGACTCTCATCGTGCAAGATTTTTCTGGGAAGGAGTCAGTGATAAGCGGAAATACCATATGGTGAATTGGCCCGCGGTGTGTCGGCCGAAGGAGGGTGGTGGTCTGGGGATCCTAAACTCTAAGAAAATGAACATTGCGCTTATGGTAAAGTGGATCTGGAAGCTTTACCAAAATGATTCCTCCATATGGGCTAGCTTACTTCGGGAAAAATACCAGGACGCCTCCAATATATTTGCGGGATCGGGCCAGGGGGCCTCCCCGTTCTGGAGAAGCTTGCACAAAATCAAACACTACTTCAGGCTTGGGGCGATGCACGACATCCGTGATGGGAAGCGAACCTGCTTCTGGCTCGACAGGTGGGCCGGCAATGCCCCCCTGTGAGAGACCTTCCCTGAGCTCTTCAGGATCTGTGATGACCCCGAGATCTCGGTAGCGCGGGCTTCCGAGACTTCTGGCCTTCGGTTCAGACGCTCCTTTGGGCCTGTGCTGTTAAGGCAATGGAGGGAACTGGAGGAGATCATCGTGGGGATTCAGCTCTCCCCGGGCCAGGACGTGATATCCTGGAATCTGGAGCAATCAGGACAATTCTCTGTTGCGTCCTTATACGGGAAGCTTTCGCAGGGCGCGACGGTGGTTCACCACAAAGACATCTGGTCGTCCAGCGCGCCCTTGAAGATTAGGATCTTCTCCTGGCAGCTTGCCCTAAACCGTCTGCCAACAAGCAATAATATCGCGAAGAGGTCCGGTCCGGCCTCGGGCCTTTGCCCCCTTTGCGGGGCAATAGAGGACGCGAGCCACGTGTTTTTCCAATGTTCTCTGGCCAAGTTTGCTTGGAGCACCGTGCGCCAGATGCTTGGGAGCAACTGGAACCCGCACAACTTTCCACAGTTCTTTGCGATCCTTTCGGACTTCTCGGAGAGGTCTAGAAGGACTTTGTGGCTCCTGTTTCTTGCGCAGTCCTGGGCGCTTTGGTCGATTAGGAATAAACTAATCTTTGAAGCAAAAACTCTAGCGCATCCTGCTGATATTATATTCAAAACCTCGATGTTTTTGCAGCTGTGGATTCGGTCGGCAAAGCAACAGGACCGTGAGGCGCTGGCATGGATGATCGACGCGCTCAAGCAACTTTACGCTCAGAACCACCCCAGACAACTGTTGTGAGCGGTCGCCCTCCTCTGCCTGTGTCGGTTTCCTCGCGACGAGATGTAGGATGTTGTTTTTGCTTGTTCCCTTTTGGCTAAGCTGTATGCCGCAGCATGTATCCTTGTACCGCGGTGTGTGAAACCTTCGGGCTTTATTAATTTAAAGTCGGGCGTAAGGCCTGTTTTCTAAAAAAAAACCACGAGTACGGCCACCACTTGTCCTCCTTACGCACCTCAGGGTAAGGAATATGCTCCACAGTATCCATCTCCAGATCGAACACGATCGCCCAATGCTCCATCTGCAAGTTTAGCCAGTGCATCAGGTAGTAAACACAATCCGCCCTGATCGCAGGGTACTCCTTGGCAGAGAGCGCAACGGCGTCGCCACGGCCTAGGAAGAGCGCATAGCCCCAGAGATCAGTCACCCTCTCACCGACCTCGTAGTGCCATAGTGGCGTCCATGGCGGCCTGTACACCTCCATGAAAAACCCGCGGTGGCGGCCTTGGAAAAGCAGCACAAGCAGGAGCTGGCCGCCGCAGGCCACGACATGCACCGCATGCACGGAGTTCTTGAGACTGTCGAACCTCCTGTCCGCCCACGACTCCGAATGCGTGCACGCGTGTTCAGAGGCCATGCCCGCGGCCTGAAGAAACACGGGGGGAGACGTCGTGCCGAGTTTGAGATCGTAGATGGCGATGTTAAAACTTTTGTCCACGCAGTATATCTTCCCCGCATGGAACTCGACGCTGTGAATCGCTGCGATGTGAGCCACGCCCGGCCCGCTCCAGGCGCCATCTCCGGGCCGCCAGAAGAAAATGATGTGCGCCACGGAGCCCTTGGGCTGGCTCGCGACGGCCATCCAGTGCGACGACGTGAGCGGGTCGCTGGAGAGGAACACCTGGATGACCGGGCACAGGCATAGGAGCGGGATTTCGGTCCCGGAGTGGGGCTCCCACAGAACGAGCCGCGTGGGGGACCGGAGATCATCCGCTAGGGCGAGCCAGCCGCGAGGCGTGCCGCGGCAGTACCGGAGGCCGGGCGGGGAGGCCGCCAAGTCGACGCGTCCGACGCCGCGAGAGAGCAGGAGGGAGTACTCGCCGACTGGGAGTCGTGGGACCCGTCCGTGGGGGTCGGACACCTGTCGGCCGGCCACGACCCACGGGCGGTAGGCAGCCGGACGAGAAGTGGAGGCTCGCCAATGGGAGCATACCTGGTGGATGTGGAGATGGTCGGCGTCGGAGATCAAGCAAGCGGAGATCTCTTGAAGAAGATCGGCGGGAAGGGAGGACCAGCCGCAGGTCATCCTTTCTTTACCCACACGAGCTTAGTTAGGCGTGCCTGATTTACCGGCGGGAAGATGGACTACAATTGGCAGGAAGATCGTGGTTTTATCAATGCCACGATAATCGATCGAAGTTTGATTCGGTTTCGAGTTGGGCAAGGTGACCGCGTCCTGGCGTCCACCCGAGGTTTTTTCCTTCGATAACTTGACAGAAAATGTTACGTACTCCTGCCTGAATCGGTCTGGAGGTAAGTCCTGATTCATGCAACTCAGGAACAAAATTTCTTGGAACGCTGCTCATCGGTTCCTAGATTAATTTTCAATTTTACTTCGTGATGGAACAAGTAGTAATCGCCATTTTGAAAGATGTCAAGCTTCATGTTCATCTGGTGAATCCACTTATGTATGATGAGTGATTTTTTTGAATAGCTATAAATCTGATGAAAAATAATTTCGTTTCCAGCACAATGTCATATTAGCATACCATGGTCGTACTCTGCAAAACTTATAGGATTCATTCATGGATGCTTTTCTCGGTCGATGACATCATCCAATTTCTTCATGTGTAATTCATCTTCAACTTGGAAAATGTAGATGCAATTACAATCTCATATGACATCATCCAATGACCCTGCAGTCATTGAGCTCAATTTTCATTCTCGATTCGGTTGAGAATCAGCAAAACCGCTTTATATATTGGTATAGATGAGCTTGTGGGTTGATCCTAAAAGAAGAAAAGTGTTATGAGCTTGTCATTTCCCCATGGGACTTTAGGACAAAAATATTCACATACTTTGGGCATGTAGGATTTTCAATAAAATTTTGTTTCCAATGAACCGTTGGTTTATAGGACCTTAAATAATCTAGGTACAAAATAATTGATATTTATTTCCCATTTTCTAGTCATAAAAAGACCCGCAAAAAGATCAAGTTATACCCTTGGTGCAACTAGAAAAAATCATTTACAGCCAGCGTGCACCTGATAAAAATTTCAGTTGCCAACATGAAGCAACTAGAAATATTCAACTATAACCAGGGTGTAACTAAAATTTTCAACTTTAAACACTAGTACAAATCGGGTCTATTAGGCCTCCCGCCGCACACGGAAAGCTCTTCCTGTACGTGGTGCAGAATCTCGCTGACGCCGTGAACTTTCCACTGTCTGCACGGCTGAGGGAGGCTCATTCGCGGCCAGAACGCAGACAGAAATTGGAACCACAGAAATTTACGCTCGACCGTAATGAATACTTCACACACCATTCTCTCCAGTAAACCTTCTGAGTAATTTCGATTTTTGTACACGCTTATAGAAACACAAATTGTTTCTTACAGACACAAATGATTCTATATAAGTTGCTCGTGTGCGTAGTTTAGTTCTTCCACACAGTTTATTTTGAATTACATGTGTGTGACATATTCCCGCTTTATTTCCCTTTTCCCGCTTCTGTTCTGGCTGCTTAGCCACCTTCCCGCCACCCCCGACCCTTCTTATATTAAGTGAACGATGCCGATAGCTCATACCTACAAAGAAAGGTTGAAAAAACTCCAGAAACGATGTCTCAACGCTGCAAATATGAGACGGGTCAGGAAGCACTGGCCGTGCAGGAAGCACGGATGGAGGTGGAGCTAAGGGATCCGCCGCCTATAGCCTGACAGAGTACGGGCCCGTGCAGTTCTGGTGCACCTGCTTCCCGTTGAAGGCGCGTCTCCCTCCTCCGCCCCCACCGTGGAGTCGTCGATCGAGGTTCCGGATTCGCTAGAGTTCTCCATCGAGGCATGGCGCCGTCATGCATTCACGGAGCCTCATCGCATGGACGGTGTCGAGGCTATGTCTGGCGACCACTTGTGGGCATACATGTTATACTGAGTGATAGTAGAGTTCAAGAATTACAATGTCCAAGACACCAAGCCGAAGCGAAAACGGCGCAGGCCCAAGAGGAGCCCCACTGGTGACGCCGAGGCATCGAGCTCCGACAAAAGCTCGGCTTGTGTCCAAGACACCAAGCCGAAGCGAAAACAGCACATAGCCAAGAGGAGCCCCATTGGTGATGCCGAGGCATCGAGCTCAGGCAAAGGCTCGGCTCACGAGTACTAATTTTAGTTAATAAGTTATTGTATTTTCTATATATTTGTAACAAGAGAGCAATCATGAGTCCTCCAAATATCAGGTATCGTTATCCCACATCGCACAAAATATTTATGTACAACAATGTATCTGCTATAAAATATCACATACTAGAACCATGAATGCAATCGTGTGAGATTCGTCAAAATGTTCGACTAATATTTTCTCCAAAGACGCGCCACTCCATTTAGCTCATAAATTATGTGCTTGATTGACGTGACAAATCGTCTTACCCATGGTACTATTTATGAAAGTTAGTAGCTGAAAAATCCAAGAGAAATCACACGTTTTTTTTATGAAAATGTTTGCAACACGGATATCCCACACAATTCGAGCATTTATATCGTGTGCAAAAGATCAAATGACAGTCGTTTCCGATGTCGGAAACTGTGTGTGATTATGTCTGCGGAAACTCTACTGATCATTCAAAGTTGAAACCGTCTTAATTATGGTTTACTTCGAGAAAAGGCGCCAATCAAAATTGTTCATTGTTTTCGTTGGTGGTTCATACCACATTACAATTTATAAACTGAATGAGTTCACATGGACTCTAACTACTATAAAACCCTAAAATTACGAAAAGAACAACACACAGCCTCCAATGGTGACTTTACCAAGGACAAGCATATACTTTTATGAGGAGGAAGACATGTCCTTCAAGGTGACCTTCACCCTGTGTGCAGCCATGGTATCGAGGAACGGCGGCTCTGATAGCAGCGACACCGTGAATTCAGACGAGGTTTGCATACTCAATTAGGGCTATTTTATTTTTTAGATCAGGATTTAAGTTTTCTAATCTCTGTAAAAGTCCTAGCTTTCCCATTGGCACTGCGAGGATATGCGTGCCTAGTTAAAACTATATGCTGAAGGGCTAAATATTGCTATCGAGAAGAAGAAAAAGACAGACAAAGAAGCAAAGAAGTTTAAAAAAGAAAAGATGAAAATGGAACTTTATTTGGCAGATATTCTCGACAGACAAAAGGTAACGGCTGAGGCAGACAAGTTAAAGATGAACAAGATTAAAAATATACCCATGACTTGGAAAATAAGTTGTGTTATGCTTTAGCTGTTGTTGTAATTCTAATTATTGTTGTACCAACAGTCTCGGTGTTCATTAAGTGCAAGTAGTGGCTATTTCTGTATAATCCTGATAGTTATTGTAATAGAAATTTTTAGCTAGATAAGTAAGTGCAATTAGTAGATATTTTGTACAATCTTGATGGGTGAAAATTTGGAAACGTACTGAGAAAATAGTGAGTACTTCAGAAATGAGCGCACACGATTATTTCTACCAAATCATGTCCAATGTTGCTACAACACACATTGTGTGCGTTAAACGTGCAACCCTACCAGCTATATTGTATAAGTTAGGAAAAACAATGCCTTATCTAGTTTCACTCCACTCCACAATCGTCTCTTTTTTTGAACATGTTTGGTCCCCTGAGAACTCACCTGGTCGGCAATGTAGAGGCCTTCCTCGTTGGAGTGCCTCGATGACTCGCACCGATGTTGGTCGGTGTTACCTTCTGCTGACACCTACGATGAATCCGGATCATCTTCGCCCTCCACCGTGACCACAACGCTGCCTCACCCTCCCAAAGGTTTATGTTCACTCCACTCCACAGTCGTCCCCTCTATAGTACGGATCTACTCTTAGTAGCAATGCCCAATTTGTTAGAATATTTTTTGGGCGCCGGCTCTATGCGACTGATTTTCATTTGCTCGTGTGTACATGTTCTTGACATGGTTTGATCTATGACTTAGATCTACTTTATTGTGCTATTCAGACAGATGTACAAATGGGTTAATTGGATAAGATCTAATATATATTAAGTCAAGCCGTATGTTCAAATTGGTTCGTTAGATCTATTTATTCCCACATGATAAATGTTTTATCTCTAAGTAGAGTTTTATCTCTATCTATCTTCAGTTAGCTCGGTTGATTGGCGGTTTTATTTGGTGATTCATAGACATGTACATCAAGGATGAGATGATGATCCATCAACTGGTGGCGGAGGATGATGTCGTTGGTGCTGACATTCAGGAGCACCTGTTGATCCTTACTTGTCTTCAACAAATGCAAATCGCAGAGAAGGGCAAGGCAGGTCCAAAGCGCGATGGTTCTAAGTTTGGGAGAAGAAAATGCAAGCTGTGGCAGAGGATGGAGGGGCATACCATACTCTACACCGACTACTTCGCCAAGAATGTAGCATATACCACAAAAGATTTTCGGAGGCGGTGTAGGATGAGCAAGGATTGTTCATGGAGATTCTTTGTGGTGTGAGAGAGTACGATGACTACTTAAGTATGATGCATCGGCATGGCTGATTTCTTAACAATTCAGAAATGCACCGCTGCCGTGAAGTTGCTTTCATATGGAGCACCTGGAGATTCAGAAGATGAGTACCTGTGCATGAGCAAGTCCACAACCATTGATTGCATGTACATATTCTGTAGAGCGGTTGTAGAATTGACATGGGTATGCCTATGGGTACCCGAGATTAGCCTATACGGTTCGGCCCAAGAGAATCCCACGGTGAAAATGGAGCCCAGAAAGGTTCGGGTGGCCCAAGCCCAAGGAGATGCGAATCCTTGGAGGACACGACAAAGTGTAGATAAGAAATTTAAAATGGGGGAAACCCTAATCTATAACCAACTCGACTTGCTATCCCGAGACATGGCCTCCCTATATAAAGATTAGGAGGGAGCAGCGAAAAGCAACCCGCAACCCTAGTTCATACACTGCCAGATTGCATCTGCGCACCCCTGTAATCCTCGATTCCATCTATAATCAAGAGAAGACAAGCAGGAGTAGGGTTCCTTCCGAGGACCTGAACCTGGATAAACCTCGTGTTCCTGATGTGCTTGTTTGCTAGCCGATCGATGCTTCCAGTGCTCCTCACTTCCTCAAACCCAAGTTGATCATCCATGGGCATTGACGAGTTAACCCCTCTTCAATTGGCGCCGTCTGTGGGAACTGGGAGCACTGATGTTGCGGCTTCGATGACCCCATAACCCGTGATTTACAACTCCGCTGCAGCGAAGAACCTTCTCCTCTTCAACACCTTCGACTTCACCATCCGCTCGCCGGCAACTCGCCCTGCCTTTGAGTCCCTGGGAGACGGAACCAGCATGATGATCGGGAGCTTATCCTTCTAGGTTGGAAAGATCAGCACGCTTCGCTTCCCCGATCACTCGTCGATGCCTTTGATTGCACCTGCCTTGTGGTTCCCACCACCGATTGGCACCCTGAGCAAGCTCAACGCTTCAGCATTAGCTTACGACATGGATAGCAATAACAGTTGTGACTCCGATATGTGCGATCTATCATCGGAGGACGGTATCTACGGCTCTGGATAGGAAAGCTACGAGAGCAGTGGCTTCCCCAACCACTACATGTGCGCTGTCATCTCCAGCGGTGGTGGAGGCACTCAAGGAAACACCGGCAATAGAGGTATAACCAACGGAGCCCCCACCAATGGCCCCGCCAACAGTGATCCTCCCAACCCTCCCAACCCCGACACCTAGGGCGTGAACGCCAACAACGGGTCGGGTCGCCAGCAGATCCACCTCTCGGATGCAGGATGGGCGCGAGTCAGGGAAGCCCTGCAGGGAAATCCCCTTCCAAAAGACGCATCTCACGACATGTTGATAGGATACCATTGGATGCTTATAAAGGAGTTCAACCGACTAGTAGGCGGTGAATGTTGAACTCACAACATGTAAGCAGGCAGCCGACGAGTCAAGCGTCCGACGGGCGACACTCTCCTCCATCGGTGGATCCTCCTCATAGGGCAATGGCACAACAACCGCAAAAAGACGCTCCCGGCTCGACCACCTCAACGAAAAAGATCGAGAAGAGGCCACCAAAGCTCTCGACTTCTCGCTCATGTCGGTGGATTCTCGTGGTCATATGATCCCCAAAACACCGCAAGGCGCGGTGATAGCAGCTACCACGTACCTGCTGACGAACCAACCACCAGCCGGAGATCCACGATCTGTCGTGCACTGATCTGCCATCGCTGGACTCAGACTGGTGGAAGCCGCGCTCGCTAAAGAGCCAACGCCGGAGCTGAAAAAATCAAAGGCCCCATTCGCGAGAAATCGCTCGCCATCCTCCAGTGAGGAGGAACATGACCTGTTGCGGCGACGAAGCCGCAACTATGACGCTCGCGATGAAATCACATAGTGCAAGGTCAACAAGATACGCGCCAAACGCGCCTACTCAATCGATTCAGAAATCAGTGACACAAAATGAAGCAAGAGACTACTAGGATCATGACACAAAATGGAGCAAGAGGATTTCTTGGGATGCTTGAAAGCATTGATTGCATGCACTGGTTATGGAAAAACTGTTCATTTGCTTGTTAAGGTCTACAAAATGGGAATCATAGATATGTAGTGTGGTTCTTGAAGTTGTGATAGATCAGGACTTGTGGATTTGACATGCTTTTTTTGGTATGGTGACATCATATGTTGTAGCCATATCTGGTGTTTTCCAAACTTATGGAAGGTCAAGCTTCATCCAGCAACTATGAGATCAACGGCCACCCATATACCAAAGGATACTACCTAGATGGCGGCATCTGGGCGATATTTGTCAAGACAATCCCCAATCTAGTGATTCCAGCGAAGTGTCACTTTGCTTCGCCCCAAGAGGTTTGCGGGAAGGATGTGAAGTGGGCATTTGATGTGCTCCAATCTCGATTTGCTATTATTAGATACCCTTCTCTTACCTAATCTCAAGATCAAATGTGTGAGGTGATAACTGCTTGTCTGATCTTGCACAACAGAATCATCGATAATGAGCGTAAGATCTAGCGATGGATGTCGGCCTCTACGAGTGTGAGGGTACTCTTGCTCATGTTGATCACCAGGCGTCCATGGATTTTGCCGATTTTCTCGTCATGTATGGAGAAATCAGTGACGACAATGCTCATGAGAAACAGCATAATGATTTAAGGTCTTGATTTTCTCGTAGAGCATCAGTGGCGGATCAGAGGACAGTCAAGCACGCCCTAGGTTTGATTTACTTGTATTATTTGAATTTATTGGATTGCATTTATTTGTATATTGTACATATGTATGCTTTGTATATGTAAATACTAGAAGTGTAAAAATAAATAAAATCTATGTTTGTGTTTGTGGTGGGGGGCGACACGATTTTTTATGGGGACGTGAAGTCACATGATATCTCGCTTATGCTCACGCAAATTCCAGGACCAGAACAGCAACACGAGTCTTTTCCTGATTTTCTAGTGATTAACAAACCATACACTACTCTCGTTGCTTAAGTGAAACAGCACTATGACCAAACTGAAACATAGTCGAACTAGGACCTGATACATTGCTAGCTGACACGTACTCGGTTTGTGCCCTACACGAACACGAGCAAGCAGCAAGTAAAGCATGCAAGCCGACTGCTACTAGGACACTAGCACTTCAAGTATACTTGACCGCACCTAAACAGTAGGAACCCAACTAGTAGATTGGATTATTACCAAGCGAGCTGTTCTTCTTCTTGATTGATTCCCAATCGCGCTGTTTCTGTTCTTGATTGATGTCCGCGAAGGACGGGGAGGAGAGAAGGAGGGTGATGCTGTCTCCGCGGAATCCGCTTGCGATGAACGTGATGGAGGCCTACCTTGTGTCCATACAGAGGCAGGAGACAGACTTGTCTGTCAACCTGAGGGGACGGGCGGCGAGAGACTACGCGAGCGGTAATCCTACTCCTGCTCCTGTTCTTAGTTCGTTTTTTGGATTATTTACAGTTTGTTTGTTGCTTTGCAACTCGGTTTGGACTGACAAACAATCTCCATGTGTCTCTCTGTCTCTTCTTGTTCCGCGGACAGGGCTGTCGGGTGGTGGCTCGGCTGCCGGCGAGGAGAACAAAGTGGCGTCTCCGTGGAAGTTCGTGGCCCTCTCCGAGCTTATCGTGCCGCAGCCCCCCGTCGTCGATCAGTCCGCGCAGGCCGATCACTCCGTGGAGGAGGCTGCGCCGCCACCGGTGACGTCGGTGCGCGCGGAGATTTGCAGGTCTTGCAGGCGCTGGACAGCGGCGACGCCCCAGGTGCCCTTCAGGCACATCTGCCTCTGCGTGCCCTGCCGCCACAACCCGTCCGCCAGGATATGCTGCCCGGTTTGCAGTGCCGGCCGCCGTACTTCATCCACCGGCCGTCCACAAAACTGAGTAAGGACTTGGTTTCTCAAGGCGTCGAGTGGCTCGAATCGGGAATCGATCACCTACTAAGGCTCAGTTCTTTTGGCGGCTTCTCCGAGAAGCCGCCCTACCCTAACTTCTTGGGAAAGCCGGTTCCAAAATTTTGTGAGGCTTCCAAGTTAGTTTAGCTTTAACCACTTTAAAAGCCTTCTAATTTTTTTGAACCGGCTTCCCCAGAAAGCTGGGGGTAGGACGGCTTCTCGGAGAAGCCACCAAAAGAACTGGGCCTAATATAGTGTGTTTCAGTTGCTCTCGGTTCTGATGTCTTTTATATATATATATATATATAAATAAGGGCTTTATTACTCAAGTAATATTACACGGGTCATTCTTCTCGCCGTATCCTTTAAGCGTGTACAATCCTCCGTAAATAGGTCTTGAAACTTCATATATTGTAGCGAGATTAGCCGTACTCCGCTAGATAACCTACAAATTAGAAGACATTTTATCATTAAAAATCTTGTCATTTCTATATTTTTTTTGAAAATAAGCATATATTAATATCACACGGATACCAATTATACCCAATCTCTGTAACAACGCATACCCTAATGGCAATACGAATGCACACAACCGAAAAAACAAGAAGAATTACAAAAAAGAAAAGTCCCGCTGCACGAATCTGATCTTTAGCAGCAGCGACACTACCACCACCAAAACAACACCAGAAGTCCAACCCCTCCAAAAGCGACGCCTCCAAGAAGGAAACAGTGCACAAGCGCTGTCATCGCCCGATCAAAGATCTAGGTTTTCACCCTGGAGAAAGTCCTCGCTCGTAAAGCAATGCCTGCTGCAAGGCCATTGCCAGGCACAACCAATAAAGGCCAGACTTTGGGTTTTCACCCTGCAAGGTAAGACTATGAACTCCTCCTGTGATGTCGCCCCCTCTAACAGACACTGCTGCGAGTCACGGATAACCAAGCCAGATCCTCATCGCAATAAAGACTCAATCCACCATAACTCGCCCACATGTCTTTGCCTTCATGACATTCTCCGTATCTGACTTCACCATGTGTATCGTCAAAGACATGTCGCATGATGGTAACAGGTAGCAGAACTTCACCACGCTCCCACTAAAACCAAATGGCTAGCAAAAAACACAGGTGCGCATGACCGAATTCCTTCCGATCCAGCAAACTCCAGGCATATGCGCCCATGGGAGTTCGCCGGCGGAGTCTTCCGGAACCAGATACTCCGGCCAAATCAATGGAGACACGCATCAAGTAGATCTTCGTCTTGGTGCGAGAGAGATCCGAGGACCACCCCCTTTATTGAAACCGAGCCAGCAGCCCCCACGCTACCCGTCAGAAACTAGCAGGATCCGCCGCATAGCGGCAAGATCGCCCGGTCGACCACTCCGGCGGAGAAGGAAGTAATCACCACCATGCCAGGGGCAGTAGCCCAAGCGCCCTAGCGTCGCGAGCATGACCCGGAGATCCTGGGCGTCAGCGTCGGCGATGAACGGAATAGATCTCGACCCGTAGGCACGGATTCCCGCCACCGCATAACGACTAAATAATGACAAGCGATCCCACTCTAAACAAAATTATGTATTCATCAGCCCATGTAACCAATTACCAAATACATTGATAACATTATTGGAGATATGCCCAAGAGGCAATAATAAAAGTGGTTATTATTATATCTTTGTGTTTATGATGAATGTTTGCATCCCATGCTATAATTGTATTATAAGGAAACACTAATACATGTGTGTTTTGTAAACATAAAAGAGTCCCTAGTAAGCCTCTTGTTGAACTAGTTTGTTGGTTAATGGATGATCATGGTTTCCTGATCATGGACATTGGATGTCATTAATAACAAGGTTATATCATTAGGAGAATGATGTGATGCACACACGCACCCATAGTAAGCGTAGCATAAGATCAAGTCATTAAGTTCGTATTGCTATAAGCTTTAAAATGCATAGTAACCCAATCCTTCGATCATGAGGTTATGTTAATCACCATCATCGGATGGGTACTTTGATGACATCAAACACCGCTTCGTAACTAGGTGTTTATAAAGGTGTCATTGGGTATTCTGAAAGTATGTGTTGAAGCACATGGACCAAGATTGGGATTTGTCCATCCATATGACGGATAGATATGCTCTGGGCCCTCTCGGTGGAATGTCATCTAGTTAGCTTGCAAGCATGTGACTAGGTCACAGGGGATGACATAACATGGAACGAGTAAAGAGTACTTATCAGTAACGAGGTGGAACTAGGTATGGAGATACCGACGATCAAACCTCGGATAAGTAGAGTATCGCGTGACAAAGGGAATTGGTTTCGTATGTTAATGGTTCTATCGATCACGAAGTCATCGTTGAGTATGTGGGAGCCTTTATGGATCTCCAGATTCCGCTGATAGTTATTGATCGGAGAGGTGTCTCCATCATGTCTACATATTCACGAACTGTAGGGTGACACACTTAAGGTCGAAGTTGTTTTAAGTAGATATTGAATGTGTGTTGGAGACCGAATGTTATTCGGAGTCTCGGATTGGATCCGGGACATCACGAGGAGATCCGGAATTGTCCGGGAAATAAGATTCATATAACGGGGATCATTTTCTAAGGTAGGAAATGTTCCGGAGTGTTTGTATGAGGATTCTAGAAGGTTTCAGAATGTTTCGGAAGGTTCTAGAAGATATTTTGGAGTTTACTTGAAAACCAAGATAGGATAAGGGAAAACTTAAAGGGTAAGTAAAGGAAACTTGGGGGGAAGGACTCTCCCCCCAAGCACCTTGGTGCGCCGGCCCTAAGGGGTGGGCCTAGGGGTGGGAACCCTAGGCCGCACCCCTCCCTCTATATATAGAGGGGTGGAGGCGCCACCCCCTGGCCCCCTCCCCACTCCAAACCCTAGCCGCCTCTCTCCTCCTCCTTCCATCTGCTCTGGCTTAGGCGAAGCCCTGCAGAATTCTCTACTCCACCGCCACCACCACGCCGTCGTGCTGCTGAGTTTCTGTGGAGAGATCTACTACCTCCGCTGCTCGCTGGAACAGGGAGAGGAAGGTCCGCCGACTCGCACGCAGGATCGATCAGGAAGCGCTGCCGGAACACGGCGCCGGAAGGATCGTCTACTCGATCTTGATATCGGCAAGTGATCGACTACATCAACCACGAGATCTGATCTCGAACAAGGCTTTCAAAACTACAAGGGTTAGTACAGATCTATCTCGTTGCACATGTCTAATAGATTAGATCTTGGCTTTTATCTAGATTAGATCTGGGTTTTGTTTGTTCTTGCGGTAGAAATTTTTTGTTTTCCATGCTACGAACCCATCAGTGGTATCAGAGCCTTGTCTATGCGTATATCTGTTGCACGATTAGAACACAATGGTTTTGTGGGCGTTGGTGCTCGTGCCGTCTTTTGCTTTGTGTACTTTGCATCTTGCGGTATGGTGGGATGAAGCAGCTCGGGCTAACCTTACATGTCATCGCACATGAGACTTGCTCCACGCTTGACGTGTAACTTGCTTTGCACAAGTGGCTTTGCCGGTGTCTGTGTCTGCCACCATAGTATAGATCCAATCTACACTTTGCACTTGATAGCACTTGTATCAACGTTGTGGTTCAGTTTCGTAGGTAAGATTCGTTCTTATTAGAAAGCCCCAAACCACGTAAAACATGCAAAGAAAATTAGAGGCGTCTAACTTGTTTTTGCAGGGGTTTTGTGATGTGATATGGCCATCATGTGATTGTGATTATATTTGATGTATGCAATGATCCTTGTTGTAATATGGCAACCGGCAGGAGCCTAATGGTTGTCTTTAATTCTGTTAAGACCTGCGTGTCTATTCATCTTGTAATAGCTTTATTCCAAATAGTTGTAATAGTTGCTAGTGATGATGGACAACCATGAAGCGGCGCCACTGACCTTGACGCAATGCTGGTGATGATGGAGATCATGTCCGTGCTTTGGAGATGGAGATCAAAGGCATAAGAAGAAAGGTCCATATCATATCACACTAATTATGAATTGCCTGTGATGTTAATCCTTTATGCATCTTGTATTGCTTAGATCGCGACGGTAGCATTATAAGATGATCCCTCTCACTAAATATCAAGTAATAAAGTGTTCATCCTTAGTTGGCACCATTGCTAAGACTCGTCGTTTCGAAGCATCTCGTGATGATCGGATGTGATAGATTCTACGTGTGCATACAACGGGTGCAAGCCAGATTTGCAGATGCGGAAACTAAGGTTAATCTTGACGAGCCTAGCATGTACAGACATGGTCTCGGAACACGGAATACCGAAAGGTAGAGCATGAGTCATATAAATGATATGATGAACATGAAGATTGTTCGCCGATGAAACTACATCTTCTCTCGTGAAGATCGGACTTGGTGTAGTAGACTTGGTTCGTGTAATCACTAAGACAATGTGAGGGATGTTGTTTTGAGTGGGAGTTCACCTAGTTAATTTAAGAATTAAAATTGAACTCAATTCATCATAAACTTAGTCTAAACTACTTGCAAATTTGTTGTAGATTATGGCGAACCTCTCCATCAATTTCAATGCGTTCCTAGAGAAAGAAAAGCTTAAGAACAATGGAAGCAACTTCACGGACTGGCTCCGTGGACTGAAGATTGTCCTCAGGGCTGGTCAGTTGACCTATGTGCTCGAAGCACCACTAGGTGACCCACCTGCAGAAGATGCCACCGATGACATAAAGAATGTTTACGCCACTCAGAAAAATCATTACTCCACAGTTCAGTGTGCCATCCTGTACGGTTTAGAAACGGAGCTTCAGAAGCGCTTTGAGCACCACGACCCGTTCGAGATCATTAAGGAGCTCAAGCTCATTTTTGAGACTCACGCGGCCGTGGAGAGCTATGAGGCCTCCGAAAAGTTCTTTAACTGTAAGATGGAAGAGGGTAGCTCCGTTAGCGAGCACGTGCTCACCATGTCTGGGCACGCAAACAAGCTCTAAGAGTTGGGGATAACAATTCCTAATGAGTTAGGGATTCACCGTGTCCTCCAATCACTGCCACCGAGTTATAAGAACTTTGTGATGAACTACAATATGCACTGCATGAACAAGACGTTGCCTAAACTATCGTCCATGCTGAAAACTGCTGAAGTGAAGATCAAGAAGGAGCACCAAGTGTTGATGGTCAATAAGACCACCAATTTCAAGAAACAGGGCAAGCCTAAGAACAAGGGCAACTTCAAGAAGGACGGCAAGAAAGTTGCTGCACCTGCTAAGAAGCCCAAGGTTGGTCCTAAGCCTGAAACTGAATGCTTCTACTGCAAGGGTGCTGGTCACTGGAAGCATAACTGCCCCAAGTACCTGGCAGATCTGAAGAACGGCAACATCAAGAAGAAAGGTATATTCGATATACATGTTATTGATGTGTATCTTACTAGTAATCATAGTAGTGCCTGGGTATTTGATACTGGTTCGGTTGCTCATATTTGTAACTCGAAACAGGAGCTGCGGAATAAACAAAGACTGGCGAGAGACGAGGTGACGATGCACGTTGGAAATGGCTCCAAGGTTGATGTGATCACCGTCGGCACGCTCCCTCTACATCTACCTTCGGGATTAGTTTTAAATTTAAATAATTGTTATTTGGTGCCTGCGTTAAGCATGAATATTATATCTGGATCTTATTTATTGCGAGACGGTTACTCTTTTAAGTCCGAGAATAAAGGTTGTTCGATTTATATGAGTAATATCTTTTATGGTAATGCACCTGAGATGAATGGTTTATTCTTACTGAATCTCGATAGTAGTGATACACATGTTCACAACATAGATGCTAAACGAACAAAATTGAATGATAATTCTACATACATGTGGCACTGTCGTCTTGGTCATATTGGAGTGAAGCGTATGAAGAAACTCCATTCTGATGAACTTCTTGAATCACTTGATTTTGAATCACTTGAAAGATGCGAAGCATGTCTAATGGGAAAAATGACTAAGACTCCATTCTCTGGAATAATGGAGTGAGCTACAGACTTATTGGGAATAATACATACCGATGTGTGCGGTCCAATGAGTGTAGCGTTGCATGGTGGATATCATTATGTTCTCACTTTCACGGATGACTTAAGTAGATATGGGTATGTCTATTTTATGAAACATAAGTCCAAAACTTTCGAGAAGTTTAAGGAATTTCAAAGTGAAGTGGAAAATCATCGTAACAAGAAGATTAAGTTTCTGCGTTCTGACCGCGGAGGTGAATATCTAAGTTATGAGTTTGGCATGCATTTAAAGAAATGTGGAATACTTTCGCAGTTGACACCGTCGGGAACACCACAGCGTAATGGTGTGTCCGAACGTCGTAATCGAACTCTCTTAGATATGGTTCGGTCCATGATGTCTCTTACAGATTTACCGCTATCGTTTTGGGGCTATGCATTAGAGACAGCCGCATTCACTTTAAATAGGGCACCATCTAAATCCGTTGAAACGACACCATACGAATTGTGGTTTGGAAAGAAACCTAAGTTGTCGTTCCTTAAAGTTTGGGGTTGCGAAGCGTATGTAAAGAAGTTACAACCTGATAAGCTTGAACCCAAAGCGGAGAAATGCGTCTTCATAGGATACCCTAAAGAAACAATTGGGTATACCTTCTATCATAGATCCGAAGGCAAAGTTTTCGTTGCCAAGAATGGATCCTTTCTTGAGAAGGAGTTTCTCTCGAAGGAATTGACTAGAAGGAAAGTAGAACTCGACGAGGTTATTGAACCTTCTCTCAGAGTTGAGAGTAGCGCAGCACCGGAAGATGTTTTTGTGCCGCCTGCACCAATTGGAGAGGAAGCTGATGATGGTGATCATGAAACTTTGAACGAAGTTGCTGCTGAACCTTGCATGTCAACAAGGGTTCGTACCACTCCTGATTGGTATGACTCTGCCTTGAACGTCATGTTGGTGGACAACACTGATGACCCTGCGACGTATGAAGAAGCTATGGTGAGCCCAGATTCTGACAAATGGCTAGAAGCCATGAAATCCGAGATGGGATCCATGTACGAAAACCAAGTGTGGACTTTGGTGGACTTACCGGATGGCCGTAAGGCTGTCGAGAACAAATGGATTTTCAAAAGAAAAATAGATGCTGATGGTAATGTTACCATCTATAAAGCTCGACTTGTCGCGAAAGGGTTCCGACAAATTCAAGGAGTTGACTACGATGAGACATTCTCACCAGTAGCAAAGCTAAAGTCTGTGAGGATTTTGTTAGCAATAGCTGCATATTTCGATTATGAGATTTGGCAGATGGATGTCAAAACGGCGTTCCTTAATGGTGACATTGAGGAAGAGTTGTATATGGTACAACCCAAGGGTTTTGTCGATCCTAAAGATGCTGACAAGGTATGCAAACTTCAGCGCTCCATTTATGGACTGAAGCAAGCATCCCGGAGTTGGAATCAACGTTTTGATAAAGTAATCAAAAACTTTGGATTTATACAAACTTATGGAGAAGCTTGTATTTACAAGAAAGTGAGTGGGAGCTCTGTAGCATTCCTAGTACTATATGTAGATGACATATTGTTGATTGGGAATGATATAGAACTTCTTAATAGTGTCAAAGCCTATTTGAATAATAGTTTTTCAATGAAGGATCTTGGCGAAGTGGCATATATTCTAGGCATCAAGATTTATAGAGATAGATCAAGACGCCTAATAGCGCTTTCACAAAGTACATACTTGGACAAAGTTCTAAAGAAGTTTAGAATGGAAGAGAGCAAGAAAGGGTCCGTGCCCATGTTGTCAGGTAAGACCTTGAGTAAGACTCAAAGTCTAGCTACGGCAGAAGATAGAGAGAAGATGAATAATATTCCCTATGCCTCGGCCATAGGTTCTATCATGTATGCCATGCTGTGTACAAGACCGGATATAGCACATGTTGTTAGTTTGACTAGCAGATATCAAAGTGATCCTGGAATGGAGCACTGGACAGCGGTCAAGAATATCCTAAAGTACCTAAATAGGACTAAGGATATGGTTCTTTCTTATGGAGGTGATGAACAGCTTGTTGTAAACAGTTACACTGATGCTAGTTGGAACACCGATCCAGATGACTCGAAGTCACAATCTGGATATGTATTTATTTTGAATGGTGCTACAGTGAGCTGGAGGAGTGCCAAGCAAAGCGTTGTGGTGAAATCTTCAACTGAATCAGAATACATAGCTGCTTCGGAGGCTGCACAAGAAGCCATATGGATGAAGGAGTTCATTATTGAACTTGGCATGGTTCCTAGTGCGTTGGACCCGATGGCCATCTACTGTGACAACACAGGTGCCATAGCTAATGCACAGGAGCCAAGGTCACATAGCAAGCTGAAGCACATCAAGCTACGGTTCCGTGCTATTCGCGAGTATGTCCGAGATGGTGACATAAAGATTTGCAAAGTACACACTGATCTGAATGTGGTAGATCCGTTGACTAAACCTCTCCCTAGAGCAAAGCATGACCAACACCAGAACGCCATGGGTGTTAGGTATATTACCATGTAATCTAGATTATTGACTCTAGTGCAAGTGGGAGACTGTTGGAGATATGCCCAAGAGGCAATAATAAAAGTGGTTATTATTATATCTTTGTGTTTATGATGAATGTTTGCATCCCATGCTATAATTGTATTATAAGGAAACACTAATACATGTGTATTTTGTAAACATAAAAGAGTCCCTAGTAAGCCTCTTGTTGAACTAGCTTGTTGGTTAATTGATGATCATGGTTTCCTGATCATGGACATTGGATGTCATTAATAACAAGGTTATATCATTAGGAGAATGATGTGATGGACACACGCACCAATAGTAAGCGTAGCATAAGATCAAGTCATTAAGTTCGTATTGCTACAAGCTTTTAAATGCATAGTAACCTAATCCTTCGACCATGAGGTTATGTTAATCACCATCACCGGATGGGTACTTTGATGACATCAAACACCGCTTCATAACTGGGTGGTTATAAAGGTGTCATTGGGTATTCTGAAAGTATGTGTTGAAGCGCATGGACCAAGATTGGGATTTGTCCATCCATATGACGGATAGATATGCTCTGGGCCCTCTCGGTGGAATGTCATCTAGTTAGCTTGCAAGCATGTGACTAGGTGACAGGGGATGACATAACATAGAACGAGTAAAGAGTACTTATCAGTAACGAGGTGGAACTAGGTATGGAGATACCGACGATCAAACCTCGGATAAGTAGAGTATCGCGTGACAAAGGGAATTGGTTTCGTATGTTAATGGTTCTATCGATCACGAAGTCATCGTTGAGTATGTGGGAGCCTTTATGGATCTCCAGATCCCGCTAATAGTTATTGATCGGAGAGGAGTCTCCATCATGTCTACATATTCACGAACCGTAGGGTGACACACTTAAGGTTCGAAGTTGTTTTAAGTAGATATTGAATGTGCGTTGGAGACCGAATGTTATTCGGAGTCTCGGATTGGATCCGGGACATCACGAGGAGATCCGAAATTGTCCGAGGAATAAGATTCATATAATGGGGATCATTTTCTATGGTAGGAAATGTTCCGGAGTGTTTGTATGAGGATTCTAGAAGGTTTCGGAATGTTCCGGAAGGTTCTAGAAGATATTTTGGAGTTTACTTGAAAACCAAGATAGGATAAGGGAAAACTTAAAGGGTAAGTAAAGGAAACTTGGGGGGGAAGGACTCTCCCCCCAAGCACCTTGGTGCACCGGCCCTAAGGGGTGGGCCTAGGGGTGGGAACCCTAGGCCGCACCCCTCCCTCTATATATAGAGGGGTGGAGGCGCCACCCCTGGCCCCCTCCCCACTCCAAACCCTAGCCGCCTCTCTCCTCCTCCTTCCATCTGCTCTGGCTTAGGCGAAGCCCTGCAGAATTCTCTACTCCACCACCACCACCACGCCGTCGTGCTGCTGGGTTTCTGTGGAGAGATCTACTACCTCCGCTGCTCGCTGGAACAGGGAGAGGAAGGTCTGCTTCGACTCCGCACGTGTGACCGACTGCGAAAGCGCTGCCGGAACGCGGCACCGGAAGGATCGTCTACTCGATCTTGAGATCGGCAAGTGATCGACTACATCAACCACGAGATCCGATCTCGAACAAGGCTTTCGAAACTACAAGGGTTAGTATGGATCTATCTTGTTGCACATGTCTAATAGATTAGATCTTGGCTTTTATCTAGATTAGATCTGGGTTTTGTTCGTTCTTGCGGTAGAAATTTTTTGTTTTCTATGCTACGAACCCATCAAACATAACAGGGAGAAGATAATCTAGACGCTGGTTAGATGATTGACCATATAGAACGAGTGAAATTAAATTGAAAGAATAAATGTTTAATTGTCTCATCTCGACGACAAAAAAGTATTGCTTACTTCCTTGCCAATTTCATTTTACAAGATTGTCCTTTATGAGAATAGTTCCTCTACATAAGTACCATGCGAATACTTTCGGCTTTGAATGAATTTTTATCTTTCGGATTTTCTTATTATCATCAACTGGAATATCTGGTTGAACCAGCGCCCTACACATGGAATCTACCAAGAATTTACCACTCTCCAGTAAATCCCATTCGAGCACATCAGAACCCTGAGACAATTGTATTATGGTTAATCTAAATAAATTATCTTTCCACGATTCTAGTCTAGGACCAATGAGATCTCGCCTAGACGTCACATTCGAAGGGTTCGATTCCATCACAATAGAAATTGTCTCCTTTGTGTCACGCAATATTGTCGCACAATACTGTACTAAAATAATCTTGAAAGGAAATAATCCAATCTTTTCAAGACTCTCTGTCATAAGTAGAAAAATAAGATCATATAAAGTACCATATTCGTGAGTACTGAGTTTATGAGTACAAGTCTTCCACCCGGAGATAGAAATTTGCCTTTCCAACTACTAAGTTTTTTTATAGTATTTCCTCGACGAGTTTCCACTCAGCATTTGTAAGTATCCGATAGTGAATTGAGATACCCAAATAGTTGATTGGAAACTGATCCTACCTGCAGCCAAAGAGATCGGCATATAGGTGAGCCTCATACTGGGCCTCACCAAAACAATACAACTCACTTTTATGAAAGTTTATCTTCAATCCAGAAAGTTGTTCGAATACTGATAAAATTAATTTTAGGTTCTTGGCATTTCCAAATCATGTTCCATAAATAAAATTTTATTATCAGCATATTGAAGAATGGAGAGTCACCCATCTATAAGATGAGGGACTACTCCTTCAATTTGGCCATCAGCCTTCGCTCTCTCAATCAAGATAGCCAACATATTAGCCACTATATTAAATAGTATTAGTGATAATGGATCACCCTGTCTCAATCCTTTCTTTGTCTAGAACAATTTGCCAACATCATCATGGACTTTGATGGCCACGCTCCCTCTAGACACAAAGGATTAAATAAGAGCTCGCCACTCGTCTGATAAACCTTTTATACATATTGTTTGCTGAAGAAAATACCACTTAACTTTATCGCAAGCCTTCTCAAAATCAATCTCAAACAATACTCCATTCAACTTTTTTACTATGTAGTCATGTACTATTTCATGCAGAATTACTACACCATCGAGGATGTTTCTTTCTTGAATAAAGGCAGTCTGAAAAGGACGAATTACATGGTCACGATTCGTGTTTAGCCTGATCGTGGAAACTTTAGTGAATATTTTAAAATAAACGTTAAGAAGACATATATGACGATATTGTTGTATCCTTTCTGCCTCATTAACCTTAGGTAATAAAATAATCTCACCAAAATTCAGCCTAAACAAGTCTGATTACCCAGCATGAAGAAAGTCGAACAAATCTAGAAGATCGCCTTTGATGACCTCCCAGATTTTTTAGTAAAATTCTGCTCGGAAGCCATCTGAACCTGGTGCTTTGTTGTGTTCTATTTGGAAAAATGCTTTCTCGAATTCCTCCTCATTATAAGGAGCAGCCAGAAAGTTATTTTTTTCCACGAAAACCTATGGTATATCATCTGTTCGGGACTCATCTATCAAGAAGGAACATTTTGTTGGGCCCCCAAATAGACCTTTATAATAATTTGTGATATATTACTTGAGTTGTTCATGTCCCTCAATCGTACCTTGATCATATATTAGAGAATGAATAAGTTTCTTCTAGTGACTGCCATTGGCCACATCATGGAAGTATCTTGTATTCACATCTCCTTTTAGAATAAATCTGGCTCTAGAACATTGGTACCATTTGAGTTCCTCTTTGCATAGAAGTCGTGCAGTTTCTACATTCGTTTGCCTCTTTATCTCAATTTCTTGTGCGGATAACGGTCTAACTTCCGCAGAAGCCTCTAAGTTATTAAAGATAGATGAAAGACAGTTTTTTTGTTTCTTAAGGCTGCCTGCAGTATGCCTAGCCCAACCCCAAAGTAATTTACACATGGCGTGCACATTATTATTCCATCGTTGAATCGGTATAAGACCACACACTTGCTTATCCCAAATACCTTTCACCATATCAATAAGTCCTTCTCGATGCAACCAACTAATGCATATAGAATGCATACATGAACTTTGTAGTTTGCTAACATGTTTATCCATATATTTGCATCATATATAATGTTATATCCATGTTTTACATTGATTTTTGGGGATTTACCAATGATTCCTTTTATTTTGGTTATAACCCGACATGACAGAAAAACCCTGTTTTCAATGTTTTTGATGTTTCATGACCTATACGGAGTCAAATGGACCTGAGCTTTTGGGGATTTCAATATTTATCCACGAGAAGCATCTCTTTTCCTCCTCGGTCATCCGATCGCCTTGATTCTTTCGCCCACAGAGTTCTCTTGACCTAAAAACCCTATATAAGGATCCCCCAAGGCTTCCTTGAATAGAAGACACTAGAGACGAAAATACCACTAAATAGAGTCAGATCCAGCAAAGATTGGAGGGGGAAACTGCACCGGAGCCGCCTCTGGGGGGATCTCCACCCTCTCCAACATCATCACCATGATGAAGAGGGAGTAGTCCACCTCTATACTATGGGTTTGTGGCAGTAGTTTGGTCTATTTCTCTCTTGTTCTTCATAAATCTAGTACCATATGAGCTGCCCAACATGATTATGGTCATATATGTAATTCTTATGTGGTGGATCTTTATTCTATGATTTGATATATGAGATTGGAACATATTTTGTGTAAGATGTATTGGTAGATGCATATCATGTACCCCATTCTTAATTGCTTGTTTTGATCCAACTTGTATGTAAGAACTTGTATGGGGATAAGTGTGTATTAGATGGAGTAGCATGGTGGTAGTGGTTGAATTGTAACAAATAATATTCAAGATGTACTTTGTTTTTTACCTTTCTTTTGCCGCCTCACTAGGGATAAAGTGAAATCATGTGCTATAATTATCATGTGACAGTGAGATAACATTGTTAGATCAAGGTAGCACATTTGTATTTTAAATATCATGTCATATTAATTAAAGTTATACTCTGATTTGTTCTTAATTCAAGATTGCATGGAGTTTCCCTTTCTTGAGGAGTATAAGAGAGATGTGTTTCATCTCTATGTTAGGATGTGATGCCCATATGAGTGCTTATCATACACATATAGAAGTTTCATGAATATTTACCATTGATAAATTGTTTTGTGATCACTTTAACTTATAAAGAGAGTAGACAATTGAACCCATGAACCCCGATCCAATTTTAATCATAAGAAACACCTTTCCATTGCAATTACTACCTTTTATATTTTCTGCAATTTATTATTTCGAAAATACAAAAATACTTTTTCTACTTGCAATCATCCATAAAACCCAAAAACAACTCTATTATCTTCCATATCATATAGTTTGCATTACTTTACTTTATTTACTTTATTTCAGTTTACTTTATATTATATTTCATATTACTAATACGAAACCTTGTGTTTGACAACCACTTGGTGGAGTTGGGGACACAAGACAAATTATTTTACTTTACAAGTTGCTTGACAAGGAGAAGACAAATAAAACTTCCATAACCAATTTCCCGAGAGTTCGATATAAACCATTGAGTCACCCTTGTGGGAAAAAGAAGCTTTCTACAACACTTTGCACTTGGAGTCCCAACAAAATGTGGCCACGATTATTGCCATCAAGAAGTATTTTCTAGTGTCGTTGCCAGGGAGTTGGCGAAGTTACCTTACAACTGCATCCTTATCAAGTTTGAAAGATCAAGGTAGTTCCCGCGGCACTTGCAAGTATTTTTTGGCGTCATTGTCTTCATTAACTTGTGTAACAACCCAAGCTTAGGGAGGTTGCACCAATGTGATCTTCTTCTTCTCCTTTTAGATTTTTAAAGTATTTTACTTTGTCTTGCTTTTAGTCTTTTAAAGTTTTCCTTAAAACACAAAAACACATAAAAACTAGTGTCAACCTTTCGCTAGAAAATATGACTAAGAAAAATAAAAAATTAAGTTAGGGACAAGTCCATTCGCAAACAAATTTGAGTGCAACATTGATCCTAAGGTACTAGGTGCCATACTTTATAATCGTTTTTCCTGTAGAAATGCAACCGCTGCTGAGTGGCATATTAAAAAAATTGAGGATTCATGCAAAATTCTAGGGGCCCTTGATATTGATCCTGAAATAGTGAAAGCAAAGTTATTTACACACTCATTAACATGAATATCTAAGAGATGGTATAAGGTTGCACCTAAAAGAGATTTAGAAACATGGTATAGTATGAAAGTATCCTTTTTAGAAAAATTTGGTAAGAACACCTTTCATTGCAAAAAAAAATGATATGTGATTTCAAGCAATATGAAAATGAATCTCTCACTAGTGCTTGGGTAAGGTTTAAACAACTCACATATAAAGTAGAACATGGGCTAAGGGATTGGTTGCTTATAGGGAGTTTTCATAAAGGCCTTACACATGAATCTATGCAATCCCTAAATAAAGAAACCTAAAAATCATTTTTATATCTAAACCCTTATGAAGCATTTACATTGTTAGATGGAATGTTGGTAGAAACTAGTATCAACAAGAGCTTAAGTGAACTTGGCCCCAATTTTTCCCTTAGGGGAATTCGTGGTGAAAATGAAGTAGAAGTGGAAGTCTTAGAATATTCTGCCATGCTCTTTGGGGACAAAAATATAGAATCATTAAAAATAAATAGGACAGAAACTGTTATAATTAATAATGAAAAAGAACTAATAAATGATAAACAAGTCGAAGAAGTCAAAATGCTAAGTGAAACAAAAGAACCTATACTTGATCTTGATAAATATAGCTTGCATGAACTCATTAGCTTATTGCAAAAGTTTTCTAATGATCCATCTTTTAATGTTCATCAAGCAGGATTTGGTTCCTACCTAACAAAATATGTTATAAAAGAAAAAATTGAAAGATATAATAATGAAGCTATGATACCACCTAGGCTTGGGGATGTTTGTCTCCCCAAGATATTAATCACTATTGGAAAATATACATATCATGCTATTCTAGATTTAGGATCTAGTATCTCGGTTTCATCCAAAGATCTATATAATTTACTTGATTTGAAACCCATGGAAAAATGCTCTATAGATCTTTTACTTGCTGATGATTCAAACAAACATGTTTTAGGAAAATTCAAAGATATAATGGTTTAATTACATATGACATTTGTACCTGTTGATTTTATTGTCATGGACATGGGGAGAAATACCTCAAGTCCAATAATACTTGGTAAACCTTTCTTGATAACCACATGTGCAGTCATTGATACAAAAGAAGGAAATGTGAAGTTTTAGTTTCCTCACAAGAAATGTATGGAACACTTTCCAAGGAAGAAGAAGGTATCAAAGAAACACAAGTTGTCCCATGAATTCCATATTACTTAAACCAAGTAAGTAAGCCTAGCTATATGGCTATAAAGAAAGCGTTTTGCGGGAGGCAATCCGGTTATTTTATTTTGTATTTTTGTTTTGAACTCTTACTGTAGAAAGAGAGTTTTATTTTGGTTTTATTTTTTATAATTTTTAATAAAGTACCAAGTGGAACCCTTTTTGGATGCTATAAAAGTTGTTAAACATATGAAGTAGCAAATTTCTGCCGAACAGTTTTTAGTGCAAGAATTTTCTGATTTTTTTTGTAACTCTGATTGTGCTCATATATAAACAGCATTTAAAACTTTTTATCCTCTATATGAAAAAAAATGGCTAAAAGTCCTGACATGCATAAGTGGGCGAAATAAATTCCTTTTGCTGCTACTGAAAATCTGGACAGATTCTGCCATATTTTGTTTTAACCATTCCAAGTGTCCTAAAATGATTGTTATGAGTCATATTATATGCTAGGAATATGTAAAAATATTATATGCTTGATAGAACATTTAGAACGAACTTTTTCTTCGATATATATGCACCAACTATTATGCTTTTGTTCCACTAATGTCACCACTCAGAAAAGAGATGGGAGAAAAGTTTTGTGTTGAAGTTTTTTTGACAGGAAATAGAGGAACATCACACCAAGAGCAATCCAAGGATGGTGAAAACCGTAAGCTTGGGGATGCCCAAGGCATCCCACTGAACTTATTAAACTCTCGGTTTGCAAACGTCTAAACTTTGTTTTTTGAGCAACATAAAACTATCATAGAAACTTGGAGCGTCTGTTTTGTTTATTTTACTTTTGTTTGAAATAAAAGGACCACCATCACTATTATTATGAATATTTATGATTAAGCTACTGAAAAGAAACTTTGCCATAATAATATTAAGATTGAATATGAATGCCTTGAAATAAAAGAAAAGGGGGGATAAAAGCAAAAAACTGAAATTCATGTTATGTCTAGTTTTTAAGCTCAAGTACTTTACATGAAGTATGATTTGCTTATGCCTATTAATTTGTATCGTTTGTTCATGTATATTTATGTCCAACCATAAGGAGCAAGGTGAGAAAGTAAATGTTGGTATTATAAACTAGATGGCACAATCTTTAGATCTCTTTTTGCTAAGTCTTCACAACACAAGCTAAAACTTATTCCAAATCCCCTAAACTAGACTAGGCATATCACCTATTTGTGGAAAAAGCTACTTCCAAGTGCAATATGTATGTTAATCCTCCAAACATTCTTAAAACATCTTTTTCATGTATTTTAAAGCTCATAAGAAAGTAAGGTTTGGGTGATACCACTATGAAACTTTATGTGCTTCACATCTTATAAGTTGTTTGTTAGCCAAACCATGATGTCATGGCACAAGCCTTCAATATAGAGTGAAGATACTCATGTTAGTTCTGCATGTGGATTGCATTGATGTGAAATAAAGTGTGCATACTAGAGTAGGCATGTTCGGAGAAAACGTTTCCGAGCTGCTAGTAAAATCCATGCGCCATGCAGCACTCATGGTGGAAACTTACAACATGATGATCCTTGTTGAGATAATTCATATGTATGTTTTTATTGTTCTTCTGGAGTAAATATATTGCCCCTTATAAACGTGGCCACAGAATTATATTAACTCCTAAGCTAAAGAAACATAAGGGGACATATAGCTACGTAGGGAGCAAGAGGCACCTCAGTGATGCGGTTACAATAATAAATATATATCCTACAATCTATACCTAATAATAAAGGAGGGATGGTGGATCGTTTCTCTCTTCGTCCGTACGGGATTACGCCTTCCCGTCCGTGAGGCGCTTTGGTAGATTGCACCAAGTTATTTGGTCTTCCCACAACCCCGAAGGAGTCCAGATCGGTAAGGACGGCGGGCTGCAAGGGCAGAGTGAGGTCAAGCACATGTCAAAAAAAGAGTGAGGTCGAGCATGGAGGAGGACCGCAAGGTGGAGGGCGAGCTCCACCGAGATGGACCGACATGGACGAACAGAGCGCCATGCAGTCTGTTCTTTTGCGAATGTTCATCCTTTGACCGACTCTTGCAAACGGATCTAGGTGCTGGTGATGTGCACGTGCACCGGTCGTCGCGATGCAGGGCGAGTTGGGGTGTTGCTGCCGCGCAGGGTAGGATGGCTATGGGCGTCGGTGGCCATCGGAATGCAGGGAGGGTCGAGATGCAAGTGTCGGTCGGAGCCGAGATGCAGAGGAAGGGTCTGCCATGGGGAATTGGAAGGGTGGGCTGTCATGATGAGGAGCCAGGTATAGAAAGAAGAGGAGATGGGAGGGGTTGCTCACACGTGGCAGCGACATGCCATGGTTTCATGGACGTGCCATGCCGGGGGTGTGGTCACCTGAGCCAACGACCCACTGCTAGAAATTGCAAGTTTTCTACAAAATTCAGTTAAGAAAAAACTCAACTCCACTGACAGACAAAGTTACAGAGAGAAGAACAGAGAGATGATCCAGACCTCCTGCCGGCTTGCAGCCCATGACATTTCCGCGGAAGCGCTGGACATCGCCAAGGACCAGCGATCGCTCGGAGCAGCTCTGTCGGTGCTCAATCGAGGTTCCTAGCGACGGCGACGTGGCTTCGAGAGGCGGCGGCTATGGATAGTGGATACGAGCTACGACGTGCTGGATATCTCCACGGAGCAGCTACCGCGCGGAGCAGCTGAAATCAAGGCTTAGAGCGAGATGTGGAGCGATGCCGATAGTGGCTGCTGGCTGTGGCCTGACGTTACGGATGCAACAGTGCAGGAATTGGGGATTTTTGAGAGTAAGAGAGACATGAATTGCAGGCGACTCATATACAACACCGATTTTGCAAAGACACGCCGTGCCTGCAAGGGCCGCATGGAAAATCAGACCTTGTCAAAGGATCAGTGTATGTCACATAGGCAGAAATACCTACACCAGAAGGACGAGGTGACAATACTGACCAACTACAA
Source organism: Avena insularis (assembly GCA_023614405.1). Taxonomy (NCBI): domain Eukaryota; kingdom Viridiplantae; phylum Streptophyta; class Magnoliopsida; order Poales; family Poaceae; genus Avena; species Avena insularis. Next base: position 307,884,285 of record CM042684.1, read on the forward strand.
CGATAGTGATCGTACCGTCGACTTACCAGAATACAGTGACAAAGTGATATTCTATAATTAATACAGTGTTCGTGTGTGTATGTTACTCTCTGGATTATATGGATGCGTCAGGCTTTAGCAAGTAGTGTTGTACTGATGTGTCTGAAGAAAGCGCACCCGGTGGCTATAATTGAAAGAAGAACGGAGAGTGTAAAGTAGTGTGTGATGCAGGGCTATGAGACTAGGGATGGCAATGGGCCCCAAAACCCGCAAACCCGACAGGTACCAGTCTTAAATGGCACGGTCTGGTAAAAAGTTAGATCCGCCAAATTATATGGTGTGGGTATGAGTGTCCGGACCCATACATGCACACCCGCCCCACCTCTCTCTACGTTGTTGTCTCGCACGTTTCTACGCCACCGCTGCATCATGCTATCGTCGCTGCCTCGCGAGCTGATGTGCTAACGTCGCCTCGCGTGCTGCCGGGTATCCGTCAGGGCCCTGAACCTGGCCAGGTCACGGGTCTGGCAAAAAAATAGACCCGCAAAATTATATGAGACGGGTATAGGGGCGTCCCCGGCCCCGAACTCAACGGGTGCCACCTAGAGGTGAGACGAGCCGTAGCGGTCGTTGTTGGGTTCTGTGCCATGAGTCGGAGGACGAGATTGTACAGGTACATGTGATGCTCTAAATAGGGTGGTTCCTATTTTTATCCGGACGGATCCACATGCCTTGAGTGCAAGGCGCTGTATTTTTTTATAATGCCACTAACGTGTGAATGGCTCTAGACGCGACTTGGTGAAAGTTGTCAGGAAAAAGCAATTATGGCCTCGGCAATTTGTCCACGTGGCAGCGATTGTTTTGAAAAACAAAAAGTTACCATCGTAGGGACGTTAGATGCGTTGTGTGTGGCGATCAAAAATTAAATCTTTTTTAAATATAACTTTTTTCTTTATCAAGCCATCAAGTTTATCTGTAGCAACGCACAGACACTTTTGCTAGTGACATGCCTAAGTTAAGTAGCATGAAGAGTGGAAGATCATAGGTATGGTGCATGAGGCAATCAACTTGTAAGATGTTAACACATAAACCATATGCAAGTTTTGACACAAAAGCTACTTGGAACCCCATCCTTATTAGTATTGTTGACATGAATTACATAGCTCAAAATTTTATTTACATTCTTTATGGAGGATTAACATATGTATTCAATGTTTACTTTCGGTACAAGATACAAAACATCTTAAGGGAAGACATGAAACTAAGAAGCGAGTCTTCTAGTCGGGCATTAAACTAAGGAGTACCTCAAAAATAAAAGTTGAGGCGTAATACACCAACGCCAATTATAGGAAGAGTCTCTTATTCTATAGGTTCATCAAAGTGTGCTTAAAAGTTTGCTTTGTCCCTCATTTGTTTTATCATACCATTACTTATTGTTTACATGTTTATAGATGTGCAAAAGATACAACATGATAGTACACTTGCATATTATGTTTCATTGAAAGGATTTGAACCTATGAACTTTATATGATAATAAAATAAGCAAAAAACAAACTCCAAAATCCATGTTTATTTTTATCACCTTCATGCTCGAGGACAAGCATAGGTTAAGCTTGGGATGTTGATGCATGTAAAATGCATACATAAACTTTGTAGTTTGTTAACATGTTTATCCATATATTTGTATCTATATAATGCTATATCCATGTTTTATATTGATTTTTGGGGATTTACCAATGATCTCCTTTATTTTGGTTATAACCCAGCAGGGCAGAAAAACCATGTTTTCAATGTTTTTGATGCTTCAGGACCTATACTGAGTCAAATGGGCCTGGGCTTTTAGGATGTCAATATTTATCCACGAGAAGCATCTGGAGCACAAGAACCTCACCTAGAGGGCTAGGAGGCCCAAAAGAGCTTGGGTGGCGCACCCAGCCCAGGTGGGCGTCCCACCTGCCCTCTTTTCCTCCTCGGCCGTCCGATCACCTTTATTCTTTTGCCCACGGAGTTCTCTTGACCTAATAACCCCTATATAAGGATCCCCCGGAGAGTCCATGAAATCAAGACACTAGAGACGAAAACATCACCAAACATAGTCAAATCCAACAAAGATTGGAGGGGGAAACTCCACCAGAGTCGCCTCCAGAGGGATCTCCACCCTCTCCAACATCTCCAGCATCATCACCATGATGAAGTGGGAATAGTCAACCTCTGGACTATGGGTTTGTGGCAGTAGCTTGATCTATTTCTCTCTTGTTCTTCATAGATCTAGTACGATATGAGTTGCCTGACATGATTATGGTCATATATGTAATTCCTATGTTGTGGATCTTTATTCTATGATTTGATATATGAGATTTTAACCTATTTGTGTAAGATGTATTGATAGATGCATATCATGTACCTCGTTCTTAATTGCTTGTTTTGATCTAACTTGTATGTAAGAACTTGTATGGGGAGAAGTGTGTATTAGATGGAGTAGCATGGTGGTAGTGGTTGAATTGTGACAAACAATATTCAAGATCTACTTTGATTTTTACCTTTATTTTACTGCCTCACTAGGGCTAAAGTGAAATCATGTGCTATAATTATCATGTGACAGTGAGATAATATTGTTAGATCAAGGTAGCATATTTGTATTTCAAACATCATGTCATATTACTTAAACCTATACTCTAATTTGTTCTAAATTCAAGATTGCATGGAGTTTCCCTTTCTTGAGGAGTATAAGACAGATGTGTGTCATCTCTATGTTAGGACGTGATACCCATATGAATGCTTATCATACACATACAGAAGTTCCATGAATAATTATCATTGATGAATTGTTTTATGATCACTACAACTTAAAAAGAGAGTAGACAAGTGAACCCATGAATCCTGGTCCAATTTTAATCAAAAGAAACACCTTTCCATTGCAATTACTACCTTTTATATTTTCTGCAATTTATTATTTGGGAAAATACAAAAATACTTTTCATACTTGCAATCATCCATAAAAACCCAAAAACAACTCTATTATCTTACATATCATATAGTTTGCATTACTTTACTTTAGTTACTTTATTTTATTTCAGTTTACTTTATATTATATTTCATATTAGTAATACGAAACCTTATAATTGACAACCACTTGGTGGAGTTGGGGACACAAGACAAATTATTTTACTTTACAAGTTGCTTGACAAGGAGAAGACGAATAAAACTTTCATAACCAAATCCTCGGGAGTTCAATATAAACCCTCGAGTCACCCTTGTGGGAAAAAGAAGCTTGCTATAACACTTTGCACTTGGAGTCCCAATGAAAATTGGTCACGGTTGTTGCCATCACCAACCAAGTTCAAATTTGAATTCATATTTATGCTTCATACAGGAAAACCAAAAGATAAAAGAATAGGTGCATGATCTGATAAAGCCTCGATACGCTCTAGTGCGTGCACGGTTACCATGGAAAATTTATCTTCCCAATAAATATTCATTAACACTCTATCAAGCTTCTCGTATGTAGGCTCGTGAAGACTGTCAAGCTTCTCGTATGTTGGCTCGGGAAGACTGTTAGCCCAAGTAAACTGCCTTCCCAACATAGAAATCTCTCTTAGATCTAAGCTGTCAATTACAACTTGAATAAGAAAGGCCAATCTTCATCAAACCGACCCCTACTTTTCTCACGAGGAAACCTTAGCAAATTGAAATCACCGCATATAAGAATATGATAAGTATTATCCTTTGTTAGTTTTACCAACTCACGCAGGAAAGCAACCTTAAAGAATTCTTGAGCAACACCATAAACGGCGACAAGAGACCACGTGAAATTATCGAATTTTTATGGATATGAAGTTTAATATGAAAATATCCAACTAAACTAGCTAACACATCCATAGTCTCTATCCTAATGCCAAGTAAGATGCCACCCGATCTTCTACGAGGCGGACGCGAAATCCACGTAAAATCTACTCCACCAGAAAGACGATTGAGTAGAGATTGCGAGAAATCATGTCTGCCCGTTTCAGAAATGCCAAAAAATCCAACTTATGATCTCTCACACAATTGGGAAAGAAAAGACGTTTAGCCAAGTCACAAAGACATATGCTATTTGATAACATGCCAATCATTGAGAAACTATAGGAGATTTGTACACATGCGATCTCTTGCGAGACTTCAAACTCTTTGATTTCCGACCAAAATCTCTAAGTTCATAAATCAAACTGAGCTTGGTCTCATCAAAGTATACCTATGAAACTTCGCCAACTAAGTGAGAGAGGAGTTGACCATCTACTGCGGCATGCAACTCCTCCTCCTCAATTGGTAAAGTGTCGGACTTACATGAGATTTGAGGAGTAACCGTTAAATGGTCATACTCCATGTTTTTCAAAGCATTAGTACAAAATAAAACTTCCTTTCTTGAACTACCCAAGTTAACACACACATTGGCTAATTCAAAAATTAATAACCGGGTGGAAAAGGACAGGAAGGATCTAGATGAACTTATCATACCAGGGGAGTCAAGGTTCTTTTCCACTTGTGACTCATAACTTTTGCTAAGGAATCTTCATCGACCGCGAACACCCCATCATCATCTACCACGTGGCAAATACTCTGTCTCAACAGTGTTCCCACAAACTACGAACTCTGCATAGGCATATTAGTAGGGGCAGGGGTATGTGATGGAGTATACCCCCTCCCACCCACAGCCACAGCGCACATGACATCACAAGGCAAAGACGAAGACACATCAGAAGGTGCCTCGATCCCGGAATTGTGAGTAGAACACATGCGTCCGCCACACAGAGGAGAATCTGCAGGTAGAGAAGCTACCAACTCGATCCCATGTAGTGTGGTCGGATTGGTGTTGAAGGCGTGATGGTGATGACGGGAGCTTTGATCATAGTGAAGAAGGAGCCGTATTACCTTGTCTGCTAGAATCAAGGTTTCTCCATATCCTAACAAAGCGTCGATGGAAATGCTCCCAAGGAGACCAGATCGTCATCTGAACCTCTTGAACTTCGGTGCTACTGATGTACCCGAAGTAGCAGCTGGGAAAAATTCGGCGGACAACAACTTGACGAAAGGAGTTGGTACGGCTGCCCTCCCAAGCCTCGCTGCAATAGCTCCTTGCACAGGAGAGGCCAAAGTCCCCGGCAAAGCGGTGCTTGCCTTCCATCCTAGCTGTAGTGTAGCTCCAGCTAAGTAGCCTGGCGGTGTGGCAGCTACCGGGGCATAGGACTGACAAGACGACCGAGAGGTAGTGCCGGCAAGATCGAGCGATGGTGATGCAGATTCTGAAGTAGCAGATGACGGGAAATTGGCAGCGAGCGACACAATTGGACTTGGCTTGAACGAGACTGATGATCGAACCCTGTCCTTCTCGCACTATTTCCACAAAGCCACAAACCGACACCCTAGATAGGCACAGGGAGATGGATGCTCACAAATGCCATGTAACACGAGCCCATCTGACATCAATGTTGTGGTTCGAACGGACAATGCGTCCGCATCAATCATGGTCTCCTTTATCTCGCCCATGATCTGCGGCGACCATTTCTCCGCCACCTCCATGCTTAATGCAGCGGTAGACATGAATTGCCCAAGAACAGTCGATGGCGTGACCTGAGGCCAAGGAAGAGGGCCACGCCACCCCATCCGCACCGGCCGCCTCGGACATGGCCCACCGACCGGCGTCATTGACGATGGAGTCGGACGTCGCACAGTATCTAGAGAAGCCATGGACAAGTCCCCGCAATTTTCCATACTTGACAATGATGGAGAAGAATACTCCCAGAATCTGGATGCCGACATTGGGAAGCCGATATAGTTTCAGAAGTCTTGGACGAGCTCCTCATCTGACCTCTTCCCCCTCCTCCTGACCATCGACCACCCTTATTCTAGCGTCTCCTCCTCTAGCACCTCCAAAGTGGTGCCGAGAGGCACCTACGACGAGTACTCTTCATCCTCCGACGCGGCCTCCTCTGCGCTGAGAGAAGAGAAACACGGCCCGCCTGAGCCACCCATCGGCGAGCCATCTAGTTGCTCTGGAGGCAGGCCGTGAGGCGCCACCGGCAAGTCGTCATGCATCCGATCAGGCGATCGATCGACCTGCAGCACGACGCAAGACGCTGCCGGGCACGCGGATCTCGCGGGAGAATGCTCCACTCGCCGCGCCACTTCTGCGGCTGATTCCCTCCCGTGTTCAGCTCCTCAAGCTACCGTGGTGGCCCGTCGAGAACGGCGGCGGTGGATGTTCTACCGCGGATCCGAGCCCGAGGCGTGATGGGTCAGCGGGACGCAGAGCCTCTAGGCACGGAGACCGTAACCGCTAGTGAATCCGCCCGTCGACCGAAATCGCCACCGCCGCCGCGTCCAGTGGAGGGACAGGGGACATCTCGTTGGTTTCTGCGTATGGCTAGTCAGTCATCATAAACTTTGGTTTTGGCAGGTTGATTGCTGCATAGTTTATGATGCTTTCAGTCTATGTGAATTTTTGGATCTTAAGTTCATATTCTAGTGTTTTATCTTTGTTTCGAATGCTATGGATGTTACAGTGTTAGCGGAGTGTGAAAAATTGTGTTAAAATGCCGGATGTTGTGCTTTTGGTAACTATAGAAATCACCATGTGAAAATTGTGAGACATAGTATAGTGAGTAATTTGATGTTGTACAAGATACGGTGGATAAAGTTTATGAATTCCTAGAGTCGCGTCCACCGAGAGGCGCCGCACAGCCGAGCCCTCGTATGCATGCGAACATGCATGCACGTAGAAAGCTTTCACCGCTTGTTAATATTATCGATAACTAGCAAAGGGGGCCACGCACATGGGTGAAACGTTACAAACGTATCTATAATTTTTGATGTTCTATACTTGGTTTATATCTACTTTTTTATGTTTTGTCCATACTTTGGAGTACTTTTTATACACTTTCTTGGACTAACCTATTAACAAGATGCCACAGTGTCAGCTGCCTGTTTTCTGCTGTTTTTGGTTCCAGGAAAGTCAAAAAATGAATATTCTCGGAATTGGACGGGACAAAAGCCAAAGTCAATATTTCACCGAGGGGAACACGGAGCCAGAATACGAGACGGAGAGGGGCCAGAGGACGGCCACACCATCTAGCCCAGGAGGGATCTGAAGCTCTTCCCAGCACCCTGCCGGAGGGGAGAATTCACCCTGGAGGCCTTCTTCATCACCATGGAAGCCTCCGATGTCATACGGAGTAGTTCATCCTTGGACTACGGGTCCATGTAGTAGCTAGATGGTTGGTTCTTCTCCTTTGTGCTACCATGTTTAGATCTTGTGAGCTCCGTTCATGATCAAGATCATCTATTTGTAATATTTGTCGTGGTGGTGTCATGGCAGATGCCATGGATAGGCTAAAGGTGGGGACTAATACACGCTAGGAGAATCCAGGGAGGGATAGTGAAGTGATTCTCCACACAGAAGTTTGTATTGCTTTCCTTTCAAGATTACAAGTGCTCCTAGAGCTGTATTGGCGAGAGAAGGAAGAAGGAGCTCTCTTACTCTCACCCACAGTTCACACCTAAAACCTTAGCTAAATCAGAATAGAAGAAAACCCAACCCCCTCTACTAAAACCCTAGCCCCCCTTATATAGAGGTGGCTTGGTCTCTGCCTAGGGCATATGTGGAGGCATATTCCTAAGAATATGCCTCCTCTCAAAGTGGTAAGCCGACCGGGGTGCTTTTCCACCGCGTCACACATGCTTTAGCTACGTGAGCCTCTGCGGCGCCCGCGTCAGCCGACATGGGCGTCGTCACCCTTGTCGGCCATGACCCGGTGGTTCTTCCCTTGTCTGCTTCGCTCATGCAGTGCGTACCGGGCCTTCTTTTTGACCAGCGAGATTCCTTCCTTCTCCCAGAAGCTAAACGGGACCCGGATCATAGTAGATCCGGCCATACCTGTTCCTGCATACAAGTTAGACAAGCACTTCCGACTTACTCCTTAAGTCGGCTGAGATAATGTTAGGCGACCTCCCCTGGTCCGGGTTACTCCGTGATTCGGCCTGCCTTGAGGTGACCCAGCCAGCATCCGCTTTGACCTTGCCGAACCTCGGCTAACTCGGTCTTTATACCTCGGAGTGACCCTACCCGGGGGTATCCCCCAACATTAGTCCCCAAAGCTGGTGCGGTTTTAGCTGCCTTGGCCGCTAAGGCCACATCAGGTTCATTTATGTTCGAGCCTTGGACGTTATTTCCGGGTTAGCTCTTTATCTCGGATTATATGGATTTATGTTCCCTTCGCACGTTCCAAGTTTTCACTTGCCGGCCGGGTTACCACTTTGACTCGGATCTCATGGTTTTACTTTCCCTCTGCATATTCTAAGTTTTTACTTGCTGTCCGGGTTACCATGGTTCGATCCGGCCCTTGTTTCCTTCTTTCATACGCCAACCCACGTGTAGGCTAATCATTACGTTGTCTTATTTTAAGGGCCTGCACAGTAACCGCCATAGTAATTATCAGTTATCACTGTGCGAGGGTCACGTCACGCCTGTCTCCTCGTTTACCGCATCAGTGCGTCACGTCATGGGATCGCCTCTGCCCTGTGGCCCTCCGTGTGTCTCCTCACTGATTGGCTGAGGCAGGTGATACATGGCCACACCATGTGGCTCATTTGCAGGGTGCGATCCCACTCACCCCTTTAGGGAGTGGTTAAATAGCAGAGGGGCGCACCCCTTAGGATTTTTTCCTCTTCCGCGCCCCTCTGCCCGTTGCTATTATTCTTCGTCTTCCTCGCGACCGCGCCGCCGCCAGTGCTCCTAGCAGCAGCGCCGCCGCCGCACTTTTCCCTATGCCTCTGCGTCGCGGCCAGCGCTGCGCAACTCCCTTGCCACGGGTCCTCGCCAATCCAGGCCTCTGACCCCCACCACCGCTAGCGCCAGCGAGGGTAGAGAGTACGAGATGACGGAGGAGGAGCTCATCGTCGCCGAGCAAGAAATGAAGGAGGACACCGCTGCGGCGGACCGTGGCGCGTGGGCCGGGTCTTGGGTCTGTCAAGATGACCTTGAGTGGCTTTACCGGACCAGATGCGTCCCTGTCGGCGTTGTCGCTCGTCTCTCCTCCGCCGAACTGGCCCCCTCACCCAATCCGGGTGAGTTCGTCGTGTTCTTGTCCCACTTCCAACGGGGGTTCGGCTTGCCGGTGAGCGACTTCTTCCGGGATTGGCTTAGCACCTACCAGCTGCAGCCGCACCACCTTCCAGCCAACGCTATCACTTCTCTCTCTGCTTTTGCTTCTACGATCGAAGGCTACACCGGACTGTGGCCCACGAAGGAGCTGTGGATCCGGTTTTTCGGCCTCCGTCGTAACATCATCCCCAACATCCAAGTTGAGTCGGAGGACAAGCAGCTCACCCAATTCGGAGCTGCGTCCATCTCACCCCGAAGGACTTCCGTTTTCCCCCGGGTCACCGGGCTTGACTCCTACAAAGGATGGGCCCGGACCTTCTTCTATGTCCGGAATGCGGGCACTGAGATTTGATTCGATTGCTCCCCTATACTCCGGGTCCACCTAACCCGGAATTTTGGGAGGAGATCTCCAAGAAGCCCATGGCCTTGGCCAACCAGGTTAACAAGAGGTTCGCGGAACTGAAGAAGCTCGGATTGCGCAACGAGGATGCTATGATCACGTTCGTGCACAACCGAATCTCTCCCCTCCAGAAGCGCACCCACAAGGTGTGCCACATGAGTTTCGGCCGCGACCCCAACCGGACCTCCTCCTTCGAGCTGAGCAACACGGAGATTTTTCACCGGGTTAAGGCTCTCTTCACCATCCACAGGGATTTCTCCGCTGGGTGGACGTGGGGAATTGAGCACTTTTGTCGTGACAGGCTCGCTCCCGCGGTAAGCTTCGCGGGGCAAACTTACTTCGGATTAAATATATGTCGGTTTTTGTTGTACTTTTGACTCTGTTCTTCATTCTTTTTCTCAGCTATTCCTTCAGCAGACCCTTGAGGACGGCATGGATCCGACCCTTAAGTGGGCGCCGGACCGAGAGACCCGGATGAGGAGGAGCTGGACCAGGAGATGTTTCTCCCTATGACCGACGCTACAAAACGACCCACCGGTAAATTCTCTTCTATTAGAGACTGGCCCGATGATGAGGATGACTCGGATGTCGAGGTGATTGAACTTGTTGAGGCTGTCCCTCTTTCTTTTGCCTTTCCGGCATCAGCTAACCCCGGTGGGCATATCCACGAGGATCCTCCGCTTGCTATGGGCGAACCGGTTTCGGTGGCGCCGAAGAAGAAGCGCGGAGCTGCACCAAGTTCCTCCTCCGGACCTTCTCAGCCCGCAAAAAGGCGAAAGAAGGCCAGAGACAAAACTGCCTCCAAGCCGGCAGGCAAAGTCTTGGCACGAAGGGCTAGAAAACCCAAGGAGGCCCAAACCTCGGATGCGTAAGTCATTTTTCCTTCCGTAACCCACTTTTCCTTGCATCGTTGTAATTTCTCTTCTGACATTATTCTCTTCTGCAGGGCTCCGGTGGAGGTCCCTCAGAGCGGATCTAGCATCTCTTCACCGCTCCGATCTAGCCCTTCTCCCCCTCGTGACAACGAGTCACGTCCGCTGAGCCCTATTCCAGAGGGTTCCGCGGCTGCTCCGGGTTCCGCACTACCTCGTCAAGAGGAGTGCAACCTCGGAGCGGGAGAGACCGGCCCAGCCGAGGCGACGGCGTCCACAACTTCGGCATCGCCGCAACCAGCAGCCACCGAGACTACCTCGACACCAGCACCGGCCCCAGCACCAGCAACAGCTCCAGTACCAGTGACCGAACCAGCACCAGCACCCGTTCCGGCACCAAGAAAATCAGCAACCGCACCAAGTCCAGCTATAAGAGCTCCAGCGCCAAGTTCTTCCGCCTCGTCCGAGTCATCTCAACCTCGGCGAGGAACTACCCCAGCAGCTCCTAAGGGGAAATCCGCTGCAGTTACTTCTTCCCAGCAAGCCAAGGGCAAAAAGGCTCTGGATGCTACCAAGTCACCATTCGTCGAGGCTGGGCAGCGAACCCTAGCGTCAATGCTTCCCAAGAAAGCTCCAGCAGCGAAGGATGCTCCTGCCAAGCCAACTGATGCGCAGCAAATGGTTCTGCATACTAGCCCAACCCTTACCTTGGTTGAGAGGAAAGAAGCGCATGCGAAGGGCTTGGTGGCACCCCATATGCCCACCGGTGAGCGGTACCCTCCGAGCCTGATTGAGTTCGTCATGAACTGGAACAATGCGGAGTTCGTCCACAACGACGATCTTCCGGAAAAGTTCGGCCCCGCAGAATTTTCCACCCAAATGAACACAGCCGCTAAGGCAATTAACCTCGCGGGGCGGATGATGGAGGTATGTCGCTTCTCCTTTACATGTTGTAGATAATAACCATTAGTCCCCGAGCCTCCGGGGGAGTAACTTGTTACTCGGCCGGATGCTCATTAGAAAACTAACGTAGCTCCATGAGAACTTCGAATATGCACACACCTAGAGCCGGGTTAAGTTCCACTTGGCCCGGATTTTTTACATTTCAAATATGCACACACCTAGAGCCGGGTTAAGTTCCACTTGGCCCGGATCTTGTACACTTCGAATATGCACACACCTAGAGCCGGGTTAAGTTCCACTTGGCCCAGATCTTGTACACTTTGAATATACACACACCTAGAGCCGGGTTAAGTTCCACTTGGCCCGGATCTTGTACGCTTCGAATATACATCAAGCTAATTTATGCTTCTGTACTTTTTTCAGGTGACCACCAATCGCCGGAGTGCTGAATTCCAACGCCTGCTGGATACCCACAAGATGCTACGTGCAAAGCACGTTGCACTTATCGTGGAACATGAGAAAAGGGGTAAGTTTCTCCCTTGGCGCTTTTCCGTTTTTCTTCATCTTCTTCTGCCGAACTAATCTCATCATTCGGTTTCTGTAGCTGGGGTGGAGGCTGAGAACAAGATCATGCGGAAGAACTTGGAGCAAATCAAGGGTATGTCCTTTTTGTCTGACCTTGTAGTGTTTTCCATTTCCTTTTCTCCTTGGCTCGGCAAACATTCATTCCTCGGCTCTGCCGGGTCAATATACTATTTCAGCATCGCTTGAGGATAGTGTGCCCGTGCCTGATATGATGCTGCATTTTCTCGAACAAGCAGGGCAGCATCAAGCCGAGCTGAAGAAAAAAGATGATGAACTCGCTCTCCTCCGGACCAAGGACAATGAGATTGCCAGGCTCAAGGCTAAGATGGAGAAGATGAAGGCCTAGCACCAAACCGAGCTCCAAAAGGTTGGCAAGAACTTCATAGAAGAGCGCGAGCGCCTTACTCTCCAGATCTCCAAGGACCAGGACCTACTCAAAGAATCCGACATCCAGCTTGGGTCGGCAAACGCTGAGCTTGAGCAACTTCGCAAGAGACGCGATGACTGCATCAAGGAGTTGACCCGGATCCTCAGCCATATATCACGTAAGTTCCTTCCCTTATCCGACATACTTTTTCGGGTTACTTCATATGTCTTTTATTTACCTTCTTCCTTTGTCTTGCTCCCAAGCAAATTTCCTGAGGGCACCACTATTGCTAGCGCAGCAGTTGCAGATTTCCACCGAGCGAGGGGTACTCCTGCCGCCCCTGATGGTGAGGAGGTTCCCTACGACATGGAGGACCTGTTGGTCAGCTTGTCATCTCGCGTGGAACTCATCAAGAACTATGGCAAGGATATCCTCGACGCTGCAGTTCGCATCCTCAACACGTTCTGGCCCGGAGAAGATACCCCGGAGACCACCACGATTCTCGTCGAGAAGCTAATGGAGACTGAGACCCAGCTCGATCTCTAGAGAGAGTACGTTGGGCGTGCCGCAGCTGATACTGTCCTTCATCACATACTCACATGGTATGAGAAAATCGACCTCAGCCTCCTTACATGCCTGCGCACCGGATCCAGATGGACTAATGACCCGGAGTGTGTAGCTCGGTGCCAGGCTTGCACCCACAGCCTCATTGAATACTCTCCTATCCATGAATGGGCTGAAGGACCGAGCTTCCTGGAATCTGCTGGGGACGAGAACGTTGAGAACGCTGAAGACGGGTCGGATGAGGACGAAGAAGGCGATGCCTCAGATATTGAAGACAGCAAAGACGACGCCGAACTTCCTCCTTCTGTTGCTCCTTAAGTCAAAAAAAAGAAACTTGAAAATTTATCAGATCCCCGGTATGCCAAGTGCTATATCCGTGTATATGTGATATTTTGCTACTAAGTTCTTATACCGGGTTAACTTGGGCATAGTCCCCGAGTTTCTTTTTCTTATTCGTCCAATCTTTTGGCTCGGATCATGTCTACCTTGATTCGGTTTTATAACTTACGAATCCGAGCTTCAAAAATTGTCTTAACAATACTAGGAAACTTTTAGACTTATCTCAAAAATAAAGTTGCATAATAACTTGAAAATAAATACAGGGTTAGTCCGAAAAACAAACGTTGGCTCGAATAAATTCTTTTCCTTAGTCTTTTTTCATGTGCTACGCAATTCCAAACTTGTTCTCTTGCTTGCCATGAAGCCAATTCTTGTTGGACAGCAGCAAGTCGAAGAGTTGGCTTTTTGGTGCTCACACATTACTAATCCGAGTTAAGTAGAACAACTTATTCCAACTAACGCACAAGAGACAACAACAAAAATTATTAAGGCAGTCCCCGAGTTACTACTCAAGGTGCTAATATTTCATTGATAAGCTCATTCTCGACATACATACCGACATATGAGACGACTCGGATACATACCCTTCTTAGCTAAGTGTAGAAAGGACGAAGTAGTGCTACATTCCATGGTCGCTTAGATTCCTCTCCGGACCTGTCCGCCTTGTTCTTTTCCTGTGGCTTTGCATCTATAAGATAATAAGAACCATTGTGCAATGCTTTGCTCACGATGAATGGCCCTTCCCATGGGGGGATAATTTATGCATGCCAGTAGTACGTTGTACCAACCGGATCACCAGATCGCCTTCCCGAAAGACTCGGGGGCACACTTTCCGGCTATGATAGCGTCGGAGATTTTGCTGATATATGGCGGATCCGGACGGCTGCCTTCTCTCGCTTCTTCCAGCAGATCAACATCATTTTGCTTCTTGCACCCGGCTTCGTGTATTGGGTGACCCTAGGCGAATCATGCTCTATGTCGGCTGGTAATACAGCTTCCCCATATACCAGAAAAAGCGGCGTATAACTTTGTTGATCGATTCGGAGTTGTTCTTAAACTCACATTACCGGTAGTTCTTCTATCCAGCACCCCGCTGATCTTTGCAGCGGCTCAATAAGCCAGGGTTTTATCCCGGATAGTACTAATCCGTTGGATCTTTCCACTTGTCCGTTTGATGCGGGGTGGGCTACCGAGGCTACGTCCAGCCGGATCCTCTTCTCCCAGCAGAAACGCGCAAACGCTCCTTCCGCAAAATTTGTGCCATTATCAGTTATGATATTGTGTGGGTAACCGTACCTCAGGATTATATCTTTGAGAAACGTTACGGCCGTAGCCCCATCACATTTCCTAATAGGCTTTACTTCGATCCACTTCGTAAATTTATCCACCATGACCAAAATGTGAGTCATGTTTCCCCTTGCTGGTTTAAACGGACCAACCATATCCAAGCACCATACGCAAATGGCCATGTGATTGGTATGGTCTTGAGTTCCGACATTGGCATATGTGTCTTAGTAGCATACCTCTGACAACCATTGCATTTTCTCACCAGATATTCTGCTTGTTCTAAGGCACTTGGCCAGTAGAACCCATGCCGGAATGCTTTTGCCACGAAGGCTCTGGATGAAGCATGATGCCCGCATTCTCCTTAGTGTATATCTCGGAGGATGTCAAGCCCTTCTTCCGGGTCAACGCATCGCTGGAGGACATTGGTTACACTCCATTTGTATAGCTCGGAATTGATAATCGTGTATGCTTTTGCTCTCCTCTGAGTTTGCCTGGCTAACACCTCCTCAGTGGGTAACGTTCCATCTTTCAGGAATTGAAATATAGGCAGTGCCCAAGCTGGTATTGCTCGTGCAGGGAACACATCCTCATCAATTTCCATATGATCCACCGGCATAACTTCAGCCGGATCACGCTGAGTAGTCCCCGGGTCCAGCGAGGTAGTCCTCGGGTTTGCTGAGGCAGTCCTCGGGTTTGCTGATGCAATCCCCGGGTTTCGCGCATACCTCCCATGTCAATGTCCATGGGCTCAGCTCCAGATTCTGTATCTTCCGGGACATAGATCGAGTCGGTTCCTGGGGACGGCCTGATAGATGGTTTTCTGAGGTGTTCCAATGCTACACCCGGTGGAATTGCCTGTCGGGTTGATCCGAGCTTCGATAGCATGTCGGCAGCCTCGTTTTCCACCCGGGGTACATGGTGAAATTCGCATCCCTCAAAGTAACCAGATATCTTCTGCACATGAAATCTGTACAGTGCCATGTTTGGATCCAGGGCATCCCACACTCCGGACACTTGCTGCACCACCAAATCCGAGTCGCCAAAGCATATGATCCGACGTATGCCAATCTCTTTTGCCACCTTGAGCCCATGCACAAGTGCTTCATACTCTGCGACATTGTTTGATGCCGCGAAATGGATCTGCAATACGTATTTTAGCTGGTCCTTCTTTGGCGAGGTAAGCACAACTCCGGCGCCTAGCCCGGTTTTTGTTTTTGACCCGTCAAAGTGCATCCTCCAGTAGTTCGTATCTGGTGGCGGTGGTTCGTATTGTACCTCGGCCCAATCTACAAAAAAGTCCGCCACAGCCTGAGACTTGATTGCTTCTCTTCTGTCATATTGTGGCGCATAAGGAGCTAGTTCAATTGCCCATTTTGCGATTCGACCACTCGCATCCTTGTTACCCATTATCTTGGATATGGGAACCTCACATATTACTTTGATGGGGTGCTCCTCAAAATAATGCTTTAACTTCTTTGCCACCATATAGACACCATATGCCACCTTTTGAAAGTGCGGGTAGTTCTGTTTTGAGGCAGATAATACCTCGCTCAAGTAATAAACTGGCCTCTGCACCGACTTACCCTCTTCATTGCGCTCTACTACAATCACTGCACTTACAACTCGGTTGGTTGTGGCTATGTAGAGCAACATTTGTTGGGTCCGCAGCATAGAAAACAAAAAATTTCCTACGGTGTGAACTACACGTCAAGATCTATCTACTAGGTTCAAAGCAAACGGGTGGACATACATCCATAGAGAACTTACCCTCGAAGACAACGAGCTTTGTTAATGAGTAGGAACTCGTGGTTGATGTAGTCGTACACTTGCCGATCTCAATATCGTGAGGAAGTCCGAGCGCCGCAACTCAGCAGCGCATCCGCACTCGCACACACGTTCAAGCCACCGGACAACCTCCACCTCCTCGCTCCAGCGATCCAGTGAGCAACAACTCCTTCAGCATTTAAATGCCATCGGGAACATGTATCTCGCTAATCCGAGACCATGGGGGAATAATTCTAGAGGGGGAGAGAGATCCCTCACAAGGAGGTGTGAGGATGAAGGAGGGAATAGGTGGCCTTTTATAGGAGGAGGGGGGTGCCCCCTCTCTCCATGGCCGGCGCATGGGGGGTGACCCCTCACCTCCCCCATTCATGTGGTGTTAACTCCTCCACATTAAAATGCCTCTTCATATTCCCTTTTAAAGTCTCCACTTTAAATGCATTAAGTTTCTCCAAATTTAATGCTCTCTCATTTAATAAAACTATTTTATTAAATTTATTCAGAATTTTGTTAATTACTTTAATTAACAAACATTCACATATAGCCCCTTGCAATATTTCACATGCAGAACCACCTTCTGCAATTTCACCCGAAACAATTTCCGGTTTCTATTGAAACAATTCCTGTGCTTTGTAATTCTTTCGTCTGAAACATATGTGCTCCAAAATGGTGTCCGGTAACTCTTAAGTGTGCCACCCTACGGTTCGCGAATAATGCAGACATGATCGAGACCCATCTCCGATCAATAATCAGCAGCGGGACCTGGAGATCCGTACTGACTCCTACACATTCAACGATGACTCCTGTGATCGTGAGAACCTTTAACGCTTGTAACTAAATCCCTTTGTCTCTTGATATATTACATGTCCGAGATTCGATCATCGGTATCTCCATACCTAGTTTGATCTCGCATCGACATGCACTCTTTTCTTGTTCCCGTGATATAACATTCTAGTGATCACATCACTTGCTTGCAAGCTATCCTAATGTGATATCACCGAGAGGGCCCAGAGTATATCTATCCGTCATCTGGATTGACAAGTTCCACTCTTGATCCATGATCCTCAACATAACACCTTCGTAGCACTGAACCCATCTTTATAGTCACCCTGTTACGGTGTGACGTTTGATGTTATCAAGATACTCTTCCAATGTTAGCAATTAACATGATCTCATGGTCTAAGGATAAAGATTACTTCGTATGATGTTATAGCAATATAAACACAATGACTTGATCATAATGCTATACTTCGGATGAATGTTCACACATCATTCCACCAATGATGTGACCTTGTTATTAACGACATCCAATGTCCATGATCAGGAAACCTTGATCATCTTGTTAATCAACAAGCTAGTCTATAAGAGAGGCATGACTAGGAACCCTTTTTGTTTATTAAACACACATGTATTGATGTTTCCTATCAATACAATTATAGCATGTAAAATAAACATCTATCATATACAAGGAATACATAATAACAACTTTAT
Source organism: Avena insularis (assembly GCA_023614405.1). Lineage (NCBI taxonomy): Eukaryota > Viridiplantae > Streptophyta > Magnoliopsida > Poales > Poaceae > Avena > Avena insularis. The sequence continues at coordinate 307,901,990 of CM042684.1, forward strand.
TATTGCCTCTCAGGGCATATTTCCTTCAACATTGGCTCCTTTGATAGTGGAGAGGCTAACACTGGTGCAGTGGCCAACATCTTTTTTAAGTGGGCAAAGGCTTCATCGGCCTGTGGCGTCCGAACGAACTTATCGAACTTTTACATGAGTTGGTAGAGAGGCAATGCCTTTTCTCCCAACCGACATACAAACCGACTCAACGATGCTAGGCACCCAGTGAACTTCTGGACATCGTTAAGACACTTCGGTAACTCCATTTGTTCAATGGCCCGGATCTTAGTTGGATTAACTTCGATACCTCGGCTGGAGACGAGAAATCCGAGTAATTTTCCAGCCGGGACACCGAAGGTACATTTTTCCGAGTTAAGCTTCATTCGGAACCTTCTCAAGTTCGCGAATGTCTGCCTGATGTCGTCAAGGAGCGTTTTGTTTTCCTTGGTCTTGATAACCACATCATCCACATATACTTGTATATTTTGACCTATTTGGTCGTGCAAACATTTTTGCATACATCTTTGGTACGTTGCACCTGCATTACGTAAACCAAACGGCATAGTGCGATAGCAATAAGCCCCGTACGGGGTGATAAATGCGGTCTTTATTTGATCATCCGGATTCGAGAGGTATCCGTGGAAACCAGAATATGCATCAATGAATGACAACAGTTCACATCCCGCGGTTGAGTCTATGACCTGATCTATCCTCGGCAGTGGAAATGGATCTTTTGGACACGCCTTGTTCAGGTTCGTGTAATCGATACACATACACCAAATTACCGCCACGTTCGGATCATCCTTCTTCTTTTCTACCAGCACCGGATTAGAGAGCCAATCCGGATACAGTACTTCCATGATAAATCCTGCTGCTAGCAACCCGAGCTATCTCTTCTCCAATGACTTTTCTCCTATCCTCGGCGAAGCGGCGGAGAGGTTGCTTCACCGGCCTTGCTCCGGGTCTTACGTTCAAAGAGTGCACGGCCAACTCCCTCGGAACACCTTGCAAGTCCTGTGTGGACCAAGCAAAAATGTCCCGATTCTCATGGAGGAAGCTGACGAGCTCGCTTTCCTATTTATCAGTTAACCCGGCACCAATTGTTACGGTGCGCTCCGGGAACATGTCATCAACTGGAACCTTCTTGGTATCTTTCGTGGCTTGTAAGGAGACAGATCCATACGGGTTACTCAGCGCCGGCATATACTGCTGCGCGGACTGAGCCAAAGCTGCCACCTCTTGAATTTTCCTTTTCTCCTGCGCGATCACAAGTGATTCGGCTAAGTTAGACCCGGCTGAGGCACACTCAATGGAACGTCGGAAATCTCCTGCAATGGTAATCACTCCATTTGGCCCAGGTAACTTCATCTTTAGATAACTGATGTGGCAGCTTGCCATGAACTTGTTCAATGCTGGCCTTCCGAGTAATGCGTGATACGCACTTTCCAAGTTCACCACCTCAAACTCCAGATTCTCAGTTCGGCAATTATCTCTCGTGCCGAATAATACGTCGACCCGGACTTTGCCTATGGGCTCACAAGAAATGCCTGGTACAATACCATGGAAAGTTGTCCTTGTAACGGAGCATGTTCTCCGAGATACCTAACTGCATTGTATCCGCACATAATGTTGATGCTACTACCATTGTCAATCAGTACCTTGGAGAACCTCACATTGATGTTAGGACCAATGAATGTCGGGTCCAGCACTAACGACACTGAACCAGGGCTTGGCATAAGCTTGGGATGATCCTTTATGCTCGGTGATTTCTGGTCCGACCAAGGCATGTACCTCACATCGCCGCAGATCACTGCATTTACCTCCATATGCCTCGATGTAGGCTTTTTGTCGATTCTCGATGGTGAACATGCAATAGCTCGATGATGCTCCTGTACTCATTTCTCCCCTCATTTCGGGTTCCTCCGATCCGCTGATGTTGGTTTTCCACTTGATGCACCGCATCCTTCGCTCAATGTTATCATACCTCGGCGGAGGGAAGGCAACATTAGTGCTATGTGTTCGCCTGGAGAGCGCCATCTGGGGTAACTCCTGTCGAGGCTGATCATTCCGGGGTGCTTGAGCATTCCCCGAACCACCTTGTTCAATCTTGCGCATCCACTCACATTGCCTCGTCGTATGACCCGCTGGATTACTCGGATTTGGTGTGTGAAACTTACACGGCTGGTCCAACATCGACTCATAGGTATACCTCGGACGGTCTTTCTTTTCTTGCCACTGTCTCTTTTGCTCTAGCGTCCACGTTTTCTTGCCGTCGTTTCTTGGAGTCCATTGCCCTCCAGTTTTCTGCCACTGATTGCTCCCTGCTCCGGGTTGATCTTGATTCACAGCCGCAACTTGTTGCGAACCGTAGCGATGATACGATCTATCATCTCTTCTTTTTCCTCTGTAGTCATTCCTCTGAGATGACCCGGCTCCATCCCTCTGATAGTATTCCTCGTTCGACTCATTTGATGCGAGCCTAGGTTGAGTCGGATCACCCAAAGCATACGAATCAGCAATCCGGATCATCTCTGCCAACGTAATTGGCATTTTCCTTTGCAACTTCATCCACAGCTCGCTGCCATATCTGCACCCTTGCGCAAACCACGCTATGGCCTGTGACTCTATGACACCCTCACACGAGTTTCTCACAGTACACCACCGGGTCAAGAATTCACGATCTATCTCATTAGGTCTTTGCTTGCACATTGCTAGGGTCTGCGGCCTATTTGCCCTCTGATATGTACTTGAGAAATTGCTGATAAACATTTCCTCAAAATCTATCCAGCAGTTGATGCTTCCGGGTGGTAAATTGTTCAGCCATACTCTTGCTGGACCTTCCAACATCTAGGGTACGTATCATACAGCCCATCTCAAGTTGCCAGTGGCAATTTTCACAGCCGTAGCATAGTTTATCAGCCAATCCTCCGGCTTGGTACTACCGTCATACGTTTTCGTGCCCCTGGGCAGCTGGAAGTTGGGTACCGGTGGCTCCTTCATGATTTGGGGTCCAAAGCACGCTGAACCTGGTGGACCTTGACATTCGATCTGTTCCGACCTATACAGGCGATCCAGTTTCAACCTGGCATCATCCGGCATCAAATACCTGCTTCCCAATCTTAACCCTATCACATGATAGTCCGGTCTTGGGTACCCCGTGTTCACCATCTCCGAATCACCGTCGTTGTACCGGTTTTGCTCTTGTGGCGCACCTCTCTGTTGCATACCTTGACCGGCACTTTGCTCTTGCCTTGGTATATTCATTGCTGCGTTGTCACCCCGCCGAAGTTTCGTTGTTCGGCATTGCCGTTGGCAGCGTTCCCTTGACCGGCATTGCTTTGGTCGTGGTTACCTCGGCCAGCTTCACCTCGGCTCACACTTCGTCGATCATCATTTTTCTGTGCTTCTTTTCCTTTTCCTGCCCGCATCGGGTCGTACGGGACGATTTATTTGTTCCGTCTGGCCAAGGTTACTACCTCTTCTCTCCTTGGACCACCATGAGGAGACGATGCGGCCCCAGTGGATTTCTCCGGGTTACCCATCACCGAATGGACGATTTTGGAAGCTCCAGCTCTCTCCGGGTTAGCTCTGAGTAGCTCTTCGTTCTGTCTGTTCGCGATCCGAACTAGCTTGTTAACCCTATCTTGTTGTCTTTGACGGGCCTCACCCGTCAGACCCTCTAACTTCAAGATCCGCCGCTGCTCTGAGGTTCTTCGCCGGGGTACTATACTTCGGCAGCCCCACGGACAAACAGTTTTCCGATTCCTCGGCTCCATTATCACCTTCTCTGTTCATCTCACTCATGAGATTTCTCCCTTTTACTTTTACCGTATCAACTTTGTTTGCTTTTGCATACTCACGCAGCGTCATGTTCAACGACTGCTGAGCCGCGGCTATTTTCTTTGCGCCTTCTAGTATCTTTTGCCTAGTTTCCTTCTCCAGCTGCGCTTGCGATCGGATCTACTACTCTGAGGCCAAGCTATCCATCGCCTCTCTCAGCATATTTTCCGGCCTCTCTAGTGGAGGACCTCTAGCTTTCCTTGGTGCCTTAGGCGTTACCTCCGGATCTGGCGCCGGATCCTTGTTTGCGCCCGCCCCAAGTGCGGTCATCATCACCTCTGCATGGTCTGGGGAGCGAACGATACGCGCCCCACGAGACACAGTGAGGGGTGGTTCCCTTGCTTCGACGACGCGGCGCGGATGAGCGCACCTTACATCCACAACAACATAGACCTTGTGCGCACCGATCTTGACGAAAAGGCTGTTGCGCGGAAGTGGGCGCGTGCCGAAGCAGCCTGCGTTGTCGCTGATGAAATCCAGCGCTCCAAAGCGCTGAACGAGCCCGGAGACGATGCGTTCGCCGGTGGCGATGAAGTTTCCTGTCCGGATCTTGACCCCTGCTAGCGCCGCTAGCCCCACAGTGGGCGCCAACTGTCGTGGTGGTGTCATGGGAGATGCCATGGATAGGCTAAAGGTGGGGACTAATACACGCTAGGGGAATCCAGGGAGGGATAGTGAAGTGATTCTCCACACAGAAGTTTGTATTGCTTTCCTTTCAAGATTACAAGTGCTCCTAGAGCTGTATTGGCGAGAGGAGGAAGAAGGAGCTCTCTTACTCTCACCCACAGTTCACACCTAAAACCTTAGCCAAATCAGAATAGAAGAAAACCCACCCCCCTGTACTGAAACCCTAGCACCCTTATATAGAGGTGGCTTGGTCTCTGCCTAGGGCATACGTGGAGGCATATTCCTAAGAATATGCCTCCTCTCAAAGTGGTAAGCCAACCGGGGTGCTTTTCCACATCGTCACACATGCTTTAGCTACGTGAGCCTCTACGGCGCCCGCGTCAGCTGACATGGGCGTCGTCACCCTTGTCGGCCATGACCCGGTGGTTACGCCTTGTTCCGCCGCTCATGCAGTGCGTACCGGGCCTTCTTTTTGACCAGCGAGATTCCTTCCTTCTCCCAGAAGCTAAACGGGACCCGAATCATAGTAGATCCGGCCATACCTGTTCCTGCATACAAGTTAGACAAGCACTTCCGACTTACTCCTTAAGTCGGCTGAGATAATGTTAGGCGACCCCCCCTGGTCCGAGTTACTCCGTGATCCGGCCTGCCTTGAGGTGACCCGGCCAGCATCCGCTTTGACCTTGCCGAACCTCGGCTAACTCGGCCTTTATACCCTGGAGTGACCCTACCTGGGGGTATCCCCCCAACAATCTTACATGTTGTGTTTGCGGGGATCTGATGGATATTGAGATGCTATTTCAGATTGATTATTGATTCTATCATGTCTTTGTTATTTGTGATCTTGCATGCTCTCCGTTGTTAGTAGATATCTTGGCCGAGTAGATGCTAGCAACTCCAAGAGGGAGTATTTATGCTCGATAGTGGGTTCATGCCTCTAGTAATCTGGGGAAGTGATAGAAATCTCTAAGGTACTAGATGTGTTGTTGCTACTAGGGAGAAAACAACAATCCTTTCTTCATAGAACAATCGTATTGTTTACTTTACACACAATGCGTAATGCAATTATCTGTTGCTTGCAACTTAATACTGGAGGGGGTTCAAATGATAACCTGAAGGTGGATTATTAGTCATAGATGCAGTTGGATTACGGTCTATGTATAATGTTGTAATGCCCAATCAAATCTCATAGGAGTCAAGATGATTAGTATATGCATGTATGCTTTCTCGATGTTTGTCAATTGCCTCGCTGTAATTTGTTCACCCAACATGTCATCTATCTTAAGTAGAATCACCACTAGTGAACTATGGACCCCGATCCTTTTTTTTACCATCAATCTACAATTGTTTACTGTTTTCTGTTTACTTTCTGCAAGCTATTACTTTCTTCCACATAATACGTTTAATCCTTTGTTTTCAGCAAAACCGGTGAGATTGACAACCTCACTATAAGTTGGGGACAAAGTTCTGTGGTTGTGTTGTGCAGGATTCCAAGTTGGAAACAACACCTTGGAGGTGTTTCCTTGGTCCTACTGGTTCGATAACCTTGGTTTCATAACTGAGGGAAACTTGCTGCTGTGCTCATCATACCTTCCTCTTGGGGTTCCCCAACGAGCTCGATATCAACCACGAGCCAGCAAGTATTTTTCTGGCGCCGTTGCCAGGGAGTCAAGGACATCTTCACAAGGAGAGTCCCTCATAACCAATCTCTTTACTTTGTTATTTTTGTTTTGCTTTGTTTGCTTCTTTCTTTATCAAAAACACACAAAAAATTAGCTATACTAGTTTGCTTCTATATTAAAAAAATACAAAAAAATGACTACTCTTGAAAACACTAAGTTGTGTGACTTCACAAGCACCAACAACAATGATTTCATGTGCACACCTATTGCTCCACCTGTTCCTGAAGCTACTTTCTTTAAAATTAAACCTGCTTTACTCAATCTTGTTATGAGATAACAATTTTCTAGAATTGGTACTGAAGATGCTGCTGCTCATCTAAATAACTTTGTTGAACTTTGTGAGATGCAAAAGCATAGGGATATAGATGGAGATATTATTAAGCTTATATTATTTCCTTTCTCTTTGTGAGGAAAAGCTAAAGAATGGTTGCAATCCCTAACTAGAAATAGTATTGATTCTTGGACTAAATGCAAAGATGCTTTCATTGGAAAATACTATCCCCTGCTAAGATTATATCTATGAGAAGTGAAATAATGAAATTTAAACAATTTGATAATGAACATGTTGCTCAATCTTGGGAAAGAATGAAATCTTTAGTAAAGAATTGTCCCACTCATGGACTGACTGCTTGGATGATTATCCAAACCTTTTATGCAGGATTGAATTATTCTTCAAGAAATTTACTGGATTCTGCTGCTGGAGGTACCTTTATGACCATCACTTTGGGTGTTGCAACAGCTTCTGGATAATATGATGGTTAACTATTTTGAATGGCATAATGAGAGAGCTCCAAAGGGTAAGAAGGTAAATTCTGTTGAAGAGACCTCTTCCTTGAGTGATAAAATTGATGTTATTATGTCTATGCTTGTTAATGGGAAAGCTCATATTGATCCAAATCATGTTCCCTTAGCCTCTTTGGTTGCTCAAGAAGAGCAAGTTGATGTGAACTTTATAAGAAACAATAATTTTGGTAGCAACAATTACATGCCTTACCCTCCTAATAATACTTATGGTTATCATGGCAAACCTGGAATACCTAGTGAAGGAAGAATTTTAGAAGTTGAAAGAGCCAATAAAAACTTCATGCAAATGCAATATGAACAAAATAAATTATTTAGTAAAACTATGGAAGAACAATCTACCATTTTGAAAAATATTAGTCATCAACTTGAGAGTTTAAATAGGGAAATTCCTAGTTTACAACTAAAACTTTCTAATGCTGAAAGAAATATATCATCTTTGTCTGAAGCATAATCCTCTTTGATTAATAAAATGGCTGCTAAACCTAAAACTATTGAAAGCCTTTTTGCTGCTACTAATGCCATACAAGTTAGAATTGATGAAAATGTTAGATTATTAGCTGAATTGCATGCTAAGTGGGAAAGAGAAGATGAAATTGCTAAAAAATATTAGTGTTTCTACTATCACTACCACTAATGTTGAAGCTAGTAAACCCAATGGAACCTCTTCTAATAAAAATGATGAAATTCTTCGAAATATGGGAAACAATAGCTCCACTACTTTAGATGATAATTATGATTTTGATCTTGATGGTTGCAATATCTCTGAAGTAATTAAGTTCCTAGAAAAGCTTGCTAAAAGTCCTAATGCTAGTGCTATGAATATGGCCTTTACAAAACACATTACTGATGCTCTCATAAAAATTAAAGAAGAAAAGATGAAACATAAAGCTTCTATTCCTATGAAACTAGAAGATGGCTGGGTACCCATCATTAATATAAAAGTGAATGATTTTGATTTCAAAGCTTTATGTGATCTTGATAGTAGTGTTTCTATTATGCCTAGAAGGATTTATGATATGCTTTATTTTCCACCATTGGAAGATTGTTATTTAAATGTCCCACTTGATGATAATGCTAAAAAGAAACTCACGGGGAGTATTAATGATGTTCTTATTATGGTTAACAATGCCTATGTCCCTGTTGATTTGTATGTTTTGCATGTTGAATGCAATGCTTCTTGTCCTATTACATTGGGAAGACCTTTTCTTAGAACTGTTGGTGCCATTATTGATATGAAAGAAGGCACCATTAAATATCAACTCCCACTCAAGAAAGGTATAGAACACTTCCCTAAGAAGATAGAGAAGATTCATTCTGCCTCTCCTATGAAAACAAAATTTGCTCTTAATGCTTCTTCATTTGAGAATACTTGATTCTTTTCTTGCTTCTTATGCCTAACTTAAAGGCGTTAAAGAAAAGTACTTATTGGGAGATAACCCAAAAATTTTAGATGAGTTTTGGAAGTTATTACCTCTGTAATAACCTCTGTAATAACCGCTTCTTATCCTTTTTATTTGATTTTTGTGCCAAGAGTAAGCTCTAATGAGAGAGAAGTAATGCTTGGGAATGTTGCTGTCCCAAAACAGATTTTTGTGCTTCGCTGTAAAAATTCGTGTAAAATCTCTGTATGTCGTTTTGAGGCATGAATTTCTGTGCTTCTGCCCCAGGTTGTTATCTAACTTTCGTTAGTTCAACACTTTTCGATTTGAGCAACAGAAGGTTGATACGTCCATTTTGCATCACTATTTTATGTCATAATTCACTGTTATTCATTGATATATTTCGTATTGAGAGGTGATACTTATGTTATTTCATCTGTTTTTGCATGGTTGATGACTTTTGGAGCATGCACCGCTGTAGTCAGGATTCTGATGAAAAAGGTGTTGTTTGGAGACAAAATTCGCGAAGATCAGAAAATCCGGGAAAATACATGGAAAATCCTATTTTTCCAGAAGACGAAGGAAGCCAGAAGGGGGGCTGGAGATGGGCCACAGGGGGCCCACACCACCTGGCCAGCCTAGGCCGCGCCACCAGGTGGTGTGGCCGCCCTGGTCCACCCCTGGCACTCCCCTCTGGCGTATATTATCCTCCCGAAACCCTAAGACTCGGGGGGGCGACCACAGAAAGATTCCGCCGCCTCTGCAGGGCAGAAAACACCGAGAGAGAAAGATCTCTCCGACAGACAGATTTCTAATCGTAGGGGTTGCCGGAGTGATAGAAACCTGAACCCCCGTTAGGAACCATTGCACAAGGGACGTAAGGGTCTTAGAGTTTAAAGCTGTGGTTAGGTTTCTACCTTAATTACTTTCTTGTACTTACAGATGTTTGCAAGGGGTATAATCACAAGTATGTATTAGTCCTAGGAAGGTCGGTACATTAGCACAGGTTCACCCACACAACACTTAGCAAGCTAAAGAAGATTAATCAACTATATGAAGTGAAAGCACTTGACAGTCTTCCCATGTGTCCTCGAGAACGTTTGGTCATCTTAAGTAATACAACCGGCTTGTCCTTTGCTGCATAAAGGATTGGGCCACTTGCTGCATCTATTCATACTATCTTTTATTCACTCGTACTTTATTTACTTGCTTTATCAAAAAACCCTAAAAATCCGTTTGCTAAGTATTTGCAGAGAATTCCTGATCCATACCACTAGCCAGCACCTTCTGCTCCTCGTTGGGTTCGACACTCTTACTTATCGAAAATACTGCGATACACCCCCTATACTTGTGGGTCATCAAGACTATTTTCTAGAACCGTTGCCAGGGAGTGAAGCGCTATTGGAGAGTGGAACTAGTAAAGGAAACTTCTACTATGAGTATTGTTTACTTCTGCTAGTTGCTTTATTTTCGTTATGGATAATTCGCTGAGTTTCTTATTTGGTAATGCTACTACCACTACTAAGGTAGTAGATAAGCCACTACCTGCTGAGAATGATGCTTTCAAAATACCCACAAGAATTATTGATCGTGTTATGGATAACTACTATGTTGGGGATGGAACTGTCCATCTCGGTGATCATTTGCTCTTTATACATGAATTATGCGGGTTGTTCAAGTGTGCAGGTATTACTACAGATCAAGTTAAGAAGAAGTTATTCTCATTATCACTGAAAGGAAGAGTTGAGGAATGGTATAAGCTGCTAAAGAATGGTCAAGCTCTAGAATGGGAGGAAATAGTGTCTCTCTTTTATTCAAAGTTTTACCCTCCTAGTGAGATCCATAAAGATCGGAATCAAATATACAACTTTTGGCCTCTTGATGGAGAGAGTACAACTCAAGATTGGGGGAGATTGAAGTTACTAATGCTCAAATGTCCCATTCATGAGCTCCCCAACAATATTATTATCAATAACTTTTATGCAAGGCTCCCTCTACATGATAAGGATTTATTTGATGCTTCTTGTGCTGGATCATTCACTCGCATGGAAGAAGAAGCTAAATGGGATCTTCTGGACCGTATTCAAGACAATGCTGAAGCATGGGAGAATGACAAAGGTAGAAAGTCAGGTATAAATTATGATTATGAATGCATTGAATCTTTTATGCGAACTGGTGACTTTCAAAATATTAGTTATGCTTATGTCTTGATTTGCAAGTTATTACGAATTGCTTTAGAGCTTTTGCTTTTTATATTGAAATTCCAAAAAGGGGATGGAACAAGTACCATGAACCTTATAATGATATTGTTGACTATGTTCTTGTTGGGAGTGCTGAGTATTGCATTATTGATTCCATGTTACCTGAACCTTATGTCGAGAAGATTCCCTTCCCAGAAAAGGTAAAGGATCATCCTATGATAACTAATGTAATCACCAAAAGTGAAAAGAGAACTGTAAAACCTGATGAACAAATAAACGTTGAACCTGTGGTAGCAATTGTGAAAGACCTTGTCACTAAAAGCATAGAAGATGGGCACATAGTCTTTTGTGAGGATGCTTCTAATATTGTTTCACATCCTAATAGAACTAAAAAAGGCTAGTGTTCATGTGCTTTCTGTTAGAATTGGTGATCATTGCTATTATGGTTTATGTGATATTGGTGCATGTTCCAGTGCTATTCCTTATGAGCTTTACAGAGAAATTATGCATGAAATCAGTCCCTGCAAATTGGAAGAGATTGATGTGGTTATTCACCTTGCTAATAGAGAGATCATCTCTCCAATTGGTATTGTACGAGACATGGAAGTTCTTTGTGGTAAGATTAAGTACCCTGCCGATTTTCTAGTACTCGATTCAGCTGCTAGTAAAACTTACCCTATTATTTTTGGTAGACCTTTCTTGAGTACTTGTGGAGCTATTATAGATTGCAAAAGGGAGAAAATCTTGACTAAGTTTGCTGGGGAATCTTATGAGTTTAATTTCTCGAAATTTACTAAAGAACCTTGTGAAGAGGAAACCCATAATGAGGATTTTAGAGTTGAACAACTTGCTTCTATTTCTCTTACTCCTAACAATGCTTTGCAGCAATTTATGGAAGATCATGAAAGTGAAATCTTCATGGAAGAAAGGAATGAGATTGACAAGATTCTCCGTGATCAGCCTAAGATGCTTAAGCATAACTTGCCTATAGAATACTTAGGTACCACGTTGCCACCTAAAAAGGATCCGGTCTTCGATCTAAAACCTCTCCCTGATGATCTTAAATACGCTTATATTGATGATAAAAAGATATATCCTGTTATTATTAGCGCTAAACTTTCAGGAAAGGAAGAAGAAAGGCTATTGGAGGTTTTGAGGAAACACCGAGGAGCTATGGGCTATACTCTAGATGATTTAAAAGGGATTTCACCTACTATATGTCAGCATTCTATCAACATAGAACCAGATGCAAAGCCAGTAGTAGAGCACCAACGACGTTTAAATCCTAGGATGAAGGAAGTGGTAAGGAATGAGGTATTGAAACTCCTTGATGCTGGTATTATTTACCCTATTGCTGACAGTGAATGGGTTAGCCCTGTTCATTGTGTTCCTAAAAAAGGAGGTATTACCGTTGTTCCTAATGATAATGATGAGCTTATTCCTCAAAGAATAGTAGTAGGCTATAGGATGTGCATTGATTTTAGAAAAGTCAATAAAGTTACTAAGAAAGATCACTACCCGCTTCCTTTTATTGATCAAATGTTGGAAAGGTTGTCTAAAAAGACCCATTTTTGTTTTCTTGATGTTTATTCTGGTTTCTCTCAAATTGCTGTTAAACAACAAGATCAAGAAAAAACTACTTTTACTTGCCCTTACGAAACTTATGCTTATAGACGTATGCCTTTTGGTTTATGTAATGCTCCTGCTACTTTTCAAAGGTGCATGTCTGCTATCTTTCATGGTTTTTGTGAGGAAATTGTAGAAGTGTTCATGGATGACTTTTCTGTCTATGGAACTTCTTTTGATAATTGTCTGCACAACCTTGATAAAGTTTTGCAAAGATGTGAAGAAACTAATCTTGTTCTTAATTGGGAGAAATGCCACTTCATGGTTAATGAAGGGATTTTCCTTGGGCATAAAGTTTCTAAAAGAGGCATAGAAGTTGATAGAGCTAAGGTTGAGGCAATTGAGAAGATGCCATGCCCAAGAGACATCAAAGGTATTCGTAGTATCCTTGGTCATGCTGGTTTCTATAGAAGGTTTATTAAAGACTTTTCTAGGATATCAAAACCCCTTACTAATCTTCTTTAAAAAGATGTACCCTTCGTTTTTGATGATGATTGTAAGGAAGCTTTTGAAACTCTTAAGAAGGCTTTAACTACATCCCCTATTGTTCAACCACCTGATTGGAGTCTACCCTTTGAAATAATGTGTGATGCTAGTGATTTTGCTGTAGGTGCTGTCCTTGGGCAACGAATTGATAAAAAGTTAAACGTTATTCATTATGCTAGTAAGACTCTAGACGTTGCTCAAAGGAATTATGCTACTACTGAAAAAGAATTTCTAGCTATCTTTTTTGCTTGTGATAAGTTTAGGCCCTATATTGTAGACTCAAAAGTCACCATTCATACTGATCATGCTGCTATTAAATACCTTATGACAAAGAAGGACGCTAAGCCTAGGCTTATTAGATGGGTGCTGCTTTTACAAGAGTTTGATGTACATATAGTAGATAGGAGAGGTGCTGAAAACCCTCTAGCTGATAATTTATCTCGATTGGAAAACATCTCTTTTGACCCTATGCCTGTTAATGATAGTTTCCCAAATGAGAAGTTAGCCGCAGTAGGGGTAAGCTCGCGAGGGAGCCCTTGGTACGCTGATTATGCTAACTTTATTGTTTCCAAGTATTTGCCTCTAACTTTTACAGCTCAGCAAAGAAGGAAGTTCTTCTATGATTTGAGGCATTATTTTTGGGATGACCCACACTTATACAAAGGAGTGGATGGTATTATGCGAAGATGTGTTCCAGAATATGAACAAAAGGACATATTGCATAAATGTCATGGTAGTGCTTATGGAGGACATCATGCAGGAGATAGAACTACACAAAAGGTGCTACAATCAGGTTTCTACTGGCCTACCCTTTTTAAAGATGCAAGAAAATTTGTTTTATTGTGATGAATGTCAGCGTGTTGGTAATATTTCTAAACGCAATGAAATGCCTATGAACTACTCTCTAGTTATTGAACCCTTTTATTGCTGGGGATTTGACATTATGGGTCCTTTCCCTCCCTCGAAAGGTTATACTCATATTCTTGTTGTCGTTGATTATGTTACTAAGTGGGTAGAAGCCATTCCTACGAAGAGTGCTGACGGGGAAACTTCTCTAAAAATGCCTAAGGATGTTTATTTTCCAAGGTTCGGAGTGCCTAGGTATATCATGACTGATGGGGGTTCTCACTTCATTCATGGTGGTTTTAGAAAGACCCTTGCTAAATATGATGTTAATCATAGAATTGATTCATCTTATCACCCCCAAACTAGCGGGCAAGTAGAGTTATCAAATAGAGAAATTAAATCCATCTTGCAAAAGACTGTTAATAGATCTAGAAAAAACTGGGCTAAAAATTTGAATGATGCTTTATGGGCTTATAGAACTGCCTACAAAAATCCCATGGGGATGTCTCCTTATAATATGGTTTATGGGAAAGCTTGTCACCTACCTTTAGAATTAGAACATAAAGCTTACTGGGCAGTTAAAGAACTAAATAGAGATTGCAAGCTTACCGGTGAGAAAAGATTATTTGACTTAAGTTCTTTAGATGAATGGAGGAGTGAAGCCTATGAAAATACTAGGCTCTTTAAGGAAAAAGTTAAAAGATGGCATGACAAGCGAATACTTAAGAGAGAATTTCATGTTGGTGAGAAAGTTCTATTGTATAGGTCTTGTCTCAGATTTTTTGCAGGAAAGCTATTGTCAAAATGGTAAGGACCTTTCATTATTGAAGAAGTATACCGTTCAGGAGCAATAAAAATTTCTTCTTTAAAAGATAATACTACACAAGTAGTGAATGGGCAGCGACTCAAACACTATATTGCTGGGGATTCTTATAATGAAGATGTTGATGCCTTTCAAGTTATAACTCCAGAAAAATTTATCAAGGACCAAATTCAGAGACCTGCAGAGTCCGCTTTCAAATAGGTAAAGGTTCTGGTAAGAAAATTTCCATGAACATACTATCCAACTATATTTTTGCAGTTTTCAGTCAATAAGGGAAGCTACGAAGCGAAAAAGGGACGAAAACGGAACCAGGGTGGCTCACACCACCCTGTGGAGCGGGCCCACCCCTGGCCACGCCACCAGGTGGTGTGGCCACCCCAGAATCCGTCTTTGACCCATTTTCGCCCAGTACCTTCCTTTTGTTATGAAACTTCGTAATATATAATCCCCCGGAGCCCCCGAGGTTCGTATATCGTGTTTTCGTCGTGTTTTTGTTTCAATCTATTTCTGCCAGGGAGAGTCCCAGATTTGGAGCCACAATGTCTTCCACTGGATCAGCCAAGGGAGATTCCTTAGAAGATATCATCAACCCATACATGAGAGAGTTGAAGATTCATCCCAAGGAGTTGTTGCTTGAAGATGGGGAGGTCCGGATAAAAGAGGTTCAAGGCCCTAAAGGTGAAGGAAGTCTGAGGATAGGATGGAAGCACTGGAGCAAGAAGTCTTTAGGTACAAGAAGATGGCAGAACGCGAAGTGGATATCATCCATAAGATTTGTTCCGAACTTATCGCCGGGCACCAAGAGGAGACAGCTGAGCTCAAGGATGAAGTCCTCTCACTCTGCCAAACAACCAACGAACTGCAAGCACGCTCTCACGCTCGAATCAAAATTGTGAGTATGAGGTTAGGTTTAAACGCATAAGTGCTGCTGCAAGTTTCAGGATGCTGGAAACCACGATGTCCTTTGTTGATGGGAAGCCCTTACCCTGGAAGTCGGATGATGATGAGAGAACACCACCACCACCAAAGGAGTAATTCGTCATCAGGTTTGGCATCCCCTTGGTTTGTTCCAAGCTTGGAGGAGTGCCACGGTATCACATCACTATCTTCTATCTTTTTACCTTTTTAGTAGAGGCATATCATGAATAGAGAAGTCATCATGTAGGATGGTTTGCATTATGGAAGTGTCCCCTCTCTCGTTAGATATGTACCCCTTGGTGTGAGTTGCCGTTATGGAATATTAATGAGAAGTTCTATCATTCACACTTTTGCATAGCTTATATTAGTTTTCAATTCATGGTTATATGATTGATCTTGTTGTTAGTATTGGTTTCACTTTGGGATCATTGAGTTAATTTAGTTGGTTTTGGCAAACCTGGCTCGGTCAGTAGCAACACTATTTTTGAGAGTTGAATGAAAAAGATAAAAGTAGTCAAAAGAAATATAATTTCATCATCTTTCTTTCTTGATTTGCTCATAAGTTTAGTATTATCTAGTTTAGATCTTTTGTGCTTCCAAGGAATATTGCATGTTTGTCTTTATCACTTGTATGTTTGTTTGTTTCCTTCAACTCTTGTACTTGCTACCCAGCCTTGCTAGCGAAAAACCTGTACTGAGAGGGAATTCTTCTCGTGCATCCACTCCTTTAAACCAAAACCCACGCCATTTGTGTCCACCATACCTCCCTATTAGCATTATTGCTACTCCAAGTAAATTCCTGTTTTATCTACCTCCCAAATTAAACTTGTTATGTGAAAATTAGTGATTAAAGCTCTCACGAACTTGCTGGCACACTTTATTTTTCTTGCATTTAATAACCTGAACCATTGGGTCCTTCTTTGTTGTGTATATGCTTGCGCTTTATGAGTTGAAGTTAGCAGAACCATGTATCATGGGGAACGCTTTCAACACTTCATTTGGTACTTTGTACCTAGTTGATATCATGTTCTTTTGCTTATGGATCCCGGCGGTGTGAAATAAAAGTGGAACTTGTAAGATCATGGAGTTTATATGTGTGTTAGTGGAACGCTTGGGCCGCTAGCCTAAGCCATGCCTAATCATGGTGGAAACTTGCAGCATAACTATAGTGAGCATTCTATGAAGCATCCTCAATAAAAACCTATGCAAATAGCAAATAAAAAGATCATTGAGATGCTCACTGCCTGCTTGCCTTGTCATTTTGATTATGGGATAGCTCCTGTGTCATGTGCAAGGGGTACCCCGTTGGCGGTTCTCAATGATACACGTGTATTTACAATGACAAGAGCTTACTCGTGACTGAAGTTGAGTAGCATGAGGTTCGGTACTCATAAGTAAGGGGCATGAGATTTCAACTTATAACTTGTCAAGCATATCCTCTTAGTTGTGTCACTTTAACCTTAATCTCCTAAAGATGCCTATGATAGGGGCAGTGAGAGCTGAAAGCTAGTAAGTATCATAATTTTTGGGAGCTCTTTATGAAACTTGCAATCCCTGCTTCCCTCTGTGAAGGGCCCTTCTTTTACTTTGTAGTTGAGTCGGTAAACCTATTCCTCTCTATCCGAGCAAGTATTTTGAGTTGTTGTGTTTCATTCATTCATACGATGATTTATTCAATCATGTTTCTTATGTTCCTTGTTTTGCACATTGCTCTTATCTTGGTGTTTACTACTTTGAAAGCTATCATTGAAAACCAGTTATTTGTGAACTCCAGCAAATTATCAACTATTCTTCGACCAAGAGGTAAGTTTGCCAATACCAATTATGATTCACTTTATGTATCTTTATTGTGTTTCCTTTACTCATTGCAAGTTGAGTTATATAATAGTGAGTTGTCTTCTATTATGATCTATGTATTTGATGAATGTGATGCTTCTTGTCCGTATTCTTTTATCGACTCTTCACTCCATAAACCTGAGGCCATGTTTATTGAGCTCAGTTTCGCTTGGGGACAAGTGAAGTCTAAGCTTGGGGGAGTTGATACGTCCATTTTGCATCACTATTCTATGTCATAATTCACTGTTATTCATTGATATATTTCATATTGAGAGGTGATACTTATGTTATTTCATCTGTTTTTGCATGGTTGATGACTTTTGGAGCATGGACCGCTGCAGTCAGGATTCTGATGGAAAAGGTGCTGTTTGGAGGCAAAATTCGCGAAGATCAGAAAATCCAGGAAAATACATGGAAAATCCTATTTTTTTAGAAGACGACGGAAGCCAGAAGGGGGGCTGGAGATGGGCCACAGGGGGGCCCACACCACCCCCTGGCACGGGCCATCCTAGGCCGTGCCACCAGGTGGTGTGGCTGCCCTGGTCCACCCCTGGCACTCCCCTCTGGCGTATATTATCCTCCCGAAACCCTAAGACTCGGTGGGCGACCACAGAAATATTCCACCGCCTCTGCGGGGCAGAAAACACCGAGAGAGAAAGATCTCTCCGACAGACAGATTTCTGCCAGGGGAATTCCTTCCCGAAGAGGGGAGATCGTCACCATCAACACCACCATCAAGTTGGACTTCATCGGGATCATCATCATCATCACCACCATCATCACCATCAGCACCCTCATCACCATCTCCATATTGCTGTAACAATTGAGTTGAATCTTGCATGGTTCATAGGGGAAACTTTCCCGGTGTTGATTCTTTGTAGTTGATGCTATTGAGTGAACCATTGAATTATTGTTTATGTTCAAATTGTTATACATCATTATTCCATCTCTGATCATGATCCATATGATGTCTTGTGAGTAGTTCGTTTTGTTCTTGAGGACATGGGAGAAGTCATGTTGTTAGTAGTGGAATTGTGTTGAGAAAGATTCAGTAGTTTGATATTTAAGTTGTGGTGTACTTCTTCTAGTGGTGCCATGTGAACGTCGACTACATGACACTTCACCTATATGGGCCTAGGGGAATGCATTGTGTATTTGGCTACTAATCGTAGGGGTTGCCGGAGTGACAGAAACCTAAACCCCCGTTAGGAAACCATTGCACAAGGGACGTAAGGGTCTTAGAGTTTAAAGTTGTGGTTAGGTTTCTACCTTAATTACTTTCTTGTACTTACGGATGTTTGCAAGGGGTATAATCACAAGTATGTATTAGTCCTAGGAAGGTCGGTACATTAGCACAGGTTCACCCACACAACACTTAGCAAGCTAAATAAGATTAATCAACTATATGAAGCAAAAGCACTTGACAGTCTTCCCATGTGTCCTCGAGAACGTTTGGTCATCTTAAGTAATACAACCGGCTTGTCCTTTGCTGCATAAAGGATTGGGCCACTTGCTGCATTTATTCCTACTGTCTTTTATTTACTTGTACTTTGTTTACTTGCTTTATCAAAACCCCCTAAAAATCCGTTTATTAAGTATTTGCAGAGAATTCCTGATCCATACCACTAGCCAGCACCTTCTGCTCCTCGTTGGGTTCGACACTCTTACTTATCGAAAATACTGCGATACACCCCCTATACTTGTGGGTCATCAAAGGTCTTTGAAAAAATTGGTTTTTACCTGTTGGTCTGTTTTGACAGATTTCTACCATTATTTGCATTTGCTTCTTATTGATTCCTTTTTGGGTTCTCTTTGGGGAATTGAGCTTTTTGAGGGAAGTGCTACAGTAGCTTGTGTCTTAATGGAAGTTTCATTGGTGTTGAAACTGAACCCAAAGACTTATTATCTTGAGTGCACTAATGTTGCTAATAAAGATTGTGTGAAGTTTTGTATGAAGAAAAATTTTCAAGTGTAAGGAAAGAATGATGTAATGAGATGAAGAATGGACTAAAGCTCAATCTTGGGGATGCCACCCGTGTCCCCCCAAGAAATATCCAATAAGTATAAGCGTCAAAGCTTGGGGATGCCCAAGGCATCCCCTTCTTCATCAATAAAAATCTCAGGTTTCTTCCAAACACTTCATTTTTATTGTTTCATGCACAGTTGTGTTGTTCTTGGAGCGTCTTTGTTTTCGTTTGGTTTTCGTTTGCTTGGTTTGATTAGTTTGCTTGAATAAATTGGTTGGACCCCCTCTTTCATTACATTAGTTTTCAAATAAGTTTGGTTTGATTTGGAAAGGAGCTGGAAAAGTTCATGCTTAAGTGGTAAAAGGAGCTTGTTTTTGACTGTGGCCTATGCTTTGTCATGTCATGCTTGATATTATTTTGGCTTTATGCTTAGTGATTTTTTCTGTAGCATGACATGTTATAAACAATTGAGATTGCTTAATGTGCCTTGAAAGAATCATGCGTTGTTTTAGCATATTAAAGCATAGTATTATTATATTCTCCTTTGATGCTTTATTTGGGTTGACTTGGCGCATGCTCACACCATGTTATGACTATCCCAAGTCACCATAGCCTTTATGATCCTTTAGTTTTCGACTTGTAATATCACTTTATGCTTTAATTAATGATGTTTTGTCGCTTTGCACGATTATGGCCATTATTGCTCTCTTAGTTGGTCGCTCCCAGCCTTTTGCTAGCCTCCATAACCAAGTATGAGTTCCACTCATGCATCCAACTCCAAATAAAACCAAGTTATTCCAAAGATTCCACCATACCTACCTATTAGCATTTTATCTACCTTCCGAACTAAACTTGTTATGAGAAAGGTAGTGATTAAAGCTCTCACGAATTTGATGGCACACTTTACTTTTCTTACCCTTAATAAACTTGAACCATTGTGTCATCTATGTTGTATATGCTTGCACTTTTGGGGATTAGTAGAACCATGTTGTCATGGGGAACACTTTCAACATTGCACTTGTACATTGTACCTAGTTGATATCATGCTCTTTTGTCTATGGATGTCGTCGGTGTAAGATCAAAGGGGAGCTTGTAAGTCCATGGAGTTATGTATGTGTGTTAGAGAAACGCCTGGGCCACTGGTCTAATCCATGCCTAATCATGGTGGAAACCTGCGGTGTAACCATAATGAGCAATCTATAAAGCATTCTTCTTATATAAAAAAAGAGATCGAGATTGAGAAAAAGAAAAAAAGAGATGAGAAAAGAGGAAAAAGAGAAAAAAGCACCATTTTCCCATGGTAAATAAGAAGATTGCTGAGATGCTCGTTGTCTGCTTGCCTTGTCATTTTGATATGGGGATTCTTCCGTATCATCGGGAAAGGGGTACCCCGTTGGCGGTTCTCTATGATACACATGTACTTACTATGACAAGAACTTACCGTTAACTAAACTTGAGTAGCATGAGGAGCGACCCTCGTATTCAAGGGACATGAAATTTCCAACTTATACTTTGTCAAGCATATACTCCATAGTTTGTTAACTTTAACCTTAATCACTTCAAGATGCTTATGATAGGGGTAATGAGAGCTGAAAGCTAATAAGTACCATAATTTTTGGAAGCTCTTTATGAGACTTGAATCCCTGCTTCCTTCTATGAAGGCCTTTCTTTTACTTTTATGTTGAGTCTCCATCTTCTATCTTTATGCACCTATTGAGAGAGCATAGTGGCCATTCTTAGTTTAATGTGCATTGTTCCAAGACTTGTTGATTGATGTATAACTTTGATATTGCTTGTTCTTAAACTATTTGTATCTAGTCACACTTATAAACTTTGAAGGTGTCCTATGCATTTATGTTTTGCTACTCTATGAGGGACAAGATGAATACCATTCTTATTATGTTTTCTTTATGTGAAACAAACAAACATCTTGCAAAGCATTGTTATTCATGAATCTTTTGTTTGTGCCTTTTCATGTTACAACATAGTTGCTATGTCTTATTGTTAGAAGTTTATCTTTCATGCTATGTTGAAGTACTATGATCCCAGCTATCCATGTTTTACAAATACTTTGATCAAGTTTATGATGGTTCATGTCAAATCAAAAATTATTCTTTCTTTTTATCACTTACCTACTCGAGGACGAGTAGGAGTTAAGCTTGGGGATGTTGATACGTTGCAAACGTATCTATAATTTTTGATGTTCCATGCTTGGTTTATATCTACTTTCTAATGTTTTGTCCATACTTTGGAGTACTTTTTATACACTTTCTTAGACTAACCTATTAACAAGATGCCACAGTACCAGCTGCCTGTTTTCTGATATTTTTGGTTCTAGGAAAGTCAGAAAATGAATATTCTCGAAATTGGACGGGACAAAAACCAAAGTCAATATTTCACCGAGGGAGACACGGAGCCAGAATACGAGACGGAGAGGGGTCAGGGGCCGCCCACACCACCTGGCCGTGTGGCTAGGCCTAGCCCGCGCCAGGGGGTGGTGTGGCCGCCTAGGGCACCCCCTCGGCCTCCCCTTTCGCCTATAACATGCCTCTGATACAGAAACCCTAAGTACCCGATCAAAAATCCATGAAAGAGTTTATAGCCGCCGTCATCTGCATCCCTAGATCGGGAGGAATCTGAAGCTCTTCCTGGCTCCCTGCCGGAGGGGAGAATTCACCCTGGAGGCCTTCTTCATCACCATGCAAGCCTCCGGTGTGATGCGTGAGTAGTTCATCCTTGGACTACGGGTCCATGTAGTAGCTAGATGGTTGGTTCTTCTCCTTTGTGCTACCATGTTTAGATCTTGTGAGCTCCGTTCATGATCAAGATCATCTATTTGTAATCTTACATGTTGTGTTTACGGGGATCCGATGGATATTGAGATGCTATTTCAGATTGATTATTGATTCTATCATGTCTTTGTTATTTGTGATCTTGCATGCTCTCCGTTGTTAGTAGATATCTTGGCCGAGCAGATGCTAGCAACTCCAAGAGGGAGTATTTATGCTCGATAGTGGGTTCATGCCTCTAGTAATCTAGGGAAGTGACAGAAATCTCTAAGATATTAGATGTGTTGTTGGTACTAGAGAGAAAACAGCAATCCTTTCTTCATAGAACAATCGTATTGTTTACTTTACACACAATGCGTAATGCAATTATCTGTTGCTTGCAACTTAATACTGGAGGGGGTTCGGATGATAACCTGAAGGTGGATTATTAGTCATAGATGCAGTTGGATTACGGTCTATGTATAATGTTGTAATGCCCAATCAAATCTCATAGGAGTTAAGATGATTAGTATATGCATGTATGCTTTCTCGGTGTTTGTCAATTGCCTCGCTGTAATTTTTTCATCCAACATATTATCTATCTTAAGGAGAATCACCACTAGCGAACTATGGACTCCGATCCTTTCTTTTACCATCAATCTACAACTGTTTACTGTTTTCTGTTACTTTCTGCAAGCTATTATTTTCTTCCACGCAATACGTTTAATCCTTTGTTTTCAGCAAAATCGGTGAGATTGACAACCTCACTTTAAGTTGGGGACAAAGTTTTGTGGTTGTGTTGTGCAGGATTCCAAGTTGAAAACAACATCTTGAAGGTGTTTCCTTGCTTCTACTGGTTCGATAACCTTGGTTTCATAACTGAACAAAATTTGCTGTTGTGCTCATCATACCTTCCTCTTGGGATTCTCCAACGAGCTCGATATCAACCACGAGCCAGCAATGAGTGGACAATGTCTTAATATTTTTTATGAGTCAATATATTAAAAAATAAAGTGCATTAAACTGAGATTGTGGATACAAAATATAATTTGAAGATCTTTCATTATTACATTATTGTTACTATGGCATTATTGCTGACTATATAATATTTTCTCTCTCACTGATTAATGCAGCTTTCAACCTTAATATTCCCAATGAAACTATAGTGTTTATATTTACTAATAATTATTGGCTATAAAAATACTGAAGCTTTCAACGTTATTGAATTTTTATTATACTTCAAATTATTAATACCTATAATTTAATTACCATAATAAAAAAATCAAACCAACCTAAGAGACATCTAGCAATTTTTTACATGTAAATAAGTTAAGAAACCCCAAGCACAACCAGATTATACTTATAGATTTTTTGTTGATGTTATATTTGTACGATTTGTTCAAATTATAATTTTTATTCCCCTCTCCTAAATTAATTGACTCAACTTATGACTTCCTCAAATTATAATTTATGTTCCCTCTATCCCAAATTAATTGCTCAAACTTTATCTAGATACATCCGACACGTTTTAGTTTCTAGATATGTGCATGCATATGTAGACAAAGTTGAGTCAGTTAATTTTGAAGAGAGATAGTATATAAAGATGAACTCACTTTTAAAACGAATTGTATACTAAGCTTGGTTGATCCTAAAATATTTAAATTTGGGTGGATCTAGATTTTTCATCGGTGTTGATGGACTCACATATTATTATCGCTGGTCAATTTTTTTAACTGCAGGACGCAGAAATAGTGTCTCATATGTAGTCTGAGATACAATAAAATCTTGATAATCAATAGGCTCGACGATCCAAGCTCTAACTCCATGCACCACCCAATATCATTAGCTTGCATCTCCTGAGCTTATTATTGATTTTTATGTTAGGCATGTATGCAATATCAGATGAGCACACGTTGCACGTGCAACTTTTTAGTGTTATTTAGATTATTTTAAATTTCATTGTAGATTATTAAAAGCTTTTGTCCATTTAGTTGCTCCAAGTACCGTTAAGTAATTATATTTTTTGTTTATCATATTAACTTGTAGTATCTAACGAAATTCCGAAGTAATTATTTATAACTTATTTGTTAGAACTCTAAAATGAATAAAATGTAATGGAATAATTGGATGATCCATTAAAACATCATACCTCAATAATAACAATACATTGTTTTGAGATCAACTATATAAACATCAGAATGAGTGAAATACATTAGTATACATGAAAAGTCTTTTAGCTTATCGACTTGTTAGGCATGTTGCTTTAGATTAAAAAATAATAACTATAAAATACATATTTCACATAAATAACATATGTATCACATGCGTATAATTCAAGTAATGTACTTATGGACCCCGCAAAAAGCAAATGCCACTATGACTTAGCGATAATGCAGTAAACCTTTCATCAGCAATAAAAGAACATGAAGAACCAATGATTCAGCATATAGAATCTACTTCTGACAGGATAATAGACATACATAATGCAAGTGTAATTCCATTTTAATCTTGTTCTCCATGCGCATTAAAGGTCTCTTCTCCCTGTCTTATTTTCTCATAGTTCTAAGGCACATAAATAAATGAAGAAAAATACCATTAAATATTAATTTTGGGGGGAGTTAATTATTTGTGTATCAAATTAAGATATTTTACATAACAAATACTTCAATTATTTCAAAATTCATCGTTCCTTGTTGCATATGCTCTCCAGGTTTGTCTTCCCATGCACACAAATATGGAAGGAAACATGTAATATATGTTTACCCACTAAGAACCACCGAATGAATTGAATGGTCTTGAACATGCAAACATGCAGCTGAAAGTTGATCTTAAAAGAAAAACAGATAAAAGTACAAGCATAATTTCCATGTAGAAATATGCCACCCCCGCGTGAGATTGTACTAGACTTTATGCATGCTAGTATTAATTGCACCTTATGGACATTGTGAGAAAACTTCAATTTACTGGAAAAATAACATCAGGTGTTCAAACTATATACAAATTGCAAACACTTAATATTCTTAAACGATATTAATCCTTAAAACAACAAATTGAACCATGCCAAATTATTTTACAATTATTACATGTCGGAAAAAGGATGGTGAACTTGGACCTATGAAACATCCCAGAAAAGGTTGTATCGCATACGGAAAGACAACATAAGAAGAGGTGGCGTTCATGCTTGGTGTGGGACGATCTATACCGCCGACTACAGAATTAGCAAGACGAAGATGATCTCCTAAATGGCCAAGCTCAATGTACATCGCTGGAAACGTGTAGTGCAGAGGCAACTGAAGGGCCAAGGATCATGTGAGCTAGCACCTGCATTGGGATGCGGTGGAAGGTGGAGGAATACTAAGATGATGAAATGTGTTCACCAGTTGAATGTAAATGGACATGCCAATATACATATATAGTTATTGGCAGTGACATAAAGGATCCATACCTAGTTGTTTGATAGATGTTCATGTCTTCAAGTAATGACCATAAGCACGATAAGTACAAATAAAGTCCATGACTCTCGCTCCATATGAGATCTGCAAATGGAAAGGGACAACATCAGTTATTTGTTGATGCTAAAGAAATTAAAACCCATCCAAAGAGTGCATTCGCTACATCCTATAGAGTTAATCCAAATGGTAGCAAGTGTGACGTCTATGCATAAAAGAGTTCAACCTGCAGCCGTACATTTATATTTGAGATTACAACCACCATTACAGATGGTATCCCTCTCTATAAATATGTTGATCATTAGCTGCACTATTATCTTTTAACATTATAATGCCTTTAACACAGACTAACTCAAATTTCATAAACAAACTTGTGTTAGAGATGGGCGATATCAAATCAATGTTTTTTAGTTGGGACTAAATGTTGTAAAAGCTTAATATGCATTACATGAGATAAAATGGCAAAGATAATGTAATGAAGTCAACATGATTACGTCAGATATATTGAAGAATACCCTTGATAAGTTAGAATCGTTTACCAATAGGTTAAAGTGGGATATCCTATTATAAATGGACTTGAACAAAAATTAAGTATTTTTGATGCGTATTTGACAGATAACAAACAACTTATGTGAATGATTACTGATGAGTAATTCGAGATCAACAAATAATACATGTTTTGGTCTACCACTATTAAACTTGATTCTTCATGCTTTTGCAACAAACGGGGAAATCATGTGCCTATGGGTCCTGTCTTCACCAAAAACTTGCAGTTATCAGAAAGGATGTATCGACACATACCCCGAGCATTACATCATGATGATTTGCTACTTTGTATATAATCCTTCATGTTTGCAGAAAAAATATTTGTGTAATCGGCTAGTCCTTGCTGCAGTACCTGAACTTCAAATCAAGCCTAAAATTTAAAATTTTGAAGTTTGAAGTATAACACTAATTAAGCTCGTGGAAAATGAATTGTGATCTCCAAATCGGCAGTACTTGGAATATATTTCCAACTCGACATACCTGATCGGGATCGGCTAACTACACAGCTTAGCATACCGTTCGTGAGGAATCACACTACTGCCAGGGATATGATCAGGTTAAGATGTGCTTCCTGCCCACCATGTTCTCTGCAGCATCCCACATGAGACCCAAATTCGTATTAGTCAACATGATTCTATAATGAATAAATGAAAAAGTAAAAGTAAATCGATACTGAATACGTGAAAAAGAAAAGGTATACCTGTAGTGAACACATGAAAAGAAAAGGAGCCAATAACCATGTTCTAAAGCGTACTACATGGAACAGAAAATGGTATTTGTCAGCTTATTCTCTGGGTTTATTCTATATACTGAACTAGTAGGTAGGCACGTGCACGCACGTCTCAATTAATATATATTGCAATCATCTCTACTTATAAATTATAAGTAATTCTTGATACAAGTTTTTCAAAAGATGCATTGTATTCAGGTAATCTGTTTAGCATCGAAGACAAATTAACATCATAACACATACTTGTTATTCATTAGTACAAGAACCAATACAACAGCCACCGTGTACATGTTTCTGCTCATGTTTGTAATCTTCCAACTCTATTCCCTCCCATCCTGACCGATGCCACCCTCACTCCAACACTTGCATCCTCAATATCATTTTCAACAAACCATTAATTAACCTAAATTTCTATCACATGACACGGCCACCTAGCAACTCTTTGTAAACTTTTATACTGGGTTGTATTTCCATCGCTACCACATGTTTACATTCTCGATGAACACCATGAACTCAAAGGTGCATAATCCCTATAGATGACTCGAGAACAACCTTAGCATTCAACCGATAGCATATAGCATAGAGTGATTAATAAAATAAGTAGCGATAAGCACTTAGTCAAACTTTGAAAAATCTGCTCAACGAAATGTGTAAAAACATCTATTAAAAATTCCCAGTGTATTAAAAATAGTAGTCAGTACCAGCCTCTAATTCAACAAGTGTTTACCAATATAGGATTTTCTTGCAGGCATTTAGCTTCAGTTAAAGAGTCAGCCCTTTCTGAGAGATAGTTCAAATGTTTTTCAGTGTGTATAGATGTATAGTCTGAGCTAATATATCTGCAGCAACTGATTAATAAATTACTTTCCACAAGCTACTGCATATTGTCGGTCCTTCTAAGTAGCTTTACCGGATACACATAAAAATATCGGAAATAAATACATATCACGACATGCACAGAGTTCAAAGCTTGTACGATCATCTTACCCCTCCAAAGTGACTGCCCAAGTAACAACATAAGTTGCGGAAAAAATAGAAGAGGGTAATTTTCACAAAGCACGCTCCAGGCAACAATGGGCTTCCTCAATGGGTATGACATATTTTAGTCATTAGTAAGGAAACATCTAATTGGGCACTAAACAACTATTTATTTCTCCTCATCACCTCCTATTGGCTTACCCACCAACACCACCATTATTGTTAACTCACATTAATCTCCATTTCGGTGATGTGATGGGAGAGCCATGGCATCAAATTCAGATGAATCTTGTGCGGACACACAATTGATTTCTCATAAAGCAGGCCCTTTGCCCAGCTCATCCTAGCATATGCACAACTGTGCTCAACGGTCAATATAAGATATTAAGGCTAGATAAAATATAAACAATAGGCATCTCACGTTAACAAAAAAGAGCATACGATCTAACTTACTCATGAGATACCCTTCAATGGCAGCACTGCAAAATGCAAACTGCTACATGGAACAGTTAGACTGAATAACTTAAGCATAGAGATGCCATAAGTTATAATTGCCTTCGGTCTGCTTTGACGTGAACATGGTCACTGAGTAAATTGTTAAGATGGCTAATAAAATATCTAGGAGAGACCATTAACCACCAAAAGCTGCATTAGAGGTTGAGGAGGATTTCAGTAAAAAATAAAAGCACATCAGATGCATCTATAATATCCCTTCACATATAGGAATATAATTTTCGTGAACTGACCTCATCATAGATGCTAAGGAGCATATGGACGCGAATTGCTGATCCTCTCGACTGGGTGTTGCTGCTGCCATGTGTTGATCCTATATTTCTTAAAACTCAGTAATAAAAGTTAGCTAAGAAAGAGCAAGATAATTAGGTAATCCTAAGAACACCCTATTGGTGATAGTGTAGCTGCTGAAGTAATGCGAGTGATAAGCCACCGCCGATCTTGCCCGGGCCGACGCTCAGACCACTCAAGCCACAACAAATGTGGATAGGACTCTCAAATACAAGAATCCTAAGAATGATAATATCTTGAAATTGAGCAATGCATCAACTATTGTATGCATCACTTTAGAGGAAGAATACACAACGTTTTGAGATGCACCCATCTGCACTTCACTTAGACGCTAATGAAAAGTTGGTTGTCAAAAATTAGTACAAAACAAATCAAGAAGCTCAAAGAGGTGAACGGCAACAACAGACAAATGCTAACGATTATTTCTCCAAATCTTTTAAAGCGCAATTTCATAGAGGCTGCCAAAATAAATGCACGCTGCTAGCGATATGAGCCTCTTCAACGCTTAGACAAATCCTTGGTAACAACCTCTTCAAACATTGAATAACGTGCAATATCTATTAGGATAAAAAAGTGCATTGAGCTGGTAGGCAATAAACTACACAATTGAGACTTCATATAACACCCTCCAACTTCTAAATTGGCTCATCATCGAAGGGAAGCTAGTTTACTATGGTAGAATGGTCGTCTAGCATAAATAGATACGTCAGATCTAAACAATGCTTCTTTACACTAATGATAATTAATTGACTTATACAATTGTGCATTTTGCAACAGAAAACACCGATAGAAATATCCATACCACAGGCAATAACTTTGTTAAACATGAATTTGTAGAATAAGATGGAACAGACATAAAAGGCATAGCTGGACACATAAGCGTAATTTGAAATTGTAATATACTGAAGTGAAATCTAAAAGATTAATTGTACAATACCTTTATCTTTGAGCATCACTCTATGAAGAAGACCGCTAGGCAGATTAACCCAACCACCTGCATTCAACATGACATTTTCCATCGTGCGTCACATAGGCAGAAGAAAATCCATACCAGAGTTAAACACGGAATTTCAAAGGACCTACACCCAAAAGAACAAAAATGTTGCTCCTATGCAGAATACGGCGTCCACGTGTGCGGAGATATGGAGAGGATTCTGAATCAATTTGGCTCCTGGCTAGAGCATCGTGGGCGTCTTCCCTAGAGTAGATAGAAGTCATCATCATTCGCTCCATGAGGTCAGGCGGCCTCCCATGGAGAGGCGGTTGCGCGTGGAACAGCGGTGCGGCAGATGAGGCGTCGGGGCTGGGGCGTTGGGCGCCTGCGCAAGGGAAGGAGGGTGGGACGATGAGATCTCGAACAGGGGAGAGGATAGGGTGGTTGTGGAGGAGGTGCGGGAGGAGCGTCCGCCCACTGGACGACGCCATGTAGCGAGGCGATGGAGGAGGATAGCAAGGAGACGGGGCTGCCGAGCATCGTGCGGCGGAGTGGCTGCGAAAGGAGCGGAGGCATCGCTGCATCAGGGATGTGGGCAAGGGGAGGCGAGGGCGAGCAGTTTCCTTTTTTCCTGCGTTGATCGCGCTATGGGAGCAGGAGGGGATGCGGACACGGGGATTTTCTTCTGCTGGTGGAGTACGTTCAGTCAAGGTAAATTGCTAAGTGTACACCAGAGGGCGGTTAGAGTAGTGCTAGCCGTTGGATTGAGTTAAGCGGGCCTGATCTTGTGGTGATAACGGATATGTGTATGTTCTATGGGATGCGTTTAGGAAAAGTAGTGTTTGCTCTTTTATTAGTAGTAGAGATATATGACAAAGTAAAAGTGATCTATACTGAATAGGAGAAAGGAAAATATATAAATTATCTCAATCTATATTGGATACAAAATCTGGTGGACTAATGGAGATCAAACCAATCAAGTCAACAATTAAACATGATCAAAAAGCATGGATGGGAACACGTACGGCAAGTACAGGAATGTAGCCAATACGAGAAGTGCATCCGATGCCGGCATTAACGTTGTAGCTCTGGCGATGGCTGCTGGCTGCAAATTACATACACACATGAAGCCTAGGTAGTAAGTAGATTGATTCCTATTCCGGTGGCCTCGTCCGTCTTGTTCCATCGTAGCTGCACCAAATCAATTACGTATAAAGCTAGCTAGCTTGTAAGATCTGTACGTTATTAACAAATCAATTAGGTCCTGATAATCCGATCAGCTTTTTGCTGGAGCGATCCCAACAACCTGTCGTCGTGACTTGGGAGAGGAGATGCAGCAAATTGGCTCGAGCGATCTCATCTTTTGGTCTCGGATTCGAGGCGGCGATGGAGCAGATTGGCACGCAATTTGCAGTCTGCCAAATAGGAAACTGAAGATGATCTAGAGCAGTCGTAGGTTCATGATACAGATAGAAGAGAAAGAGCCGTGAAAATTGGCTCGAGCGATCTTATCTTTGGTCTCAGATTCAGGGCGGCGGTGGAGCAGATTAGCACACAATTTACAGTCTACCAAACAGAAAACCGGAGAAGATGTTCTAGGGCAGTTGTAGGCTCGCGATAGAGATGGGAGAGAAGGAGTTGTGAAAGAGGAGACGTGAACTAAAATTGGTGCATGATTAAGATAAGATGCAATTTTATATCATGGCAAAGGTGGGTAATTTCATTAAACTTCAGTGGTACACTATTTCCATAAATAATCCACCGGCTCATGTTTTAGATTTATCTAATCAATCTCCAGTGTTAAACATAGAGACACAGGATATTTTGGATAAAACTGGCTCAACGCTCTGGGGCGTGGCCTATATTATTATATAGAAGTACCAAGGGTACGTACATGTTACAGGTTACAATATACATAATATACAGTCTAACATCGTTCATCAATCTTAACTGTGACCTGAAGTATTCAGTAAGTTGAGATTGCGTATGAACAGCGGAAGCGACAACGGTTTGGTGAAGATATCAGCATGGAGGAGATAAACTTGATCTGCAGGAGCTTCTATGCAACTCGTTCTCTCACAAAATGATAGTCAACTTCGATGTGTTTCGTTCGGGCATGAAATACTAGGTTTGAGGACAGGTATGTAGCACCGATGTTATCACACCAAAGGACAGGAGGCTGATCTTGGGCAATCTTTAACTCTCAAAGCAAAGACTAGACCCATATGAGCTCGGCGGTGGCATTGGCAACAGCCTTATATTCAACTTCAGTACTACTCCGAGATACTGTAGCTTGCTTACGAGCACTCCAGACGATCAATTTAGGACCAAAGAATACAGCATGGCCCCCTGTTGATCGCCGGTCATCTGGGTTACCAGCCCAATCCGCATCACTGAAAGCCGCAAGCACGCCAGAGGATGCCGGCCGAAGATGAAGCCCGAACGTGAGAGTAGAACGGACATAGCGTAGGATGCGCTTAACAGCAGACCAATGAGTATCCCGTGGTGCATGAAGATACTGACAGACACGGTTAACTGCATAGAAAACATCAGGTCGAGTGATTGTGAGGTACTGAAGACCCCCAACAACACTAATGTACTCACACTACTAGGAAACAACCTATAGATAGACAAGATGTTCAGTGGCGCATATGCCAAACTATGCGCCACAGGAAAACATCAGTGGCGCACCAGAAAGCATGCGCCACAGAAGATTGGAAGTTATGTGGCGCATTGTCCAGACCATGCGCCACAGAAGATTGGTGGGACCCACCAGCCGGGGTGTCATGATCCAAGTTCTGTGGCGCATTCTGAAATATACGCCACGGAAGAGGCAACTTCTGTGGCGCATATTCCCTCATGCGCCACAGAACATGGAGGGGGCCCCACCACGGAATCTAATTCACCCACGTTCTGTGGCGCATGTTGACATATGCGCCACAGATGTGTTTCACTTCTGTGGCGTATAAGTCCAACATGCGCCACAGAACTTGGAGGTGGGCCCCACACAGGAAATCTTATTCACCCACTTCTGTGGCGCATATGGACTTATGCGCCACATAAGTTTCAGCATCTGTGGCGCATTTCCTCCATATGCGCCACAGATGAGGGCGTCCAGATCCATGTTAAAAAGGTGACAAGAGCTAGCTTTCTTATCTATCTATCCACCACCACCCATTTCACATCTCTACCTCCTCCTAACTCGTCTTCCTCCTCCCTCACACCCCATCTTGCCCATAGTTTCTCCATTTTCTTTTATCTAAACCTACTTTAATCCATAGATTGGTAAGTGGAAGCTTCGCTCCAACTTCTAGATCTTAAAGTTTCTTAATTTTCTCTCTCACATCTCTATTTGTTTACTAATTTCCTCTCCACCAACTTGCATTGTAGATCTATTTGTCCACACTCTCTCATCGCGCGGTCTCGTCTCGCTATCATTGTGTCTACTATAGGTGAGTACTTGGCCATCATGAACATGTAGGTGAAGCTTGTCGCGCGGGCGGTGTGTGTGTGCGATCCATGGCGAGACGATGCTTGTGTATGGTGCATGAATGTTTGCAATGGGAGGAAGTTTTTTGTTGTTTGCTTGTTGTTGTCGGGCCCGGCCGATGTGGTTACATGGATGTTTGCCGAAATGTTGATTCATTTCCATTTCGGCAAATTTTTGCACTACCCATATGTCCTAATTTTAGGAAAGGTCATGCCGAATTTTTTCCGGCTAGCATTCATGCATGTGTGTGTTCATATGGTGTGGTTCTCACCTATACTCTCTGTTTTGACCGCTCAGGCAACCATGGTCCTCACGATGAGCGAAGGTCGAATTTCTAGGTACAAGAAAGGCGCGAAGGAGGACATGATTTCGAACAACAAGACCATGATAAGATGTCCATGTCGAACATGCAAACTGCAACGCTGGATCGACCCTGGATCTGGACAATTGGAGGGTCACCTGCTTAGGCACGATTTCATGCGCGACCTTAATGAGGCGCTGACGGGACATGGTGGTGGTCACGAAGACGTGGGCGGGTGAGAAGACGAAGAGTCTACCGGGCATGATCATCATGACGAAGGAGATGCCAGCGGGCATGATCATCATGACGAAGGAGATGCCGGCGGGCATGATCAGCATGGAGAAGGAGATGACGACGGGCATGATCATGAAGAAGGAGAAGACGCGAACACACAGACGCCGCTAACTTCGATCTTGCAGGACCCTCATGTTCAAGAACTGCTCCTCAAGGAGACGAGCAACGACAAAGCTGCAGCCAGAGAGAAAGCCAAGCTGGCCCAAATGGAGGTAAACGGGATGACTCCATTGTATCACGGTGTCGCCCGAGGATACACGTTTGAGTGTAACGCTCAAGGCTCTAGAGATGAAGGCGAACACAAATGGACCGATGTGAGCTTCAACGAACATGGAATCTGCACGACCAACTTCCTAAGGGGAACATATTGCCAACAAGTATCGAGGAGGCCAAGAAAATCGTGTGCCCTCTCGACCTACCACACATTAAATACCACACATGCATCAATGATTGCGCACTTTATCAGAATGAGTACGCGGATAGAACCACTTGTCCGGTGTGTGGCCAAGGACGGTACAAGAGAGGGAACAAGAAAGTTCCTCGAAAAGTGGTATGGTACTTTCCTATCACCCCTCGTCTACAACGATATTTCGTAGATCCTAAGGAAGCAAAGCTCATGCAATGGCACGCGGAAAGAGAGAAACCCGAAGATGATCCAGAGAAGGGCAAGATCCTGACACACCCTTCAGACGCTAGCCAGTGGAACGCATTAGACATCGAGTTCGAAGAGTTCGTATGGCGTAAGGAACGTCAGGCTGGGTATGAGCACCGATGGACTCAATCCTTTTGGAAACCAGAGTAGCACGCATAGCACCTGGCCCGTGTTTGTATGGCCATACAACCTCCCCCCGTGGCTATGCACGAAGCAAAGGTATGTACACATGAGCATTCTTATTCAGGGGCCGAAACAACCAGGTATCGATATGCATCTGTATCTCGGGCTATTGAGAGAGGAGTTAGCCAGCTTGTGGGAGATGTCGGCCCGTACGTGGGATGCCTACACTAAAGAATATTTCCATCTGAGAGCCGCGTTGCTCACGACCGTGCAGGACTATCCTGGTTACACATATGTATCGGCCTAGGTGAACCACGGACACAATGCATGCGTCAAGTGCATGGATGAGACACCGCATCTCCAGCTACCAAGGGATCCCGGGTCTTCGAAAACCGTGTTCCAAGGTACTCGAAAGTGGCTCCGCATGGATCACCCGTGGAGAAAACGTGGTGACATGTTCAATGGTAAGGACGAGATCGAAAGAGCCCCGCGTCCGAGGAGCGGCGAAGAAACCGAGGAGCTTTTGAATAATTGGGTAGATTGCCCTGCGCTTGGAAAAAAACAACCAAGGACAAAGCCGCTGCTGGGTGTATGGAAAGCAAGGTCTGTTTTCTGGGACCTGCCGTATTGGAAGGTCCTTCACACTCCCCATAGCCTCGATGTAATGCACATCACGAAGAACGTTACCGAGAGTCTGCTTGACACTCTACTGAACATGCCGGAGAGGACCAAGGATGGGCCGAAAGCAAGAAAGGACCAAGGATGGGCCGAAAGCAAGAAAGGACCAAGGTAACTAATTAGTTAGTGCACGTCATCTCCTTTATGCTTTTGATGCATGACTGTTGCCATCTCATGACGCCCAACAACATGTTTTTGCCTCAGGACACTTCTTGCGTACTCCTGCTTAAACATGTCGGCGGTGAGTTGAAGGATGTTGCCAAGGGCACTCTTATACAACCGGCGAGCCGCACGATGCACAACAATCCAATGGATGATGACGTGATGAGGGTCAGGTTGGCTCAGATGCTGCCAGGGTGCAACGACATGGACCCCCCCTTTCAACCTCAGGGAGCCGACGAACACAAGACCCTTGGGGAATGCCACAACTGGCCCTTGACATGGCCTAGATTCGTCTTGCGGGGGGAGCACCGGCGCCACCTCTCGACTGATCATCGCCCGACCACCACCTCGGAAGCCAGTAGCCGCCATTGTCGCCACCACCAGCCGTCACCATCAACTCTTGGCAGCGTGTGCACCGCCACATGTCAAAGACGTTGTGCCGCAACCGCCGTCGCCTCGCTACCACCACCACATGATGGCACCCATGAAGATGATGATGAATTGGTCAACGTTGATGACTTCATCAACACCGGCGCCGCCAAAGGATTGTATATGCCTTCTGTGGATGAAGAACCCTTCGCAGCTCGCGACGACCATCAAGCTGGTCGGCCCAATACATGCACGCAGCGCCTGGTCTTCCATGGTCTTTCTCAAGAGACGCCTACCGCCGATCCACCACAAAAGAAACCCGGATTGGTTTTCAGCCCCAACACACTCAAAGGCGATCGATGAGAAGATGGCGATCGACACTGTTGTGAAGAAGCACTACAGAAGAGAGGTAATAATAATAAGAAGGGTGCGAGCCAGCCTCTTCCGAAGAGGATCCGGGTCGACGCCGTCGTCGTACCATCCACACAATTTGGCTTGCCCGAGTGCATGTAGGTGATCCAATATTGACTCCGGATATGATCCACATTGCGGTTGGAGCCATGTTAACTTTGCACGAGGGTGTCAAGACACTAGAGGCCCTCCTTCTTAAAGACGAAGATCCAAATTACCCGGTTTTCACGGCCAAGGTGCCATTGGACGTGGGCTTCGTCGATGAACCCCCCGCGGATATATTCTTCATAGCGTTCGAGGACATATTCAAGCTGTTTCTCACGAAACGGCTGGAATATAACTTGGTCCGCCTATACGCGCTCAATCTGGCGCTCACGATCAAGAGAGAAAGTACCCCGGAAATCGCGATAGTGGATCCCTACTACATGCGGGATAGCTAGTTGGTCGAAGGATCAGAGACACAGACCAAGGCGACGGCGTACCTCGAGAAGTTCATGGTGGACAACAAGAGGAAGGGCACACTTCTTTTGCCTTTCTTTCCCGAGTAAGTACACACACTCGCTCATCGTCACCGCAACTTATGCATTTCTTATAGATTTCTTTCCTTTGCTCTTTTTCCAACATTCCGTTCCAATTGTGTTGCGCAGAGACAAATACTGCACACTCATCGTCCTTGCCCCGAGGTATTCGCTAGCCACGTATTTCGACTCGGGGAGTTTTACGAAGAAGAAAGACTACACCAGAATAAGGGGTGTTCTCTATGAGGCTCGCGAGGGCTACACCAAGAAGGGATGCACCTTCGTAGATAAGGGGGAATGTATCAAGGATGGCAAACACGTGTTCAAGCACGTGCTCGACTTCCCCTGTGTCAAGCAGTCGACTACTGGTGCCAAGGAGGCCTTCTACATCCTCCATCACCTTAAAGGCTATGTTCGGGATTGCCATAACCTAACGCTGCCATCTAGTCTCCAAGGATGGGCCGAAACTTTGGCGAAAATCGACGATGCTGATCTTAGAGAAGACTTCCATCGCATTCAGATGAAGTTGTCGCAAATCATCATTGAAGATGTCAACACAAGGGGCGGTGCCCTACAACAAGCCAGAGGGTTGAGTAAGAGGAGATCAAGAACGCCTCCGAAGGTGGTGACACAAGGACGTGGACGATGAAAGAGGGCTATCTACCGTTCCCGAAGCCGAGCGAGAAGAGGAAGTCTTCATCATGATCGATGTGTGCCTCTAGCATGATCCAGTGTGTGTATATTCTTGATGGACGCCTACTGTATTAGTGTGTGTGTGTCATAAACTTTACTATCTCATGGTCGAAATGGTCATTGTTGTTAGACTTAAACTACCTTGTGGTCGTGTTGTCGTTGAACTTATTGCTTCTATGATGATCTAACTTTTAGGTTTATGGATCCTTTGTTTTATATTCTATAAACATATATATATATATGGATGTGAACCCTTTATTCATTCTTTTCGTTGTATTTTTACTAATATGCCTTGTCGTCTATAGAGATGGCGACGAGGTGGTATGTGGTGTACATGGGTAGGGTTCCAGGAGTCTACAAGGAGTGGGAGGATTGCCACAAACAAGTGAACAAGTTCAGCGGCAACATCTACAAAGGATACGCGACTAGAGAGGAGGCGGTAGCCAAGTGGAGGAACCACTTGTGGAAGAAGAACCGGATGAAGATATTGGTCGGGCTAATGCTCTTGCTCACCATTATCATAGTTGTATTCTATTTGATCCTAGTGTAGGCGGCGGTGGCCACTTCATATTTGTAATGTGAGATGATATGAACTTTATATTCGGCGCTTGTGTAAAAATTTGGCACTTGACACTATATATGTATCTCAATCGGGCTCTAAGTGTTTGTATTATATATATGTCGGTTTTCATGCATCTACTACTTGTGCAATGTATTTTATACTCATCTGGATAAATCCTGTATAAATACCTGATTATACACCAGGAAAGTATTTTACTTTGAATACATGTTACACAATCAGTGGCGCATATAATTATATAGTTAGTGGCACATGGCATATCTGTGGCGCATACACGTAAATGCGCCACAGAAGTTCTTCCTGTGGCGCATATGAAGGAATGCGCCACAGAAGTCTGGAACTTCTGTGGCGCATATCCATATGCGCCACAGGAAGTAGTTATCAGTGGCGAGGTAACAGTGGCGACAAAGATATGCGCCACAGAAGTCCCCTTTTCATGCGCCACAGATAGGCTGTTTCCTAGTAGTGTCAGTAGCATCAGCAGTGGATAGTAGAGTACCATCAGTACCAGACAGAGTCTCAGTGGAGGACATGGGCGTAGTAGCATCTTTGCACTCAAGCATACCAGCACGCTGTAACAGATCCCGAGAGTACTTCTGCTGAGAGAGCAAGGCTATTGCCAGGATACGTGACCTCCAGCACAAGAAAATAGTGTAGCTTGCCTAGATCCTTGATAGCAAAATCAGAACCTAGAGCCACAATGAGACGATCCGTAGCTGCAGCAGAGGAACTAACTAGGATAATATCATCAACATAAACCAGAAGATACATGGTAACCTCTGGGCGCTGAAGAAGGAACAGTGAAGTATCAGTTGTGGAGGGCACAAATCCATG
This sequence comes from Avena insularis, assembly GCA_023614405.1. NCBI lineage: Eukaryota > Viridiplantae > Streptophyta > Magnoliopsida > Poales > Poaceae > Avena > Avena insularis. The sequence goes on from CM042684.1 coordinate 307,940,330, forward strand.
AGTGCGGAGTGCAACGCCGACCCGTGCATGCCAGGCACGAGGAGCCTGTTTCAGGCCATAGAGTGCCTTCACCAAGTGACAGAGATGCTGAGGACGAGCAGGATCAACAAAGCCAAGAGGCTGGTGCATGTAGACCTCTTCCTCCAAAACACCATGGAGAAAAGCATTCTAAACATCCATCTGACGAAGATCCCAGCCCCGAGTAACAGCAAGAGAGAGTAGCAGCCGAATAGTGGTGGGTTTGACCACAGGACTGAAAGTATCCTCATAGTCGAGCCCATACCTTTGCTTGAAGCCTTTAGCAACCAGCCGAGCTTTGTACCGCTCAATAGAACCATCAGCGTGCTTTTCCACTTTAAAGATCCACTTGGAGTCAATGATATTGACACCAGGACGGGGAGGAACCAGCTGCCAAGTACCGTTCTGACAGAGAGCCTGAAACTCAAGGTCCATGGCAGCGTGCCAGTGCGGGATGCTCATCGCAGCCTGATAATGATGAGGCTTAGCAGAGGGATCAGACTGCGCTTGAGCCAAGCAGGCAGCGATCAAGGCAACACTGCCATCGATGCGTTCCTTTGGCCGATGAACACCCTTGCGACTGCGCATATGAGGACACAGCGCAACGGAAGCAGGAGGTGGCGGTGCAGCAGTGATGGATCAGTGTTGATGTAGAGCTCGTTGGGGAACCCCAAGAGGAAGGTATGATGAGCACAGCAGTAAGTTTCCCTCAGTTATGAAACCAAGGTTTAATCGAACCAGTAGGAGCAAGGAAACACCCCAAAGTTGTTGCTAGTGAGCCTTGGCAGGGCGCACTACCGGTGCTAGTAGCAACGTGGAGACCTGCACAACACAACCACAGAACTTTGTCCCCAACTTGCGATGAGGTTGTCAATCTCACCGGTTTTGCTGAAAACAAAGGATTAAACATATCGAATGGAAGGAAGTAAAAGTTTGCAGAAAGTAAACACAAAGCAGTAAACGGTTTGTAGATTGTATGTAAAAGAAAGGACCGGGATCCATAGTTCACTAGAGGTGGCTCTCCTTAAGATAGATAACATGTTGGGTGAACAAATTACAGCGGGGCAATTGACAAACATCGAGAAAGCAATACATGCATATACTAATCATCTTGACTCTTTTGGAACTTGATTGGGCATTACAACATTATACATAGACCGCCATCCAACTGCATCTATGACTAATAATCCACCTTCAGGTTATCATCTAAACCCCCTCCAATATTAAGTTGCAAGCAACAGATTATTGCTTTATGAATTGCGTGTAAAGTAAACAATACGATTGTTCTACGAATAAAGGATTGTTGTTTTCTCCCTAGTAGCAACAACACATCTAGTACCTTAGAGATTTCTATCACTTCCCCAGATTACCAGAGGCATGAACCCACTATCGAGCATAAATACTAACTCTTGGAGTTGCTAGCATCTACTTGGCCAAGATAGCTACTAATAACGGAAAGCATGCAAGATCATAAATAACAAAGACATGATAGAATCAATAATCAATCTGAAATAGCATCTCAATAACTATCGGATCCCCGCAAACACAACATGCAGAATTACAAATAGATGATCTTGATCGTGAATGGAGATCACAAGATCTAAAAATGAAAGCACAAAGGAGGAGAACCAGCCATCTAGCTACTACATGGATCCGTAGTCCAGAGATGAACTACTCACTCATCACGCCGGAGGCTTGCATGGTGATGAAGAAGGCCTCCAGGGTGAATTCCCTCTCCGTAGGTGCAGGAAGAGCTTGGACCCTCCCGATCTAGGGATGGAGATGAATGACGGCCATGCACTCTTTTGTGGATTTTTTGATGGTACTTAGGGTTTTCGGCCCGAGGGAAATATATAAGGAGAGGCCGAGGGTCTTGGGCCGGACCACCTGGCGCTGCCAGGCCTGGCCGCGGCAGTGGTGGTGTGGCCCTAGCCCTTCTCCGTCTCATATTACGGCATCGGCGACTTTCGGAAAAATAGGCACTTTGGCTTTTGTCCCGTCCAATTCCGAGAATATTCATTTTCTGACTTTCCTGGAACCAAAAACAGCAGAAAACAGGCAGCTGGCACTGTGGCTCTTGTTAATAGGTTAGTCCAAGAAATCATATAAAAAGCACTACAAAATGTGGACAAAACACAAGAAAGTGGATAAAACCAAGCATGGAACATCAAAAATTATAGATACATTTGCAATGTATCAACATCCCCAAGCTTAACTCCTGCTCGTCCTCAAGTAGGTAAGTGATAAAAAAAGAATAATATTTGAGGTGACATGCACCATCAAAGACTTGATCAAAGTATTTGTAAAACATTCAAAGCTGGGATCATAGTACTTCAATCATAACATGAAAGACAAAGTTCTAGCAATAAGACAAAGAAACTATGATGCAACATGAAAAGGCACAAACAAAAGATTCATGAATAACAATGCTTTGCAAGATGTTTGTTTGTTTCACATAAAGAAAACATAGCATAATAGTATTCAGCTTGTCCCTCATAGAGTAGCAAATATAAATGCATAGGACACCTTCAAAGTTCATAGGAGTGACTAGATACAAATAGTTTAAAACAAGCAATATCAAGATATGCATCAATCAACTAGTCTTGGGACAATGCACATAGAACTAAGAATGGCCACTATGCTCTCAAAGTAGGTGCATAAAGGTACAAGGTGGAGACTCAATATAATGGTGGAAGAAAGGCCTTCATAAAAGGAAGTAGGGATTCAAGTCTCATAAAGAGCTTCCAAAAATTATGGTACTTATAGCTTTCAGCTCTCATTGCCCCTATCATAAGCATCTTGAAGTGATTAAGGTTAAAGTGAATAAACTATGGTATACATGCTTGACGAAGTATAAGTTAGAAATCTCATGTCCCTTGTATACGAGGGACGCTCCTCATGCTACTCAAGTTTAGTCACCGGTAAGTTCTTGTCATCGTAAGTACATGTGTATCATAGAGAACCGCCAACGGGGTACCCCTTGCCCGATGATACGGAAGAATCCCCATATCAAAATGACAAGGCAAGCAGACAACGAGCATCTCAACAAACTTCTTATTTACCATGGGAATATGGTGCTTTTTTCTCTCTTTCCTCTTTTCATAATCTTTTTCTTTTTTTATCAATATAGGACTCTTTTTTTTATAAGAAGAATGCTTCATAGACAGGTCATTATGGTTACGCTGCAGGTTTCCACCATGTCAGCATGGATTAGACCAGCGGCCCAGACGTTTCTCTAACACATATACATAACTCCATGGACTTACAAGCTCCCCTTTCATTTCACACCAACGACATCCATATACAAAAGAGCATGATATCAACTAGGTACAAGTACCAAGTGCAATGTTGAAAGCGTTCCCCATGACAACATGGTTCTGCTAATTCCCAACAAATAAGTGCAAGCATATACAACATAGATGACACAATGGTTCAAGTTTATTAAGGCCAAGAAAAGTAAAGTGTGCCATCAAGTTTGTGAGATCTTTAATCACTAGTTTTCTCATAACAAGTTTAATTTGGAAAGTAAACAAAAACATGAATATACTTGGAATAGCATAAGCTAGTAGGTAGGTATGGTGGACTCTTTGGAATAACTTGGTTTTAAGGAGTTGGATGCATGAGTGGAACTCATACTTGGTTGTGGAGGCTAGCAAAAGACTGGGAGCGACAAACTAAGAGAGCAATAATGGCCATAATCATGCAGAGCGACAAAACATCATTGATCAAAGCATAAAGTGATACTACAAGTTGAAAACTAAAGGATCATAAAGGCTATGGTGACTTGAGATAGTCATAACATGGTGTGAGCATGTGCCAAGTCAACCCAAATAAAGCATCAAAGGAGAATACCACTATACTATGCTTTAATATGCTAAAACAACGCATGATTCATCCAAGGCACATTAAGAAATCTCAATTATTTATAACAAGTTATGCTACAGCAAAGAATACTAAGCATAAAGCCAAAATAATATCAAGCATGGCATGACAAAGCATAGGCCACAGTTAAAAACAAGCTCTTTTTACCACATAAGTATGAACTTTCCTACTCTTTTACAAACCAAACCAAACTATTTGAAAACCAATGTATGAAAGAGGGGGTCCAACCAATTTATTCAGAAAACTAAGAAAATCAAGCAAACAAAAAACCAAAACAAAAACGAAAAAGAAGACGCTCCAAGAACAACACAACTGTGCATGAAACAATAAAAGTGAAGCGTTTGGAAGAAACCTAGACTTTTTATTGATGAAGAAGGGAATGCCTTGGGCATCCCCAAGCTTTGATGCTTGTACTTCTTGGATATTTCTTGGGGTGACACGCGTGGCATTCCCAAGCTTGAGCTTTAGTCCATCCTTCATCTCATTACTCATTCCTTCCATACACCTGAAATTTTTCCTTCATACAAAACTTCACACAATCTTTATTAGCAACATTAGTGCACTCTAGATAATAAGTCTTAAGGTTCAGTTACAACACCAATAAACTTCCATTAGAACACTAGCTACTGTAGAACTTCCCTCAAAAATCTGAATTCCCCAAAAGAACTCAAAAATGAACCAACAAGAAGCAAATGCAGAAAATGACAGAAATATGTCAAAACAGACCAGCAGGTAAAGACGAATTTTTTCGAAGACCTTCTGTTGCTCAAATCAAAAAGTGTTGAACTAACGAAAGTTATATAACAACCTGTGGCAGAAGCACAAAACTTCACGCCTCAAAAAGACATTCAGAGATTTTACACGAATTTTTACGGTGAAGCACAGAAATCTGTTTCGGGACAGCAACTTTCCCAATCATTACTTCTCTCTCATTAGAGGTTACTCTTGGCACAAAAGTAAAATAAAAAGGATAAGGAGAGGTTATTACTGAAGTAATAACTTCCACGACTCATCTAAAACTTTTGGGTTGTCTCCCAATAAGTACTTTTCTTTAACGCCTTTAAGTTAGGCATACGAAGCAAGAAAAAGAATCAAGTGTTCTCGAATGAAGAAGCATTAAGACCAAATTTTGTTTCCATAGGAGAAGCAAAAGAAATCTTCTCTCTCTTCTTAGGGAAGTGTTCTATACCTTTCTTGAGTGGGAGTTGATATTTAATGGTGCCTTCTTTCATATCAATAATGGCACCAATAGTTCTAAGAAAAGGTCTTCCCAAAGTAATAGGACAAGAAGCATTGCATTCAACATCCAAAACATAGAAATCAACGGGGACATAGGCATTGTTAACCATAATAAGAACATCATTAAGACTCCCCATGAGTTTCTTTTTAGCATTATCATCAAGTGGGACATTCAAATAACAATCTTCAAGTGGAGGCAAATCAAGCATATCATAAATCCTTCTAGGCATAATAGAAACACTACTATCAAGATCACATAAAGCTTTGAGATCAAAGTCATTAACTTTCATATTAATGATGGGTTCCCAACCATCTTCTTGTTTTATAGGAATAGAAGCTTTATGTTTCATCTTTTCTTCTTTAATCTTTATGAGAGCATCGGTAATGTGTTTTGTAAAGGCCATGCTCATAGCACTAGCATTAGGACTTTTAGCAAGCTTTTGTAGGAACTTAATAACTTCAGAGATGTTGCAACCATCAATATCAAAATCAAATTTATCATTTAAAATAGTAGTACTATTACTAGCCTCAACACTAGTGGTAGTGATAGTAGAAACACTAATGTTTCTAGCAATTTCATCTTCTCTTTCCCACTTAGCATGTAATTCAGCTAATAGTCTAACATTTTCATCAATTCTTACTTGTATGGCATTAGTAGCTGCAAAGGGATTATCATTAGTTTTAGGTTTAGCAGCCATTTTATTAATCAATGAAGATTGAGCTTCAGATAGAGATGATATATTCCTTTCAGCATTAGAGAGTTTTTCCTCAATAGTTTTATTGAAAACAGTTTGTTTACTAATAAAGTCTTTAAGCATAACTTCAAGTTCAGAGGGTGCACTCCTATTATTGTTGTAAGAATTTCATAAGCATTACCATTGTTAGGAGGATATGGCTTATAATTGTTGTTACCAAAATTGTTCATGTAGGCATTGTTGCTAAAATTGTTATTTCTTATGAAGTTCACATCAACTTGCTCTTCTTGAGCAACCAAAGAAGCTAAAGGAACATTATTTGGATCAATATGGGCTTTCCCATTAACAAGCATAGACATAATAATATCAATTTTATCACTCAAGGAGGAGGTTTCCTCAACATAATTTACCTTCCTACCTTATGGAGCTCTCTCAGTATGCCATTCAGAATAGTTAACCATCATATTATCCAGAAGCTTTGTTGCAGCACCCAAAGTGATGGTCATAAAGGTACCTCCAGCAGCAGAATCCAATAGGTTCCTTGAAGAATAGTTCAATCCTGCATAAAAAGTTTGGATGATCATCCAAGCAGTCAGTCCATGAGTGGGACAATTCTTTACCAAAGATTTCATTCTTTCCCAAGCTTGAGCAACATGTTCCTTATCAGATTGTTTAAACTTCATTATTTCACTTCTCATAGATATAATCTTAGCAGGAGGATAGTATTTTCCAATAAAAGCATCTTTGCATTTAGTCCAAGAATCAATACTATTCCTAATTAAGGAATTCAACCATTCTTTAGCTTTTCCTCTCAAAGAGAAAGGAAACAATTTTAGCTTAATAATATCACCATCTACATCCCTATGCTTTTGCATGTCACAAAGTTCAACAAAGTTATTTAGATGGGCAGCAGCATCTTCATTACTAATACCAGAAAATTGTTCTCTCATAACAAGATTGAGTAAAGCAGGTTTTATCTCAAAGAAAGTAGCTTCAGGCACAGGTGGAGCAATAAGTGTGCTCATAAAATCATTGTTGTTGGTGCTAGTGAAGTCACACAACTTAGTGTTTTCAAGAGTAGTCATTTTTTGTGTTTTCAATAAAGAAAGCAAACTTGTAAAACTAATTATTGTGTGTTTTTGATAAAGAAACAAACAAACAAAGCAAAAAGGAACTAAGCAAAACAAAAATAACAAAGTAAAGAGATTGGTTATGAGGGACTCCCCTTGTGAAGATGTCCTTGACTCCCCGGCAACGGCGCCAGAAAAAAGCTTGATGGCTTAGTGTTGATGTAGAGCTCGCTGGGGAACCCCAAGAGGAGGTATGATGAGCACAACAGCAAGTTGAAGGAAATATGCCCTGAGAGGCAATAATAAAGTTGTTATTATGTATTCCTTGTATATGATAGATGTTTATTTTGCATGCTATAATTGTATTGATAGGAAACTTCAATACATGTGTGTTTAATAAACAAAAAGGGTTCCTAGTCATGCCTCTCTTATAGACTAGCTTGTTGATTAACAGGATGATCAAGGTTTCCTGATCATGGACATTGGATGTTGTTAATAACAAGGTCACACCATTGGTGGAATGATGTGATGAACATTCATCCGAAGTATAGCATTACGATCAAGTCATTATGTTTATATTGCTATAACATCATACGAAGTAATCTTTATCCTTAGACCATGAGATCATGTTAATTGCTAACACCGGAAGAGTATCTTGATAACATCAAATGTCACACCGTAACAGGGTGACTATAAAGATGGGTTCAGTGCTATGTAGGTGTTATGTTGAGGCTCATGGATCAAGAGTGGAATTTGTCAATCCAGATGACGGATAGATATACTCTGGGCCCTCTCGGTGATATCACATTAGGATAGCTTGCAAGCAAGTGATGTGATCACTAGAATGTTATATCACGGGAACAAGAAAAGAGTGCATGTCGGTAACGAGATCAAACTAGGTATGGAGATACCGATGATCGAATCTCGGACATGTAATATATCGAGAGACAAAGGGATTTAGTTACAAGCGTTAAAGGTTCTCACGATCACAGGAGTCATCGTTGAATGTGTAGGAGTCAGTACGGATCTCCAGGTCCCGCTGCTGATTATTGATCGGAGAAGGGTCTCGATCATGTTTGCATTATTCGCGAACCGTAGGGTGGCACACTTAAGAGTTACCGGACACCATTTTGGAGCACATATGTTTCGCATTTAAAGAATTGCAAAGCGCAGGAATTGTTTCAATAGAAACCGAAATTGTTTCGGTGAAATTGCAGAAGGTGTTTCTGCATGTGATATTGAAATATTGCAAGGGGCTATATGTGAATGTTTGTTAATTAAAGTAATTAACAAAATTCTGAATAAAATTAATAAAAGAGTTTTATTAAATGAGAGAGCATTAAATTTGGAGAAACTTAATGCATTTAAAGTGGAGACTTTAAAAGGGAATGTGAAGAGGCATTTTAATGTGGAGGAGTTACCACCATATGAATGGGGGAGGTGAGGGGCCACCCCCCATGCGCCGTCCATGGAGAGAGGGGGCACCCCCCTCCTCCTATAAAAGGCCACCCATTCCCTCCTTCATCCACACACCTCCTTGTGAAGGATCTCTCTCCCCCTCTAGAATTATTTCCCCATGGTCTCGGATTAGCGAGATACATGTTCCAGTGGCATTTAAATGCAGGAAGGAGTTGTTGCTCGCTGGATCGCTGGAGCGAGGAGGTGGAGGTTGTCCGTGGCTTGAACGTGTGTGCGAAAAGTGATGCGCTGCTGAGTTGTGGCGCTCGGACTTCCTCACGATCTTGAGATCGGCAAGTGTACGACTACATCAACCACGAGTTCCTACTCGTTAACAAAGCTTGTTGTCTTCGAGGGTAAGTTCTCCATGGATGTATGTCCACCCGTTGCTCTGTACCTAGTAGATAGATCTTGGCGTGTAGTTCACACCGTAGGAAATTTTTTGTTTTCTATGTTGCGGACCCAACAGTGGTATCAGAGCCTGATCTATGCGCAGGTGCTTTGCACGGGTAGTACACATATGTTTATATGTGGGCGATGACGATCATGTTATTGCATCTTCTATGTACTTTGGATATTGGTGGCATAGTGGGATGAAGCGGCCCGGACCAACCTTACATGTCATCGTACATGAGACAGGTTCCACGAGTGACATGCAACTTGTTTTGCATAAGTGGCTGGCGGGTGTCTGTCTCTCCTACTATAGTCAATATCTGATTTACAACGAGTTGCTAATAACTTGGTTATCCTCGTTGTGGTTCATGTTCGTAGGTTAGACAGGTTCTATCTCCAAAAGCCCTAAGCCACGTAAAACTTGCAATTGATAAATTAGAGGCGTCTAGTTTAGATCGTTGCTGGGCTAGTGTTTTGATATGGTATTGTTTTAAGTAGATGTATAATAGATACTCTTACAACTCACTTAACGTGTAAGTTCCATAGACCTTGGCCTTACACACAAAGGAATGATAGATATCATACCACGATGCAAATGATAGAGATCAAATGCATGGACCATATCACCTCACTTCACACATTAGATGTTAGCATCTTATATTGCTAGTTTGGCGCGTTTGGTAGCATTATAAGATGATCCCTCATTTAGATATCAAGATAAAATGTGTTCTTCCTTAAGTATGCACCGTTTTGTGGATCGTGTTTTGAGGCATCACGTGATGATCGGGTGTTTTCAACTCTACGCTTTCATTAAACGGGTGTAAGACAGTTTTACACACGCAAATACTAAGGTTCTTACTTGACGAGCCTAGCATGTACAGACATGGCCTCGGAACACGGACCGAAAGGTTAAGCATGAGTCATATAGTTGATATGATGCCCATATAGATGCTCGCCTTTGAAGCTACACCGACTCACGTGATGATCGGACTTGGTGTAGTGGATTTGGTTCATGTAATCACCAAAAGGACACGAGGGATGTCGTTTTTGAGTGGGAGTTCATTAGTAATTTGGATTAGGTGAACTCAATCTATCATAAAATTAGTCTAAATATACTTTACAAATTCTGTTGTAGATGGCACCACCTGCTTTTAATTTCAATGTGTTCATGGAGAAAGAGAAACTTGCTGCGAATGGTAGCAACTTCACCAACTGGGCTATGAATTTGAGGATTCTTCTCACTGCTGCAAAAAAGCAATATGTGCTAGATGCGCCGCTAGGCCCCCCACCAGCTCCTGATGCCCCTGACGAGGAAAAGAACGTCTATATAACTCGTCAGGAGGACCACAACTTAGTTCATTGCATACCGTATGGGCTAGAGCCGAACTTCAAAACGTTTGAAAATGGCAATGCCTTTGATACCATGGGATAATTGAAAATGATTTTCGATACCCATGTCCGAGAGAGTTATAATGCTACAAAAAAGTTCTTTAGCTGCATGATGGAGGAAAACAGCTCCGTTAGTGAGCACGTACTCAAAATGTCTGGGTACGCCGATAAGCTTGTGTCCTTGGGAATAACGATTCCCATTGACTTAGGCATACATCATGTTCTCCAATCTTTGCCACCTAGCTACAAGAGCTTCATGATGAACTATAATATGCAGGGCATGAAGAAGTCTCTTCCCGAGCTTCTGTCAATGCTTAAGACTGCAGAAGTGGAGATTAAGAAAGAACATCAAGTGTTGATGATCAATAGGACCACTGGTTTCAAGAAGGACAGGAAAGACAAGCACAAGGGAAAGAAGGGTGGCAAGTCTGTTGCCGCGCCTGAAAAGAAACCCCGAGCTGGCCCTAAGTCTGACACCGAGTGCTACTATTGCAAGGATCGCCATTGAAGCCTTAATCGCCCCAAGTATTTGGCGGACAAGAAGTCCGGCAAGGCAAACAAAGGTATATGTGATATACATGTTATTGATGTGTACTTGACTAGTACTCACAATAGCACCTGGGTATTTGATACAGGATCGGTTGCTAATATATGTAACTCGGTTCAGGGGCTGTGGAACAAGCGACAACTAGCAAGGGATGAGGTCACGATGCGGGTCGGCAATGGATCAAGAGTTGATGTGATCGCCGTCGGAACGCTGCCTCTCCATATGCCATCGGGATTAGTTATAAACCTAAATAATTGTTATTTGGTGCCTGCACTGAGCATGAACATTGTATCCGGATCGTGTTTGATGCAAAGTGGTTATTCATTTAAGTCTGAAAACAATGGTTGTTCGATTTATATGAATAATATCTTTTATGGTCATGCACCTATGTTGAATGGTTTATTTCTATTGGATCTCGATAGTAGTATTACGCATATTCATAATGTTGATGCTAAAAGGATTAAACTTGATAATGATATATCTACATATATGTGGCAATCGCCGTCAGGTCATATTGGCGTTAAACGCATGAAGAAACTCCATTCTGATGGACTTTTGGAATCACTTGATTTTGAATCATTTGATACATGTGAGCCATGCCTTATGGGCAAGATGACTAGAACGCCGTTTTCTGGTTCAATGGAATGGGCGACAAATCTATTGGAAATCATACATACTGATGTGTGTGGACCAATGAGTGTGTCAGTGCGAGGTGGATATCGTTATTTTGTTACTTTCACGGATGATTTGAGTAGATATGGGTATATCTATTTGATGAAACACAAGTATGAAACTTTTGAAAAGTTCAAAGAATTTCAGAATGAAGTGGAAAATCATCGTAACAAAAAGATCAAATTTCTGCGGTCCGACCGTGGAGGAGAGTATCTTAGTTACGAGTTTAGCACACATATGAAAGACTGTGGAATAGTTTCACAACTCACGCCTGCCGGAACACAACAACGTAATGGTGTGTCAGAACGTCGTAATCGTACTTTATTGGATATGGTTCGATCTATGATGTCTCTGACTGACTTGCCACTGTCATTTTGGGGTTATGCACTAGAAACCGCTACATTCACTTTAAATAGGGCACCATCTAAATCCGTTGAAAAGACACCGTATGAATTATGGTTTGGAAACAAACCTAAGCTGTCATTTCTTAAAGTTTGGGGATGTGATGTTTATGTGAAGAAACTTCAACCGGATAAACTCGAATCCAAAGCGGAAAAATGCGTCTTCATAGGATACTGTAAGGAAACGATTGGGTATACCTTCTATCACAGATCCGAGGGCATGGTCTTTATTGCCAAGAATGGATCCTTTCTTGAGAAGGAGTTTCTCGCGAAAGGTGTGAGTAGTCGGAAGGTAGAACTCGAAGAGGTTATTGAACCTTCTCTTCATGAAATGGCGAGTAGCGCAGCTCCAGAAGTTGTTTCGGAGTTGACTTCACCTAATGAAGAGAGAGCTAATGATATTGATCATGAAACTCTGAAAGAGGACACTACCGAACCTCGCAGGTCAAGCAGGACACGTGCAGCTCCTGAACTGTACGGCAATCCTGTTATGAATTTCATGATTGATGAAATGGATGACCCTGCGACATATGAAGAAGCGATGATGAGCCCGGATTCCAACAAATGGCTAGAAGCCATGAAATCCGAGATGGAATCCATGTACGAGAACCAAGTTTGGAACTTGGTGGACTTACCTCACGACCGAAAGGCCGTTGAGAATAAATGGATTTTCAAAAGGAAAACTGATGCTGGTGGTAATGTGACCATCTATAAGGCTCGACTTGTCGCAAAGGGGTTTCGACAAATTCAAGGAGTTGACTACGATGAGACATTCTCTCCCATAGCGATGCTTAAGTCGATTAGGATTATGTTAGCAATTGCTGCATATTTCGATTATGAAATATGGCAGATGGATGTCAAAACTGCGTTCCTCAATGGTAATATTGAAGAAGAGTTGTATATGATACAACCTAAGGGTTTTGTCGATCCTAAGGATGCTAATAAGGTGTGCAAACTTCAGTGATCCATCTATGGACTGAAACAAGCATCACGAAGTTGGAATCTCCGCTTTGATGAGGTGATCAAAGAGTTTGGATTTGTCCAAACTTATGGAGAGGCTTGTATTTACAAGAAAGTGAGTGGGAGCAATGTGGCATTTCTGATATTATATGTGGATGACATATTATTGATTGGAAATGATTTAGATCTTTTAAAAGTGTTAAAAGTTATCTAAGCAAAGAAATTTTCGATGAAGGACCTTGGTGAAGCTTCATATATATTAGGCATTAAAATCTATAGAGATAGATCAAGACGCCTAATTGGGCTATCACAGAGTGCATACCTTGATAAGATATTAAAGAAGTTTAATATGGACAGAAGTAAGAAGGGGTTCTTACCTATGTTGCAAGGCAAGACATTGAGTAAGACTCAAAGTCCGCACACGAAGAAAGAGAGATAATGGATAAGATCCCTATGCCTCGACCATAGGCTCTATAATGTATGCCATGCTATGTACAAGACTGGATGTAGCACATGCTATTAGTTTGACTAGTAGGTACCAATCTGATCCGTGTTGAACCTCGATAGCGGTCAAGAATATCCTTAAGTACTTGAGAAGAACTAAGGATATGTTTCTTGTATACGGAGGTGAAGAACAGCTAGTCGCTAAGTGTTATGTTGATGCTAGCTTTGACACTGATCCGGATGACTCTAAGTCTCAATCCGGATACGTATTTCTCTTGAACGGAGCAGTAGTTAGTTGGAGGAGCTCCAAACAACCTGTGGTGGCTGGATCAACAACAGAGGCAAAATATGTTGCTGCTTCAGAAGCAGCGCAGGAAGTGGTTTGGATGAAGGAGTTCATAACGGAACTGGGTGTGGTTCCCAGTGCGTTGGACCCGATGGTGATCTATTGTGACAACAATGGAGCCATAGCCAACGCAAAGGAACCAAGGTCTCACAAGAATTCCAAGCATATTAAGCGTCAGTTTCACTCCATCCGCGAGAATGTCAAGGATGGAGATATAAAGATTTGTAAAGTGCACATGGACCTGAATGTAGCAGATCCGTTGACTAAAGTACTCTCTAAGGCAAAACATGATCAACACCAGAACTCCATGGATGTTAGATTTATCACTATGTGAACTAGATTATTGTCTCTAGTGCAAGTGGGAGACTGAAGGAAATATGCCCTGAGAGGCAATAATAAAGTTGTTATTATGTATTCTTTGTATATGATAGATGTTTATTTTGCATGCTATAATTGTATTGATAGGAAACATCAATACATGTGTGTTTAATAAACAAAAAGGGTTCCTAGTCATGCCTCTCTTATAGACTAGCTTGTTGATTAACAGGATGATCAAGGTTTCCTGATCATGGACATTGGATGTTGTTAATAACAAGGTCACACCATTGGTGGAATGATGTGATGAACATTCATCCGAAGTATAGCATTACCATCAAGTCATTGTGTTTATATTGCTATAACATCATACGGAGTAATCTTTATCCTTAGACCATGAGATCATGTTAATTGCTAACACCGGAAGAGTATCTTGATAACATCAAACGTCACACCGTAACAGGGTGACTATAAAGATGGGTTCAGTGCTACGAAGGTGTTATGTTGAGGCTCATGGATCAAGAGTGGAATTTGTCAATCCAGATGACAGATAGATATACTCTGGGCCCTCTCGGTGATATCACATTAGGATAGCTTGCAAGCAAGTGATGTGATCACTAGAATGTTATATCACGGGAACGAGAAAAGAGTGCATGTCGGTAATGAGATCAAACTAGGTAAGGAGATACCGATGATTGAATCTCGAACATGTAATATATCGAGAGACAAAGGGATTTAGCTACAAGCGTTAAAGGTTCTCACGATCACAGGAGTCATCGTTGAATGTGTAGGAGTCAGTACGGATCTCTCGGTCCCGCTGCTGATTATTGATCGGAGAAGGGTCTCGATCATGTCTGCATTATTCGCGAACCGTAGGGTGGCACACTTAAGAGTTATCGGACATCATTTTGGAGCACATATGTTTCAGACAAAAGAATTGCAAAGCGCAGGAATTGTTTCAATAGAAACCGAAAATTGTTTCGGGTGAAATTGCAGAAGGTGTTTCTGCATGTGATATTGAAATATTGCAAGGGGCTATATGTGAATGTTTGTTAATTAAAGTAATTAACAAAATTCTGAATAAATTTAATAAAAGAGTTTTATTAAATGAGAGAGCATTAAATTTGGAGAAACTTAAAGCATTTAAAGGGGAGACTTTAAAAGGGAATGTGAAGAGGCATTTTAATGTGGAGGAGTTACCACCACATGAATGGGGGAGGTGAGGGGTCACCCCCCATGCGCCGGCCATGGAGAGAGGGGGCACCCCCCTCCTCCTATAAAAGTCCACTCATTCCCTCCTTCATCCACACACCTCCTTGTGAAGGATCTCTCTCCCCCTCTAGAATTATTTCCCCATGGTCTCGAATTAGCGAGATACATGTTCCCGGTGGCATTTCGTCTGGAAGGAGTTGCTGCTTCCCCTGGATCGCTAGAGCGAGGAGGTGGAGGTTGTCTGGTGGCTTGAACGTGTGTGCGAGTGCGGATGCGCTGCTGAGTTGCGGCGCTCGGACTTCCTCACGATCTTGAGATCAACAAGTGTACGACTACATCAACCACGAGTTCCTACTCGTTAACAAAGCTCGTTGTCTTCGAGGGTATGTTCTCCATGGATGTATGTCCACCCGTTGCTCTGTACCTAGTAGATAGATCTTGGCGTGTAGTTCACACCGTAGGAATTTTTTTGTTTTCTATGCTGCAGACCCAACACAAGTTTCCCTCAGTTATGAAACCAAGGTTTAATCGAACCAGTAGGAGCAAGGAAACACCCCAAAGGTGTTGCTAGCTGAACCTTGGCAGGGCGCACTACCGGTGCTAGTAGCAACATGGAGATCTGCACAACACAACCACATAACTTTGTCCCCAACTTGCGATGAGGTTGTCAATCTCACCGGTTTTGCTGAAAACAAAGGATTAAACGTATCGAATAGAAGGAAGTAAAAGTTTGCAGAAAGTAAACACAAAGCAGTAAACAGTTTGTAGATTATATGTAAAAGAAAGGACTGGGACCCATAGTTCACTAGAGGTGGCTCTCCTTAAGATAGATAACATGCTAGGTGAACAAATTACAGCGGGGCAATTTACAAACATCGAGAAAGCAATACATGCATATACTAATCATCTTGACTCCTTTAGAACTTGATTGGGCATTACAACATTATACATAGACCGCCATCCAACTGCATCTATGACTAATAATCCACCTTCAGGTTATCATCCGAATCCCCTCCAGTATTAAGTTGCAAGCAACAGATTATTGCTTTACGAATTGCGTGTAAAATAAACAACACGATTGTTCTATGAACAAAGGATTGTTGTTTTCTCCCTAGTAGCAACAACACATCTAGTACCTTAGAGATTTACTTCACGGATTACGGAGGCATGAACCCACTATCGAGCATAAATACTAACTCTTAGAGTTGCTAGCATCTACTTGGCCAAGATAGCTACTAACAACGGAAAGCATGCAAGATCACAAATAACAAAGACATGATAGAATCAATAATCAATCTGAAATAGCATCTCAATATCCATCGGATCCCCGCAAACACAACATGCAGAATTACAAATAGATGATCTTGATCATGAACGAAGCTCATAAGATCTAAACATGAAAGCAGAAAGGAGGAGAACCAGCCATCTAGCTACTACATGGATCCGTAGTACAGAGATGAACTACTCACGCATCACACCGGAGGCTTGCATGGTGATGAAGAAGGCCTCCAGGGTGAATTCCCCTATCCGGGAGGGTGCCGGGAAGAGCTTCAGATCCCTCCCGATCTAGGGATGGAAATGACGGCGGCTACAGACTCTTTCGTGGATTTTTGTTCGGGTACTTAGGGTTTTCGTCCCGAGGGCAATATTGTTGGAATTATGCCCTAGAGGCAATAATAAAGATGTTATTATTATAATTCTTGTTCATGATAAAGTTTATATTCCATGCTAGAATTGTATTAAGCGGAAACATTAATACTTGTGTGGTTTGTGAACAACACCGTGTCCCTAGTACGCCTCTATGGACTAGCTCATTGATCAATGATGGTTAAGGTTTCCTAACCATAGACATGAGTTGTCAATTGATAATGAGATCATATCATTGGGAGAATGATATGGTGGACAGACCCAAACTAAGCGAAGCAATTAGACCGTGTCATTGTGTTCATCTTTGCGAAGCTTTTCCTATGTCAAATATTGTATTCCTTAGACCATGAGATAATGCAACTCCCTGGTATCGGAAGAAAGCTTTGAGGTCATCAAACGTCATCCTATGAGAGGGTGATCATAAAGGTGTCTCTCAGGTGATCGGAAAGTATCTGTTGGGTTGTATGTATCGAGATGGGATTTGTCCTCCCAAGTCGGAGAGATATACTGGGCCCACTCGTGTCGATATCAACACCGCTTGCAAGCATGTGGTTAAGGAGTTAATCACAAAGTGATATCGGATTACGGAACGAGTAAAGTACTTCCGTGAACGAGATTGAACTAGGTATGACGATAAACGATCGAATCTCGCAAGTAAAATATCGCGAGACGAAGGGAATATATATATGGGATTGATTGAATCCTGGCATCGTGGTTCATCCGATATGATCATCGATGAATGTGTGGAGTCAATATGGGTGCCTGCACCGCTGTTGATTATTGATAGAAGATCATGTCTGCATATTCTCGAACTGTAGGTCACACACTTAACGTGTCTCGACGCTAGGATAGATTGGATACTTGGTTTATGAATTTTTGTTGAGTCTCGGATGGGATCCGAGATATCATGAGAGGTTCGAATGGTCCGAGAATAAGATTCATATAAGGCGGTGCAGTTTTGGAGTTCGAATTGTTCCGTTAATCGGTATTGTACGGAAGCTTTAGAACCTTTCAGAAGGGGGCCAACGTGGTCCCACCTTCCGGGAGGGGGCATGGGCCTATGAGGGAGTGTCCTGGCCGCATTGGGCCAGGGGCACAAGGCCCCATAGGGCCCAGCCGATCCTAGATAAGTTTAAATCGTTTAAACTAGAGATAAGATAGGGTTTCTAGAAGGGAGAGTTTAAATCGTTTAAACTAGAGATAGGCTTGGAGGATGGGAAAGGGCTAGCCGCACCCCCCTCTATATATAGAGGGCTGGTGCGCCCCCTCCCTACCAACACACCTTCCCCTCCAACCCTAGCCGCCCTGCTGCCCTTCCTCTCTCCCTCCCGACTGTTTGTAGGCGAAGCCCTGCTGCAGAAATTCTCCACCAATTGCACCGCGCCATCGCGTTGTAGATCCAACCCATCTCTCCACCATACTTGCTAGACCGAGGAAGGAGGAGACGTCGAGGTGCTGCACGTGTGCATCTCACGGAGGCACCGCCACTTGTGGTGCTAGATCGGATCGGATCGCGGGGAGGAGAAGCGAGTACGACTACATCACCCACGTTCCGATTTAACGTTCATTGCGTAATCTTCAAGGGTATGAAGATCTAATCCAATCTCTCTCGTTGTTTGCATCTCCTAGATTAGATCTTGGCTTTCCCTCTGTTCACATCCGTAGAAAATTTTGATTTACTATGCCACGAAACCCTTCAGTGGTATCAGAGCTAGATCTATGCGTAGATGTGTTTCACGAGTAGAACGCAACATGGTTGTTGCGGGCGTTGATGTTTTCTGTTGCAAGCCTCTTGTTTGTGTTCTTCTTATGACGCGGGATAGTGAGATTGAAGCGGTCCAGCCAACCTTACGCGACGTCGTCATGACCGCTCGCACTTGACGTGTGGCTTGTTCCACACATGCGGTGGTGGATGTCGCTTTCTCACTATAGTTGTCATGGGATTAACACCGGAGTTTGGCAACCATAATATCACCGTTGTGGCTTTCCGTAGGTAAGAACCGTTCTTAGCATCTACTCCCATAAGCCACGTAAAACATGCAACAACAAAGTAGAGGCGTCTAACTTGTTTTTGCAGGAGTGTTTTACGTGATATGGTATGGCCCAAGATGTGATGTGTATATTGTATGCGCGATGATCATGTTTTGTAATGTTTCACGACTTGCATGTCGATGAGTACACAACCGGCAGGAGCCATATGGTTGTCTTTATAATTGTGTATGACCCGAGTCAAACTTCTTATACGCCATGTAATAGCTTTACTTTATCGCTAAGTAGTTAGCAATAGTTGTAGTTGCTATTCGTGGTGGAGGCAATCATGGTGGAGTGATGGAGATCATGCGGAATGCACAAGATGGAGATCATTGCGAAGATTGGCTATACCATGTCACATAAAGTTATATGCACGTGATGTTTATCCTTTTATGTATCTTATTATGCTTAGATCACGACGGTAGCATTATAAGATGATTCCTCACTTAAAGATCAAGATAAAACTGTGTTCTCCCCATGTATGCACTGCTATGAAAGTTCGTCGTGTCCAAGCATCACGTGATGATCGGGTGCTATAGACTCTACACATACAACGGGTGCAAGCCAGTTTTGCACACGCGGAAATACTTGGGTTTGACTTGACGAGCCTAGCATGTACAGACATGGCCTCGGAACACATGAACCGAAAGGTTAAGCATGAGTCATATGAATGATATGATCGACACTTCGTTGTCCACCATTGAAGCCACATCTCTTCTCGTGAAGATCGGATTAGGTGTGGTGAATTTGGATCATGTTCACTAAACAACTTGAGGGATGTTGAATTTAGTGGGAGTTCATCTAGTAATTTGATTAAGTTGAACTATTTATCATGAACATAGTCTAAATTGTACTTGCAAATCGTAGATCACATGGCCAAGTCCAACTTCAACTTCAACGTTTTTGCTGAGAAAGAAAAGCTTAGAAACAATGGGTCTAACTTCACCAATTGGTTCCGCAATCTAAGAATCATTCTATCTGGCGGACAAAAGGACTATGTCCTTGGGAAAGCGTTAGGTGACCCCCCTGCTGCAACTGCGCCGGCTGATGAGAAAGTTGTCTATCGCCAGAAAGATGATTATGGTGTGATTAAGAGCACCATGTTGTTTGCTATGGAACCGAACTTCAAAATCGCTTTTGAAGACTATCCCGCCCTTTGAGATTCTCAAGAGTTTAAAACCATGTTTCGACTCAGCCCGCTCGAGAGATATGAGATCTCCGAGAAGTTCTTTAACCGCAAGATGGAGGAAGGGAGTTACATTAGTGAGCACGCCATTAAGATGACGGGCT
Source organism: Avena insularis (assembly GCA_023614405.1). Lineage (NCBI taxonomy): Eukaryota > Viridiplantae > Streptophyta > Magnoliopsida > Poales > Poaceae > Avena > Avena insularis. The sequence goes on from CM042684.1 coordinate 307,960,339, forward strand.
ACACTCAACGCTTTGAGCAACCGGAATGCACGATTCCAGAGGAGCTCAAGATTGACAGGTTCTGCAATCACTCCTCCTAGCTACAAAAAGTTTTGTAGTGACTCATAATCAGATTGGTTCCACTAATTTATCACCGAAGCTCTTCGCAAAGTGAAGGCTGCGAGGTGGACATCAAGAAGGATAATCATGTGTTGATGGTCAACAAGCCCTCCTTTAAGAAAGGTAAGGAGCAAAGAAGCCCTTCAAGAAGGGCGTGGCAAACGCATCGCCCTGCCGAGAAGAAGCTCAAGTCTGGTCCTAAGCCGGACAATCGAGTGCTTCTATTGCAAGGACAAGGGTCACTTGAAGCGCAATCGTCCAAGTACTTAGCGGACAAGAAGGCTGGCACCATCAAAGGTATATTTGATATACATGTTATTAATGTTTTCCTTACTAGCCCTCGTTGTAGTGCACGGGTATTTGATAATCGTTCGTTGCTAATATTTGTAACTCAAACAGAGCTACGGAATAGACGGCTTGCGAGGGATGAGGTGACGCGCGCTGGCAACGGATCAAGAGTTGATGTGATGGCCGTCACGCCTCCTTAGTTTTACCTTCGGATTAGTTTTAAACCTTAATAAATGTTATTATGTGCCTGCGTTGAGCATGAACATTATTTCTGGATCGTGTTTATTGCAAGACGGTTATTCATTTAAATCGGAGAATAATGGTTGTTCTATTTATATGAGTAACATCTTTTATGGTCATGCACCTCTTGTGAATGGTTTATTTCTTCTAAATCTCGAAAGGGATGAAACACACATCCATAACATTGAGGCTAAGAGATGCAAAGTATATAGTGATAATACTACTTATTTGTGGCACTATCGTCTAGGTCATATTGGTGTAAAGCGCATGAAGAAACTCCATTCTGATGGACTTTTGGAGTCTCTTGATTTTGAATCGTTTGACACATGCGAACCATGCCTCATGGGCAAGATGATCAAAACCCCGTTCTCCGGTATGATGGAGCGAGCAACGGACTTGTTGGAAATCATACATACCGATGTATGCGGACCGATGAGTGTTTCGACGCGTGGTGGATATCGCTACTTTCTCACTTTTACCGATGACTTAAGTAGATATGGGTATATCTATTTAATGAAACATAAATCTGAAACGTTTGAAAAGTTCAAAGAATTTCAGAATGAAGTGGAGAACCATCGTATGAGAAGATTAAGTTTCTACGATCCGATCGTGGGGGCGAATATTTGAGTTATGATTTCCTCACGCATCTCAAAGCAAGTGGAATCGTTTCACAACTCACGCCACCCGGAACACCACAGCGCAATGGTGTGTCTGAACGCCGGAATCGAACCCTATTAGATATGGTCCGATCGATGATGTCTCTTAATGATTTGCCGTTATCATTTTGGGGTTATGCATTAGAAACCGCTGCATTCACTTTAAATAGGGCTCCATCTAAATCCGTTGAGACGACACCGTATGAACTGTGGTTTGGTGCTAAACCTAAGTTGTCGTTTCTTAAAGTTTGGGGATGCGAAGCTTACGCCAAGAAGTTGATGCCGGACAAGCTCGAACCCAAAGCGGAGAAATGCGTCTTCATAGGATACCCTAAGGAAACTATTGGGTATACCTTCTATCACGTAACGAAGGCAAAGTGTTTGTCGCAGAAGAACGGTTCCTTTCTTGAGAAGGAGTTTCTCTAGAAAGAAGTGAGTGGGAGGAAAGTAGAGCTAGACGAGGTTATTGAACCTTCTCTTGAATTGGAGAGTAGCGCAGCACCTGAAATTGTTCCAGTGCCGCCTGCACCAACAATAGAGGAAGCTAATGACAAGGATCATGAAGCTTCGGACGATGCTGCTACTGAACGTCGCAGGTCGACAAGGTCGCGTGCCCCTCCTGAGTGGTACGGCAACCTGTCTTGTTGTCTTGTTAGTAGAAGACAGCGAACCCACGAACTATGAGGAAGCGATGATGAGCGGACTCGAGAAATGGATAGAAGCCATGAAATCCGAAGTGGGATCCATGAGCGAAAACCAAGTATGGACTTTGGTGGACCCTCCTAGCGACCAAAGGCCGTTGAGTGCAAATGGATCTTCAAGAAGAAAAGCGGACGCGGATGGTAATGTTACCATCTATAAAGCACGGCTTGTTGCGAAAGGTTTTCGACAAGTTCAAGGTGTTGACTACGATGAGACTTTCTCTCCGTGGCGATGTTTAAGTCCATTCGGATTTTATTAGCAATTGCTGCGTTTCATGATTATGAAATATGGCAAATGGATGTCAAGATCGCTTTCCTCAATGGCAACATTGACGAAGAGTTGTATATGATGCAACCGAAGGTTTTGTCGATCCTAAGGATGTGATAAAGTATGCAAACTTCAGCGTTCCATTTATGGATGAAGCAAGCGTCTCGGAGTTGGAACCTTCGTTTTGATCAAGTGATCAAGAGCTTTGGATTTGTTCCAAATTGCTCTGAAGCTTGCATCTACAAGAAAGTGAGTGGGAGCTCGGTGACGTTTACGGTACTATATGTGGATGACATATTGATTATTGGAAATGACATCAACATGCTTAACGATGTGAAGAGTTATTTGAACAAGTGTTTTCAATGAAAGACCTAGGTGAAGCTGCTTATATATTGGGCATCAAAATCTATAGAGATAGACAAAGACGCTGATAGCTTTAAGCGAGTACATACCTAGACAAAGTTCGAAAAGGTTCAGAATGGATAAGGCATTGAAAGGTTCAAAGGCCTATGTTGTCGAGTAAGATATTGAGCAAGGCTCGGTGTCCACTGATGAAATGATAGGGAAGCTATGAGCAAAGTGCCTTATGCCTCGGCCATAGGTTCCATCATGTATGCCATCTTGTGTACTAGACCGGATGTGTCCAATGCTCTTAGTTTGACGAAAGATATCAAAGTGATCCAGAGTGGAACATCGGACAGCCGTGAAGAACATCCTAAGGTACCTAAATAGGACTAAAGAAATGTTCTTAGTCTATGGGGGTGATGAACAGCTCGTCGTAAAGGTTACGTCGATGCTAGTTTCGACACCGACAAGGATGATGCTAAATCTCGCACGGGATACGTGTATATTTTGAATGGAGGAGCTGTGAGTGGAAGCTGCAAGCAAAGCGTGGTCGCGGGATCTGATGAGAAGCGGAATACATGGCTGCTGCGAGCGTCAAGTGAAGGAGTTTGGATCGAAACTTCATCCAGCTTGGCGTGGTTCCAAGTGCATTGGACCCACTAGAGATATTGTGTGACAACACCGCGCCATATCACTCGCTAAGGAACCAAGATATCATCCAAAGACCAAGCATATCAACCGCAAGTTTCATATAATCCGAGATTATATAGCGAGATGGAGATCGAAGATCAGCAAAGTACATACAGATCCCGAATGTCGCAGATCCATTGACTAAACCTCTTCCACGTGTAAAACATGATCAGCACCTCAGTGCCATGGGTGTAAGATTGTTGCCAAATGTAAACTAGATTATTGACTCTAGTGCAAGTGGGAGACTGTTGGAATTATGCCCTAGAGGCAATAATAAAGATGTTATTATTATAATTCTTGTTCATGATAAAGTTTATATTCCATGCTAGAATTGTATTAAGCGGAAACATTAATACTTGTGTGGTTTGTGACCAACACCGTGTCCCTAATGCGCCTCTATGGACTAGCTCATTGATCAATGATGGTTAAGGTTTCCTAACCATAGACATGAGTTGTCAATTGATAATGAGATCATATCATTGGGAGAATGATATGGTGGGCAGACCAAACTAAGCGAAGCAATTAGATCGTGTCATTGTGTTCATCTTTGAAGCTTTTCCTATGTCAAATATTGTATTCCTTAGACCATGAGATAATGCAACTCCCTGGTATCGGAAGAAAGCTTTGAGGTCATCAAACGTCATCCTATGAGAGGGTGATCATAAAGGTGTCTCTCAGGTGATCGGAAAGTATCTATTGGGTTGTATGTATCGAGATGGGATTTGTCCCTCCCAAGTCGGAGAGATATACTTGGGCCCACTCGGTGTCGATATCAACACCGCTTGCAAGCATGTGGTTAAGGAGTTAATCACAAAGTGATATCGGATTACGGAACAGTAAAGTACTTCGTGAACGAGATTGAACTAGGTATGACGCATCGACGATCGAATCTCGGGCAAGTAAAATATCGCGAGACGAAGGGAATATATATATGGGATTGATTGAATCCTGGCATCGTGGTTCATCCGATATGATCATCGATGAATGTGTGGGAGTCAATATGGGTGCCCAGACCCCGCTGTTGATTATTGATAGAAGATCATGTCTGCATATTCTCGAACCCGCAGGTCACACATAACGTGTCTCGACGCTAGGATAGATTGGATACTTGGTTTATGAATTTTGTTGAGTCTCGGATGGGATCCGAGATATCATGAGAGGTTCGGAATGGTCCGGAGAATAAGATTCATATAAGGCGTGCAGTTTTGGAGTTCGGAATTGTTCCGGTTAATCGGTATTGTACGAAGCTTCTAGAACCTTCGGAAGGGGCCAACGTGGTCCCACCTTCCGGGAGGGGGCATGGGCCTATGAGGGAGTGTCCTGGCCGCATTGGGCCAGGGGCACAAGGCCCCATAGGGCCCAGCCGATCCTAGATAAGTTTAAATCGTTTAAAATAGAGATAAGATAGGGTTTCTAGAAGGGAGAGTTTAAATCGTTTAAACTAGAGATAGGCTTGGAGGATGGGCAAGGGCTGGCCGCACCCCCCTCTATATATAGAGGGCTGGTGCGCCCCCTCCCTACCAACACACCTTCCCCTCCAACCCTAGCCGCCCTGCTGCCCTTCCTCTCTCCCTCCCGACTGTTTGTAGGCGAAGCCCTGCTGCAGAAATTCTCCACCAATTGCACCGCGCCGTCGCGTTGTAGATCCAGTCCATCTCTCCACCATACTTGCTGGACCGAGGAAGGAGGAGACGTCGAGGTGCTGGACGTGTGCATCTCACGGAGGCACCGCCACTTGTGGTGCTAGATCGGATCGGATCGCGAGGAGGAGAAGCGAGTACGACTACATCACCTACGTTCCGACGAACGTTCCGCTGTGCGAATCTTCAAGGGTATGAAGATCTAATCCAATCTCTCTCGTTGTTTGCATCTCCTAGATTAGATCTTGGTTTTCCCTCTGTTCGCATCCGTAGAAAATTTTGATTTACTATGCCGCGAAACCCTTCAAATATATAGGCGGAAGGAGAGGCCGAGGGGGTGCTGGGGTCGGCCAGACCACCCCTGGTGCGGGCTAGGCCTGGCCGCGCGGCCAGGTGGTGTGGCCGTCCCCCAGCCCTTCTCCGTCTCGTATTCTGGCATCTGACGACTTCCGTAAAAATAGGCACTTTGGCTTTTTTCCCGTCCAATTCCGAGAATATTCATTTTCCGACTTTCCTGGAACCAAAAACAGCAGAAAACAGGCAGATGGCACTGCGGCTCTTGTTAAAAGGTTAGTCCAAGAAATCATATGAAAAGCACTCCAAAATATGGACAAAATACAAGAAAGTGGATAAAACCAAGCATGGAACATCAAAAATTATAGATACATTTGTAATATATCAAGCAGCATCGCTCGAGTAGACGACGACGAAGACGCGGCCGGGGACGGCGGCCCAGAGTCGGGCGGCGTGGCAGAGGCAGAACGCACGGGCGACGCGCTGGGCGACGCGCAAGGCGGCTCCGGCCCATATGGAGGGGCCGACGGGGCTGGCAGCCCACCCGCGGGCGAGGGCAAGGACGGCCTAGCAGGCGGGGGTGAAGCCGGTCTGGCAGGTGGAGGCGAGGCCAGCCTTCGGGGCGCGGCGCAGGTGCATGCGCCATGCACCGATCGACATCGTCGTCGACAAGAGTGTACAGGACCTCCAGGTGAGCTCCGCGACCAGTACCTGCACCGTGGTTAGGCAATAACACAAATGAATATGCAACATCATCAAATTGACCAGGACTAATAGGAGTGGAATTTGTGGGTGGCACAGAGGGAGAGAATGGCATATTCGAGAAAGGAAACAGATTCTCGTCGAAGACAACGTCACGAGAGATATAAACACGATTACTAGGAACGTGTAAGCACTTGTAGCCTTTGTGAAGAGCACTATAACCAAGAAAGTCACATTTTTTCGAACGAAATTCAAGCTTACGGTTATTATAGAGCCTTAGATGAGGCCAGCAAGCACAACCAAAAACTTTGAAGAACGTATAGTTTGAAGTTTCCTTAAACAAGAGTTCAAGAGGTGTCTTCATGTTTAGTACTCTAGTGGGAGTTCTATTAATCAGAAAACAGGCGGTGGAAAAAGCATCACTCCAAAAACAGAAAGGCACAGCGGCATGAGCAAGTAAAGTGAGGCCAGTTTCAATGATATGACGGTGCTTGCGCTAAACAACACCGTTTTGCTGATGTGTATGTGGGCAGGAGATACGATGCGAGATCCCAATCTTATTAAAGAATGTGTTGAGGTTGCGGTATTCACCCCCAATCTGGCTGAACATGAATAATCTTGTGGTTGAGAAGACGCTCGACATGCAATTGAAATTTCAAGAAAATATTAAACATATCAGCTTTACTCTTAATTAAATAGAGCCACGTAAAGCGACTATAGGCATCGATGAAACTAACATAATAATTATGACCACTGACAGAGGTTTTGGGCAGGGCCCCATACATCCGAATAAACAAGTTCAAGAAGATTATTGACTACATGAGTAGAGGAAACAAAAGGTTGCTGATGACTTTTTTCCTGTTGACAAGCATCACAGACTGCTAAGTTTTTATTACTAGACGACGTAGGGAGCTCATGACGACGAAAAACATGGCTCACTACAGGAGACGCAGGATGACCATGGCACGCATGCCAATGAGCAGCAGACACGCGCACACCACTGAAAACCTCCGGGGCCGGCGACGCCTCCAACGCATACATGCCTTGTGGACCCGACCTCTAAGCAGAACCTCCCGCGTAACTCGGTCCTTAATGAGAAGATGAAAAGGATGAAACTCACAAAAAACATCATTGTCATAAGTAAGCTTACGGACATAAGAGTAAATTGCGAGTGACGAGTGGAACACGAAGGACACTACGAAGGTGGAGTCTACGTGAGGAGTTAGAAAGGAGAGACGCCTGGCCAACATGAGTGATGGGCATACCTGAGCCATCAGCGGTGCGGACCTTGTCATGCCCACGGTAGGGCTCCTGCGAGTGGAGCTTGCCCATCTCGCTAGTCGTGTGATCCGTCGCACCTGTATCGAAGTACCAGGTGGGATCAACGGAGTAGGAGGTGGTGTGGCTGAAGTAGCTGTCGGCGATGTCGGCCTGTTTCTCGTTGTCACGCCCGTCGTTGCCGATGCCGAGGAAGTCGCGCTTGAAGCGACGGTGACACTTGGACGCGAGGTGGCCGAGGAGGCCGCAGAGCTGGCAGGTGGGGCGCCGACGACCGCCGTTGGACGGTGGGGGAGGCGGGCGTGGCTGCCACTGGCCAGCGCTGCCAGCAGGAGGGCCAGCAGGCGGACCCGAGGGGCGGGCGGGGCGCACGACCACCAGGGGCTCCGCGGTACGCCGCGTTGGCAGCGGGGTCGTGGACGTGGTGCGTCGCGCGGCGCTCCTCGACGCGGGCCTCCGTGTACATGAGGCGAGAGTAGAGGTCACAGGGCGCGAGCAGAGTGTCACGACCGTTCACGTGCTCCACCAGGTTATCGTAGTCGCTGTCGAGGCCGTGGAGGACGTACTCCGTGAACTCAGCATCACGAAGCGGCTGCCCAATGGACGTCAGCGTGTCAGAGAGTGTCTTGACCTTGTGGAAGAAGTCGTGTGCCGAGGAGTTGAGCTTCTTGCAGTCGCCTAGTTGACGACGAATAGCCGTACCACGAGCTTCAGACTGCTGCGAGTAGCTGTGCTCGACACTCTCCGTCAAGGAGGACTGCAGCGCGGAGACGATGGCCTGGTTCTGGGCAACCCAGGCACGGTAGAGGGGGTTCGGTGCAGCCACCCTTGTACCATCCGCAGTGTACGCCGCGACCATGCGCGGCGGGCAAGGGTAGCTCCCATCAACGAAGTCATCGAGGTGGCGACTGCGGAGGAGCGGCAGGATCTGAGCACGCCAGTACAGGTAATTGTCCTGTGTGAGGCGCACGGTGATGAGGTTGGCCAGCTGGTACGGGCCCGGAGTAGCAGCACCATCGGAGATGGTGGACGCCGGGACGTCGGGGACGGCGTGGGCGAAGGGCAGCGCCGGAGCCTCATGGGGTGCCACGGCGAAGCCGGACAACGAGGGGATCAGCGGTCCGGTGAGGTTGGTCGGCAGTCTCGCTGGCGCGAACGGAGACGAGGCCGGTGGCGCAACGCCGAACGGCACCAGGGGCGCCGACGACGCGAACATGGGCGGCGGGGGCGGGAAGAACCCGCCGGAGAACGCCGGCGATCCGAGGTGCAGCGGATTCGACGTGGAGGACGACGCCATCTGGCTCGTAGCAGCAGCAGAAGAGAGCAGCGTCGCCAAGGACGCCGGTATGGCGGGCGTCGTGGAGACGCCGAGACCCGGCGACGAGGCGACGGTGGAAGGCAGGGAGGCCGAGGCGGTGCCCGGCTCCGTCATGGCGACGGCCGAGGGGTGCAGCAGCGGCGCCAAGGGGTGGAGGGCGGCGGCTAGGGTAGGAAAATTTGACCTAGTCTAATACCATGTTAAGCAGAGAGACACTGGATATTTTGGACGAAACTGGCTCAACGCTCTGGGGCGTGGCTCATTATATAGAAGTACCAAGGGATATGTACAGATTATAGGTTATAATATACAGAATATACAGTCGATGTTCATGATTTTTTAGGATTTTCTAGCTTATTTCTCTAATTTCTGATTAACCCGTAATGCACTTTTAATATATATAATAGATTTTATCTCCTAAACTGTTAATATAATTAGTAACTAGGAGCTTTAAACTATATCTCACATTGTCGTGTTTTCAATGATTCGCTATTTTTTTTAAATAATACATTTAATTTCAAAAAATTTATGAATGATACGCGATCTGAGGGATTACAAAATCTAGCACGGCGTCGTCTATTCAAAAACCGACCAGCCCTAGTCTTTAATTGAAAAGCTGAAAGGTGTGAGAGTGGGTCCCACCCGGCCCGACAGCGACTCGTCTTTAATTGAAAAGCTGACCAACCATCGTCTTTAATTAAAAAGTCGACCAACTCTCGTCTTTAATTGAAAAGCCAACCAACACTCGTCTTTAATTCAACAGCTGACCAGTCCCTCTTCCCATCCACGCGCGCGACGGCCAGCCCCGCGCATCACGGACCTCGTCGGTTATTCAAAAGCCGACTCTGGCCCTGACACGCCCTGACACCCACCGACAAGGCTCTAGCCCTGACACGCCCTGACACCCACCGACACGGTAGTCGGTTTTTCAAAAACAGACTAGTCCTTTCAGGTTTTTAAAAGCCGATACCGCGCTATATTTGACAATCCCTCAAATTACGTATTATTCATGAAAATTATGAAAAAAAAATGTATTATTTAAAAAACATTAGCTTTTCTGCAGTCATCAGTTACCACCATAATTTTACATGGTTATCGGATAATTTTTTACGTGTTATTTGACATTGCGAAGATATACACAACTGAAGAGCAGGTGCGGCTCCGGTTGTGCACCTAGCGCTGACGGAAGGCGCGTGGGGTCGTGTGTCCGACTGATCTTCTGGGATCTAATCGTTTTTCGTGTTAATTTCAGGTCAATCTCTTTAGTCTACTGATGTGATCATTGGCGAGGGTTGCTATTTTAGTACGCTCTTTTTTTGGAACCTTAGCACGACGACTTTTCGTCCGTCTACTACAACAAACTCTAGTACGATAAGCTTTTGGCTCCGGTGATGGAGGGACGAGGATGCGGCGCGTCTTCGGCTCGTGTTAGTGTTTGTAGTCTAGGTGGTCCATCGACTTATTTATAATTTTTATTACTTTTAATCTCTTTATATAGAAGTACCAAGGGCTACGTATAGGTTACATGTTACAATATACAAAATATACAGTATAACAGCTAGATGTTCCTATTTTTTTTTGGATTTTCTAGCTTATTTTTCTAATTTCTGGTTAATCCGTAATACACTTTTAATATATAATAGATTTTATCTCCTAAACTGTTAATATAATTAGTAATCGTACATGGTTGAGAACGTCTCGCTAGGAGCTTTAAACTATATCTCATGTTGTTGTGTTTTCGATGATTCTTTCTGCACAGTCATTCGTTACCACCATAATTTTATATGGTTATCGGATAAATTTTTACGTGTTATTTGACATTACGATGATATGCACAACTGAAGAGCAGGTGCGGCTCCGATTGTGCACCTAGCGCTGACGGAGGACGCATGGAGTCGTGTGTCCGGCTGATCTTCTGGGATCTAGCCGTTTTTCGTGTTAATTTCAGGTCAGTCTCTTTCAGTCTAAGGATGTCATTATTGGCGAGGGTTGCTGTTTTAGTGCGTTGGTTCTTTGGAACCTTAGCACGACGACTTCTCGTCTGTCTACTACAACAAGCTCTACTACGACAAGCTTTTGGCTTCGGTGATGGAGGGGCGAGGATGCGGCGCGCCTTCGGCTCGTGTTAGTGTTTGTAGTCTTTGTTAGGTGGTCCATCGACTTGTTTATAATTTTTATTACTTTTATTTAGGTCTCTTTGTACTCCTGTTAATGATTATTAAATCGGTGGAATTTTTGAAAAAAAAACACAGGTGCGGCGAACTTTTTCTTCAGCACACCACTTGATAAATTATGTCATCTTAGGAGTGAAAAATTATCACGATAATTATAGATATATTGCAATGCTATATTTTTGGCAGGTACTTTATCGAGTCAGTAATTGGGCCGTAAGACTGGTCTGTGCCTACCATATCGAGTCAGATTGCTGGAGTCTCAGCCCATCCAGGCCTCTATATTGTCACGTCTGCCTCCGCGCGTCCCTCCCTAGTCCCTCCTCCGCTGCTCCTTCTCTCCTGCAACTCTCCTCTCACCCGTAGTTTCCTTTCTCGAGCTCGATTCTGCCCGATCTCTCCGTGCGGTTCTTTCGAAGGCGTACAGTGGATTCCTTGGGGTGAAGTTCTATCAGAGGCGAGGAGCAAGATGACAGGGAAGCGGAAGGCCTCCGATGACGCTCCCGGTCCGGGGACGTCGCGGCCACCTTCACCGCGCTGGGAGGCTGAAAGCGACGAAGAGGAATTATCCCCGAGCGCTTACCTTATCAGTGGAGGTTGGTTCCCGATTGATCTTTTCTATTCTCGATGTGTTCGGTTTCTTTGATTTTGGTATGTTAAGAGTTTGGTTTCTTGGTTTCTTGCAGACTCCGGGAGCGACGGGGAGCAGAGCACGAGGGTGGTGGTGCCTCCGCCGCCTCTTCGGGATCATCGGGCGATGAACGTGATGGACCTGTACGCTGTGTTCTTACAGAATCAGGAGAGAGAGTTGTCAGTCAACCTGAGAGGACGGGCGGCGAGAGGCTACGCTCGCGGTAATCTTGCTCCCGTTCCCAATTCGTTTCCTGGATTCTTTACATCTAGTTTCTTGTCTTCCAGTTCGTTTCTTGGTTTGCAATTCGTTTCCTGGACTCACAATCTCGCGGTGTATCTGTGTCTCTTCTTGTTCCGTGATCAGGGCTGTCGGATGGTGGCTCGCCGTCTGCCGGAGTGGAAAACGAAGCGTCGTCTCCATGGAAGTTCGTGGCCCTCTCCGAGCTTATCGTGCCGCAGGCCCCCGTCGCCTATCAGCCCGCAGTGCCGGCGGAACAGGCCGATCACTCCGTCTCGGGGGCGGCACAGGCACCGGCGAGATACTACGCTTGCGGTAATTTTGCTTCCGTTCCCAATTCCAAGTTTCTTGGATTATTTTCAATTTCGCTTGTCGTCTTCCAAGTTTGCTCCTTCGACTGAGACACCTCCCTGCGTATGTGTGTTTCTTCTTGTACCTTGAGCAGGGCCGTCGGATGCTGGCTCAGCTGCCGGCGAAGAAAAAGAAGTGTCGTCTCCGTGGAAGTTCGTGCGCCTTTCCGAACTTATTGTTCCACAGCCCCCCGCCGCCGATCAGTCCGCAGCACCGCGCACGGAGATTTGGCGGCGCTTGCAGGCGCTGAAGAGCAACGGTACCCTGGGGCCTGGGTCCCGTACAAGCACTTCTGCCTCTGCGTAACCTGCCGCCGAAGCCCGTCCGCCAGGATATCCTGCTGGGTTTGCGGTGCCGGCGGCCGCTTCAGCCGTTCATCCACCGACCGTCCATAAGCATATATAGTATGTACTACGATCACCTATTGGTGGTGTGTGCTTCTGTTGGTCTCGCTCTCGCTTCTGGTGTGTTGTTGAAGTGTTTGTCTAACTCGTTGATATTGTTCTCAAGCTAACAAACGTGGCCGATGCAATGGTTAATTTTGTTGCATATTTGTTTGTCAGTCAGTCATGGTGAATTTTGGTTTAGGCATATTGCTGCAAACACTCTGATGCTATAGATCGTTGTGATTCTGTACATCGATATGGATTGAGGATGATGTTCTGGACTTCTGGCTTTTGATTCCACTATGGATTTCAATTCAGATTATAAGTGCTATATATATATCTACCTTTGTTCCGCTATATATTGAAATCCCATGGATAGATGTTACTGTGCACGGAGTGTAACAAGTACTCATGTGTGGGTCCTATGCTTTTTGTAAATGTATGAAATATGGAGTATTAAGTTTACTGGGAAAAGCTTAACTATGGATGAAGTCGAAGGAGTCGGACACATTCGTCTGATGATCACCTTCTGATTGTGTGCTTCAGTTGGCCTCACTTCTGGTGTGTTTTTGCAGTGTTTAGCTCGTTGGTTTTTGTTCTCCGTCAATGTGCACGACGCAATGGTTGATTTTGGTTTAAGCAGGTTAAAATCTTTTTTATGCTATCGATCTGTATGATTTTTTTTACATCAGTAGATCGATGGATGCTGTTCTGGCTTTTGATTCAACTGTGGATTTTATTTCAGATTCTAGTGTTATCTTTGGTTTCGTAATTGAACTGCCATGGATTGCGTGTCTTTGTGCATCTTTGGGTTCCCTGATTTTGGTAAGTGAACGGAAATGTCAGTAACAATGTTTTACTGAAAATCTTAACAATGGAACTGCTCCGAAAATTCTTGATCTCGTGCAGCTCAAATGCTCAATGGCTCCTGGCACTATCTGTCTTTGGTCTGTTTCTCCTGTCATCATCGCTCAGCGGTCGATGTAATGTCAGCACGCTAGTAGGGAAGCCCTAGTAATTCCTCGCGCCTGCAAGAGGCCTCCCCTCCCGTGTAGAACACCGGCGCCTGCTTCCCTGGTGCGCAGTCGGCCGTAGCCGTTTGCTCTCCATGGGGGCGCCTAGTGTCAATTTCAGAGCGATGACCCGATTGAAATATCAGAAAATAGCCATGGCGCTCGTGGGCCGGCCCAACATGCTGCGCGAAATGCTGGCCTGGGGCCGAGCTGAGCGAGTGAAAGCCACCCACACGCCGAGGGTTCCCACGCCGAGCGAGCAGAACGACGCCAGCGGCAGCAACCCACCCACGCCGCTCGTCTCGTCTCTCGTGCCGGCCGCTGCCGCGGCCGCGGCCTCCTCCGCCGTCACTCGACCTAGCACCCCACCTCGAGCGCCGGCCGAGATGTCCACCGCCGCGCCCTTCCGCTTCCTCCTCCCGCTCCACCCACCACTCAATCCCAGGCGCCCACCCGCGTCCGCTCTCGGCTCTCCCCTCTGTCCCACGCCACGGCACCACGCCCCGCCCGCGCGTCCGTCTACGCCTCCGCCTCGCGGCCGGGAGCAGTGAGACGCTACCTCCTACATCCGACGAGATCGACTTTGTCAGCATAGGAACCGACGTCGAGGGCTTCGTCGACGACGACCCCAGCGCGACGGAGGGGCCCGCTCCGGCGGTCGCGATCACGAAGAAGTGGTGGGAGTGGGCGTTGCTGCTGTCGCCCTTCTTCTTCTGGGGAACGGCCATGGTGGCCATGAAGGGGGTCATACCCAAGACCGGGCCCTTCTTCGTCGCCGCGCTCCGCCTGCTCCCCGCGGGTGCGCTCGTCGTTGCCTTCGCAGCAGCGCGCGGTAGGAAGCAGCCTTCCGGGTGGGCCGCATGGGGCGCCATCGCCGCCTTCGGCCTCGTCGACGCCGCCTGCTTCCAGGTGGATATAGATCGATAGGTGAAACCCGTGATCCTTAGCGTGTGGTTGTGCGGTTCCTGAAGCAAGCATCGGTTTCGTTGCCTCCTTTTGCAGGGCTTCCTCACGGAGGGCTTGCAGAAGACATCGGCTGGGCTCGGAAGCGTAAGTCCAACTCTCCTTGCTGTTCTTCTTTGGCTCTTGGCTGTTGAGCTGACGCCACTTACCAAACTGTGATCCTCATTGCAGGTCATAATTGACTCTCAACCATTGACGGTTGCTATCCTTGCAGCTCTGTTCTTTGGAGAGTCTATCGGCGCCATAGGAGCTGGGGGGCTCGTACTAGGTGTTGTTGGGCTTTTGCTCCTCGAGGTTTGCCTCTTTGCAATGCATATTTGTAAACATAAACATTTACAAGCAGTTCTTGATGCCTGGTTATTGACTATAATGCCGGGTTGCAAGCAATTCATGATGTATTTTTTTCCCCTACATGTCAAGGGCAATAGTGTGAGTGGCATAACACTCAGCTAGTATACTAGAACTCGTAACAGTTTAGAAGACACAAGTTTCCTGGTTATAAAGAGATGGCATATCAACCTGCAAAATCGTGAAAATTGCTCTTGGTCTATACAAATGATGATTGTGTACTTCAGAACATTCGGACATGGCTGTACCATATTCTCTGTTTTACGCATCTTTTACTTCCATTTGTTGATTGTGTATATATGTAACTTTAGGTTCCAGCACTTTCAGTTGAAGGAAACGGTACAGTCTGGGGAAGTGGAGAGTGGTGGATGTTCCTCTCAGCTCAAAGCATGGCGATCGGAACTATCATGGTTCGCTGGGTATCAAAGTATTCTGATCCAATCATGGCAACAGGATGGGTATGCTATCTGTAGATGAGTACAAGGTCATTTTATTATAAGATAGTCTGTTGCATGCACTATTTATATGCTTCTTCCCCCCTCAAAATTAGCCATTTTCCATGATCTAATTGGGCCAATTAATTATGTATGTTTCCCTATTTGGTAATCTATTCTGATGAACTCGAAAGTATCATTTATGGTTCTTGTTCTTGTGTAGCTTAATGCATATGTCAAATGCTTACGAATTGCAACATCAAAAACTTGAACTGCCTTTGCTGGAAGTCAAGTCAAACTAGATTTTTTTGTAGTGAACCAAGTCCAACCTAACTTATAAACTTATGTAATTGTCTCGTCAGACTGTACATGCTATCTTTATCGCAGATGATGGTAATATTAGTGTTTTTTTCATACTCACTCTATTGCTTTGCAGCACATGGTAATAGGCGGGATACCTTTGCTGGTTATATCTGTTCTTAATCATGATCCTGCTCTTAATGGACATATTCAAGAGCTTACATGGAGTGACATACTAGCACTGGGCTATACATCTATATTTGGCAGTGCTATCAGCTATGGTGTCTACTTCTACAATGCTACGAGAGGTGACATCCCTTCCCACCAGTTCAATGCTGTTAGCCACGATTTATTCTCTTCAGCTGTTAAGCATTTCATATCTACTTCTCTATTATTTCTGCAGGTAGTTTGACCACTCTTAGTTCTCTTACTTTCTTAACTCCTATGTTTGCCTCCATTTTTGGGTAAGACTCTTCGCACTATGTTGGACAATTTTTTCCCCTAATAACATAAAATGTGACATTTATTTTCTAACTGCCGTTCTGTGCACTCTCTGTCTTTTCAGGTTCCTCTATCTGGGAGAGACCTTCTCATCTGAGCAGATCGGTGGTGCACTTCTGACACTGGTTGCCATCTATATGGTTAATTACAAGAGCATTGTAGGCGAGAAGTAAGAGGATGTCACAAACTTGTGAGATTCTGTCTCAGATGGGTACTCACTGCACTGAAGCACCTGTAATGACGCTGTACAGGAAATCGAAGACTAAGTACTTCCTCCGTCCAGAAATAACTGATTTGGGTTTGTCTAGATTCGAATATATCTATACACTAAAATGCGTCTAGATACATTTGAATCTAGACAAACCGAAGTCAGTTATTTCTGGACGGAGGGAGTACATGTTAGTGATAAACATTCCACTAGCTTGCAGCGCTTGAAGAGGCATGACGCATGTGCATCCCCACATTTAGACCGAAAAGATGGTATAAGCTGGTGAAACAAAGTTTAGTGATCTGTTGACATAATCAGATGTAGTCAGACCGCGTCAATTGTATGGCTACATAGTCAGGTGGTTTGCATCATAGGTGCTGTGTTGTATGATACCAAATAGGGAGGAGTATCCCCCATGTACAGTAGTTTCCCCATGTGCATGTAGTTGAAAGCATGAAAATAGTTGATGAATGAAAACCAAATGTATGATCCATAGTCAATTTGGTCCCTCAGAAGCTTTTTTCTGTTTTTTATGGATAATAAGAAGCTTTATGTTCATGCGGAAACTGAATCTTTATGTTCATGTGGCATTGCAATTGAATTTCAGGTTTATTCTAGTGCAAATTGTGCAACATCTTATTCAATACTACAATTGTCTTGGTGTACAAGAGCATGAAAGTTGTCATCAACGGATTAAGGTCCAATTGAACTGTGATGTCTCTGCCATGCAAGAGCAGTTCATTTGTGTTACATTTCAATATGTAGATTACTTGTGTGATCTATGCAAATTAGTGTTAATTTTCAACATGACAAACTTGTGTGGTCTTGCCAAATTTGATCATAGAAGAAGCGTGGTGAACATGTGGACTGCAGTTGCGATTTCATGGGGAAGACGGTGATTTCATGGGGAAGACGGTGCAGCCGCGCGGGAAAGAAGAGAGTAAGGTCTCTTCAAGTGAACCAAGATAGTCAAGATTGGGGGATACATCAACAACTTGGATAGAATCTCATCGAGGAGTGGAAGGCCAACAATGTCATTAGTTCTTCATCTTTGGTACTCATGATCTATGGTCGTGGTTTGGGACAAACTTCATTTTAATGTGCATTGCTCAGGGTTTCATGCTTAATGTTGAATTTAGAAGTTTAGAACCGATCACTTGGATTGATGCACTATCTTTGTTTGGTATTATTTCACAAGTTTGAATCATTTGTTCGAGGTTGACGGGGAAAAGTCCCCACCGCTTGTTGTATTCCATCAAAAGTAGCGTGTCAGACCCATGTTCTTACAAACAGGTTGGGGGAAAATACAGGGGGATACAAGGGAGAAGAAGATATCTAAAAACAGGAAAAAAAATACTAGAGATAAGGAACACCAAGTAGGAAGGGGGATGTTAGCAACCGACGCCAACCGAACCCCTGGGAGGCTAGCATCTCAAAGGACGACCACCAGGACTTGGCAAGGCGAGCGACGGGCAGCGAAGAAGGACCTGCAGGACCGAGACCAAGCATAGTGGAAGGGCGTCAGATAGCCGAGACTAGGGCGACGACACCGGTGTGCCGACCCCGTGGTCAAATGTCTAAGCAGAAACAAGTCGTGCCACGACACGAACCGTAGCAAAGACACAACCGGGACGCCACCTTGAGAACCACACCGAGTGTTGCTTTGTTCTTACCCCGACTCCGGCGGTCTCTCCCGGGGACTCGCCGGATGGACCAGACGCCCACGCATCCCAGACGACTGAGTACTGTAGGCGGGTCTAAGGGCACACTCTTCGGTTCCGGCTACAGACCGTAACCCGGCTGTCAGTTCGGCAAGAGCAAAAACCCGAGGAACCCTACATGAAAAATCGTAAGGAAGACAAAAATTTCTGGACATTCTGATTGCGCTCGCTCGCCCGACACAGATAACAGAAATCTGAAGTACACTTCCTAGCCACCCCTTCGGTTCCAGCTGCAGACCGCAATCCGGCTCGCGGCCGGCAAGGACACAGCTTAACGGCTAATGCTCACTGAGAAAAGAACAAAATTGTTGGTCTAGTGCAAAACGACAAATTTTTCCATCATACCGAATAAACTGCAAGTATGTCCTCCTCGTACATATCTAACGCATAAACTATCGTTTGTGTTTATTTTTTTTGCATGAGTCAAAATCCCACCAAGTGCTCGAGCGAGACGTTGTTCACAACTCCCAGGACAAAAGGCAAAAAAAGAGCTTCGACTCGACTGGATTCTCCAACCGGCCCGAACCTCGGGGACTACACCCAGTGGGTGCACTCTCGCGCCCCCACGCAAAGACCCGCAAATGGCAAAGGCAGAAAAGAGCTTCGACCCGGCTCAATTTTCCAGCCGGCCCAAACCTTGGAGACTACACCCAGTGGGTGCGCTCCCGCGCCCCTATGCAAAGACCCGCAAACGGCAAAAGCAAATCCAACACTCAGAAAATTCAAATTCAAAAGCACTAGACAATATCATAACATGAGGAGGATGAAGCTCCCATCAGAGTTCAACATACCACGAGTTGTTCACACATACCACCGGATAACAACCAAGTTTCAAACAATACAGTTACTCTCGGCATCCTGAGGATTAGGCCTGAGGATCAGGGGAGGGCTCAGTGGCGTCCACTACAGTACCACTTGAAGAGGCAACGTCAGTAGCTGTCGGGTTAGAGGCGGAGCAGCAGTCTACAACAGAGTTGGAGCCTAGGTCCAGCCGAACGGCTCCATCCCTACCGGGTCGCTGAAGTCTCGATCCAGCTGTACGCAGCTCGCGCTCTTGACGCCGCAGGAGCGGATTTCAGGAACTTCGGCGTGAAGGCTTTCATAGATGATCCCTTGCCGAAATCCCCGGGCAAGACTCCGAAGATCCGCACCCGGGTACTAGGACTTGAGCAGAGCAAGCGCCATCTCCACGCCTCCGCACGCAGCCCACTCTCGCCCCATCTGAATGAGGTAAAGGGCGGTCCCGAGCCCGACAGCCAGCGTGTCAATGTTGGCAGGCGGATCGACGAGGGTCTAGAGATAGGTAAAGATCTCCAGGCCAACCTGGCGTAGCCGATCGGCCTCCTCGCTAACCACGGTGACAAGCTCCTCGAGGCGCAGGTCGCGTCTAGCCTCCTCCTCGGGCACGCGCAACAGCCTGGTCGGTCGCCTCGGGATAATGAGATGCAACCAACAGGACAGAAACTATTACAAACCGGCTGCGGCCAACGGAGCAAGTCCATGAAAGGAGAAGAAAGACTTACTGATGACCATCTCGGCAATGCGGTCCAGCTCTGCCTACGCAGCTTTCTCCCGAGCCTGGACCCTTTTCAGCAACTCCTCCTGCTTAGTGTACAGATCCGCGAGGTTCTTGAGAGTGTCGACGCGAATGTCGGCAGTCTTTTTGGCATGGCTGTCTACAGTCTCCATTTTCTTCTACTGCGCCACCAGGTTGTCGATCTGACCCTGGCGCGTGTTGTTGGAGTTTTGTAGTCAGAGCACCTCCGCTTTTAGCTGGTCCACCTCCCTCTCCTTGTCCACTATCATGGCTGCAGGATGATACCCGATAGTCAACAAAAATCGCGAAAAATTACACAATCGTGAAGACATGTCAGAGCAAGAAATCTTATGCCCCAGGTCTTGCGTGTTCTTTGCCATCTCAGAAAAAGCTTTCTGCGGAAAGAGAGAAGTGAAAAAGAGAACGAGTGAACCGGCCGAGGGAAAAGGACAACAACATGAAAAGACACCTACCTCCAAAGAAATGCCCAACATCTTGGCCTCGCCGAGCCCTTACTCCATCACCTCCACCAGGCGATGCACCTGGCCGAGGGAGACGGGTGCCGAGCCGGAAAGCTGAGCAAGGATGGCATTCAGCGTCAGCACAGATGGGGCTGGATTATGGACGGTTACCATCACTTCCTTCTCGTCATCAGCGGTGACCTGCGGGGGCCCCGCCACGACCAGTTCGGCGCCGCCACCGCGACCGCTTGCCGTGAGGCATCCGGTGTGGTCTCCCCCATTTGCTCAACCCAGCCAGCGGTTAGACCCGTCAAAGCATCGCTCCAGTACGGGTTCACACCGGTCGTTAGCTGGGGCGGAGGAGTGGTGGCGTCGCGCCCGGCCTCAAACATCTAAGCAATCTGAGAGGCGGCCATGGCACGATGCAGAGATGCCCGTGCAGCCGGCGGGGACGCGTCTGTCGCGGTCAAGGTAGCCCTTCACCGAGCCGCTGGCCGGTGTGGCGGTGGTAGCACCAGAGCTGTCCAGCGACATCGCCTCACTAAAGGAGTAAATAAAACTTAGCGAGAAGGGCAAGTCAACAATACAAAAGGCTAAAGGGATTAGAAAGGCACATACTCAGCGACGGTCGGCATGATCACCACCGGCCTTTGCCGATGAGGCTTCTTCGGGCCGCCATCGGCTGGAGCGGTGCTAGACACCACCCGCTTCCCCTTGGCCTTCGCCGCGGCATCAGGGGAAGGAGGTCCATCATCGCCATACATGGCTACGCAAATATGAGCAAACATCAATGTCCAGCTCAAAACAACAAATCGACAAACGGTCGCAAAGAGAAAACCCTTACTGTGTGGGTCCATCAATCCCTCGTCACCCCGGTTAGGGAAGCGCTCCGGCTCCGTCGGCGGGTACTTCGGCGGAGGACGATCAGCCAAGAAGTGGGGAAGCTCATGATCACCCATACCATCCTCCGCTAGCTGTTCCGTAAAGAGATACTCAAAGCAGGCAGATAAGAAATCCTTCCGGAAAAATCTACCCAACAAGAAAAGAAGACTAACTTAGGCGAAAGGTGGCCTCGGTGGCCCCGGTGGTCCGGCCTGCAGGAGTAGCGCCAGCTGTTCTCCAGGTCCTCCTTCAGATCATGGCGAGCCTGTCTCAGAGGGCCTTGTATGACACGTCCAGCCGGGACTACCGGGTGGGATCATCGGGGCCGGACAAGTGGCACATCTTGTGCGACCGTTGCTACAGCGGAAGCACCCGGCGGGCCATCCAAGACAAGGTGATGTCCCTGATGATAAGCCGCTCCGTCTCCACCGGCACCCGCACCAGGGCGGCCATCCATTTGATGTCCGCCTGGGTGCCCAACCCCTTCAAGGTCCATGCCTTTCGGGTGGAGGGTACGTTGGCGAAGACCGGAAGCCGGATCTAGTCAACTTTGGGTTCATTGCTCACATAGAAATATGAGCACTGCTAGGGCTTCACCATGTCGGGGAGGTCGAACCACGACATCTGGACGTAGGCCGCGGATATATGGCGCAGCAGCCAGTTGATGGCAACAATCATGGCCACTTTTTATTGGGACTCTAAGTGTAGAGTGTTGTAGCAAGCTTCTTTTCTTCACAAGGGTGACTCGAGGGTTTATATTGAACTCTCGGGGAATTGGTTATAGAAGGGTTTTTGTCTTCTCCTCTTATAGCAACCTGTAAAGCAAAATAATTTGTCTTGTGTCCCCAACTCTACCAAGTGGTTGTGAAGCACAAGGTTTCGTATTAGTAATATGAAATAAAATATAAAGTAAACTAAAATAAAAAATAGTAAATAAAGTAAAGTAATACAAACTAGATGATATGGAATATAGTAGAGTTGTTTTTGCGTTTTTATGAGTGATTGCAAGTAGACAAAGTATTTTTGTATTTTCAAAATAATAAATTGCAGAAAATATAAAAGATAGTAGATGCAATGGAAATGTGTTTCTTATGATTAAAATTGGACCGGGCTTTATGGGTTCACCTGTCTACTCTATTTTTAAGTTGTAGTGATCACATAACAATTCATCAATGATAAATTTTCATGGAAATTCTATATGTGTTTGATAAGGAATCAATATGGGCATCACGTTCTAACATAGAGATGAAATACATCTCTTTTATACTTCTGAAGAAAGGGAAACTCCATGCAATCTTGAATTAAGAACAAATCAGAGTATAGCTTTAAGTAATATAACATGATGTTTGAAATACAAATATGCTACCTTGATCTAACAAGATTATCACACTGTCACATGATAACTATAGTACATGATTTCACTTTATCCCTAGTGAGGTAGCAAAATAAAGGTAAAAACCAAAATAGATCTTGAATATTGTTTGTCACAATTCAATCACTACCACCATGCTAGTCCATCTAATACACACTTCTCCCCATACAAGTTCTTGCATACAAGTTGGATCAAAACAAGCAATTAAGAACAGGATACATGATATGCATCTACCAATACATCTTAGACAAAATAGATTCCAATCTTAAATATCAAATCATAGAACAAAAATCCACCACATAGGAATTACAAATATGTCCATAATCATGTAGGGCATCTCATATGGTACTGATCTATGAAGAACAAGAGAGAAATAGATCAAGCTACTGCCACAAACCCATAGCCCATAGGTGGACTACTCCCTCTTCATCATGGTGATGATGCTGGAGATGTTGGAGATCCCCTCGGAGGTGGCTCTGGCGGAGTTTCCATCTCCAATCTTTGCTGGATCTTACTTTGTTTGGTGGTGTTTTCATCTCTGGTGTCTTCGTCTCGAGGACTCCCTTGGGGATCCTTATATAGGGGTTTTTAGGTTAAGAGAACTCCGTGGGCGAAAGAATCAAGGCAATCGGATGGCCGAGGAGCAAATGAGGGTAGGTGGCGCGCCCACCTGGGCTAGGCGTGCCACCTAGGCTCTTTTGGGCCTCCTAGCCTCCAGGTGAGGTTCTTGCACTCCAGATGCTTCTTGTGGATAAATATTGACATCCCCAAAAGTTCAGGTCCATTTGACTCCGTATAGGTCCTGAAACATCAAAAGCATTGAAAACATGGTTTTTCTGCCCTGCTGGTTATAACCAAAATAAAAGGGATCATTGGTAAATCCCCAAAAATTAATGTAAAACATGGATATAACATTATATATGATGCAAATATGTGGGAAAACATGTTAACAAACAACAAAGTTCATGTATGCATTTTACATGCATCAACATCCCCAAGCTTAACCTATGCTCGTTCTCGAGCATGAAGGTGCTAAAAACTAAACATGGACTTTGGAGTTTGTTACCTTTGCTTCTTTCATTATCATGTAAAGTTCATAGGCTCAATTCCTTTCAATGAAACATAATATGCAAGTGTACTATCAAGTTGTATCTTTTACACATCTATAAGCATGTTAAACAATAAGTAATGGTGTGATAAAACAAATGATGAACAAAACAAACCTTCAAGCACACTTTGATGAACCTATAGAATAAGAGACTCTTTTCATGATAGGCATTGGTGTTTTATGCCTTTATTTTTGGGCTACTTATTACTGTCATGCCCTTGACTAGAAGACTCGCTTCTTAGTTTCATGTATTCTCTTGAGATGTTTTGCATCCCGTGCCGAAAGTAAGCATTGAATACATATGTTAATCCTCCATAAAGAATGTAAAAATAAAGTTTTGAGCTATGCAGTTCATGTCAACAATACTAATAAGGATGGGGTTCCAAGTATCTTTTATTTCAAAGCTTCATATGGTTTATGTGATAAACATCTTACAAGTTGATTGTTTCATGCACCATACCTATGACCTTGCACTCATGCTACTCAACTTAGGCCTGGCATTGTATGCACATGTTGGTCTTAGAAACCCCATCACTGAAGTACCTCTTGCTCCCTGTGTAGCTATATGCCCCCCTTTTGTATTTATTTATTTAGCATAGGAGTTAATATAATTCCTTGGTGATGTTCAAGGTGGGAGGGGCAGTATCTCTAATCCATAAGAACAAGAAAAATAGACATATGAATCATATCAATAAGGATCATCATGATGTAAGTTTCCACCATGAGTTGCCGCACGACGCATGGATTTGACTAGCGGTTCAAGAGCGTTTTCTCTCAACATGCCTACTCCAGTATGCACACTTTATTTCACATCGACGCAATCCATAGGCAAAACTTTAACATGATTAATTATCAACATTTAACATTGAAAGCTTGTTCCATGATAGCTTGGTTTGGCCAACAACAACTAATAAGATGTAAAGCACAAAAAATTCCATAGTGGTATCACCCCAAACCTTACTTTCTTATGAGCTTTAAAATACATGAAAAGGGTGTTTTTAAGAATGTTTGGAGGATTAACATACATACTATACTTGAAAGTAGCTTTTGCCACAAATAGGTGGATATGCCTAGTCTAGTTTATGGGGTTTGGAACAAGTCTTAGCTTGTATTGTGAAGGCTTAGGAAAAAGAGATCTAAAGAGTGTGCCATCTAGTTTATAATGCCAACATTTATTTTATCACCTTGCTCCCTAATGTTTAACATGAATATACACAAGCAAAGGATACAAATTAATAGGCATAAAACAAATCATACTTCATATAAAGTACTCGAGCTTAAGAACTAGACACAACATGAATTTTAGCCTTTTGCTTTTATCTCCCCTTTTCTTTTATTTCAAGGCATTCTTATACATTTTTAATCTCATCATGTCAAGGTTTCTTTTCATTAGCTTGATCATAAACATTTATAAATATATTTGTGGTGGTCCTTCTAATGCAAAGCAAAAGTAAAATAAACAAAACAGACACTCCAAGTTTCTACGATAGTTTTATGTTGTTTGAAAAACAAAGTTTAGAGGTTTGAAAAATGAGAGTTTAATAGGTCTAGTGGGGTGCCTTGGGCATCCCCAAGCTTATGGTTTTCACTATCCTTGGATTGTTCTTGGTGTGATGTTCCTCTATTCCCTGTCAAAAAACTTCAACACGAAACTTCTTCTCCCATCTCTTTTCTGAGTGGTGACATTAGTAACACAAAAGTATAATAGTTGCTACATATATATCAAAGACAAAATTCTTCTAAATGTTCCAGCAAGCATATAATGTTCCTACATATCCCTAGCATATAATATGACTCATATCAATCATTTTAGGAAAGTTGGGATCGGTTAAAACAAAATATGGCAGAATTTGTCCAGATTTTCAGCAGCAGGAAAATGATTTTTTCCCACTTAAACATGTCAGGAATTTTATCCAATTTTTGTGCATACAGAGGATGAAAAGTTGCAAATACTTTGTAAATATTAGTGCAATCGGAGTTACAGAAAAATCAGAAAATTCTTGCACTATAAACTATTCTGCACAAATTTGCTACTCCATATGTTTAGCAACTTTTAACATCCAAAATGGGTTCCACTTGGTACTTTATTAAAAATTACAGAAATAAAACCAAAACAAAACTCTCTTGCTACAGCAAGAGATCAAAACAAAAATCCAAAAGAAAATAACCGGGTTGCCTCCCGCAAAGCGATTTCTTTATAGACATATAGCTAGGCTTTCCTTACTTGGTTTAAGTGATATGAAATTCATGTGGTAGCTTGTGCTTCTTTGCTACCTGTCGTGGAAATGGCCACGGCAGTCACTGCCATAGGCAGCGATTGATAGAATTGGGGGCGAGAGCTGGTGGCCATCTGCGGTGCGAGGTGGGGGCGGATGCACATGGATTTACCCAGGTTCGGCCCCCTGGAGGGTAAAGACCTACTCCTGCTAGATTAGATTGATGGAGAGCGAGTTACAAGGGTGGCGAGCTCGGCGTCTAAGCAGCGAGTCGCTTGAAGGGGTGTATGATGGAACGTAAGTCCTCAAGCTACCCTAGGGAGGTTTATATATGGGGCACCTCGCTAGGGTTTACAATTTACAACCGAACAAGATATGGTCTCAGAGCTTTTGACCTAATCCGTCTGGGCTTCAGTTACACTTCTGGGCCTCCAATCTCCAATCGCCAGGCCTTCATCTCAGTCGCATTCCAGTCGCCGTCCTGCAGGCCTACTTGCGAGACCTTTGGCCCGATCGGAACGTCCTGCTAGGCATACCCCATTCGGCATATCACCATTAGTAGTCCCCGAGGCCATTGTTGATTCAAACGCAGGTGTCCATTTGGCAGTCGGAGTAGGCGAGTCCAATTTGGAAGCCTAGTCGAATCAGCGATGGACTTTGTTGAGAACCGAGGAAATTTTCCACCGAGCTTCCAGTCGTACCTTTGGCAAATGCGTTTACCACCGAGTTGCTGCTCCTGTCGACCGGACAAGGTATAGCTGTAGGCGAGTCGAGTGGAGGAAGTTGGACCGTTAGCTGGGTCAAACTAGCCGTTGGGTAATCCAACGGTAACTTCGGCACAATTACCACGGGTAACAACTACCCCGAGATTGGCGGGTAACGCTTCTTTATAACGAGAGCGATGGATCAGTCCTGTAGACCTTTCCTCACATTTCTCACCTTCGTGCATCCATTCTCTTTGTCTCTCCTTGATCCAGATTCCCTAGACCGAGTGATCTTTCTTTTTTCCCGATGGCACCTCCGAAAGATCTGTGGGGGAAGTCCAAGTGCACCGTGGTGCAACTCAAGTCTTTTGAGGACACGGGGGTCCTCTGCAAGGGGAATTGGCGGATTCCCGCGCCCTCCAAGGTCGAGCTGAAACCACGCGCCGACGAGATCATATGCTTCCCAAGCCACTTGGAGAGGGGCTTGGGATTCCCCACCTCGGTATTCTTCCGTCGGTTCTGCGCATACTACACGATCAAGCCGTTGGATCTTGGCCCGCACAGCATCGAGCAACTGGCAATCTTCGTCGCCTTCTGCGAATGCTACCTCGGCTGTAGGTCGTACTTCCCACTGTTGGAGCTGTTCCACGGTCACATCAGGCGTGAGGGGTCCGGCGGCCCGATCTTGGCGGCAGGTGGCGTTACGTTCCAGTTGAAGCCGAAGGCCAACTTCTTCAAGCTCTTGCTGCTGAAGAAGGCCGCGAGCGAGTGGAAGAAAAGCTGATTCTATGTGAAATAATCCACCCCCTCCGGCGAAGTGGCGCTTCCCGAGTTCATCACGGAGAGAAGCGAGCCCCATCGGCTAGCAGCGGACAAGCTCCCCGATGATCAGAGAATGGCCGTCGCAGAGATGATGGACTAGATCCAGAAGCTGAAGGACCAAGGATTGTCCACCATCAATCTATACAACTGTTGGCTCGGGCGACGCTTGGTCCCGTTGGCGACCCGGCCCCATTGGATGTATGAGTACACCGGGAAGAATGATCCTTCTCGGACCATCAAGGAGCCGTGGGATGCCGTGAACTACAAGACCGCCCTAAAGAAGATCACCAACGCGGAATTTACCACCAAATCGGCCGGGCTCGCCCCGTACGTGCCCGAGAAGAATGAAGCTCCCACGGTAAGCCACTCTCACTAGATTTGTCTTCAGTCATGGCTCTCACAGGGGAATTTGCAACCGCATCCTTTGATGTTTGTTCGTGGCCATTCCCAGTTGTTTCAGGTTCTCGAGGGCTAGCTTCCTCCACTCGACGAGGAGGTTCCCAGAGAGCTCGAAGAGGGGTCTGAAGGGAACTCCTCCGAGGGCGAATAAGAAGAGAGGAAGGTTCCCCCCAGCGCCCGTGGCTTGCAAGACTCAGATGCAGAAGCAGCGCGAGATCGATGCGAGCCGCAGTCTTGATGAACAGGATGAAGATGACGACATTTTGCAGGAGCACAGTTCGCGGCGCACCGCCACGCCAACGATACCCGCGCGCAAACCGAAGTCACCCGTGAAGAAGCGTGCTCTGAAGCCAGCGTCGCCACCTAGGTCGGCGTGGCGTTCGGATCGGACGATGAGTCCGATGATGATGTGACCAAGATCTCGCCTAAGGTCCCGGAGGATACGACTCTGATGATGGGACCGGAGGTAGCGGACGCGATGGTGGAGATAGAAGTTCCGCTTGCGGTGATCGCGCTGACTGTCTCGGCCGCATCGGAGCCAGGAGCTGCTAGAGCTACGGCGAGCAAGTTGCTGCGACCGGCGGGAATGACCGCGTCGTCCGGCCCAGAAATTCCGGAGACCACGGCTTCATCATCGAATAAGCCCGCGGTGTCATGGGCCTCGGATGTTTTTGAGAAGGGTCTCTCATGCAAGCTGGGCCCAGAATTGGACAAACCCGCCCACATCAGCACGGGGTTACGCGTTCTTCCGGTTGCCAAGTGAGTTGCGACTTTTCCTTTCTATTCTTGGGTGCTTTCTTGTATGATTTCTTTGCTGAATTTGGTGATTTTGTAGGCCCGATGCCAAGAAGATAGGTCGCCCTTTAGTGGCTAAGATTCCGCCGGTCGTCACCATAGGGGAAGGCGATCCCCTAGGAAGAGGAAGCCTGCTGCGGACGTCGCGCCTGCTGAGGGTGCAAAGAAGCCGAGGGGGGATGCCGACGATGCTGCGGCAGTAGACAACACCAGGGGGAATGACCCTGCCACCAACGCCGAGGAGGTGGCGGTCACCCTATCGGAGCCAGCTAAGGGGGCTCCATCGACAAAACCACCGGCCCCAACGACTAGTGCCCCGACGAGGGAGTTTGCGTCGTTTCCACGCTTCATGGTGAAGGGTTTTCCGTTCATGGTGGAAAACCAATCTCCGGAGATGCCGGAGATTGTTGATGAGGATGTAGGGCTTCGTCGCGGGCATATCTTCTTTGTAGTTCCTTCAACGGACGCCAGTGGGCTTCATAGCATGCTTGGTGCTGCCATTCAGGTATGTCCAGTCCCCGAGTGCCTGGTCACTGAATTTCAGCGGCTAGGCACTAAAATTCTTCTAGTCGCCAGTCCCCGAGTGTCAAGTCGCTGAATTTCAGCGGCTAGGCACTGAAAGTTTTCTAGTTGCCAGTCCCCGAGTGTCTAGTCGCTGAATTTCAGCGGCTAGGCACTAAATTTTTTCTAGTCGCCAGTCCTCGAGTGTCTAGTCGCTGAATTTCAGCGACTAGGCACTAATTTATTTCTAGTCACCAGTCCCCGAGTGTCTAGTCGCTGAATTTCAGCGGTTAGGCACTAAAATTGTGGTTTTGCAGTTGCTGATTGTTCATTCTGTTTGCAGGGCTTGCAGAGGGAATCGGCTGATCGGCAATCTGCGAAGGAGCGCCTGGAGCGTGACCTGCGCGTGGCGCAGGAGGCTAACCAATGACTCCAAGAGACTGTCGGTGACTAATTGTTTTACTCGGCGATCGTGAGCTGCTGGTGTTTGCGGGAGGCTGACTATTGTTGCTATTCCTTTTAGATGGTCTTCCGGCTGCCATTGCCGAGGACCGGGTGGGGTATGTCCCGGCTGCGGAGCTGGACATGGCGAATGGGTGGATCGACTCGTTGGTGAAGGAGTTGGAGGAGGCGAAGGCGTTGATGATCTCTTCTGAGGAGAGGGCCAAGGCCGCGGTCGCTGTAGCAGAGGAGGATAGGAAGGCTGCTGATTCAATCATCCTTGGGCTGCAGGGCGATCTTGCTGCCCTTGAGAAGCATGTGACAGAGAATTGCCAGAAACTCCTAGGTGAGTGGTTGCTCTTCTCTTTGATTTATGCGGTGAGTCCCCGAGTGGGTGAGTCCGTAGTGACATTGGGTGTCTAACATTGCAGCTTTGATAGGGCAAGGAGATCCGATGGTGCAGACCTTCAATGCCTCACAATGCGTGACCGTGGCGGTGAACGCGGCCACCGCCTCGGTGTTGTCCGTCCAGGCTGTGCTTCAAGGGATGTCCCCCACCGAAGTTATACCTGGGGGACTGACTGAAGTATGGCGCTACCTGGAGGAGGCGCCTGCCGTTGTAGAGTGGATGGCGTGTTCGGCCTTCAGGTGTGGGGTCACCACGGTGTTGAGCCTAGGGCTCGCGTATTTCCCTAACAACATCGACCTCGACGATGTCACCAGCGGCTACCCTTTGACGACTGGCTCGGTGGAGATGTTGGAGGTGTTGAAACTAACCACCAAGGTTGCTCCCTTCGCGGATCGGGTGCTGGTGATGGGGGACTTGCTTCCGTACCAGGAGACGGTGGTGGCACCGGGCGACCCTGAGCCGGAGCAGCGCGACCTGAAGTCGGAGCATCCCTTCCGTTCGGTGCTGTCGAAGTCGCTGACGATGTACCTGATGAATCCGTGGGAGCCATTCGTCCGGGTCAAGGGCGGTGGTGGTGCTTCTTCGTCGGAGCCTACAAAATAGATATCTTCCCTGGGGCTTTTGTAAGTTATGCCTGATAGCCATTTTGTGATATGAACAATACATATGTAAGTAAGGGGAGTCAATCAACTCGCAATGCATGGTCAATTATGTGATATGTTGACTTCTGTTTGAGCGAGTCCCCGAGCGCATCCGCCCTTTAGTGGGGTATAACTCGTTTATGTGCATGTGTGTGTGTTTTGGGTTTAGGCTGATTTGTCGTGGCGTGTGGGGCCAGTCGCCTTGCGACTCTGAAGGGGCGAGTCCCCGAGCACGAGTGAGGTTGCTTTAGGCGAGTCCCCGAGCATGGTACTTAGCCGTCTTGGGTGTGTGTGTGTGTGCCTATTGTAAGGTCTGATGCGTTGTTTGTAACGTGTCTCTTCCCCTGGCTCAGAAAGACAGTCGCGTGGTGAGTCCAAGGCAGCTCTCTTACTTGGTGTGTTCCCGAGCCGCGTGAGGTTTTCTTATTGCAAAGTCCCCGTGCGTGGTACTTAACCATTCGAGTCGCTTTGCACGAGGATGGGGAGGACAGGTCGATGTGGGAAGCGTTTATCGGTCGTCTCGGCCTGGTAGGCCAGTCGAGCGGGGTGACTCTGATGGTGGCTCCGGGTTGGCATGTTCATGGACGACACAGGGCCCAAATATCTTTGGTGCCGTTGGGTCGCACTACTTAGCCGTGCCGGTCGCTCGACCAAGGGTTGACTTCCGTAGGTAGCATATTGCTAAATGTACGAGTGCGAGTGGCACAAGAAGATGGCGAGTAGGCACAATTTGTGTGATCCGAATATATTTCATTATATATTATCTGGGTACAAGTTTGAGTTCTATGTATAGAACTTTCGGAGGAGGTTTACATTCCATGGCCTCCCGACCTCAAGCTGGCCATTGCCTCGTATGTCGATGAGGTAGTAGGCGTCGTTGCCGAGGACGCACCCTATGGTGAATGGCCCTTCCCATGGGGGGAAAGCTTGTGCATGCCCTTCTTGTCCTGGACCAGTCGTAGGACCAAGTCGCCTTCCTGGAAGGTGCGGGTCCGGACTCGGCAGCTATGGTAGCAGCAGAGTCCCTGCTGGTAGATGGTGGTGCGGGAGCGAGCTAGGTCGCGTGCTTCATCGAGCTGGTCGATGCTGTCTTGGCGGGCGATCTTGTTTATCGCCTCGACATAGTTGGCGACTCGAGCTGAGTTGTGCTCCAGGTCGGTTGGCATTACAGCCTCGGCACCGTACACCATGAAGAAGGGCGTGAACCCCGTGGAGCGGTTGATGGAGGTGCGGACCCCCCATATTACAAAGGGGAGCTCTTTGACCCAGCATCCTAGGGTTCGCTCGAGGGGCACTTGAAGGTACGGCTTGATCCCGTGGAGGACGCTCTGATTAGCGCGTTCTGCTTGGCCGTTCGATGCCGGATGGGCGACTGAGGCGAGGTCGAGTCGTATGATGTGCTCTTCGCAGAATTCTGCCATGGCGCCCTTGGCAAAGTTGGTGTCGTTGTCCGTTATGATGCTGTGCGGGTAGCCGTACCGGTAGATGAGCTCGCAGAGAAACTTGGTGGCCGTCTTGCCGTCACACTTTTTGATCGGCTTGGCTTTGACCCATTTGGTGAACTTGTCGACCGCAACCAGGAGGTGGGTGAAGCCGGATGGGGCCTTCTTGAACGGGCCGACCATGTCCATGCCCCACACGGCGAATGGCCAGGTGATGGGGATGGTCTTGAGTGCCGAACCAGGGAGATGCGTCTGGTTGGTGTACTTCTAGCACCCGACGCATCGTTGGACGATGTCGGTGGCGTCGGCATGCACGGTGAACCAGTAGAAGCCATGATGCATGGCTTTGGCGACCAGCGACTTGGCGTTGGCGTGATGGCCGCAGTCCCCGGCGTGGATGTCCTGGAGGATCTTGCGTGCTTCTTCTGGCTGTACGCAGCGCTGGAACACGCCGGTCACGCTGCATTTGTGGAGCTCGCCGTTGATGATGACGAAGGATTTGCAACGGCGCACGATCATTCGTGCTTCCGTCTCGTTGCTTGGAAGGATCTTGTGCTCTAGGAAGGCGACGTATGGTGCAGTCTAGTCGCTGGGCTCTGTGACCATGGCGACAAGGGCGGGCTCGGGATGTAGTGGTATCCCGATGTCGATCTCCTTTGGCGGGGAGACCAAAGGCTTGTGGATGATGTTGAGGAAGACTCCTGCGGGTGGCGTTTGCCTGGCTGACCCGATTCGCTAGAGGATGTCTGCCTCCTCGTTCTTTCGCCTGTCGATCCACTCGACTGAGTAGCCGGCGAAGTTCCCTCCGAGCTGGTCGACCGCTTGGCGGTACACTAACATCGTTGGGGAGACGGCGTCGCAGGTCCCAGCGACTTGGTCGGCAACTAGGTCGGAGTCGCCGTAGCACCGTAGGCGATTGACATTCATCTCCTTGGCGGCCCGCATGCCGTGAAGGAGGGCCTTGTACTCGGCCATGTTGTTGGTGCAGGGCGTAAAGTCGAGGCGGAGCACATAGCGTAGCTTGTCTCCCTTGGGTGAGGTCAGTATGACCCTGGCCCCTGCGCCGTTAGTGTTCTTGGAACCATCAAAGTGGAGGACCAGTAGTGGACGTATAGTAGCTTCTCCGGCTGCTGTGCTTCTTCCCAGTCAGTGAGGAAATTGGCCAGGGCTTGCGACTTGATCGCTTTCCGTGGCTCGTACTTGATGTTGTGGATGCCGATTTCAATGGCCCACTTGGCCACTCGCTCATTTGCTTCGCGATTGCGGATGATATCCTGTAGTGGCACGTAGGAGACGATCGTGATTGGGTGCTCCTGGAAGTAGTGCGAGAGTCGCCGCTGGGCTCGGAATACCGCGTATACTAGTTTCTGGTACTGCGGGTAGCGCTTCCTTCAATCCGGCAGGACCTCGCTGACGTAGTAGACAGGGCGCTGTACTGGGCGCTCCTTGCCCTATTCTGGTCATTCTACGACCATCAGGGCACTGACGACTCGAGTGGTAGCCGCCATGTAGACGAGCATTGGCTCTTTGTTGACTGGGGCGGCGAGTAGTAGAGCCGCGAGTAGCACTTCTTTGAGTGCTTGAGCATGTTGTCTGCTTCTGCGTCCCATTGGAACATGGGGTTCTTGTGCATCAGGCGGTAGAGGGGCATTGCCTTCTCACCGAGCCGGGGAATGAAGCGGCTAAGAGCCGCGACTCGCCCGGCCAACTTCTGGACGTCGTGCAGGCACTCGGGTTTCCCGAGCCGCGCGATGGTGTCTATCTTGGTAGGGTTCGCCTCGATGCCCCGCTTGGAGACCACATATCCCAAGAGCTATCCGGTGGGGACGCCGAAGGTGCACTTCCCTGGGTTGAGCTTGATGTTGTACCTCTGCAGATTTGCGAAGGTCTCGGCCAGGTCAGCGAGCAGGTCATCCTGGTGGGTGGATTTAACCACCACATTGTCGATGTAGACATGGATGTTGCGGCCAATTTGTTCCGCGAGGCACTCCTGCAAGCACCTTTGGTAGGTGGCGCCGACGCTCTTGAGGCTGAACGTCATGGCTCTGTAGTAGAAGGCGACGAATGGCATGATGAAAATCGTCTTCTCCTCGTCCTCGACCGCCATTTTGATCTGGTTGTAGGCATAATACACGTCGAGGAAGCACAGCGACTCTGGTCCCGCGGTCGAATCGATTTTTTGGTCGATGCGCGGTAGGACGAACTCCTCCTTCGGGCAGGCGTTGTTGAGGTTGGTGTAGTCGATACACATTCTCCAGGTATTGTTCTTTTTCAGGACCAGGACTGGGTTTGCCAGCCACTTGGAGTATTTGATGGGCTGAATGAAGCCCGCGGCTAGCAGGCATTGTACTTCTTCGGCGATTGCTCGATGACGCTCTTCATTGAAGGGCCATAGCGACTGCTTTACTCGTTGCACTTTGGGGTCAGCGTTGAGTTTGTGCTCAGCGAGTTCCCTTGGGACACCCGACATGTTAGATGGTTTCCATGCAAAGATATCACGATTCTCACGTAGGAACCCTATGAGCATGCTTTCCTATGTGGGGCTCATGTGCGCCCCGATGGTGATTGTCTGGCTGGAGTCACCCGAGATGAGCTCGACAGTGCGGGTGTGTGTGGTCCCTCGAACGTGGAGCTCATGCCAGTTGGCTTCTTCAGAATGGTGGGGTCGTCCTTGTTGATGTTGCTTGTGTACTTCGCGAGCTCGTCTACATGGTTTGTTTCCGCGGTGATGATGGCGTCAGCGAGCTCGGCGCCTTCGTCTTCGCACTCCACGGCCATGTCGGGGTCACCGTGGATGTTGATGATGCCGCTTGGCCCTGGGAGCTTCATCATGTTGTAGGCGTAATGCGGGGTCGCCATGAACTTGGCGAACGCCTAGCACCCTAGGACGCAGTGGTAGGGCCTGCTGAAGTTCACCAGCTCGAAGACGATTCGCTCGCTGCGGAAATTCGCTGGTGTGCCGAAGGTGACTAGCAGCATCACCTTGCCGATCGGATATGCCTTCTGACCGGGGACGATGTTGTGGAAGGTGGTGAGTGTCGACTCGATCGCTGACTCCGGGAGGTGCAGCCTCTTGAATGTGTCCAAGTACATGATGTTGATGGAGCTTCCGCCGTCCATCAGCATCTTGGGCAGCCAGTAGTCGGCCACTTTAGGCCTAACCGCCAGGGCGACTCGCCCTAGATATTCGATCCTGGGCACGTGATCCTGGCGACTCCAGGTGATGCTTTGCTCGGACCAGTTGAGGAAGCAGGGGATGTCAACTTGGGTCACCGCATTGACGGCGACCGCACGAGCGAGCACCTTCTTCTCGCGTTTGTTGTCGAGCCTGGTGAAGGTGTATAGTGAGTCGACGGTGTTCCCGAACCCGTCGGCATTGTTGTTGTACCTTGGTGGGTTGTTGTTGGGGTCCTCCCTTGCTCGCCTTGCCTTTTCTATCTCCTTTAGAGAATGGCAGTCCGCGGTGGTGTGAGTGGCGGGTTTTCCCTCCCTGCTATGGTAGACGCAAGGCTGGTTGAGCAGGGCGGCGGGGTCAAATTTCAGCCTCGCCGCGTTGTTGGCACTGTAGTTTCCGCTATCGCAGTAGTTTCCTCCGTCGCGGTGGAAGTTCTTCGAGTCGCGTTGGCCTTTACTAGCGTTAGCGACGAAGTCGACTCGCCCTTCATTGTGGCGCTTGCCAGTGAGGCGGGTGTTGCTGTAGCGCATGTCGTGTTGTCGCCCGTTGTCGTGGCCGCTGATGCGAAGTCTTCCTCCCAACTCGTCGTTAGAGTCCTGGTTAGGGTCCTCCTCCGCGTAACGCTTGGCGATATCGAGGAGGTCAGGGATGTTATTGAGCGTCTGGTAGACCCTCTTGATCTTAGCGACCAGGGGTTCGTACTGGCACGCTTTCTTGAAGAAGTGGATCGATGTGTCCGGGTGGATGCCGGAGGCGTTGATCCATAGTTCCTGCCACCTCTGGATCCAGTGGCGGGTCGACTGGTGTTGTCCCTGGATGATCGCTCTAGGTCCTCAATGGTGGTGGCGCGGGTGTAGGAGCCCTCAAAGTGCCTGACAAAGGCATCCCGCATCTCTGCCCACGAGTCGGTGCTGTCAGCGGGGAGGGTGTTGATCCATTGCCGGGTCGCACCCTCCATCATCAGGGGAGGTAGCGAGCAGCTAGCAGGTCAGTGTGGCCGGCGATTCCCATCGCCATGAGGTATGTGTCCAGCCACACCGTTGGGTCGTACTTTTCGATCTCCTTGGGCGCCTTGAAGTTGGCGGGGTACTAATTGCCTTGGATCATAGGTCCGAAGCACTAGGGGCCGACTCGGCTGAGCGAGCCCCTGGGTTCGGGGTCGCCGCGGTTGGTGAGGGTGTGCCTCAAGTCATTGGGCTGGCGCACCCGCCAAGCCTGGTTGTTGATGATGTGTGTTCGGGCATCGATGGGTTGCCCGTTGGCGGCGATCATGTTGTTCACCGGCTGCGGCTCGTTGGTGGAGAGCGCAGGGTTGGCGGCCCGTGGCTGATGCACCAGGGGCTGGGGTGGTGGGCAGGTCACGGCGTTGGCGACGGTTGGAGGGCCGCTTGAGGCTGCCCTGCTTGCCGATGAGCGGCAATACATCCGCCCCCGCGGGACGACTTCCGCGGCTTGCTGCTCGACGGCCCTGGCGAGTAGGGCCTTGGCGTATTGGATCTGCAGCGCGCCCTCTCCTTGGACGTCGAGGTGGGCAACTG
Organism: Avena insularis; assembly: GCA_023614405.1. Taxonomy (NCBI): domain Eukaryota; kingdom Viridiplantae; phylum Streptophyta; class Magnoliopsida; order Poales; family Poaceae; genus Avena; species Avena insularis. The sequence continues at coordinate 307,996,568 of CM042684.1, forward strand.
CAGCGTCGGCCGTGATGACGTTGTCCATTGGAGTGGAGTACAGTGGGAGCCCATTGGCGTCACGGGTCTGTGGCGAGATTATGATCCACGGCTGGTCCGGTGGGGGCGTGCGACCAATGGGTGGCGGTGGGGCCCCGGTCACCGGTGCGCCAGGTGGTCGTTGTCGCCACCGGTGGCGGTTCTCGCAGACGGCGCCGCCATGCGTGTGGTCGCTGTCGTTGAAGTTCAGGACGCGCCCCGGATGTTGGAGTTCAGCGGTCCTACGCGGCGCTGGTGGTAGAGCGACAGCCTCGCGCTGCTGTTCGCCGAGGCGGAATTTCTCGGCCGCTAGTTTCCTTGCGCGTTGTGCCTCCTCTAGTCGCAGGCGGGCTTCCTCCACCTCTATGGCCGTGGCGGTTGGAGGGATCGGTGTAGAGTATGGATCTGGCGGGGCGACCGTGCTGCCCGCCATGTAGATCATGTTGAAACGATTGGATCTGGCACGGAAGTCCTCAGGGGACTCTGAGCCAGAGTCGGAATCAAAGATCCCAAGGATGGAAGAATCCTCGAAGTCTTCAGGGTTGAACACCCGCGTGATGGATTCCTCTTGTGATGCTACGGTGATGGATCCGTCGACCGAGGCAGGGGTTGCGGAGTCGGCATCATCATGGAGGGCCACGTCGTCCGCGACAGCGTTGGTCTCGACCGTGTTGCTGGCGGCCGAGTCGTATTCGGTGGTGAGGCGGCTGATGGAGCGGACCTGCTCCTCCGAGTGAAGATCATGGTGTGGCGGCGATCCGCCGACGATCATCGTTGTTGTCGGGTCAACTGCATCGGTGAAGCCGACGAATAGGTTGATAGTGTCGACCGGCATTATCGCGCTGTGGGTGATCGGGCGTGACGCCATGATGTAGCTGTTGGGCAGGATCTATAAGACCCCGCCGGTGGCGATCATGCAACCGGTGGCAAAACACTGATCGGTTGGCGAGTAGGGTCTCGCCACAGAACTCAGGCCAGTCTGGATAGGCCCCACGGTGGGCACCACTGTCGTGGAAATGGCCACGGCAGTTGCTGCCATAGGCAGCGATTGATAGAATCGGGGGCGAGAGCTGGCGGCCATCTGCGGTGCGACATGGGGGCAGATGAACATGGATTTACCCAGGTTCGGCCCCTCGGAGGGTAAAGACCTACTCCTGCTAGATTAGATTGATGGAGAGCGAAGCATGTGGGTGGCAAGTTCAAGGCCTCAGCGAGCCGCTTGAAGGGGTGTATGATGGAACGTAAGTCCTCAAGCTACCCTAGGGAGGTTAATATATGGGGCACCTCGCTAGGGTTTACAATTTACAACCGAACAAGATATGGATTCAGAGGTTTTGACCTAATCCGACTGGGCTTCAGTTACACTTCTGGGCCTCCAATATCCAATCGCTAGGCCTTCATCTCAGTCGCATTCTAGTCGCCGTCCTGCAGGCCTACTTGCGAGGCCTTTGGCCCGATCAGAACGTCCTGCTGGGCATACCCCATTCGGCATATCCCCATCACTACCTCCTTCTTCCTTAGAAAGTGTTCCATATATTTCTTGTGAGGAAATTGAAACTTCACATTTCCTACTTTTGTATCAATCACTACACATGTGGTTCTCAAAAAGAGTCTACCAAGTATTATAGGACTTGAGGTATTGCTCCCCATGTCCATGACAGTAAAATCAACAGGTACAAATGTCATATGCAATTCAACCATGATATCTTTAACTTTTCCTAAAGCATGTTTAGTTGAATCATTAGCAAGTAAAATATCTATAGAGCATTTTTCCATGTTTCAAATCAAGTAAATCATATAGATCTTTAGATAAAATTGAGACACTAGATCCTAAATCTAGAATAGCATGATGTGTGTCTTTTCAATAGTGATTAAAATATTGGGGAGCCATACATCCCCAAGCTTAGGTGGTATCATAGCTACATTATTATATCTTTCAATTTTTTATTTTATAACATAATTTGCTAGGTAGGAACCAAATCCTGCTTGATGACCATTAAAATATGGATCATTAGAAAACTTTTGCAATAAGTTAATGAGTTCATGCAAGCTACATTTATCAAGATCAAGTAGAGGTTCTTTTGTTTCATTTAGCATTTTGACTTCTTCTTCTACTTGTTTATCTCTATTATATAAATTGAAGGTTTCATGTCTATCATCAAATACATCTTCTGACAGTTTAGCTTTTTCAAGGCTTTCTTTGACTTTTACTTCTAAGAGTAGGCCATCTAACAATATATAACCATTGTTGGTAGTTATATTCATTAAAGAACCTCCACTCTCTTTATCTAAATAGGCCGTTGAACTCTTAGTTAACCCTCTATAGAATATATGCATTAACATCCAGTCTCTAAAACCATGTTTTGTTCCAAAAGCTATTTCTCTAAATCTTTCCCAAGCTCTTGTAAGAGGTTCATCTTTATTTTGTTTAAATATGATAATCATTTCCCAATGATGACCTATTATTTCAGGGGTTCCCAATCTTTCAACAAAAGAAGCTTTAACATTAAACCAAGAGCTAAAATTTCTGGGTGGCCATTTTAAAATCCAATCTAATGCCTTACCAGCAAGTGAATATGGAAAAAGTTTAACTTTAATCATACTATTTTTTTATTACTCATGTTTAAATATTTGCATCTTTCATTAAAAGTTCTCTAATGATGCATAGGGTTTTCATTAGGGTTCCCATAAAAACGGTTTCCATAAATGGCTTTAGTAGCTGCAGGGTCTATTTCAAATGGTTCAAATGGTATCTCACCTTCTTTTGGGGAGTTCTTTACACTAAAAGGCCAATAAGCTCTCTTTTCCTTTTTATGTGTTTTCGTGTTTTAAGGAAAACTTAAAAAGACTAAAAATAAGACAAAGTAAAATACTTTAAAAATCTAAAACGATAAGAAAAGGCTCAAAGTGGGGCAACCTCCCCAAGCTTGGGTTGTTGCACATGTTGATGAAGATGACGGCGCCAGAAAATTGTTGCAAGTGCCGCGAGAAATACCTTGTTCTTCAAACTTGCTCTTCAAACTTGATGAGGATGTAGTTGTGGTGTACCTTCGCCAACTCCCCAGCCACAGTGCTAGAACATACTTCTTGATAGCAACAATCGTGGCCACTTTTCATTGGGACTCCAAGTGCAAAGTGTTGTAGCAAGCTTCTTTTCCCCACAAGGGTGACTTGGGGGTTTATATCGAACTCTCATGGAATTAGGTATGGAGGGGTTTTTGTCTTCTCCTCTTCTAGCAACAAAAGTACAATTATTTTTCTCGTGTCCCCAACTCCACCAAGTGGCTGTGAAGCACAAGGTTTCGTATTAGTAATATGAAATAAAATATAGGGATTTCTATTTTTATGCCCCTGGTTCGTTAGTTGTACTCAGTTATCCCCAGCCGCTTAGTTTTTCCTCACTTTCCCCTCCCTCTATTCTGAAACCCTCACAGGCGCTCGGACGGGGGGATGCCGTCAGGTCAAAGGCTTGACGGTTACATGCTGACCGGCGGGACCGCGTTGGGGCGGGTCGTGCGTTGAGTGTTACGTTACGCCGCCTCAACCATTACATGCTGACAGGTGGGACCAGGATACATGGCATACTAGCCATTGATGGCCCAAAATATATCGAGCTCGTTGGGGAACCCCAAGAAGAAGGTATGATAAGCACAGCAGCAAGTTTTCCCTCAGTTATGAAACCAAGGTTATCGAACCAGTAGGAGCAAGGAAACACCTCCAAGGTGTTGTTGCCAACTTGGAATCCTGCACAACACAACCACGGAACTTTGCCCCCAACTTACAGTGAGGTTGTCAATCTCACCGGTTTTGCTGAAAACAAAGGATTAAACGTATTGTGTGAAAGATAGTAATAGCTTGCAGAAAGTAAACAGATAGTAAACAGTTGTAGATTGATGGTCAAAGAAAGGACCGGGGTCCATAGTTCACTAGTGGTGGTTCTCCTTAAGATAGATGACATGTGTGGTGAATAAATTACAGTGGGGCAATTGACAAACATCGAGAAAGCATACATGCATATACTAATCATCTTGACTCCTTTGAGATTTGATTGGGCATTACAACATTATACATAGACCGTAATCCAACTTCATCTATGACTAATAATCCACCTTCAGGTTATCATCCGAACCCCCTCCAGTATTAAGTTGCAAGCAACAGATAATTGCATTATGCATTGCATGTAAAGTAAACAATACGATTGTTCTATGAACAAAGGATTGTTGTTTTCTCCCTAATAGCAACAGCACATCTAGTACCTAAGAGATTTCTGTCACTTCCCTAGATTACTAGAGGCATGAACCCACTATCGAGCATAAATTCTAACTCTTGGAGTTGCTAGCATCTACTTGGCCAAGATAGCTACTAACAACGGAAAGCATGCAAGATCACAAATAACAAAGACATGATAGAATCAATAATCAATCTGAAATAGCATCTCAATATCCATCGGATCCCCACAAACACGACATATAGGATTACAAATAGATGATCTTTATCATGAATAGAGCTCACAAGATCTAAACATGATAGCACAAAGGAGAAGAACCAGCCATCTAGCTACTACATGGACCCGTAGTCCAAGGATGAACTACTCACGCATCACACCGGAGGCTTGCATGGTGATGAAGAAGGCCTCCAGGGTGAATTCTCCCCTCCTGCAAGGTGCCGGGAAGAGCTTTAGATCCCTCTCGATCTAGGTATGGAGATGACAGCGGCTATAGACTCTTTTGTGGAATTTTGATCGGGTACTTAGGGTTTCTGTATCGGAGGCATCTTATAGGCGAAAGGGGGGCCGAGGGGAGGCCCTAGGCGGCCATACCACCCCCTGGCGTGGCCAGGTGGTGTGGCGGCCCTCTGGTCCCTCTCCCTCTCGTATTCTGGCTCTGTGTCCCCCTTGGTGAAAAACTGACTTTGGCTTTTATCCCGTCCAATTCCGAGAATATTCATTTTCTGACTTTCCTGAAACCAAAAACAGCAGAAAAAAGGCAGCTGGCATTGTGACATCTTGTTAATAGGTTAGTCCAAGAAAGTGTATAAAAAGTACTCCAAAGTTGGAATAAAACATAAGCAAGTAGATAAAAACCAAGCATGGAACATCAAAAATTATGGATACGTTAGCAACGTATCAGCCATCCATCTCTCGCTAATTATGGGGGACGTGGTGTGCGACCTCGTGGGGCGCTATTGGTGGTTACGTAGGTTTTCTTTTTTGTTATTTTTATGATTATCCTTTTTAAGAGCGCCTTTTCCCCTCTCTCTCTCGCTAACAATTGTGTTTTTTTGCCCAAAAAGGTAGCGAATCTAGAGCAGCTTCTCTCTTCATTCATTATTCCTTTTAGCCCTCGTTTTTTCCCAATCTGGCAGCAAATCTTACCAACACCATAAATAAATTCAGTAAACAGAGCAGATGTAGATAAAGCAGCTAATATAATATAGGTTATATAGTACGGTACTTAATGAGGTTTGAGAATTAGGCTGCTCAGCAGCAGCAGCGGCAGCCAAGTTCAACACAGACAAGACAAACGAAGCTGCTTTACAGTAGCAGTAGCACAAGATCAGTGGCCCCTCATGGCCTCCGCTAGGAGGGCCTCCGCCTCCTCCCTCTAGCGCCTCTTCCACTTCTTGTTGCCTAGTCCCTTGACCTTGGGCGCCTTGGGATTGATCGGGGGCATGCGACCCTCCTTGATGGCCACCTTCTGGAGGTTGCGGAGGTGAAGGCCGAGCGCCTGGTGCTTGGCTCTGAAGCCGTGGACGTTAACGGACTCGCCGCAGGTCCTCATGTCCTTGGCATGCTTCACGAGGGAGTTGAAGTCGGTGGCGTGGAGCCTCCGTGTGGTACAGAAGGGGAACCTGTAGACGTCGCCGGTGAAGTAGTTATCATACTGGCCGGACTTCAGCCTCCTCAGCACATGACGAGGCTTGGTGTCCTTGGACTCGTCATCGCTGCAGACATCGCTGCTATCCTCCTGTTGGAAAAACAGTACACTACAATAAGGACATGATTGAGATACTTTGATTGTCGAGATTGATTATTTGCATAAATTAACCGATTGAGATCCCCTGATTATTCCCCAAATCTCAAACCAAATCGAATACTGATCAAAGTATCTCAAGGGAACGAGAGGGATTCAAATACGAACAGGGGATTCGTCGAAATACGAGATCTAACACAAAAGGATTAGCTACTATAAAAATACGAATAGCTGAACCCTAATAACATATGATCTAGCATCCAACGATGGGAATGGGGGAAGAACAAGGGAACAGGAGAAAACCCTAGTTACCTCCGACCATTGGTCGGCAATGCTGGTGTCGTAGGGGTTCTCCGGCCTTATGTAATCAACCTCCTCGTAGAGGTCCCAGCTGAGCGGGATCTGCCCGAGACCGGCTGGGGCCTCCTCGCCGGTAGCCTTGGAGGCGCTGATGGCCACCGCGTTGTTCTTCTCCTTCACTGGCGTGCTTAGGGTTTTCTTGGGGGTTTGCAGAAGGTGATGGGACAGTGGAGATGGTTGAGTGAGCGAGTGAGTTATGAGTGAGAGTGAGGAGGCCTATTAAAGGTGAAGGGAAGCGACATTTCATTGCACCACCGTCCACCATGTAACCCCGTACGCTACTGCATCGTGCATGGCCACATGTGTCCGCTACCGCCCCGTGCACTGCACACGTGTACCGTGAGTTACGTTTTTCCCTCGTGTCTAACCCTGGTGACTTAGTTTTGCTCAGTTTTGTCCTCGAGTGTGACATTGGCAGTTTGGTTGTGCTCAGTTTTTCCCTCCAGTACTAACACTACCGTGTGCAATATACTCAGTTTTACCCTCCGGTGGCTGGCCAACAGAGAGTCGACGAATGGGTTTTAGCTAGCTAATTGGGTAATTTTATGCACAACAAATTCAAAAAGATCAAAACATAGTGGCATCTACCAAGGGAGTCTTATTATGTGACCTTCCACCATAGTAAATGCATATAAATCAAGTTTTAACCAAAATCACCAATTCTCAAATCACCTACTCTCTATGAAGGTTCGTGGCTTTCTACTCAATCCTCTTCCCAAAACATCCCTCCCCAAAATGTAGTTTGTCTGAATGAGACAATAATTGTCAAACTACTGTATATTTGAATTGCAAATAGTTTGATGTATGCCAAGATGTATTTTATTGTATAAAAGACGCATTTGCCATTTTTTAAATCTTTTTCTATTTTCTATTTTCTATTTGAATCCCTTTATCAGTCTTGCCCTTGGTATTTAAGTTCTACTCAGTTTTGCCCTTGGCTCTTAACTTCTACTTAGTTTTCCCCTCTCTTGATCACAATCTCTCACACTTGTGCTCATCTTCGCTGCTATGCTCTGATTGGTTGAGACAGTTGTCACGCGGATCGTGCCCACCAACCGTTTATCCTCTGTGATCTAGCGGACAAGATAACCCCTATATCTGTCGGGGGCACCCCTCTATCCATGCAAAATAACGAGTTTGCCACTGGTACTTTAACTTCAGAAACAAATGAACTTGAATATAATTTGAAGGGAACGTGTTCAAAGGTGCATAATTTGTGCATTACATTCCAATCTATGAAAATGATAATCTTTCAAGATTTTCTTAGCACGACATTATCACGTATTAAGTGCAATTTCAAAGAGTTCAAAAGTGTATAATTTTCGTATACGCAAGTTTATGCATTATATTTCACTTCATGGAAATGATAATCTCTCTCAAGATTTTCTTAGCACAACATTATCATGTCCTAAGTGTGATTTCAAAGAGTTCAAAGGTGTATAAACTTCGTTTATGCAAGTTTATGCATTACATTCCACTCTATGAAAATGGGGGTGAAAATAATAATCTCCTAAAAATTTGTTAGCACATCATTATCACGTATTAAGTGCGATTTAAAAGTGTTCAAAGGTTTATAATTTTTCGCATATGCAAGTTTGTGCATTATATTCCACTCTATGAAAATGATAATCTCTCAAGATTTTCTTAGCACAACATTATCACGTATTAAGTGCGATTTCAAAGAGTTCAAAGGTGTATAATTTTCGTATACGCAAGTTTATGCATTATATTTCACTCCATGGAAATGATAATCTCTCAAGATTTTATTAGCACAACATTATCATGTCATAAGTGCGATTTCAAAGAGTTCAAATGTGTATAAACTTTGTATATGCAAGTTTATGCATTACATTCCACTCTATAAAAATGAGGGAGAAAATAATAATCTCTCAAAAATTTGTTAGCACATCATTATCACGTATTAAGTGCGATTTAAAAGTGTTCAAAGGTTTATAATTTTTGCATATGCAAGTTTGTGCATTACATTCCACTCTATGAAAATGATAATCTCTCAAGTTTTTCTTAGCACAACATTATCATGTATTAAGTGCGATTTCAAAGAGTTTAAAGGTATATAATTTTCGTATACGCAAGTTTATGTTATATTTCACTCCATGGAAATGATAATCTCTCAAGATTTTATTAGCACAACATTATCATGTCCTAAGTGTGATTTTAAAGAGTTCAAAGGTGTATAAACTTCGTATAATTTTCGTATATGCATTACATTTCACTATATGAAAATGAAGCTAGACAAAGGGCTGCCATTAACAGAGAAGAAGAAGAAAGGGGAGGCAACGGCATAGGCGCAGGCGCGGGGCTGGCTCGGGTCCCATCTTGCAACGCTAACCTGGGTAAGCTGTGGGTCCCAGGCTCATGTGGATAAGCTGTGGATCCGGCACTCACGTGGATAAGCTGTGGGTCCGATCCTGATCTGGATAAGTTGAGAGAGGTGTCCATTGGAACTGACCGAACAACGCAGCCACCCACAGCATGTAATAGCAAGGGTCCACTACGGGACCTGACAGAACGTGACCCCACTTGTCAGTACGTAACATCGAGGGTCCACTACGAGACCCGACTGAATGTTGTCAGCACGTAACGACAAGGCTGACGGACGGTGAGTTTTAGACCATGTGAGAGTTTCGTACAATGAGATGGCAAAAGGGAGGAAAACCTAAGCGGCTGAGAAAAACTGAGTACAACAAACAAACTAAGGGTACAAAAATAGAAATCCCTAAAATATAAAGTAAACTGAAATAAAAAATAGTAAATAAAGTAAAGTAATGCAAACTAGATGATATGGAAGATAGTGGAGTTGTTTTTGGGTTTTATGAGTGATTGCAAGTAGAGAAAATATTTTTGTATTTTCAAAATAATAAATTACAGAAAATATAAAAGATAGTAGATGCAATGTAAAGGTGTTTCTTGTGATTAAAATTGGACCGGGTTCATGGGTTTACTTGTCTACTCTCTTTTTAAGTTGTAGTGATCACAAAACAATTCATCATTGATAAATTTTCATGGAAATTCTATATGTGTTTGATAAGGAATCAATATGGGCATGACGTTCTAACATAGAGATGAAATACATCTCTCTTATACTCCTCGAGAAAGGGAAACTCCATGCAATCTTGAATTAAGAACAAATCAGAGTATAGCTTTAAGTAATATAACATGATGTTTGAAATACAAATATGCTACCTTGATCTAACAAGATTATCACACTGTCACATGATAATTATAGCACATGATTTCACTTTATCCCTAGTGAGGCAGCAAAAGAAAGGTAAAAATCAAAGTAGATCTTGAATATTGTTTGCCACAATTCAATCACTACCACCATGCTACTCCATACACACTTCTCCCCATACAAGTTCTTGCATACAAGTTCGATCAAAGCAAGCAATTAAGAACGGGGTACATGATATGCATCTATCAATACATCTTACACAAAATATATTCCAATCTCAGATATCAAATCACAGAACAAAGATCCACCACATAGGAATTACAAATATGATCATAATCATGTAGGGCAGCTCATATGGTACTAGATCTATGAAGAACAAGAGAGAAATAGATCAAGCTACTGCCACAAACCCATAGCCCAGAGGTGGGATACTCCCTCTTCATCATGGTGATGATGCTAGAGATGTTGGAGAGGGTAGAGATCCCCCTGGAGGTGGCTCCGGCAGAGTTCCCCTTCCAATCTTTGCTAGATCTGACTTTGTTTGGTGGTGTTTTCGTCTCTGGTGTCTCTGTGTCGAGGACTCCTCGGGGATCCTTATATAGGGGTTTTTAGGGCAAGAGAACTCCATGGGTGAAAGAATTAAGGCAATCAGACGACCGAGGAGCACATGAGGGTATGTGGTGCGCCCACCTGGGCTAGACGCGACACCTAGGCTCTTTTGGGCCTCCTGGCCCTCCAAGTGAGGTTCTTGCGCTCTAGATGCTTCTCGTGGATAAATATTGACATTCCCAAAAGCTTAGGTCCATTTGACTCCGTATAGGTCCTGAAACATCAGAAACATTGAAAACAGGGTTTTTCTGCCCTGCCGAGTTATAACCAAAATAAAGGGGATCATTAGTAAATCCCCCAAAACCAATGTAAAACATGGATATAACATTATATATGATGCAAATATGTGGGAAAACATGTTAACAGACTACAAAGTTCATGTATGCATTTACATGCATCACCGGTGTCCACTAGCGGGTCGTTCTTGTGCACCGTCTGAGTCTTGAAGTTAAAGAATTTAAGGAAGTTTGCCGAGTCCGGGCAAACCCCCAGGTATGACTCGCAGTAGGCCGCGTGATGTGACAGCTGCGCCATAGCGTTCGCCCCTAGATGAAGAAGTTGGAGTTCGAACATGGTGAAGAGCTCAAGGATGAAGTCGCTCACCGGCAGGACGAAGCCGCGGGCAAAGTGAGCGAGAAAGACGATGGCCTCGTCGGGCTTGGGGTAAGGAAAGCGCTCCCCCTCTAGCGTGAGCTGATGCTTCACCAACCGTTCAGACGGGATGAACTTCCCCTGCTGGTGCTTGTAGATGAGCTCATCCGTAACGATGGAGCCACACCATCCTCCATGTTGCTCCGGGAGCATATCTGCGAGGCATGGAGGCCATGGTGGAGAAGCGGGGTCCCATTATTGCACGAATTCGCAGCGGCGCCGGCGACCTAAATTCGGTGGTGGAAGAGAAGGAAGGGGAAGTGCGCAAGGGCGAAAAGAGCAAGAACAAGAAGAAGGAAACGCAGGAGAAAACCCTGTCCCCACGACCCTATATATCGCCGCGGGCCAAACACGCCCCCTCCCCTCCCTTCCACCACGTGGCAGACAACTGCCCCATCCCCCACGACGATTTGGTTCCGGATCCAACATGCCGGCGTGATCCCGTGTAGAAGATCATGCAGGCGTTACTGTAGGAGCCAAGGCGTGCGCACGCCTCCCAAGAAACTATAGCGGCCAGACGTGCACGCGATTACCTAAAACTGCCGCCGCAAAGCAAGCGGTCAAAGTGACGCGACGTGCATTAGAACCACCAAGCGTGGCTAGCGTAAGCACTGAACTTAGCAACCAGACGATTCATCCCCCTCCTTCCAGCTGCGCCAGTCGGTCGCTGCAATCGCTGATTACACCCAGTGGGTGGCCATCGACTCCGTAGCCGGTAAACTCTAGCCGGGAAGCAGCAAGCACCTCGAATGAAACTTACAGCCGGATTTTCATCAACAACCATTTCAATTCAATCAATGAGCACGCAAGAACTTCTCCACAAGGCAAAGTCCCGACGCACTCGGGGACTAGTGTCGAGGGGATGACCCCCGGGTGGAGTAAGACAGGCCTAACTGGCCGGCTCCAGAAGTACCTGTCCGGATGGCCGCATGACAAAGGACTACAGCCGGGTGGACCGCTCCAACCGGCCCACCCTCAAGCTTCCCTGGCTGGCATGTCTAGCCGGATGACCAGAAAAACCGGCCGGGTGGCCGTTTCCACCCGGCCGGCTCGGATTCGGTGGCGAGGATACAAAGATGGTGACGCTCCTTGCTGAGCACACCTCTGGCTCCTTGCATCACCAAATAGGCTGGCGCGCCACCCTGTTGATACGTTGCTAACGTATCCATAATTTTTGATGTTCCATGCTTGGTTTTTATCTACTTTCTTATGTTTTGTCCACACTTTGGAGTAATTTTTATACACTTTCTTGGACTAACCTATTAACAACATGCCATAGTGCCAGTTACCTGTTTTCTGCTGTTTTTGGTTCCAGGAAAGTTAGAAAATGAATATTCACGGAATTGGACGGGACAAAAGCCAAAGTCAGTTTTTCACCGGGGGGACACGGAGCCAGAATACGAGACGGGGAGGGGCCAGGGGCCGCCCACACCACCTGGCCGCACGGCCAGGCCTGGCCCACGCCAGGGGTTGGTGCGGCCACCTAGGGCACCCTGGAGGCCTTCTTCATCACCATGCAAGCCTCCGGTGTGATGCGTGAGTAGTTCATCCTTGGACTACGGGTCCATGTAGTAGCTACATGGCTGGTTCTTCTCCTTTGTGCTATCATGTTTAGATCTTGTGAGCTCCGTTCATGATCAAGATCATCTATTTGTAATTCTACATGTTGTGTTTGCGGGGATCCAATGGATATTGAGATGTTATTTCAGATTGATTATTGATTCTATCATGTCTTTGTTATTTGTGATCTTGCATGATTTCCATTGTTAGTAGCTATCTTGGACAAGTAGATGCTAGCAACTCCAAGAGTTAGTATTTATGCTCGATAGTGGGTTCATGCCTCTAGTAATCTAGGGAAGTGATAGAAATCTCTAAGGTACTAGATGTGTTGTTGCTACTAGGGAGAAAACAACAATCCTTTGTTCATAGAACAATCGTACTGTTTACTTTACACGCAATGCATAATGCAATTATCTGTTGCTTGCAACTTAATACTGGAGGGGGTTCGGATGATAACATAAAGGTGGATTATTAGTCGTAGATGCAGTTGGATTACGGTCTATGTATAATGTTGTAATGCCCAATCAAATCTCAAAGGAATCAAGATGTTTAGTATATGTATATTGCTTTCTTGATGTTTGTCAATTGCCCCGCTGTAATTTGTTCACCCAACATGTCATCTATCTTAAGGAGAGCCACCACTAGTGAACTATGGACCCCAGTCCTTTCTTTTACCATCAATCTACAACTATTTACTTCTTTATGTTTACTTTCTGCAAGCAATTACTTTCTTCCACACAATACATTTAATCTTTTGTTTTCAACAAAACCGGTGAGATTGCCAACCTCACTGTAAGTTGGGGCAAAGTTCTATGGTTGTGTTGTGCAGGTTTCCACGTTGCTGCTAGCGCCGGTAGTGCGCACTGCCAAAGTCCAGCTAGCAACACGTTGGAGGTGTTTCCTTGCTCCTACTGGTTCGATAAACCTTGGTTTCATAACTGAGGGAAAACTTGCTGTTGTGCTCATCATACCTTCCTCTTGGGGTTCCCCAACGAGCTTGATATATTTTTGGCCATCAAGGACTTTTTCTGGCGCCATTGCCGGGGAGTCAAGGACATCTTCACAAGGGGGGGTCCCTCATAACCAATCTCTTTACTTTGTTTTATTTGTTTTGCTTAGTTTTTTCTTTGTTTGCGTGTTTCTTTATCAAAAACACACAAAAATTAGTTCCTACTATAGTTGTTGGTCTATTATTGCCTTGCTTTGTCATGCTTTCTATCAATGGTTTGTTTCTTTCAAACTAGTTCTTATTGGAAAGGTGGGTTCACGGAAGAACAAAAATATTATTATAAGGAACATCGCTTGTCACAAAAAGGGAAACACTTAGGGGAACAAATTGATAAATTGAATACCATTGCTAGAAACGTGTGCTCTACTTATAATGTTACTTATTGCTTTGATAAATCCTGTTGATGTAGGAGGTATAAACACCTCCCATTTCAATGTGAGTATAATGATAATGTTACCATATCTTCTTATGTTAAAGGAAACTATGACTTTTATGATGTGGAACAAATTGAGGAATTTATTGCTTGGAAGGGTGCATTTGAACTTACTAGTTTGCTTGAAAATACTGATGATTCACCTTATAAAGAAGACGTTTATGATATACTTAAATTTTGCTTTGATAATTACAAGGAAGAAAATGGCCATATTCTTGAATATACTAATAGATGCTTTCCACAAACGGAAGAGACTAATGCCTTGCAGGAGCTTCTGGAAGAAGAAATTGCTGAAACTAGAAGCTCATTAGATGAAAAAAAGGAGGAGAGTGATGATCAAGAGGAGGAAGAATGGATTAGCTACCCATGCCTACCCTTCTAATGAGAGTAACTCTTTATCCCTTACATTATATGATTGTCCCCCATGCTTACCAAAGGAGGATGAATGTTATGTTCATGTGGATTCTTTTGAAATATCTACTATGGGTAAAACTTGTGATAATAATTATGCTCCTATTATCCATGATAATACTTTATTTGTGCCTAACTTCGAAATGCATGGTACTAAAGAGTTTTTATTAGAAAATGTTTATGATAAAGCTCTAGACGATGGTCCTATATTGAATGATCAGTCATCTTGTTATAAAATTGTTAAAAGTGGGTTTGAAGGTTTTAATCCCACTATTTTTGATCTTGATAAAAATTATGTGTTTGTAGATCATGAAAAGCATACTTTATGTGATAGTTATATTATTGAGTTTATTCATGAGGCTACTGAAAATTATTATGAGAAAGGAAAATGTGGTTGTAGAAGTTTTCATGGTACCTAAACACCTCTCTATGTGCTAAAAGTTTTGAAGTGGCTCTTGTTTTATCTACCCATTCTTGTTACTATGTGCTTCTTTGATTTATTTTCTTACAATATTCCTATGCATAGGAAGTGGATTAGACTTAAATGTGTTTTGAATTTGCTCTTAATGCTTCTTCATTTGAGAACACTTAATTCTTTTTCTTGCTTCTTATGCCTAACTTAAAGGCGTTAAAGAAAAGTACTTATTGGGAGATAACCCAAAAGTTTTAGATGAGTCTTGAAAGTTATTACCTCAGTAATAACCTCTCCTTATCCTTTTTATTTGCTTTTTGTGCCAAGAATAACCTCTAATGAGAGAGAAGTAATGATTGGGAAAGTTGCTGTCCGGAAACAGATTTTTGTGCTTCACCGTAAAAATTCGTGTAAAATCTCTGTACATCTTTTTGACGCGTAAATTTTTATGCTTCTGCCCTAGATTGTTATCTAACTTTCGTTAGTTCAACACGTTTTGATTTGAGCAACAGAAGGTCTTTGAAAAAAATTGGTTTTTACCTGCTTGTCTGTTTTGACAGATTTCTGCCATTATTTGCATTTGCTTCTTGTTGGTTCTTTTTTGAGTTCTTTTGGGGAATTGAGCTTTTTGAGGGAAGTGCTTCAGTAGCTTGTGTTTTAATGGAAGTTTTATTGGTGTTGAAACTGAACCTAATGAAGGAAATATGCCCTGAGAGGCAATAATAAAGTTGTTATTATGTATTCCTTGTATATGATAGATGTTTATTTTGCATGCTATAATTGTATTGATAGGAAACATCAATACATGTGTGTTTAATAAACAAAAAGGGTTCCTAGTCATGCCTCTCTTATAGACTATCTTGTTGATTAACAGGATGATCAAGGTTTCCTGATCATGGACATTGGATGTTGTTAATAACAAGGTAACACCATTGGTGGAATGATGTGATGAACATTCATCCGAAGTATAGCATTACGATCAAGTCATTGTGTTTATATTGCTATAACATCATACGAAGTAATCTTTATCCTTAGACCATGAGATCATGTTAATTGCTAACACCGGAAGAGTATCTTGATAACATCAAACGTCACACCGTAACAGGGTGACTATAAAGATGGGTTCAGTGCTACGAAGGTGTTATGTTGAGGCTCATGGATCAAGAGTGGAATTTGTCAATCCAGATGACGGATAGATATACTCTGGGCCCTCTCGGTGATATCACATTAGGATAGCTTGCAAGCAAGTGATGTGATCACTAGAATGTTATATCACGGGAACGAGAAAAGAGTGCATGTCGGTAACGAGATCAAACTAGGTATGGAGATACCGATGATCGAATCTCGGACATGTAATATATCGAGAGACAAAGGGATTTCGTTACAAGCGTTAAAGGTTCTCACGATCACAGGAGTCATCGTTGAATGCGTAGGAGTCAGTATGGATCTCCAGGTCCCGCTGCTGATTATTGATCGGAGAAGGGTCTCGATCATGTCTGCATTATTCGTGAACCGTAGGGTGGCACACTTAAGAGTTACCGGACACCATTTTGGAGCACATATGTTTCAGACGAAAGAATTGCAAAGCACAGGAATTGTTTCAATAGAAACCGGAAATTGTTTCGGGTGAAATTGCAGAAGGTGTTTCTGCATGTGATATTGAAATATTGCAAGGGGCTATATGTGAATGTTTGTTAATTAAAGTAATTAACAAAATTCTGAATAAATTTAATAAAAGAGTTTTATTAAATGAGAGAGCATTAAATTTGGAGAAACTTAATGCATTTAAAGTGGAGACTTTAAAAGGGAATGTGAAGAGGCATTTTAATGTGGAGGAGTTACCACCACATGAATGGGGAGGTGAGGGTCACCCCCATGCCGCCATGGAGAGAGGGTCACCCCTCCTATAAAAGGCCACCCATTCCTCCTTCATCCACACACCTCCTTGTGAAGGATCTCTCTCTCCCTCTAGAATTATTCCCCATGGTCTCGGATTAGCGAGATACATGTTCCAGTGGCATTTCGTCTGAAGGAGTTACGCTGCTGGATCTCTTGAGCGAGGAGGTGGAGGTTGTCCGTGGGCTTGAGCGTGTGCGAAAAGCAGATGCTGTTGAGTTGCGGCGCTCGGACTTCCTCACGATCTTGAGATCGGCAAGTGTACGACTACATCAACCACGAGTTCCTACTCGTTAACAAAGCTCGTTGTCTTCGAGGGTAAGTTCTCTATTGATGTATGTCCACCCGTTTGCTTTGTACCTAGTAGATAGATCTTGGCGTGTAGTTCACACCGTAGGAAATTTTTTGTTTTCTATGTCATGGACCCAACAAAGGGTATCGAGAGCTGATCTATGCGTAGGTGCTTTGCACGGGTAGTACACATATGTTTATATGTGGGCGATGATGATCATGTTATTGCATCTTCTATGTACTTTGGATATTGGTGGCATAGTGGGATGAAGCAGCCCGGACCAACCTTACATGTCATCGTACATGAGACCGGTTCCATGACTGATATGCAACTTGTTTTGCATAAGTGGCTGGCAGGTGTCTGTCTCTCCTATTATAGTCAATATCTGATTTACAACGAGTTGCTAATAACTTGGTTATCCTCGTTGTGGTCCAATTTCGTATGTTAGACAGGTTCTATCTCCGAAAGCCCTAAGCCACGTAAAACTTGCAATTGATAAATTAGAGGCGTCTAGTTTAGATCGTTGTTGGGCTAGTGTTTTGATATGGTATTGTTGTAAGTAGATGTATAATAGATACTCTTACAACTCACTTAACGTGTAAGTTCCATAGACCTTGGCCTTACACACAAAGGAATGATAGAGATCATACCACGATGCAAATGATAGAGATCAAATGCATGGACCATATCACCTCACTTCACACATTAGATGTTAGCATCTTATATTGCTAGTTTGGCGCGTTTGGTAGCATTATAAGATGATCCCTCATTTAGATATCAAGATATAATGTGTTCTTCCTTAAGTATGCACCGTTTTGTGGATCGTGTTTTGAGGCATCACGTGATGATCGGGTGTTTTCAACTCTACGCTTTCATATAACGGGTGTAAGACAGTTTTACACACGCAAATACTAAGGTTCTTACTTGACGAGCCTAGCATGTACAGACATGGCCTCGGAACATGGACCAAAAGGTTAAGCATGAGTCATATAGTTGATATGATGCCCATATAGATGCTCGCCTTTGAAGCTACACCGACTCACGTGATGATCGGACTTGGTGTAGTGGATTTGGTTCATGTAATCACCAAAAGGACACGAGGGATGTCGTTTTTGAGTGGGAGTTCATTATTAATTTGGATTAGTTGAACTCAATCTATCATAAACTTAGTCTAAATATACTTTACAAATTCTGTTGTAGATGGCACCACCTGCTTTTAATTTCAATGTGTTCATGGAGAAAGAGAAACTTGCTGCGAATGGTAGCAACTTCACCAACTGGGCTATGAATTTGAGGATTCTCCTCACTGCTGCACAAAAGCAATATGTGCTAGATGCGCCACTAGGCCCCCCACCAGCTCCTGATGCCCCTGACGAGGAAAAGAACGTCTATATAACTCGTCAGGAGGACCACAACTTAGTTCATTGCGGCATACTGTATGGGCTAGAGCCAGAACTTCGAAAACGTTTCGAAAATGGCAATGCCTTTGATACTATGGGAGAATTGAAAATGATTTTCGATACCCATGCTACCGTAGAGAGTTATAATGCTACAGAAAAGTTCTTTAGCTGTATGATGGAGGAAAACAACTCCATTAGTGAGCACGTACTCAAAATGTCTGGGTACGCCGATAAGCTTGTGTCCTTGGGAATAATGATTCCCATTGACTTAGGCATACATCGTGTTCTCCAATCTCTGCCACCTAGCTACAAGAGCTTCGTGATGAACTATAATATGCAGGGCATGAAGAAGTCTCTTCCCGAGCTTACATCGATGCTTAAGACTGCAAGTGGAGATTAGGAAAGAACATCAAGTGTTGATGATCAATAGGACCACCGGTTTCAAGAAGGACAAGAAAGGCAAGCAAGGGAAAGAAGGTGGCAAGTCTGTTGCCGCTGAAAAGAAACCCCGAGCTGGCCCTAAGTCTAACACCGAGTGCTACTATTGCAAGGATGGACATTGAATAACTTCCCAAGTATTTGGCGGACAAGAAGTCCGCAAGGCAAACAAAGGTATATGTGATATACATGTTATTGATGTGTACTTGACTAGTACTCGCAGAGCACTGGGTATTTGATACGTGATCGGTTGCTAATATATGTAACTCGTTAGGGGCTGCGGAACAAGCGACAACTAGCAAGGGATGAGGTCTCGATGCGGGTCGGCAATGGATCAAGAGTTGATGTGATCGCCGTCGGAACGCTGCCTCTCCATATGCCATCGGGATTAGTTATAAACCTAAATAATTGTTATTTGGTGCCTGCACTGAGCATGAACATTGTATCCAGATCTTGTTTGATGCAAAGTGGTTATTCATTTAAGTCTGAAAACAATGGTTGTTCGATTTATATGAATAATATCTTTTATGGTCATGCACCTATGTTGAATGGTTTATTTCTGTTGGATCTCGATAGTAGTATTACGCATATTCATAATGTTGATGCTAAAAGGATTAAACTTGATAATGATATATCTACATATATGTGGCACTGCCGTCTAGGTCATATAGGCGTTAAACGCATGAAGAAACTCCATTCTGATGGACTTTTGGAATCACTTGATTTTGAATCATTTGATACATGTAAGCCATGCCTTATGGGCAAGATGACTAGAACGCCGTTTTCCAGTTCAATGGAACGGGCGACAAATCTATTGGAAATCATACATACTGATGTGTGTGGACCAATGAGTGTGTCGGCGCGAGGTGGATATCGTTATTTTGTTACTTTCACGGATGATTTGAGTAGATATGGGTATATCTATTTGATGAAACACAAGTCTGAAACTTTTGAAAAGTTCAAAGAATTTCAGAATGAAGTGGAAAATCATCGTAACAGAAAGATCAAATTTCTGCGGTCCGACCGTGGAGGAGAGTATCTTAGTTACGAGTTTAACACACATATGAAAGACTGTGGAATAGTTTCACAACTCACGCCTGCCGGAACACCACAACGTAATGGTGTGTCAGAACGTCGTTATCGTACTTTATTGGATATGGTTCGATCTATGATGTCTCTGACTGACTTGCCACTATCATTTTGGGGTTATGCACTGGAAACCGCTACATTCACTTTAAATAGGGCACCATCTAAATCCGTTGAAAAGACACCGTATGAATTATGGTTTGGAAACAAACCTAAGCTGTCATTTCTTAAAGTTTGGGGATGCGATGTTTATGTGAAGAAACTTCAACCGGATAAACTCGAACCCAAAGCGGAAAAATGCGTCTTCATAGGATACCCTAATGAAACGATTGGGTATACCTTCTATCACAGATCCGAGGGCAAGGTCTTTATTGCCAAGAATGGATCCTTTCTTGAGAAGGAGTTTCTCGCGAAAGGTGTGAGTAGTCGGAAGGTAGAACTCGAAGAGGTTATTGAACCTTCTCTTCATGAAATGGCGAGTAGCGCAGCTCTAGAAGTTGTTTCGGAGTTGACTTCACCTAATGAAGAGAGAGCTAATGATATTGATCATGAAACTCCAAAAGAGGACACTACCGAACCTCGAAGGTCAAGCAGGACACGTGCAGCTCCTAAACTGTACGGCAATCCTGTTATGAATTTCATGATTGATGAAATGGATGACCCTGCAACATATGAAGAAGCGATGATGAGCCCGGATTCCAACAAATGGCTAGAAGCCATGAAATCTGAGATGGAATCCATGTACGAGAACCAAGTTTGGAACTTGGTGGACTTACCTCACGACCGAAAGGCCGTTGAGAATAAATGGATTTTCAAAAGGAAAATTGATGCTGATGGTAATGTGACCATCTATAAGGCTCGACTTGTCGCAAAGGGGTTTCAACAAATTCAAGGAGTTGACTACGATGAGACATTCTCTCCCGTAGCGATGCTTAAGTCAGTTAGGATTATGTTAGCAATTGCTGCATATTTTGATTATGAAATATGGCAGATGGATGTCAAAACTGCGTTCCTCAATGGTAAGATTGAAGAAGAGTTGTATATGATACAACCTAAGGGTTTTGTCGATCCTAAGGATGCTAATAAGGTGTGCAAACTTCAGCGATCCATCTATGGACTGAAGCAAGCATCACGAAGTTGGAATCTCCGCTTTGATGAGGTGATCAAAGAGTTTGGATTTGTCCAAACTTATGGAGAGGCTTGTATTTACAAGAAAGTGAGTGGGAGCAATGTGGCATTTCTGATATTATATGTGGATGACATATTATTGATTAGAAATGATTTAGATCTTTTAAACAGTGTTAGAAGTTATCTAAACAGCAAATTTTCGATGAAGGACCTTGGTGAAGCTTCATATATATTAGGCATTAAAATCTATAGAGATAGATCAAGACGCCTAATTGGGCTATCGCAGAGTACATACCTTGATAAGATATTAAAGAAGTTTAATATGGACGGAAGTAAGAAGGGGTTCTTACCTATGTTGCAAGGCAAGACATTGAGTAAGAAAAGTCCGTCTACGGCGGAAGAAAGAGAGATAATGGATAGGATCCCCTATGCCTCAGCCATAGGCTCTATAATGCATGCCATGCTATGTACAAGACCGGATGTGGCACATGCTATTAGTTTGACTAGTAGGTACCAATCTGATCCAGTTGAACCTTTGGATAGCGGTCAAGAATATCCTTAAGTACTTGAGAAGAACTAAGGATATGTTTCTTGTATACGGAGGTGAAGAAGAGCTAGTCGCTAAGTGTTATGTCGATGCTAGCTTTGACACTGATCCGGATGACTCTAAGTCTCAATCCTGATACGTATTTCTCTTGAGCAGAAGCGATTAGTTGGAGGAGCTCCAAACAACCTGTGGTGGCTAGATCAACAACGAGGCGGAATATGTTGTTGCTTGAAGCGCAAGCGGTTTGGATGAAGGAGTTCATAACGGGCCCGGGTGTGGTTCCCAGTGTGTTGGACCCGATGGTGATCTATTGTGACAACAATGGAGCCATAATAGCCAAGGAACCAAGGTCTCACAAGAATTCCAAGCATATTAAGCGCGGTTTCACTCCATCCATGAGCATGTCAAGGATGGAGATATAAAGATTTGTAAAGTGCACACGGACCTGAATGTAGCAGATCCATTGACTAAAGTACTCCCTAGGGCAAAACATGATCAACACCAGAACTCCATGGGTGTTAGATTTATCACTATGTGAACTAGATTATTGTCTCTAGTGCAAGTGGGAGACTGAAGGAAATATGCCCTGAGAGGCAATAATAAAGTTGTTATTATGTATTCCTTGTATATGATAGATGTTTATTTTGCATGCTATAATTGTATTGATAGGAAACATCAATACATGTGTGTTTAATAAACAAAAAGGGTTCCTAGTCATGCCTCTCTTATAGACTATCTTGTTGATTAACAGGATGATCAAGGTTTCCTGATCATGGACATTGGATGTTGTTAATA
The DNA here is from genome assembly GCA_023614405.1 of Avena insularis. NCBI lineage: Eukaryota > Viridiplantae > Streptophyta > Magnoliopsida > Poales > Poaceae > Avena > Avena insularis. Next base: position 308,018,778 of record CM042684.1, read on the forward strand.
ACAAGGTCACACCATTGGTGGAATGATGTGACGAACATTCATCCGAAGTATAGCATTATGATCAAGTCATTGTATTTATATTTCTATAACATCATACGAAGTAATCTTTATCCTTAGACCATGAGATCATGTTAATTGCTAACACCGGAAGAGTATCTTGATAACATCAAACGTCACACCGTAACAGGGTGACTATAAAGATGCGTTCAGTGCTACGAAGGTGTTATGTTGAGACTCATGGACCAAGAGTGGAATTTGTCAATCCAGATGACGGATAGATATACTCTGGGCCCTCTCGGTGATATCACATTAGGATAGCTTGCAAGCAAGTGATGTGATCACTAGAATGTTATATCACGGGAACGAGAAAAGAGTGCATGTCGGTAATGAGATCAAACTAGGTAAGGAGATACCGATGATTGAATCTCGAACATGTAATATATCGAGAGACAAAGGGATTTAGTTACAAGCGTTAAAGGTTCTCACGATCACAGGAGTCATCGTTGAATGTGTAGGAGTCGATCGAATCTCCGGTCTCTGCTGATTATTGATCGGAGAAGGGTCTCGATCATATACGCATTATTCATGAACCGTAGGGTGGCACATAAGAGTTACGGACACCATTTTGGAGCACATATGTTTGAAGACGAAAGAATTCCAAAGCGCAGAATTGTTTCAATAGAAACCGGAAATTGTTTGGTGAAATTGCGGAAGGTGTTTACGCATGTGATATTGAAATATTGTAAGGTTCTATATGTTATTGTTTGTTAATTAAAGTAATTAGCAAATTTATGAATAAATTTAATAAAAGAGTTTTATTAAATGAGAGAGCATTAAATTTGGAGAAACTTAATGCATTTAAAGTGGAGACTTTAAAAGGGAATGTGAAGAGGCATTTTAATGTGGAGGAGTTACCACCACATGAATGGGGGAGGTGAGGGGTCACCCCCCCATGCACCGGCCATGGAGAGAGGGGGCACCACCCCTCCTCCTATAAAAGGCCACCCATTCCCTCCTTCAGCCACACACCTCCTTATGAAGGATCTCTCTCCTCCTCTAGAATTATTCCCCCATGGTCTCGGATTAGCGAGATACATGTTCAGTGGCATTTAAATGCGGAAGGAGTTCTGCTTCATTTGGATCGCTGGAGCGAGGAGGTGGAGGTTGTCCGGTGGCTTGAACGTGTGTGCGAGTGTGGATGCGCTGCTGAGTTGCGGCGCTCGGACTTCCTCACGATCTTGAGATCGGCAAGTGTACGACTACATCAACCACGAGTTCCTACTCGTTAACAAAGCTCGTTGTCTTCGAGGGTAAGTTCTCTATGGATGTATGTCCACCCGTTTGCTTTGTACCTAGTAGATAGATCTTGGCGTGTAGTTCACACCGTAGGAAATTTTTTGTTTTCTATGCTGCGGACCCAACACCTAAAGACTTATTATCTTGAGTGCACTAATGTTGCTAATAAAGATTGTGTGAATTTTTGTATGAAGGAAAAATTTCAGGTGTATGGAGAGAATGATGTAATGAGATGAAGAATGGACTAAAGCTCAAGCTTGGGGATGCCACCCCGTGCCACCCCAAGTAATATTCAGGAGGTACAAGCGTCAAAGCTTGGGGATGCCCAAGGCATCCCCTTCTTCATCAATAAAAATCTCAGGTTTCTTCCAAACAGTTCAGTTTTATTGCTTCATGCACAGTTGTATTGTTCTTGGAGCGTCTTCGTTTTTTGTTTTTGGTTTTCGTTTGCTTGGTTTTCTTAGTTTGCTTGAATAAATTGGTTGGACCCCCTCTTTCATGCATTGGTTTTCAACTAGTTTGGTTTGGATTAGAAAAAGAGTAGGAAAGTTCATGCTTAAGTGGTAAAGAGAGCTTGTTTTTGACTATGGCCTATGCTTTGTCATGCCGTGCTTGATATTGTTTTGGCTTTATGCTTAGTGATCTTTGCTGTAGCATGACATGTTATAAACAATTGAGATTGCTTAATGTGCCTTGGAAGAATCATGCGTTGTTTTAGCATATTAAAGCATAGTATTATGGTATTCTCCTTTGATGCTTTATTTGGGTTGACTTGGCGCATGCTCACACCATGTTATGACTATCCCAAGTCACCATAGCCTTTATGATCCTTTAGTTTTCGACTTGTAGTATCACTTTATTCTTTGATTAATGATGTTTTGTCGCTCTGCATGATTATGGCCATTATTGCTCTCTTAGTTGGTCGCTCCCAGTCTTTAGCTAGCCTCCATAACCAAGTATGAGTTCCACTCATGCATCAAACTCCTAAAACCAAGTTGTTCCAAAGAGTCCACCATACCTACCTATTAGCATTTGCTATTCCAAATATATTCATGTTTTTATCTACCTTCCGAATTAAACTTGTTATGAGAAAACTAGTGACTAAAGCTCTCACGAACTTGATGGCACACTTTACTTTTCTTGCCCTTAATAAACTTGAACCATTGTGTCGTCTATGTTGTATATGCTTGCACTTATATGTTGGGGATTAGCAGAACCATGCTGTCATGGGGAACGCTTTCAACATTGCACTTGTACTTTGTACCTAGTTGATATCATGCTCTTTTGTCTATGGATATCGTCGGTATGAAATGAAAGGGGAGCGTGTAAGTCCATGAAGTTATGTATGTGTGTTAGATAAACGCCTAGGACACCGGTCTAATCCATGACGTCATGGTGGAAACCTGCAGAGTAACCATAATGAGTTGTCTATGAAGCATTCTTCTTATAAAAAAAGAGTCAGATTTTGAGAAAAAGAGAAAAAAGAGAGATATGAGAAAAGAGGAAAGAGAGAAAAAAGCACCATTTTCCCATGGTAAATAAGAAGATTGCTGAGATGCTCGTTGTCTGCTTGCCTTGTCATTTTGATATGGGGATTCTTCAGTATCATCGGGCAAGGGGTACCCCGTTGGCGGTTCTCTATGATACACATGTACTTACTATGACAAGAACTTACAGGTAACTAAACTTGAGTAGCATGAGGAGAGGCCCTCATATTCAAGGGACATGAGATTTCCAATTTATACTTTGTCAAGTATATACTCCATAGTTTGTTCACTTTAACCTTAATCACTTCAAGATGCTTATGATAGGGGCAATGAGAGCTGAAAGCTAATAAGTACCATAATTTTTGGAAGCTCTTTATGAAACTTGAATCCCTACTTCCTTCTATGAAGGCCTTTCTTTTATTTTTATGTCGAGTCTCCACCTTCTATCTTTATGCACCTATTGAGAGAGCATAGTGGCCATTCTTAGTTCTATGTGCATTGTCCCAAGACTTGTTGATTGATGCATAATTTTGATATTACTTGTTCTTAAACTATTTGTATCTAGTCACTCTTATGAACTTTGAAGGTGTCCTATGCATTTATGTTTGCTACTCTATGAGGGACAAGCTGAATGCTACTGTGCTATGTTTTCTTTATGTGAAACAAACAAACGTCTTGCAAAGCATTGTTATTCATGAATCTTTTGTTTGTGCCTTTTCATGTTGCAACATAGTTGTTATGTCTTAGTGTTAGAACTTTAACTTTCATGCTGTGTTGAAGTACTATGATCCTAGCTATCAATGTTTTACAAATACTTTGATCAAGTTTATGATGGTTCTTGTCACCTCAAAAATTATTCTTTCTTTTTATCACTTACCTACTCATGGACGAGCAGGAATTAAGCTTGGGGATGTTGATACATTGCTAACGTATCCATAATTTTTGATGTTCCATGCTTGGTTTTTATCTACTTTCTTATGTTTTGTCCACACTTTGGAGTACTTTTTATACACTTTCTTGGACTAACCTATTAACAAGATGCTATAGTGCCAGTAGTCTGTTTTCTGCTATTTTTGGTTGCAGGAAAGTCAGAAAATGAATATTCTCGGAATTGGACGGGACAAAAGCCAAAGTCAGTTTTTCACCGAGGGGGACACGGAGCCAGAATACGAGACGGGGAGGGGCCAGGGGCCACCCACACCACCTGGCCACACGGCCAGGCCTGTCCCACGCCAGGGGTTGGTGCGGCCACCTAGGGCACCCCCTCGGCCTCCCCTTTCGCTTATATATCGCCTCCGATACAGAAACCCTAAGTACCCGATCAAAATTCCACGAAAGAGTCTGTAGCCACCATCATATCCATCCCTAGATCGGGAGGGATCTGAAGCTCTTTCTGGCACCCTGCCGGAGGGGAGAATTCACCCTGGAGGCCTTCTTCATCACCATGCAAGCCTTCGGTGTGATGCGTGAGTAGTTCATCCTTGGACTACGGGTCCATGTAGTAGTTAGATGGCTGGTTCTTCTCCTTTGTGCTATCATGTTTAGATCTTGTGAGCTCCGTTCATGATCAAGATCATCTATTTGTAATTCTACATGTTGTGTTTGCGGGGATCCGATGGATATTGAGATGCTATTTCAGATTGATTATTGATTCTATCATGTCTTTGTTATTTGTGATCTTGCATGCTTTTTGTTGTTAGTAGCTATCTTGGCCAAGTAGATGCTAGCAACTCCAAGAGTTAGTATTTATGCTCGATAGTGGGTTCATGCCTCTAGTAATCTGGGGAAGTGACAGAAATCTCTAAGGTACTAGATGTGTTGTTGCTACTAGGGAGAAAACAACAATCCTTTGTTCATAGAACAATCGTATTGTTTACTTTACACGCAATGTGTAATGCAATTATATGTTGCTTGCAACTTAATACTGGAGGGGGTTCGGATGATAACCTGAAGGTGGATTATTAGTCATCCCTTCTACCACACCATCATCATGGGGCCGGTGCCTCCGTTCTCCCCTTTCTTCATGGCAATCTTGGAGCACTACCAGATCTCGGCCCTACACCTGCATCCCAACTCTGTCTCCACCCTGTCCATCTTCACTTTCTGGTGCGAGATGTTCATCGGGGTGAAGCCCTCCGTAGCGTTGTTCCGCTAGATATATGCCCTCTGCCTCACATCAATTCTTATTCTCATTTTTCAAGTTTAAATGCTAAATTCCTTATAGTTATTTTCTTTCTTCTTGCTCGAGGGCGATTAATTTTGAGCTTTGGGGAGGTTTATGGCTCCAAAAATAACCATCTTCCACTGCATTTAAACATTATTTTTAGTCAAGCAATTGACAATAACCTCTCAATCCTTGCCACTAATAACTGCAAAGATATGCAAAACCTTCTAATACGTTGCTAATGTATCCAAATTTTTTGATGTTCTATGCTTGGTTTTATCTACTTTCTTATGTTTTTTCCACACTTTGGAGTACTTTCTATACACTTTCTTGGACTAACCTATTAACAAGAGCCACAGTGCCAGCTGCCTGTTTTCTGCTGTTTTTGGTTCCAGGAAAGTCAGAAAATGAATATTCTCGGAATTAGACGAGACAAAATCCAAAGTCAGTTTTTCACCGAGGGGGACACGGAGCCAGAATCACCACCTGGCCCTACGGCCAAGCCTGGCCCGCGCCAGGGGGTGGTTTGGCCGCCTCGGGCACCCCCTCGGCCTCCCATTTCGCCTATAAGATGCCTCCGATACAGAAACCCTAAGTACCCGATCAAAATTCCACGAAAGAGTCTGTAGCCACCATCATCTCCATCCCTAGATCGGGAGGGATCTGAAGCTCTTCCCGGCACCCTGTCGGAGGGGAGAATTCACCCTGGAGGCCTTCTTCATAACCATGCAAGCCTCCGGTGTGATGCGTGAGTAGTTCATCCTTGGACTAGGGTCCATGTAGTAGCTAGATGGCTGGTTCTTCTCCTTTGTGCTATCATGTTTAGATCTTGTGAGCTCCGTTCATGATCAAGATCATGTATTTGTAATCCTACATGTTGTGTTTGCGGGGATCCGATGGATATTGAGATGCTATTTCAGATTGATTATTGATTCTATCATGTCTTTGTTATTTGTGATCTTGCATGCTTTTTGTTGTTAGTAGCTATCTTGGCCAAGTAGATGCTAGCAACTCCAAGAGTTAGTATTTATGCTCGATAGTGGGTTCATGACTCTAGTAATCTGGGAAAGTGACATAAATCTCTAAGGTACTATATGTGTTGTTGCTACTAGGGAGAAAACAACAATCCTTTGTTCATAGAACAATCGTGTTGTTTACTTTACACGCAATGCGTAATGCAATTATCTGTTGCTTGCAACTTAATACTGGAGGGGGTTCGGATGATAACCTAAAGGTGGATTATTAGTCATAGATGCAGTTGGATTACAGTCTATGTATAATATTGTAATGCCCAATCAAATCTCAAAGGAGTCAAGATGTTTAGTATATGCATATTGCTTTCTCGATGTTTGTCAATTGCCCTGCTGTAATTTGTTCACCCAATATGTCATCTATCTTAAGGAGAGCCACCACTAGTGAACTATGGACCCTGGTCCTTTCTTTTACCATCAATCTACAACTATTTACTGCTTTACATTTTACTTCAGCAATTACTTTCTTCCACAATACGTTTAATCCTTTGTTTTCAGAAAAAGCGGTGAGATTGACAACCTCACTATAAGTTGGGGGCAAAGTTCTGTGATTGTGTTGTGCGTGTTTCACGTTCTTGCTGGCGCCATAGCGCTGCCAAAGTCCAGCTAGCAACACCTCGGAGGTGTTTCCTTGCTCCTACTGGTTCGATAAACCTTGGTTTCATAACTGAGGGAAAACTTGTTGATGTGCTCATCATACCTTCCTCTTGGGGTTCCCCAACGAGCTTGATATATTTTGGGCCATCACCTGTCAGCGCTAGAAGATAACCGCACCAAGCGGGGCAAAGCTGGAAGCTGGGGAGAGCGTTGTCGGTTAACCGCTAAAGCACCGACTGACGGTTAAAGCGCTGGATGACGCCCAAATCACTAGCGCTGGGACACTGTAGTATGTCCCCCTGTACTAAAGGGCTGACTAGGTCCTGGTCCACCGGCTGGACCCTGCCAGCCTGGCCGCTTTGTAAACCTAAGGCCCAACCAGTAAACCCTAGAACCCACATTGTAACCTATCTATCCTAGCCAGTATATAAGGAAGGGTAGAGCTAGGGTTCAACGGAGACTCTCAGATTCCACAATTTCATCTTCTTCCTCTAGCTCTCGGTAGTCGGTAAGGAAACAACTCAAGGAGCACTTGTACTGGGCACTCGCCCCTGATATAATAGATCCTTGCATGAGTAGGGGTGTTACCTCGCCGAGAGCGCACCGAACCTGGGTATATCGCTGTGTTTGCAATTCCTTTGCCCGACCCGTTGCGATAGCCACCGATAGCATCCTAATTGTCCCCTCTTAAGCCACCCCGATGGCACTGTCGTGTTCCACACCACGACATCAAGCCATCCGCCAGGGAGGACCTCATCACCGAAGGCAAGTAGACCACGGGAACAGAAGCTGAATACACGGACACCAAGCAAAAGCACACCAAGAAGTGTCATTGGCATGGTCAAAGGGCGTCAGATAGCCGAGTCCGTGCAACAACACCTGTGTGTCGCCGGCAAAGCCGAAGGGCAGAGTGTTGCCGAGACCATCGGCGTGCCGACCACGTAGTCGAAAGACAGCACAAGCCGAGGCCACCCTAGGATGTCAAGGAAGCTTTGCTTGGACCACCATGACAACAATCCGAGACTGGGGCGACGACACCGGCATGCCGACCCGTGGTCAAAAGACAGCACAAGCCGAGGGCACCCCAGGACGTCAAAGAAGCTTTGAGTGGGGACCACCATGACAACAGCCAATCCCTTATAGGGTACGAGTACGAGTCAAGGCCAGCGAGAAGAGAGGCAGAAGCTGCCCGACGCCCTGCCAAGCTCCAGGTCAGTGCCTCCAAGGAGAAAGAACGCAGAGCACAGTGCCTCCAAGTTTGAATTATAATATCGTGAAGTTAATTAATCTGCTTTATATATGCACAGTGAGAATAGTTGTTCCTATTTTTCTGTCAAATTAGCGCTTGATATTTCTCAGCTCACACCAGTCTGCACTTGCCAAGAAAATCCCACTGCATCTTATTACACACATCATTTACAGGCATCTGTACACAGCGGTGGATCTGGGTACGACCATGATCTAAAAACTCAAAACTAGAACAGACACAACATTAAAGCGAAGCTAATTAGGAGCATACAAGAGCTCAACAGAAACACGTTTGTTATTCTATTTTTGAAATTTTTATGCCAAGCTAGACGGGTGGATGCAGGGCGTTGTCGAGGTTGGTCGCCTTAGCGAGGCTGCTGGATAGCCCTGGGGCTGAACCGGGGGCCGCCGCCGGTGACCTTCTTAGGCGCCTTCTCCGCGTACTTGGGGACCTCCGGCAGCGTGACGTGCGTCCGCCACCACTTCTCGATCCCCCAGGGCATCACCTCGCCTCCGCCGCCTTTCTTGGCGGCCACTTCCTCCTTCCTCTCCTCTCCTACTGCTCCAAAGTCCAAATCACGATGTGAGGAAGGCGGAGCGTAATAATAGTGCAAAGAGGAGTAGATCTGGTCTGGATGCCCACGTACGGAGGTGCGTCCGCGGAGGTGAGAAGAAGAGGTCGTCGTCGTCGTCGGGGCTCTCGTCGGCGTCGAGGAGCCCCAGATCGCCGTAGTCGCGTACCCAGCGGTCGCGGAAGGACGGGGAGGAGGCGACGAGGCGCCACCACACGGGGGAGAAGTCCTCCACCTCCGCCGCCACCTCCACGGGGCGGCACCAGCTCCCCGGCACGAAAGGCTCCGCCCACGGGTTCAGCTTCCCCCCACCGTTGCTGCCTCTCACCACCTCCATTCCAGTATCGCTTCCTCCTCTCTCAGTTTCGAGCTCACTCGTGCTGCTGCGGTGACTGTGGACTTGGGAAACGTGAATGGATAGGGACCGGATGGCTACGGCGACGATGATGATATTATAGTGCGCTCCGTGGATATTTTCAGAGGGCCGTTCTTATCCATTACGGTGGATATTATTATTTATATCATCCGGCCCACGGTATTATCACGTGATGGGCACGGCCGCAGTTTTCATATCGGCTATCGTATTTTCTAGCAGAAACAGAGAGAATTCTCAAAAAAAAAAAAAAGCAGAAACAGAGAGACAAATTAGTGAAACTTTTCTCAATATATAAAAAATAAAAAATTGCATGTACATCTGGACACTAAATCTTCGTACACAAGTTTGCGGGTGAAAATAACATTTTAGATGTCCTATGTAAAAAAGAGAAATTTTAGTGCTCTCACGTGTCTATTTATGAACATATTTTTTGTTTATTTTACACAAGTACCATAAAATATTCATTCTTTCTAAAAAGAATTGTGTATGGGCATAGAATATCTGGATGTATATGCAAAAAAATTGTTAAGATTTTTTCATCATTTTGAATTTTATTTTTATGTATTTTTTATAATAGGTTCATTTGCACCTAGGAGCCAAAACAACACTTCCGATAACGGTGCTATACACACGACTATATTTCTATCCGACACTCCAATAACAACTTTTTTTTGGCGGGTAAAACCAGATCATATTAAGCAGGGGGAATTACAAGTTGTTCTAGTTCGCGCTCCCCAAGAACAACATCAGGACCCGATCCAAACCAGACCATAGTTCTACGCTCTGCTCTTGCCCAATTGGCAAAACAGTGGCTAACCCTAACCTGTCCTCGATCTACTTTTACAAAATTGCACACACTACCATTACCAACTAAAGCCTTAATATCTGAAATTAAGTGAACGAATTGCGATCTATCTTGTGAGCCCTCCAGAATAGCGTTGAGCTAAGTGCAGTCAGTATCTATGATAATAGGCAGAGGCAGAAAGCTATGGCGAATTGATAACTCCAGGCCCTCCAGACAGGATCGCAACTCCGCCTCCAAAGCTTCATCACAAGAGTCCAGAAAACGGCATGCGGAAAAAAATGATGGCACCAAAGTCATCACGTAGCAACATACTCGTTCCTGCCACACCATTCTTGAAAGAACCATCAATTGTGAGTTTTACCCAGCCTTGTGGTGGCAAGACCCAAGGTTTATTAGGAGGTTTTCTTTCATTTCTCGTCATCACAGGGGATCCAAGAGGGACAATAGGTTGTTTTCCTTTTAGAATGAGATCAACAGGAAGAACCTGGATATCTTGTAGTGTTTTTTGATAGCTCATCAAAAAGCGTTTAGATCCTTCCACCAACGGTAAAGGCTTATCATGTGTAACTTTATTCCTGCCAAACCAGATCCTCCAAGCAACAAAGAGTAGATTATCAAAGGTCTGGTCAGAAGCATTCGATAATAAGTACCTGAAACCATACGGTAGTGATGTATAGAGCTTATCATGTGTTGGCAGAGGCCAAACAGCTTCCATCACCACCCACAACTGACGTGCATGTGGGCATCTTGCCAATGCATGCATTACGTCCTCTACCTCGTGTTGACAGATTTTGCAAATGCCATTAACCTTAAAGTTTCTCCTTAATTTATTCCCTTCGGTAACTAATGCCTCAAAAGTAGCCCGCCATGCAAAGTTTTTAACTTTAGGGGGAACATATGATTTCCAGATTCTGGTCCAACATGGGTCGCCATCCTCACACCAGGAGCTAGCAGAACCATGCGACCGTTGAGCAGGTAATTCGGTGTAAGCCGGTTTATATGCCGACCGGACCGAGAAGCAACCTGGTCGTTCTGGTTTCCAAGCAACAATGTCCCCATGCATCACTGATGCCTTTATCTTCACTATGAATTCAACATCTATTGGCAAAAAAGTATCATGTACCAGCTGCACTTCCACCTACCATGCACATCTAAAAGTTCAGATACTCGTCGGATGCGACAATTACCCTTAGTTGTCAAGGTCTCACTGTACCATGAGCGAGGTAACCAATTGTCTCTCTAGACTCTGATAGAAATACCATTACCAACCCGCCATACAATGCCTTTCTTCAGAAATTTTAGGCCATAAGAAATAGCAGTCCAGGTCGACGACGGATTACCAGTAAACACTATATCTAAAAGATTACCATTGGAATAGTAATGAGCCTTTAGCACACGTGCACATAGGCTATCTGGACAAATAAGCAACCTCCAATCTTGGAGAGCTAATAGGCTTGATTGAAGAGATGCATATCTCTAAAACTCATACCACCTTTTGACTTAGGCATTGTCATAGTGTCCCAATTAATCCAATGCATCTTTCTTTTCCCATTCTCAACTTCCCACCAATAGTCATGGATCAGTTTCATAATATCATCATAGACCGAAAACAGTAGCTTAAAAACTCCCATCATATACGTCAGAATAGTCTAGGCAATAACTTTAATAAAAACCTCTCTTACACACTGCGCCAACAAACTTTTAGCAAGAGCCATAAAATGTTGGCATAACCTTGATTGGAGGCTGATAAAGCGTCCTTTATGCATCCTGTCATTCGGGGTGGGAAGCCCCAAATATTTCTCCTCAAAATTTTGAGTTTCCACTTGGAGAATACTATGAACATTATTCTGAATATTTTGAGGGCAAGGTTCATTAAACACAATGGAACACTTAGCCGGGTTAACTAGTTGTCCAGTAGCACCAGCAAAAATGTTCAGCACCTCCTTCACACGTGTTGCCTCTCCCTCATCAACACGAAATAATAAAAGCGTGTCATCAGCAAACAAAAGATGGGATATCCCTAAAGCCCGGCGGCACACTTTAATTGGGGAAATTACATTACTCTCAACTTATTTTCTAAGTAAAATAGAAAGGCCATCAGCCACAAGCAAGAATAGGAAGCGTGATTAAGGATCTCCCTATCGTAGACCTCGGGTAGGAGAGAATGCTTCCAATAGGGTCCAATTGAATTTGATTGAATACCTAATTGTGGTAACACAAGCCATAATCCATCGTATCCACCGATGAGAAAAGCCCATTTTATGCATTGTGGCCTCCAAAAAGTTTCAATCCACTCTATCATAAGCCTTCGATAAGTCCAACTTATAAGTACAGAAAGAAGAGTCTGGAGAAGTACCATGCTCCATGTAATGCATACATTCAAATGCCAAAAGAGCGTTATCAGTGATGAGACGTCCGGGAGCAAAGGCACTTTAGTTCTCAGAAATAATATCACCAAGCAGAGGTCGTAGCCTATTGACCAAGCATTTAGACACCACTTTGTATAGAACATTGCATAACCCAATGGGATGGAAATCTTTCTACTCAATTGGGTTATGAATTTTTAGAATTAATACAATTGAGGTATCATTAGTCCTTTCAGGCATAGAACTTGTGCACTACAAGGAATCCGGGCTTCTATGACCCTCCATTTTCGTCACAGAATCGTCATAGTAATCCATCTATGACGATTCTATGATGAAAATGAAATCCTCGAAAGCTGGCCGTCGCTAATAGACTATAACGATGTTTTTTGCGAAATCGTCATAACCGTCTATGATGATATTGGATCGTCATAACAGTTATGACGATCCAATATCGTCATGGGCCAGCAAGCCAAGACAGGTTAGATCCTATGTGGCCAATCCAACGTGGCAAAATTATGACGAAATAAAATCGTCGTCGTGTGAAATCAGCCCGATCCATTTGGGTCGTTTATATGGACTGAGCCCAATAATTCTGGCCTCGCTAATTATTTCTATGAACTTTAGCCATTTTACTTCACATTTCTTTTTGGCCTCGGCCTTTTTACCGTCTAATTATTTCTCAGTCTTTTTTATTTTACTAAGACATTTATAACAATATATTTTGGGTCATAGCCTCTTTAGAGCCAAGTAATACTTGGTCCAGTACAATATTCATCCCTTTCTACATCCCAAAATTACAGCAATAGTTTTATAAGGTGATTCACTCGTTGAATTTATATTCATCATATTTCTACAGTATAGACATAACATTTATTTAACTGAAACACAGACATATAATTCTACAATTAATAGCTAAGAATAGTCTATTACAGTCCTTACATAGTTCATTCAGAACAGCCAGAAAATTTTGAGAGCAAGAATACAACTAGCTCCAAAATTATTGGGTCTTCAAACTTTTCATCGTATTTCTTTGGCTGGAACTCCTGGAAAAGAGGAAAAGCCAAGTTTTTAGAGTCCGAATAGCAATGTTGGATGCTCGCGGGAGTATTTGAAAGCAGAAGCGCTATGCATTACAAGCAAAAAAAACTTGTCCAATTTTGAATTGGTGCTTAGCTAACAGTTTCCTGAATTTTTGCCAATTCAATTTGCAATGTGAATGTGCTACAGAACAGCTACAAAGTAAACATGTCATTTTTCTCTCCCATTTCAGACCATGAGTGCTAATTTCACAGATAAGGAAGGTAATACCAATATGCTGGTTTAAATCGGGAAAGTAAGTCATAGATGAATGAACATTACATCTTACAAAAATAGGTTGCCTATGTCCAGTAAGTCTTCTAGCAGATCCTAACACATTCTTCATGAAAAATATGCTTAGGATTTCAATTATTCATATGTGGAGACAGATCTATCTTGTTTGGTGTTACTGGAACTGGAAACTACTACTCCTTTGCAAACTACAAGACCTTCTGGACATGGCCAAGCTAGGGAAATATCCTAAGGCAGTCTTCAAGAAAAAATATGATATAGCTTGCAATTATGCAGATGTGAGTACAACTTTGCATATTGATACAAAGAAGTATCAAAGAGAGTATACCTACATATGAGCAACCTGGGCAGGCCACCAGCAGCAGTTGTTCCTCCACACGGAAGGGAGTATACCTGCATATCAGCAACACGGGAGATTTATTACTAGTGGTAGCTGAAAAAAATACGACTTGCGATGCACATGATTACACAAGAATGTTTAACAACATGAAAATTGTTATACAAATAGTATACCTATATGACTATACATAAACCAGTAGTAGTACTGCTATTGGAGGAATTGCTGCTGTATAGTATATATCCGATGAATAGAAACTAAGAATGTGAGAATAAACCTAATCCAATGCATAGTATTGCTAGTCTACTACATCTCTTAATAACTATCACTCAAATATAAGCATGTACTAGTTCAGGGAATGCAAGACTTGGAGCATTTAGTTGATTTGAAACATTTAATGTGGACCACAAAGTATGATGAACTAAGGTGTAGAATTAAGGGAAAAATAAGATAAAAATGCACATAACTATCAGCAAGCAGGATACAGTAAGAAAGAGCCCAAATAATCATCATAAAACACTATGTTTTAAAGTATACAAGCACCACTAAAGTATATATGGCAAAGAACTTCAGTAGAGCACAACTAGTACCTAAATAAGTAGAGCACAACTAATGATCAATCAATACATATTTAGTACTACAATCTTAAGCTAGTAATTAAATCATGTATAAACATATCTCAATTGTATGATGGTGATAAACGGTTTCGGCGGTGCACTACGTAGGTATTTGAGTTTTCTTTGAGCTAGGTAGAAGCACATTTGGGAGCAACACCCGGACTTGTTTATCTATCAACCCCGGAAGATAACCTACTCGAGTGAACAACACCAGGAATATCTACAACAGTTACTCCACAATGCATAGATTCACAGGCAAAATCTGGGCGTATTTATAGGGGCAATAAGACCGGAAGATCAACGAAATTGCGGTGCAATGACACAGGCTACTTACAGATTCAAGCATCTCGTGGTAGTGAGGAAACATGTAGACACTAGCATGTCATGGCTGTCGGAGACAGCGACATGGAGGAACCTAGTCTCGACCCCCAGAGCACGGATCGATCTAGAGCACACAATGAGGTCCCCTGCCAATAGGTCTATGACGCCACCAGTAGGAGTCAGGTAGATGGCCGCTGAAGCCGCCCTCCTCAGGCCCGACGTCGACCGGGATTTCACATCACCGCACGCCCCATCGTTGTCGAGATTATATGCTTGATTGTACAACATGTCGCACTGTCCTTCATACCTGCAGGGAAATCATGTGGAGTAGAAAGGATTAGAGAACTAGGTTCATTAAAAGACTACTTCCACAAAAAGGGTGATTAAATGCTACAGGATAATCAGCTCCATTAACTAACGCCCAGAGCATGTAGGAACCATAGCATTCCGCTTCTGCCATGCCTACATTAGTGCATCAGCTTCCATTCTATTAACGAACTTAGCAGCCCTACAAAACAGTAAATCCTAGTCTATATCAAGTAACATGAGGAAATAAGAGTGCATCAGGTGTAATAAAATTTTCAAGTTCAACAGCAGCATTGGTATGGTCATGTGTCATGTGACCTTATTAGTAGGTAGTAGAAGAGCTGCAGCCTGCAGGGCTAGCTAGCTAGTTGCCGCCAGGACAGAAAAAACGATTTTGGCTAAAGCTACCGATCCAGTGCTTGTGCAACACTGATCTTCACATCACTACTTACTCAATTGTCCTACCCCGCTCCAGTGCCACGGGTGGGTGATTAGCGCCAATAATCTCTAGCTAGGCAAATTAGGTGTGTTACCTGAGATCCAGACGAGGTCGGTGAGCTCGAGGCCCTTGTTGCGGAAGGACACGAGGAGGTCAGTGAAATTCATGGTGGGCGCCAGGACGTGGTCCAGCGCCCCCTGCTTCAGCGACACCTGGCTGTTGCGCCTCCCCGTCGGCACGCGCCAGAACGGACCACCTTCATCCCAAAGTCAGCTCTCGTCGGTCACTATGAGCATCTGAGGCCAGACGGCGATCGTGTGCAGGTGTGTATGATGTGTTCTTGTGGCATGGGAGGAAAGGGCGACTTACGAGTACGCCGATGGCGTTGCGCGCGGCGAGGGCGAGGACATCGGCGCAGGAGATGACTCTGGGGCACTCATGCTCGAGGAGGGCCTTGACACGGTCCAGGAACGCGAACCCAGGCAACGTCAGGTTTGGTGTCGCGTCTTTCTCTGCCTCAGCATGGTCCGTCCCGTTCAGTAGCACCGACGCGTCACGGCCCTGCACGAACGCGGCAACGGAGGGTGCGTGGGGGACATGTTGCTCCATGAAGTGCCACACGATTTGCTCCGCCTAAGCGCAGCTCTGCTCGTAGAACCCCTGCCGCAGCTTCAAGTTGTCCTCTTCTGCCGCCAACGCCTGCCAACTGCCTCCGCCGCCAACACGACCAACGTCACCACCACCCATGGCACCGCCGCATCAGTGATGCAATCTCAAATTAGGCTGCGACAGAAGAAGAATACATGGGGGAAGCAGCGAATTAGGCGACGGAAGAAGAAGAATACGCAGGGGCGGCGGCGGGGAGAGAAGAAAAGAGGGGGCGACAGTAGGGAAAGAAAAGCAATCTAGGGTTTGAGAGATGCGGGGGACTTAACGAAAATTTTGGTCTAGCTGTCGGGCGCGCTCATGATATTTGGTTTTCCCGGTTTTTTGTGTGACTGTGGGTGCAAGGTTGGTTGCTGGGTGCAAATATTTGGTCCCTGCGCGATGAATGGGATGTCAGGCCATCGATCCATGACAAGTTCTCACATCTCATTATCTCATCCGTCCATCATCTCCATATCCAACGGCCAGTATTGCCGCTCTTATATCTCTTCCTATCTAACTAGCTTATGACAATTTCACATATTGAAACAATGACGTTTTCGAGCCAAATCATCTTAATTATTCAGCATTTTTACTCTCCAAAATGGCTTAGGACCATCTAGTACAAAATCATCATAACTCTATGATGATTCTATCCACGGTCACTATCAAAAGGTCATAGGTTGATGCATTTCTTGTAGTGGTGGTAAAAAAATGTCTAACCCGTAGTGATCACATTGGCCTGAAGCACCTCCCAATTGCGCTGATAAAAGCGTGCATGAAAACCATCCAGGCCAGGTGCTTTGATCGGGCCAATTTGAAACAATGCATCCAAAATCTCCTTATCAGTCTCCTTGCAAAGATCATCACTCATATCCATTGCCACTTGTTCCTGGATAAGAGATACAATATTCTCACAATTCAAAGAAGGGTCACGAGTGTACAATGACTTATAATATGAGACAGCCATGCACTGCATATCCACCGGGACAGTTTGTACCACTCCACTGGAGTCCCTCAATTTGGTAATTTTATTTCTGCTGCGCCAAACCGCCTTTTGATGGAAGAATTTCGTATTCCTATCTCCCACCTTCATACAGTCGATACGGGATTGCTGGAGCCACAACATCTCCTCTTTATAAAGTAATTCATTCATCAAATTAGTACACTCTCTAATTTCTGGGCGCAGCCTATGTAGCTTGTCCTAGAGCTGGTTCAGTTGGCGCATACAATTGCCAAATCTTTTTCCCCCAAGACTGTAGCTTGTGCGTCATCACACGCAGGCCATCAGTAACCGAACCGAGACTGGAAAGCGGACTGAGGTCTTGCCAGGAAGTATCAATCAATTCCTTCATAGCCGGGTCTCTTTCCCAAAATATTTCATATCACATACAGCGACCCTGCACATCCGGTCTGATTTCCCTCTCCAACTTCAACAAAACAGGACAGTGGTCCGAACAAGGGCTCACAAGGTGGACAACCGACGTGTTAGAGAACATGTCACGCCAACTATTATCCGCCAACACCCTATCTAGCCACACACGCACATTATTATGACCAGATCTTTTATTAACAAAGGTATATGGGAGACCAGAAAATCCCAAATCAATCAACTCGCACACTTGCATGCAGTTACGGAAGGCAGCCATTTAGGGATCAGGATGAAGACAAGTTGAAAAGTGCCAAAGTGCTTCATTGAAATCACCTACCACTAGCCAGGGGAGGTTAGGCGAAGATCTAAGAGCAGCAAGCAACGAGCACATACGATGTCTGTTCTTCACAGAGGCTCTCCATGGATGAAAGACACATGAAATAATGGCTCTCCTGGAGCTAGCCGAACACGGGCATCAATAAACCTTGCACCAGTATCTTTAATGTCAACTTGAATACTTTCATGCCAAAACAAAGATAAACCACCGCTCATCCCATCGCAATCAACTCCAAAAAACCCACGAAGACCAAGGCGGTGCTGAAGACGGCGGACCCGGTCACTCCTTTGTCTTGTATCACATAAGAACACCAAACGAAAACTATTCGTTCTAAGAGGTTCATTTGCACCTAGGAGCCAAAACAAAACTTCCGATAATGGTGCTATACACACGGCCATATTTCTATCCGACACTCAAACGACAACTCAATGGAACTATCGATCACCTCCACTGCATGTAACAACATCATTGGATAAATCGTCATGCACAAATCGGACATTAATCCATCATATGTATACTAGTTTTGTTAGTGGAGATAGATGCTTCAGTTGGAGAGCTGCACGACACGGTCGCAAAGTTTTCCCTAGCTATATTATGTAATATGTATTTAGGAAACTCAGAATAGTAGTAGGCGTGTGGAGGCCCTAGCTAGTACTTAGGGTTTGATCAATCCTTTGCTGTTGATAGTGATGGTAGTAGTGGTGGTTTATGAATTTTCTAAAATAATGAATTAGATATTGAGATTTTGGGCTACTCGCAATATCATATTGAAGCCTCACTGATTGGTATTGGCGAGTCGTAGTGGAGAATGACTAATCTATGGTGAGGCTCGAACTTGTGAGAGCGTAGGACGATAAGATTGTTTGAGGGAAACCTCTCACACCTAATACGTGGGGGTTTCGATTTTTATATAAAGAGCAAATGTAAGAGTTAGAGTGCAAATACAATTACAGTACAATAGTAAATACACCCGTGCAGTCGCAGCGGGACGTTCTCGGACACAGAGACTGGACCGAAAATCAAGAAATAGAGTGCTTACCAATCCCTTTGTCATAATATTGCCAAATGGAAGTGCAAAGAGAACATGCAGAACACGTACTTCGTCGAGAGAAACCTTCTCGTGGACAAAGTGGATTTTGATCTCAATATGCTTGGTGCGTCGATGTTGTACAGGATTGGATGACATGTAGATGGCAGAAACGTTGTCACAGTAGATGACCGTAGTAGAGCTGAGAGGTCGATGAAGTTTCTATAGTAGTTGGCAAAGCCAACAACACTCAGCAATGACATGCGCCACAACACGGTACTCAGCTTCCACACTAGAGGGGGAGATGATGGTTTGTCTCTTGGAGGACCAAGATATCAAATTGTTGCTATAGTAGACATAGTATCTAGACGTAGAACAACGAGTATCGGGGCATCCTGCCCAGTCAGCATTAGAGTAGGCTGTCAAAGCAGTCGAGAATGAAGCATGAAGATGCATGACAAACTCCAAAGTACCACGGACATAGCAAAGATCACGCTTCACAAGATCAAGGTGACTGTCGAGGAGCACGCATGTGGAGACAAATCTGTTGAACCGCATATGAGATATACGAACGCGTCAAGGGAGGTACTGAAGAGCACTTGCAATACTCTTATAATCCATATCATCGTAGAGGATCTCACCATCAGATTCGGAGAGCTTGGCTTGAGTGTTAGTCCGTGTCGAAGAAGGGTGACACTCAGCCATGTCAACACGCTGGAGAATATACGTCGCATACTGCCGCCAGGAGAGGAACAAGCCATCCGAGGAGCAGATTACAGCAATGCCGAGGAAAAATGAAGATCCCCAAGATCAGTCATAGAAAACTCATTGTGTAGTCTGGCAAGTACGTTGTGGAAAATTAGTAGATGATGCAGTAACAATAATGTCATCGATGTACATGAGCATCTATGCGGTGTCAAAATCAGACCAGAGAGCAAACAAAGATGTATATGTCAGAGAAGCAACAAATCCCAATGTAGCAAGATATGCAGCAAACTGTTGGTACTAGGCACGGGGATCTTACTTCAAACCACAGAGATACTTGTGAACACGACACACATGATCAGGGCATAAGGGATCAACAAACCCAGGGGCTGCTGACAGTAGATGCCATGGGCATGGCCCTTCAGGTGCCCACATTTGCATATATGCTGCGGCCCAACAGAAGGCTCACTCGAAGATACATCAAGATCCATGAATCCCATGATGGTATGGTTGATACGAAGCCTACAAGGACACGGACTCCTGCGGAACAAGACTAGACTAGATACAAACACCAACTTGTAACCTACTCATATTGGTACCCGAGACCTAGCCTCACCATATATAAAGGATAGGAGGGGCTAACAAGGAGGGCATCCAATATTACAATACACACACCTATCTCTCGGCGAGATTGCATCTAGTCGACTCAACGAGTTTGTACTCTCCATTGATAATATGAGCAGACAAGTAGGAAGTAGGGTTTCCTCTACGAGGGCCTAAACCTGGGTAAATCGCCTCCCTTGTTTCTCTGTTAAGCCTACAAAATCACCAGCGCTCTCCTTTTCCATGAAACACAAGTCCATAACAATGGGCATTGTCGAGTTTACCCCTCATCAGTAGACAACCTCGTCAATATAATCATTGAGGAAACAATTCTTCATATCAAGCTTTCAAATAGGCCATGAACTAGATATGGAAATCTTAAGAACCAGACGGATTGTGGCTAGTTTGACAACATGACTAAAAGTCTAGTCGTAGTTAAGACCAGGATGCTGAGAGAAACCACAAATGAGCCAACAAGCCTTATAGCGCAAGAGTCCCATCATAATGGAATTTATCTCGAAAAATCCACTTCACAGTGACAACATTAGCCTGAGGTGGATGAGGAACAAGTGACTAGGTGTTATTGTCCAAAAGAGCTTGGTGCTCATCTGCCATTGCTTGACGCCAAGGAGGATCCTGCATGGCTTGCCGGAACATGGTAGGTACAAAAGTAGCCATAGTGTCCACAAACGAAAGATTAAGGCGATCAATAGGGCAGCGACCAAAGCGCATTGTCTTGGGAGTCGGAGCAGCGGATGAAGTTGACACAGGGTCCTGGACATGCGGCCGAGGAGGGTGCATGGATGTGACGCTCTGCCATGGTAGAGGAACTGGCTATGGCAGGTTATCGTGAATGTGTGGCAGGCTGACGCGGGGCCACAACAGGCTGGCGAGGTGCCACGACAAGAGATTCAGCAGAGCGGTAGTAGAGGCATACTGAGGGTTGACGGGCGAGGCCGGCCGGGTGGTGGCTGTCGGTGACACCACACACACAGCTGAGTCCCGTATGCAGGTAAAGAGGAAGTCCAATCGCCATTGTGAGGTGGACGCGGGTGAGGCCCATATCGGAGCTAAATCTTGAAATAGAAACCCTCGTTTGAGAACAACATGTCATGAAATAATTGTTTTCTCGGAGGATGGATCCAAGCAGCGGTAAAAATGATGCTGGGACGGATGACCAAAAAACACAAGGTATGGAATGCGTTCAGAGTTTGTATGTGGCCATCAAAGCGATGTTAGGATAGCAAAGACATCCAAAAAATCGCATCATATCCTACGTAGGCGTGTGGCCATGGAGACACATGCAGGGAATAAGCGAACCAATTTCTTTGCAAGGATGGTGATTTACGAGATAAGTAGCGGTGGCATGAGCTTCATCCCAAAAAGGTTTAGGAAGATGAGCTTGAAACATGAGGGTGCGCATGGTATCATAGATGGTATGAATAGCATGGTCGGACTTGCCATTTTGTTGTGATTGTTGGGTTCACAATATAGAAAACAAAAAATGCCTACGATTGAACAACTAAGCACCAAGATCTATCCACCTAGATATAAACAACAGGTGGATATACATCCATAGATAACTTACCCTAGAAGAGGGGCAACGCGTTATGATATTGAACTCGTGGATGATGTAGTCGTTCACTTGCCGATCTCAAGATCGTGAGGAAGTCCAGCCCCACAACTCAGCAGCGCATCCGTGATCGCACACATGTCCAGTCCTCCAACAACCTCCATGTCCTCACTCTAGCGATGCAGTGGAAGCAGTAACTCCTTTCATACAAAGCCACCGGGAATATGTACTTCACTAATACGAAGCCATGGGGAAATAAACTAGAGGGGAGAGAGATCCTTCACGAGGAAGTATCAAGTGAGAGGAGGAGGAGGAGGAGGCCTTTTATAGGAGGAAGGGGAAGCCCCTCCCATGGCCGCTGGCCAAGGTGGTGCCCCCACCTCTCTCTTCATTCATGTGGGTGGAGCATCCACTCACATAAACACCCATCTACTCACACTTCCACTAACATTCATTAAATTTCCACCAAATTTAATGCAACTCTCATTTAATAAAAATCTTTTATTAATTTTATTCATAATTTTGTTAATTACTTTAATTAATAAACAAACATTAAAACCCTGTAATATTTCGATATCACATGCAGAACTAGTTTCAACAATTTCACCTGAAACAATTCCGGTGTCTATCGAAACAATTCCAGCGCTTTCATAATCTTTCTCTGAAACATATTTTCTCCAAATGGTGTCGGTATCCCTTAAGTGTGTCACCCTATGATTCGCGAATAATGTAGACATGATCGAGACCCCTCTCCAATCAATAATCAGCAGCGGGACCTGGAGATCTGTACTGACTCCCACATATTAAATGATGACTTTAGTGATGGTGAGAACCTATAATGCTTGTAACTAAATCCCTTTGTCTCGTGATATATTACATGTTCGAGATTCGATCATCGGTATCCTCATACCTAGTTTGATCTCGTTACCGACAAGTAGTCTTTTCTTGTTCCTGTGATATAACATTCTAGTGATCTTATCACTTGCTTGCAAGCTACATCAATGTGATATTACCAAGAGGGCCTAGAGTATATCTCTCCGTCATCGGGATGGACAAATCCCACACTTTATCCATGAGCCTCTACATAACACTTTTGAAGTATCTAAACCCACCTTTATTGTCACCCTTTTATTGTGTGACATTTGATGTTATCAAGTTACTCTTTCGGTGTTAGTGATTGACATGATCTCATGGTCTAAGGACTAAAGTTACTCTGTATGATGTTATAGCAATGTAAACATAATGACTTTGATCATATTGCTATACTTCAGATGAATGTTCATCACACCATTCCACCAATGTTGTGACCTCGCTATTAATAACATCCAATGTCCATGATCAGTAAACCTTGATCATCTTATTAATCAACGAGCTAGTTTATATGAGAGGCATAACTAGGAACTCTTTATTTGTTTATTAAACATACATGTATTAATGTTTCCAATTAACACAATTATAGCATGCAAAATAAACATCTATCATATACTTGGAATACGATAATAACAACTTTATTATTGCCTCTCAGGAATATTCCCTTCAGTCTCCCACTTGCACTAGAGACAATAATCTAGTTTACATAGTGATAAATCTAAAACCCATGGAGTTCTGGTGCTGATAATGTTTTTCCCTAGGTAGAGTTTTAGTCAATAAATCTGCTACATTCAGATCCGTATGTACTTTACAAATCTGTATATATCCATCCTTGACATGCTCGTGAATGGAGTGAATCCGGTGCTTGATATGCTTCGAATTCTTGTGAGACCTTGGTTCTTTGGCATTGGCTATGGCTCCATTGTTGTCACAATAGATCACCATTGGGTCCAATGCACTAGGAACCACACCTAGTTCAGTTATGAACTTCTTCATCCAAACTGCTTCATGCGCCGCTTCTGAAGCAGCAACATACTCCGCCTCTATTGTTGATCCCGCTACCACAGGTTGTTTGGTGCTCCTCCAACTAACTACTGCTCCATTCATGAGAAATATGTATCCAGATTGAGACTTAGAGTCATCCGGGTCGGTGTCAATGCTAGCGTCAACATAACACTTAGCGACGAGCTCTTGTTCACCTCCGTACATGAGAAACATATTCTTAGTCCTTCTTAAGTACTTAAGGATATTATTGACCACTATCCAGTGTTCCGAACCTGGATTGGATTGGTACTTGCTAGTCAAACTAATAGCATGTGCCACATACGGTCTTGTACATATCATGCCATACATTATAGAGTCATGACTGAAGCATAGGGATCTTATCCATTATCTCTCTTTCTTCTACCGTAGCCAAACTTTGAGTCTTACTCAATGTCTTGCCTTGCAACATAGGTAAGAACCACTTCTTACTTCCGTCCATTTTAAACTTATTTAAAATCTTATCAAGGTATGTACTTTGTGATAGCCCAATTAGGCGTCTTGATCTATCTCTATAGATCTTGATGCCTAGTATGTATGATGCTTCACCAAGGTCCTTCATAAAAAATTTGTTGTTTAGATAACTTTTAACACTATTTAAAAGATCTATACCATTTCCAATCAATAATATGTCACCCACATATAGTATTAGAAATGCCACAAAGCTCCCACTCACTTTCTTATAAATACAAGCTTCTCCATAAGTTTGGAAAAATCTGAACTCTTTGATCACCTCATCAAAACAGAGATTCCAACTCCGGGATGCTTGCTTTAGTCCATAGATGGGTCGCTGAAGTTTGAATACCTTGTTAGCATCCTTAGGATCGACAAAACCCTTTGGTTGTATCATATACAACTCTTCTTCAATATTACCATTGAGGAACGCGGTTTCTACATCCATCTGCCAAATTTCATAATCGAAATATGCAGCAATTGCTAACATAATACTAACCGACTTTAGCATCACTACAGGAGAAAAAGTCTCATCATAGTCAACTCCTTGAATTTGTCGAAACCCCTTTGCGACAAGTCAAGCTTTATAGATGGTCACATTACCATCAGCGTCGGTTTTCCTTTTGAAAATCCATTTATTCTTGACGGCCTTTCGGTCATGAGGTAAGTCCACCAAGGTCCAAACCTGGTTTTCGTACATGGATTCCATCTCGGATTGCATAGCCTCTAGCCATTTGTTGGAATCCGGGCTCATCATCACTTCTTCATACGTCACAGGGCCATAATTTCCATCTACCATGAAATTCATGACTGGATTTCCATACAGTCCAGGAACTACACGTGTCCTACTTGACCTGCGAGGTTTGGTAGTGTCCTCTTTCGGAGTTTCATGATCTTTATCATTAGTTCCTTCTTCATTCGGTGAATTCAACTCCAGAACAATTTCCGGTGCTGCGCCACTTTCTGTTTCATGAAGAGAAGGTTGAATAACCTCTTTGAGTTCTACCGTCCGACTACTCACACCTTTCACGAGAAACTCCTTCTCTAGAAAGGATCCATTCCTGGCAATGAAAACCTTGCCCTCGGATCTGTGATAGAAGGAATACCCAATTGTTTATTTAGGGTATCCTATGAAGACGCATTTTCCGCTTTGGGTTCAAGTTTATTAGGTTGAAGTTTCTTCACATAAACATCACATCCCCAAAATTTTAGAAATGACAGGTTAGGTTTGTTTGCAAACCATAATTATACGGTGTCGTTTCAACGGATTTAGATGGTGCCCTATTTCAAGTGACTACAGCGGTTTCAAGTGCATAACCACAAAACATAAGTGGCAAGTCAGTCAGAGACATCATAGATCGAACCATATCCAATAAGGTAAGATTACGATGTTCTGATACACCATTACGCTGTGGTGTTCCGGTAGGCGTGAGTTGTGAAACTATTCCACACTCTCTCATGTGTGTTCCAAACTCGTAACTTAGATATTCACCTCCGCGATCAGATCGCGGAAATTTAATCTTTCTATTTCCACGATTTTCCACTTCACTCTGAAATTCTTTGAACTTTTTAAAGGTTTCATACTTGTGTTTCATCAAATAGATATATCCATATCTACTCAAATCATCCGTGAAAGTAACAAAATAACGATATCCTCCTCACGCCAACACACTCATTGGACCACATACATCAGTATGTATGATTTCCAACAAATCTGTCGCCCGTTCCATTGTACCGGAAAACGAGGTTCTAGTTATCTTACCCATGAGGCATGTCTCACATGTATCAAATGATTCAAAATCAAGTGATTTCAAAAGTCCATCAAAATGGAGCATCTTCATGCATTTTACGCCAATATGACCTAGACGACAGTGCCACGTATATGCTGATATATCATCATTAAGTTTAATCCTTTTGGCATCTACATTATGAATATCTATATTACTACTATTGAGATTCAAAAGAAATAAACCATTCATCACAGGTGCATGAACATAAAAGATATTATTCATATAAATCGAACAACTATTGTTTTTGGATTTAAAGGAATAACCGTCTTGCAATAAACATGATCCAGATACAATGTTCATGCTCAACATAGGAACTAGATAACAATTATTTAGGTTTAAAACTATTCTAGATGATAAATGGAGAGGTAGTGTTCCAATGGTAATCACATCAACTATTGATCCATTGCCGACACACATTGTGACTTCATCCCTTCCTAGTGGTTGCCTGTTCTGTAGCCCCTGATTCGAGTTACATATATTAGCAACTGATCCAGTATCAAATACCCAGGTGCTACTGCGAGTACTAGTCAACTACACATCAATAACATATATATCAAATATACATTTGTTCATCTTGCCGGCCTTCTTGTCTGCCAAATATTTGGGGCAGTTGCGCTTCCAGTGGCCAGTCCCCTTACAATAGTAGCACTCATATCCACTTAGGGCCAGCCGGAGTCTTCTTCTCAAGCACAACAACAGATTTGCCGCCCTTCTTGAAGTTAACCTTCTATTTACCCTTCTTGTCTTTCTTGAAACTGGTGGTCCTATTGATCATCAACACTTGATGTTCTTTCCTAATTTCCACTTGAGCAATCTTAATCATTGACTGAATCTCGGGGAGTCTTCTTCATGCCTTGCATGTTATAGTTCATCATGAAGCTCTTGTAGCTTCGTGGCAGAGATTGGAGAACATGATGTATGCCTAAGTCAATGGAATCGTTATTTCCAAAGACACAAGCTTATAGGCGTATCCAGACATTTTGAGTACGTGCTCGACCTTGTTCTCCCCTCTGAATCAGTGTAGTAGTGCATGTTGTAGGGTCTCTCGAGCATTTGTAGTGGCGACTGCCCAACATCCCGGGGGACTCGTGGTCAATATTGTTGAGTTGGAATGTTGGGTATGGACTCATCCTGATTGTTGCTTTGGTATCCTTATTGTGGTAACCCCCTCTGTGGTTGTCCTCATTGGCAAAACCAGCCACAAATTGGTTGGGTCTGCTGTAATCATCATAGTTGCAACTGCCCCTTATCCTGTTGTTGTTGTTGTTGCGTCTGTCATGGTCCTCTTCAAGTGAGCACCCATGCTTGTTGTTTGTTGCATCCTCATCATCGACCCATTGATTGGAGATGTCCATCAGCTGGGAGATTGTTTGCGGTTGGCTCGACCCAGCTCTTCGATTAGCTCCTTCCGACATATGCCGTTGTTGACAACATCAATTGCTCTCTCCTCGGAGATGTTTTCGGCTGTATTCCTGATGATGTTCCAGCACTAGATGTATGCACGTATTGGCTCACTAGATGCCTGCAACTCTTCAATAGAAGTGGATCGCTTGAAGGTGGATCTGAAGTTGCGGATGAACTTTTCCTCCAAATCGCTCCAGCTGCTAATTGATTTCTCGGGAAGTTTCTTGAGCTAGAAACACGCGGATCCACTCAGATGCAGTTGTAGGCTTTGTATGGTGGTGGCTTTTGAGCCACCCTGAAATTTCACAGTTTGGAGGTAATCACCTAACCATGCTTCTAGATCGTAGAGACCGTCGTACTTTAGATGATCGTGAGGTAATTTGAAATCCTTCGGTACAAGTGTTTTGCGAACCCGTCAGGTAAAGCAACTCACACTACAAGGTTCACAGTCGTCGTCGTCCTCCAAGTCAGCATTCGAATATCTTCGGGTGCTACGCTCATCCCGAGACATGTCGACTCTACGTTGTGTGATGTCGTTTCTGACGTCCTGGTTGCATGAACTTTTGTTAAACCGCACACGGTGCGGTGAACTGGATCTTCGGGTTTCGACCATGTGACGAGGGCTATTGTAATGGTGTGGTGATCTATCGGGTCATATGGTGACCTCCTTATCTCCTAGTGCGAGCGATGCTCCAACCATGCGAGGCCCATGAGGATGGTGCGATGGATGGCCATTCTTAGGTAATTAGCCGGCGGTTGTTTGGCGGGTATGTAGGTTTGAGCTGCGATGATGGTGGCTTGGTGTGTCTTGGCTTTTATATTACCTACTAAGTCCACTGACATGAAGGATAGATCCATATCCCTTGTTAACTCGTGCCTTTCCTTGGTGGCACACCTCCAGTGATGCTCGGAGAATTGCATGTGGAGATTAGATATGCTCATCAAAGACTTGATGCATTGGATTGACTCCTTCATTAGTCGAATTATCTCTTCAACTTTATTAGCTCCGCTTCTAGTGACAGAGCAGGTACTGATAGGCCATGAGTTCTTCACGTGTAGCATCTAGGGACTGCACCCCTGATGGCATCTCTTTCTCTCTTCCAGGATTCACTCGTGATCTGAACATTTATTTGGTTCTCGTTGCTTATACCTTCCCCTATGTTCCTTGCGTTGTCGTGGTTTTCCATGGGTGGTTTGGTCCAGTCTCTGGTGCGGGTCTCTAGATCGTTATCCATGGCCATGTCATCTAGGTTGACAATGGGGTTGCCACTAGAGTCGTATTGCTCCGATGCTGTTGGTTCATCTTGTGTGGCCCTTGAGTCGTTCACGATGATTAGACACACCTGGAGGTGCGTCAAGTATAGGCTGCTGTTGCACCCATCAAAGTCGTAAGGGACACCATCCTTAATATTGGTGAAGTCCATCAAGTCCTAATTACCGGAGTTAATGCTTTCGTCAAGTTCATGTATGATGTGGTTCGTTGAGTCCGCGATGTGGGGTATTAGAGTTGGTGATAGCTTGCTATCAGAATCGAAGGATATACCATTGTAAAGATCAGCCAGATCCCCCAGATCCGCGATAGAGTCACAGTTTCTCATGGTGTTTGTTGGGGACGAGTTTGTCCCATTAGTGGAGCCAGCGAAAGACGCTAAAGTTGTGATTGGTGCTGAGATTGCCGCCGATGGACTCGAACAGATTGGACCCAAGAGGCAAAAAGTGCCCTATGACCCGATGCGAAAGTTGAAACTTCCAAGCATCAGATCTATCTCCTGGTCGAAGTTGTCAAAGACCGGGAGAAGGGTGGGTGGGTGTGGAAGGAAGTCTATGGAGCCAAAATGGATCAGACGGCTCCCGATCATCGAGTTGCTTCTTGGTGAAGAGGAGCCACAAATTCATATCAGTGCCGAGAGTTCCCACAGACGGCGCCAATTGACGAGGGGTAATGATGTGGGCACCTCATGCATTTTGATACACGAGGACAACCAACGACATGTAATAATTTAGTCTAAGGTCGTGTCAAATGATTTCTATGTTTATGAGTCAGAGTCCAATTAGGGTTTTTATTTGTGTGTTTGGTTTGGGCCTGTCAAAACCGACTAGGTCGAGTCTGACCACCCCACCCCTCATATAAGGAGTTGGACGGTCTAGGGTTTAGGGTAGCTTTGAGTTTATTCAGAGTAATGTTGAACTTAAAGTTCATATTATCACTGCCCCTCTGGGATCGGCATGTGTGATAGTGTCTCGGACATTCGTCTATTTATCCAATAATAAAGGCAAGAGAGTTCTTGAATCTATCAAGAGTTATCGTGTGTGCGCAAAGGTCCTCGAATTGTCGAGCTTTGGCGTGTCTATTCCAGCGTGAGGTTCGTCGTTTGTCAATGAGTTGCTCGCAGGATTGGCGTTCCCCAATCTCCAGGTTACGTGTTCTGCTCACGATCACAACATCATAAGAATCTTGCAAGAATGTAACTAAGGAGTTCAGTCAAAAGGATATTGTATTATGTAATGAGTAAATAGAGCTTGTCAGTAACTAGGTTAATTAGGTATGGTGATACCAACGATCACATCTCCGGTGAGTTGTATATCAAGAGACAAAGGGAATTGAATACATGATTGTTTGGATCCTCAACATCGTGGTTTGATCGATGAAAGATCTTCGTAGAATATGTGGGAGCCACTATGGGCATCCATGGTCCCACATTGGTTATTGTTCGGAGAGGTTGTCTCAACCATGTCCACTGATATCTACAAATATTGACACTTTTTCTTAAGGATTTTCCATTGGTTTTCACCGAATTTTGTTGATTTTGATCTTTCAACTAACACTAATATCACAAGTTAGTGAAACCTTGTTTGTTTTTGATGATTTTCACGTACTGGACACTTTTGGAAAGATCCGAGAGAATTTATGGGATAATCACACCTAAATGAACAAATCACCAATTGAAGGCATTTCCATTCGAGACCTACAGAGCCTTTAACAACCTACAGTACGATCGGAGGCTACCCATACGGTCCACCTGTACGACCCTCCATCGCCTCTGTTATATCAATATAAGCAACTTTCATGAATGAGAGAGGGGAAAATACGAACACAACCGCCACAAACCATCCCAGAAGAGAGGAGATCGGATCTGGAGAAGGAGAAGAACTTCATCTCATCCTTCGAAGATCTCGAGCCTCTTGATCATCAACTCCACCATAATTTCTCACTTGTACTGAGAGAGAGACTCACACTTGTAAGATTAGGGAATGAACCTCTATTCCTTCTTTGGTTTGTATTTTATTTGATCTTTGATGATATTGTGGTTTACTATGGTAAAGTTGAGATGATTTCCGTTTCCAATATGATTATATCTTTGATCTATTCTCTTCTCATGTGTGAGTAAATCCCCATAGGTATGGGAGATGTAGGAATTGGTGAGATGTGATGTACCTCCTTTAGTTCCATCCATTTGTGATTATGGCCATGATTATTATATTGTGAGAACGACTATCTATGTGTGCTTAATGCTTGTTATCCAATTTAAGGGTCCGAGTAAGATGATCCTGAGATCTCATAGATATGAATTTTTTTACTAGCGAATCAGTGACCCCCCGAGTGACACGGCCGATACCAAAGAGTAGCTAGTACAATTCTAGGACAACAAGGAATCATCAAGTTTAAAGCCTTTTATCTGGTAGAAAGACATTTATTGACGTGCTGGCCATGGATTTGGTAACAGGCAAAAGTATCATTGGAATCGAGAAAAATCTACCAAGAGGACTCTTTATTGGTATATGGGTTACTTGCCTACTCACATATGAATAAGAAGTATCATAATCACTTATCCCATTTTATTCACCTGGCACATTCACTATCACCATGAACCGTTTCTCTTCGCGCCTAACCTTTCATCTACAGAAAACCTCGAACAACCTCTGTGCTATTTACTTTTATGTTATTTACTTTAAGTACCGTTCAATACTGAAAACTACTTCCTTTCACTAACCCATTTCCACCTCAACACTTGTAGTCAATTCACTCAAGACAAGTGACACCTTGAGTGCGATAGAAATGCGGCAGATAAACATTTCCTAGGCTCCTTATTGGGATCGATATAAAAACTAGAACTAATACTTCCATAAAACATGCTCTGACAAACATGTGCTCTTGCAGGCCATCAAGCTATTTTCTGGCGCTTTTGCTGGGGAGCTAAGTGCTAAGTGTTTATTTCTTGACATTTGTAAGTGTTGAAACCATCGATGGTCTCTATTGAAGACAGGGGTACTACACATTATGAAAGAACTTATTTCCTCCTTGTATTGAATGTGTACCAATTGAAAGACACCTAGAATTCATTAAAAAAATTCTAACTCACTTTCTGTAGCCGTGAATAGTTTGATTCCTTTGATGGAAGATTTGACCATCAACCAAGGGGAAGAAGAGTCTCAGAAATTATTGGGAGATTATGGGAACTAGACTTCTCTATGCGCCCCATGGGGCGCGACTAGTAGGCAGAACAACTTACACGACAGTGAGGTCAACAACATGACGATTTCATCACGCTAATACTGTCTAAGATTTGATCGTAGATGTTTTGATAGCTAACATTATATTGAGGGATGACTCCTAAGTAGACACAATCTAAGTAAAACGCTAGACGAAAGAGAGATACAATGTGTAAAGATAGAAAGTAAATATTATTTATTATTTATAGAAATTATTCCAATCTATGTAGACACATAGGTTTGTAGGTCGTGTTCATCATCAGAGTCTAACATCAGGTTCTGCCAAAACGACTCATGATTCGGGTTATCCTTTTCATTCGTAGGTGGAGACTTTGAGACCGCCTGAGTCGTAGACAGAGCAATGCTTCCCACCAAAATATCTGCATCCACAACTCTACAGATTTCTTCGGCAACCTCTGTTACCAAAGACGTGGCCTCAGCCGCATGCACATGCTCTTCATGGACGACTTCCCACACCTCTTCTTTACAGGCTTCCACGACGCGAGCATTCTTGGTGGCCTCCTCCTCTTCCTCCGCCTCTTTTTCCTCCCTAGCACGCTCAAGATATTCGTGCTCGCAAAGCTAAAACCACAATGGGTCCTTGTCACTCGCATGTACTGGCAGCGGTAGAAAAGTACCGGCACGCCGCGTCCGATGGCGACATCTGACACGACGTATCAAACGAAACAAACTCGATAGCCGTACGGGATGTACGCGTGCAATGTCTCGAGAAACAGTAGACAACAACATCTGCCGAGGTAGATACGTGCAGGCCCACTCGTCTCATGTTGCCAATCGGAGGTGACATCGTGGGACCACTGGTAATAGAAAAAGATTCAGAGGCATATAAGGAACCAGGAGGCACGAATAAATAGCAAGAAGAGATAAGAGAGAAAGACAAACGCGTGACACAGTCTGCATACCCTATTAACTATGACAAAGCACATCACGGTGCAGAGTACACCGAGATACCTATGGCATCGAAGCAACGACGTAAATCCGGCGCGACGTAGCATTAAACTTCATGTAACGCATACTAAGACCGTTTTCCTCCATGCTAGAGCACGTACATGTAGAGTGAATGTTCGTGATAGATGTGAAGGGCTAGCGATATCTTCTAGATACTAAGTACTGTTGTTAATAAATAACATTGATTATTTCATAGCATGCACATAACTCAAACAACGACACGTTAAAAAACACCACACGATTCATGTATGACTTATAGTTTCTAATCCAGAGTTTCATCTCGTCAAGAAGATGGGCGAGAAGATAGTAGGCGTCGAACACCTTTTTCTGTAACACATGCAAGCGATAGTTCCAAAGATGCTTAGTTATTTGCTCATAAAAACATTACAAGCAGACTTACTTATCACACAACAGGAAGCAAACTTTAATAACACATAGACATATATGATTTTATGCAAGAACGCGCAATGGAAAACACAACATAAAACAAAAATTATATATAACACAATATGAACAGCTATTACAGAATACACTCAGTTAGACATGAGGTTACATATCTAAGAAAACACCTAATTCTAAATATGACAGAACAACTAAAAAAAAGTAAAATACATACTTTCATACACGCCTAAGCAGACTAATCGGGACTACAATATGTATTCTTCTTTCCTCATCTGGGATGAGAGCTCCTCGTCCGTAGACGTGCGGCTTCTCATCTGCGTTGAAGGCACAACGTCACCACAGGACCGCGGCAAAGTGGCGACATCTAGTAAGCACGATGCCACATGGAGAAGCCTTGAAATACACCGTCACCTAGCAAGGCAGGCGAGGCGGTGAAGCTTGGTAAGCAGGACACCAGAGCGAAGAGCAAAAACATGGCGAGATGCGCTTCTCTAGAGACGGCCTACACGTGATGCATTGGCTAGAAAGTTGCCTCCTCGTCAGGCGACGTTGGCGAGACGAAGGAACCGAAGGCGACCGGAACCTACTAACCATGAAGGGCCAACACGCTGAGCGGTGGCATTGGGGCGTCTAACGCCGAAGATCTGAAGAGAGGCTAGCGAGGTGGGATGCATTGCAAGGTTGAACAGCCACACCCTCCTCCGCTCGGAGCTAAGTCGGAGCGACCGACGAGCTCTATGAAATAAGAAGGGCGTAGGAAGCCGAGCCTTTAGAAGGATGGTATGGAAAATAAATATTTGACAGAATGCCGAAGAAGAGACACAACAAGATGTTTACATAGAAGAGGAAAGCATAATGTTTAAGCTATAGGGCCATACAATCCATGCTGCCAGCTCGGCCATCGAACACAAGGAACCCTATCCCGTCTAGGACCTGCGATGTCACAGTGGATACACGTGGGCCCCTCCGCCGCGACAAACCGCAGCCGTCTATAGTCTACGGCGCCATGTCGTGTCTAGACGAGCCCCACGCACGCGAGAAACCATGTTCGACATGGGCTTACGACGCCACATCGTCTCTAGACGGGGACGTGTATGCGAAAAACTGCGGAAGGTATGCGCTTACGGTGTCACGTCCGCAATGAGCGGGCTCCATGTCCACGAGAATACGCGGTTGGTATGGGCTTATGGAACCACGCCGTCTTCTGACGGGTCGCACATTCGTGAGAGTCTGCAACCATCATGAGATCACGATGCCACGTCGTCTCTCAGCAGGCTCCGCTACCTGACGGGTGCGGAGGCATGTCACACCGAGAATGCCTCTCACAGAGACTGGTCCACCCCTCGTACGCTGACGGCGGGTCTAGTTCGCATGTGCGGCCCATCGGTCTGTGACTCGGGGTACGATGGAGCGCGATACACCCTTACCCGGTCTGAAATCTTTCGCCCTAGCCTGTAGTGGGGCCCGCCTCATGAAATAACAAGGCTCCATTGTGACGATGCCACGTGTCCTCCTCAACATCCATCCCACGACCGAAAAGAATCAGGACAACATAGATAGCAGTTGGAGACAAAACAATCCAGCGTTATTATTTACTGCTTATCCATCTAGACATCTTAGAAAAATACCTATTGTCTATCCTAATCATGAAAGTATGGAATTTTAAATAGATCATGAGATAATCTATATGATGGAAGAACTTTCTTTTGCGGAAGGGGAAGATGCGGATCCAAGTGACCATTTGATGAAGGTCCATGACCTTTGCGATACTCTTAACCTACAGGGCTACCAAAAGAGTTTGTACTTCTTAAACTTTTCTGATGGTCAATAAAATATAAAGCTTTTTCTTGGTTACAATCCTTGCCTAACCACACTATAAAAATCTAGGTGGATTTCATCCGAGAGTTTATGCAAAAAAATCTCATTCACTTAGATTATGCAGATCAAGCGAGACATATCAAACTTTTTTTAGAGAATTGAAGAAAGTTTTTCTCAAGCATGGAAAAGATTTTACGGGATGATTATGAACGTCCCAAATCATAGTTTTAAGGAGCATTTAATCATACAATACTTTTATAATAGACCCACTGATGACTCTAAACAAATGATTTATTTAATTGCAGGAGGAGCTTTGAGTAATCTGATGCTACCTAAATTTATAGATCTTTTCGCGGTAAGATCCTTCAATGATGAAAAATATAAATCTGTTGAAGATATCAAACCAAGAAAACGTATGCTTCATGTACCTTCGGAACTTCTGCTTGAAGTTAGAAAGTCCATGGAAGAAAAAGGAATAGCAGCGGAACTCATAAAACAAAATTAAGTAGATGTCCTCCAAACTTTTGTATTAGAAGATGAAATGAATCTTGTTTTGCAAAAATTTAAACATCAAAAATGTTAGTTCCGCGATAGATATTATACACACCTAATGCTCTAGAACAAAAATATACAAGATTTCGCTGCATCCTTTGATGATCTAGGACATGCTAATAGACATCTTGATAAACATATTAGTATGATCAAAAATACAATGTGATCAAATAGCTAAAACTCAAGATTTGATTTTAAGTCAAAGTAATTATGATCGCAATATTGTCTCTACTAATATTGTTACTAGACATGGTACAGAAACACAGAAACCTCTAGGGCCACCTTGGTATCAATAGGAACATGCTTGAAAAGCAAGGGAGACTCAAGAAAAGAGTTAGGAAGAAGAAGACCTTATTGATCCACAAGATGATATTGATCTTGAAGCTCAAAGAAATGAAAAAGAAGCTTCAAATAAAAATGAAGAAGAGGAAGAGGTAGAAGACAAAGATAACCAATATGGCTCTAACACTGAAACTATCGATCCAAGTGTAGAAGTTGAGCTTGTTCGTGAACAAGAGGAACAAGTAATAATATCAAAGGAGAAACAAGTTGAGAATCAGAAGCCTTGACTAAAGAAAAAAATAAAAAACATGCTAAGCCGGAGACCAAGGTAAAGGAAAAGGTAAAACCAACTAAAAAGAATATCCCTTATCCTAATCGTGTTCAATATGAACCTAACAAGAGTGTCTATGAATCATTTGCTGAGGATCTAAGTAATCTTCGTTTAGAACTTCCTCTAGCTGATGCAATTCAAGTTCCTACTTATAAAAATTTTATACGAGATATCCTTAACAGAAAAAGGTAACTAAGACTATAGCGGTGATGACAAGTTTTGGTGACAAGCTTCATGCTAAGCTTGGGGATCCTGGTATACCAACTATCTCTTGTGCTATTGAAAAAACTAACATACTCAATGCTCTATGTGATTTATGTGTAGGTGTTAGCGTCATGCCATATTCCCTCTTTAAGAAACTAAATCGCAGAGATTACTCTCCTACATCAACTACCTTGCAAATGGCTGATAAAACCACTAAACAACCTATTGATATGATCGAAGATGTTTTACTTAGAATTAATCAGCATGTCATACCTATTGATTTTATTATACTTGATGTTCCTAAAGATGACAAACTTTCAATCATCCTTGGAGTTCTTTTCTTAGGACTACAGGGGCTAATGTTGACTTCTCTAGCGGGAAATTTGTCTTCAACATATATTATGATTAGATTGTTTGTTATTACCCGAAGAAACAAGAACAAAGTGGAAACTATGTGCCGCCAGATAGACATGTTCAAGTGGTAAGTACCCTTGATAAAGGGCATCCGAAGGTATGTGCCATAGAATTAGGAGTTGGTTAAGTCGAATCAACCAGTTCAAAATAAATGCTCAATGGGAGTAAACCCATCCTTGAATAAAGTAGCATAGTTATTTTTATGTTTTAGTTTAGTTGTTCTAATAAAACTCTCATAGCCAAATTTTGCATAGAAAACATGCTAATATGAAGCTATGGTTTAAGTTTGAAGGAAAGAATTTTAAAAAGCAAAGAAGAAGAGGTGTTCTTAACCTTTAACGAGATCCAGTACGACCGGAATGGACCGTACCGTGCGCCCGTACCGAAGACCCACATAAAACAAGAAATTGCTCTTCGATACAGAGACTTTAATGAGCAGTGATACGACCGGAAGGCCCTGTACCGTCTGTCGTACCGGTTCTCGATGAAGCTAACAAATGTTTCTCACAAGATAATGCGCGAGTAACAACCTGCGGTACAACCGAACCCAGCCATACCACGCTCCCATACCGAGGCTCGGGTTTGATCTCTAAACCCTAACCGCGTGTCCAACGGTAACGCCCATCAGCACGGGTGGGATGCGCCCGTACCGCCTGCCCATACCGAGTGCATCATCCCGCAAATACGATGGCGGTTGGCTGGAAACACCAACAAGCCATATTCTTCCTCTCATTTTCTCCTTATTTCTCTCTCAAACTCAAACCCTAACCTCCTAGAATCCTTGATTATTCACTGATTTTATTCATTTGAGTGGGGGAATCTTCACATTAGTAGGTTTCTCAGCTGATCCATGCTTTATTTTCTGAAATCCATGGTTGAATCCCTCACACTGGATATCTAGATGAGTTCTTTATATTTTGAGGTTATTTTTGATTCCTCAGGTTAGGATTCAAAGTTTCTACCTGTAATTGTTTGTTTAAATGATAGAAACCTTATGCCTATAATTTTGTTTTGAAATTTTTCAGTACAATGAATATTAGAAGGATTTTTCGCACAGGAGGAAGTTTGGGAGGCTCGGGACCCTCTGGAAGCGCCACCGCACCGGACTCGAAGAAGATATGCTAGGAGGGGGATGCTCTAAAGGCCACCATAAACAAGGACTACAAGAGAATGAGTGCTTGCAAAGTGCTTCCCACCAAGTGGGTACACAACGACTTCCTCTCACGCCGTAGTTTGAAGGAGGACTCTGACATGCTGGTTGATAATGCTGGTATGACCCCCTTCATCGTCCTTGCTCTCGACACCTTCGAGTGTGCCACGCATGAGTTCCTCTCGAGTTTCCATGGCGACCTTGTGCTCCAACAATGGCATTGCACTATAAGTTTTGTGCTTAATAGGCAGCCAAGAAGCCTTACTTTCTATGAGGTTTGTGATTGCTTCGAGTTCTCCTATGAGGGAGAGCTCGATACTACTGAGGAAGTCCTCGCAGAGGAAATGTTCACTTGGGAGTAGATTTCTATTCAAAGTGAAGTGTGTTATTTGCAAAAGAAGATATCCACCATCCAGAACACCGCTATCCCTTACTTTGTCACCTTCTTGGCAAATTCTATTTTTGCAAAGGGAGACACTGGGGTGATGGATGGCCCCAAGATAAGTGTGAGTTACATGGCTCTCCATCAGGATATGGAGCATAAGGTAAACTTGGGTGAATTGTTGTTCTAACACTTTCACCGCCAAAGGTCGGATCATTCAGGAGACATTCGTTGTGGTGGCTTGATCACTCAGATCGCCTATGCAAGTGAGTTTGTCATGCCTCGAGAGAGACCTATGGAAGGTAGTAAGTTTTTGGATGATGCTCATATGGCAAGCACCAAATTCATGGGAATATTTAGGGCTAATCGCTCTCTTCGTTCTTATCAGTTTTATTATGAACCTAATGGTGAATTTCACCAAATTTTACTTCCATTTCTTCAAGCTTTTGGTTTTCTAGGCAAATAGAGTTGGGTCCTCAATGTGGTGGAGTTCCAGCAAGCAATGATCATCCCGGGGCGGATCATACCCTCGAGAGGAAATCCCACTTGGGAGAATGAGGGAGAGGACCAAGACCAGCACCAACAGGAGCAGCAGGGCAGGAACACGATGGGCTAGGATGATTATGGCCAGTAGCAGCAGCACCAACAACACTTTCCCCAGTATCAGCACCAGGAGAACATGCCACCACCTCAGTCGGGATACAACTATGTCCCAAGAGGTGAGTTCGACCAGTTGGCAACTCGTGTCATTGGTATGGAGAACACACTACATGACGTGAACGCAAATGTGACTACCCTCACCCAGGACTTCACCCATTGCATGTATGAGTTCCCAAACTACTACCCGTGTCAGCCGTCCCCCAACAGCATCAATGATATTTGATTCGAGATAGACCAAGAGTCTAAACTTGGGGAAGTTGAACTCCTCCCCACCTTTTGAATACATATTTTGTTTTCCTCTTTTGATTTATTTATCTTTCTTTAGTTGCATGTTTATTTTTAGTTTGTATTGATAAAAAGCAAACACAAAAAATTAGAGTAGCTTTTATCTTGTTTTGTATGAACCTCTCTCGCTTTTTTCCAGCGGATTATTCACTTCAAGTGACTTAGCTATGGAGAAGAATGCTAGGAGTCGATTTGAGTATGAAATGAGCAAGCAAGAGGAGGTACCATATACCTATTTTCCCTCTTCCTGTAAGTTTATTCATGAACATAATATGTTTGTTCGGTTGCACTTAAGTCTCACCCCATGCTTAGCTTGTTATCTTTTAAAAATTATTCTCGAGGCTAATGTCACTACTTTGGTTTCGACTTTTGACAATTACTCTTAGTTTGAAAACAACCGCATTGGATTTAATTCCAATAATTTTAAGAACAAGAGAAAGTGTCTTCTTGACAACTTTGGTGCCATGTTTTTGTCTTGAGGGCTTAATATTAGCAGCACTCAACCCCACATCTTAATGGTTTGACTTGACAACACTTTTTTTAAAAGATTTGTTTGAGGGAATGAACATTTTGTGGTGGTTGAGGGAGATGCCAAACTTGTCTTGCTAAGTTGAAAAGTTGAAGTGAATTATAATAGTACCAAAACTTTATGGAACTAACAACTCCTATGGTCTATGTACAATCTTGAGTTCATCTCAGGTTTCAGTTATGAGTTGGGGAGACATTTGTAGCATTGCTACGGTGTGCAAAATTTTAGTTCCATCGGCTGAAGTTTCAGACAAAAAGTAAACTACTATCAAAATTTGTGTTGAAT
This sequence comes from Avena insularis, assembly GCA_023614405.1. Taxonomy (NCBI): domain Eukaryota; kingdom Viridiplantae; phylum Streptophyta; class Magnoliopsida; order Poales; family Poaceae; genus Avena; species Avena insularis. The sequence continues at coordinate 308,058,643 of CM042684.1, forward strand.
TTATTTGATCATTATGAAAGTCTTGGCACCACCTCACCACTTAAAAGATTAAAGTTATTGAAAGACAAGGAAAATATGGGGTGTTAAAGGGCCACGAATTTCGAAGTGGGTGTTAATAAAAATCTCTAAGTTTATCCTTCTTTTTAAAACTACTAGTGCACCCTTAATTTGACTAAAGCATTCTTTCTTAGAAATGTATTTACTCTCGTAAAAAGAGAGGTGCTGAAAGAATTGATTCGCAAGCCTAGCCAATTTTTTTGAAAATCTCTTTTGAGTTTAAGATTTATTAGTTAGTAAGTTACTACGATTAGGAAGTGAACTTAAGTGCAATTGTTCAAATATATTATGCTCATGTTCAAGGTTGCAGGATTTGTGACAACGGAATACGATACCACCTTGGACTTATGAGTTTCTATGCTTAAATTCATTTCTCGCTATTATTATTTATAGCTTTGTCACTCGAGGCCGAGTAACAACTAAGCTCGGGGAAGTTGATAGCTCCAAAGATTAACACTTTTCTCAAGGATCTTCCATTTGTTTTCACCGGGTTTTGTTGATTTTGATCTTTCAACTAACGCTAATATTGCAAGTTAGCAAAACCTTGTTTGTTTGTGATGACTTTTAGGTACTGGACACTTTTGGAAATATCCGAGAGCATTTATGGGCTAACCACACCTAAATGAACAAATCACCAATTGAAGGCATTTCCATCCGAGACCTACAGAGTCTTTAACAACCTACAGCACGACCAGAGGTTGCCTGTACGGTCCGCCTGTACGACCCTCCATCGCCTTTGTTATACCAATATAAGCAACTTTCGTGAAGGGTAGAGGGGTATAATATGAACATAGCCGCCACAAACTGTCCCAGAAGAGAGGAGATCAGATCTGGAGAAGGATAAGAACTTCATCTCATCCTTTGAAGATCTCGAGTCTATTGATCATCAACTCCACCATAATTCTCCACTTGTACTGAGAGAGAGAGAGAGAGAGACAGATTCACACTTTTAAGATCAAGGATTGAACATCTATTCCTTTTTTGGTTTGTATTTGATTTGTTCTTCGATGATATTGTGGTTTACTATGGTAAAGTTGAGATGATTTTTGTTTGCAATATGATTATATCTTTGATCTATTCTCCTCCCATGTGTGAGTAAATACCCATAGGCATGGAAGATGTAGGGAATTGGTGAGATGTGATGTTCCTCCTTTATTTCCATCCATTTGTGATTATCGTCATGATTATTATATTGTGAGAATGATTATCTATCTGTGCTTAATGCTTGTTATCCAATTTATGGGCCCAGGTAACATGATCCTGAGATCTCATAGATATGAACTTGTTTACTAGCGAATTGGCAGCCCCTGAGTGACATGGCCAATATCAAAGAGGAGCTAGTACAACTCAAGGAAAACCAGGAACCATCAAGTTTAAATCCTTGATCTGGTGGAAAGATCTTTATTGATGTGCTGACCATGGCTTTGGTAACATGCAGAAGGATCATTGGAATCAAGAAGAATCTACCAAGAAGACTCTTGATTGGTATATGGGTTTCTTGCCTACTCACATATGAATAAGAAGTATCATAATCACTTATCTCATTTTATTCACCCCGCACATTCACTATCATCATGAACCGTTTCTCTTCGCTCCTAACCTTTCATCTGCAGGAAACCTCGAACAACCTCTGTGCTATTTACTTTTATGTTATTTACTTAAGTACCATTCAATACTCAAAACTACTTCCTTTCACTCACCCATTTCCACCTCAACACTTGCAGCCAATTCACTCAAGTAAAGTGACACCTTGAGTGCGACAGAAAGGCCACATATAAACATTTTCCTAGGCTCCATATTTGGATCAATATAAAAACTAGAACTAATACTTCCACAAAACATGCTTTGATGAACTTGTGCTCTTGCACGCCATCATCCACATGTTCTCAAACCCATAGGGTCACACACTTAATGTTTGATGTTGCTAGGGTTTCCATGATATATTAATTTGGTGATATCAAAGTTTTATTCAAAGTCTTGTATTGAATCCCGTACATAGCTAGGAGCTTCAGAATGGCCCGGATATAAAGAAAAACATATGGGAAAGTATTTTTAGGGTTACTAGAAAAGTTCAGGATTTTTTGGTATTGTACTAGAGGCTCTAGAAGGTTCTGGGGCCTCCATAGTGGGGGCACACAAGTCCCAGACGTCCCACATGGCCCAAGGGGGAATGCACATACCCACATGGGCTAGCACACCATCCCCCAAGGCCCATGTGCATATGGCTAAGGGATAAGGAAAAAACCCACGAAAAAGGGATCAACTTGGGAGGGAAGCCCCCGCCTTTTTTGGCCGACCCTAGGGATTGGAGGAGGGGCCTGATGAGTCCAAAACTGAAGAATATTTACCTTTTGTTTTTTACATAAATAGAATAGGGTTTTTTGTATTTCACTGTGTTTGCGTGTACCTTTTTGTCCTTGTTTCATCAGGTTCCCAAATTACTAAGTCTCTTATGAACATATCAATTGGAACTGCCATATTATGATATAATATAATATTTTTAAGTGATAAAAGTCATTTTATTGATTTACCTTCACACCTGGGAGAATACCAAACGAGAGGAAAGCATCTGCCGCGATAATGACCAGTGGTACAGGAGGAGCCCGCCCGTACCGTTCGCTCGTACCACATGACATTGCGCCCGCCTCGTCAAATACTTTCTCCTGGCGAAGATGGCGGAGAGATCTGACATTCATAGCCACCAGAAACCACAAAAACCACATCAGAAAGGGATCTGAAGGAGGAACTTGGACAAGGGAAAATCCCTGTTGCTTCACGGATCATTGGATGACATCGGATCATTCCCTTCATCATCAACCGCTGCATTTCCATCACTACCCCCATCTCACATCTATTAGATCTTATTGTAATTCTAGATTCAATTGTGGTTTGCACTAGATTTATCCCTATACTTTTATCCATCCATTTGATTATGATGATGTCATTGATTGCTTCCATGTGTGAGTAGTTCCTTTGTTCTTGGGGAGATGGAGAAACCCTAGCACTATTATGAATTGAAATAAAGATGATCTATTCTTGTGTACATATGACTGGTCGGTCTATGATAGATTTATGATTTGTGTTTGATCTCTCTCTTTAGATGGTATGTGTAGTTGGCCACATATCATTTTCCTTCGGGACTAAAGTGAGGGAGAAATCCTTTGGATGTGTTTGGAAGTGTGCCCGGAGAGCTTCATGACAATTGGCGCCGGCTAGCAAATCCCTAAGCTAATTATGATATCCACGGAGAGACCCTTAATTGTGGTGGTTTGTATGGGTGATTGCTCTCAGACATCACAGTGGTTATTTAGAGGTGACCTCACTCTTGGCTCAACAAAGTGGCCTCCTAGGAGCCTTGAAGTGAACATCTTATTATGGAGCTCTATCCACACATATCATGACATAAGAAGTATGTTATCTTAATTATAATAATATCATGCTAGTGGTGTATCCTACATCCCCGAGAATGTTTTAGCCCTATTGAGTTCAACCACATTTTCACTCAACCTTTTTACTTGCTTTCTTTTACTTGTTTTAATTAATTTTCTGCACTCAACCAAAAACCTTTCAAACACCTTTTACTTGAGATCAAAGGCAGCTTACAAGTATTCTTTGGTGGAAAGTGACAAGGGGCATAAAGACCTTAACCAAATAGCTCTCTGTGAGTATGATACTCTTATTTTGAAACTAGCTACAATTGATTTGTGCACTTGCAGCCGTCAAGCTATTTTCTGGCGCCATAGCCGGGGAGCTGAGCGTTTTGGGTCTTTGTTCTTAGTTTATTATCCTACTAATTGTTTTACTAAAGTTGTTTACTAGTTTCAGGTAAGAACCATGACTGCACTCGGACTGATGAATCAGATCGATGCAACTAAACACCTCGGGAAGTTCAATAGTGGACTCGTCAAAGAATTCCCGAGTGGGAGCAAAATAGAATACAAGGTTAACCCTCGCTTTATGGCTATTATTAAAGAGAAAACTTTTGTAGGAGATGATCCTGATGAGGATGCTTACACTCATTTAATGCATTTTACCGAGTTATGTTGGACACTTAAATTGAGGGGCTACTCTGATGATGAATTCAAACTTAAATTGTTTAGCCAATCTCTAACCAACACTGCTTTAGCTTGGTATAGAATTTTCCCTGGAGAGAAAATAGATACCTGGGAAAAACTCAAAGGAGATTTCGTATTTCGATTCTTTCCCAAGGTAAACATTGCTGAAGTAAGAATGGCGATCACAAACTTCAAGAACCGCCTAGGTGAAGGCTTGTTAAGGGCCTTCAAAACGTATAAGTCCCTTCTTAATAAATGTCCCCATCATGATTTACCTGAATGGTATGTTTTACATATTTTCTATGGGGGACTTAATCAAGAAATTAAACATGAGCTCGACACAAATTCCGGAGGCTCCTTTATGGAGCTAACTATAACTCAAGCTTGGGAACTTCGAGAACGAATTTTCCATAATAGAGAAACATGGGGATTTGATTTAGGCAGCGAAGGAGGTATAGAAATTGAATATGATTGTCTCAATGCTTATAAAGAATCCGGTAAAGTGAAAGAAACTGCTGATGAACTTCAACTAGATGATGATATTATTTTGCAAATCCTTTAGTCTTTTACAGAACACGTTGAAGCTCCTAATAAAGATTGGCTTCATTATACTCCACCTGAGCCAGCTGAAGAGGATGATCCAATAATTGCAACTCATGTTGAGCCATTAGGGGAGATACCCTCATATGTTGAACCCCTTCCTTTTCCAAGGACAACGAGTAAACATATGATGGCCCATCAACTCTAATATCAACATCAAGAGGAAAGGCTATTCCTCAAGATGCTAGAAGAGGAGGCACAAACAAGAAAAAATGATGAAGTAAGTATATAGGAGACCAGGGAACCGACTAAGGAGGATACCTTAACAATGTTTGCACATTGCAACGTGATAGAGCTAGACACCGAAGCTTCACAGTTCATTGAAGGAAAGGTAAGGGCTAAATAAGTTGGTAAACCTATTCTTCCTTGTACTTTCGGTGGAACTTCTTATTATGGCCTCTACGACATTGGGACAACTGTTAACGTAATCCCCTTTAATTTTTATTTGAAAATCCAAAAAGAACTAACCCTAGCTGAATTGGAGGATACTGACATGACTATAATGCTTGCAGATAAGACACTCAAAGTTCCTATGGGAATAATTAGAGATGTTCCAATCTATGTTAGACCATATAAATATCCCATTGATTTTTTGCTTATTGATATGCCTACTGATGTTTATCGTCCCATTATTTTTGTAAGAACCTTCTTAAACACCACAAGAGCAAACATTTATTGCAAGAGACAAACCATACCTCTCAAGTTTGGTGAAGAGAAAATGAACTTTCACTTCTGTAAATTTGACCATAAGCCGGCTATCAAAGATTTAGACGATTATGACTATGAAGAAGAAGAGGAAGGTAATATCGTTAATATAGCTTCAGTAGTCATTGAGACACATTATGATGATTTAGCAAGGAGTTTAGTCAACAATAATAATATTTTTCAAGACATAGAAAAATTGGAAATGGACGATTATCTTGACTCCACACCTGAGGTGGATCCCGAGATAAATCAAAAATATGAAGAACCTATAAGAAAAGGAGATGAGGCACCTCCACCTCCTACTCTTAAAACTTTACCCAAGGAGTTAAAATATAGGTTTCTTGATGAAACTAGCAATTTCCCTGTTATTATAAGTTCCAACCTTGCAGAAAAGGAGGAGGAAAATTTAATGATGGTTCTCCGGATGCATCAGAATGCTCTTGGGTATTCGATGAGTGACTTGAAGGGGATTAGTCCCTTGATAGCCACCTATAGAATATTTATGGAAGAAGGAGCCCAGCCAGTTGCAGATTTTCAGAGGCGACTCAAACCTCACATGAAAGAAGAGGTAAGGAAGGAAATAATATGTCTGTTAGATACAGGGATCATCTTTCACGTGGAAGAAAGTGAATGGGTAAGTCATGTTCATTGTGTTCCTAAGAAAGGTGGATTTACTATTGTTGAAAATGAACATAATAAGATGATACATACTAGAACCGTTGTTGGCTACATGATGTGTATTGACTATAGAAAACTTAATAAGGAAACTAGAAAGGATCATTATCCTTTGCCGTTTATAGATCAAACTTTGGAAAGGCTTGCTATGTATTCTCATTTTTGTTACTTAAACAATTATTCTGCTTTTTCTCAAATTGCCATTCACCCTGATTACCAACTTAAAACAACTTTTATTTGTCCTTACGGTCTATACGACTATCGTCGTGCCTTTCGGTCCTTGCAATGCCCCTGCCACCTTCCAAGGTGTATGACTACTATATTTGCCGATTATGTTGAAAGTATTATGGAAGTATTCAGGGATGACTTCTCTGTTTATGGAACTTCCTTTAATCATTGTCCCCATAACCTTCATAAAGTTTTGCAGAGATGTGAAGACACTAACATAGTCTTGAATTTGGAAAAATGTCATTTTATGGTTCAAGAAGATATAGTGCTTGGTCACAAAATCTCAGGTAAGGCTATATAAAAGTTGATAAAGCAAAGATCGAAGTGATAGAAAGGCTTCCCCCTCCTCGAGATGTAAAAGGTATAAGGAGTTTCTTAGGCCATGCTAGATTCTATAGAAGGTTCATTAAGAACTTCTCAAAAACTTCTAGACCTTTAAATAACCTTCTTCAAAAGGATGTTATTTTTAATTTTGATGTAAATTATCTTACCGCTTTCAATATATTAAAACAAGCCTTACTTGCAGCTCCCATTATAAAACCACCTAATTAGAAGAAACCTTTTGATCTATTATGTGAGGCTAGCCATGAATCTATGGGAGAAATTCTTTGCCAGTATGATTGTGGTGACCTTAATATCATTCATCATGCTAGTCGTACCTTAAATGGCACCGAAAAGGATTACCCTATGCCAGAAAAAGAATCATTCGCTATCTTTTTCTCCTATGACAAGTTTAGATCTTATATTGTTGACTCTAAGGTAAGAGTGAATATTGGTCATGTTGGCTTAAAGGAGATTATTGAAAGGACTTACGTTAAGCCAAAAATGATCTGTTGGACTTTACTTTTGCAAGATTTTGATTTACAGATTCTCCAAAGAAAAGATGAACAAGAGGAGGCATCCATGGATGTTGAGGAGGTTGATCTACCTAGGGTAGTGTCATCCATTTTCATACCCTGGGAACTACAATTCCTAAAAGGAAATTTTCGATTTCTCTTTGCAATCATTTATGTGATTTTCTGCAACCAACCTTGTTCAAAGGGAAAAAGAAAAAGCTGATCCAAGAATTAAAAGAAGGAGAAGGTACCCGAATAAACTCATTCCTCATCGATGGACAATGTATTTGAAATCTTGAAAACATCTTTGTTCTGATGATTATCTGCTATTTATTTGGCATAGTTGCATTACTTTCATTATTCTGAGTTCACTGTCGGTCTTGCAAGGTCCGTATGGGTGTGCGGTACGACCGTCTCTGCCCGTACCACTGGCCGTTAAGGCAACAGTAACCTTCGGTGCAATTTTCACATATCGGTAAGACCACGGTAGTACGGGCGCATCCGCCCATACAACTGGTTGTTACCGACTCTGTGTTTCTTCATTCCATTATTTGTTTATTGTGTAAAAAACGAAAAAAACACGAAAACAAAGTCGGTAAAAGTTAGTACGGACGGCCAGTACGGGCGGGACCCGCCCGTACCACTATGTCGGTTGACTATTTACCGACTTAATCCCGTCAAATTTTTGGAAACGACCTAGTACGGGCGTGCCGTACGGGCGTCCGCCCGTACCAAGTGGTCGTTACGATCGCGGTTTCTCCCTCTTTGCACTTATTTCTTTCCTTATTTGTTGGGATTCTTTTCTTGGCCAACCCTTTTCTTTCCCGTACGAATTTTACCCTGCTTCTGACTCTTAATAAGCCTCCCTAGAGGTCTTCCTCCCTCTTATATAAATAGATCCAATCTACTTGATGCTCTACCTAGTTCAAGGCAAAGGTAAGCCTCTAAACCTCATGGCTCCTTCGTGGGATAGTTTCTAGACCTCCTCCATTGAAGCTGATGATTGTGAAGCTCAAGGCCTAAGCCCGAAGAACAAGCGGTATGCCTATGACTCTAGTGATGAGGAGGAGGAATTCGAGATCTTCATGGAGCAAACGAAGAGGGGATGGAAGCAACCAAATTACCTGGCTATGGTGAAGCCTGAAGACGAGGAAAAAGCCAAGAAACCTCATGGAAAGGGGTGCACGGAGTCACTCAAGTTCATCGCCATCAACTACTCCTCACCAAAGCATAAGAAAGCTAATTGTCCTGATGTAGGAACTTATCAGGATACTATGGCGCATACTTCAACAACAAAGAAGATCATCATGAACATGCGCATGCGCATGAAGCAACAAGAGAATTGGGGGTTCAACCTTCTGGACGTGCCCGTCAGCGCGCATGTTCCAGACACTGAACATTGTCTTCACAAGATAGATAAGTACCAGAAAGAAGAGCTCCTCCATAGGGAGATTATGCGCAAGCGTCTTTTGGATCTTGAAGGCAAGAAGGAACTCAATGATGTGATGAGCAAGGTCGTTGATGGGATGTTCCTCTTGCGTTTGGATCTGCAGAAGTGTCTTCGTCACATATCTTCCCTGGAGGAGACAAACAAGAATCTTCGCATGGCGGTCTCCAACAAAACTACCTCACCATGAAGAACACCACGGTATCGAATAATCGCAAGGGATTATTTAATACACCCGGCTTGGTTCCAAGATTGGATGATCTGTGAGAACCTTGTAAGCTATCTTACAGTTTTAGCATGTTTATTTTCCCGCATGCACGTTAGGTTTTAATTCTAGAATTTGCATTAGTTGCATCAACTTCGATCTCCCTTTTGTTTAAGAGAAGATTTATATCCGTTGAGATTCGAGACTTTATGATATTTGAAGTTACCTTTTGATTCATAATTATTATATTAGATAATTGAACTAGGTTGAGTGTTATGATACTTGTACAGCTATCATGATTTTAGGGACTTCCGCACCAATAAAAGTATTGATTAAATTATGAGAAGAAGAATTTTGGTAGCATATTATAGTCACGAGTTTTAAAAAGCCATACAGGTAGTAGGCATGATCAAGTGGCTATACTATAAAAAAGAGAAGAGAGAAAAAGAAAATAAAAATAAAAGAGAAGAGAAATAAAAGAATAGCTATCAAGACAATTCTAAGGCAAAAAAGAATGATACAATAAAAAGAATGATCATGAATCTTCATTACTGAAATAAAAGTGCTTAATTAGTTTAACTTTATGATTATATGATATGTTGAATCACTGAAATATTTTTATAACTTTATTGATACTAAAAGGGTGTGGAATCCTCTAAGTCATGTGATGTGTAAGGGTATAATAATACCCCCAAAGCAACTTTACATTTGATATTGTATTCATGTTTCAATTTCTGCCTCATTTATTGTAACGACTCGTGCCTCATGAATATGATGATCTTGTCCATAAGCCACCATCTTGCTCGGGTACGAGCAAGAGTCTAGCTTGGGGGAGTTGATGAGTCCAAAATTGAAGCATATTTACCTTTTGTTTTTGCATAAATAGAATAGGGATTTTTGTATCTCACTACTGAAAGGACATTTATTGTCCTAATCCATTTTGGTATTTGTTAACAACATAAGGTTCATTTTACTGGGTGCTAATGTCTACAGGTCAATCTATTGAAAAGAGAAAAGGTCAGATTAATGTGGGAAATTCCCTAGCCAAAACTAAGCTTTCCTGAAGATTCCAGACCGGAGTCTCCGGTGTGGACCGGAGTTCCCCCAAGAGTCTCCAGAGTGGACTCAAGAATCTTCCCAAAGTCATTCTGTGAGGGGGTCCGGAGATGGACCGGAGGTTGGCCGGAATCGGTGTGATTTCTCAGACCAGAGTTTCCAGTGTGGAAACACCGGAGTCTCCGATGTCCCTAGTTCGGAGTTTCTGCCAGTCTCCGAAGTGGGCATCAAGACACTGCCCAAGACAGTCAGAGAGCCAGTCCGGAGATGGACTGGAGATGGGCCGGAGGTTCCGGTGTAGACTGGAGTCTCCGGTCTATCAGACCAGAGTCTCTCGTGTGGAAGGTCCCCAATGGTCAGAAAACAGTCTACAACTGTGAGGTCTATAAACAGGGGACCTCATCTTCAACCTCAGGCTACTCATTCCAGAAAAGAAAAGGACCTCCATTAGAGCCACCAAAACTCCAAGGTCTCTTCATCCAACCACCCAAAGTCGCTGATCTTTGGGGAATCATAGGAGGAGACATCGATCTACAGCTTCACCAAGAGAGATCTTCATTTCCCCCTCATTCACTTGAGGGCCCCTTTCTCTAGGGTTTTATTGGAAACCCTAAGCCTTGTTTTGGTTTGATTTGATTCTTACAAGCTTGTCTTTGAATGTGGGATAGCTTTCTTTGATTTGGGAGCCCCCAATTAAGTTGTGGGTGTGTGCCTCGAACTTGTTGTAAGGGTGTCGGCTACCACCTTTAAGGTTGCCGATATAGTGGAAGCGTGAATCGATCCCCTTGGGGTGAGGTTCACCAGAGAACAAGGGAGGCCTCTCGTGGCGTTTCTGGTTTGATACCACCCCCTCTCCAAGCACAGATGTTGTCAGGGGGATGACCCCCGGGTAGGCCAATGTGGGACCAACCAGCCGGCTCCAAGGATCACATGCCGTCTAGACCCAGATCAAGGAACCATAGCCGGGTGGAATACCCACCCGGTCCGCATGCAAGTTTCCTCGGCTGGCCCGTCTAGCCGGGTAGCCAGAAGAACCGGCTAGGAGGCTGCTCCTAGCCGGCCGCCTCAGATCCGCTGGTCATGGTACGGTGGGGATGACGCTCCTTGCTGAGCGCACCCTTGACCAGACAGGCTAGCTGGCCTGGCCGGTGCTACTGGACAACTGCGCCAAAGCTAGAGGCTAACGAGCAAAGCAAGGGTTGACGAGGAAAGCCCCGGCTTACGCATAAAGAACCGGCTGACGAATAAAGAGCCGGATGACAAGTAAAGTAGGGGCGTTGGACACTGCAACATGGTCCTCCCCTGTACTGAAGGCTTGACTGGACCCAGGCCTACCGTTTGGCCCTGTCCAGCCGTCCCACTTTGTAAGGCCCAAATCCAAACAGTAAACCCTAGAACCCACCTTGTAAGCTACCTCCTCAACCTGTATATAAAGGGTAGCGCTAGGGTTTTGGGTAAGCAGAAAATAGATACCAGAAGAAGGACTTAGAGAATTCTGAGCAAGAAGTAGCTAAGGAAACAGCTCAAGGAGCACCTATATTGGGTATTCGCCCCCTTTGATAGTAGATCCTTGCAGGAGTAGGAGTTTTACCTCGCCAAGAGGGCTCCAAACCTGGGTACATCGCTGTGTTTGCAGTATTTGTGCCCAATCCATTGCGAGTAGCCAGCGATAACATCCTGATTGTCCCCTTCAAGCCATCCCCAATGGTACTGCCGTGTTCCACACCACGACAGTTGGCGCCCCTTCATGGGGCACATTGCTTCGGCTGGGATCATATTTCGCACGGGACTTCCACTCGTCCCGGTGAGCGAGTAGCCTCTGGCCTCGTCCTCACTCTCATCTCCTACGACTACATCCTCGACAACATGTCCTGCTTCACTGGGGGGACTTTCCCAAGCGGGGGCTCCATCATGCACTTCGGCGAGCACCGCGTCTATGTTGTCACTGTCCCTGAGGCCTTCCCTCGTGAGGTCGTCACCATCTTCAGCGCGCCCCCCGGCCTCTCCACCTCGCGTGCCGCTAGCAGCAGCGTCGAGGTCATGATGGCGGGCTCGGTGGAGAACCGTCGGCCACCTCTGGAGCGCAACATGGACGGTCGCGCCACCAACTCACGCCTCCCGAACCAGGACCTGATCAACACGTCCATCGAGCACCTGCGCAACCCCATCACCCCATCGAGGCGGATCCAGCCACGGCTGCGGCACCACTGGAGACCACCCGCCAGAACCTTCTAGAGGAAGCTAGCAAGGTGGCGGCCGCCCAACAGCGGATGAATGCCACCATGCGGGAATACAACATCGTGCACGGCTTCGTGCGCTTGCCCGGCACTAGCCGCCTGGCTCGGCCACAAGGTCGGAACCTCGGTTCAGAGATGGATCGCGTCGCTGATCCGCGTACACCCACGGTGCAGCCGGTCTACAGCACCCCCGCCAAAAATATGAGGGGCGTGGAGGTGGCAGTTGTGGAACTAAGCCACCTGGAGGGCGAGGAACTGCTCTGTCAGCAGGCACGTGTCCAGCTCCTTGTGGTCACGGCAAACAAGCAGCAGGCCGAGGCAGCACTCAGCATGGCTGGCAATAGCAGAACCCAACTAGCTCGCCGGATGGCGGACCTGGCTGCGTGCGGCAGCAAGGCATCTTCCCCAAATGGAGCAAGGCAGAGCAACCGCCCACGCGGTGGATCTGCAGGCCGTGGGCACAACGCCCGCGACGCGGCAGCTGTTACCAGCAAAAACCTCGAGCCGACCGACAAAGCCGGAAAAGGCCAAGCACTCCCCAAATCCCGCCTATCTGGCCGGCTGGGACCACTCGAACTGGATGAACAGCAAGACACGTGCGCGCGAATCGACCTACTGGTCCAGTCACGCACGCTGGAGGAAGAAAGCCCAGCCGGACCAAGGTGTTTCGGGCCGTGCATCCGAAACGAAACGTTTCCAAAGGGATTTTCGCTCCCAAGGGATACACCAAAGTACAACGGCTCGGTCAAGCTAGAGGACTGGCTGGTGGATTACACCACCGCCGTGGGCATCGCCAACGGCAACCACCGGGTAGTAGTACGCTACGCCCCTCTCATGCTCCTCGACTCAGCCAGAACGTGGCTAAACAGTCTCCCCGACAACAGCATCAATGCTTGTACGATTTCGAGCATGCGTTCGTTCGCAACTTCACCGGCACCTACAAGCGCCTAGGCCGGCCTGGCGAGCTTGCTCTCTATGTGCAGGGCCCGGATGAATCCGATCGCTCCTACATCACCCTATGGACGAGCATGCACAACTCCTGTGAGGGGGTACGCGAACATCAGGCTGTTGATTTCTTCGTCAACGGCTCCAGAGACGGCACTATGCTCAAGCATAAACTTCGCCAGGTGGAACCCACAACCATGGACATCGCGGACAAGTACGCCATGACCGATGCGGCAATGAAAAGATCCATCCAGGTGGACGACCAAGGGCAAATAATCATCGAAATCACCGTAGATCGACGCCAGCCGGAAGGGAATGGCCACAATTCCAGGCGGCATGACAACCGCCATGGTAAAAGAAAGGATGACCAACCGGATAACCAATATGGCTCCAGGCAGGTGGCGGCAGTGCAGGAGGATCCGGCTACAGGCAGAAGCCGGAGACAGAAGTCTGATGACCGGCCTCCGAGGCCCAAGTACACCATTGAGTTGATGCTTGATGGGCCATGGAAGTACCATAGAGGGGGCAACAAGCCGGCTATGCACACCACACGCCAGTGCACCTGGACAAAGAAGATGGCAGAAATTGCCGGCGCATCGGCTGGACAGGCGCCACCTCCTCCAGCCGGCGGGCCGCCAGACGATTGCAATAACCAACATCGGAGGGAAGATGATGATAAAAACTACCCTCGTCAGGTGGGAGACTACCACATCTTCACCATAGAGCCGGATACCAAGCACAACAAAAGGCATCGCGAGGCGGAAGTGAACACAATCGTTCCTCCTGTTCCCTAGTAGCTCAACTGGTCGGAGCAAGAAGTTGCATGGAGCCGGAAGGACCAGCCAGCTGAGCTGCCTCACCCAGGCACCTACGCGATGGTTTTGGATCCTATCATTGTCTCCAAGAAGCATTCCTGCAGATTCTCCCGCGTCCTCATAGACGGAGAGAGCAACATCAACCTCCTGTACTGTAGCTCGCTCGATCGGCTCGGTATCAACGAGTCACATCTAGAGCCGTCAAGCACCTCCTTCCACGGAGCCATCCTAGGCCCGTCACACTCCCCCATCAAAAAAATCCGGCTGGACGTCATCTTTGGCATGGCGGACAACTTCCGCCGTGAGCCCATCTGGTTCGAGGTGGTCAACCTCTGCAGCGCATACCACGCAATCCTGGGACGCCCAGCGCTCACCAAGTTCATGGATGTACCACATTACGCGTACCTCAAGCTGAAGCTACCAGGGCCCAAGGGCGTCATCACCATGGCTGGTTGCTACAGACGGTCTATGGAATGCGCCACAGACGGGTCCAAAATAGAGGAAGCCATGATCATCGCGGAAGAAAAACGCGTAATCATGCAGAACATGGCAGCCTTGTAGAAGGACATGCCAGCTGGCGAGCCCAAGCCGGCCAGAGAGGCACAATTCAAGCCATCCAAGGGCACGAGGAAGATCCTGCTGAACGAGGCCGAGCCGGACAAGTTCGTCCTGGTCAGGGATGGCCTTGATAGCAAATAGGAAAGCACACTCGTCGACTTCCTCCGTGAGAATCGGGATATATTTGCATGGTCCCCCAAGGATATGCCAGGTGTTCCGAGGGAGCTCGCCGAGCACTCTTTACATGTCAGGCCGGACGCAAATCCGGTCAAACAATCACTGCACCGCTTCGCGGAATAAAAAAGAAGAACAATTGGGGAAGAGATCACCTGGCTGCTCGCAGCCGGATACATCATGGAGGTTTTCCACCTGGAATGGCTGGCAAACCCCATGCTCGTACTAAAGAAGAACAAGACTTGGCGCATGTGTGTTGATTACACCAGTCTGAACAAGGCATGCCCCAAAGATCCATTCGCCCTGTCAAGGATATACCAAGTGATCGATTCCACGGCCGGTTGCGAGCTGTTGTCATTTCTGGATGCGTATTCCGGCTACCACCAGATCTGGCTGAACCCCGCTGATCAAATAAAGACATCATTCATCACTCCTTACAGAGCCTATTGCTACACCACAATGCCATTCGGACTGAAGAACGTTGGAGCAACATACCAGCGCTACATGTAGAAGTGCTTACAGACTCAGATTGGCAGAAACGTACACGCCTACGTCGATGATGTGGTAGTCAAGACCAAGGAAACATTCACCAACCTCCGCCGGTTCTAGATGAAGTTGAACCCGGAGAAGTGTGTGTTTGGCGTCCCAGCCGGCCAGCTACTCGGTTTTATCATGTCTGAGCGAGGAATCAAGGCGAACCCGGAGAAGGTCGGAGTAATCGAGCGTATGCAGCCGCCCAAGAACTTGGGAGATGTCCAGAAGTTCACCGGATGCCTGGCTTCCCTCATCCAGTTCATCATCCGTCTGGGCGAGAAAGCACTCCCACTGTACCAGCTCATGAAGAAGACAGACAAATTCGTCTGGACATCGCAGGCAGATGAAGCTTTCCGTGACCTCAAGCGCATGCTCACTTCACCACCTATTCTGGCAGCACCAGCAGCAAAGGAACCCGTGTTGATGTACATCGCAGCAACAAACATGGTTGTCAGTGTGGTGTTGGTAGTGGAGAGGTTAGAAGAAGGAAAGGCGCAGCCGGTGCAACGGCCGGTGTATTACCTGAGTGAGATGCTCTCGCTCTTGAATCAGAATTACCCTCATTACCAGAAGCTGGTGTATGGCGTGTAAATGGCCGCCAAGAAACTAAAGCACTACTTCCAAGAACATTCCATCCGGGTGGTGGCGTTAGCGCAACTTTCGGAGATCATCGGCAACAGAGACGCCATAGGTCGGGTGGCGAGATGGGCCATAGAGCTCACCGCCCACAACATACAGTACGAACCAAGAACGATGATCAAGTCTCAGGCCTTGGCAGATTTCCTCGTCGATTGGGCAGAAACACAGTACCTGCCACCTTGCCCTGACTCCACGCATTGGAAGCTGTATTTTGATGGCTCCAAGATGTATGGAGGACTCGGAGCCGAAGTGGTCATCACCTCTCCAAAAGCAGACCAGATGGAATACGTGATGCAGATCCACTTCCGCGCATCCAACAACATCGCTGAGTATGAGGCGCTCGTCCACGACCTCAAGATGGCAAAGGAAATAGGCATCCGACGCATCCTATGCTTCGACGATTCTGATCTGGTGGTGCAGCAAGTGTTAGGCGATTGGGACGCCAGAGATGCAAACATGGATCTATACTGTTTCTTCGTATAGCAGCTATGCGCCTGTTTCGAAGGGCGCGAGTTTCACCATGTTCCCAGGGTAAACAACGAGGCCGCAGACACGCTCGCCCGCATTGGGTCAACAAGACAACCAATTCCGCCTAGAGTCTCCCTTGAGCACCTGCGCAAGCCATCAATCACACCGTCTCCCGAATCAGACTCCATAATATTGGACGCGAACCCGGGGACTGCTGGCTCCAAGACCTCATGACGGCCGCACTTGCCGGGATCGCTTCGGGACCTGGGACTGGGCTCAAGACCTCATGACGGCTGCACCACACCTGGGGATTGGTTCGCCGCACCCGGGGACTACCGGCTCCAAGACCTCCGCGACGGCTGCACCGCACCGGGGGACTACTTCGCAACACCCGGGGACTGCCAACTCCAAGACCTCCGTGACGGCAATACCGCACCCGGGGACTGCTTTGCCGCACCCGGGGAATGCGGGCTCCAAGACCTCCGCAATAGCCGCAGTGCACCCGGGGACTGCTCCACCGCACCTGAGGACTGCCGCCTCCAGCCTAGAGGCTGTCGGCTCCACCGCTCCACTCGGTCGGCCTCCGGACGAGCCTGACTCGGCCATCCGGGCAGAAGTGAATCTGCTAATGCAGGCGGTATGCGCCATCCGGGAAACCCCAACATGGGTCAAGCCGTTCATGGACTTCCTAGCCAAAGGAGAGCTGCCCGAAGAGGAGGTACATGCAAGACAGGTGAAGCATAGAGCCAGCGCATACACAATCATTAACAACAAGCTCTATAAGTGCAGCGTTGGCGATATCTATCAATGATGTGTGAGCCAAGAGGAAGGAATCCGGCTGCTGGTTGACATCCACCAGGGCGAATGCGGACATCACACATCATCACGAGCCATAGTGGCAAAGGCATTCAGCCACGGTTCTACTGGCCCACAGCATTAGAAGATGCTGAGCAGATTGTCAAGGCGTGCAATGGGTGTCAGCGGTTTAGCCAGTAGAAGCACACTCCGTCTGCAGCACTCAAGACGATTCCCATCACCTGGTTGTTCACCGTCTGGGGGCTGGACATGGTTGGCCCTTTCAAGACGGCCAGATCCGGCATGACCCACTTGCTGGTGGTGGTGGATAAGTTCACCAAGTGGATAGAGGCAAAGCCAATAAAGAAGCTGGATGGGCCAACGGTGGTCAAGTTCTTCACAGACATAATTACACGCTTTGCTACCCCAACAGCATCATAACCGACAATGGCACAAATTTCGCCAAGGAAGCTTTCGCACGATTCTGTGGAGATAAGGTCATCCGCCTAGACCTCGCATCTGTGGCACACCCCCAGTCCAACGGGCAGTGTGAGCGAGCAAATGGCCTGGTCCTAGCCGGAATCAAGCCCCAGCTGATCGAACCACTGATGCGATCCCCCGGCTGCTAGATTGAGGAGCTGCCGGCTATACTCTGGAGCCTTCGCACCATGCTAAACCGGTCCACCGGCTACACTCCCTTCTTCCTCGTTTACGAGGCGGAGGTGGTTTTGTCCACTAACATCGAGTTCGATGCACCCCGGAAACTGCTCTACATAGAATAGCAAGCCAAAGAAGCACGGGAAGACAATGTCGATCTCCAGAAGAAGCACGCGAACTGGCTTTGTCTAGATCCGCCATTTACCAGTAGAACCTGCACCGCTACCACGCCAGCCGGATACGCAGCATCTCGTTCCGCGAGGGCGACCTGGTGCTAAGGCTAGTTCAAGACACCAAAGGGATGCACAAGCTATATCTGCCTTGGGAGGGCCCATTCATAATCAGCCGAGCACTTCAGAACAACTCATACTACCTTATCGACGCCCGCAAGCTGGAAAAGAATAAGATGGACCGCTCAGGCGAAGAAACTGAACGCCCATGGAACGCGAGCCTGCTCCGCCCCTTTTACACTTGAGCAAGAAGTGTATGTATCTTACTTTCATGTAATGAACAAGCATGGGAGCCTCGACACAGTCTCGGGGACTCCGCAAGAAATAAGCAAGTCATGTTGCACAAATTGGTTTTTTCGGCTGCATTACTCTAACCCCGGAGCCAGCGATCCGTCTCGAGGACTCGCCGGTTGGCCCAGATGGTTACGCGACCCACGCGGCAAAGTACTGTATGCGGTTCCTAAGGCTTCCTCTTCGGTTCTGGCTGCAGACCGCAAGCCGGCTGACAGATCCGGCAAGAGCAGAACGCTCAAAGGCCCCTTCACGAAAAAGCCACGAGGAAAACAAAAACGTCTGGACGACCCGGTCATGCTCGCTCACTCAAAGGCAATGACCCAAACCCGAAGTATCGTGTAGTACGCCTACTAAGCTACCCCTTCGACTTCGACTAAAAGCCAGCAAGGGAACAACATCGAAACTGGCCAATGCTCACTGAGAAAAGGGCAAAGACATTGGATTTGCACGAAACAGCAAAAATTTCAAAAACTATCCAACCTAAGATTACAGTTCGAACTTGCATATGCTTAACAAGCCAAATAACTTTATTGTTTCTATGTTTGCATGAGCCAAAGTTTAACGATGAACACCGTCAAGACGGAGGTGGATAGCTTCCAGGCGGCAATAGAGCAAGTCAAGGAGATTCGACCCGGCTATATTCTCCAGCCGGCCCGAACCTCGGGGACTACACCCTGTGGGTGCGCTCGCGCGCCCCCACATAGAAACCTGCAAACAAAAAACACAAAGGAGCTTCGACCCGGCTGTATTCTCCAGCCGGCCCGAACCTTGGGGACTACACCCTGTGGGTGCGCTCACGTGCCCCCACACAGAAACAAGCATGCAAAAGATGCAAAGAAGAAAGTGCAAACAAAAGAGCACGAGCAAATATACAGAGGGAGGCGATGCTCCCTCAAAGGTTCAATAACCAGAGGACGAACAAGTGTTCACACGGCACAAAGTAAGGATAAGTGCTTCAAATCACAAATACTCCCGGCATACCGGGGATCAAGTTCATTGGGAGGGCAGAAGGGCCGGAGGCATTAGCTAGAGCGCGGCTGCTGGAGGCGATGTCCGTCAAGGCGGTCTGTGGCATAGCCAGACCGTCAGTGCGTGGCGCATCCGGGCTGTGGAAGTACCGCTCCGTGCCGGCTGGGTCGCTAAAGTCCCTGTCCAGCGCAACGAAGCTCCCAGTCATCACGCCACAGGAGCTGATGTCAGGAACCTCAGCGCGAAGCTGGTCATAACTGGTCCCTTGGCGAAATCCGTGGGAAAGGATCCGCAGATCCACATCCGAGTACCAGGACTTCAACAGCGCCAGCACCATCTCCGCGCCTCCGTGAGCCGCCCACTCCCAGGCCACATTCATGAGCTCCGGAGCGCCCCAAAGACGCTCGGCCAGGACATCCATGGTGGTAGGCGGGACGGCCTCGGGCCAGATGTAGTCAAAGACCTCGAGAGCGGCGGTGCGGAGCCGGTTCGCCTCCTCGCTAATGACCGTCACTAGCTCCCCCGGGTGGAGATCCCGTTCCGGATCCGTCTCGGGAATCCGGCCTAGTGCCTGTTATGTCGCCTCAGGGTACTGATCTGTAGCCGGAAAAGGAGGCAGCGATCAGTATTGACCACAAAGGACAAAGCTGCAAAATTGGCTCATGACAAGGGCACTTACTAACAACAATCTCACCGATCTGGCAAAGCTCCGACAGCGCCGCCGCCTCCTTGGCCTTGGAAACCTTGAGGGCATCCGCCTGGGTAGCGTAAAGCCCCTCCAGGTTCTTCAGCGCCTCAGCCCGGGTATCCGCGGTCTTCTTGGCCGTACCAGCCTTGATCTCCATGTGTTGCTGCTGAGAAATCAGTTGGATGATCTGGTCCTGGCGGGTCTTGTTGGACTCCTCCAACCGGGCGACCTCCTCCTTCAGCCGGGCCACCTCGCGGTCCCAGTCCGCCAGCAGAGCTGCAGGAGGGTAACCAATACTCAACAAGAAGCGCGAGAAATCATGCAATTGAGAAGATACGGCAGAGCGAGCAATCTTACGGCCAAGGTCCCATGAAGTCTTAGCGGCATCATCGAGAGGCCTCTGTGCAAAAAAAGGAGATCAGAACCAAAAGAACCAGCTACGTCACAAGACGGCGAAAAAACACTAAGATTGGTGAAAGAGTACATACCTCGACAGAAGAACCTAATGCCCTACCAGCTGGCGGGCCTGGCCAACGGCCAGAGGCGCCGCCTCCGACAACTGCGCCAGGAGAGCATCCAGCGGCGGCACAATCCGTGCCAGCGTCCAACCGGTGACCTGGAGGTCATCGTCGCTCACCGGAGCCGCGGAGGGACCAACCTCCGGCTGGACGGGGGCCTCCGACGACGCCACTTCCACCGGCTCCTCCACCCGGTAGGTGCTGGAGTCAGCGCCCACCGTCGAGCCGGAGGGAGGCACGGCTGTACCGGCACGCCCGAACAGCAAACCCTTAGTAAGCCGGGAGATGGACCTGGCCCGGTGAAGCATCGTGGGCTCAACCGGTGGCACCACCTCCGTGGCTGCTGCCTCGGGGCCGGAACCGGCTCAGCCTCGGGGGCCGGAGCCGGCGCAGCCTCGAATGCTGAAGCCGGCGCTCTCCCCTTAGTAGCAGGCGGAGGGGCGGACACGGTGGCGACGGTCGCGGAGCCGGGCAAGGACATAGCCTCGCTGCAGAAACACAAGGAGTGAGCAACGCGGATACGACTAAGTACATGCACCAAGAAGACAAAGGTACCTACCTGGCAACGCTCGGCATGGTGGCCGCAGGGCGGGGCGGTGTGTCTTCTTGGAGCCACCTCCGGCTGGAGCGGCGCTGGTGGGGGCGGCCCGCTTCCCTCTTCCCCTGGGCACGGCGACCTCGGCCAGGTCCACATCCTCGCCATGGGAGGCTATTCCAAGTGCAAGCAAAAAAGTCAAGATTACAACTATAGGCATAACAGGGGAAAGACGGACAAGGGAAGAGAACAAACTCTCACCGGGTGGGAACTCGCAGCCCTCATCAGCCCACATGGGAAACCGCTCTGCCTCCGCCGGTGGAGCCTTCACCGGCTCGAAGTCCACGGCAAAGTTGGGGAGCTCGGTGTCCCCCATACTGTCATCCGCTAGCTGCGCCATGAAAAGCTAATCAACAAGGGAAGATAAGAGGCACGAAACGGAAGTCCCTCAGGAAAATCCACCCGGAGAAGAGCAAGAAATACATACCTTCGGCAGAAGCCGGCCGCGGTGGTATGGCCGGTAGCAAAACACCTAGTCCTCCTCCAGCGCCTCCTTCGAGATGATGGCGAGCCACTCGCGGAGGGCGGCGTATGCCACCTCCATCCGGGACACCCGGGAGGGTCCAGATGGCCAGAAAGGTGGCACATCTTGTGCAACCGGTGCTGCAGCGGGAGCACGCGGTTCGCCATCCAGGACATCAAAATGTCCCGGGCGGTGAGCCGCTCCTTCTCCACGAGGACAGCCAGCCGGGCGCCCATCCGGTCGATGTCGCCCTGGGTGCCCAAGTGCTGGACACTCCAGGCCTTCCGGCTGGAGGGGACATTGGCAAAGGCGAGGACCTTGATGAAGACCACCTCTGTGTTGTTGCGCACGTAAAAATACGAGCGCTGCCAGAGCTTGAAGGTGTCAGGGAGCTCCAGGCGCGGTATCAGCGCTGATGGCCGCGGGTAGATGGCGCAACAGCCCATCTCCGTCAATGGGTCGCCCTTCCCCACCACCTGAACCTTGAAGTAGAAGAACTTCAAGAAATTCGCGGCGTCGAGGCAGACACCGAGGAACGCCTCGCAGCAAGCCGCGTGATGCGACATCATCGACACGGTGTTGGCTCCGAGGTGGTGGAGCTGCAGGTCGAAGGTGACTAGCAGCTCCAAGACGAAGTGGCTCAGCGGCAGCCCAAGGCCACGAGCGAAGTGGGCGAGGAGGATGACAGCCTCGCCAGGTTGGGGGTTGGGCACCCGCTCGCCCTCCGACGCGAGGCGATGTTTCACCAGTCGCTCCGAGGGCAGGTACTTCCCCCGCCGATACTTCTTCACCATCTCTTCAGTAACATAAGAGCCGCACCAGTCGCCGGCGACTTTGGACAGCATGTTGCCTAGAAAGGTAGCCATGATGGAGGTGCGGGGTCCCGTTGTCGAGGAAGAGGAGCGGCGCCGGCGACCAAGAAACGGTGGCGTAGTGGAGTAGGGAGATACTAGAGCACAAGGGAGAACAAGGATGGCAGGCGCAGGGAGGCGAAGTGAGGAACCACCGCTCCTTGGCGCACGTATTTATCGAGGAAAGATAGTCACGCTGGTTCCCCTGCCTCGGTGCCACATGGCAAGCAACGACCCCGCTCCACCACACCGGTTCCCCTCCCTCCGCGCCACGTGGGAAAGCCACCACCCTACTACCCCGCGACAGTTTGGGGCGGATCGCGTGCGCTAGCGCCGCACGGACAGAAGATCCCACATAAGTTACTACGGGAGGCAAAACGCGCCCACAATCTCCAAGGAGACACAATGATGAAGGCGTGCACACTGTTACCAAAAACTACAGCGGCAGACCAAGAAGTCAAATTGACGCTACGAGCGCCAGAAACGGCAGGCATGGCTTACGCAAGCACCAACGACATCAAACTGGCGATCCCTCTCCCGGCCTGATGCGGTAGCCGGTCAAGAAGATCACCACTCACACCCTGTGGGTGGGACCATCAGCTCCATAGCCGGTGAACCCAGCCAGGAAAACAACAGAGAATCTCAAGCCGGTATAGGACAAAGACTACAAAACAAAGGCTACAAGACAAACGAAAACGACCAAGCATCTGCATCATCAATCATTTCAAGTGAGCACGCAAGAACTTCCCTAGGAGGCCAAGTCCTAACGTGCTCGGGGACTAGTGTCGGGGGGATGACCCCCGGGTAGGCCAAGACAGGACCAACCGGCCGGCTCCAAGGAGCACATACCGTCTGGACCCAGATCAAGGAACCATAGCCGGGTGGAATCCCCACCTGGTCCGCATGCAAGTTTCCCTGGCTGGCCCGTCTAGCCGGGTAGCCAGAAGAACCGGCTGGGAGGTTGCTCCTAGCCGGCCGCCTCGGATCCGCTGGTCATGGTACGGTGGGGATGATGCTCCTTCCTGAGCGCACCCTTGACCAGACAGGCGGGCTGGCCTGGCCGGCGCTACTGGACAACTGCGCCAAAGCTGGAGGCTGACGAGCAAAGCAAGGGCTGACGAGGAAAGCCCCGGCTTACGCATAAAGAACCGGCTGACGAATAAAGAGCCAGGTGACAAGTAAAGCAGGGGTGCTGGACACTGCAACATGGTCCTCCCTATACTGAAGGCTTGACTGGACCTGGGCCTACCGTTTGTCCCTGTCCAGCCGTCCCACTTTGTAAGGCCCAAATCCAAACAGTAAAACCTAGAACCCACCTTATAAGCTACCTCCTCAACCTGTATATGAAGGGGGTAGCGCTAGGGTTCTGGGTAAGTAGAAAATAGACACTAGAAGAAGGACTAAGAGAATTCCGAGCAAGAAGTAGCTAAGGAAACAACTCAAGGAGCACCTATATTGGGTATTCGCCCCCTTTGATAGTAGATCCTTGAAGGAGTAGGAGTTTTACCTCGCCAAGAGGGCTCCGAACCTGGGTACATTGCTGTGTTTGCAGTATCTGTGCCCAACCTGTTGCGAGTAGCCACCGGTAGCATCCTGGTTATCCCCTTCAAGCCATCCCCGATGGTACTACCGTGTTCCACACCACGACAGATGTACTTCCCCTCAAAAGGAAGGAACTGCGGGAAATAATCCTTGTGTTCCCGTGTGCTTCATTTCAGTATCTTCTACCCTTTACTGCACCTTACTTTATCTAGTTCTTGCTGAGTTAGTTGTGCTAGTGTGACATATAGGTAAATTCACCATAGTTGCATATCTAGAGAATTTATCTTTGTGTCAAACCCTCACTTTAAAAAGAAGTAAAATTTGAAGTAGCACATATTCACCCCCCCTCTAGGTGACCATACGATCCTTTCAATTGGTACAAGAGCCTCGGTTCTTTATTCGGGATTAACCGCCTAAGAAAAAATGGTCAACCGAGAGGATGGTGGAAAGGGTGAGGCTAGCACTTCGGTGACCATGGTAGATCTCAAGAAGTTGGAAACAAGCTTGAGATCTACCTTGGGCAACGAAATCCATCAGTTGCGTCAACTAGTTGAGAAATTGGTTAAAGAAATGTCAGCCTCACCACCTTCCTGTCATGAGGAAACACCTCCTAACCCTAAGGTAAATGCTCTGGCTAAGCCAACGGGTGTGGAAGTGGGGGGTGAACATAATTCCACTAACTCCTCCACCAAAAAGGGTGATGGGAAGGAAGAGCACCATGCGGTTTTCGGATGGTACTCTCCCGACCCCCCGATCCCTCATCCTCATATAAGTAATAGAGGTGACTCACCTAAGCAAGATGCACATACTTTTGCTCAATGGCAAGTTTTAATGAAATCTCATGTGCGTAGCTCTTGCATTAACTTGTGGAACATCATTGAAGACAGATTCAAAATTGAGGATCCAACCAACTTGACAAGAAGAGAAGTTGTAAATAGTCAACTCAATGCCACCGCCTTGCACATGATCCAACTTGGAGTGGGTCCAAAGGACTTTCCCCACATTGAGCACTACAATACCGCCAAGGAAGCTTGGGATGCTCTCATTGACTTGTTTGTTGGAAATGAGAGTATGAGAAGAAATAGATATGATTCCTTAAGCAATAAAGCTAAAGGTTTCTTTATGAAGGATGACGAGGATCATGAAGACATGTATCGAAGACTCAAATCCACAGCCACTGCCTTCAGAAATGTTGGTGCCTCTCACATTGATGATGCTTGGATCAAGAGGAAGTATGTGAGTGCACTCATGCCCTTTGATCCCACTGACTTGAAGAGTCTCCAAGGAAGACACAACTACCATCTCATGACCTGCAATGAAGTTATGCAAGAGATGGCCGTCTTCAAGGTTGCTGCCAAGAATGCCAAAGATGCCCGTGCTCGTGCCATTGGAATGAGTAGTGGTGTCAATCTTGCCTTGAAGGCCAAGGTTGTGGAGTATGATGAAGAAGAAGAAAGTGATGATGCCCTCTCTATGAGCCACCCCGAAGATGTCAAGGTTGCTCATGGTGAATACATGGCTTTCTATGCAAGAAATTTCTAGAAAGATCCCGCAAAGGCCAAGATGGAGATGCAACGAAGGAGAAACCCAAGTGGTAGAAAAGAAAATGCTTCAAGATTGAGTACTTGCTTCAACTATGGAGACCGATATAATTTTGTTGCCAGATGCCCTTATGAGAAGAGAGAAGACAATGGTGGTTCCCTCATATTGAAGGAAAATCCAAAGGTCCCTTTCAAGAAGCCTTTTTATAAGAAGAATGCCACCAACAAGAAGTCTGGTGACATTGCATTGACAGAACATGAAGAGCTCTCCTCCGATGATGAGGAGGAGGAAGAAGAAGAAACAATGAATGGTGTGGCTGCCATTGCCACTACCTCTACATCCACCTTCTCCCTCTTCGATTCCCCAAATGAGAACACCTCCAACAAGAACATCACTTGCCTTATGGCAAGAGCATCAGAGGTATCACCATCTCCTCTCTCCACCCCTAGTATCAATGATGATATAACTCTTGAGGTGAAGGAATAATTAGTTGCTTTTGATGCTTATATGACTAACTTGCAAGGGGAGCATACGAAGAATTTTGTAAATATCTTGAACCAACTTGCTCACACACAAGAGCTCCTAGATGAGAGATGTAAGCTTGGGACAGAGCATCTACTTGAGATGGATGCTCTAACTAATGCTCTTGAAGAGGAACAAGAGACTAGGGTGTCTCTTGAAGAAAAACTTGAAGGCCTTGATGAGGCAAATGATCGAATTATTTCTAAACTCATTAAGGAACGTGATCATGCCATTGCTAAATATAAAAAGGCTAAAAAGGACAAGATTGAGTTTGATGTTGTTCATGAAAAACTTGCCGAGGATTATGAGAAGCTGAACAAGGCTCACAAGGCCTTGGATAGTGATCTTATGACTCTCATAAAGTAAAGTGAACAACTTCAAAATCAATTGACCAATGTTGCTTCACCTAACATTTCCATTCCCCCTAGTAGTACAAATATCCTTGAAGAAAATGCTAGGTTGAAGGGGGAGCTTGCAAAGGCAACTTTCCCCAAAGGTCACAAGTCTCTTGATGACCTTTTAAGTAAGAAAAGGCCAAATAATGAGAAAAGAGGTCTTGGCTATGTTTTTAAGGCCAAGCAGAAGAAGAACAATAAGAAGAAGAAGGCCAAGACCTCTCAACCAAAAGATATGGCCATTATGGGTAGTGATACCCAAAGTGGCAAAACTATGTCACAAGATGACTTTGCGGGAAGTGCTAACCCTCACTATGTCTTAATGTGTAATTCTTATGGTGATGTTTATGCACAATATGTTGGTCCATTTGATGGTTATATTTCTTGGTCTATTTGGGTTCGAAAGACCCTTATCACTAACAAAAGAGGACCCATTGAAAAGTGGGTACCTAAAAATCTAGCTTGATCTTTTGTATAACTATGCTTCCGGAGGGTCAAAGTGGGTGCTTGATAGTGGTTGCACTAGTCATATGACCAGAAGCAAAGCAATAATGACAGAGATAAGAGCAAATTGATATCATATAACCGTCACATATGCCGATAAGTCAAAATCTTAGGTAATGGGTCTTGGAAAAGTTATGGTTGCACACGGTGTTACTCTCATGGACATCATGCTTGTTGAGACCCTTGGCTATAAGTTACTATCAGTTCTTGCCCTAGGCAAGATGGGTTTCACCATCTTTATTGATAATGATATTGTGGTCCTCTTGTGGAGCATGACTCTAAAAGTCGCTTTCATTGGGTATGTCGAAAATGACTTGTATGTGGTGGACTTTTCGGGGAAACCCACTACAAGTGCGATGTGCTTATTCAAAAAGGACAATGTGGGTTGGTTATGGCATCGCCGACTTGCCCATGTCAATATGAGAACTTTGCAAAGCCTCCACAAGGGTGGCCATATTGTGGGACTAAAGGACAATGTTTGTTTTGCCAAAGATCGTGTTTGCAGGGCTTGTGTTGAAGGAAAGATGCATGATTCTCCCCATAAGCCAAATAACATTATTAAGTCAAAAAGGATCTTGGAGCTCTTCATGTGGATCTTTTTGGTCCTCCATCTCATGCTAGCCTTGGTGAGAAGAAATATTGCTTGGTGATTGTTGATGACTACTCAAGATATTCATGGGTTTATTTCTTCAAGTTGAATACTAAGACCCAACAATATTTCATTGACTTTTTCAATATGGTTCAACGTCAATACAATTTCCCCGTGCTAACAATAAGAAGTGACAATAACACCGAGTTCAAGAACTACACTCTAAATGGTTTTCTTAGTGATGAGGGGATAAAACATCAATATTCCGCTGCATATACCCCTCAACAAAATGGTGTAGCTGAGAGGAAGAACACGACTTTGATGGATATGGCTAGGTCCATGTTGGCTGAGTTTAAGTCTCCTTACAATTTCTAGGCGGAGGATATCTCCACTGTGTGCCATGCATCAAACCGGCTCTACCTTCGCAAATAGTTGAACACGACGCCTTATGAAATACTCATCGGTAACAAGCCCAACATCTCATACTTCCGGGTGTTCGGTTATAAGTGTTTCTATCTCATAAAAGGTGTTCGTTTGTCCAAATTCGATTCCAAAGCTTTAGAGGGTATTTTTGTTTGCTATGGTCTCGATTCCCACACTTATATAATCTATGATAAACTCTCCGGAATTGTCATAGAATCTTGTAGTGTGGTTTTCGAAGAATATGATGGCCCCCAAGCGGGGCATGTTGATGTTTGTGATGTAGATGATGACATACCTCAAGATTCCATAAGAAGAATGGATGCAAGATTCATCTGCCCGGTGAGGAACCCCTTGTGGCGTATTGAGAAGAACTATGCTCTACCATGTGGAGACCTCATCTTCACAACTTCAACAAGCTCCTATTATTGAGGGTAATGATGACCCAAGCCAAAGACAAGCTGAGAACCCTCTCCATGATGATAAGGCTGAATGCGCTAGGCTGAATTGTCCGCTCTCTCCACTGACGGGATTGTCTAGCCCTGCTGATGTCTGCAAGTGGACAAATCATTTGTAGCTAGTTTTGAAGTATAGATATCGATCCCACAGGGATCCCAAGGTAAGTGTTTATGGGAGAAGTCTCTGTCACACCTGAAGTTGTCACAGGTCTTTGAGTGAATTGACTACAAGTGTTGAAATAAGAATGGGTTTTGATTAATTGAGATGTATTTAAATAGAACTAAAATGTAAACTTCAGAAATATAAAGCATAAAAGTAAAGAACGACTTGGTTGTTTATTGTTTCCTGCAGATGGCAAAAAAGGCGCGGGGAGATTCAGTTCATGATGATAGTGACTATGCTAGGTGGGTGAATGCTAAATGTAACAATTATTCTTATAAATATATGTGTAGGCGAGAAACCCATAATTATCCGGAACTCCTCTTGGTAGATTTCATCCTAACTTCAATAATCCTACTAGCCTGTTACCAAAACCATGGTCAGACACTAGACGATTAAGACCCTTAAGGTCGCTTAGTGGTTAAGCTCCTTGGATCGGACTAATGCAATAAGCACAATGGTTCCTCGTTATCCTCGAGTCTACTAGTTTTCCATTGATATCCCCGTGTCACCTGGGGGTCACCGGTCCACTAGCGAACAAGATCTTATCTATGTAGAACAAAGCATCATGTTGTCTGGGCCCTTAATTGGACAACAAGCATTAGGCATCCCACAGATAGTCAAGCACACATAATATAGTAATTAGAATCAATCACAAACTAATGGAAAATATATGAAGGCACATCACGTCTCACCAATCCCCTACATCTCCCATGCCCAAGGGAATTACTCACACATGAGAGAAGAACGGATCATCAATATAATCAAATAAAGGGAATTCGTCTTTGTATTACCGTGGAGATCCACAATAAGAATAGAAAAATATCCAACACAATTCAAGATGGGAAGAAACAATCTCAAACCCTAGTCTTGCAAGGTGGAGATCCCTCTCTCTCTCTCAAGTACTAGTAGTGGCTATGGAGGTGTATTGGCTAGGAGGTTGAAGATCGTGGAGAGAGATGAAGAACGTCTTCCCCTTCTTCTTCGGATCTCTTCTTTCTCCCTACTGGATGGTGTGGCGGCTGCTGCGTTGTGTTTTCATCCACGGTCCCTTCACGGAAGTTGTCCCTTTTGACAAGACAGAGGTGGCGAAAACTGTACGGCAGGAACTGTATGACCGGAAAAATATTCCCGCTGTATAGTTGCTCGTTAAAGCTTATGTATGCTCCTCTCAAGTGCTTCCAAAGCGATACTTGCTTGTTTTCTCCAGAATATTGTTTTTCTCTAGTTAAAACCTTCTGTTGACATTCAGAACCTGAAACACACATTAAAAAACAAGTTTTCTTTGCTACCGAAGTATTAGTGTTATGTAAAGCTAGAAAACAATCAAATCCAGGAGAAAACTATCAATAAAAGCCATAAAAAATGTGTCGAATCTCATAGCTATCTACTCCCCCAAGCTTAGATGTTTCTCGCCCTTGAGTGACAAGGAAATAAGGAAGAATAGCAGAGATTCGAGAATGAAAATAAAGGAACTCACAAGTGTGAATTGGCGTCAAATTCTTTTCTTCACAATCCCTGCAATCTTAAATATGATCATACAAGTATTCACAAGATTGCACTGAGTCCACTTCCTAACCACGTATATCTTGTTAGCAAATAAATCATATGCCCAAGCAAGTGTCAAAAGTTTTAGCTAGGAGAGTGAGACAAATTCTTTTCGTGTCTCTCTTTTTTGAGAGATGAAAACATTTTGTTCTTGTTTGTTTAATCAATTAAGAGTACTCAAGTTGGCATCAAAACATTTAATTTAAGAACAACTCATCTACTCCCATGTCAAACTTTCAAGACTCTCAAAGCACCTTTTTCTTTCTTTTGTCTTTCAAAAACTTCAGCTCTTTCATAGAGAAATCATGCCACTATTTTTAACATGTTAATTGGGGCTGTGTTGTGCACTCGTGACCATGCCAATAAATAACTGTTGTGCAATAATGGGCCAGAGGAGTACTACAACTTCACTTGGAACGCGAAACCATGAGGAGACTAAATTTTTTACATGTCATAGCATTGCTGCTACAAACATTTACATAACTCAATAGCCGAAATCAAGTGGTTTCCCACATTTAGATTGTTTGTTGGCCAGCGGAGTTAATTGTTCCCCATGGAGCACGACAGAGTTGTAATCACACGCGTAAAGCAATATCTTATGGTAATTATTATAAAAAGTAGTGGCATAATTTCTACTACTTCGAAGCATCCATTTAATCAAATAATTTCAATCAAGGGTACTATCGAGTCTTTTTATATTAAGCTCAAATGGGATGGAGTTGTTCTAAAATAAAATTCTTCGAGCTAAGCATGGACTCAAGTCATCTTTCAGATGCGTTTTCTTGTTGTAAAAATGTAGGAAATATTTTTAACCAAGTTCATTACTCATTGTTTCAAAGCTAAAAAGGAGACACTAGCAAATGAATAGAATTTGTAGGATAACATGCTAAGTGGGGAGTGACTCCAGTGCAAGCAAGTAAATAACTGTAGGATCAATTTAAGGTTGCAAAGAGAGTGATGAAAGGAATGTGATACCTCCTCTTGATCGCTTCATTCTCGTATTTGAGTCAAACCCCTTCTGTATTTCCTTATTTCCAAGTCACATGAAATTAAGCAATCTCCGAGAGAAACAAAGAAACGAACTTGCAAATAAAGTTACAACTATTTTTTTGTATTTTTGGTTTACAAATGCAAAACTAAAAATAAACATGCAAATTTCAACAAAATAAATCAAAAGAAGAAATAAAAACATGAATGCGAAGTTTGGAGGTTTTCAAACCTCCCCCAAGCTTAGGCTATTGCCAGGCTCAGTTGTTGCCGTCATTTGGCGACTGGTGTGGATACTGCTGGTATGTAACACCCCAAAAACCCTAATCAAGATTATCAAGTTCAAATCACCCAAATTTAGGGTTAACAAAAACTTTTTTTACAAATTTGAATATGAATGCATGTGTGTTTTGCATTAGTTTAGAATTGATTGAATTTTCCATGTTTGATTGCTACAAATGATGAGAAATGGTTTAAGGATGAATTCTACATCATATATACCAACTACAAACAAAATCAAAAAAAAAGAAATCAAATATAAAGAAAATAAGCAAATGGTCATTTTGACAAAAGTTAACCACTAGGACACTTTGAGTGTTCCTAGAAGAGAAATTCTAACAGAAACAATTCTACTTCTTTTTACCCCTTGCTAGACAAAGTAAAAGTGTATCAAGGTCCACTTTACAAACTTACAAAAACATTTTCTAAATCAATTTAATGGATAGTTGAAAATTGAATCAAGTGTATGTACTAAGATCACACTTTTTCAAAAACCCATAAAACCAATTCCCCTTGGCAAACCAAAGCAACCAGAGACTACCAAGCTTAAGTATAGATCACTCACCAAATTTGATTCAAAAATTTCAAAGTAATTTTCTTTTGGCCATTTCCTCAAACACTTGATAGACAAAAATCAAAACCTGCCTAACTTTACTATTTGGGGCATTGATCACAAGACCAAATGCCCCTAATTCACTCCCTTGTCTCCCCTGTGCCTAGCCAAGCAGCAGACCAACCCCCTTAGCCGTGTGCATAGTGCAGCACATCCCAATTTTGGTCATCGCCGGCCGACCGTGGATAGTGTGCTAGAAGACACGCGACCATCCACCGCCACCCCCTGTCCAAGCCATGGCCACAAGAGAGCCGTGGACCACCCTAGCTACGACGCACCCAGCCTCTCTACGCCATGCCTAGAGCGCGCCAGCTCGCCGCACCCGACCACCTCGCATAGACCACGCCTCACCCCCGCCTCGCGTCCATTAGCTCTCCATGGTCACCACAACCCCACAGACACCCCGGTTCGCCACTGCATGACCCATAGCTCCCTCATGCCGTCGCAAACACCTCTGCATCCGCGCGGAGCGCCGCATGCTCCCGACCAATCCACACCGCCCCGCGCCGTGCCATTAAGCCCACGATGATCGCCAGGGACCACGCACCACCCCCTACCCTCAGTCGCGCCGATAGCCGCCTGTAGCGTCATCACCGACGAGCCTGAGCCCATGCCGCACCGTCCCCTCGCCGTAGTATAATTAGAGGCCTTCCCCGCCTCCATTCTCCACACCAACACCCTCCCCACTCCTCACTGACACTCCCTCACCCTTCCCCGGAGCAAGGCGAGCTCTCTCTCGACGGAATTTGGCCGGAGCCCGCCGCTACTGGAGGAGAAGGGCGCCGTCGATTGAAGCCGCCCCAGGACCGGCCGTGACCACGCCTCGAACCACCGTCATCGACAACGCCATTCGCCCCCATCCCTGACCCTAGCTGGAGCCCAGGTGAGCTTTCCCAGACCCCCACCGCCGCACTAGGTTATTTCCCTCGCTGGAGTAGTTCGTCATCGACGATGAACCACATCCGTTAGATTAGAGTTTGATCGTAGGCCTCAGATTCGCAGATACCGTTTCGTTTAGTTAGACTCGCTGACTGGTGGACCCTGTCTGTCAGCAGCCCACTGCACTGTGTAGTACAGTTCGGCCGGCCCGTTTAGTTTCCCGCGCGTAGCCCAGCATTTCAAATTAGTATTTTCCATTTTAGTTAAAACTAGTTTTTGTCCACATATTCAAAATCAATTCAGAGAGTTTCACTGAACCAAATTGCATGATTCAAATTTTGTTAGAAAGGTATTTAAATTATCTATCCAAGCCCGTTGGATTTAAATCTTTTGGAGTTATAGATCACATATACCAAAAATAACAAACAGACTTTTCCAACTTCAAACATTTTTCAAAAATCAACCCTAAATGATTTTGAGTTGATTCCAACTCTCAAAAATCACATTTGATAAGATCTATCTAAATATGTAAAAAAATTTAGGTTTGTATGCAGTGACTTTGGACTAGTACCAAAATAATGCTATATAGGCATTTCTAGTCACTTTAAATCTATTAAATGATAATCTTAAACTTTATAAAATATGATCAACACTTTAAATCACATTACCATGTATTAGAATATGTGGTGATGACATGTGTCAACATGATCCCATATTTTATTTGGAGAATATTAAATCTTAATTAATTTCAATGAGTAGAAATTACTTTTCAAAAATAAGATAAACAAGATTAAATCTTTAAATCATGTGATGATTGTGATGATGCTAGGTCATCAAGTGTGAGCCTTAGTGTGATAAATAGACTTAGTTAAGTATTGTTTGGTGATTGTGTACCCCGTATTCCTTTATAGACGATAGTACCGACCAAGGATACGAGGAGGAGGAGTACTACCAAGCAGAAGACGAAGAAAACTTCAACCACTACACCAACCAAGGAAAGCCATCATTACTAGCAAGATAGAACCTATGCAACCTAACACTTGTAAGTATCAACCTAAGCAAGATGCATTAGGAATGCTTTGGTTATGTACTTTTGATTATACCAATCCCAAGTTTTACTTACAAACTTT
Organism: Avena insularis; assembly: GCA_023614405.1. Lineage (NCBI taxonomy): Eukaryota > Viridiplantae > Streptophyta > Magnoliopsida > Poales > Poaceae > Avena > Avena insularis. The sequence goes on from CM042684.1 coordinate 308,092,505, forward strand.
ATTATTTTACTTTGCTAATGTCTTTACTTCTAGTTAGTGCTTTGTGAGTATTTGGAAAAGTAGTATAGATAGCATAAAGAGTATAAAACTAGGCCTATACTTAGATATCATTCTGTGGCATGAGATTGAAGATTAGCACCCCTCATTAGTGAACACTCTTAACTTTAGTGGCTATAGTGCTAAGCATAAAAGTTGATCAATTTAGATGGGAATACTTGGTGAAAATGATTATGAAAACCTTGGAATGATGATTCATTCTATTGAAATGTTTTCACATGTGTTGAGAAATACAATGGTTTGATGATGAAAATGTTGAGGCATGAGCCTTTGCCCTTTTTAAAAACTGATGGTTGGGTTCGGATGCGATACCATTCCAATTTTACCGTACAACCACAATACCTGAATTGGGTAGGGATTAGCCGAAAGTTTATATTCATTAGTATGGGTTCCCTCGCGGAAGAGGTTTGAGCTGAGGCTACCTCTTGATGATGTCCACCTATGTAGTGCCCAGGATGGCAGATGGCCATGGCTGGGAGGCCAAGCTCATAGGGGAGGTGCCTATACTAGAGTGTGTAATTGAAAGGTTATGATTGATTATACGCATACTAAGTATGATGATTCAGGGTTATCCCTGACGGATGTATCGAATTTTGTGGTGAAAGTGTACCACCTATGCAAAGTGTCAAACTATTCGAATAGCCGCGTCCGCGGTCATGGATAGTTGGAGTGGCCATACTGTTCCGTGGTTAGATGTTCTCAAAATGACTTGGGAAATGAATTGTAACTTTGACTTGACCACAACAGGGTTGTGAATATGAAAACTAGGTTCCCACTTAAGTGATGTAGAACATTAAATTTGTTTTCTTTACTTCTAAACTCAGTATGAGATAAACCTGGCTTTTTGCAAATAAACCTAGTGCTCAAGATTCCTACTAGAACTACTTTACTTGTTAGTGATAGTTTGCGAGTACTTAAAGAGTACTCATGGCTTTGACCCTGGCTATTCCCGTGGCAAGACTATGAGGAGGACTACTAGGATGATGGATAGCAGGAGGTCTACGACAACTAGGATCATCTCCCATCGTCAGCATTGGATGTGACCCTGAAGCTGGAGCCCACTACTACGCTTATTATTCTGCTACTTGATTGTATTAAGACTGGATCATGAGATCCTTTATTCGTGTAAGACCTTATTATGGTTTGTAATGGATGATGTACTGTGATATCCAATCTGTTATGTCTCACAAAAATGGTAATCCTGGGATTGCGAGGTATGGCATAACAAGCATCTGGGATTAAAAATCCGGGTGTTGACAAGTTGGTATCAGAGCCATCCTGACCATAGGAGACCCTAGTTAGAATGGACGTCTGAACAAAAACTTAGTTTCAAAACAAAAGAAGTGAATATTTATGAAAACATATTCCCACTCTTATCCTTGAGATTCTTTCAAAAAAATTCATGTTCCTCAAAAAAATTCTTACATTCCTACAATAAATTTGACACACTTGATCACCTCACTAACTTACTCATCCTAAATTCTTATAGATGGAAGTCCAGTATTGCAAGTTCTAGCAGTTGGGCAACGGAGGGCAACTGATCTTTGAGAGGGATTTAGATGCACTGTCAGAGTATCTTGAGCGCCCGCATCCGGAATTCTTTGGGCCCCAACTCAACGATCACATCGGAGGAGATCTACAATGGCTGATAGTTGCAGATCTCAGAGGAAAGATGGAAGCACCCACTTTTGAGAAGATCCAATTCACCTTGCGGGAGAACAACGGGATAGATGGATTAGTAAGGGCTATGCATGAAGCTCTTGCCCGTCTGTGTGGGCAAAACATCAACTTGATCTAGGGAACTCGCTTTGCTCACTTCGCAAGGCATTATTCTATGGGAATGCTGTTGGAGATGCTAGGACACCCGGAGCTGAAGCACTAGTGGACAATCTTGACTTCATTCTATATGATAGGCAGAAGGAGTTGGACAACGCCCGAGCCTATGCCAACCACAACCTTGCCATTGCCGTCAAGAAGGACCAGACTCTCGCCATTCTTGCTAAGGAGCGCCAATCACTTGGTCGTCGGCGCGACAAGAAGGATCGTACCATCGATCGTCTTTGCAAGAAGGTGGCCGCTCTCGAGAAGGCCATCCGTGAACAGGAAGTCCATCTTGAAGTGAAGGAGGAGGAAGAAGGTGAAGATATCCAGGGAGATCTTTACTCTTACCTCAGTGATGACAACGACTACCTGGAGGATGATGCCATGGAGTTCTACACTGATGATGATGATTCCGACTTCATTGATGATGAATAGATGCACTTGATCACTACTGTAGGAGTGAGTTGTATCGGTCCCACTGTATCGTAGTTTCACAGAGTGGTTCTTAAAACCACCTGTTTTCTATTTGTGTTGTGGTGTGTGTTTGTATTGCGTGCTTAAATGAATGAATGAATGAGAGGAAGTTGTGAGTTTGCAAGACCTGAGTCAAACTCAAAGTTTAAAGCTTTTGAAACAAAACCATGAACCTTAGAAATTTCCCTCTTATCTCATTATTTATCTCAATCTTCAGATGACTCGTGGAAAACCCAGAGGAAGCAGCTCATCGCAGGACCCGATGCTGCAGATTCTGCAAATGCTAGTTTCCGACCATGAAGCTAGTAGAGCCGAACGTCAAGCCAACCTAGCCACTCTTCAACACATAGCTCAGATGGCCCACAATAATCAAGGCCATGGAAACCAAGATCACCATGGATCCAAGCTTAAGAACTTTTAGAATACCAACCCACCTATCTTTAGTAAGTCTGGGGATCCCTTAGATGCTGATGATTGGCTGCAAACCATGGAGAACAATCTGGAGGTCACAGGAGTAGACGCCAATGAGAAGGTACTGCTTGCCACCCATTATCTGGCAGGAGATGCAAGAGCCTGGTGGAATAGCACCCGTACCATTAATGACGGTCAGATGATGACTTGTGAAGCATTTAAGATCAAGTTCAGTTGCACCCATGTGCCACAAGGTTTAGTCACAAGCATGAGATATGAGTTCAGGGAACTGAAGTAAGGAAGGATGACGGTAGTTGAGTACCATGACAAATTTTTGTCGCTAGCTAGATATGCCCCTGATGAGATTAACAACAAAGCCAAGAAGAAGGAAAGGTTCCTGAACAGATTGCATGATGAAATGCAGACTGTGTTAGTCAACATCCGTTTTGGAGATCTAGAAGAGCTAGTAGATTCTGCCATTCAAATGGAAGGGAAGATCAACCAAGCCAATGACAACCGCAAGCGCAGGATGATGCACCAGACTGGGTCCCATAATACCCAGAAGTATCGCCCCAACCCGTCTGCATGATATTCCCCAAGAAACAATAGACCCCCGATGTCCCGTCCAAGCTACCCCAATCATAGCGGAGGAAACCTAAAGACCGGAGGAAACCACAACAACAACCCCGACAACTCCAAAAAATTCAACCGTGCACCGCCCAAGTCCAACAACAACAACAACAATACTGCCCCAAGGACTGGAAGCAATGTTGTGCCTGTTGCAGCCAAAGACAAGTCCCAGATCACTTGCTTTGAATGTGGAGTCAAGGGTCACTACTCCAATGAGTGTCCCAAGAAGCTTGCAGCAGCCACCAATGTGAATGCACCCGCTCAGCAGCAACACCGTGTTCAGTCTGGAAGGAGATTTGCCCTAGGGAATTCGCTCAACCGCAACGGCCGTCTGTTCCACATGAATGCTGAAGAAGCTCAGGAAGCGCCCGATGTCATGCTGGGTATGTTTTCTGTTAACTCAGTACTTGCAAGAGTGTTGTTTGATTCTGGAGCATCGCACTCATTTGTTACAGAAGAATTTGCATGCACTAGTAAGATTCAACCAACCAAATTGAAGCATGTCATGATAGTTCAAATACCTGGTTCAACCACCAAAGCTAGAAAACTTTGCAAGGTTGTACCTATTAGAACCCATGGAATAGATTTTTATGCCAATCTAATAGTACTTGGAACCAAAGGTTTGGAAGTAGTACTAGGAAGGGATTGGATGTCGAAACATAAAGGATTGATCGACTGTGCCAAGAAAGCCATAACCATGACCAGTAGCTTTGCAGTATCAGTAGAGCATGTATCTGAGACCTTGCCCCATCAATTCAAATGCAACAAGAGTCTAGCCCAACAAACCCTAGACCAAGTCAGAGTAGTCTGTGAATACCCCGACGTATTCCCAGATGAATTGCCCGGTATGCCCCCGGATCGGGATATCGAGTTCATCATTGAACTAGTTCCTGGAACTAGACCCATAGCTCAGAGACCTTATAGTATAAACCCATATGAACTAGTGGAGCTGAAGAAGCAACTTGATGCTATGCTGGCGAAAGGTTTGATTCAACCAAGCGCATCGCCATGGAGATCGCCTGTTCTATTTGTGGATAAGAAATATGGAGGTAACCGTTTGTGCACGGATTACCGGAAGCTGAATGATGTCACCATCAAGAACAAGTACCCACTACCAAAGATAGAGGATCTGTTTGATCAGTTGATTGTTGCCAGAGTGTTCTCTAAGATTGATCTTAGAACTGGTTATCACCAACTCAAAATTCGTGCAACGGATATTCCAAAGACTTCCTTTACCACCAGATATGGAATGTATGAGTATACTATCATGTCTTTTCAATTAACCAATGCTCCCGCTTATTTCATGAATCTCATGGATAAGATTTTTATGAACTTCCTAGATAAGTTTGTCATTGTGTTTATCGATGATATTCTGATCTATTCCAAGTCAGAAGAATACCATGAGCTACACCTGAGAACCATCCTTGAAACCCTTAGAGAGCATCAGTTATATGTCAAGTTTAGCAAATGTGAATTCTGGTTGAAGTAAGTAGGATTCCTCGGACATATTGTGTCGGCAGGAGGAGTCACTGTCGATCTTGCCAAGATGAAAGATGTTGAAGAATGGGAAGCCCCAACCACTCAAACCCAAGTCCGTGCATTTCTCTGATTAGTGGGAATTTAACCGCAAGTTTGTTGAAGGATTTTCGAGCATTGCAAGACCGATGACCCAATTTTTAAAGAAAGATAAGAAGTTCAAATGGACTGACAAATGTGAAGCAAGTTTTCAAGAGCTCGAGAAGAGATTGATTTCAGCCCCAATCTTGATTATGCCGGATATCAAGAAGCCTTTTGATGTGTATTGTGATGCATCCAAGAATGGTCTCGGATGTGTGTTGATGCAAGAAGGCAAAGTCATAGCATATTTGTCCCAACAACTGAAGCAACATGAGCAAAACTACCCTACCCATGACCTTGAACTAGCAGTCGTAGTTTTAGCCTTGAAGACATGGCATCATTACCTTATGGGTAACCGCTGTGAGATTTATTCGGATCACAAGAGTCTGAAGTATATTTTTACTCAGAAGGAGCTGAATATGAGGCAAAGTAGATGGATAGAGTTAATCAAGGATTATGACCTTGACATTCACTATCACCTTGGCAAAGCCAATGTGGTAGCGGATGCTCTTAGCAGATTGCCGTGTAGATTAAACACCATGATCAAAGAAGCCCAGCCAAGTTTGCATGAAGAGTTGGAGCAGTTTAGAATAGAGCTAGTTAGCAAAGGATTCTTAGCTAGCATTGAACTTCAATCAACTTTGATCAGTCAGATCAAGGAGGCGTAGAAAGGAAATGCGAGTATCGATGGAATCAAACGTAGTTCAGTTTAGGGAAGGTACCCAGATTCATTGAGGATGAAGAAGGAGTTTTGTGGTACATAGGACATATCTGTGTGCCAGCAGATTCCGATCTGAAGCAAGTTATCATGCAAGAAGCTCATGATACTCTTTATTCTATCCACCCCGGAGGAACGAAGATGTAGTAGGATTTGAAGGAGCAATTTTGGTGGCACAAGATGAAGAGAGAATTCGGAAGCTACATAGCCAACTGTGATATCTGTCAGAGAGTCAAAGCGGAACATCAGAGACCCGCAGGACTGTTGCAACCATTGCAGATTCCAGAATGGAAATGGGATTCTGTCGGAATGGACTTTATCACCGGTTTGCCTACTTCTAGTAGGGGAAATGACTCTATTTGGTTCATAGTTGATAGACTGTCCAAGGTAGCGCATTTCATACCTGTCAAGAGTACCTACTAGAGTTCGAAGCTAGCAGAGATGTACATTGCTAGAATAGTCAGTTTGCATGGAACCCCTAAGACCATAGTGTCGGATCGAGGAACCCAGTTTACCTCAAGATTTTGGCAGAGTCGAAGAAGGATTAGGAACCAAGATGAATTTTATCACAGCTTATCACCCGCAGACCGATGGACAGACTGAAAGAGTCAACCAAATCTTAGAAGATATGTTGAGAGCTTGTGTTCTAGAGTATGGATCAAAATGGGAAGATTGTCTGCCTTTTGCAAAATTCTCATACAACAATAGTTATCAAGCCAGTTTGCAAATGGCCCCATTTGAATTTATGTATGGAAGGCAGTGTCGTACCCCCTTGAATTGGTCGCAAGTAGGAGAGAGACAACTTTTCGGACCCGACATCCTACGAGAAGCCGAAGAGAAGGTTCACAAAGTCCGTGAACACCTAAAGACCGCCCAATCCAGATAGAAGAGTTATGCTGACAAGAGACGTCGAGACCTGACCTTCAATGTCGGAGATTTTGTGTATCTCAAAGTATCACCCCTGAAGGGAATGCAACGTTTTCAACTGAAAGGAAAGTTAATCCCTAGATATATTGGACCCTTCAAGATTTTGAATCACCGAGGAGAAGTATCATATCAACTGGAACTGCCAGAGGAAATGTCAGCCATCCATAATGTGTTCCATATCTCGTTGCTTCGCAAATGCCTAGAAGTTCCGGAGAAAACCGAAGTATTCAAGAACATCGATCACCGAGCCATAGATATCAACAAGGATCTAGCGTATCGTGAAGTGCCCATTTGTATTTTGGAAGAAGCCTTCAGAACCACAAGGACCCGGAGTATCAAGTTTCTCAAGATCCAATGGAGCAACCATACCGAAGAAGAAGCTACTTGGGAGCGAGAAGATTACATTAGGACTGAGTTTCCAAATCTCTTTAGTTCCTAGTTTTTCTTAAATCTTGGGACGAGATTTTGTTTAAGGAGGGAAGGTTTGTAACACCCCAAAAAACCTAATCAAGATTATCAAGTTCAAATCACCCAAATTTAGGGTTAACAAAAACTTTTTTTTTACAAATTTGAATATGAATGCGTGTGTGTTTTGCATTAGTTTAGAATTGATTGAACTTGCCATGTTTGATTGCTACAAATGATGAGAAATGGTTTAAGGATGAATGCTACATCATCTAGACCAACTACAAACAAAATCAAAAGAAAAAGAATCAAATATAAAGAAAATAAGCAAATGGTCATTTTGACAAAAGTTAACCACTAGGACACTTTGAGTGTTCCTAGAAGAGAAATTCTAACAGAAACAATTCTACTTCTTTTCACCCCATGCTAGACCAAGTAAAAGTGTATCAAGGCCCACTTTATAAACTCACAAAAACATTTTACAAATCAATTTAATGGACAGTTGAAAATTGAATCAAGTGTATGTACTAAGATCACACTTTTTCAAAAACCCATCAAACCAATTCCCCTTGGCAAACCCAAGAAACCAGAGACTACCAAGCTTAAGTATAGACCACTCACCAAATTTGATTCAAAAATTTCAAAGTAATTTTCTTTCAGCCATTTCCTCAAACACTTGGCAGACAAAAATCAAAACCTGCCTAACTTTATTGTTTGGGGCATTGACCACAAGACCAAATGCCCCTAATTCACTCCCCTATCTCCCCTGTGCCTAGCTAAGCACCAGACCAACCCCCCCTTAGCCGTGTGCACAGTGTAGCGCCGCCCAATTTTGGTCGTCGCCGGCCGACCATGGACAATGCGCCAGAAGCCACGCCACCCTCACCCACGATGCGCACCAGACACGCGACCATCCACCATCACACCCTGTCCAAGCCATGGCCATAGGAGAGCCCTGGACCACCCTAGCTATGCCGCGCCCAGCCTCTCTATGCCATGCCCAGAGCGCGCCAGCTCGCCGCATCCGACCACCTCGCACAGACCGCGCCTCACCCCTGCCTCGCGTGCACTAGCTCTCCATGATCACCACAACCCCGCAGACACCCCCGTTCGCCACCACGTGACCCGTAGCTCCCGCACGCCATCGCAAACACCTCTACATCCGCGCGGAGCGCCGCACACTCCTGACCAATCCACACCGCCCCGTGCCGTGCCATTAAGCCCACGATGATTGCGAGGGAACATGCACGGCCCCTACCCTCAGTCGCGCTGATAGCCGCCTGTAGCGTTGTCACCGACGAGCCCGAGCCCATGCCGCTCCATCCCCTCACCGTAGTATAAGTAGAGGCCTTCCCCGCCTCCATTCTCCACATCAACACCCTCTCCACTCCTCACTGACACTCCCTCACCCTTCCCCGGAGCAAGGAGAGCTCTCTCTCGCCGGAATTTGGCCAGAGCCCTTCGCTGCTGGAGGAGAAGGGCGTCATCGATTGAAGCCGCCCTAGGACCTGCCATGACCGTACCTCGAACCGCTGTCGTCGACAATGCCATTCGCCCCATCGCCGACCCTACTTGGAGCCCAGGTGAGCCTCGCTGGACCCCTACCGCCATGCTAGGTTATTTCCCTCGCCGGAGCAGTTTGTCATCAACGATGAACCACGGTCGTTAGATTAGAGTTTGATCGTAGGGCTCAGACTCGCAGATACCGTTTTGTTTAGTTAGACTCGCTGACTGGTGGACCCCGTTTGTCAGCAGCCCGCTGCGTTGTGCAGTGTAGTTGGGCCGGCCTGTTTAGTTTCCCGCGCGTAGCCCAGCATTTCAAATTAGTATTTTCCATTTTAGTTAAAACTAGTTTTTGTCCACAGATTCGAAAATCAATTCAGAGAGTTTCACTAGACCAAATTGCATGATTCAAATTTTGTTAGAAAGGTATTTAAATTATCTATCCAAGCCTGTCGGATTTAAATATTTTGGAGTTATAGATCACCTATGCCAAAAATAACAAGACAAAGACTTTTCCAACTTCAAACATTTTTCAAAAATCAACCCTAAATGCATTTGAGTTGATTCCAACTCTCAAAAATCACATTTGATAAGATCTATCAGAATATGTAAAAAAAATTAGGTTTGTATGCAGTGACTTTGGACTAGTACCAAAATAATGCTATATAGGCATTTCTAGTCACTTTAAATCTATTAAATGATAATCTTAAACTTTATAAAATATGATCAACACTTTAAATCACATTCCCATGTATTAGAATATGTGGTGATGACATGTGTCAACATGATCCCATATTTTATTTGGAGAATATTAAATCTTAATTAATTTTAATGAGTATAAAATACTTTTCTAAAATAAGATAAACAAGATTAAATCTTTAAATGATGTGATGATTGTGATGATGCTAGATCATCAAGTGTGAGCCTTAGTGTGCTAAATAGACTTAGTTAAGTATTGTTTGGTGATTGTGTACCCTGTATTCCTTTATAGACGATAGTACCGACCAAGGATACGAGGAGGAGGAGTACTACCAAGCAGAAGACGAAGAAAACTTCAACCACTACACCAACCAAGGAAAGCCATCATTACTAGCAAGATAGAAACTATGCAAGCTAACACTTGCAAGTATCAACCTAAGCAAGATGCATTAGGCATGCTTTGGTTATATACTTTTGATTATACCAATCCTAATTTTACTTACAAACCTTATTATTTTACTTTGCTAAAGTCTTTACTTCTAGTTAGTGCTTTGTGAGTATTTGGAAAAGTAGTATAGATAGCATAAATAGTATAAAACTAGGCCTATACTTAGATGTCATTCTGTGGCATGAGATTGAAGATTAGCACCCCTCATTAGTGAACACTCTTAATTGAAGATTAGCACCCCTCATTAGTGAACACTCTTAACTTTAGTGGCTAGTGCTAACCATAAAAGCTGATCACTTTAGATGGGAATACTTGGTGAAAATGATTATGAAAACCTTGGAATGATGATTCATTCTATTGAAATGTTTTGACATGTGTTGAGAAGCACAATGGTTTGATGATGAAAATGTTGAGGCATGAGCCTTAGCCCTTTTTAAAAACTGATGGTTGGGTTCGGATACAATACCATTCCAATTTTACCGTACAACCACAATACCTGAATTGGGTAGGGCTGAGCCGGCAGTTTATATGCATTAGTATGGGTTCCCTCGCGGAAGAGGTTTGAGCTGAGGCTACCTCTTGATGATGTCCACCTATGCAGTGCCCAGGATGGCAGATGGCCATGGCTGGGAGGCCAAGCTCATAGGGGAGGTGCCTATACTAGAGTGTGTAATTGAAAGGTTATGATTAATTATCCGCATACTAAGTATGATGATTCAGGGTTATCCTTGACGGATGTATCGAATTTTGTGGTGAAAGTGTACCACCTATGCAAAGTGTCAAACTATTCGAATAGCCGCGTCCGCGGTCATGGATAGTTGGAGTGGTCATACTATTCTGTGGTCAGATGTTCTCAAAATGACTTGTGAAATGAATTGTGACTTTGAATTGACCACAACAGGGTTGTGAATATGAAAACTAGGTTCCCACTTAAGTGATGTAGAACATTAAATTTGTTTTCTTTACTTCTAGAGCTTTTTGTAAACAAACCTAGAGCTTAAGGTTCCTATTAGAACTACCTTACTTGTTAGTGATAGTTTGCGAGTACTTAAAGAGTACTCATGGCTTTGTCTCTGGCTATTCCCGTGGCCAGACTATGAGGAGGACTACCAGGATGATGGACAACAGGAGGTCTATGACAACTAGGATCATCTCCCATCGTCAGCATTGCCTGTGACCCTGAAGATGGAGTCCACTACTACGCTTATTATTCCGCTACTTGATTGTATTAAGACTAGATCATGAGATCCTTTATTCGTGTAAGACCTTATTATGGTTTGTAATGGATGATGTACTGTGATATCCAATCTGTTTTGTCTCGCAAAAATGGTAATCCCGGGATTGCGAGGTATGGCATAGCAGGCATCTGGGATTAAAAATCTGGGTGTTGACATGGTAATAGTCGAGGAAGTGGGTCATGAAGTGACTAAAGTTGTGAGTCAAAGTATTCACATCTTCATTCACTTCCTGAAGAGTGTGGCCGATCTCCCCAACGCGTTGGTTGAGATGCTACAATTCCTGATAGGGGACGTAGCCATACCCCTGTTGTGGCTGGTTGGGCCACATGTCCCAGGATCCCCCTTGCTGCTGCTGTCCCTCCCAAGCAGGGTTGTGTCCCTGCTCTTCCTCCTGTTCCTGCTCCTGCTCATCCTCATCCTACTGCCCTCCTTCTTCATCTTCCTCTTCATCGGGCTGGAGTTCGGCCATGATCTCCATCACTTGGTCCTTGGTGAGGATCCAAGCGCCCTTCTCCATAATCGAGAAGGCTTGGGGGCATGGAAACTGAACCTGCTCATCTTGTGCATCACCAAGATAACTGAATTGATATGCTCGGAGCCTCCGGTTAGCATGGTAGACACCAAGGAAGCCACAAGCAGTCAAATACTTGACGTCCATGAGTTTGGAGCCATCAACAGGTAGTATAATATTTAATGCATGGGCAAGGTGGGTTACTAATCCACCAATGCGAATATCACCTTTGGTCTTGGATGAGTAGAGCTACAGGATTGGGGCTTTGTAGTGAAGTGGGGAAGAGAGCCTTGGTGATCATTTCCATGTCCGCATTAGCCATGGAACCGGTGTCACTTCTTCCCAGTAGTGTGTTGGCGAGGAACAAAGCATAGTAGCGGACGGTTGGGTTCTGAATGGTGGACATCTTCTTTTGGTAAAATTGCTTGCCACCATTAACAGAAATAACCTCCCAAGTCTCTCCACTTGTGACACTATAGAGGTTAGTAACAGTATGCTCCCCAACATGAGGGAAGCTGAAAGCATTGCAAAATTGTTCGAAATTTATTTCATAGTTTTGCTGGTTTATGGTGAAGCTTACCATGCACATATTACCTTTCTCCCTATGGTCGTCGTAGAAGGAGGCAAGGAACTCATGGGTAAGCTCGGTGTAGGTATCGTGGCTTACAAAGCCAAGTACCGCCAACCCCGACTTGTTGCACATGAGGTCAAAGTCCGCCTTCAACCCTGCCACGGTGAGAAAGTTGTGGTCGGCCCAACGTGTGGGTAGCACCCTCCTCGATGAGACAATGCCCAACTTGGAGTTGCGCGAGGCTCGGGACCCCGAGCTCGAGCCCTCACCCTGTTGGCGCTTGCTCGAATGAAAAAGGTTACTGATTTTATTCATCATGATGTACTGAAAAATTTCACCATAAAACCTTAGGCATATAGTTTCTACATGATATATGAACGATCCTATGTGGAAAAATTCAATCCTAACATGAGAAATTAATAGGTAAAACAAAATATGCTTGAGTTCATCCATTAGATAAATGTGAGAGTTTCAACCATGGAAATCTAAAAATAAAGCATGGATAGGGAGAGAAACTTACCGATCTATTGATTCTCCCACTCAAACGAACAAAATCCATGAACAATCAAGAGTTCTAGGTGGATTTTCAGAGGTTTGGAGAGAGAATATGAGAGAAATAATGAGGAGGGGATGAAGACCTAGCCACCCCGGTGTGATTTTGTGGTCGCACCATACTATACGGCCGGAACTATACGGGCAGGTGATGTTGCTGCGCCCGTATAGTTGTGGCGGCACCGCCAACTAGGGTTTATTTATGCAAAAAACAGCTATACAGATGCAACTATATGGCCAGATCCAAATGATCCTGCCATATAGTTGGTCGTTAAACTGTTTGTCCCTCGAGATAAAGTTCTAAAACTAGCATCGATATCTATACGACCGGAAATATACGGCCGGAATTTTTATTCCCGCCGTATAGTTGGTCGTTAAACTCTCAGTTCTTTGGGATAAATTTTGTATGGAGGCATCGATATCTATACGACCGGAATTTTTATTCCTGACGTATAGTTGGTCATTAAACTCCGAGTACCTTTTGAAGAATTTTGTATGAAGGCATCGATATCTATATGACCGGAACTATACGACCAGAATTTTTATTCCCGCCGTATAGTTGGTCGTTAAACTCTCTGTGTCTTCAAAGAAAATTTGTTGATGGTAAAGATATCTATACGACCGGAACTATAAGGCCGGAATTTTTATTCCCGCCGTATAGTTGGTCGTTAAACCATCAGTAATCATCAAAAAAAATCTATTTCTTTGAGAATACCTTCTTATCCCAAAACCTAGCGAAATACCTTATTTTGTACAGAAAATTGATGGTAGAAACTATCGACCAACATTGGCTTATTAAAAGCAAAATTTTAGCTTCTTTCGATGAAAAAATCGAACTTAAATTTTTATTCTTATTCTAAACTCATTCAGTCGATGTTTCTACTACTTTTTGATAGCTGCATCTTCACGGGCACGCTTCAGCAAGAATGTCTGTGAAAAAGTGGTAGGAATGCGATGAACCTTTTATTCTCTAATCTATTTTATTGACGAGATGGGTTGACTCCCACTAAGCATTTTATTAGGAATGTTTGAGTAACTCAACATTTTTTCTGTTCTCGAATTCTTACCTTGGGTTGCCCCTTATCAAAGGCACTCACCACATGAACTCATTTTGTCGATGGAATATATCTTTCTCCTGCTTCTGGCTTCTTTGGAAAATACCGGATGATTTTAGCATCATAAACATTGAAGATTATCTTTCCTTCAGCATAATCTACTAATGCCCCTACAGTACTAAGGAAACGTCTTCCAAGTATTATGGATAATCTTCCATCTTCTGGAATTTCAAGAATAAAAAAATCAGTGGGAATAACATGCTCATCTATTCTAAGTAAAACATCCTCAATCATACCAACGGGTTGTTTAGTGGACTTGTCAGCCATCTGTAAAGTTATAGTAGTAGGAGAATACTCCCCTAATCCTAAACTTTATAGAGGGAGTATGGCATTACACTAACTCCTGCTCCTAGATCACACAAGGCATTGTGAATATCAGTTTTACCTATTGAGCATGAAATAGTTGGTATTCCAGGATCTCCAGACTTAGACAACAGCTTCCCATTAGCAGGATAACTAGTTACCATGGCAATAGTTTCAGTTATTTCTTTCTTTCTACTAAGAATATCACGGAGGAATTTGGTATAAGTAGGAACTTTGATTGCATTCACAAATGGAATTTCTAGACGAAGGTCACTAAGTGCCTTTGTAAAAGAATTATAAATTACTTGATCTGGTGCTTTCTTTTTTCGATCTGGATAAGGAAGTTTTTTCTCACCTGACTTACTCTTGTCTTTTACCTTTTGCGGGGGGCCAGGCTCTTTTGTTGCTTTCTTTTGTTGTTGCTTATTGCTTTTCTTCTTTTCTACTACAACAACTTCATCTTCCTTGCTTATTTCTTTATGTTCTCTTGGATCAACCATCTCTACATCAGAGTCATAATGGTCATCATATGCATGATTTTGGTCCTCCATGGTTGAATCTTGTGTTTCAGTCTCATCTTGAGGATCCACCAATGTATCATCCTCTTGGCTTGCTTCGAGCAATGCCTTTTCCTTTCGCTCTTTTCAGCTTCATCGGTGGTCCTAAGGGTCCTGTAACAACTGCACCCCTTCTTGTGACAACATTAGTAGAACCAGGAATATCTTTATCATCATGAAGAAAATTTTGATAGCCAGATGCTATTTGTTCACACTGGGTTTCAATCATACTAAGATACTTGTGAAATAATTTTATTTCTTGGCCAATCTCATCATAATTTTTAGTGAGTTCCGCCAAAATCTTTTTATGTTTTTGGAAATTCTTATGCAAGTTATTATGAGATTTTGCTTATCGATGTTTTAATTCTTGAAAACTTTCCTAGTTTCATCTTCTTCATTTAAAACTTGTAACAAATCTACTTTCTTTTCCTTAGCAAGTTCAGAAGGTATACCTTTTTCTTTCATTGTTTTGCGTACCTCGGGCATAAGATCAGGAGTTATCCGAAGTATCCCTCTTTCCAGCTTAGTGCCAAAATCAGGATTATATAAAGAATCATTCTTAGCCCTAGTAGACATCAATTCCAAACAATCCTTAATAGTTAGAGTATTTATAGACCCTCCTGTTGAGAGGTCAAGAAATTCTCTACATTCAGTATTAAGACCGTGGTAAAATAAATGGCAAATAGTTGATTCAGAATATCCATGATTAGGAATACTATTGATCATTCCAAAGAATCTTTCCCAGGCTTGTGGGTAGTTTTCTCCCACATTCTGACTAAAGTTGCCTATATTCTTTCTTATTTCAGTTACCTATTTAAAAGGAGTAAACCTGTTTATGAATTTAACAATGCAGTTTTCCCAAGATTTAATGTAATGGTGTGGGAGAGAATATAACCAGTCTAGAGCTTTACCTTTAAGAGACCAACAAAATAATTTAAGACGAGAAAAGTCTCTTGGCAAACCTTTTGGTCCAAGCGATGTTATCACATCGTGGAACTCTCTAATGTGTCTTCCTAGGTCTTCATCTTCCCTTCCACTAAAAGCTTTCTCCTACAAAATTTTAATAATTCCACCATCAAATTGATATTCTCTAACTCCAGGATTAGGGAATTCTATTGGTTGTTTAAGAAATTCAGAGCTTGGAGCACTATATTCCCTGAGTGTTTTCTCAAGTTTGATAGGAGTTGTCCTATAAATAGACATGATTTCCATAATATCACTCAGGTTTTCAACTTTAACTTTATTTGATCTTAAAAGTTTTTCAATAATCTCTTCGCGCCTTTGAGCAGGCACGTGCTCAATATAATCCGGTAGATAGGTCCTACCAGAGCTTGTAGACCCTTTGTATCTTAGGGAAAACATTTTGTAGTAGCAAACCCTGAAATGTCAAAAGACAAACACTTAGCGCTTAGCTCCCCGGCAACGGTGCCAGAAAATAGCTTGATGTCTACAAGTGCACATATCATTTGTAGCTAATTTCGAAGTATACCTATCGATCCCACAGGGAGCCCAAAGGTAAGTGTTTATGGGCAAAGTCTCTATCACACACGAAGTTGTCATATGTCTTCGAGTGAATTGACTGCAAGTGTTGAAATAAGAATGGTTTTTGATTAATTGAGATGTATTTAAATAGAACTAAAATGTAAACTTCATAAATATAAAGCATAAAAGTAAAGAACAACTTGGTTGTTTGTTGTTTCCTGTAGATGGCAAAAGAAGGCGCGGGGAGATTCAGTTCATGATGATAGTGACTGTGCCAGGTTGGTGAATGATAAATGTAACAATTATAATCTTATAAATATATGTGTAGGCGAGCAACCCATAATTAGCCGAAACTCCTCTTGGTAGATTTCATCCCAACTTCAATAATACTACTAGCCTGTTACTAAAACCATGGTCAGACACTAGATGATTAAGACCCTTCATGTTGCTTAGCGATTAAGCTCCTTGGATCAGACTAATGCAATAATCACAGTGGTTCCTCGCTATCCTCGAGTCTACTAGTTTTCCATTGATATCCCCGTGTCACCCGGGGGTCGCCGGTCCACTAGCGAACAAGATCTTATCTATGTAGAACAAAGCATCATGTTGTTTGGGCCATTAATTGGATAACAAACATTAGGCATCCCACAGATAGTCAAGAACACATAATATAATAATTAGAATCAACCACAAACTATGGAAAATATATGAAGGCACATCACATCTCACCAATCCCCTACATCTCCCACGCCCAAGGGAATTACTCACACATGAGAGAAGAACAGATCATCAATATAATCAAATAAAGGGAATTCGTCTTTGTATTACCGTGGAGATCCACAATAAGAATAGAAAAATATCCAACACAATTCAAGATGGGAATAAACAATCTCAAACCATAGTATTGCAAGGTGGAGATCCCTCTCTCTCAAGTACAAGTAGTGGCTATGGAGGTGTATTGGCTAGGAGGTTGAAGATCATGGAGCGAGATGAAGAACGTCTTCCCCTTCTTCTCCGGATCACTTCTTTCTCCCTTCTGGATGGTGTGGCGGCTGATGTGTTGTGTTTTCATCCTTGGTCCCTTCACAGAAGTTGTCCCTTTTGACAAGACAAAGGCGGCGGCAACTATATGGCTGGAACTAATTGTCGGAAAAATATTCCTGCTGTATAGTTGCTCATTAAATCTTTTGTATGCTCCTCTCAAGTTCTTCCAAAGCGCGACTTTCTTGTTTTCTCCAGAATATTGTGTTTCTCTAGTTAAAACCTTCTATTGACATTCAGAAGCAGAAACACACATTAAAAAGCAATTTTTCTTTGCTACCGAAGTATTAGTGTTAGGTAAAGCTAGAAAACGATCAAATTCGGGAGAAAACTATCAATAAAAGCCATAAAAATGTGTCGAATCTCATATCTATCACCCACGCAGTCAGTTGCTCAAGGCAGATTTATTCAGGCAGCTACAAGATCATCTCAAAGCCTTTCAAGTAACTTGCCTGATCAAGACCAAGATCAACCTGTACCTCATATAGATGAACCTGAACCCATTGTTGATCAAGGTCAACTTGATGGTCAAGACGAGGACCAGAATGATGAAGAGACTCCTGCAAGGAACAACAAGGAGATTGAAACTCGTCGCAAAGCTAGAGTGGACAGAATGTTAGAAAGAAGAGAACACACTCTTTAGAATGTTCTTGGTGATCTAAGGAGTGGAATGTCCACTCGAGCTCAATGGAAGCACTTTGGTGAGCATCAAGCTCATATATCTATGGTGGATCCAAAGAAAGTATGGGAAGCTCTTGAAGATTCAGATTGGCTAGAAGCAATGCATAAAGAGCTCAACAACTTCGAGAGAAACAAAGTATGGAAGTTAGTAGAAAAGCCCAAAGAGTGCCGCAATGTTATTGGCACTAAATTGATATTCAAGAATAAGCAAGATGAACATGGTATTGTTGTGAGGACTTATGCTCCCGTGGCTCGCCTTGGGTCCATCCGTATACTTCTTGCATATTGTTTCACATCATAACTTTAAGTTACCACAAATGGATGTGGAAAGTGCTTTTCTAAATGGTCCATTGCATGAGTTGGTTTATGTTAAGCAACCCCCAGGTTTTGAGGATCCCAACTTCCCAAACCATGTCTACAAACTTGATAAGGCGCTCTATGGACTTAAACAAGCTCCACGTACTTGGTATGAGAACCTTAGAGAGTTGTTGTTAGACCGTGGATTTGAGGTTGGGAAAATTGATCCCACTCTTTTTACTAAGAAGGTTAATGGGGAGCTTTTCGTGTGCCAAATATATGTTGATGATATTATCTTTGGCTCATCTAGCAAAGATTTTAATGATGAATTATCGAAGCTTATGACTGACAGGTCCAGGATCTCTATGATCGGGGAGTTGAGGGTATTTCTTGGCTTTGAGATCAAGGAAATAAGAGGAGGAATCTTTTTCAATCAAGCCAAATATACCCAAGACATGCTCAAGAGATTCAACATGAAGGAACTAAATGGAGATCCAACTCCCATGGCAACCAAGACTCATCTTGAACTTAACCCAAATGGTAAAGATGTTGATCAAAAGGTATACCGATCCAGGATTGGTTCTTTGCTTTACCTATGTGCATCTAGACCCGATATTGTGCCAAGTGTAGGAGTGTGTGCAAGATATCAAGCGGCTCCTAAAGAAAGCCACTTCCTGGTGGTCAAGAGAATCTTTCGATATTTGGTTCATACCCCAAACTATGGTGTATGGTATCCTAGGGGCTCAACATTCTCTCTTTGTGGATACACTGATTCAGATTGGGCTGGTGATAAGGATGATAGAAAATCAACCTCTAGGGCTTGCCAACTCCTTGGTAGGTCCTTGGTGTGTTGGTCTTCTAAAAAGCAAAATTGTATATCTCTCTCCATCGCCGAGGCTGAATATGTGGCAGTAGCTAGTGCTTGCACTCAATTGTTATGGATGAGGCAAACTTTAAAGGAATATGGTGTCCGTTGTGACAAAGTGCCTCTTTTATGCGACAATGAAAGTGCTATCAAGATTGCCTACAATCCGGTGGATCATACAAGAACAAAGCATATTGAGATCCTTCATCATTTCATTAGAGATCATGTTGCTCGAGGAGATATTGAGCTTTCTTATGTGTAAACCAAAGACCAACTTGCAGACATATTCACGAAGCCACTTGATGAAGCAAGGTTTTGTTATTTGAGGAATGAGCTAAATATCATAGATTCAAGAAGTTTGACTTGATCATATTTCATACACATCTATTACTTGATCATGGTGTGGTTTAGATGCAGGCATGGACATAGGGGGAGTGTAGTCCTAATCCATTGGGCTATCCCTCCCCCCATAATGCCAAAATTAAGGAAATCAATTCTCTTAATATCATTTGTGATATGTGAGCTTCATTGATGAGTAGAGGTTATGAACCCAAGGATAATTCTTCGCGGTTTCATTCCGCACACTCTTACATGGTGGCCTTGGCCACCACCCCCTTCATTATGAAGGATTGGTTCTTGGTTCTAATTGATTTGGAGTTTCACATGACCATTTAGTTGAATTTAATTGCCTATTTGGTTCTTCACAGTTTGAGATCTAAACCTAAGCTTGTCATCCTCCCATAATACTTCTATCTATCACATATGTCCCAAAACTTGACTCTGGATGTTTTTGGTCGAAGAGGGCCGGAGATTCCGGTGTGCAAACACCGGAGTTTCCGGCATAGACCGGAGTCTCTGGTGTGGACCGGAGTCTCCGGTCTGGGGCGTTTTCTGCCAGTGACTTAAGGGGGGCGGGATGAAAGAGTCACTCAGACTCTATCTTCCACCCCGACCCCACTCTCACACCTGCCTTCTCCTCCTCCAGAACCGCCACCCGGAGGCCATTTGCCGTCGAGATCTGCCGTGCCGCCGGCCAACTCCACCCTCTCCACCCCTGGGACCTTCCCCACTGGTGGAATCACTCCAATGGACAGATTTGGTATCTTTCTTCTCACCATGAACCTAGGGTTCCTCCCCTTCGTTTATTTTGAGTTTTGTACTGATTTTTCCCAATGGAACAACATGCCTACATACACTGCATCGCTTTAGTCTCATATACTTGCCCGATCTGCTAGAATCAATCTCACCTATGGTCTCCATGTGCAACCCGAAATCTCCAGACCGGAGATTCTGGTTGGTTAGTCCGGAGACTCCTGTCTGTCTGACCGGAAACTCCGGTCCAGGTCGGAGATTGTAGTGTTGCACACCGGGCACTCCAGTGTAGATTGCCTCTAGCACATCTGGTAAAGTTGTAAGGGTCTGGTGGTTATGTCTAGGACATATGTGCTTACCCCCATGCTATCCTCCTCACTCTCTATTCACAGGAGGCACTGGTTCTCGTCGTGGTCGCACCAAGGCCAAGTCTAGGAGGGCGGATCCTCGGTTTGATGAAGAAGTTGGTCAGTATGTGATCCTGTCATCCAACCGCAGGCAACAGCTCAGAGATGCTGAGTACATGAGAAAGAACCAAGAGCGCATAGAGGAGGAAAACCGTGCCAAGAGGGCTAAGTATGACAATTTACAATCTCTTACCCACATGACCAAGAAGGAATTCCGTGACCTACGCAAGACAAACTTCTATGAGTTGCCAGGGACATGTGAGGATCCTTGTTATTGGAGTACGGAACATAAAGTGTTCATGACCGATGTCTATAGCAAGCTCACACTACAAGAAAAGTTTCCTTCCACAACGAATTGGCCCGACGGTCGTCGTAGAAGGCGCGTCTTCCGCGACGAAATTCTCGGCTTGGCCGTGGCTGATGGAAAACTTTTTTTTCTGGTTTCGCGGCCCTCTACTATGACGGATCTGCTAAAAACATGGAGGAAGCTCGGCTGGCGCGCGGCAGAAGCAAGATTTTTGTTTCCTTGCACGATGTTAACTCGCCAAAGTCTTTTGAGGCATGTGGGTCCCAGACGTCAGTGTCTCTAGCGGACCATACTTTTAGGTCTTGCCTCCCTGATTTGAACCCAATAATGTTGCTCGAGGCGTGTGCCGTTTAGTCAGGCTGCTAGGTCCCACATGTCAGCCTCTCATTAGAAGGATCGTGTGCATGATGGAATTTTTTCCTTCGCTCGTGCTACCCTGTTCCGAAGTTGATAGCGCTACTCAATGCATCTACCGTCTAATCAACCTCCTAGGACCCAGATGTCATCCTCTCATTAGAAGAAATGTGTGTATGATGGAATTTTTTCCTTCGCTGGCGCTACCCCGTTCCGAGTTGATAGCGCTGCTCGACGCATCTACCGTTTAACCAACCTCCTGAGCCCCACATGTCATCCTCCCATTAGAAAAAACATGTGTATGATGGATTTTTTTCCTTGGCTCATGCTACCCTGTTCTGAACTTGATAGTGTTGTTCGATGAATCTACCATTTAATCATGATGCTAGGCCCCACATGCCATCCTATCATTAGAAGAAACGTGTGTATGGTGGATTTTTTACCCTCTATCGCGCCTTCGTGTTCCGAACTTGATAGCATTCCTCGCTGCATCAGCCGTTTATTCAGGCTGGTGGGTCCCTTATGTCAGCCTCACATTAGAAGAATCGTCGGTATGATGGAATTTTTTTCTTCTCTAGTGCTACCATGTTCCGAACTAGATAGCGTTGCTTGATGAATCTGCCATTTGCTCACGCTGCTAGGTCCCCCATTTCAGCCTCTCATTACAAGAAACGTGTGCATGCTGAACTTTTTTCTCGCTCGCGCCTCCCTGTTTCGAACTGGCAACGTTCCTCGATGCAGCATCTGTATAAGGTCACGCTGCTGGGTCCCACTTATCAGCCTCTCTGTAAATGAAACATTGATTGCTCGATGCAACATCTGTATAAGGTCTCTGCTGGGTCCAACATGTCAGCGTCTCTGCAAATGCAAAGTGTGTATGATACACTCCGATGTTTTGACCTTGGCAACATTGCTGGGTCCCAGATGTCAGCCCTCTCTATGTAAGAAACGTGTGTATGCTGGAAAAAATGTAAAAGAACGACAGAGATTATACTATATATTATATATTTATATTAAAAAAACTAGGAATCAAACTCAAGTCTTCAACAAATGGGAACCGCGTGTGCTTCCACTACGCCAGAACCATCTATGCCACTGCTGGAAAAGATTACATTTAGAAATGTTGAAATCACTTAAAATGAAAAGGCAGCAACCCTGACGACTTGCCATAAAAAAATGCTAAATTCTCTGTACAAATACAACATGGGTAGGAGAAGCGTGTCCTACACTTTATCAAAATAGCACGAAAATACTAAATTAAGACGATTTTGGGTGATAAAAAATAGCTTGGGTGCAATATTGTGAACCAATGGGCTTCTTATCGTGGGCTCCTTACCGAAACTACTTTAGTGTGGTTCAAGCTTAAAAAACAAAGTAATAATGTGTTGAGGGTTGGTGGCCCACAGCCAACCTGAACCCGAAAGGATAAATTAGCGAGGTTTTGGGCCACAGTTGGGTAGAATGTAGTACTATTTTCTAATAACCTCTTCACTGAAAATTCAATGTACTCAATATGTCGCGGGTCGGCAGTCCACCTGACCCGGCAGGCTAAATTTGCAAGGTTTTGGGCCAGTGTTGGGTCAAATGTGCAATCTTTTCGCTAGGTCCTTAAGTGAAAATTCAATGTAGTTCATACCCCATCCTCCAAAAAAATGCAGTTGGTACCCTAAAAAATATATACTCTGCTCACCACGAAGGCTAATTAAGGGTTTTCTTTTGAAACAAGAGTATGGGAAAAAATTTGTCCGAAGTGGGGTTGAAATATTCATTTTCATAGGCTGAGTAGTAAAAATATATTGTACTGAAGGTCGATGGTCCACCTAACCTGGCTGTACCTACGCCGAATCCGAAAGAATGAAGTTGGAAATGGAGAAAAGTGACTGATATTGCGCCTTATTATACATAGCAAACATAGCGAGGAACTTGGGCAGCGCAGAATTTGAACATGGAAAGTACTGGAGGGAGTTTGACTGATTGACATAAAATCGTGTCAAATCAAGTCTTACAGCACGCAATCATCTTTTCAGCAAAGGATATATTTCGAGATGGTTTGGGTGGCTTTGAATCGGCCTAAGTGCCCAATCGATTTAATGTACTCAAAATCTTGTAATCATGCCATATAAACTGTTGGCAATAAACACACGGTGGCCTTGACTTGCCCAGCCACATATATCTCGGGTAAGCACCAGCTTAAACTGATCACTCGAAGTTGTATACTTTCGTATGATGAGGTTGGTACATGCCGCAATTAGCGCGAACATGTGGCATTGTCCTCATGCAAAAAGGCTCAGAATTTGCACATTTAGTTCACAGTTTCGAAAACAATAATACAACTAGTTTGTACACTAGCACAGATAGTACAATGTCAGCACATCAGAGCTTGACTTGTTCATGTCACATCAGAGCTTGAGTTGTTCATTTCACATACAGAAGAATGAGCAAGGATACATACTGTATTGAACAAGTAATTTAACGGTAGCGCCAAAAGTATGCCATGTATCAAAGACAATATGGGGTCTACGTAAACAATTTTTATTTTTTGAAAGGGTGTGCATTAACTCTTTTTTTTAGAATATCGGCATAAACATTTGCGGCTATCATCCTAGGGCGTCTTAGCCTGCTTTGGCGTATCGAGCCAAGATCAATTACGGCCCAGTTAAGGCCTTTTTCGTGGCCCTATAAGAAGCAGTGACCTAATTTTCCCTGTTCGCTAAGAGGAAAGAAGGAATATTCCTCTCAAAACATAAAGCTGCACGAGGTGCGATGGTTCAAAAAATGCACGAGTCGCGTATATACAAGCCAATAACAGTACTGAAAACTATAGTACAGAAATCACGCTACAAAATAAGCACGGCTACATGGATTATACCATGGAAGGCAATACTAAATACAAAAGCATGACAGGGCTCATATAAACTGATTCAAGCTGGCCACTAAAACCAGTATACTAACAGTTAACTGTTGAACCACGATGCAAAAAAAGATGACACAACAATACACCAGAAAGATCCACAGCTCAGTCTAGGGACGACACAACGAGCATACCAAACCTAAACTAGGCTTAAACCAAATTGCCGCCTATCGCACAGAGTTCCAACCATCATTGGGAAGGCTGATAACTTCCACAGGCTCACCTTCAGTTGGCTACAGGTTGCAGCATTTAATCTGAGGGAATTGTATTCTGCGAAATCTCCTGTATGTTGTGTACACACATTTTTCCTCATGAATGGGAACAATGTGCCATCAGAAGCCTTGCATCCGCGTTTCTTCATCATCTTGTCAATGATTGGATAATTGAGACCAAGAAACAGAGAGTTGTTCCCCAGGCTATTAACCTGCCTCCAAACGATGACCCCAGGAGGTCCAGCAGAGCTAGGACCCTCTTCAAAAATGTAGACATGAGAGGCAGGATATAGGCGTAGATTAGTCCTATCTTGACCATGATGAATGATTTCACCATCTTCGCCATGGGCAACCCCCATGCCATACGTTGTAATTATGATCATCAAGCATTCACCATCAGCCGATCGAGCGAGGAACCACATGCCTGGCCGATCATTCAGAATAGGTGCTGGGATTACAAATGGAAGCTCCTTGTTTCCTACAACATCCGAATTCGAGAGAAAAAGTGCATTACTGGCATACATATTCTAACACCAGCATTCTTCATTGTTCATGCTAACAGTGTGAATAGGCAAATCCTGACAATAATATTACTCAATAAATTAACAACATTAGGAATTGCATTTCTTACTTTGCTATTCCGAACATTTGGATTTCTTGCTTATTTTAGTTTCCTAGTTGTTGTAAGTTTCAAAAGAGGAAGCGCCACTTTTTTATATAGAGGCATGTCCACTTGAATCCTATAGGATTAGATGCCTGCAGTATTTTGGATCAAGTGGTGTTTTATTGCACGGGAAGACCAAAGGAATTGTACAAAGAGGTTGGAGTGGATGGAAATTTTCCCCCAAAATAGAGTGCAAAGGAATCCTTTGAAGGAATTCCTAAGGATTATACTCTTTTGAATCAAACAACATTTTATATAAATTTTTTCTAAGGATCCAAATCCTACACAATGCCTCTGAATCCCAAGGAAAAATCCAAAAAAGGAAAGATTGGTGTCCTACAAAAATCCTATGTGATTCCTACAATCCGAGGAGGGCCTGAAAGTACAAACAGATAAAGAAACCCGGCTTCACTGTGTTGCGCTCACAATTGAGATGCTGGTTAATAATACCTTTCATATTTTGACAATGAACGAACTTAGTAGTACAGGGAGACCGTCATACACTATATTTTTGGAAGGCATACTACTGGTACTAATTCATTACTGGCAATGGTTCATTCATTCTTTTAGGACATAAAGCGTGTGCTCATTCAGTCATACGAAAGGTAAAACATAAACAAGGTAGTTAAAGAACAACTTCACTGAATCACTCGCAATGTATCATCATGGAACTAGAATTACCTTCCGATGTGGGATCCCAGCAGTAGGTGCAGCCTTGACTTGTGATCGCAAAAATGAGAACACCATGTTCAATGGCATCATAGTACTATCGTCTTCCAAGACCTGAATGCTCTAGACATCTCCAAACTTGGCTACCGCCTTCCAGGTAGGCGATTTGACCGTTGAACAACGCGAGGAGCTTATAGTCTGTGTAACCCCCAGCTTCTGTGGGCACTCTACAGATTACAATCTTCAATAGCTCAAGAGATCCATCCCACGACTTATTAAACTTTTCTCCATACCTGCGGATTTGCCAAAAAAAACTTTTGAAATGTGAATGAGTTCACAAATGACTACATGTAACTGGGGGAACCCTAGCTGGCTAGTAGCATTATAGGTTATATTGTGGATGTGAGGCGGCCGCAATGTCACAAGTATCCGTCGATGGAAGGTCGATTACTCGATAGGTGTAGATGTTCGCTAGGCACCAGGCCCCACGCTGGTCCACCGCGGCGAGCTAGTCGCCGTTCATGCCAACCCAGAATTTTTCGTGCATGAAGGGCAGGATGGCAGTGTGCCGAGGATAGTCGAGGGGCACCACGTCGTACACCATGTCGTGCAGACAATGTACCCTCGTATCGTCATAGTGCTCGTCGAACCAATAAGCAGGCTGAGGCATTAGTAGGCAGGGTTCATTCCAATGGTGAACAATCCATTTCATACCTTTGTTGTTGGCGATACGATTGTACAGCAGCTTGCAACATGCGGATAACCTGATGGTGCTGGAAATGTCCAAACGCTGAACGATGAGGTCGACATCATCTGCGCTGAGTTGATCCCACTTGCATCGCTCGGTGAGCTTCGAATCGGCCATCACAGCCGGATGGATTTAGGCGGATGCCAAGTGCGGCTGGGGTTTTCTGCAGGAGGAGGGGAGCGTTAGAAGAGAGAGTGTGGGGGAGATCATGGGTAGAATGGGGACTGGGGAAGAAGATGGAGAGGCAAAGAAAAAAACGAGGGAGGAGATTTTACTTGCTTACTCTATCTAGTCAACGACAGCATCTAGGACACCATCGCCTAGACTTCAATGTATGTTAGACTAGCACGTCACACAGCTAGTAATTTGACAATACACCTACTTACTACGTATCATAGGTGCAATATTGTCTAGTCACATCAGTTTGACCAGAGGGTTTTCTTTTCACAGCTTTCATTTCAACATAGTGTACTAGTATTTTCAATGGAAAATAGGAGGACGAACTACTACTAGTAGTAGTAGCCGCGACATGGACACATATACTTTCATCTTGTTCCCCTACATGCAGAACTCGTAGCACAAAACCGAAAATATATACACCGGATATAATGCATAGTACGGGTGTGTCCGTGGTATTTTTGGCATATTGCATGTGTTCATATATGTTCTTATACAAGGTACATGGAATTACACGTGTACAACATGCAACCGCGTAGCAAAATGAGAGACGTGCAAGGACACCAGATTTCGCTCAAGTCAGGCAACGTGCATAACTTTGTGTAGCTTTGATTCACTGACATGTGGGCCCTGTTAAGGTCGGCTCCACGTGCCAGTGAGAATCTGCATGCACCATGCGCTTGGAGCCACTAGGTACGTCCACGATAGAAATTACAATTTGCAACTAGCTGCACCGGCAACAAGCTGTTGCATGTGGCACTTCCAAATTATCAGAAAATGTGAAATAAATCATAAACATAGATCATATTTATATAGTTCATCTATAAATTTCCATTCCAAAAATATTACTAGTACATGGCCTGGCCACCACAAAATCAACAAATGAACACAAGATATTGTTCGCTTAGGTTTTTTCTTTTTCATTGACACATGTCACATAAGGTCTTATTGTGGGACCGAATATTGTAGATGCACAAGATACAACATAGCCAATGTTCCGGATTTATTTCACATTTTTTGTGAACTCGAAAGTACAACAAATAATAAAGGGGTACGGGTGCAACGAGTTGTAACACCCTCAAAACGGCCCTATGCAAGTTCTAGCCCTTTCCGCCAAACCCGCATAGAAACGATTCAAGGACGCCCACCAGGCACTTTCGTGCGGGTGGAAAACGAGGTAATAACATTACACAACAGTCCTCGATGGGACCCACAGAACAGATATATATACAACAACGAATCAGCGAGTCAAGAATACAGATATACAATACAAAGATCCAAATCACCTTGAAAACGATAGAGCGTCCCACTACAGACAAGATGCAAATGGGGCTAAGAGCCCTGAAGAATAACCAATGGCGTCCATAACCCTGCCCAGGCCAAGCCGGAAGGGTAACCCTGCTAACGACGGCGATCTCAAACCTGCTAGAAGAAAAGGGGTGCCGACAAAGGGCAAAAGAAAAAGAGGAGCGTCAGTACTGAGGCCAGTACATGGCGAGGCTAGAATTCGGCGGCTCTCGCCTACATAGGTATGGGGGGCTGAAGCGGCAGTGTAGCGGCACTAAACAACCTATAGAGACTCGATCCAACTGGCGTTTATCAGAGAGGGATGAGAAAGACCTATTCGGATCCAACCTGAAGCTAACACCAAACAAACCCATCCTGGTGTTTCCCCCTCGAGACCAAACGAGGAAGTCGGACGAAGGAACTCACGTCGTTGGCAATTTTACTCATTCCATTATAGTTGCAGCAATTACTAATCAGATATAGATAGCATGAGTCATCCTGAAGCATAAGTAGTGGGCAGTTTTAATCACCATTCCGTTATAGTTGGAACATTTATTAGACATATATAATTGTCCTGAGGAATCCCAAAACCCAGCAGTTGTTGGCACTTTTATCACATTCCATTGGAGTTGCAAAACTTACTAGGCAGATATAACAAAACAACCCAGATCCAACATTGTTGGCATTTTTAATATCCATTCCGTTATAATTGAGTTGATTACTAGTCACATATTAAGTCAAATTTATAGCACTACTTTAGTTATGCTTGTCTATGATCGAGATACTGTGCTCCGAGTCGTCCATAACCGCGGACACGGCTTTCAGAAAGTTTTACCCTGCAGGGGTGCACAAATAGCAACACACACTCGATCAACCTCGGAAAAACCAACTCAAAACCCAACGAGGCGTTCACGACAAAGCGATCACAGGATTCAGACATATTTCATGGGCCCACCCCTCTAAGCTACCCGCAACGAAGTTGGCCGGCTCCGGAACGGACCCAAGGTTTGCGACGACGGCTGTAAACGACTGGGAACCCGAAAGTGTGACTGGGCTTGTCGATACCGCAAAAATGTGGCGTGATCCAAAACAGTACAGGTGCTCCACGCACAATCTTAAATAAAGCAGTAAAGCATGGCATAAGTACAGGATAGTAATAAAGCCCCAAACTACTTTGTGGCCCCAAGAAATAGAAATGAATCAAGCTCTGGCTCAGGGGGGGGGGTCCATAAGGCCTCCCGGATGTGGATAGTGCGAAAAATCAAGGAACAGGTATCAAGTACTCGGGGTCCTACGGGACACAAGTGAGCGTGGAAGAACCAAATAACATCTATTGCCCACCGATGCCTCTGCATTAGTTATAGCTAGCATTTTTAATAGTTGTATTTAAAGTCATGATCATATCCACCATAAACATCTCCACCGTAAGCATCTGCCAGCATTTCAACAACTGGGGTAATCGACAACACGAGATCGCACCTGAGCAAGCATCTACGACTCGCAAGGCCAGCTATCTACCAAACACAGGTAAGAGGAGGTGTCCAAGGCAATATAGAGGCTGCACGGGATATAACTGGTGCACGGAAACTAAAGCATCGCGACACGGATAGCAATAGATCAACAGGAGGAAATAAAGACTATAAATGCAAAATAGGTAGAAGGGGGAGAGATGCTCGCCTGGGAAAACACTGCCGGCGGATCATATGCGGAGAACTTGTCGATACTCGTATCCACTCATCGGCCTAATCCACGAAGAAGCAAACACTAGCAGAAACACCGGATGCAATATTTAATACTAGGGCAAAAGATCCGGCATGATTATGATATGCATGCGAGATGAACAATTATTATGCAACAGGTTTAATATATAGCATTTATAAAATAGGGGCTCAGGAAAAAGTTTCACACATCTGGGTCTGGAAGATCTTGGGTTCCGGGGGTCCGGGGTTCGACAGGGTCTGACGGGGATCGGATCTGGGGTTCGGATCGACGGGATCGCTCCCAGACAACGGAAGGAGAGCTTGGCGTTCCAGGTAGCAGGACTTGGTTTGGCGTCGGGGCGCCTCGGATTCGCCCTGGTCGGTGTCGATCTTGTCGTCGCGAAGATCTTGTCGGGTCCGCGTATCGGTCGGTCTTGGCGTTCGGGAGGAAGAACTTGGCGTTCTGGTGGCGATCTTGGCGGGCTTCGGATCCGGGAAGGAGTACTTGTTGCGTCTGTGGTCTTCGGGTTTGGTTCAATCGGTTCCATGACGAAGTACTTGTCGTCCCATGTAGAAGTCCTTGTCGATCCGTGGCGACGATCTTCAGGTTCGGGTCTTCGGGGTACATGAGAAGAACTTGGCATATCGTGACGAAGGTCTTGGTGGTTCTGACTTCATTTGTCGGTGCCGGACATGGGTTTCGGTACCGTCGGTCTTCTGGTGGTACCGTTCTTGGCGCAGTCCCTCGGTTCATCTTCCGCTTGCATCTCCCTGGTCGGTGGTGGCTCAAATATGGATGACGGTGCACTATGGGGTCTCGAACATGGTCTTGGAACGAACGACACCTCAACAGAAACATACACGAAGATGGGTACTGAGACAGCTCCTACTTCACGACAAGGTTACATGGTAAGAAGGAGCAACGTGGCAAGGATCTGAGGCAAAGGCGAAACGTCTTAGGCAGCGGTGTCGGGTCCAGCTGGCGACACAACAAGGTAACTGGCGCGGTGGCGGGCGGGCATGAGGCGCGTGGCTGATCGCAGACAAGGCTGGCGGTATCGCAGACCTGCGGCAAACGCTGGCGGCAGCGGCGACGAAAGGTTGGCGGTTGGCCGAGGCCGGCGGAGGCGGGGGGCTTCGCAGGGGCGCTGGCGGGCGCGGCGACGCAGGTGGCGAGAATGGAAGGCCTGCAGGTAGCCGACGGCAGCGATGGACGGGTGGTGGCGCTTGATGGGGCGACAGCGTAGATGGCGGAGGGATCGAGGCGGCAAAGGCCGAGGAGGCGGAGGCGGGGCGACGCGGTTGGGCGGCGGTTGCTTGGTGCAGGGCGGATCCACGCAGGGCCGGGTCGAGCACGGGCGAGCGAGGCGGAGAGGCAGGGCCGGGCTCCGGGAAGGGCTCGGCAGCGAGCGGAACATACGGGAGGAGGGCGCTGCAGGGGGCCTGGTGATCGGAGTTGGAAGGCTGGCCTGGCAGCAACGAGGAGGCGTGACGGGCGCCGCAGGAGGTGCGGGCGTGGTCCAGTGAGCGGGGATCGATGCATGGCGTGCCGGAAGGACGAGGTCGGCCGGCAACGGCGCTGGAAGAGGGATGACGAGGAAGGAGCGGGGCGGACGAGGCCTGGCGGGCGAGGAGGTGGAACCGCGCGGCGGCACGATCGTGGCCGAATCCGGGAGGAGGGAAGAGAGGAGGGCGTCGGCGGCCTTGCGGGGCGAGGCAGAGGGGAGAGGGGAGCATCGGTGGAAGGGGCAGGCGGGGGAGTGGTGGGTCCAAGTGGCGCGGGGCACGGGAGGAGTTGGTGGCCCAGGGGACCGATTGATGGTG
This sequence comes from Avena insularis, assembly GCA_023614405.1. Taxonomy (NCBI): domain Eukaryota; kingdom Viridiplantae; phylum Streptophyta; class Magnoliopsida; order Poales; family Poaceae; genus Avena; species Avena insularis. The sequence continues at coordinate 308,123,780 of CM042684.1, forward strand.
GGGTGGGCTCTGAGGGTCGTGTCGTCAGCGTCACGTGCTGCGTGTCAGTGGCGACACGACAGGTTGGCGGCATGCGGCGGGGTGGGGCCAGGCGGGAGCGTGCTGCGCGCGGCTGTGTGCGTTGGGGCGTGCGTGTCGAGCACGGGGTGCAGGGGAACGGAGCAGGACGCGCAGGTGTAGCGGGTTCAGGGTGGGGTTGGTGAGGTGGAGGCCTGAGATTGGCCAGGTGAGGTGGCGGCTGGGGTGAGGTGGACAGCGGGGTGACATGGCGTGCTGCGAGTGGAGGGAGTGAGGTGGAGGGGCTGGGTAGGATAGGGCTGGGTAGGGTATTTGGTAGCAAAGGGGTTTGGGTAGGTCTGGGTTCGATAGGATTTTTATCTGGAGGTGGCCGGCTGGGCTTTCGGGCCTGGCTGGCTGCCTCCCAAAAATAATTTAAATATTTTATTTATTAAAAACGAGGCTTTTGCAAACCGTTGGTAGACAAAACAAAATATTCCGGATAGACCCGGGTTTTATATTTGAATAAAGATGGGGCTTAATTAGAAAAACAAAATAGGTTTTCGAAAATAGTTTCAGACAAACAGATGCATAGTGATGACGATGCTCAAATGCAATATGGCATGATGACATGAGCATGCGGTCATGATGATGCAATGCACAAAAACAACGCGATTTTCTAGTAGTGGTTTTTGCGGGGCGCCACAATTCGACACCACTAACAATGGATCTCGCCCTCGAGATGCGCCTCATGGTACCAGAAAGAAGGTTGGCGATCTGAATCTTCTCGCTTCGTGTAGATGCTCGCGACACCACTAACAAGAGGTCGTTGTCCGTGGTCGTCGAGAACACTCCGGGAACAAAGGCAAAGTTAAAGGTATCAACAAATAAAGCCACCTCTAACTTCCATGGACGGAGTAAAATTGCTGGATCCACCGATTCAAGGTACAAAGCGAATGATAAGAGTAGTGGTATGGTAGCTACTCCATCCCGCACCCAAAGCATTACTTTGCACATGAATAGGAGAATTAAGCAACCAACTCTCGGAATTCGGACTGAAGATCTCGACAAGCGAGGTTCGGAAACAAAGGAATGATGCAGACTCTACATCGGATCTGGCGTAGGTGATGTCGTCGTGTCAGAAAACACCAAAAGGCACAAACAAGGAACAAAGACTGATACCATAGATAAAGGATCACTCAGATAGCATGAAGACCGGATGTAGAAGCACTGTTACCAAAGGAGGAAGCGCAACCCTGAAGGTACGACGGAAACCCAACTACGAGAATTCCTAGACTTGAAGAAAGGTAAGAGAGCAGATTAAAACTCGCAGAGGTAAGAGGGGAATAGCAGAGGGGTAAGGAGTAAAAGTAGACCTAATCAGATCTATCCAACCGATTTTTGCAAAATAGTGTTGACACTCTACTTCGGCCGTTAGCTAGGTTATCCTACAGGCTAGACTTGTCGGGTATTGCAACTGTTGAGCTCTGATACCACTCTGTAACACCCTCAAATCGGCCCTATGCAAGTTTTAGCTCTTTCCGCCAAACCCGCATAGAAACGATTCAAGGACGCCCACCAAGCACTTTTGTGCGGGTGGAAAATGAAGTAATAACATTACACAACAGTCCTTGATGGGACCCACAGAACAGATATATATATACAACAGCGACTCAGCGAGTCAAGAATACAGATATACAATACAAAGATCCAAATCACCTTGAAAATGATAGAGCATCCCACTACGGACAAGATGCAAATGGGGCTAAGAGCTCTGAAGAATAACCAATGGCGTCCATAACCCTGCCCAGGCCAAGCCGGAAGGGTAACCCTGCTAACGACGGCGATCTCAAACCTGCTAGAACAAAAGGGGTGCCGACAAAGGGCAAAGGAAAAAGAGGAGCGTCAGTACTGAGGCCAGTACATGGTGAGGCTAGAATTCGGCGGCTCTCGCCTACATAGGTATGGGGGCTGAAGCGGCAGCGCATCGGCACTAAACAACCTATAGAGACTCGATCCAACTGGCGTTTATCAGAGAGGGATGAGAAAGACCTATTCGGATCCAACCTGAAGCTAACACCAAACAAACCCATCCTGGTGTTTCCCCCTCGAGACCAAACGACGAAGTCGGACCAAGGAACTCACGCCGTTGGCCATTCTACTCATTCCATTATAGTTGCAGCAATTATTAATCAGATATAGATAGCATGAGTCATCCTGAAGCATAAGTAGTGGGCAGTTTTAATCACCATTCCGTTATAGTTGGAACATTTACTAGACAGATATAATTGTCTTGAGGAATCCCAAAACCCAGCAGTTGTTGGCACTTTTATCACATTCCATTGGAGTTGCAATACTTACTAGGCAGATATAACAAAACAACCCAGATCCAGTATTGTTGGCATTTTTAATATCCATTCCGTTATAATTGAGCTGATTACTAGTCACATATTAAGTCAAATTTATAGCACTACTTTAGTTATGCTTGTCTATGATCGAGATATTGTGCTCCGAGTCGTCCATAACCGCGGACACGGCTTTCAGAAAGTTTTACCCTGCAGGGGTGCACAAATAGCAACACACACTCGATCAACCTCGGAAAAACCAACTCAAAACCCAACGAGGCATTCACGACAAAGCGATCACAGGATTCAGACATATTTCAGGGGGCCACCCCACTAAGCTACCCGCAACGAAGTTGGCGGCTCGAACGGACCTGTGGTTTATGACGGCTACGTAAACGATCGGGAACCCGAAAGTGTGACTGGGCTTGTCGATACCACAAAACGCTATGCGATCCAAAAGCATCTGGTGCTCCACGCACAATCTTAAATAAAGCAGTAAAGCATGGCATAAGTACAGGATAGTAATAAATCCCCAAACTACTTTGTGGCCCCAAGAAATAGAAATGAATCAAGCTCTGGCTCAGGAGGGTCCATAAGGCCTCCCGGATGTGGATAGTGCGAAAAATCAAGGAACATGTATAAAGTACTCGGGGTCCTACGGGACACAAGTGAGCGTGGAAGAACCAAATAACATCTATTACCCACCGATGCCTCTGCATTAGTTATAGCTAGCATTTTTAATAGTTGTATTTAAAGTCATGATCATATCCACCATAAGCATCTGCCAGCATTTCAACAACTGGGGTACTCGACAACACGAGATCGCACCTGAGCAAGGATCTACGACTCACAAGGCCAGCTATCTACCAAACACAGGTAATAGAAGGTGTCCAAGGCAATATAGAGGCTGCACGGGATATAACTGGTGCACGGAAACTAAAGCATTGCGACACGGATAGCAATAGATCAACAGGAGGAAATAAAGACTATAAATGCAAAATAGGTAGAAGGGGGAGAGATGCTCGCCTGGGAAAACACTGCGGACGGATCATATCCGGAGAACTTTTCGGTACTCGTATCCACTCATCGGCCTAATCCGCGAAGAAGCAAACACTAGCAGAAACACCGGATGCAATATTTAATACTAGGGCAGAAGATCCAGCATGATTATGATATGCATGCGAGATGAACAATTATTATGCAACAGGTTTAATATATAGCATTTATAAAATAGGGGCTCAGGAAAAAGGTTCACACATCTGGGTCCGGAAGATCTTGGGTTCCGGGGGTCTAGGGTTCGACAGGGTCCGACGGGGATCGGATCTGGGGTTCGGATCGACGGGATCGCTCCTAGACAACGGAAGGAGAGCTTGGCGTTCCGGGTAGCAGGACTTGGTTTAGCGTCGGGGCACCTCGGATTCGCCTTGGTCGGTGTCGATCTTGTCGTCGCGAAGATCTTGTCGGGTCCGCGTATCGGTCGGTCTTGGCGTTCGAGAGGAAGAACTTGGCGTTCTGGTGGCGATCTTGGCGGGCTTCGGATCCGGGAAGGAGTACTTGTTGCGTCTGTGGTCTTCGGGTTTGCTTCAATCGGTTCCATGATGAAGTACTTGTTGTCCCATGTAGAAGTCCTTGTCGATCTGTGGCGACGATCTTCAGGTTCGGGTCTTCGGGGTACATGAGGATAACTTGGCGTATCGTGATGAAGGTCTTGGTGGTTCCGACTTCATTTGTCGGTGCTGGACATGGGTTTCGGCACCGTCGGTCTTCTGGTGGTACCGTTCTCGGCGCAGTCCCTCGATTCATCTTCCGCTTGCATCTCCCTAGTCGGTGGTGGCTCGAATATCGATGATGGTGCACTGCGGGGTCTCGAACATGGTCTTGGAACGAACGACACCTCAACAGAAACATACACGAAGATGGGTACTGAGACAAACACTTCCACACGGAGCAAAGGGTAGACGGCTCCTACTTCACGACAAGGTTACATGGTAAGAAGGAGCAACGTGGCAAGGATCTGAGGCACAGGCGGAACATCTTAGGCAGCGGCGTCGGGTCCAGCTGGCAACGCGACAAGGTACTACGCGGGGCGGCGCTCGGGCACCAGGCAGGCGGTGGCGGGCGATGAGGACTGCGCGGCGGCAGCACGCAGACCTGCAGCGGCCAGGGAGACGACTGGCGGCGGTTGTTGGCGCGGCAGCCGAGGCAGAGGCCGGGCGGGACTCTACTCGGGGCCGGGCGCGGGCGACGAGGTGGATCGGAGGCCGAAAAGGCCGCGGCAGTGCTCGCAGCCGACGGCGATGGACGGGTGGTGGCGCTTGATGGGGCGGTGACGACAGAGATGGCCGGAGAGGGACCGCGAGGCGGCAGGCGGCCGAGGAGGCGGAGGCGGGGCGACGCGGTCGGGCGGCGGTTGCTTGGTGCAGGGCGGATCCGCGCAGGGCCGGGTCGAGCACGGGCGGGCGAGGCAGAGAGGCGGGGCCGGGCTCTGGGGAAGGCTCGGCGACGAGCAGAACATACGGGAGGAGGGCGCCGCAGGGGGCCTGGTGGTCGGAGTTGGAAGGCCGGCCTGGCGGCGACAAGGAGGCGGCAGCGGACGGGGCGCCGCAGGGAGGAGCTGGGCGGTGGCGGTCCAAGGAGCGGGGATCGATGCCGCGAGCGTCGGGGAGGACGAGGTCGGCCGGCGACGGCGCTAGAAGAGGGATGACAAGGAAGGAGCGGGGCAGACGAGGCCTGGCGGGCGAGGAGGTGGAACCACGCGGCGGCGTGATCGTGGCCGGATCTGGGAGGAGGGAAGAGAGGAGGGCGTCGGCGGCCTTGCGGGGCAAGGCAGAGGGGAGAGGGGAGCGTCGGTGGAAGGGCCAGGCGGGGGAGTGGTGGGGCCAGGTGGCGCGGGGCACGGGAGGAGTTGGTGGCCCAGGGGACCGATTGATGGTGGGGTGGGCTCGCGCGGGGTCGTGCCGTGTCGCGTACGCGTGCGTGCTGCGTCGCTGGCAGGGTGCGACACGGGTTGGCGTGACATCTGTGGCGGGTGGGGCCAGGGAGGGAGCGTGCATACGCGGCTGTGTGTTAGGCGTGCGGTGAGTGGGGGGTGCGAGGGGAGGCGAACGGGCAGGTGTAGCAGGTTCAGGGTAGGGTTGGTGAGGTGGAGGCCTGAGATTGGCCAGGTGAGGTGGCGGCTGGGGTGAGGTGGACAACGGGGTGACGTGGCGCGCTGCGAGTGGAGGGAGTGAGGTGGAGGGGCTGGGTAGGATAGGGCTGGGTAGGGTATTTGGTAGAAAAGGGGTTTGGGTAGGTCTGGGTTAGATAGGATTTTTATCTAGAGGTGGCCGGCTGGGCTTTCGGGCCTGGCTGGCTGCCTCCCAAAAATAATTTAAATATTTTATTTATTAAAAACGAGGCTTTTGCAAACCGTTGGTAGACAAAACAAAATATTCCGGATAGACCCGGGTTTTATATTTGAATAAAGACGGGGCTTAATTAGAAAAACAAAATAGGTTTTCGAAAATAGTTTCAGACAAACAGATGCATAGTGATGACGATGCTCAAATGCAATGTGGCATGATGACATGAGCATGTGGTCATGATGATGCAATGCACAAAACCAACGTGATTTTCTAGTAGTGGTTTTTGCGGGGCGCCACACGAGTTGCAGAATATTCAACCCGCACTGACTAAAACTATGGCTTGCACACAGAAGGAGTTTGATCAAATCGCAGGCCTTGCACTACATTGTGGTGAAATGATTGTTAGAGTACAGCAAGTTAACGGCTGATGCCATACAATAAAATAAGGTGAAGGAAATAATTCAAGATACACAAATCCCTATTCCATATGATCTCCCTTAAACCGTTAATTATGCCGGTTCCAATCCTTCGCGTTGGCCAAGCTTGGGATGAACCACAACGGAGTCTGCCGCCAATTCCAGCCAATATTTTTTTGAGGGAAATTCCAGCCAATGTTGGTTGAGAAACCAACAGCAGCGTCTTGAGCATTCATACTGATGCGGCATATTTCAGGACAAATATTAAATCCATCGAGATTAACTGCATGCGGCGAGGTGTATACACATTTGTTCCTCGTTAGATCTCCAGGGCCAAGTCCTGCCGTGCTAACTGGAATGGTAATTAGATAGTTCAATCCAAGGAAGATAGAAAATGCTCCAAGGTCTAAAAACCCTCCACCATTGCCTCGGTGGAAGTAACCTACTAGTGTCAATCGAGAACACATGGCAGCAAAACCCAGTAGAATAGGTGTGAATATTGCGGCCGTGATGATAACCAACATTTTCAGCCACATGATAACTAGTGTCATACCGCCTAGCACTAACGCCCATAGTATTGATCAGAATAAGGCTACCACCATCAAGATATCTTGCTAACCACCACAGATCAGGACTGTACTCATGATTACCGTCTAATTCAGGTGGCCCCGGAAGATGCACAGGACCTTGCAAGGAAAGCACATTCAGAGGTCAGTTGAGAAAAATTTGAATGATGAAGCTTGAAAATTTAAGGATGGAAATTTTACCCCATGCCCAAGGATCCCATGCATAAACATTGCCAATCTGAGTTACAGCATAGACAACTCCATTGTGGATAATTGCATTGCAGTAGCTGAACATGCTGAACTGGTTCTCAAGAACCATCCACATACCATGAGAACCATCAAGGAAGGCAATTACCGTATCGAAGATACAGAGAAATCCTTATAGTTCCCAGCAGCTGGGGGAACTCTTAAAATGGCTATCTTCAGTAGATTAGTAGGCTGACGAGCCGCGATAAACTTAAGTACCTCGGGTGTGGCCTCAAAATCTAAGATCATTGGTAGAGGAATCCGGCGATGAGTGAACACATTCAGAAGCTCCTAGTTCCAAGCGAGGCCAATAGTGGCGATCCAATCTCCATGGGCGCCTGCCCACTTCTTACCCTCACAATCTGGCATCACAACATTGGAGGAGGACCTGCCCAGCGGCGTCAGCTCGCACAAGGTCCACCCAAACTTCTTTTGTGGTTTCTGCTTGCCCCTACTGCAATAGTAGCTGCCCCTGTAGAACTGCTTCATGTGATTGCCGCAGTAGAAGACATTGTACTCACGTGGTACCTCAGTTGAGTGAGAGTGAAGAACACAGGGGAAACCAAATAGATGAGATTTCGATAGGGATGCACTATGTGTTGCTGAATAAAGATAACGTTTGTAGCAGGCGGTGAGGCTCGCGGTGGTGATGGCGTCGCATCTAGCAGAGATTTATTCAAGGGGGCCATCGGAAAAAACCCTAGAAGTGTCACTGTCATCGATCAATTGGGCCATCCCGAGGAAGGGCTCGAGCAGGTGGGGGGCGATGGCGTTTGGTTTTGATTGGGGGTTTTGGAGGAGAGAGCGAGCAGCAGCTGGCAGGGCGAGATGGAAAACAGTCGATCAAACTGGGCGCCGGAGCTGATCCTAAAGCGACATGGTGGCGTTGGCGCGTGCCTGTATTGGTGTGCGAGTGGTAATGGCCGTCGCTGGGACGCTGGAGGTGAAGTGAGGATGGAGATCGAGGCAAAGAGAAATACGGAATGAAATCAAAGCAAGTGTTCCTTCTTTCACTCTGCTAAATCTACAATGCCTATCGAAGTGGGCTACGGAGATGCTCCGAAAGCGGCATGCTGGCGTTGGCGTGTGCTAAAGGTGGGCAAGTGGGGATCAGCAACAAGATGGAGAGGAAGAGGACGAAGAGCAAAGGAAAATAGAATAAATTGATTGAAATCGTACCGCCTACCGAGCGTGGTTTTTCTCTCTTCTCTGCGTTTCCTGGTGCCTATCGAGTAAATAGGTCAGGCCTAGCCTAGCACGGGATGGAGCTGTACTGTCCTCTCAAATAAATGGTCATGGCAGAGAGACGGTTTGGAGTATACTCAGAGCTCCTCTTGCCAAACGTAATAATCCTTTGATCTTATACATTCATCATCTTGTGCAGTCACATTTGGAACAAGTACTATTGTACTACTACTATTGTAACTAATAAACACATAAAGGTTCCACCGGTAATTAAGAAACCAAAAGTGGAATACTACTACTCTCGAACTCTTGTGTAGTACAACAACAAAATGCTCACAAAATGGGCTACCAGTACGGCAGTACCATCTGTACACCCACACGCTGCCACCTCAAATAAGCTTGCCTGCCACACCACCAATTTCCTTTCCCCTGTTGGCCTTACCGGACCCAAAATCGAACATCTCTCAGTTCAATAAAGAAAAAAAGTTGACAATCTCTAAAAAAATCAACCATCCACCAAAAGAAAATCTATTGTCTAATGCTTCCCGTCCATTATGAACGGACGGTCGCAATTGCTCGAGCGTCGTGCGGGAGTAGTAGTCGTCTGAGCTATTGGTTGTAGCTCCACGAAAGCACGCGCCTGGAAGCGGCAGAAGAATTTATTCTCTGTCAGTGACGGAAGAAGATCGACGATATACAGTACCAAATCAACAAGTCAGTGGCTTTATCCGTCTGACCAGTGAGAGCCGACACGAGTGATGAACAGCTTGAACCGCAGCGGAACAGGTGCCTTTAAGGCATACAATACGTACACCTCCATTTTGATTTAGGATGGTCACATAGTGCTAAATAACTTAGACTACTCCAGTAACTTGCACATGTACCTTCATCATAGTGGGTAACAACATGTGTGTAGTGTCACGCAAATGCCTAATTAATTAGGTTGTACTCCCTCCGTTTAGAAATATAAGACATTTTAGCTTTGTGAATCGAATGTATCAAGACGTCTTTTAGTGTATGGTTTTGTAGAGGTTAAGAGTGAACCTATACACTAAAAGGCGTCTAGATACATTCATCTCACAAAGCTAAAGCGCCTTATATTTCTGAACGAAGGGAGTAGAATCATATACTACTAGTCTTGGTATGTGTGATGTTATGGTAACTAGCTAAGTTATTACGTCACTTTCTTTTTTCATTAATAAACTCTAAAAAGACATTTAATTCGAGACAAGTATCTACGCATACTTGTAGTTCAAGTTTGTCAAGATACAAAATCTTAGTAAGAAGTTGAACCTCTTGTCAAAACTCTATGTGGTTTCTGATACGGAGTATATTAATTGACTGTCCGATGGGTGCCTCCAAAAGCATTTTCTTAAAAATTTCAACACAACTATACAATTTACTTGTAGTTCAAATTTAACCTAATTTTGATGAATCTACATAGAGTCATTCAAGTGGTGGAGTTAGCTAGGAAGTTTGAAAACTCATAAAACATAGGAATCGTTAGTACAACATGTTGTTCCACTATATATAATAGTAAGTTGCACATGCCTTACGCGTGAGACTCAGATAGTAGACGTATGACATATCATCACTATATACAATTATAATTCGTAAAGCACAAACAATTATAAATTCGATCAACATCTATAAAGTATGGGTGTATATTTGGTCCTTGTACTTTGTATCATCATGTAGAAGTCAAAAAAATTAGCTACCAAACACTAAATTTTTTGATAACATGGTCTAGAGAAACAAGGGAGAAGATTCTAGTATGATGGAGAAGTGTGTTTTGAGGTTTGTGCATAGCATTCATTATACCGAAGACTATCAATAGAATCTTCCAGATGCTAGAATGGAAAAGAAGATCCAACGGCTAGAAAATCTAGGATTCGTGAGTCTTGATCCAACGGTCAACATTCAAAGTTATTCGTACACTATATAGTCGTTTGTAATGAAGACTATCAATAGAATTTTTCAAGATGCTAGAATGGAAAAGAAGATCCAACGACTAGAAATGTTTGGATTCGTGAGTCTTGATCCAATGGGCAATATTCAAAGTTGTTTGTACACTATATAGTGGTAAGATCATGTAGAAGTCAATGATTATTAGCTACTAGTAAGTTGCACATGAGACTCAGATAGACGTATGACATATCATCACTATATAAAATTATAATTTGTAAAGCACAAAAAATTATAAATTTGATCCATATCTATAAAGTATGGGTGTATATTTGGTCCTTGTACTTTGTATCATCATGTGTAGAAGTCAAAGATTATTAGCTACCCGTTAACACATGAAATTTTTGATAACATGGTGTAGAGAAATAAGGGAGAAGATTCTAGTATGATGGAGAAGTGTGTTTTGAGGATTGTATATAGCATTCATTATGCCGAAGACTATCAATAGAATCTTCTAGATGCTAGAATGGAAAAGAAGATCCAACAGCTAGAAATGCTGGGATTCGCGAGTCTTGATCCAATGGTCAACAGTCAAAGTTGTTCGTACACTATATAGTGGTTTGTAATAAAGACTAGAAATAGAATCTTCAAGATGCTAGAATGGAAAAGAAGATCCAACAACTGGAAATGCTGGGATTCTCGACTCTTGATCCAACGGTCAATATTCAGTAAGTTGTTTGTACACTATATAGTGGTAAAGTTAACGAATATTAGCTACTAGTAAGTTGCATAGGAGACTCAGATAGTAGACGTGTGACATATCAGCACTATATAAAATTATAATTTGTAAAGCACAAAAAATTAAAATTTGATCAACATCTATAAAGTCTGGGTGTATATTTGGTCCTTGTACTTTGTATCATCATATGTAGAAGTCAAATATTATTAGCTACGTGCTAACACATGAAATTTTTGATAACATAGTGTAGAGAAACAAGGGAGAAGATTCTAGTATGATGGAGAAGTGTGTTTTGAGGTTTGTGCATAGTATTTATTATGCCGAAGACTATCAATAGAATCTTCTAGATGATAGAATGGAAAAGAAGATCCAACGGCTAGAAATGCAGGATTCATGAGTCTTGATCCAACAGTCAACATTCAAAGTTATTTGTACACTATATAAGATAACATAACATAACATAACATAACATAACATAACATAAGATACTAGTAGGTTGCACATGTCCTGCACGTGAGGCTCAGATAATAGAGCTCTGGCATATCATCACTATATAAAATTATAATAGGTAAAGTGGAAAAAATATAAATTTAATCAACATCTATATATTATGGGTGTATATTTGGTTCTTCTAATTTGTATCATCATGTGTAGAAGTCAAAGATTATTAGCTACCTAACAATTGAAATTTTTGGTAACATGGTCTAGAGAAACGAGGGAGAAGATTCTAGTATGATGGAGACGTGTGTTTTGAGAGGTTTATGCATAGTGCATTCATTATGTTCAAGACTATCAATAGAATCTTCTAGATGCTAGAATGGAAAGAAGATCCAATGGTTGGAAATGTTCGGATTCGCGAGTCTCGATCCAATGGTCAATATTCAAAGTTATTCGTACACTATATAGTGGTAAGATAAGATGTCTAAAACATTGCTTGTGGCATTCAGATCCATACTCTTCAGACTTTCTTTACAGAAAGGAACAATCTCGTCGTCACTCGGAAATTAAGAATGATATTTCCTAATATTTGGAAACTCACATCAACGACATTGTTTACTACAAGAAGATGCACCTGTCTACCTCTGAAAAGAAAATTAACTCAAGAGAAATCTATCGCATTTACTTGTAGCTCAAGTTTGATATAATTTCGTTAAATTGTCAAGATGCAAAATCTTAGCAAGAAGTTGAACTTGTTGTAAAAACTATCGGTGGTAGTTTGTGATATATTAAATCATCCCCCAATGGTTACTCCAAAAAACGTAAAACTTTCAATGCAACCTACAATTTACTTGTAGTTCAAAATTGAAGTAATTTAAATAAATCGACATAAAATCAATTTCAAGTGGGCAAAGTTAGCTATAGAATAAGTTTAAAAACTCATAAAACACGGGAATCATAAGTACAACATGAGGGTCCACTATATATGTCTGAAAGCTTGGCTTGTGGCGTTCAGGTCCATATCCTTCGGACTTTGTTTACGAAAACAAACAATAATCTCATCATCACTCGGAAAATTGAGAATGTTTTTTCCTGATAGTTGGAAACTCACACCGGCGGTACTGATTACTACAAGAATATGCATCCATCTACCTCCAAATAGACATTTAATTAAAGAAAAATCTATCGCGCTTACTTGTAGATCAAGTTTGAGCTAATTTTTATTAAATTGTCAAGATGGAAAATCTTAATTACAAAGGAGTTAAAAACCTATTGTCAAAACTCTCGGTTGTTTTCTGATATATTAACTGAGCCCCCAATGGGTACACCTCCAAAAGTGTTTTGTAATTCTTTAGAAGCAACCTACAATAATTTAGTTGTTGTAGTTCAAGTTTGACCAAATTTCGATAAATATAGGCATGAAGTCATTCAAGTGGGGCAAAGTTAAGTAGCTAAATAGGGAGTTTGAAAACTCATAAAACATGGGAATCGTAAGTAAAACACGTTGGTACACTTAATATGTCTAAAAGCTTGGCTTATGGCATTGAGATCCATATTCTTCAGACTTTCTTTACATAAAATAACCATCTCGTCATCACTCGGAAAACTGAGGATTTTCTTTCCTCGTAGTTAGAAACTCACACCGACGCCATTGTTTACTAGAAGAAGATGCACCCATCTACCTATGAAAATACATTTAGTTCAAGAGAAATCTATCATGCTTACTTGTAGCTCAAGTTTGATCTAATTTCGTTAAATCGACAAGTCACTAAAGTGTGCAAAGTTTGCTAGGACGAAGCTTGAAAAATCCTAGTACTAAAAACTTAGGCATTACGTATAAGAAACCGTTGGTACAGTTTGTGTGATAATTGGGGTGGTTGCATTTTCTTTTAACTATGGTAGGTCTCGTAGGAGAGAGCTGCTTGAGAGTTAACACGATCGATGGAAGTACAACTTACATCAAGGACCTCATAAAAAATGAAAATTGCATCCAAGTCCATCCATTTAACACAATGACCCTAAAACTGAATAATGAAGTGTGTGTGTTTTGTGGTTTGCGCATACTAGCGTTCATCGTGCTAAAGACTATCGATAGAATCTTTCTCGATGCTAAGGGAAAATACAAGATCTAACGGTTAGCAATGTTTGGATTTGGCAGTCTTGATCCAGCGGTCAATGTTAGAAGTTAATTTGTACACTATACAATGGTGGTATGGTATTATAAGAGATAAGACAAGATAAAGATAAGATAAGAAGTACCGCGAATGGCCGATCTAATGGTTGGTCTCGTAGGAGCGAGGTGCTTGAGAGTTAAGACGGTCAGTGGAAGTACAAGATATATCAAGGACCTCATAAAAATGAAAATTGCATCCAAGTCCATTCAATATTGTAGATATAGATATTTTTTTTCTAAATATTTGGTCAAAGTTAGTAAGGTTTGACTTTTGACCAATCCTTAGGTGCCTTATATTTTGGGACGAAGCGAGGGAGTACAGACCTAGATGCTAGAATGGAAAAGAAGATCCAATGGTTATCAATGTTTGGATTTGCCAGTCTTGATCCAACTGTTAATGTTTAAAGTTAATCTCTATACTATATGTAGTGGTATGGTATATATTGTAAGAGATAAGAGACAAGATAAAGATAAGATAGAAGTACTGCGAATGACAGATCTAATGGCAGGTCTCATAAGAGCGAGGTGCTTGAGAGTTAACACGGTCGGTGTAAGTATAAGTTACATTAAGGACCTCACAAAAAATGAAAATTGCATCCAACAAGTCTGTGCATTTAGCACAAGGACCCTTAAACCGAGTAATGAAGTACTATGTGTTTTGAGGTTTGCGCATACTAGTGTTCATCCTGCTAAAGACTATCAGTAGAATCTTTCTAGATGCTAAGAATGGAAAAGAAGATCCAACGGTTAGCAATGTTTGCATTTGCCAGTGTTGATCCAACGGTCAATGTTCAAATAAGTTAATCCCTACACTATTTAGTGGTGGTATGCATGGTATTGTAAGAGATAAGAGACAAGATAAAGATAAGATAAGAAGTACTACGAATGGCTGATCTAATGGTAGGTCTCATAGGAGCAAGGTGATTGAGAGTTAACACGGTCGGTGGAAGTACAAGTTACATCAAGAACCTCGTAAAAATGAAAATTGCATCCAAGTCCATGCATTTTAGCACAAGGACCCTGACACTGAGCAATGAAGTACTGTGTGTTTTTAGGTTTGCGCATACTAGCATTCATCGTGCTAAAGACTATCAATAGATTAAATCTTTCTCGATGCTAAGAATGGAAAAAAGATCCAACGGTTAGCAATGTTTGGATTTGCTAGTCTTGATCCAACGGTTAATATGTTCAAAGTTAATCCCTACACTATGTAGTGGTATGGTATTGTAAGAGATATGAGACAAGATAAAAGATAAGATAAGAAGTACTACGAATGGCCGATCTAATGGTAGGTCTTGTAAGAGCGAGGTGCTTGAGAGTTAACATGGTGGGTAGAATTACAATTTACATCAAGGATCTCATAAAAAATGAAAATTGCATCCAAGTCCATGCATTTATCACAAGGACCCTGAAACCGAGTAACGAAGTACTGTGTGTTTTGAGGTTTGCGCATACTAGTGTTCATCATGCTAAAGACTAGCTATCAATAGAATCTTTATAGATGCTAAGAATGGAAAAGAAGATCCAACGGTTAGCAATGTTTGGATTTGCCAGTCTTAAGATCCAACGGCCAATGTTCAAAATAAGTTTATCCCTACACTATGTAGTGGTGGTATATATGGTATTGTAAGAGATAAGAGACAAGATAAAGATAAGAAGTACTACGAATGGCCGATCTAATGGTAGGTCTCGTCAGAGCGAGGTGCTCGAGTGGTCGGTGGAAGTACAAGTTACATCAAGGACCTCATAAAAAATTAAAATTCGATCCAAGTCCGTGCATTTCGCACAAGGACCCTGAAACCGAGTAATAATGAAGTACTGTGTGTTTTGAGGTTTGCGCATACTAGTGTTAATCGTGCTAAAGACTATCAGTAGAATCTATGTAGATGCTAAGAATGGAAAAGAATATCCATAGGTTAGCAATGTTTGGATTTGCTAGTCTTGATCCAACGGTCAATGTTCAAACTTAATTGGTTAGCAAAGTTTGACCTAATTTCATGAAATAATGAGCAAAGTTTGACCTAATTTCGTTAAATAGTTAGGATGCAAAATCTTAGCAAGAAGATGAACCTGTCGTCAAAACTCTCGGTGGTTTCAGATATATATTAATTGACCCTTTCCCCCGATGGGTACCTCCAAGAGCTTTTACGTAAAACTTTCAAAGCAACCTACAATTTACCTGTAGTAGTCCAAATTTTACCTAATTTCGATAAATCGACATAAAATCATTCAAGTGGGTGAAGTTAGCTAGGAAATTTGAGAACTGATAAAACATGGGAAATTGTAAGTGCATCGTGTTGGTCCACTATATATGAGCGAAAACTTGGCTTGTGGCATTCAGATCGATAGTCTTTGGACTTTCTTTAGGGGAAGAACAATCTAGTCATCACTCGAAAAATTAAGAATGTTCTTTCCTAAGATAGTTGGAAACTCACACTGGCGGCATTGTCTACTACAAGAAGATGCACCTATATCTACCTCTGAAAAGACTTTTAAATCAAGAGGAATCTATTGCACTTACTTGTAGCTAAAGTTTGGCCTATTTTTGTTAAACTAGCAAGATGCAAAATCTTAGCAAGAACTTCAATTTGTCGTCAAAAATCTCGTTGGATGGTTTCTCATATATTAATTGTGACCTCCCGATGGGTACCTTCAAAAGGTTTTTTGTAAAACTTCCACAGTAACCTACAATTTGCTTGTAGTAGTTCAAATTTGACCTAATTTTGACGAATCGACATAAGGTCATTCAAGTGGGCGAAGTTAGGTAGCGAGACTGAGAATTCATAAAACACAGGAAATCATAAGTACAATATGTTGGTCCACTATATATATATGTGTGTGTGAAAACTTGGCTTGTGGCATTTAGATCGATATTCTTCGAACTTCCTTTACGAGAGAGAATAATCTTGAGATCACTCAGAAAATTGATAATGGTCTTTCCTAATAATTGGAAACTCACACTGACGACATTGTTTACTACAGGATGATGCACCCATCTACCTCCGAAAAGACATTTAATTCAAGAGCAATCTATCGCGCTTACATGTAGCTCAATTCTGACTTAATTTTGTTAAATTGTCAAGATACAAAATCTTAGAAAGAAGTTGAACCTATCATCAAAGCTCATAGTGGTTTCTGATATATTAATTCACCCCTCCCCCGAAGGGTACCTCCAAAAGCTTTTTCATGAAACTTTCAAAGCAACCTACAATTTACTTGTAGTTCAAATTCAACCTAATATAATTTCTATAAATCGGGATAAAGTCATTCAAGTTGGCAGAGTTAGATAGGAAGTGTGAAAGCACATAAAACATGGGTCTCGTCAGTACAACATGTCGGTCCACTATATATATGTCTAAAAACCTGGATTGTGGCATTCAGATCCATATTCTTTGGACTTTCTTGACGAAAAATAACAACCTTGCTTGTCATCTCTCGGAAAATTGAGAATTGAATGTTCTTTCCTAATAGTTAAAAACTCACACCGACGACATTGTTTACGGTATATTGATTTTTTTTCAATGAGTATACTATTTAATACTGTATATAGTTTGGTCAAACTTTCTAATGGTTGACTTTGACTAAACCTAATATGCCGAGTAATACTCCCGCCATTTAGAAATATAAGATGTTTTAGCTTTGTGAAATGAATGTATCTAGAAGCCTTTTAGTGTATGGGCGTCTAGATACATTCGATTCACAAAGCTAAAATGTCTTATATTTCTGAACAGAGGGAGTATTAAATAAATGGAGTATAGGATAAGATTAGGAAAACAACATTTTTTTAGAACCCTCACAAGCTTTTTCTTAGCATCACAGATCTGAATATTACATTGACACTGATGATTAACCAAACTACAAACAGAGCAAACCAAAACACATACGAAGTAGTAGTAGTACAACTTAACGACTTCTAGGGGGACTCCGCGGTCTTCTCAGGCGACTTGGCAGCATCCTCCGCGGGCAACTTGGCTGCGTACTCCGCAGTACCATCGCCAAGAAGGGACTCGTGGATGTTTGGCAGCACGCCGCTGTGCCTGATGGTAACACCGGCCAGCAGCTTGTTGAGCTTCTCGTCGCGCATGACGCCGAGCATCACGTGCCACGGGATGATGTGTATCTTCTTGCTGTCCTTCGTGGCTTGCCCGGCGAGCTCCAGCTCCTCGGCGGTGAGGTACTCAAGAACGGCCGCGAGGTAGACGGGAGCCCTGAATCCTATGTGTTGTGAGTACCGACCCTCCTTGAGGTAGTGCCTGATCCGGCCGACGGGGAAATGCAGCCCGGCCTTGACGGACCTCGACACCTGCTTCTTCCTGTGGCTGCCTGGTGGGAGACTGTGACTTGGAGTGGCCAGAGCAGGATTCGGAAGCCGGCGACATGACTTCTTTTTCTCCACGGCCTTTGTCGCCGCCACCTAGGTCTTCTTCTTCCCATGGGGAGCTCCGGTCTTTGGAGCCATAGCTACAAAGTCTAAGAGGAAGAAAGGTTAATTGTGGAGGGCCGGTGAAGGTGCCCAGGTCCCTTGTATTGAAACTTTAACAGTGTCGTGTTTACTATTTTACAAGTATGAATTTTTAATAGGAGTACTACTAAAAGGCTGTGTGCATGTTTCCTTATTTTCTTTCACTTTTTTGAAACATGGTCAGATGTGTCAGCATGAAAATTCATACAAAGAAGTTGTATCTTTCAAAATAATAGTCGGTTTTCAGTATGACTGCGTGGGTACAATAATTAGTACTATATGAATTTC
This sequence comes from Avena insularis, assembly GCA_023614405.1. Classification (NCBI taxonomy): domain Eukaryota; kingdom Viridiplantae; phylum Streptophyta; class Magnoliopsida; order Poales; family Poaceae; genus Avena; species Avena insularis. The sequence continues at coordinate 308,141,884 of CM042684.1, forward strand.
TTACAAATTTACAAGCAATCTATCACGCACTTGTAGTTCAAAATTTACCTACTTTGGTTTTATTGACAAAATGTCATTTAATTATGCGAAATTAGCTAGAAGGCCTGAAAATTCATGAAACTTGTTAACCATGAAACATACTCTATTTTGTGTGAAATTTAGTGTGTTGTGGCATTCGGAGCCATACTCTTTGCCTTTGCTTTAAAAAATAGTTATATGTGGCACTTCTAAAATAATTTAACAAAATTCTATACATAAAAGTTGAAAAGTCCAATTAACAACATTAGTATGCCATGCCAAGATGCACCCCGTCTACCGAAATGGACAGGACCTTTGTCATTATTTAACTTGAAACCCAAGTATATGTTAACACATCGCTGGTCATATTGTGAAGAAGTGTTTTTAAACCTTGTCAAACTTCATGTTTATCATTTACGGAAGAGGACACCATACATAAGTGCTTAACATTTTTTTATTGTTTTCTTTACTTTTCTTTAATTTATCCCAATAAATGGGACGAGTGATGTAGATATAACCTTGGCATTGGTAAGTTAGCTTAAAATGTGAACAATGTTCATACATGGTTATTCTACTATTGTGTAGCAAGTTTTTCGAAAGTAGTCCAAATCCATGTTTCGAGTTTTCGTCCAAACAAGCACAAATATATGAGGACACCATTTAAGTTTCAACTATGTATCATTACCACCCCCCGTCCCGCAAAAAAACTATGTATCATGACACACATTGAAATAAGTATTTTCATATAGTACTAACATGTGGTGGAAATTATCTATATTTTGCTAGAGTACAGTGAGTGCACTCTAAGCCAAATTATCCGGACGTACTTAATTACTAAAAACAAATCCTATCACTTGGAAATTTAAAAGAATTTTCCTAAAAGTTTGGAACTCTCATTGATAACATTATTTACCAAAGCCAAGATGCTTCATAGAACTAGATATAGTACACTGCCCGCCTCTTCTCTGGACGCCATTTAATTTTGCACTCGGGCATGCTTCTTCAGTGGGGGCGGCAAGAGACCTCCTTGTCGTCGTCCTCCGCCTCCTCCCCGTCATCGTCCTCGACCTCCTCCCTGTCGTCGTCTTCGGCCTCCTCCTCAAGGTCGAACTCAGACTCCTCCTCTTCGTTAGTCTCATCTTCCGTCTTATCGGAGTCGCTCGGCCATGGTGGTGGCGTCCCTTCGAAAAAGCGCTGCCAGTGGCTATCTTCTTCATCAGAGGAGTCAGACAGCAGCGGCAGCCATGGCCCGTCGACTGAGTCTATGCTTCCAGGTGGAGTTTCAGGGCCTTTCCCATTTGGCAGGTCAATCGACGTGTTTTGGAGAGAGTTGTCATACGACATTTTGGAAGGAAATAGAGAGAGATCGAGTTCTAAGCAACGGTGGGTTGGGTGTTTTGGGTGAAAGTAGGGGTGGTGTTGCAATTTATAATGTCTATTTATAGTCGTGCTTGTGTTAATACCCTAAAAACTATCCCAAAATATCATAAATAGATTGTACCAGACTCGTCCTGTCAACAAAAAAAGGATTATACTAGACTTATCGGTTCTTGATTTTTCTCGGCCCAGAGAATTCAGGAGGCGCCCCACTTTATCCAAAAACGAAGAGAATCATGCAGATCATGCTAAATTACTCGGTGTCTCTTACTTCCTTCATTAAAAATTAAGTGTCTATAGTAGTACATACTTATCTAGCAACAATACTACTAGTATGCATATACCCTTCACAAAGTTGCGTCACTGAACTTGATTGATGGTGGTATGGTGTGGGCCTCATCTTTTTCTGCACCGTTGCATCTCAGACTAGAAGTATAATCATTACGTGAAAGCTTACATGGGAAGGAAGGAGAAATGGAGAGGATAGTGGATGGATGTGAGAGGGGGCGAAGGAGAGAGAAAATCTACTACGTAGTAGTATGTGTACTAGTACCGCGTGTCATGACCCATCATAATATGTAAACTTTTAGCCGAAGTTAGATAGGAACCATGATCAACTACAGTATGTATGAAACCATTGGCTTGTGGCATTCTGAACCATATTATTTGGACTTTCTTCACAAAAAACATCACCGTCCTCACTGGGAAAATTGAAATTCTTTTTTTCCTAATTGTTGGAAACTCCCACATGCTACAATGCTTACTATGCCAAGATGCACCCATCTACCAAACTATCGTCGTCCTCGGCCTCCTCCCCATCATCGTCCTCGACCTCCTCCCTGTCGTCGTCTTCGGCCTCCTCCTCAAGGTCGAACTCAGACTCCTCCTCTTCATTAGTCTCATCTTCCGTCTTATCGGAGTCGCTCGGCCATGGTGGTGGCGTCCCTTCGAAAAAGCGCTGCCAGTGGCTATCTTCTTCATCAGAGGAGTCAGACAGCAGCGGCAGCCATGGCCCGTCGACTGAGTCTATGCTTCCAGGTGGAGTTTCGGGGCCTTTCCCATTTGGCAGGTCAATCGACGTGTTTTGGAGAGAGTTGTCATACGACATTTTGGAAGGAAATAGAGAGAGATCGAGTTCTAAGCAACGGTGGGTTGGGTGTTTTGGGTGAAAGTAGGGGTGGTGTTGCAATTTATAATGTCTATTTATAGTCGTGCTTGTGTTAATACCCTAAAAACTATCCCAAAATATCATAAATAGATTGTACCAGACTCGTCCTGTCAACAAAAAAAGGATTATACTAGACTTATCGGTTCTTCATTTTTCTCGGCCCAGAGAATTCAGGAGGCGCCCCGCTTTATCCAAAAACGAAGAGAATCATGCAGATCATGCTAAATTACTCGGTGTCTCTTACTTCCTTCATTAAAAATTAAGTGTCTATAGTAGTACATACTTATCTAGCAACAGTACTACTAGTATGCATATACCCTTCACAAAGTTGCGTCACTGAACTTGATTGATGGTGGTATGGTGTGGGCCTCATCTTTTTCTGCACCGTTGCATCTCAGACTAGAAGTATAATCATTACGTGAAAGCTTACATGGGAAGGAAGGAGAAATGGAGAGGATAGTGGATGGATGTGAGAGGGGGCGAAGGAGAGAGAAAATCTACTATGTAGTAGTATGTGTACTAGTACCGCGTGTCACGACCCATCGTAATATGTAAACTTTTAGCCGAAGTTAGATAGGAACCATGATCAACTACAGTATGTATGAAACCATTGGCTTGTGGCATTCTGAACCATATTATTTGGACTTTCTTCACAAAAAACATCACCGTCCTCACTGGGAAAATTGAAATTCTTTTTTTCCTAATTGTTGGAAACTCCCACATGCTACAATGCTTACTATGCCAAGATGCACCCATCTACCAAACTATCGTGGGAACTCTATCAAATTGTAAACTATGATGTCAATATGGCCTTGATGACCTTGGTCGTTCGGGTTGAAATAAACCCGATAGTGTCCATACACATGGTAGGACAATATTGTGAAGCTATTTTTCCAAAACTTATCTAATCCCATGATTACAGTTTTCATGGCACGTGATGCACAAGACATGATAGGACATCATGAGCAACACTTTTTTTTGTTTATTCAATGTGATCAATGTTCAAAACTGCCTTCCCTCCTGATGTTTGACCGATCTTTTGGATAACCTTCCCTCCTAATGTTTGGGAAGCAAGTGAAAATTTCGAAAACCGGAAAAGTTTGAATTTTTGTGCCGCCAAGGACTAAAGTGGTTTCCTTCCTATGTACTCCTCCTCGTCCCTACTCCACACCAACGCGCGGCTGCCGAACACGCCAGAGACACAGAGCCGCCGTACCAAGGCACACGTACGTAGCGCCATGCTGTGGACGAGGGGAGATAGATCAGCCGGACCGGTGCACGAGTGGAAACGGGAGGAGAGACGGAGCATAGGGAAGTAGAGAAAAAACACACGATTTTTTTTGCGTGCATAGGTCCTGAAATTTACTACTAGTAGAGTGTACATTGTAAGGCCGCAGGAGTACCTCGTGTCAGAAAACCATCATAACTTTGCTCGGACATGGAACCGCTCAACTTCTCTTCACTGCTTCCCTCTTCCCCTGTCAACGTTTTATTCTCTCAGCATGTACAGTGCGTGGACATAGGTGACCATATTTATAAGCAAAGAAATATACTACTCCCGTATTATGTAAAAAAGCACACCTTAATAAGGCTCAGATAGTAAATCATATGACATGTCATCACTATATAAAATTATAATTGGTAAAGCACAAAAAATTATAAATCTAATCAACATCTATAAAGTATGGGTGTATATTTGGTCCTTGTACTTTGTATCATCATGTGTAGAAGTCAAAGATTATTAGCTACCTAACACTTGAAATTTTTGGTAACATGGTCTAGAGAAACGAGGGAGAAGATTCTAGTATGATCAAGAAGTGTGTTTGGAGAGGTTTATGCATAGTGCATTCATTGTGTTCAAGACTATCAATAGAATCTTCTAGATGCTAGAATGGAAAAGAAGATCCAACGGCTAGAAATGCTGGGATTTGCGAGTCTTGATCCAATGGTCAACATTCAAAGTTATTCGTACACTATATAGTGGTTTGTAATGACGCCTATCAATAGAATCTTCAAGATGCTAGAATGGAAAAGAAGATCCAGCGACTGGAAATGTTGGGATTCGCGAGTCTTGATCCAATGGTCAATATTCAAAGTTATTTGTACACTATATAGTGGCAAGATCATGTAGAAGTCAACGATTATTAGCTACTAGTAAGTTGCATGTGAGACTCAGATTGTAGACGTATGACATATCATCACTATATACAATTATAATTGGTAAAGCACAAAAAATTATAAATTTGATCAACATCTATAAAGTATGGGTGTACATTTGGTCCTTGTACTTTGTATCATGTAGAAGTCAAAGATTATTAGCTACCTAACACATGATTTTTTTGATAACATGGTCTAGAGAAACAAGGGAGAAGCTTCTAGTATGACGGAGAAGTGTGTTTTGAAGTTTTTGCATAGCATTCATTATGCCGAAGACTATCAATAGAATCGTCTAGATGCTAGAATGGAAAAGAAGATCCAACGGCTAGAAATGCTGGGATTCGCGAGTCTTGATCCAATGGTCAACATTCAAAGTTATCCGTACACTATATAGTGGTAAGATAAGATAAGATAAGATAAGATACTAGTAAGTTGCACGTGCCCTGCACATGTGGCTCAGATAGTAGACGTCTGGCATATCACCACTATATAAAATTATAATAGGTAAAGTGGAAAAATATGAATTTGATCAACATCTATAAAGTATGGGTGTATATTTGGTTCTTCTACTTTGTATCATTATGTGTAGAAGTCAAAGATTATTAGCTACCTAACACTTGAAATTTTTGGTACCATGGTCTAGAGAAACTAGGGAGAAGATTCTAGTATGATGGAGACGTGTGTTTTGAGAGGTTTATGCATAATGCATTCGTTGTGTTCAAGACTATTAATAGAATCTTTTAGATGCTAGAATGGAAAAGAAGATCTAATGGCTAGAAATGTTCGGATTCGCGAGTCTCGATCCAATGGTCAATATTCAAAGTTATTCATACACTATATAGTGGTAATATAAGATGTCTAAAAACATGGCTTGTGGCATTCAGATCCATACTCTTCAGACTGTCTTTACAGAAAGGAACAATCTCGTCGTCACTCGGAAAATTAAGAATGATATTTCCTGATATTTGGAAACTCACATCGACAACATTGTTTACTAAAAGATGCACCCGTCTACCTCCAAAAAACAATTAACTCAAGAGCAATCTATCGCATTTACTTGTAGCTCAAGTTTGATATAATTTCGTTAAATTGTCAAGATGCAAAATTTTAGCAAAAAGTTGAACTTGTTGTAAAAACTATCGGTGGTGGTTTGTGATATATTAAATCAGCCCCAATGGTTACCTCCAAAAAACGTAAAACTTTCAATGCAACCTACAATTTACTTGTAGTTCAAAATTGAACTAATTTCAATAAATCGACATAAAATCAATTTCAAGTGGGCAAAGTTAGCTATAGAATAAGTTTGAAAACTCATAAAACACGGGAATCATAAGTACAACATGAGGGTCTACTATATATGTCTGAAAGCTTGGCTTGTGGCGTTCAGGTACATATCCTTTAGACTTTTTTACGAAAACGAACAATAATCTCATCATCACTTGGAAAATTGAGAATGTTCTTTCCTGATAGTTGGAAACTCACACCAGCGGTACTAATTACTACAATAAGATGCATCCATGTACCTCCAAAGAGTCATTTAATTAAAGAAAAATCTATCGCGCTTACTTGTAGCTCAAGTTTGAGCTAATTTTTGTTAAATTGTCAAGATGCAAAATCTTAATTAGAAAGGAGTTAAAAACCTATTGTCAAAACTCTCGGTTGTTTTCTGATATATTAACTGAGCCCCCAATGGGTACACCTCCAATTTTTTTTTGTAATTCTTTAGAAGTAACCTACAATAATTTAGTTATTGTAGTTCAAGTTTGAACAAATTTCGATAAATATAGGCATGAAGTCATTCAAGTGGGGCAAAGTTAATTAGCTACATAGGGAGTTTGAAAACTCATAAAACATGGGAATCGTAAGTAAAACACGTTGGTCCACTTAATATGTCTAAAAGCTTGGCTTATGGCATTGAGATCCATATTCTTCAGACTTTCTTTACATAAAAGAACCATCTCGTCATTACTTGGAAAACTGAGGATTTCCATTCCTCATAGTTAGAAACTCACACCGACGACATTGTTTACTAGAAGAAGATGCACCCATCTACCTACGAAAATACATTTAATTCAAGAGCAATCTACCGCGCTTACTTGTAGCTCAAGTTTGATCTAATTTTGTTAAATCGACAATAAGTCACTGAAGTGTGCAAAGTTTGCGAGGACGGAGCTTGAAAAATCCTAGTATTAAAAACTTGGGCATTACGCATAAGAAACTATTAGTCCAGTTTGGGTGATAATTGGGGTGGTTGCATTTTATTTTAACTATGGTAGGTCTTGTAGGAGAGAGGTGCTTGAGAGTTAACACGATCTATGGAAGTACAACTTACATCAAGGACCTCATAAAAAATATGAAAATTGCATCCAAGTCCATCCATTTAACACAATGACCCTAAAACTGAATAATGAAGTGTGTGTGTTTTGTGGTTTGCGCATACTAGTGTTCATCGTGCTAAAGACTATCGATAGAATCTTTCTCGATGCTAAGCGAAAATAGAAGATCTAACGGTTAGCAATGTTTGGATTTGGCAGTCTTGATCCAGCGGTCAATGTTCGAAGTCAATTCATACACTATAGAATGGTGGTATTGTATTATAAGAGATAAGACAAGATAAAGATAAGATAAGAAGTACCGTGAATGGCCAATGTAATGGTTGGTCTGGTAGGAGCGAGGTGCTTGAGAGTTAAGACGGTCAGTGGAAGTACAAGTTACATCAAGGACCTCATAAAAATGAAAATTGCATCCAAGTCCATGCATGCATTTAGCACAAGGACCCTAAAACTGAGCAATGAAGTGTGTGTTTTGAGGTATACGCATACTAGCGTCCATTGTGCTAAAGACTATCGGTAGAATCTTTCTAGATGCTAATAATGTAAAAGAAGATCTAATGGTTAGCAAAGTTTGGATTTGCCAGTCTTGATCCAACGGTCAATGTTCAAAGTTTGAATTTGCCAGTCTTGATCCAACGGTCAATGTTCAAAACTGGTTCAAAATTGCCTTCCCTCCCGATGTTTGGCTGATCTTTTGGATAACCTTCCCTCCCGATGTTTGGGAAGCAAGTGAAAATTTCGAAAATCAAAAAAGTTTGAATTTTTTTGCTGCCAAGGACCAAAGTGGTTTACTTCCTATGTACTCCTCGTCCCTACTCCACACCAACGCGCGGCTTCCGAACACGCCAGAGACACAGAGCCGCCGTACCAAAAAAAGCACACGTGCGCAGCGCCACCCTATGGACGAGGGGAGAGAGATCAGCCGGACCGGTGCGCGAGGGGAAAGGGGAGGAGAGATGGAGCATAGGGAAGGAGAGACAAAAACACACGGTTTTTTTTGCGTGCATAGGTCCTGAAATTTACTACTAGTAGAGTGTACACTGTAAGGCCGCAGGAGTACCTCGTGTCAAAAACCCATCATAACTTTGCTCTGACATGGAACCGCCTTCAACTTCTCTTTGTTGATGTCCTCTTCCCCTGCCAACGTTTTATTCTCTCAGCATGTACAGTGCATGGACAGAGGTGACCATATGTCTAAGCAAAGAAATATACTACTCCCGCATTGTGTAAAAAAACACACCTTAATAAGGATCAAATAGTAAACGTATGACATATCTTCACTATATAAAATTATAATTGGTAAAGCACAAAAAATTATAAATTTGATCAACATATATAAATTATGGGTGTATATTTGGTCCTTGTACTTTGTATCATCATGTATGTAAGTCAAAGATTATTAGCTATCTAACACTAGAAATTTTTGGTAACATGGTCTAGAGAAACGAGGGAGAAGATTCTAGTATGATGGAGATGTGTGTTTGAGAGGTTTATGCATAGTGCATTCATTGTGTTCAAGACTATCAATAGAATCTTCTAGATGCTAGAATGGAAAAGAAGATCCAATGGCTAGAAATGCTGGGATTCGCGAGTCTTGATCCAATGGTCAACATTCAAAGTTATCCGTACACTATATAGTGGTAAGATAAGATAAGATCATGTAGAAGTCAACGATTATTAGCTATGAGGGAGAAGATTCGAGTATGATGGAGAAGTGTGTTTTGAGGTTTGTGCATAGCATTCATTATGCTGAAGACTATTAATAGAATCTTCTAGATGCTAGAATGGAAAAGAAGATCCAACGGCTGGAAATGTTGGGATTCACGAGTCTTGATCGAATGGTCAATATTCAAAGTTATTCGTACACTATATAGTCATAAGATAATAATATAAAATAAGATATCTCTATCTCTAGTACTATAGTGGAGAAGTTTTGAATTGGATCCATAGCACCAATCCTGACCGTTGGGCTGTTGGATCCAATGGTTCAGAGAAGCTGGATTCGTGTTGAATAGTACGTACCTAGAGAAAACTCCACCAGGTCCTAGAACCATCATGTCACCATCCCCAAAATGCATAAATTAAGTCTATTAATAATAACTATCTACACATATTGAGAATACAACCTATTGTGCTTTGAAATTTTGGGGTTGGTGACATGATGGTTCTAGAACATGGTGGAGTTTGCTCTAGGTACTATTCAACACGAATCCAGCTGCTCTAAACCATTAGACCTAACAGCCCAATGGTCAAGATTGGTGCTATATATTGATCCAATTCAAAACTGCTCCATTATAGTAGTAGATATATAGATAAAAAGCACACCTTAATAAGGCCTAGTATGTGGCATCCGCTAAGGTTCACCTTATACATAGTGGAAACTATAAAGTATCTTTAAGCCTAAGGTGCACCTCAAGCTTGTGTGTTGACCATAGAGAATAGAAAAATCATTTCCCCTCTCTCCTTATTTCATGTTATCGTTTTCAAAAGGGGTTCAAAATTTTCAAGAGGCAAAATCTTAGTAGCTAGAAGTCGAACAGTCTCAACTGATATATTAATTGACCAATCGATGGGTACCCCCAAAAGCTTTTTACATAAAACATTCAAACCAAGTTACAATTTATTGCTTGTAGTTCAAATTTGACCTTTTATTTCGATACATCGACATAAAGTCATTCAACAAGTGGACGGGGTCAACTAGGAACCTTAAAAACTCATAAAACATGGGAATCGTAAGTAAAACACATTGCCACCTAGCTAATATGTCTAGAAGCTTGGCTTGTGGCATTGAGATCCATATTTTTCGGACTTTCGTTACGGAAAAGAATCATCTCGTCATCACTCAGAAAACTGAGAATTTTCTTTCCTGATTGTTGGAAACTCACACCGACGACATTGTTTACTATAAGAAGATGCACATATCTACCTCCGAAAAGACAATTAATTCAAGAGCAATCTATCACACTTACTTGTAGCTAAAGTTTGACTTCATGTCGTTAAATTGACAAGAAGTCACCAAAGTGTGCGAAGTTTGCTAGGAATCCTAGTACTAAAAACTTGGGTATTACGTATAAGAAACCGTGGTCTAGTTTGTGTGATAATTGGGGTGGTTGCATTTTCGTTTAACCTTGGTAGGTCTCGTAGGAGCGAAGTTCTTGAGAGTTAACACGGTCGGTGGAAGTACGTACAAGTTACATCAAGGACCTCATAAAGAATGAAAAATACATCCAAGTCCATGCATGCATTTAGCAAAGGACCCTGAAACTGAGCAATGAAGTACTGTGTTTTGAGGTTTGCTAGATGCTAAGAATGGAAAAGAAGATCCAACGATTAGCAATCTTGTTTGGATTTGCCAGTCTTGATCCAACTATTAATGTTCAAAGTTAATCTCTGCACTATATGTAGTGGTATGGTATTGTAAGAGATAAGAGACAAGATAAAGAGAAGATAAGAAGTACTGCGAATGGCTGATCTAATGGTAGGTCTCGTAAGAGCGAGGTGCTTGAGAGTTAACACGGTCGGTGGAAGTACAAGTTACATTAAGGACCTCATAAAAATGAAAATTGCATCCAACAAGTCCGTGCATTTAGCACAAGGACCCTTAAACCGAGTAATGGAGTACTATGTGTTTTGAGGTTTGTGCATACTAGTGTTCATCGTGCTAAAGACTATCAGTAGAATCTTTCTAGATGCTAAGAATGGAAAAGAAGATCCAACGGTTAGCAATGTTTGGATTTGCCAGTTTTGGTCCAATGGTCAATGTTCAAATAAGTTAGTCCCTACACTTTGTAGTGGTGGTATGCATGGTATTGTAAGAGATAAGAGACAAAGATAAAGGTAAGATAAGAAGTACTGCGAATGGTCGATCTAATGGTAGGTATCGTAGGAAGCGAGGTGCTTTGAGAGTTAACACGGTGGGTAGAATTACAATTTACATCAAGGACCTCATAAAAAATGAAAATCACATCCAAGTCCATGCATTTAGCACAAGGACGACCCTGAAACTAAGCAATGAAGTGTGTGTTTTGAGCTAGAGGTTTACGTATACTAGCGGTCATCGTGCTAAATTAGTAGAAACTTTCTAGATGCTAAGAATGGAAAAGAAGATCCAACGGTTAGCAATGTTTGGATTTGCCAGTCTTGATCCAACGGTAAATGTTCAAAGTTAATCCGTACACTATATGTAGTGCGTGGTATGGTACGTTATTGTAAGAGATAGGACAAGATAAACATAAGATAATAAGAAGTACTATGAATGGCCGATCTAATGGTTGGTCTAGTAGGTGCGATGTGCTTGAGAGTGAACACGGTCGGTGGAAGTACAAGTTACATATCAAGGACCTCATAAAAAATGAAAATTGCATCCAAGTCCATGCATTTAGCACAAGGACCCTAAAACTGAGCAATGAAGTGTGTGTTTTGAGGTTTGCGCATACTAGCGTTCATCGTTCTCATCAAGACTATCAGTACAATCTTTTTATATGCTAGGAATGGAAAAGAAGATCCAACAGTTAGCAAAATGTTTGGATCTGCGAGTCTTGATCCAACTTGTCATCAAAACTCTCGTTGGATGGTTTCACATATATTAATTGTGACCCCCGATGGGTACCTCCAAAAGCTTTTTCGTAGAACTTTCACAGTAACCTAAAATTTACTTATACAAGTTCAAATCTGACCTATTTTTGATAAATCGACATAAAGTCATTCAAGTGGATGGAGTTAGGTAGGCAGTTTTGAATTGGATCCATAGTACCAATCGTGGTTGTTGGGCTGTTAGATCCAATGGTTCAGAGTAGTTGGATTCGTGTTGAATAGTATCTAGAGCAAACTCCACCATGTTCTAGATAGTTATTATTAATATACTTAATGTATGCCTTTTTCTCTAACAAGACTATTGGTTAATAACAACTTAACGTTTGTTCAATCACATTTCATACAGTATATACGAGTGTGGCATGTGCCTGTATGTGTGTGCGTGTGTGTGTGTGTGTGCGTGTGAAAACTTTGGCTTGTGGCATTTATTTAGATCAATATTCTTTGGACTTCCTTTACGGGAGAGAATGATCATGACATGACTCGGAAAATTGAGAATGTCCTTTCCTGGTAGTTGGAAATTCACACCGATGACATTGTTTACTACAAGAAGATGCACCCATCTACCTCTCAAAAGACATTTAATTCAAGATCAATCTATCATGCCTACTTGTAGCTCAAGTCTAACTTAATTTCATTAAATTGATGCAAAATCTTAGCAAGAAGTTGAACCGTACCTATATATCATCAAAACTCTTGGTGGTTTCCCATATATTAATTGACCCCTCCCCCCGATAGATATCGGTACCTCCAAGAGAGATCTTTCGTCAAACTTTCAAAGCAACCTGCAATTTACTTGTTGTAGTTCAATTTGTACCTAATAATTTCGATAAATCGGCATAAAATCAATCAAGTGGGCAAAGTTAGCTAGGAAGTTTGAGAACTCATAAAACATGGGAAATCATAAGTACAACATGTTGGTCCACAATATATGTCTGAAAACTTGCCTCGTGTGTCATTCAGATCCATATTCTTCAGACTTGCTTTACGGGAAAGAACAATCTCATCATCACACTCAGAAAATTGAGAATGTTCTTTCCTGAGATAGTAGGAAACTCATAGTGATGGAATTTTTTACTACAACAAGATGCACCTATAGACCTCCGAAAAGACATTTAATTCAAGAGCAATCTATATCGCGCTTACTTGTAGCTCAAGTTTGACCTAATTTCATTAAATTGTCAAGATGCAAAATCTATCTTAGCAAGAAGTTAGACCTATTGTCAAAACTCTTGGTGTTTTGTGATATATTAATTGACCCTTCAATGGGTACCTCCAAAAGCTTTTTTGAAAAACTTCCAAAGCAATCTACAATTTTCTTAGACACGAGGCTAGTAAATTTCTAAGCTACGTATAGTAAAGGTGTGTGCAGTGTCTAGAAGTAGCTATGAAAACTACTTTCGGTCCAGCGTTTAGAACTGAAGTGGGTCCACATAACCATGCTAAAAATAAAAATAGACTGTTATCCACTGAATAGTGGGCCCTCCCAATTGATTCTCTTAGACATAAGTCTAGCACTAGAATCACCTTGAAGAATCTTTTTGTTAGCACTACCCACTCCACTGTTAAGATATATGTTTAAGACTTAACACCGTGCTTGCTTTGATGTCTGGGGCCAATGGGCTCACTACCGTGGGTCCCCATTGTTATTAGTGGTCTAGTTATATCCTATAGCAGCCAACGAATGTTAGCTTTGACTCCTCTAGCTCTTCCTTCTCGATGAAGCCTTGACGCTCGGCTTTGAAGGATGGTTATGAGGGCAGTAGGTGCCTATGGTGACTTCGTCAAGCTCAAGCCCCCCACCGGACAGTCTGAAGACACAATCTTTCGCAGGTGCTAATAGGGGTAGGATGTGCGTTTATGCGTTCATAGGGGTGAGTCTGTGTATGCATTTGTGAGCGTGTGCGTTTTGTAGTGGATTTTCACAAACATGAGAGAGATGGGCCTTCCATTTGTATTAAGTTTTGCTCGGTTTTCCCAAAGTAATTGTAATGGTCACTGGTGTCTAGGGTCTATGGAATCACTACCGAGGGCCACATTATTAGTGGTTCAATTACATCCCATAGCAGCCAATGAATATGAGCTCCAACCCCCTAGCTCTTCCTTCGCCATGAAGCCTCAGCGCTCGACTTTGAAGGATGGTTATGAGGGTAGTGAGAGGCGACGTTCCCATCAATATATAGTGAGGTGCCTATGGTGACTTCGTCAAGCTCAAGCCCCGCGGGATCAGTGTCAAGATCCAGTCTTTCTGAAGTGCTCATAGGTGTATGGTGTGTGTACTTGCATTCATAGGGGTGAGTGTGTGTATGCATTTGTGAGCGTCTTTGTTTTGTAATGGGTTTTCGCAAAAAGAGAGGGGGCCTTTGGTTAATTTACTTATTGAGTTTTGATCTGTTTTCCAAAAGTACTCCATGTAATTCAAGTCAAACTAGGTGAGTGATGTTTGGGGGCCCATGGGCTATCTAGCGCGGGCCCCAGTTACCAGTGGTCGAGTTAAATACAATACGGAGTAGTAGCCAGCGAATGTGAGGACCGGCTCCCCTACCTCTTCCTTCTCCACGAAGCCTCTGCGCTAGGCTTTGAAGGCGTGCTCTTTTTCGAGCAATGTCGGCGGATTCAGTCATGTCGGTCCGACGAACGATGGGGGATCTTGATACGCAAGGCGGCTGGGTTAGGGTAAGTACACCAGAGTTCACAGTCTCAGTTTATTTTCTCGAATTCAGCTTATGGGTTCTCTCCTTTTCGGGTTTTTCTCTATTCTGCCCGTCTCGATCGAGGATGTTTCCTGGGTTCAGATGCCGGCACAGATGGTAGACGCGGAGTGGTACGGCATCATTACTGATGCGGATCTCCGGCTCTGGTGTGACTGCGCCCTGACACCCCGTTGCCGTGTCGCGTTCGAGGGAACGAACTTCAGCCGCAGGTTCTTGGGTTACAACTATGAATGTGAGCGCAGCACGTTCGTCCACTGGGTAGATCTACCGCACTCACTTTCATTATAGTGCGCGATGATGTCACTGTGGTTACAGCTCAAGATCGACGATGACCTCGAAGAGGAGGAGTAGGAGCGCCATCAGATACATGCTGAGGAGATGGCTGTAGAGTTAACGGATGTCTCCAACTCACCGCACTCAGTCGTAAATAGGATAGATGCTCTTAGATTTGGGTAATTAGAGCTGGATATTGGGTTCTTAACCAAGTATAGTCTGCAATATAGATATTTAGCATGCTCATGATGCTTTTGGTGGCTGGCTGTAGATTCCACTAATAATTAAGCAATCCCCTTTTGCTTACTAGTACTCACCATCTCATAGTACTGCCACGTTAAATTACACTAGGTTAATTAATATGGGAGTAGTTGACAGTGTGCTTACAACCCTTCTGGAGTTTGTGGTTACTACTAATTGATCTGGTTTATGTGTTACTGGTATCTCTATCTATATACGAGTATCGCTACATTTTTTGCATATTTGTGCACCTCCCCTGTCGCGCACCTTCTTTACCCAGCAGCGTCCACCTTTCCATCGCATCAGTGCAATCTCTGGTGAGTCTGCAACCATCCGGATGGTTGTTTAGGTGATTGCTATTTGAAATAGTAGATCTATATGCCACATTAGGAAGCTGGGATCAGCATGGATGTAGCCATGGAATTAGTTATAAGGTTCACTAAAAATAGGTAAGTATATGCTGCCAACAAGAGTCTTTTGAGGATGGGAAGCTTCCCCCTGGCTTTATTTCACAGAATGGTCCTCTACTAAACAATGCAGATGTAATTTGCTGCATATCGTTCATAAACAGATTGTTGTTTACCAGTGTCCTGCATTGCTAAGTTCTTTAAATTATATTGTTCGTTAAAGGGAAACACGCCCAATCCTTGGCATCAGATTAATGCATGTATCCTTCTTTGCATTGCGAAGTTGATGTGTTCTTTCCTAAAATTTACTGGTTTTGCTGCATTTCATTTAGCATCATGCACATGTCCCACCCGTGGAGGAGGCATTATCAAGTGACAAGTGTTTTTATGTATCAAGCTGCTTTGCTGGAATTTCAGTAACCTATGCTTTGTCCCCGAAAACATTTTTTCGATAAAGAGCACTTTATTACTTAAAATGTCCCCAAAAATATACTGATCATTTTGTTGCATCATGATTTGCAGAAACAAAGTCATTCTGATATGTTGCCACTCATGTGCCAGCTAAGAAGGCAAACCCTAAAGTACGGCCCTTTTCATGTCGGTTCTTTTTCCCATGTTTGGGAAATATGCCTCTATGGTTCTTTGCCATTTGCGGTACCACTATGGAGCTTGCACGATGTGTGTAGCTGAATTTGGATTGTGAAACAAGAATTTGGTTTTTTTTAAATGAGAATCTGGTTTAATTTTGGATTTGTTATCTGCAGTTTCCACCTTACTCATATTGCTCATGGCGTAATGGTGCTGGTCACTACAAGGATTTGATAATTTACCATCTCTAAGAGAAATACAAAGCTCATAGACACATGATTTCATGCCTTTAAGAGAAAGTGAAACACCAGGACGAAAAGATTAGGTGCCTGAAGGAAGAAGTGTCCACATCCACTAAGTGGATAGATGATTTGACTACAGGATGGAATACATCAATTTCAGTTGCCCATGATGCTGTTGTTGATTTTCAAAAGTTCATGGCTGACAACTTAGTCCCCGAGTTGCCTGATGTGGATTGCGACGAGCTGATTGGCCAGGTGTATGACCGGATCTTGGAACAGGTGGGAATGCGAGCTGACAATCTTTTCAATTCGGCTCTAGAAGTAGATGAGACCCTGACAGAAATTCGAGATTCTCCATGCCCATACAGTCCTGATCCTGCAAAAGATTAGGAAATCTGCTGGTGTGTGGTGTCCACGAATCTATATATTTGATGTACTATTATGACATATATATTGGACCTGGCTTTATGTGACTATGTTTGGCAACAACAGTCATGTTTTCAAACTTGCGATGGTTTTTTATCTTTTAATTTTTTTCCTTCTGAGATCTGTTAATGATGATGTTAATGCCAGTTGCGAGTGATTTTTTAGCATGTTTTTGGTAGTAAACCAAAACTTGTAGTTGTAGATTGTGGAATTTCAGGTCTATGTTTGAACTCTAGATCTTGATGTCATAGAAAGGACAGGCTTCTACCACCTAGAATATTTTACCCAACAATTGATTGTATCACACAAATAAGTGCACAAACTTGATGTTTGTAGGTGGGAAACTGAGTAATGCAAGTGCATAAACTTGTATCAGTCGTGTGGTTGCTAATATTAATACAGCCGTGGTTTCCCCTAAAAAAGGCAGGGTTCGCAAAAAAATAAAAAAAATAGTGGGGCAGAAGTTAGTTTCGAGTTCGAGGTAGCTCAGTCGTGTGCCCCTCGACCCCATCATCATCTTCTCCGCCTGGCTACCCTCCCTCGACTAGACCGTCCCTGCCGCTCCACCATTGAACACCACCGCACTGTCGTTCGCTGGTATGTACGTCCCCAACCTCCAGCCATTACGGGCTTTCTGAAGGATAGAATGCATTTATTTTTGGGCATTGCGAGCTAAATAAGCTCGTGGTGTTTACAGGAAATGGAATCGGCGTTGGCGGATGCATTTGCTGTGTTGGCGGATGCTTGTAAAGCAGAGGTGGAAGCTGAAGCAGCACCCGCGGATACATGTGAAGTGGATGCGGAGGCTGATGCTTGTACCGTATTGGAGTCTTGGGCAGTGTTGAGTGATGCTTGGAAAGCGGTGGAGGCGTAGTCAAAATCCTCGTCGGCTGCTGCTGGAACAAATTCGACTATGTTGGCTGCCGCTGCCAAAGCAACGGCTGCGTGGGATGCTAGGAATGTGTCAGCTCGTGGCCGTGCTTCTTCAGCGTCAACAGTTGTGGATCATCATTCGTCGGCGGCGCCTACTCCATCTTCTCAGAACTCGTCGACCCCATTGTAAGTTCTACATTGGATTTTGTCTCCCTGACTTCCTCCCTCTTTTGTGTATTCTGCTCTGGTTTTTTCTAGACGCAGTGGATATTAGTTTAAACTAGTAGTACTGGGAACATCAAATTCTATTTAATCACAAACTAGTGATCCGAATGGGATGAAACTTTCACAGGATTCAAACCTAGGAACCAATGATTTACTGATTTTTTGTCAATTTTTTCAAATAGTTTTACTTTTTAGTTCAAAATCTGAACTACTGTCATATGTTTGATCTAAGATGGAAGGTGGATCCTGGGGCAAGTCATCGTGAGACTTGGATTCACCAAGTCACTGAAGTTGCGTCCGTTTTTTCTCCTCTTCTTTATGATAAAACCAGAAAATTCAGGTGGAGGCCTTTCTGTCCTCCCCGATGACCTAAAAAACATTCTCCATTCCCTTTGCCCTGTTCCGACATGCTGAAGCATTTTGCGGTGCTTTCGTACTACTCTGGTTGATTGCTTGTGTTGTTTAGGTTATTTTGTTGACAGACTCAGCTTTTTAGGTAGTTTTTCAGATGGGTGCAGTTTAGGAAATTTCGATGATAAATTTTCCTATCAAAATGTATGATGCATTGTGGTGTTTAGTTAATTCTTTTTTAGGGTTGTGCATTGTGCATTGTGTTGTTTACTTAATTTTGATGATGCATTTGTGCTATTTGCATCATCCTACCAGCTTCGGTGGAAGAACATATGCAACAATCAATGACTTGCCAGGCGATGTATTTGGTCAGATTCTTGCCAGGCTTCCTCCACACCCATCTTGCATACTGAGGGCATCAGTTGCCCAAAAATGTTGGATGGACTTCATGGGAAGCAACGATTTCAAAAGGCTAACCCTGCCACACAATAGAGGAATGTCGTTACTTGGGTTTTTCACCAATAGCTCCGAGGATGCTCGATTCTTAACAGATCATAATCTTGACCAATCCATCTTCCAGAAGCTGAACAGGCTGGTGGAAGTACATAAAGCCTACAAACCATATGTACTCGGATGTTGCAATGGTAGGGTGCTACTTCATTATCTGCAAGTATCTAACATGATAAAGGCCTGGGATCCAATCAGTGGAAGTGAAACAGTGATACCAGAACCACCAATTTGGTGGAGACGTGAGTATGATAGCGGCACAATTCTCTGTTCGAGAAATCATGGGCAATTGTCTTCACACTGTTGCAGCAATTTCTGGGTTGTTTGGATAGTAACCAATGATAACCAAGCACTGGTGCAGAGGTACTCATCAGAGTTAGGAAAATGGGAGGACTGGATTGAACCTGCTAAGATGCTGGCTAAGATTGATCGCAGGCCGTTAACTCTCATAGGGGACATTTTGTACTAGCCAACAATGAACTCCAGATATATAATTTCCTTCGATAACGTGATAACAAAACTGTGTTATATTGAGTGCCCCCATGAGACACATGATATTTCTAGACACAATTTTGTCATCGCTAAGGGGCATAATGGAGATGTTGCCCTTGCAGTTATAAGAGACTTCAGTCTAAACACGTGGTCCAGTGCAAGATCATCAACAGGCAAATGTGAAGCTTGGGTGCCTCATATAAAGGTTGAGTTGGATACTCCCCTTGGCCTTGATAAATCATGGGCATATGGTGGGAAAGATGCAGTAAGGTTACTCTACGCATTTGAGGATAGAGAAATGGTGGTTATATGGGCGAAGTAGGAGTATTCGAATTAGATCTCAGAAGCATGAAGCCTAAGAAGTTCAGATCTCGTAAACGTTGGTGTACTTTACATCCCTACATTATGACACCTGGTTAGTGCAGTCATTCATGTGCAACCCTTGCATTTTTGTACACCTATGATTTTGTTGATCATTCTGTTCATTTCCTTCAGCAGCCAACGTGATTGAGAGTGCTAGATCAAAGAAACGAAAAGGAAGTCATGTCAGCAACACAGCTGATTCAGACTTCAACATCAAGGAGATGAAAATAACACTCGAATGAACAAGCAAGGATTGTTTGGGCAAGCATGTGTTTGCCCAAGTTGTGTTATTTGGAGCTGCAGTCTGATATTTGTTTATGTTGGTAGCTGATGGAACTATGGCGGCACCTTTGTTTGTGCTGCAGTCATAGTGGCAGGGGCTGGAATATTAGAGTTGTCTATTCGTTTTGGGGGCCTATGTGTGTCTGATAAAACATTGTTTTATCTGATGAAATGGTGTTCTCTATATAGTAGTGTATGCGTGATGAAATCTTGTTTATTTGTTCTACATATACTTTAGCTGGTCTTTGTGTTTTGATAGTATGTTGTAGTAGGATATTTGTTTCGCAGCAGGCATTTTTATTTGATCCGAATTAGTACTACCATTTAGTTAGTGCTTCCTGTAGAAGAGTCTATGCCGACACCTAAATAATTAGTAGACCCTTGTTACACACCATTTTCACATGCTTGAATCAGAGCTAATTCAGACATTTGTTTGTTGTTATGTTAAACAAACATTCTTGTATCGGAGATCTGCATTTTCATATGCGTGGTAGATAATCACTCTCCTTGACTTGGATCCCTGAAATAGAGGGAGAACGGCCTATTTTTTTAATTATTATTTGGACAATCTCTAAATTCAAAATCACTGTCGACCGCCAAAATCTACCGCCTACCCTGTTTGAATCAGAGGCATGAGTTGATGTGAGTCTTGCCTTAAATTCCTGACCAGATGGCGTTCGAACTACAGAACCTTTTTTCTAGTAATAAAAACTTGGCCGGCAGCCAAATTTAAAATCGTAATCGAGCGGGAAAATAACCCACCGATCCTGAAGCATTTCGCACCCCCTCTATTTCAAACATTTTCCGGAAAAATCACCCACCGAGGTAGTACCATTTTTATATTATTACATGGACCCTAGACAAATTTAAAATCTGAGTCAAGCGGCAAAATTTACCGCCTATGCTGTGTGAATGGAAGGTATCCAAGTTTCTATGCAAAAAAATGTTTACGGATGACCAGTTGATGTGACTCTCGGCCTTGAATTCCTGGACAGATAGCGTACGGTCTACTACATTTTTTCTATTAGTAGATGGAGGATAGCCAAATTCAAAATCTCAATCGAGCGGTAAAATCACCCACCTACCAAGCATTTGCTGCCCCACCGTTTCAAAAACATTGAGCCAAAATATCCCACCTACCGGGGGAGTACCATTTTTCTATTATTATCATTAGATGGGCGCAATCCAAATTCAAAATCTCAATCGAGCGACAAAACCACACACCGACCTTGAAGCATTTCGTGCCCTTCTGTTTCAAAAACTTTAGAATTTAAAATTCCAAATCTACCCATTGTTCAGACAACAAATGGGCATGCTAAAGTCAGTAGCTCGGGGGCACGATCTTAATTATTTTTTCTTCTACCTCTATGGTCCTGATTCCCCCAGTTTTTCCCATCGGCCCTCCCAAAAATCCCAAGCTCATCTGTCCCCTCCACGACCACCGCGCGCACCGACTTGAGATGCGGTCTCATGCACCGCCACGCAGAGGCTTCACCGACTCTCACCCACCAGATCTAGGAGCTGCGGTGTCATTCACCACGCCGATGGCGTCATCGACCGCCCAAGCTCTGCTTCCTCGCCGCTGAAAGCTACCCAACCGTACCGGATCCGCTTCACCGGTGTCCACCGGGCGTGATCTAGTTCAAAGAGTTCCATGTCCACCGCTCTAGACCAGCTGCACGGCTGTCGCTGTTCACTGCACCGGATCTGCCTCAGCGACGCTCTCGTCCACCACTTTCAAGCCGGCATCGACCGCCCAAGATCTGCTTCCCCGATGCCAACAGCCACCGCAACCGCAGCACCCTCGGTGACATGGACGTCACTCGCACGGTACCAACGATGCTTAGACGCCTCTCCGGCCAAGGTTCACCAAATTTCCAATCCATTTTTGTTTTGTCAGCGGTATAGTAGGTTCAAGCCTGTCGCAGTGAACTGCATTTTTGTAATCGTGGTAGTACATACAAGTCACTGGGCACGCCTGTTCTTCGTGCTAGTACATACAATGTCATTAGACATGTTGGTTTGCATTCGCTGCTCTACAAATATCAAGTCATGCACATGTCTATTATTTTGTCATTCACATGTTCTTATCTTAGCTGCTCCGTACACCAGTAAATGCCTACTATTGTGTAGTTCTTGCAAAATGTAATATCAGTGGAAAATATTAGTGTGGATTCCCTGTTACACAGTTACTGACTCTATCTGGTTATTCCTGAGCTAAGTTCCTGCTACTATTTCCTCCCTGGCATCGTTCTGCTATCCTATGGTACCCGTTCAAACTCTTCATACTAGTTCGATTATAATTTTGTTGTTGCCATTTGGTTCTTCAAAAGCTGCAACACTGACTATTTTTGTTTTCTTTGCGTAGAGCTCAAAAGGGCAACACTGAACATGTTGGTTTGCATAGCCTACAGGTCCACCAGCGATGCCATTATATATTTTCTGTATCTGGTGTTGGTTCATCCTAATCAACGGCATAATTATTCTTTATTGTATAGTTCATTCGTGTTTTCCATTCCTGCTCAACAAGTTCTGGTATGATGCGGTCATAATTGCTATGTGGTTCATTCTTAGCTATGATAGTAACTGCATGCCATTGTGTAGCTCACCGCAAATTCCGAGTCACCCAATGTCTCTTGCATTCCAGGCGATACCACTACTTCCATATATATTTGCTGAAATGACCTAGCTAGTTTATACTGAAATTCTAAGAAACACTTTGTTTGAGTGCTCATTTCATTGTTGGCATAGTTATCTAATGCTTGTTTGTCCTGTTTTACAGGTTCACAAGCCACACCATTATATCTCGTATCTGGTTCTGATTCGTCCTAGGCAATGACATAACTATCCTCTACTATATAGTTCATTCATGGTTTGCATTCCTGCTCTACAAGTTTGTATTATGCAGTTATAATTCCTATAGCTCATTCTTACCTATGAGTAGTTTGTCTTCTTTGCTGTATTAACTTGTTATTAGTTAGTTTCAGACATCAATTATAGCTATCGCCACCAAAGAGGGGACTGCAAGATCATATCTCAAGGTGGTTTTCCAATGTAGCTGTCACACTCAAAGGGAGATGCAGTTGATGGATTGAGAAAGCAAATTGAGGACTCTGCTATCAACTTGATTCGCAACTGAAGTGCTGAATTTTCTTTCCCTTTTGTTCATATTTTGTAATATTTTTAAGAAGTTTGCAGCCGATGTAAAATCTAGATAACTCGCATAGGCCATGTAGGCATTTAGTTGACGTCGTCCACACATGGCTGTACCATAACTATGCCAGCCAGGTCAATCAGGTTTCAGAGTTACCGAAACAGTAACGGTAACTGGCCAAAACAGTAACATGAAAAAATAGTGACAAACCAAAATAGCAACGGTAACTGTCTAAACCAGCAACGTGCCAAAACAAGAATGATCGTAACGAATGCATCAAAACAAGAATAGACGAAACAATATGACCAAAACAAAGAATCGAAACAATAATGCACCAAAACAAAGAATAGATCGAAACACTAACAGCGAAGAGTAACAGGCCAAAAGAGTAACAGGCCAAAACAGTAATAGGCCTAAACAAATAAAGCCAAACAAGAGGCCAAAACACCAAAGAGCAGTAAGGGCAATCCAGACAAGAATAGGCCTAAATACTAACAGCGAGAAGCGAATGAAGCCTGCATAGTAACAGGCCAGAGCATGGGCAACTAGCACAGTAACGGGCCAGAACAATAAAGGGCCACAATAGTAAAAGACATGAATAGTAAAAGGGCAGAACAGTAACAAACCAGAATAGTAAAATGCCATAACAGTGTCGGACCTTCTCAAAAGTGGGTCATTCGTAGGCGGCCCATGACAAGCTGTGAGACAAGTGACGGGCTGACCGTGGGCTTTAAAAGTATCGGACCTACTTGATGTAGCCTATTAACGGGCCGCACAGTATTCGAAAAGTGTGGGATTTTGTAGGCCGAAACAGTAATGGGCCTGACATTCGTGGGCCGCTGTTGGCCACATCTTTGGGCCCATTTCAAACATTGTCGGACGAAACAGTAACGGGTCATAATCTTATTGGGCTCTCTTGATGTGCCGGCCCACTTAACTTTGAGTAGGCCTTGGCTGGGCCTGGCTTCTACCACGGTTTCTGTGGCCGTTAACGCCGGTAACCGGCCAGTAACGACGGGTGCCACGTGGCATTTTGCATGATGTCAGCAGTCAACGTGGCTGGCAAACAGATCTACGATGGAACAAGTTTTAGTGGCTGAAGGGTGCGATCCGCCATGGTCAGGAAAAACATGATAGATTCTTTTGTGATGGGGATTTTACCACGATGGGCATCTGTCGTAGAAGACTTTTTAGCCACGAAAAATGGGCCTTCAACCATGAAAATCATCCGTTGTAAAAGACAACTTTTCTTGTAGTGTCACCAACTCCCATGTTTGTCCTCAGAGGTATATCGAGCTCGAGTACATGCGTGCCAACAATTATTTTGCAGATGCTCTGTGGATCACTGAGAAGCTCGGGCTGCATGGGCTCATTGAGACCCGAGAAGATTACAACATTACACGTGTGTAGCAATTCTATGCAACTGTGGTGTTTGGGACTGATCAGGCAAGGACCATGACTTCGATGACTAGCGATGTCCGCTGCACGGCTACCTTCTTTGACTTTGCCAGGGTCATCAATGAGACTTTCCAGGGTGTGTCCATTCCAGTTGGGCACCGTATGCATGATGCTGCCCTTGGTGAGAGCAAGACCAAGTTGGCTCCTCTCTATGGCAAGGGTGCAGTCGTCGGTAAGGCTAAGGGCCTCAAACCTCTCTATAACTTTCTATTGAGGATATTCCGCCACAACATTTCTCCCAGTGCTGGCAATGATTATGCTATTATATGTGGGCTTGTCAACTTGCTTCACCATGCCCACAAGGTACACCTTGCTGGCCCTGATGCTGAAGGGTATGATATTAATGTTGGAAATATGCCCTAGAGACAAATAGTAGTAAGGACTATTATCATATTTCATATAGTTTATGATTAAGTTTTATATCATGTTATAACTGTATTGAGTGGAAACATCAATACACGTGCGATATACAAACAACCAGGGGTTCCCAGTGAAACTCTAGTCACTGGTTCATTGGTCAACAGATGATCATGTTTCCTAATCATGTGGTATTTATGCCAGTTGGAAATGGAGTCAACTCATTCTGAGAATGAGATGATGAACCAATACCCAACCTAAACATCGTGACCCGATCATGTCACAAAGTTCAAGTTACGATGATTAGAAAAGGATCCTCGTAGACTATTCCTTAGACCGTGAGGCTATATCAATCACTGTCTCCCGAGAGTGCTTAGATAGCATCAAGCGCCACTTGGTAATACAGTGGTTATAAAGGTGTGTTCAGGTACTCGGAGGAAACCGTAGAGGCAATATATGTCAAGAGCGGGATTTGTCCATCCATGTGACGGGAAGATACTCAAGGGCCCACTCGGAGAGGTTATATCCAATAGCTGCGCAGCGTGTGATTAGATCACAGGGATATCACTTGTCGGAACGAGTCAAGTAATATTGTTCAGTAACGAGATTGAACACTACATGGTGATGTCATTGATCATATCTTGGGCAATACAAGTATCAAGAGACAAAGGGAATAAGACACGACCGTCCCGGTTCAAACGACGAAAGATCTTCGTGGAACACACAGGGGTCACATGGCCATCCAGGTCCCTCTGTCGATCATTGGTGCGGGAGTGTCTCGACCATGTCTGGAGTGTTCCCGAACCGTGGGGTATCATGCTTAAGGGCTTGATGATGCTTAGAGAGTGTTTATAGGATTGGTAGAATCGCTGAATAATTGTAGAGAGAAAACCGAAAGGGTTTCGGTAAGTCCGGAGGATGTCCAGAGTGGAGGTGGAAGTGTTCCATAACCACGGAGGTTGAATAATATGTGAATGAATGTTAAATATTGATTTAATCATTTATTCATAATTATTAAATAAAAGAGAAAATCAATTTAAATGGTCAAAGGCTTAATGGGCCAATTCCCGGAGGGGAGAGGGCCCATTAGGGAAAGGAGAGAGGGAGAAGGGGCAAGGGGCTGGCCAGCTGAGCCAACACCCCCCCCCCCCCCCCCCCCCCCCCCCGTGCGGGGCCCACTAGGGTGGCCGGCGGCCTCTCCTCCCCCTTCTCTCCTCTAGTCCCACCCCGGGACTTTGAGGGAGGTAGTACCTCCCCTCCCCCTATATATAGTGGGGGTATTTGGCCAGATAAATACACCCAATAATCAATAAAGGTCTTCTCACTTTTGGGAGGACCTCCAATTGATATTTTCTCTCTCTCCCTCTCTCTCTCGTGACCGTGGTCCCAAGTCTGGACTGCGTGAATGAGAAACATCTTCACCGCGGAGCTCTGTCGCGCCGCGGGATTCGGATCCAGGAGCTCTACTTTCGCAACTATTGCTGGATCGGGGAAGCGGGAGTCATTGTCAGGCACCGAATGTGTGTAACTCCCAGCGAGGTGTCGCACTTGAGGCACTCAAGTCGTTGGAGCCAAAGCAGCGCAAGGACTTCATCACGACCTTGAGGTTGGCTTCGGCTCGTCTACATCAACCCCGCTCTCGTGAGCGTTGACAACGCTTTTCGGTCTTTAAGGGTAAGTTCATTAAAAGCCCCTCCCGTTACTGTATTACTAATATATAGGTCCTGGAAGCTTCAGGGGTTCAGGGGCGTAGAGTAAAATTTATTGTTTTCATACGCGGAACCCCAACAGTGGTATCAGAGCTAGATCTATGCGTAGTAATGCTAGTACGGGTAGAACACACGAGATGTAGCGCGTGGGCGTTGATCTTTTAGTTGTTACCCTCCCACGTGTACTTGAGTATACCGTAGCAATGCTTGATGAAGCGGCCCCCAATCGACTTTACGCGTTCATTCGCGAGACTGGTCCATGCTTGACATACGGCTTGTACCTTATAAAGTGGCTTAGGGGGGTTTTTGTCTCTCTCGCATTAGTTGGTATATCATTTGCAATGGAGGGCCCCAAAAGGGGTGTAGTAGAGACAACTACTTGATCAGCATTGTGCTAAAAGTTCGTAGGTAAGAACGGTTCTTGTGCGAAAGCCCATTCAGCCACGTAAAACATGCAAAGATAAAGTAGAGGCGTCTAACTTTGTTTTGCAGGGGGTGCTGCTTTGTGATATGGTTGTGGAAAAGGTAAAGTGATTACCTTATGTTACGTAGTAGTAGATAGTCATGGAGGTGACGAACTACCACGCCGGAATGACACCGGTACCCTGGTGTCTACGGCGCCGGAACCTTGGCGTCGGAATCCGGTGACGACGGATGGAAATCGTGACGTGAAGGGCCATATCACATCGCATTTACATTCAATGTTATTGTTTGTATATCTTATTATGTGCTAGTATTAGATACTCGATGGTAGCCTAATAATATGATCCCTGTTAAAATTACCAACGATTGTGTTCCCCCTTAGTGTGCACCACCAAGAAAGTTCTTTGGTATGAGGCGATCCATGGTACAGGCATGGGTGTCAGACATATCTACGTTCGCATACAGTGGGTGTAAGCCATGTTGCACAGCAAATACACTAAGGTTGAGTTGGCGAGCCTAGCATGCCATAGAAGCGTGGCCTCGGAATGCGGATGGTCGAAAGATCGAGCACGAGTCGCATGAATGATGTGACCGATGTTTAGCGTCCACCCTTGAACCCACATTGATGGTCGTGACGATCGGGGGAGATGTGGCTGATAGGTGTTTCTGAGTGGAGTTATTATTAACTCATTTAATTATAAACTTAGTCTAAATTCGTTTTTGCAATTATAAATGTAGAAAATGGTTCTCCCTGAGATTACCTTCCCTATTAACGATTGGTTAAAAGGAGAAAAGCTCAAGTTAGATGGATCCAACTTCTCTGCATGAGTCATGCACCTTTTTGATCTCCTTGGTGAGAACAAAGTGGCTAACTACATGATCTACGAGATCTACTTGGAGCCACCCTATTCTCATGAGACCCAGGAGCAGCGAGATCTCCGCTGCCATCGTCGTGTGATGGCCACATTCATATCAGTGACGATGCGCCTCGGGATGGAGGATGGGCTATGGCCAATGGTGGGAAGTCTTAATCCCCGAATGGTCATGGCACATCTGAGATCGCATTTCATGGAACAAGTGCGCATGTGGGAGTATGAGCTGATGGGGGACTTCCTCTCCATAAAGATGGAGGAGGGCTCCTCACTAGACGAGCACTTATTGAGCATGTACGATGCATACATGAGTCTGGCATACTACCTGGACAACTGGTTCGCAAGCTCTTTTGCAATGGGAGTTGTGTTGTCGTTGCTACCACCAAGCTTCCAAGCATAAGTCAGGATTTGCATTATGAGAGGCGACACGGAAATGCTGGATTTCCACAAGTTCATATCACATTTTAGAGGTGTGGTGGTTGAACCCAGTGTTGCTAGGGTCATCAATGACAAAGGTATATATTTGATATACAATTTTATAAATGTTATAATCTTGCAAACACAATTGCAGTGTTAAGTATATTTGATACTTGTTCTGTTTTGCTGAAAACAGGTCCTTCTGCATGAGAGGTGCTTGCTAGAGAGGAGGTGACATTGCATGTTGATGGCGAGCATGATGATGGGCGACGACACTCTCCCTCGACATTTATCATTTAGTTTATGTTTTTGGATAGTTATTATAATCAACATATTATGAACTCCTTTAGTGTGTCTCACACTTTGTGAGACGATTATTCATATGAGTTTGTAACAAACAGTTGTTCCACTTTTATGAATGATTTCTATTTGTGTTCATATCTTGTTTGATTATATGTGAATTATCCTTGTTGTTTGAAACTAATTGATAATGCATGAACATTTGTAAAATAATGAAATGCCTTTAAAAATACCCAACTTAATGATATTTCATTACTGAATGAAACCATTGTTTAAATTCAAAGTTATAATAATAATATATGAAAGTCTTTGATTTCTTATCACATATAATTCATGCCTAAGTTTGGCAAAATAACTTGAACACCATGTATTACTTGAATACAAAGTGTTTAATGAATTGTTGAAAGTAAATACATATTCGATGTATTGTGTTTTAACAAAAATGGTAATTATCATTATATGATTGTTTAAAAGTGTAAAGTAGTTTACCAAAGGAAACATGAATATGAAACTATTTGATTTGATCAAAGTGTTTCATCCATAGAGGGTATAAATACAAAAGAGAATCAAATTAATACGATTTGATCAATAGTAATGAAATTCGACTTTATAAGAATGGCATAAAAGAAATTGTGGAATGCAAAGCGTTTTGAAACATCAAAATGCAAAGCATCACAATGTGATATTAGATATCAAAGTGGGTAAATAGATGGCACCAAATAAATCATTGTAGTGTAGATGTAGAGACCATTAGTTAGAAATAGTTAGCACTCAATTAGAATGTAGTGAACCATTTGGATTCATGAAAGCGGCTCCATATCTGGTATGGATCATCATGAAAGTTTTGGAGGCTATTCGATATAACCAAAACTATAGCGAATAAGTCCTTGTAGAGTATTCATTGGAAACTTTGAATACGAAATCCATAGTTGAAACCAAAAGAGAAGCAAAACCAGTATTGCTTGGATTTTGGTACATTTTTGAGAAAGCTCACTTTTAGTGATATTTCTCGATCATGAAGAAAATGGAAGATAGTGAAAAGCACAATGGGGATTCAAAACCCTGTATCAGAGTGTTGAGAAGCGCAACGGACAACGTTCCTGAACGATTCTCTTCACAAAGGAAAGAATCAATGATAATGATCATTGTGTTTTTCCCACTAGTGTTTTCACTACATGAAGTAGGATTCAAAATGTAATCCATATCTTGTATGGAGACATTTGTGAATCATTTGTCATGATTCTTGGAATATGACATACCTACGAACTACTAAGGAAATAATGGTAAACTAAAATTATGAGAAATCCTAAAAGCAAAATTCACTTGAGATTAGAGAGCAATTCGTTGCTGAATCTCACAAGTAAAAGGGGTTACTTGGAATTTTCCCAAATGACTGCAAAGCCATAGTGGAAAAGGGGGTGAATGACGAAAGCACAATTTTTCAAGTATTGGACGAATTCAAATGAATTTGATTCATGTGTTCTTAATATCCAGTGGATTTAAAACTAGTAAAAGTACTAGTATCTCAAACTAAAACTCCAAGTTTGATATTTGATCAAAAGTTTTGAAGTTGTTCAAAATAGTGAGTAGATGTGCAATTTGCATGAAATTGAGTGGGAGCTATGAAAGTCTTCCTAAAACAATATGTGAATGACATATTCTTGAGTGGGAGCAATATAAGTCTCAAATTCAAATATGTAGGAACATAGTTTGAGTAAGAGTACTGACTCATACCCAAATATGATAGGAACATGTTTTGAGTGGGAGCTTATAGGAGTGATTCTTAAGTATGTTCATAATAAAAAGTGAAAGTACCAATAAATAATGATTTATAAGGTGTAGAAGTTGATAATAAGTGTATTATGATATTATGTAATATTCCTTAAGGGATTCTGAAAAGGGTTTCGGGACAGAAGTTAATTAAGGAACTAGTCCTTAGTAACTCAAGTTAGGAATAGTATTAAGTTTAACATCAATGGTTGAAAGAAAGAATAGGATGATCATCATCCACTATGTTGAGACATAGGTTCTATATTAGAAAACCATGATAATAACTTAACATAATATATGATCCAATAAGGAACGTTTAAAAGTGATTAAGTTCGAATCACGAAACGTTGAGCTAAGTTTGTTTGCAGTGTCTAATAGAGAACCGCAGACATGTTTTCCAAATCCATAAAGGATGACATATCTTAAAACATAAAGGGTTATGTTATAAGGGAATATGTTGGAATCTCCTGTAAATACCGATTAACATCAAGTAGGAAGCGAGGTGAACAAAACATCGAAAGTTGCACAGAGTGCACTGGTGTTTTGATGAATACATTTATAATAATAGATAAGGGTACCATCTAAAGTGTTGTATAATGTTATGGCGGGGCTAGTTCGCTTTTAACATAGAATGATGTGTCCCAGGGCACAGTGCCCATGAGAAAGCCCTCGAGGTTGATCTAAAGTCACTATAGGCTCCTGGAATCAGGCTGCGTTCTGCTGCCATAGCGACAATACATACACACAGATGTTATCATGTGATGATAAAGAATTAATGTCAATCAAAGTGACATTAGTAAGTTGCAAAGGATTTGGGACTGTAAAAGTACAAACCCAAGACTCAACCTCTTCCATGAGCAAGCATGGTCAGGGTACCGGACATGGTGCCAATGATTAAGAACAAATGCAGCTAGTGTATTTGTACTCTAGTGCAAGTGAGAGACTGTTGGAAATATGTCCTAGAGAAAAATAGTAGTAAGGACTATTATCATATTTCATATAGTTTATGATTAAGTTTTATATCATGTTATAACTGTATTGAGTGGAAACATCAATACACGTGTGATATACAAACAACCAGGGGTTCCCAGTGAAACTCTAGTCACTGGTTCATTGGTCAACAGATGATCATGTTTCCTAATCATGTGGCATTTATGCCAGTTGGAAATGGAGTCAACTCATTCTGAGAATGAGATGATGAACCAATACCCAACCTAAACATCATGACCCGATCATGTCACAAAGTTCAAGTTATGATGATTAGAAAAGGATCCTCGTAGACTATTCCTTAGACCATGAGGCTATATCAATCACTGTCTCCCGAGAGTGCTTAGATAGCATCAAGCGCCACTTGGTAATACAGTGGTTATAAAGGTGTGTTCAGGTACTCGGAGGAAACCGTAGAGGCAATATATGTCAAGAGCGGGATTTGTCCATCCATGTGACGGGAAGATACTCAAGGGCCCACTCGGAGAGGTTATATCCAATAGCTGCGCAGCGTGTGATTAGATCACAGGGATATCACTTGTCGGAACGAGTCAAGTAATATTGTTCAGTAACGAGATTGAACACGACATGGTGATGTCATTGATCATATCTTGGGCAATACAAGTATCAAGATACAAAGGGAATAAGACACGACTGTCCCGGTTCAAACGACGAAAGATCTTCGTGGAACGCACAGGGGTCACATGGCCATCCAGGTCCCTCTGTCGATCATTGGTGCGGGAGTGTCTCGACCATGTCTGGAGTGTTCCCGAACCGTGGGGTATCATGCTTAAGGGCTTGATGATGCTTAGAGAGTGTTTATAGGATTGGTAGAATCGCTGAAGAATTGTAGAGAGAAAACCGAAAGGGTTTTGATAAGTCTGGAGGATGTCTGGAGTGGACGTGGAAGTGTTCCATAACCACGGAGGTTGAATAATATGTGAATGAAAGTTAAATATTGATTTAATCATTTATTCAAAATTATTAAATAAAAGAGAAAATCAATTTAAATGGTCAAAGGCTTAATGGGCCAATTCTCGGAGGGGAGAGGGCCCATTAGGGAAAGGAGAGAGGGAGAAGGGGCAAGGGGTGGCCGACTGGGCCTATCCCCCCCCCCCCCGCGTGGGGCCCACTAGGGTGGCCGACAGCCTCCCCTCCCCCTCCCCCTCCTCTCCTTTAGTCCCACCCCGGGACTTTGAGGGAGGTAGTACCTCCCCTCCCCCTATATATAGTGGGGGTATTTGGCCAGATAAATACACCCAATAATCAATAAAGGTCTTCAAACTTTTGGGAGGACCTCCAATGGATATTTTCTGTCTCTCCCTCTCTCTCTCTCGTGACCGTGGTCCCAAGTCTGGACTGCGCGAACGAGACATCTTCACCGCAGAGCACCGTCGCGCTGCGGGATTCAGATCCAGGAGCTCTACTTCCGCAACTTCTGCTAGATCGGGGAAGCGGGAGTCATCGTCAGGCACCAGACGTGTGTAACTCCCCGCGAGGTGTTGCACTTGAGGCACTCAAGTCGTTGGAGCCAAAGGAGCGCAAGTTCTTCATCATGACCTTGAGGTCGGCTTCGGCTCGTCTACACCAACCACGCTCTCCTGAGCATTGACAACGCTTTTCGGTCTTCAAGGGTAAGTTCGTGAAAATCCCCTCCTATTACTGTATTACTAATAGATAGGTCCTGGCAGCTTCAGGGGTTCAAGGGCGTAGAGTAAAATTTATTGTTTTCATACGCGGAACCCCAACAATTGATGTTATGGACTAATCTGAGTAGATGCACCATGCTATTCCCTTCCGAAAGTCTCCTCCATATGCTGCTCTAGTGATGAGGCTTATCAACACTCAAGCCCATGGTTCACCACTTGCCCTCCCTCCCAATCTTACGGAGCATGCATTGGTGTCCCTTCAAAATAAAGGGAAGATGGTTTCTAAACAGCCGTTTGAGAGTGAGGATGAGGAGATCTCTGAGGCTGAGCATGCTCCCACCCCTCCTAGGGGCTCTCGGAGGAAGAATGCCTCCAATGCACCCATGCCTCCTGATGACCCACAAGTATAGGGGGTGTATCATAGTATTTTCGATAAGTAAGAGTGTCGAACCCAACGAGGAGCAGAAGGTGCTGGCTAGTGGTATGGATCAGGAATTCTCTGCAAATACTTAGCAAACAGATTTTTAGGGTTTTTTGATAATGCAAGTAAATAAAGTACGAGTAAATAAAAGACAATAAGAATAAATGCAGCAAGTGGCCCAATTCTTTATTCAGCAAAGGACAAGCTGGTTGTATTACTTAAGATGACCAAACATTCTCGAGGACACATGGGAATATCGTCAAGTGCTTTCGCTTCATATAGTTGATTAATCTTCTTTAGTTTGCTAAGTTTTGTGTGGGTGAACCTGTGCTAATGTACCGACCTTCCTAGGACTAATACATACTTGTGATTATACCCCTTGCAAGCATCTTTAAGTACAAGAAAGTAATTAAGGTAGAAACCTAACCACAGCTTTAAACTCTAAGACCCTGACATCCCTTGAGCAATGGTTTCCTAACGGGGGTTCAGGTTTCTATCACTCTAGCAACCCCTATGAATAGGAGCCAAATACACAATGCATTCCCCTAGGCCCATATAGGTGAAGTGTCATGTAGTCGATGTTCACATGACACCACTAGAAAAAGTACACCACAACTTAAATATCAAACCACTGGATCTTTCTCAACATAATTCCACTACTAACAACATGACTTCTCCCATGTCCTCAAGTACAAAACGAACTACTCACAAGAAATCATATGGATCATGATCAGAGATGGAATAATGATGTGTAACAATCTGAACATAAACGATAATTCAATGGTTCACTCAATAGCATCAACTACAAAGAGTAATCAACACCGGGAAAGTTTCCCCTAAAAACTATGCCAGATTCAACCCAATTGTTACAGCAATATGGAGATGGTGATGATGGTGCTAGTGGTGATGATGGTGATGATGATGATGATGATCCCGATGAAGTCCAGCTTGATGGTTGTATTGATGGCGACGATCTCCCCTCTTCGGGAAGGAATTCCCCTAGCAGAATTATGTCTGCCAGAGAGATCTTTCTCTCTCGGTGTTTTCCGCCCCGCAGAGGCGGTGGAATATTTCTGTGGTCGCTCTCCAGGTATTAGGGTTCCGAGAAAATAATATACGCCAGAGGGGAGAGCCAGGGGTGGACCAGGGCGGCCACACCACCTGGTGGCGCGACCTAGGCTAGCCCACGCCAGGGAGTGGTGTGGGCACCCTGTGGCCCATCTCAGCCTCCCCTTCTGGCTTCCTTCGTCTTCTGGAAAATAGGATTTTCCATGTATTTCCCCGGATTTTCTAATCTTCGTGAATTTTGCCTCCAAACAGCACCTTTTCCATTAGAATCCTGACTGCAGCGGTCCATGCTCCAAAAGTCATCAACCATGCAAAAATAGATGAAATAACATAAGTATCATCCCTTAATATTAAATATATCAATGAATAACAGTAAATTATGATATAGAATAGTGATGCAAAATGGACGTATCAACTCCCCCCAAGCTTAGACTTCGCTTGTCCCCAATTGAAACTGAGCTCAATAAAGATGGCCTCAGGTTTATGGAGTGAAGAGTCGATAAAAGAATACAGACATGAAGCATCACATTCATCAATACATAAGTCATAATAGAAGACAACTCGCTATTATATAACTTAACTTGCAATAAGTAAAGGAAACACAATAAAGATACATAAAGTGAATCATAATTGGTAATGGCAAACTTAGCTCTTGGTCGAAGAATAGTTGACAATTTGCTGGAGTTCACAAATAACTGATTTTCAATGATAGCTTTCAAAGTAGTAAACACCAAGATAAGAGCAATGTGCAAAACAAGGAACATAAGAAACATGATTGAATAAATCATCATATGAATGAATGAAACACAACAACTCAAAATACTTGCTGAGATAGAAAGGAATAGGTTTACTGACTCAACTAAAAAGTAAAAGAAAGGCCCTTCGCAGAGGGAAGCAGTGATTTCAAGTTTCATAAAGAGCTCCCAAAAAATATGGTACTTATTAGCTTTCAGCTCTCATTGCCCCTATCATAGGCATCTTTAGGTGATTAAGGTTAAAGTGATCAAATATGAGGATATGCTTGACAAGTTGTAAGTTGAAAATCTCATGTCCCTTGAATACGAGGGCCGCTCCTCATGCTACTCAAGTTTAGTCACCGGTAAGTTCTTGTCATAGTAAGCACATGTGTATCATAGAGAACCACCAACGGGGTACCCCTTGCCCGATGATACGGAAGAATCCCCATATCAAAATGACAAGGCAAGCAGACAACAAGCATCTCAGCAATCTTCTTATTTACCATGCGAATATGGTGCTTTTTTCTCTATTTCCTCTTTTCTTATCTCTTTTTTTTCTTTTTCTCTTTTTCTCAATCTCTATCTCTTTTTTATAAGAAGAATGCTTCATAGATTCTCAATATGGTTACGATGTAGGTTTCCACCATGACAACATGGATTAGACCGGTGGCCCAGGCGTTTCTCTAACACACATGCATGACTCCATGGACTTACAAGCTCCCCTTTCATTTCACACTGACGACATCCATAGACAAAAGAACATGATATCAACTAGGTACAAAGTACCAGTGCAATGTTGAAAGCGTTCCCCATGACAGCATGGTTCTGCTAATTCACAACTTACGAAGCGCAAGCATATACGCAACATAGATGGGCACAATGGTTCAAGTTTATTAAATGCAGGAAAGTAAAGTGTGCCATCAAGTTCGTGAGAGCTTTAATCACTAATTTTCACATAACAAGTTTTAATTTGGAAGGTAGATAAAAACATGAATTTACTTGGAATAGCAATAGTGTTAATAGGTAGGTATGGTGGACACAAATGGCATAGGTTTGGTTTAAGGATTGGATGCACGAGAAGAATTCCCTCGCAGTACAGGTTTTTGGCTAGCCATGCTGGGTAGCAAGCATAACAGTTGAAGCAAACAAACAAACATACAAGTGATAAAAATAAACATGCAATCTTCCTTGGAAGCACAAAAGATCTTAACCAGAGAATACTAAATTTATGAGCAAATCAATAAAGAAAGATGATGAAATTATATTTCTTTAGAGTACTTTTATCTTTTTCATTCAACCCTCAAAAATAGTGTTGCTACTGACTGAGCCAGGTTTGCCAAAACCAACTAAATTAACTCAATCATCCCAAAGCTATACCAATACTAACAACAAGATCAATCATATAACCACGAATTGAAAACTAATATAAGATATGCAAAAGAGTAAATGATATAACTTCTCATTAATATTCCATAACGGCTACTCACACTAAGGGATACATATCTAACGAGAGAGGGGACACTTCCATAATGCAAACCATCCTACATGATAACTTCTCTATTCATGATATGACTCTACTAAAAAGGTAAAAAGATAGAAGATAGTGATGTGATACCGCGACACTCCCCCAAGCTTGGAACAAACCAAGGGGATGCCAAACCTGATGACAAATTACTCCTTCGGTGGTGGTGGTGTTCTCTCGATTGGCGCGAGGAAGCCTTCTAGTATCTTGTGAAGCCTGTTATTCTCCTCTTGAAGCATATCTACCTTCCTCCTCAAGACTCGGTACTTGTCGCAGAACTCATTAGTTACTCGTAGAGCTTCCACTGCTGCAGGGCAGGAACTGAGTTGTAGAGTTGGAGCTATCAGCCCCTTCATGCCTACCGTCATGTCCTTTACTTCCTCCCTACCATTCCGATCCATGTCTTCGCGCCAATTTGCGGTCCTTTCTTCTTTCACCCATCCCACGAGAGTCTCCTGCTCAAGATTGCGATGGAGCTCGCGACGACGTCATAGCTCATAATCCTTCGAAGATGAACCCCTGAACGGCATCTGAACAAGACAGATCAAAACAAAAACCACGACGAGAACACGATATACGAACCTCGGGGCATCCGGGGGATTATATATTCTGAAGTTTTACAACAAAAGGAAGGTTCTGGGAGAAAACGGGTCAGAGACGGAGTCCGAGGTGGCCACACCACCTGGTGGCGTGGCCAGGGGTGGGCCCGCGCCACAGGGTGGTGTGAGCCATCCTGGCTCCGTTTCCGTCCCTCTTTCACTTCGTAGCTTTCCTTGTTGGCTAAAAACTACAAAAATATAACTAGACAGATCTTTCGCGGAATTTTTCTTACCAGAACTGTTACCTATTTGAAAACGGACTCTGCAGGTCTCTGAATTTGGTATTTAGTAGATTCTTCCGCAGTCACCACATGAATAGCATCAATATATTCATCTTCATACACTTATTGCTTGAGTCATGAAACCTTTCACTTCCTTGTTACACCATTATCTCCACTAACCTGGAAATTTCTTTCACACAAAACTTCACATAGTTCTCATTAGAAACATTAGTATAAGTGAAGTGATAAAAACTTTTGAGTCCAATTTCAACTGAAAACCATCAAAACATAATCTACTATAGCAACTCCTTCCGAAAACCCAAAAAGAATTCAAAAAGGAAATCGATTAAAGAAGCAAATGCAAGAGTGGCAAAACCTGCCAAAACAGACCAGCAGGTGAAGATCAATTTTTTTGAAAATCTTTTGTTGCTCAAATAAAAAAGTGCAAAACTAACGAAAGTTAAATAACAACCTGGGGCAGAAGCACAAAAAAATTACAGCTCAATACGACATACAGAGATCTCTCACAAAATTTTACGGTGAAGCACAAAAATCTATTTTGGGAAAGCAACTTCAACAAATATTACTTCTCTCTTATTAGAGGTTGATCTTGACACAAAAACAAAACAAAAAGGATAAGGAGAGGTTATTACCGAATTAATAATTTCCAAGACTCAAAGGAAAACAAAAACAAATTGAAAACACAAATAAATTGGGTTGTCTCCCAAAAAGCTCTTTCTTTATAGCCATTAAGATGGGCATGATAATTTTGATGATGCTCACTTAGGAATATGAATTGAAATGAAGAGAGCATTAAGAAGCAAAAAAAATACACATGTTTAAGTCTACCCCACTTCCCATGCAAGGGAATTTTGTAAACAAACAAGTTGTTGAAACCAGAAATCACTAGCATAGGAAGGCAAAAGAAGTGCAACATAAAAACTTTCAGCATAAAACGAGGAAATT
Organism: Avena insularis; assembly: GCA_023614405.1. Lineage (NCBI taxonomy): Eukaryota > Viridiplantae > Streptophyta > Magnoliopsida > Poales > Poaceae > Avena > Avena insularis. The sequence goes on from CM042684.1 coordinate 308,180,143, forward strand.
TGATATTATTGAGATGCATAAGAACACTTTTCCCTCTCTCATAGTAACTTTCAGTATCATGCATAAATTTAATGATATAGCTATCACAAGAACCATCGTAACAATGATCACTTATTCTAACAGAAAACATAGGAATACTAGTTCTTATAACACTACTTTGTGAAACACTATTAGAGGTATCCTTACAAAGGATAGTGTGTCCCTCTTCTACATATTTAGTGACAAAGTCTTTCACATTTGCTATTATAGTTTCATCATCCATTTGTTTATCAGGTTCAACAGCTTTATTTGTACTTTCATTAACCATACTAGATATCATAGAATGTTCCTCTATCTTAACTGGGAAAGGCATTTTCTCAATGTAAGGTTCATATGAAACATGATTGGCAGTATAAACTTCAGTATTTCTTGCAGGAACACTCTTAGCAATATCTTTATAAGGTTCATGATACTTATTCCACTTCTTTTTAGGCACTTCAATGTAGGAAGCAAAAGCCTTAAATAAGTTGCAATAGCTTGAGAGTCTAGACCATAAGCATTTTTAATATTTTGAAAATCATCAGTTCCCATAAATGATTCAATGCATTCATAATCATAATTTATACCTAACTTTCTTCCTTTGTCATTCTCCCATGCTTCAGAATTATCTTTAATACGGTCCAGAAGATCCCATTTAGCTTCTTCTTCCATGCGAGTGAATGATCCAGCACAAGAAACATCCAATAAATCCTTATCATGAAGAGAAAGCCTTGCATAAAAGTTATTGATAATAATATTGTTGGGGAGCTCATGAATGGGACATTTGAGCATTAGTAACTTCAATCTCCCCCAAGCTTGAACTGTACTCTCGCCATCAACAGGCCAAAAGTTGTATATTTGATTCCAATCTTTATGAATCTCACTAGGAGGATAAAACTTTGAATAAAAGAGAGGTACTATTTCCTCCCATTCAAGAGCTTGACCATTCTTCAGCAGCTTATACCATTCTTCAGATCTTCCTTTTAGTGATAATGAGAATAACTTCTTCTTGACTTGATCTGTTGTAATACTTGCACACTTGAACAACCCGCATAATTCGTGTATAAAGAGCAAATGATCACGGGATGGACAGTTCCATCTCCAACATAATAGTTATCCATAACACGATCAATAATTCTTGTAGGTATTTTAAAAGTATCATTCTCAGTAGATGGTGGTTCATCTACTACCTTAGCAGTGGTAGTAGCATTACGAAATAAGAAACTCAGCGAATTATCCATATTGAAAATAAAGCAACTAATAGAAGTAAACAATACTCACAGTAGAAGTTTCCTTTACCAGTTCCACTCTCCAATAGTGCTTCACTCCCCGGCAACGGTGCCAGAAAATAGTCTTGATGACCCACAAGTATAGGGGTGTATCACAGTATTTTCGATGAGTAAGAGTGTCGAACCCAACGAGGAGCAGAAGGTGCTGGCTTGTGGTATGGATCAGGAATTCTCTATAAATACTTAGCAAACGAATTTTTAGGGGTTTTTGATAATGCAAGTAAATAAAGTACGAGTAAATAAAAGACAATAAGAATAAATGCAGCAACTGGCCCAATCCTTTATTCAGTAAAGGACAAGTCGGTTGTATTACTTAAGATGACCAAACGTTCTTGAGGACACATGGGAATATCGTCAAGTGCTTTCGCTTCATATAGTTGATTAATCTTCTTTAGTTTGGTAAGTGTTATGTGGGTGAACCTGTGCTAATGTACCGACCTTCCTAGGACTAATACATACTTGTGATTATACCCCTTGCAAGCATCCGCAAGTACAAGAAAGTAATTAAGGTAGAAACCTAACGACAACTTTAAACTCTAAGACCCTGACGTCCCTTGTGCAATGGTTTCCTAACGGGGGTTCAGGTTTCTGTCACTCCGGCAACCCCTACGATTAGTAGCCAAATACACAATGCATTCCCCTAGGCCCATATAGGTGAAGTGTCATGTAGTCGACGTTCACATGACACCACTAGAAGAAGTACACCACAACTTAATTAACAAACCATTGAATCTTTCTCAACACAATTTCAATACTAACAACATGACTTCTCCCATGTTCTCAAGAACAAAACGAACTACTCACAAGACATCATATGGATCATGATTAGATATGGAATAATGATATGTAACAATCTGAAGATAAACAATAATTCAATGGTTCACTCGATAGCATCAGCTACAAGGAGTAATCAACACCGGGAAAGTTTCCCCTAAGAACTACGCAAGATTCAACCCAATTATTATAGCAGTATGAAGTGGTGATGATGGTGCTGGTGGAGATAATGGTGGTGATGATGATGATGATGCCGATGAAGTCCATCTTGATGGTGGTGTTGATGGCGACGATCTCCCCTCTCCGAGAAGGAATTCCCCCGGCAGAATTCTGTCTACCGGAGAGATCTTTATCACTTAGTGTTTTCTGCCCCACAGAGGCGGCGGAATCTTTCTATGGTTGCTCCCTGAGTCTTAGGGTTTCGGGAGGATAATATACGCCAGAGGGGAGAGTCAGGAGTGGACCAGGGCATCGACACCACCTGGTGGCGCGGCCTGGGGTGGCCCACGCCAGGGGTGGTGTGGGCCCCCTGTGGCCCATCTCCACTTCCCCTTCTGGCAATCTTCATCTTCTAGAAAAATAGAATTTTCCAGGTATTTTCCTGGATTTTCTGATCTTCACGAATTTCGCCTCCAAATAGCACATTTTCCATCAAAATCCTGACTGCATCGGTCCATGCTCCAAAAGTCATCAACCATGCAAAAACAGACGAAATAACATAAGTATCATCTCTTAATATGAAATATATCAATGAATAACAGTAAATTATGATATAGAATAGTGATGCAAAATGGACGTATCAACTCCCCCCAAGCTTAGACTTCGCTTGTCCCCAAGCGAAAACTGAGCTCAATAAACATGACCTCGGGTTTATGGAGTGAAGAGTCGATAAAAGAATACAGACATGAAGCATCACATTCATCAATACATAAGTCATAATAGAAGACAACTCGCTATTATATAACTTAACTTGCAATAAGTAAAGGAAACACAATAAAGATGCATAAAGTAAATTATAATTGGTAATGGCAAACTTAGCTCTTGGTCGAAGAATAGTTGACAATTTGCAGGAGTTCACAAATAACTGGTTTTCAATGATATCTTTCAAAGTAGTAGACAATAAGATAAGAGCAATGTGCAAAACAAGTAACATAAGAAACATGATTGAATAAATCATCATATGAATGAATGAAACACAACAACTCAAAATACTTATTGAGATAGAAGGGAATAGGTTTACTGACTCAACTAAAAAGTAAAAGATAGGCCCTTCACAGAGGGAAGCAGGGATTTCAAGTTTCATAAAGAGCTTCCAAAAATTATGGTACTTATTAGCTTTCAGCTCTCATTGCCCCTATCATAGGCATCTTTAGGTGATTAAGGTTAAAGTGATCAAATATGAGGATATGCTTGACAAGTTGTAAGTTGAAAATCTCATGTCCCTTAAATGCGAGGGCCGCTCCTCATGCTACTCAAGTTTAGTTACCGGTAAGTTCTTGTCATAGTAAGTATATGTGTATCATAGAGAACCGCCAACGGGGTACCCCTTGCCCGATGATATAGAAGAATCCCCATATCAAAATGACAAGGCAAGCAGACAACGAGCATCTCAGCAATCTTCTTATTTACCATGGGAATATGGTGTTTTTCTCTCTTTCCACTTTTCTCATCTCTTTTTTTCTCTTTTTCTCAATCTCTACCTCTTTTTTTATAAGAAGAATGCTTCATAGATTCTCATTATGGTTACGCTGCAGGTTTCCACCATGATTAGACATGCATTAGACTGGTGTCCCAAGCGTTTCTGTAACACACATACATAACTCCATGGACTTATAAGCTCCCCTTTCATTTCACACCGACGACATCCATAGACAGAAGAGCATCATATCAACTAGGTACAAAGTACCAGCGTAATGTTGAAAGCGTTCCCCATGACAGCATGGTTCTGCTAATTCACAACTTACAAAGCGCAAGCATATACGCAACATAGATGGGCACGATGGTTCAAGTTTATTAAGTGCAAAAAAGTAAAGTGTGCCATCAAGTTCGTGAGAACTTTAATCACTAATTTTCACATAACAAGTTTAATTCAGAAGGTAGATAAAAACATGAATTTACTTGGAATAGCAATAGTGCTAGTAGGTAGGTATGGTGGACACAAATGGCATAGGTTTTGGTTTAAGGATTGGATGCACGAGAAGCATTCCCTCTCAGTAAAGGTTTTTGGCTAGCAAGGTTGGGTAGCAAGTATAAGAGTTGAAGGAAACAAACAACCATACAGGTGATAAAAGCAAACATGTAATCTTCCTTGGAAGCACAAAAGATCTTAACTAGAGAATACTAAGCTTATGAGCAAATCAAGAAAGAAAGATGACGAAATTATATTTCTTTAAGAGTACTATTTATCTTTTTTTCATTCAACTCTCAAAAATAGTGTTGCTACTGACCAAGCTAGGTTTGCCAAAACCAACTAAATTAACTCAATGATCCCAAACTGATACCAATACTAACAACAAGATCAATCATATAACAGCAACTGAAAACTAATATAAGATATGCAAAAGAGTAAATGATAGCACTTCTCATTAGTATTCCATAACGGCAAATCACACCAAGGGATACATAGATATCTAACGAGAGGGGGACACTTCCATAATGCAAACCATCCTACATAATAACTTCTCCATTCATGATATGACTCTTACTAAAAAGGTAAAAAGATAGAAGATAGTGATGTGATACCGCGGCACTCCCCCAAGCTTGGAACAAACCAAGGGGATGCCAAAACCTGATGATGAATTGCTCCTTCGGTGGTTGTGGTATTCTCTCGATGAGCTCTTTGGTTAATTTCCCCAAGTCCTCAATCTCGAAGGTGAGAGTACGAATCAACTCTGAGTTTTGCTCAATGCGGCTCATGATCATGTCAGGTTGCGAATTCCAACTCTTGCGGTTCTTTCCCCACTCTTCCTCCTTGAAGTCTTCTTTTCCTGCATGGTTAGAATGAGGCATATCCCAATTGGAGGGTAGTTTCTCCTTGGGCATATTCCGGAATTGATGCTCATGGATAAGGGTATGGAAGGGATTGTTGGTGCGTGGAGGAAGTGACCGTGGAGCCAAACTGTGACGCGGAGGCTTCCCTTCAGTTGACATCCGTGTAGTCCTTTTAACCTTGGTTGGGTTCGCCAACGCTCCAATGCTTGCAATGGTAGTGCCGGTGTGCGGATGTTGGCTTTGTTTTGCCTCCTCTTCATCTTTACTCTTGATCTCCTTCTCATGCCCGGGGTCTTGGAGATCTTCCTCCATAGGCTCCTTTCCCTTGTCCTTGGCGGACACCATTGTGCTTCTAAACTTTTAAGAATAGTTCTTGGCAGAAACAGATCAAAATGAAAACACGACGAGAACACGATATACGAACCTCAGGGGATCCGGGGGATTATATATTACGAAGTTTTACAACAAGAGGAAGGTACTGAGAGAAAACGGGTCGGAGACGGAGTCCGGGGTGGCCACACCACCTAGTGGCGTGGCCTGAGGTGGGCCCGCGCCACAGGGTGGTGTGAGCCACCCAGGCTCCGCTTCCTTCCCTCTTTCGCTTTGTTGCTTTCCTTATTGGATAAAAACTGCAAAAATATAACTGGACGGAATTTTTGCGAAACTTTTCTTACCAAAACTGTTACCTATTCGAAAATGGATTCTGCAGGTCTCTGAATTTGGTCTTTAGTAGATTCTTCCGGAGTTACCGCTTGAATAACATCAATATATTCATCTTCATACACTTATTGCTTGAGTCATGAAACCTTTCACTTTCTTATGACACCATTTTCTCCACTAACCTATAAATTTCATTCACACAAAACTTCATGCAATTCTCATTAGCAACATTAGTTTAAGTGAGGTAATCAACCTTTTAGGTTCAATTTCAACTGAAATCCATCAGAAAATAAGCTACTGTAGCAACACTTTCCGAAAACCCAAAAAGAATTCAAAAAGAATATCGATTTAAGAAGCAAATGCAAGAGTGGCAAAATCTGTCAAAACAGACCAGCAGGTAAAGATCAATTTTTTAGAAAATCTTCTGTTGCTCAAATCAAAAAGTACAAAACTACCGAAAGTTAAATAACAACCTGGGGCAGAAGCACAACAAATTACAGCTCAATCCGACGTACAGAAATCTCTCACGAATTTTTACGATGAAGCACAAAAATCTGTTTCGGGACAGCAACTTCCCCAAATCTTACTTCTCTTCATTAGATGTTGATCTTGACACAAAAACCAAACAAAAAGGATAAGAAGAGGTTATTACCGAAGTAATAACTTCCAAAACTCAAAGAAACAAAAACAAACTGAAAGCAAAAATAAATTGGATTGTCTCCCAAAAAGCTCTTTCTTTATAGCCATTAAGATGAGCATGATAATTTTAATGATGCTCACATAGGAATATGGATTGAAGCAAAAGAGAGCATCAGGAAGAAAAAATACACATATTTAAGTCTAACCCACTTCCTATGCAAGGTAATTTTGTAAGCAAACAAATTGTTGAAACCATGGACTGCTAGCATAGAAAGGCAAAACAAGTGCAACATAAAGATTTTCAGTATAAAACGAGAAAACTTAATATTATTGAGATGCATAAGAACACTTTTCCCTCACTCATAGTAGATTTTAGTATCATGCATAAATTTAATGATATAGCTATCACATGAACCATTGTAGCAATGATCACTTATCCTAACAGAAAACACAGGGACACTAACTCTCATAACACTACTTTGTGAAACAATATTAGAAGTATCCTTACAAAGGATTATGTGTCCCTCTTCTACATATTTAGTGACAAAGTCTTTCACATTTGCTATTATAGGTTCATCATCCATTTGTTTATCAAGTTCAATGGCTCTGTTTGTACTTTCGTTAACCATACTAGCTATCATAGAATGTTCCTTTACTTTAACTAGGAAAGGTATTTTCTCAATGTAAGGTTCAGGTAAAACATGATTAGCAGTATAAACCTCAGTATTTCTTGCAGGAACACTCTTAGAAATATCTTTATAAGGTTCATGATACTTATTCCACTTCTTTTTAGGAACTTCAATATAGGAAGCAAAAGCCTTAAAATAGGTTGCAATAGCTTGAGAGTCTAGACCATAAGCATTTTTTATATTTTGAAAGTCATCAGTTCCCATAAAAGATTCAATGCATTCATAATCATAATTTATACCTGACTTTCTTCCTTTGTCATTCTCCAATGCTTCAGCATTGTCTTGAATACAGTCTAGAAGATCCCATTTAGCTTCTTCTTCCATGCGAGTGAATGATCCGGCACAAGAAGCATCCAATAAATCCTTATCATGAAGAGAAAGCCTTGCATAAAAGTTATTGATAATAATATTGTGAGGGAGCTCATGAATAGGACATTTGAGCATTAGTAACTTCAATCTCCCCCAAGCTTGAGTTGTACTCTCTCCGTCAAGAGGCCAAAAGTTGTATATTTGATTCCGATCTTTATGAATCTCACTAGGAGGATAAAACTTTGAACAAAAGAGAGGTACTACTTCCTCCCATTCGAGAGCTTGACCATTCTTCAGCAGCTTATACCATTCTTTAGCTCTTCCTTTCAGTGATAATGAGAATAACTTCTTCTTGACTTGATCTGTTGTAATACCTTCACACTTGAACAACCCGCATAATTCGTGTATGAAGAGCAAATGATCACCGGGATGGACAGTTCCATCTCCAACATAATAGTTATCCATAACACGATCAATAATTCTTGTAGGTATTTTAAAAGTATCATTCTCAGCAGGTGATGGTTCATCTACTACCTTAGCAGTGGTAGTAGCATTACGAAATAAGAAACTCAATGTATTTTCCATAATGGAAATAAAGCAACTAACAGAAATAAACAATACTCACAGTAGAAGTTTCCTTTACCAGTTCCACTCTCCAATAGCGCTTCACTCCCTGGCAACAGTGCTAGAAAATAGTCTTGATGACCCACAAGTATAGGGGGTGTATCACAGTATTTTCGATAAGTAAGAGTGTCGAACCCAACGAGGAGCAGAAGGTGCTGGCGAGTGGCTAGGAGCAGGAATTCTCTATAAATACTTATCAAATAGATTTTTAGGGGGTTTTGATAATGCAGGTAAATAAAGTACGAGTAAATAAAATACAATAAGAATAAATGCAGCAAGTGGCCCAATCCTTTCTTTAGCAAAGGACAAGCCGGTTGTATTACTTAAGATGACCAAATGTTCTCGAGGACACACGGGAATATCGTCAAGTGCTTTCGCTTCATATAGTTGATTAATCTTCTTTAGTTTGGTAAGTGTTGTGTGGGTGAACCTGTACTCATGTACCGACCTTCCTAGGACTAATACATACTTATGATTATACCCCTTGCAAGCATCCGCAAGTACAAGAAAGTAATTAAGGTAGAAACCTAACCACATCTTTAAAGTCTAAGACCCTGACGTCCCTTGTGCAAAGGTTTCCTAACGGGGGTTCAGGTTTCTGTCACTCCGGCAACCCCTACGATTAGTAGCCAAATACACAATGCATTCCCCTAGGCCCATATAGGTGAAGTGTCATGTAGTCGACGTTCACATGACACCACTAGAAGAAGTACACCACAACTTAATTAACAAACCATTGAATCTTTCTCAACACAATTCCACTACTAACAACATGACTTCTCCCATGTCCTCAAGAACAAAACGAACTACTCACAAGACATCATATGGATCATGATCAAAGATGAAATAATGATATGTAACAATCTGAACATAAACAATAATTCAATGGTTCACTCAATAGCATCAACCAACACCGGGAAAGTTTCCCCTAAGAACTACGCAAGATTCAACCCAATTAGTACAGCGGTATGAAGTGGTGATGATGGTGCTGGTGGAGATGTTGGTGGTGATGATGATGATGATGAGCTCGATGAAATCTAGCTTGATGGTGGTGTTGATGGCGATGATCTCCCCTCTCCGGGAAGGAATTCCCCCGGCAGAATTCTGTCTGCCGGAGAGATCTTTCTCTCTCAGTGTTTTCCGCCCCACAAAGGCGGCGGAATATTTCTGTGGTTGCTCCCTGAGTCTTTGAGTTTCAGGACGATAATATACGCCATAGGGGAGAGTCAGGAGTAGACCAGGGCGGCCACACCACCTGGTGGCATGACCTGGGGTGGCCCGCGCCAGGGGGTGGTGTGGGCCCCTTATGGCTCATCTCCACTTCCGCTTCTGGTAATCTTCGTCTTCTGGAAAAATAGAATTTTCCATGTATTTTCCCGGATTTTCTGATCTTCGCGAATTTCGCCTCCAAACAACACCTTATCCATCAGAATCCTGACTGGAGCGGTCCATGCTCCAAAAGTCATCAACCATGAAAAAACATATGAAATAACATAAGTATCATCTCTTAATATGAAATATATCAATGAATAATAGTAAATTATGATATAGAATAGTGATGCAAAATAGACGTATCAGGTCTATGATAGATTTATGATTTGTGTTTGATCTCTCGCTTTAGATGGTATGTGTAGTCGGCCACATACCATTTTCCTTCGGGACTAAAGTGAGGGAGAAATCCTTTGGACATGTTTGGAAGTGTTCCCGGAGAGCCTCGTGACAATTGGTGCCGGCTAGCAACCTACACGGTCAAAGGAGGATAAAGAGGGACTCCCTAAGCTAATTACGATATCCACGGGGAGACCCTTAATTGCGGTGGTTTTTATGGGTGATTACTCTCAGACATCACAGTGGTTATTTAGAAGTGGCCTCACTCTTGGCTAAAAAAAGTGGCTTCCTACGAGGCTTGTAGTGAACATCTTATTATGGAGCTCTCTCCACACATATCATGACACAAGAAGTATGTTATCTTAATTAATAATAATACCATGCTAGTGGTGTATCCTACATCCCCGACAATGTTTTATCCCTATTGAGTTGAACCATGTTTTCACACAACCTTTTTACTTGTGTTCTTTTACTTGTTTTAATTACTTTTCTCCACTCAGCCAAAAACCTTTCAAACACCCTTTACTTGAGATCATAGGAAGCTTACAAGTATCCTTTGGTGGAAAGTGACAAGGGCCATAAACGACCTTAACCAAATAGCTCTCTGTGGGTACGATACTCTTATTTCGAAACTAGCTACAATTGATTTGTGCACTTGCAGCCATAAGGGCCAATGCAAACCCCCATGATTGTATAAGAGGGAGGGGAGAGCTGGGGCTCAGCACATCAACCGTAGCCGCCGACTCCTTCTCCACGCAGAATTTAGTGAAGCTCTATCGGATTTCCATCATACATTCGCCACAATGCTATCATGCTGTCGGGATCAATATCATCCACCTCCCCCCTCAATTTCTATATCAATAAGGACAAGACGACGTTGATCCACATGTCTACACAACTCGGAGGTGTCGCTTGTGAAGTGTTGCATTTGATTGATACGATGAAAGTACGACTACATCATCCCATGATATCTCGATCGTTAACGCATGTGTTCTATGAGGGTATGTAGATCTAATATATCTTGTCACTTGCATATCCTGAATATATATATCTTTTCACTCTCTTGAGGAATATTTTTGTTTTATATGATGTGAATCCTATCAGTGTTACCAGAGACAGGTTTTATGCGTAGATGCTTTGTACGACTAGAACACATTAATCTGTGGGCATTTGATCTTTTTGTTACTATCCTCTCATATGTACTTCTATGTTTGCACGATAGTTTGATGAAGCGTCCTAGACCAACCTTACTTGTTCATGTAAACAAGTCTGGTTCTGCGTTCGACATGTAACTTGTCTTGCGTAAGTAGATGGCTGGTGTCTATCTCTCTTACTATAGTTGAAATAGATTTGGAACGACGGGCTTGCAAAAGTTAATAAGAAACTTGTATAATCAGAGTTGTGGACTTGCATAGATAAGAACGGTTTTTCAAATATCCATTTAAGCCACATAAAAACTGCAAGAACAAAGTAGAGGGCATCTAACTTGTTTTTGCAGGGCGTGTATGTGGTATGGCCAAAGATGTGATAAGATATATATGTGATGTATGCAATGATCATGTTTTATAATATTTTCACGACTTGCACGTCGATCAGTACGGCAACCGAAAGGAGCCATATGGTTGTCTTCTCATTGTATATGACCAGTGTGTCAACTTCAACGCCATGTATTTGCTTTAGTTTGTCATTATGAGTTAGATATAGGTGTAGTTGCAACACATGGTGTATACAATTTGTGCGGTGCCACAAACCTTGGTGCCATGCTAGTGGTGATGGATATCATGACGATGCTTTGGAGATGGAGATTAAAGGCACAAGAAAAAAAGGTTATACCATGTCATGCATGTGATGTTTATCCTTTTGTGCATCTAATTTTTCTTTGATTTGATCATGATGGTAGCATTATAAGATTATCTCTCACAGTTAATATCAAGATAAAATATGTTCTCCCTTAGCATGCACCTTTGCATAAGATTTTTGTTTTGAAGCACCACATGATGATCGGATGTTATAAACTCTATATTCACATACAACAGGTGTAAGCCATTTCTACACCATTGCGAAAGAACTTTTGTTCACTTGAAGAGCTTAACATGTACAAACATGGCCGTAGAACACAACGATTTGAAAGGTTAAACATGAGTCATATGGATGATATGATCAATATGGTGATGTTCACCATTGAAGTCGAATCATCTCACGTGATGATCGGACTTGGCGTAGTCAATTTGGATCATTTATCACTAAACAACCATGAGGGATGTAGAATTTAGTAGGACTATATTCGTAATTTGATTAAACTTGAACCATTACATGAACTAATAATCTAAGTGAATTTGCAAAGCTCACTGTAGTCAATGACATATGTTAACTACCTTGCACTTAGCTTTATTTTAGATAATAGAACTATAGAATTCTAGGTATTTACTTTATGGATTGGTACCGAAATGTGTGTGTGCCCATTTAAAGATTAAAGTCATACGTGAACTTTCAGCAAACCTCACTCCATACGATTTAATAAGTTGTGTTAATCCAAGACTAATGGTTCCAACATCAATATCTAAAGATTATGCTTGCATCCATGTACTTGATATTCAAAAGTTGTTTTTAGAGTCAATGTTATCTAGGAGCTGAAAGAATTGTTTCAAAAGCCATCATGTGTGAAAGATATTTGAAACATTGTTTGGTTACAATTTTATAAAGTATAATTTATTGAGAAATAAATTCTCATATTGTATGACCATTTGCGAATAGAGATGATAGGCATCTTGTCACCCAAAAGGTTTTGGAACTAATATTATACTAGCATTCATCCTTGTGAGCTATAGTAGCATCATAATGAGAGTTGTCATGATAGGATGGATAAAAGGTATATGTAAAATGTTTACTATGAAGGAGATATGCCCTAGAGGCAAATAATAAAGGGGTTTATTATCATATCTCATTAGTTCATAATAGTTTTATATTATGCTATAATTATATCAAGCGGAAACATTGATAGAGGTGTGATATATAAACAAACCCAGGTCCCTAGTAGCCTCTATTCAACTAGTTCATTGGGCAATCGATGATCAAGGTTTCCTGATCATGGTGCTTCTATAGCCAACTAACAATAAAGTCATATCATCTAGAGATGGTGTGATGGACATTTCCCACCGATGATTGTTGCAACATGATCATGTCACTTAGTTCACATTTGCAATTGTTAGAAACATATTTTCCTAATCCTTAAACCGTGAGATCATATTAATCATGGTTACCCGAGAATTGCTTTGACTGCATCAACCATCATGTCCATAACCGGGTGGCCATAAAGGTGCATGCTGGGTATTCCAAAGGGGCATGTTGAGGCCTATGCATCAATATCGGAATTTGTTCTCATGTGTGACGGGAAGATACACTAGGCCCACTTGGTGAATTACATCCATAAGCTGCACAGCGTATGACTAGGTCATGGGGATGAAATATCACGTGAATGAGTAAAATAGTACTTGTTGGAAATGAGATTGAACAAGGTATCATGATACCGATGATCAGATCTCAGACAAGTTTAGTATCGATTAACAAAGGGAATTGGATATAACGTTTAAGGTTCGACATGAAGGTGATTTGTGGAGTGCATGGGGGTCAATATGGGCATCCCGGTCCCGCTATTGATCATTGATCGGAGATCGTCTCGATCATGTCTGTGACATTCCTGAACTATAGGGGAACACACTTAAGGACACTACAACGCTTAGAGATCTTCCTGTAAGATCGAATCACAGAAGAGAGAAACCGGAATAGTTCCAGAGAGATCCGAAGTTGTTCAGAGAAAGAAAGAAAGGAAAAGACCAAAAGGTGTTTTAGATAAATAGCAATTTATAAAATGTATTTATTATATGTTGATTATGAATTAATATATAAGTAAAATGCACCAAAGGTCCTAAAAGTTTGGAGGAAACTATATGCAGGTGCTAAATGTTTGGACTCATGTACTGGAGGTCCTAATTATCAGAGCCATGTGCACTGTAGTCGGGACTGTAGCTGAGAATTAGGACCTGCAGTGCACAACTAACTGAGAATTAGGACTTGCAGTGCACAACTAACTAAGAATTAGGACCTCCGGTACACGAGTTGAAACTTTTAGGACCTACATACGGTTTCCTCCAAACTTTTAGGACCTCCGGTGCATTTTACTTTTAATATATATATATATTAAATTAATATTTAAAGGCAACTTCCTCAACGGGGCCAAAACCCCGGAGGGAATCGGCCCAGGAGGAAATCATCTAGAAAAAGATAGAAAACAACAAAAAACAATCATAGGCGTTGCTGGCCCGTTTTGACCGACCCAAGCGGGCACTAGGTGCCACGCACATAGCGGGCTGCCAGGCGCCACACAGGCAGGCACTGTAGCTGGCACGCGTGTTGGTGGGCTATGGCCGAGTGCCGGCCCAAGCGGGCACCAGCCATTCCCGTGCTGATGGGCCGCGTCGGTGGCCGGCCCACCCGGCTGCCACTGCAGGACGCTGTTGTGGTTGCGGGCCACGCACGTGGGGGCAGCCTACCTTGGAGGCGACCACTGTTGCCGCTTAGTAGGCCACGCGGTTGAGGCCAGCCCACCCGGGCCGCCTAGCTGCTATAGGATGCTGGGCTAGCCAGGCCAGCCCACCCCGTTGCTAGTTGGCCCAGCCGGCCAGCTGCCCCCTTTTCCCTTTTCCTTTGTCTTTTAATAGTCTCACATGGGAAACCTTTGGTGGGGAGTATCCATCCTCCACCTATATAAAAGGGTGCCCATAGAAGGGATTAAACACACCAATTGAGATATTCTCTTAGAAATTTTTCTTTAGAGAACCCCCCTATTTCTCTCGTTGCCTTTGTGGTGGCACGATCACGGAGAAAGACTGTACAAGCAAAGTCAACACCGCTACGGCATGTCGTTGTGTTGTAGGAATTCCAGCCAGAAGATCTACTTCCGTAACCTCGATAGGGATCCACTACTAGGAAACTAGCTATAGATAAAAAGGCTTTCTGTGGCACATATAAAAGTGCATGCTCCATATAATTAATTTTGTGGCGTATAAAAATATATGCGCCACAAAAATATGGCAATTATGTGGTGCACACAACCCATATGCACCATAAAAATGTGTATTTCTATTGCGCATATTTTTGCGTGCGCCATAGAAATTTGGCGGGACACATAACCAAGTATGGGTGGATGGAATTCTGTGGCGCATATGTCTATATGCGCCACAACCATAGAAAGTCTCAAACATATCCCACCCCCGATCATCTTTTAAGTTTTATAAAAAATAAACAAAAATGATAAAAACTTAAAAAAAGATTTTCCTTTGAGATGTAATTATATTTTGGGGTATAGTTGTAGGGGAAATAAATAAACATAAATTTAGATGTATTTTGCAAAAAATGAAATGCCTCGGTAAGATGGCTCCTGATTTTGCATACGACCTACATGGAAAATCTTTAATCTATCAAAATGATCGTCTCAAAAAATCCCATTTGAATTCAATGGCCAATTGCCGTTCTATTTTTTAGAGAATCTCCAAATTAAAAAAAAAAGTAAAAAGTTATTTTAAAAGAAGATTTTTTTCCTAGAAAAAATACTTTAGAAATATGCGCCACAGAATTGTTGGATGGGATTCGAATTTTGAATCCAGTCGGGGCCCCTTCTCCCTCTCTTTTCTCCTTCTCTGCTTTACTCCTATCCTCTACTTGTTCTCTCCTTCTCCTCCCCTTCCTCCCGTTCTGCTCCTTCTCCATTCTCTGGCGACCTCCTCCTCCACCTCCGGTGACACCCCCTCCACCGACGGTCTCCTCCTCCTCCTCCTCTAGCCACCACCTCCGGCGGCCTCCTCCTCCTCCCTCGGCCACCACCTCTGATGACCCTCCTCCTCCACCCACCTCTGGCGGCCCCCTTCTCCACCCACCTCTGGCCTAGCCCTCCTCCGGCGACCCCCACCTCCGGTGGCCTCCTCCTCCAGCCAAAACAGGGGCGACGTAGGGTGAGGTAGCGACGACGCGATAGGGGATGACCGCGAGCAGCTGAGCGCGGCAGCGCAAGACGGGGCGACATCGACACGGCTAGGTGTGTCCATGAGAATCTGAGCGTGATGATGCAGCACGGGGCAACGTTGGCGCAACACGGGCATTAGGGCACAGTAGGGGATGGTGGCTGCACATCACGGGGGAGGGAACACGAGCATCTGAGCACGGCGGCGACGCTGCACGGGGTGGCACAACACAATAGGGGACGATGACGACGCAACGAGGGGCGGCCACGAGCAACAGGGGCTGCGGCGGCAGAGAGTGGCAGGGACGGCAGTGGCACATCAGGGGTGCACGAGAATCTGAGCGCAGCGGTGGCCCTCGGCCGGGAGAAGGGAGGAGGCAGCAACGACGCGCTGGAGGAGATGACCTCCCCTTTCTTTGATTTTTTTGTTATTTTAGTGTATTTTGGCTTTTTTTAATTGGGCTGACAAGTGGGACCCTATCCACCTCAGCAAATAGGCTCTGATAACTGGATCACACTAGTTAGAAATGATGTAAATTCGTGTTTAGTTTAAGTTTAGTGCGAAATTCAAAAAATCTAGAGAATAGTGATCATATTTTGCTAGAAAACGTATAGTGATGGTTTTTCGAAATTTTAGCACAAAAGTGCTGGTTTTATATGCTATTAAAACTGAGTTCATGTCCCTTGTCTCGTCGTTCAGCTTCAACACCGCAGATGCATTGTTCGTCTCTAGCACATCTCATCTCCTTAGCTAGCTCCACAGCTCGTCTGCAGCAAGGGTTTCTGCACTTTCGGGCCTCGTTTTGTTGAGGGGGGTTTGCGGGGATCAGAGGAGATTAAACTGGCCCAGCCCGAAAACCTGAATTGGTCGTTTTTGTTAGAATTAAATAACCCAAGCGGTTATTGGGAATAATCCCTGCTTCTCCTATATGTGAAACGATGGTTCCACATCTCTGGGACCGACGTACACGTTCCCGAGAGCGTCTCCACGGAACTTCCCTCAAGAACCGTCTTATAGAACCGACATACTGTTGTATATAAACTTTCAATCTTGATCAATAAGGTGATGATTTTCATTCTTGTCTCTCGCTATCTAGTTTCCTTCGAACAAGTTATCAGCACTGCTCTAGTGAGAACACTTCAACACCTCCAGCGATTGCCGGAATAAGGGCAAAAAGGTAAGAAACATGCCTCGTTTGATGCCCCAGTTCCTCCATCACTCCCGCTTCGTCGCCCGCCACCGACAAGGAGTTGGAGGACGCCGCCGCGCCCTTGACCATGGACTTCGCCGCCTTAACGGTCGCCACTACGGGAAAGGCCAGTACATGGGCCGCCGCCACGGTGCCGGAGGCTATCGTGAGCGTCTCCATGGTACTCGCGTCTTCCATGGCCGCCGCGACGCCGGGCCGTCGATCTCGTCGGTACAGGCCCCTGCGCTGACGGTGCCCAACTGGCTCTTAGCCGGTCCGGCCGCGCCACCCAGTGGAAGGGCAACCTCCACAACCCAGCTCCAACTTGCACACACTGGCTGGGACATCGGAACACCTAGACTCACGCGTATTGGGAAATCACGATGAGTCACCAAGGGTGCAGGAGATATCCACCAACTATATCGATTCTGGAGAATCATTTAACCGTAAGTCTATGATTCTTGACAATTATTTTTTGCTACAATTGCAAATACCCTTCTCAATGATCATGATCCAAGGACTATCGTTGAGTGTGAAAAACGCTCCGACTGGCCTCGATGGAAGGATGCAATACAAGTGGAATTAGCCTTGCTTAACAAAAGGAAGGTATTCACTCAAGCAATACCAACACCTCCCAAAGTTTTCCCCGTGGGATTCAAATGGGTTTTCCTCCGGAAACGGAATGAGAACAACGAGGTGGTGAGATACAAGGCAAGGCTCGTAGCACAGGGTTTCACGCAGAGACCCAGCATTGATTTCAATGAGATATATTCTCCGGTAATGAGTGGTATCACTTTCCGATATTTAATATCTTTGGTAGTGCAAAATCATCTATGTATGCAGTTGATAGATGTCGTGACCGCATATCTTTACGGGTCACTAGATTCGGACATATACATGAAGGTTCCTGACGGAGTCTCTGTCCCGGATGCAAGCGCAAAACGCAACATGTACTGTGTAAAACTGAACAAGTCTTTGCACGGCTTGAAACAGTCGGGGCGGATGTGATACAACCGACTTAGTGAGTTCCTTCTTTAGAAGGGTTACTCCAATAGTGATGACTGCCCATGTATCTACATCAAGAAGTCCTCTTCAGGATTTTGCATCATTTCAGTGTATGTTGATGATCTCAACATCATTGGCAACATACAAGATATTGATGAAGCACGCAATCATATAAAGACAGAATTTGAGATGAAGGATTTGGGTCAAACCAAATTTTGCTTGGGTCTCCAACTCGAGCACCTTCCCTCAGGAATAATGGTACACCAAGCTGCCTATATCTAGAAAATATTGGAGAAATTCAATATGGACAAATCTTATCCATCTAAAACTCCCATGGTGGTTCGTTCTCTAGACACAGAGAAAGATCCATTCAGGCCAAGGGATGATGAAGAAGAGATGTTGGGACCCGACGTTTCATATCTCAGTGGCATTAGAGCGCTAATGTATCTTGCAAATTACACGAGACCCGACCTCGCATTTGCAGTGAATCTACTTGCTAGACATAGCGCATCTCCTACCAAACGCCATTGGTCGGAGTCAAGAATGTCTTCGGTATCTCCAAGACACAAAGGAACAGACTCTGGACTCCAGTATGATCGAATACACTGATGCTGGCTACTTATCTGATCCCCATAATGCCAAATCGCAGACCGGCTTTGTGTTCCTATATGGTGGAACTGCTATATCATGGAAGTCTTCGAAACAGACTCTGGTTGCAACTTCTACCAATCATTCTGAAATAATTGCATTATATGAGGCAACACACGAATATGTGTGGCTTCGCAGAATGATAAACCACATACAACAGTCATGTGGAATTGGTTCTTAATCACCTATCATTATCTATGAGGATAATGCGGCTTGTGTTGCACAGATGCAAACAGGATACATCAAGAGCAATATCACTAAGCATATTACCCCTAAGTTGTTTTATCCCCATGAACTCCAGAAGAGTAGGGAAATAAACATCTTGCAAGTCAAATCATGCGATAATATCGTTGACCTATTTATGAAGCCTCTACCAACTTCAACATTCCAGAAATACATTCATGGAATTGGTATGCGACGGCTTCGAAATTTGCAAGAATCAGGGGGAGTATCTTCCTGAACTATTCATGTTCAAAGCATCATATTATACTCTTATTCCCTTAAATGAGTTTACTTTACAGGTTCTCGTTAAGGTTTTTAATGAGGTAATATCAACATAAGATCATATGTCATATTATCTGTTTTCCTCAACAGGGTTTTTAAGAAAGTATACACGACATATTTATTGATCTCTATATTCTATGGATTTACTTCATATTGAGTTAAGAGGCAATAATCATTATATGCTGTATCATTTTCTCCTTATTTTTTCCACTAGGTTTTAAAGAAGTTTTAACAGCATATCCTATCATACTTCCCACATTTTTCCTACAGGGTTTTTGGAGGAGACTTAATCAAGATGATGATCTATATACAATCAAGCGGTGATTAGGGGGAGTGTTAGAATTAAATAACCCAAGCGGTTATTGGGAATAATCTCCGCTTCTCCTATATGTGAAACGACGGTTCCACATCTCTAGAAACTGACGTACACGTTTCCGAGAGCGTCTCCGCGGAACTGCCCTCAAGAACCGTCTTATAGAATCGACATACTGTTGTATATAAACTTTCAATCTTGATCAATAAAGTGATGATTTTCATTCTTGTCTCTCGTTATCTAGTTTCCTTCGAACAGTTTTGCTGTCTAGGATTAACGGGATTAACCCCACTTATCCCTAGAAAACCCTGTGAGACCTTGTTTATTTCTCTCGTATTTTTATCCCCTAGCAGCGTGTTTGGTTGGAAGGAAACATGACTAGAGAAATAGTCCCATTACAACTTTAGCTGTGATTAATTAAACCATCGCAATTTTAGCTGTGATTAATTAGACCCTACTTGCATAATCCCACTAGTCAAATCTGTCAAAAAAAATCCCACTAGTCAAAAACAAAAAGGCAACAAACTCCTGCTCGGCTTGGTGGGGCCAGTCTGATTCCACAACTATTGTACGCACCAAACAAGAGAATGAGACAAAACACACCGTGGATATTTAGGGATGGGAGGGGATTTGGTGTTCACCCAGTACTCTCTAATCCTGCAAATACTCTTCCCCAAAATTACCCTACCATATAGGAAAGTTTATAAGCTACGCAAAAACAAGAGGATTTGTGGCGATATACCGGGATTATCCCGGCCAAACGGCATAGTAAATGGACTACGAAATTTTGCTGAGAATTGAAATAATAATCTCCTCCGATCCCGTGAATGCACTAGCGAATACGAGAGAAATAAACAATGCATGATCGTAACCTACAACCCACACCTCCGTTTTGGTTTCTCCGGAGAGAGCGAAGCAGTGGTGCCTGTTGGAGTAGGATGCAAGAGTTTTTGAATGGATCGGATGATCAACCAATCCCTGTGGGATTAACCCCACCAATCCTCTCAAAACTGTTACTATCACAAGCAGAGAAGGAACCATCCGTGTTAATTCTGAGCCAAATCTTCGGCTGCAGGGCCCCAGCAATTCCCTTGGTCCAGCCGTCTGGATTGTCGCCGGCTTCGGCTGAACCTCCATCCACTCGTCAGTCAGAGCTGTTGTTCTGCTGGCGACGGCTGCAGGGATCTTCACAGATGGATCCCACCGCGGGCCTCACTTCCCGCATATCACAACTAGTACAGCAGCGTACATGCCAGTGCAAGTTCGACGGAGCCGAGTTTGCCAAATCAATCCAGTAACCAGCCATGAAAATCGCACCGGTTTATAAAATGAGCAGGCAGCACAGCCATGGACGAGCCTGATATCTGTGATAGGTTCGTCCAGGCATGAGCTGAATGAAGAAAGAGAAATTGTGAAGGTCCAACTGAACTATGCCATCTCTGTAGTTTCACAGAAAAATAGGTCTCTGGAAAAGCAGTTCATCCTGGACACACGAAATCCCTCTCTAGGCCAGAGTCGAGTACACAAAGGCAAGGCAAGAAGCTGCAACATGCCAACCACAACAGCTGGATATCAGATTAGTACCAAAACTTCTGTACACATTAGTTACATCTTCAGCCAAGAAACACAAAACCTTTTCAAGTCCTGATACATTTGTTACGCGCTGCAATCAAGCCGGTATAACTCTATCCCGCGAAAGGCTCACTTTTAGGTTGATGGTTTGCGTCGCTTGTCGGTGGTGCAAGAAATTTTGGCGATGTCGAGTCTAAAGCCATGGGGTTCGCTCCCGGGCAATCAGTACTGGTTTACATAGGGGTGAGTGATGAAGTAGTTGAAGTCATGGTGCCGGACTCCAAGCTGCTTAAGCCAGGAGTCTGCTGCGCTGAAGAGGGAGACGATCCTCTTGTGATCTCCAGTCCTGGGGTTGGTCCACAGAGAACCTTGTATCTTGTTTGCTGCGAGTCCAAACGGGGAAAGCGATGTTGTGTTGGATTTCTTGTCCAGATGGTCATTTTGTTTCCCACTCGCAGCTGAACCATAGGTCATAGTCTCCATTGCGTGATCTGTCCATGAATCACAGAATACAGATTACCACGGTTCAGAAACAGTAGAAATGTTATCAAGGATGCAGATGCTTCTTAATATGCATACTATGAGTGTCAAGTTCAGAGAGCTGACTTTGTTTAGACTCTGTACTACTATTATATCTTTGCTCGGAAGTGGGCGGCTGGAGTGTGCAAGTGTTGTTGCACACATTGCAACCGAAGCAAAGCTTGCATCGCCAACGAGTAACAAGTATCTAAATAACCCTTCCTTCATGGCAAAACATAGAAATTTCTACCCTTTAAGGAAGAACTAATGAAGTCAAGGTATGTGTCAGGGCTGTCTCTTTCCCCCCTTACCTGGGGAAAGAAACTGCCACCCCTTCCTCCTCTCGCAAGCAATTGTCTACGTACACTTAAAAGCAAAGACATGGAGCCTTCTCAAATCGGGAATGGAGGTTTTGATGCAAACTAGCAAGCTGAGATAACTATTGAAGAATACTCTAAGCATCAATTGCTTTTGGGATAACTCAGAGCAACTGGTAGTAAAAACATATATTGACATCGATGTATGTATCTAACACGCATCTTTTCTAGAATATAGCAACATAACTGAAGACGTTAAGCAGAGTATGCTTTTTTCCGTACATACTCCACATAATCTGAACACTAAAAACCACTCAATCAATCTGCCTCAAGCAAGGCGAGTGAGAAAGCTACAGTTCCTTTCGAGTTCCTTCCATCAAGGACTACCAGACTGCCAGTCTATTTAGAAATAGTTTAAACATGTACCCATAATCTAGGGGAAACTTTCCCAAAGTACACATGTATATTCTGTGCTTGTGACCGACATACTTCTGTAGTGTACATCCTTTGAGTAAGCTAGCACTTCTTTGCATTGACTAAATAGTTAAGGCCTAACATTTTAAGTGTGAATCAGTTCCAACTCACAACTTGGAATATATGTAATTTAGAGTACAAGTTTTAATGTCCATAAGAGTTTTTATATTGGGGAATGGAGCTTTCATTATGTCCTGTGACTTTGCAACCATCCTCTTTGAAGCACAACAACCCAATCAAATTCAGGAGTGAACACAATATGTGTATATATAAACAGCACAAATAGACATCACATGAATATAGGATGACTAGTGACTAGCATCATAGTAAATTCATGCAGCAATGGCAGAGTCTTATGGAAATTCTGAAAATCTTGTGCCATTGGAGATGACCAAAATGGTCCTAATTAGCATCTTACATGGAACAGCAACATACCTTGAAATGCCGAGGAAATGGTATGGTAGGTTAGGAAGCATGCAGACAAGTCCTTGACATTGCGCTGGTAGGGAATGTGGTAGATAGGATACCTGAACATAGTAGTATTGACAATGTGATAACTATCATCAGTTCATTGCTGGGAACAAAATAGAGAACTGAGAAAGGATTTTCGAGCATAGACACAGCACCTACTACTTAGACAGAAAAGATGAAAACAGCACAAGTTAAAATGAGCATAAACACTTCAGGTGACTATAAACTAATTAGACACACAGGCTGAGCACCACAGCTTGCAATCTAGCATTATAATAAGGAATGCAAGAATGATACTTGTAAGAAAAGAAACTCCTACACAATGTTAATGTTTGTCCGCCGAAATTTTCCTACTTATGAAGAACAAAAGTAAAGGCTGCAAGTTTTGATCATACCAGGCAACTGACATCCAACTAGCGGGTGAAAGGTCGATGCTCTTCAGCGATGTCAACCCAGGAAAGCCTTGGGATAGTTCATATACCTAGCAAAAGCAACGAATCTAAGAATAGAGAGATGATAACGCATGGCTGGAATAAGCTACAAGCAGAGACGACATAGAAATTCACCTTATCCATGAGTGGGATCCTTCCATAAGGCGAGCAAACTTCAAAGAACTCAAAGTACAAGTGGCCAGGTCGCCTCCTGTTGCCCCCTACCACGTCGCAGTTAAACAACGAGTCGTCAGATGTCGAGCTCCAGGATCTTGACATCTTCTCATTGTCCTCATCATCACTCCAGAAGTCCATGCTATAATCCTCACCAAAACTTCTAAGGGCAAGCAGAAAAATGGCTGGTTCAGTCAACACATCCAGAAATCAGCAATGATGTAAAAATTTCAGCTCACGGGTACGGAACAGACCTAGATGGAGTTAGGACTTTGTTGGTGTATAGCTGTATGCCTGACAAGTACGGGACATAGTATTGGATCACTTTGTCCCCTCCCTGGAGCTGCACCGTGGCTCCGGCGCCGTAGGCGCTCCACTCGTAGTACTGCTCCCAGAGATCGGCGAGGTTGAAGTACTCAACGCTGTCGGTGTCGGCGTGATGCCAGGCGTCGGTCGACAATCGGCCATTCGTCTAGATCGAAAGGAGCAGCGTATCTCACTGTCAGATTAAGACATGACAAATATGCACAGCCTACCTAGCTACCATGAAACTGAAGGGCATCCATTAATACTAGTATACAGTTGAGCAGGAGGCAGAATTGACAGACCAAAGGTAGGAATTTATGTCCACAACCGTCACCGGCGCAGATGCATCCCAATTGGGCAGGGGAGGGGAAAATAAAGGAAAACTTGGTAGTACTAATCCTGGCGGACAATAAACTATCAAGCTGAAGAAGGAAAACCTGGTAGCACTGGTAGTATATATGGTGGATAAACTATCGAACTGAAGAAGGAAAAATTATTTATCACGAGCACACTATCCATTATGTGTGTGTGTGTGTGTGTGTGTGTGTGTGTGTGTGTGTGTGTGTGTGTGTGTGACTGAACAAACGGGCAGTAATCAGGCAGAGCAGAGAAGCACAACTGATGAGTGATTCAAGCAAATCAACAAACGAGTAAATGGCTACTCCTAAAACTCCCGGTACGACATGGATCAGCGCAGATCACGTGCGAGCATCGAAGGCATGAGCTGCAGAGGGGCGTCACCTTGGGGAGAATGTGCGTTTCGACGGTGGGGGTGGTGCAGTCGAGGAAGCGCTGCAGGTTGGACTGCGGCCGCGCGTCCTCCACCCTGTGCCCGCCCATGGTTCCTCCGCCGCCGCCGCCGCCGCCGCCTGCGCTGACCTCCTACTCCTCCTCCGTCTCTGGCCTGAACCCACCTGCTCACCAGAGCAATCCAAATCACTCCGGACTTAGAAGCCGAGAAGGCGATAGGACGGGGGAGAATCCGAAGAAATCCTCGAGCCGCTGCGCAGGAAGTCGAGGACTGCTGCCGGGATTGGAGAGAGAGAGAGGCAAGTGGGAGGAGGAGAGAGAGAGAGAGAGAGAGAGAGGGGGGGGAGGATTGTGGCTTTATTCGTCAGGCCGGGGAGGCGGAGGAGGAGCCGCGGGGTATGAAACCGGCTACGGTTTGCTTTGCTCTCAGTCTCTCTCTCTCTCTCTTCCTTGTTCCTCTCTCCTCACCTTGTCGGGCTCCAACGCAAACGCTTCCTCGCGGTCTCATCCCCACGTCAACTCCCTGTGAGGCGAGGGGGCGGCGAGTCGAGTCTGTGGTCCAGACCCGGTAGCCCGGCTGCAGTAGGCCCGCCCGGACCCATCGCATTTTCCTACTAATAACTTCAAATTTTCGAAATTCTACTTCATATATCAACGCAAAGATAATGGCAAACCCTAGCGTGGAACACGCAGCTTCAAAGATTAAAAACTGCATGCTGCCACGTCATCGATTTGCCCGTAGCATCAACAATTTGGGGGATCCGATAGCCCGCGAGCCAGCAAAACCTGACTGGGATCAGTTAAATATTGCTTTCCAGCTTTGACCCTCTTCCTCATTCTCGTCACGCCTCCGGGCCCACACGCTGCACGTAACCAGGCACAGGAACCGTTCAACTCGTGCACAGAAAGAATCCTTTCCAAGAAAAAGAAAAAAGTCTACATATCAAAGCAAGGCGTAAAGCCACACCAATTCGCGATAGAAGACGCAACAATTCGCGTGAGCCGTGGCCGCGCCTGTTGAAATGAAAAGTTGCTTGGCTTTTCTTCTGCTAATTTGCGATGGATTTGCTCTTTCTTATCCGTTCGCTTGTCCACTCCGTATGCTCTTTTAGTTGGGCGGGCATGTCGTGTACTTTTGGTACAGATTTATGATAATACGGTTAAGCTTTTATTAGTGCTCGGATTGTGCATACATCGATCCCAGGACAACTTCTACTACTAGTACAAAAGCAAAGGAAAGTTTTGTATTATTGTTTTGCTTTTATAAATGCCCTTAATTTGGCTTTCTAGATAGCGTCATGCCTTTTCTTCTCCACGCCGTAGCCCAAAATTCGTTGGGGAAAAAGAAAGAGAATGATGTATCGGATAGGGTAGATATTGTCATAATGATAAGATATGACGTGGATCACTGGATATATAAGTATATGGTTTCTTGCATACGCTAGAGATGGGTGGAAATATATTGTAGTGGGTAGAGATGGTTCCTAAATAAATTGGTACAACATCATCCATTTTGTGGGTCTTTCGGTCGTATTTCTTTGCCTAATGTGCACTTCCAAATCAACACCATATTGGTCAAAATAATACTCCCCCATCCTGGAAAAAATGCCGCTAATTTATCTAAATTTAATTGTATCTACACACTATTTAGTATACAGATTTATGATATACGGTTAAGCTTTTATTAGTGTTTAGATTGTGTATGCATAGATCCCAAGACAAGTTCTACTAGTACAAAAGCAAAGGAAAGTTTTGTATTATTGCCTTGCTTTTGTATATGCCCTTAATTTGGCTTTCTGGATAGCTTCTTCCTTTTTCTTCTCCATGCCGCATTAGTTGAAACCCAAAATCCGTTCGAAAAAGAGAAAAACACGATGTGTTGGATAGGGCAGATATTGTTGGATAACTCAATATGTACATGGTTTCTTGCAAACAATAGAGATGGGTGGAAATATAATGCAGTGGGTAGAGATGGTTCATAAATAATTTGGTAGAACATCATCCACTTTGTGGGTCTTTGGGTCGTTTTTTTTTTGTCTAATGTGCACTTCCAGATCAACACCATATTGGTCAAACTAATACCCCCCATCCTGAAAAAGATGCCGCAAATTTATCTAAATTTAAATGTATCTAAATATTATTTAGTATATTGATTCATCCAATTTTAGGGATGTGTTCGGTTTAGGACGAGGTGGAACGGAATGGGATGGCTCTATCCTCGTGTTTGGTTTGGACAAAAAGGAAGAACGGAATGGTTTCATTTTTGTTCGGTTGGTGGAATCGAAGACCAGAACATAGAACCAAAACACTGCAAAATATTCCATTGATTTGAGCCTAAACTTAATCTTCTCTCCGAATCATAATTAACAGTGACAAAGCATCTTGCAAATTCTGAATAGACGTATAATCGAAATACACCACAACTAAATCAAATGGATAGAGGTAAAATCAGAGCCCAAAATCCGTTCAAAAAAGGGGAAATGATGTACTGGATAGGGTAGATATTGTCATAATGATAAGATGATGTGGATCACTGGATATATATATGGTTTCTTGCATACGGTAGAGATGGGTGGAAATGTATTGTAGTGGGTAGACATGGTTCCTAAATAAACCGGTACAACTTCATCCATTTTATGGGTCTTTGGGTCGTATTTCTTTGTCTAATGTGCACTTCCAAATCAACATCATATTGGTCAAAATAGTACTTCTCCAAGACGCCACAGATTTATCTAAATTTAAATATATCTAAACACTATTTAGTATATAGATTTATCGAAGTTTAGGGGTATGTTCAGTTCTAGGACAAGGTGGAACGGAACCGTGTTCAGTTCTAGGACAAGGTGGAACGGAATGTAACGGTTTCATCCTCGTATTCGATTTGGACAAAAAAGATGAACGGAATGGTACAGGCATGTCGTGTAATTTTGGTACAGATTTATGATACACGGTTAAGCTTTTATTAGTGCTTGGATTGTGTATACACGGTTAAGCTTTTCTTCTCTACGCCGCATTAGTTCAAGCCCAAAATCCGTTCGAAAAGGAGAAAAAGATGATGTATTGGATAGGGCAGATATTGTCATAATGATAAGATATGATGTGTGGATAACTCGATATATACATGGTTTCTTGCATACGGTAGAGGTGGGTGGAAATATAATGTAGTGGGTGGAGATGGTTCATAAATAATTTGGTACAACATCACCCACTTTGTGGGTCTTTGGGTCATATTTCTTTGTCTAATGTGTACTTCTAAATCAACACCATATTGGTCAAACTAATATCCCCATCCTGAAAAAGATGCCTTAAATTTATCTAAATTTAAATATATCTAAACATTATTTAGTATGTAGATTCATCCAAGTTTAAGGGTGTGTTCGGCTCTAGGACGAGGTGGAATGAAATGGTTCCATCCTCATGTTCGGCTTGGACAAAAAAGAAGAACTGAATGGTTTCTTTTTTTGTTGGGTTGGTGGAATCAAAGAGCATAACGTATAACCAAAACATAACCAAAACACTATAAAATATTCTATTGATTTGAACCTAAACTTAATCTTCTCTTCAAATCATAATTAACAGTAACAAAGCATCTTGCAAAATCAGAGTAAGCGTATAATCGAAATACACCACAGCTAAATCAGAATGGATAGAGGCAAAATCAGAGCGCGCCTGGTTTCCTCGCCGCCGGACTGCTACCCTCCGCCGGCCTGCCTCGCGCCACAGCCTCACGTCGCACCGTCCCCGCCGCCCTGCCTTGCGTCGCCGCCACCACCACGTGCTCGCCTCGTAGCCTCCCGCCGTACCGCCACCACAGTTGGAGAGGCGAGGGAGATGAGAGGGCTCACTCGTGATTTGCGAGCCATTTTCTTTCTTTGACAGCACTAGCATGCAGTGGTTAGCGAGCCGTTCTTCCAGGTCCGGCCAATGTGGTCAAATATGTTGGTTTCGCATTAGGAGGAATACTCCACTTTGAGATACCACTTCATTTCGTTCCACTGCCCAACTGAACACAAGAAGGATCGCTCCAACTGAAGGAATCATTCCATTACTTTCCTCTCTATCCCAGGACCGAACACATCCTAGATAAACTTATGACATCCTTTTCAAGGCGGGGGGAGTACTTTCTATTACTTGTAGTTATGTTTGTACAACTTTGCACTAATGAGCGACAAGTGATATAGAAAGGAGTAATGTACACACTATAGGTGCTTTGTCAAACAAGTATATTCCTTTTGAACAGATTTCGCGATTCCAACACTGTACGAAACCGGGTACATACTAGTACGCCCGAGCACCCACGAGGTGGCCGGTTCACGTAGGATGCCACCGAGGATGCCAGGGAATTGACCTGGCATGAACTTGATTACTGTATATGCTTCACAAAATGTCCAAAACCATTAGCTGTCCTGGCCATAATTCCGATGGAAATCTTTTGGTGAGAAGGTTAGGTTTGGCATGTGTTCTCGGTCGGCCACAGTGGCCTATCCAATTCCAAGGCTGGCTACCGAGCTGGAGCTTGGGTACTGTCCAAAAACGCCCCAAATAGTCTTGTCTTGTGTGAAGAATGAAGTGCCTGCTTTCAGCTGTTGCTAGCGAGTATTATTTTCCTCAGTGGAAGTCAATAGAAAATTCGGCCCACCCATTTGATCCTTCCAGCTTTGCGGTGATGTGATGCGATGGAGAAGGGTATCTTGATTTAGGAACACTTGTTTCGTTTTTTTGGAGAAGGCATTTGATCCTGAATTCCCTGTAGCCTGCCTGGCTACAATGGAAAAGGTGCAACGGAGATGCTGTCCACAATAATTAGTGTGGTAGTAGTAGCAGTAGTATATAGCATCGTCTTTATTCCCATGCCTTGCCTGTTGTGTTTTGCCTCCATTGCTAGCCTCTCGCCCCTGCTGCTTTTCCTGCAATTACCTTTCTGAGAAAGCTTCCATGGGGAACGGGAATGATTCACTGGTGTCGGCCATTACCCCAGAAGAAGAACCATACTTAGCTCGCGGACGGCTGCATATCAAGCTTAATTTGAGGGGATCGGTCCTTACTTAATTAGCTACCATCTCGATAACATTATCTTCGCCAACACGTCACTGGCAAAAATAGTCACTCTTGATTAATCGGACTATATATGCCGTCTACGATCGATCAAATCTCGCAAATTAGGGGCGGGTATATCAGTACTTCCACGAACATTCATTTTTTTTTTTGCTTAACTTGCTTCTAGAACGCCACGTACGTACCATTATCCTGTCTGTGATCCGTGGAGTTTGACTTTCTCTCCCGGTCGTCTTAGAATTCCACGCCCCTTGACAGCAAGCACTACTTAGACGGAATCGACCGGCAGGACCATGTGCTTGGTTAGGCGGCTCGATCAACTGGATCGTGGACGCTAGTAGTGTACACTAGCAAATCAGTAAGTGGCCTGACATGGCACAGTCAGATGGCCCATGTATCCTGATGATAGGAAATTATGTGGAAACCAGACTTTGCCTGCCTCTGCTCGCGCGCGATATCTCATGGCCACTTCGCCACAATTGGTCCGTATTTACAGTGGATAGTAGTAGGTCTCATCGTGCTTGTCCATGTCAATGCAACTACGCGAGATGTTTGGATAACTAATACTAGTACAAGGACATCCCTCGACAAGAAACACGATACTCCTACTTTGAACCTTTTCTTTTTAGATTCTCCGACTTTGAACATGAGGGATATGGGGTGCTTCTTATCGCAAATTAAGACGGGTGGCTTGGTAATTGTTGTCAGTGGACAATCATTGTGCACAATAAGCACAACTCTCTTTTTTTCCGAAGAAAATAAGTGCAACTCTAGGTTTAATGATTGTGTGTTTTAGATAGTAATGTTTGGAGGAGGAGGAGGAGATCTGTGCCACTTTTTGGAAGATGAATGGACTGGGAGAGGAATGACCCACCACGGAATGAGCATATTGTAGACGTGGATTCCAGTAATAGCATATTGTAATAGCTGAAATTATTCCTCAACATCGGATAAAAACTAAGTTTACGGAAAGCTAATGAATGCATCTCTAAACTTAGGAGAGATGAAGAAACAAAATGGCCCAGAGAGCTAAGGTTAAACATATACAGGAGGGTGGTGATAACACTAAGTATTTTCACCTTATTGCAAATGGAAAACACAGAAAGAAAAAAATATTTCAACTAGAGCAGGATGAAGGAATCATCGTGGGGGAAGAGAATCTCAAAATTTATATTACTGAATACTACAAAAAACTATTTGGAGAGCCGGAACAAAATAATTTCTCCATGATGGAGGAAGAAATACAAGACATTCCTCAACTAAGTATAGAGGAGAATGCTCTTCTTACGGCTGTGTTCACTGAGAAAGAAGTGTTTGAGGCTATTTCTCAGATGGAACATAACAAAGCTCCTGGACCAGATGGGTTTCCAGCTGAGTTTTATCAGAAATTTTGGAATGTCATTAAGGGTGGTCTTATGTCTTTGTTTCGATAGTTACAAGTTGGTCAGCTACCTCTCTTTAAATTGAACTTTGGGATCATTACTCTGCTGCCAAAGAAGGAGAATGCGATACAAATACAACAATATAGACCCATATGTTTGCTTAATGTTGGTTTCAAGATTTTTACGAAAGTGGCCACAAATCGTATCACCAATTTGGCGAACAAAGTAGTTAGACCAACGCAGACGGCGTTTATGCCAGGCCGTAACATTTTAGAAGGTGTGGTTGTTTTGCATGAGACCATTCACGAGCTCAGTCGCAAGAAATTAGATGGTGTGCTTTTCAAAATTGATTTTGAAAAGGCATACGATAAAGTGAAATGGCCTTTTGTTCAACAGGCCCTTCGCATGAAAGGTTTTGATCTACAATGGTGTGAATGGATTAAAAACTTTGTGCAGGGTGGGAGTGTGGGAATAAGGGTCAATGATGATATTGGTCATTATTTTCAAACTCAAAAAGGACTGAGACAAGGTGATCCGCTATCACCGATGCTCTTCAATATTGTTGCAGATATGTTAGCAATAATTATTGCAAGAGCAAAGGAAGATGGCCAAGTTGGGGGTCTCATACCTCACTTGGTCGAGGGGGGCTCTCAATTTTACAATATGCGGACGATACGATTCTCTTTATGGAACATGATTTTGAAAAGGCAGCAAACATGAAGCTAATACTTGCCATTTTTGAACAATTGTCGGGGCTTAAAATAAATTTCCACAAGAGCGAAGTATTTTGTTTTGGAAGAGCAAAAGACTTGGAGCAACAGTACAAGCAGATATTTGGCTGCAAGTCTGGCTCCTTACCTTTTCGGTACCTTGGTATACCTATCCATCATAGAAAACTTCGAAATGCTGAATGGAACCCCGTGGAAACTTGACTTATGTCCGAGCTAGGATGTTGGCAAGGGAAGTTACTCTCCTATGGGGATCGGTTAGTTCTTATAAACTCGGTTTTAACTAGCCTTCCAATGTTTATGTTATCATTTCTTGAAATCCCAAAAGGTGTACGAAAAAGATTAGATTTCTTTCGATCATGCTTTTTTTGGCAAAGTGATGATACAAAGAAAAAGTATAGACTTACAAGATAGAATATAATATGTCGTCCCAAAGATCAAGGAGGGTTGGGGATTGAAGTACTCGAGCTAAAAAATAGATGTTTGTTAAGCAAATGGCTTTTCAAACTTCTATTGGAAGAGGGAATGTGGCAAGAATTATTACGTAATAAGTATTTAAACAATAAAACTTTATCACAAGTTGAGGCTAAACCGACCGACTCTCCCTTTTGAAAAGGCCTCAAGAAGGTCAAACATGAGTTTTTTGACCGAGGCTTTTTCAAAGTTGGAGACGGGACAACAGTGAGGTTTTGGGAAGATGTTTGGCTAGGGGATACCCCACTAGCGCAACAATATCCGTCTTTATTTAATATTGCTCAAAGGAAATATGTTCTTGTTGCAAATGTTTTAGCATAAACCCCACTGAATATTGCTTTCAGAAGAGGTTTGACTGGCAATAAATGGAATGATTGGTTACACTTATGCCAGAGGCTAATGAATGTACATTTATCCCAAGACCCAGATGCGTTTGTTTGGAAACTTACTTCCAATGGACAATTTACTGTAAAATCTATGTATTTAGACTTAATGAATGGTCATACTAGGTTTCTACATAATTACTTATGGAAATTAAAAATTCCTTTGAAGATAAAGATTTTTATGTGGTTCCTTCATAAAAAAAATCCTGCTAACAAGAGATAATTTGGCCAAACGCAATTGGAATGGGTGTCAAAAGTGTTGTTTTTGTAATTCGAAAGAGACCATTGAACACTTGTTTCTTTCTTGTCCTTTTGCACAAATAATTTGGCGCATGATTTATTTTACTTACAATCTACCACCACCAACTAGTATTACTAATATGTTTGGTAATTGGTTGAATGGTATAGATAGAAGAAATAAAGCTAGAATCCGTATTGGGGTGTCAGCTTTATGTTGGTCTATATGGACTTGTCGAAACAATATTATCTTTAACAGAAAAACTGGTACAAATTTTCTGCAGGTTATTCGACTAGCTACGCACTGGATTCAACTATGGGCATACTTACTCCCAGTGGATCAGCGGGACCTCATGGTTATTGGATGCAACCGGATGCTTACGGTTGCACAGGACTTCTATTTCCAGGCTACTGGTTGGCGGCACATTAGTAGACTTCAAAATAGATAGCTATTTGTTGCTTTTCATTTTTTGATGGTTGATTCATGTTTCAACTTTAGCTGATCCGTGATTGTAATAAATGATATTATTTAAACTATGAAATAAGAAAAGGATGTGTGCATCGCTTGATGCAGAGGCTGGGGTTACTCCCCATTTCGAAAAAAAAGTAATAGCATTTGTGTTTTCAGCCCTTGAATACCACGAGATTCCGTAAAAAGAAAGTGATATGACACAGGTGTATACACACACTATGTAGAATCAGGATGTCTTACAAAATTTTAAAAATGTGAGAAATTTCACCAAAATAAGGATCAATTGTGGTGTACATAATGATAAGGGTTTAAGAAAATTGTAATGAACTCTTCTTCAATGCTGAAACATGATCATATTCATCAGATGAATTTTTACAAGTTAACATATTGAGAGGAGAAAATTTATACCGATTGTTGTATCATGGTTGGATAGATGGAGGGAAAAGCGAAGATCTTTAAATTCTATTCCACCACCACAACCCCCCCCCCCCCCCATACACACACACCTCACCCAAATAAAAAATGGTAGTGTCACACGTGTATAGATGCACAGTACATAGAATCAAGTTAGAGGGTCACTACTTCTCAACCGACTCGGAGATGGTTCTTTCTCAATCGACAAAATAGCCCTTGGATGAAGATCTTTCCCATTTCTTTGTATTTCCAAAAAGTCGATGCAGTAGCACAACACTAGGTTTAATGAGATTGTGTGTTTTAGATTTGTTTGTAGGAGGAGACCTTTGCCACTTTTTGGTGATGGATGGACAGGGAGAGGAACGAGGGAAAGCGATGCACCGAGCATATTGTATAGGTTGATTCTTACATAAATTTGTATTTTAGCCCTTGAATTTCACAGGATGCTGTAAAACAATGCGACATGACATTGGCATATATGCATGCTATGTCAAATCGAGATGCCTTACAAGTTATAAAAATAAAGGAAATAGTCATGAGAAATTTCACCAAAATAATGATAGAAAAAAGTGGTGTAAGAAAATTGTGAACTCTTCTATTTCAATGTTGAAACATGACCATACTCATCAGATGAATTTTTACAAGTTAACATGTTGAGAGGAGAAAATTTATACTGACTGTTGTATCATGGTTGGGTAGATGGAGGGAAAAGCCGGATCTTTAAATTGTACCCCCCACACACACATACAATGCATAGAATCAAGTTAGAGGGTCACTACTTCTCGACCGACTCGGAGATGGTTACTTCTCAATCGACACAGTAGCCCTTAGATGAAGATCTTTCCCATTTCTTTGTATTTCCAAAAAGTCGTTGCAACAGTATAATGATTGTGTGTTTTAGATATGTTTGTAGGAGGAGACCTTTGCCACTTTTGGGGTGATGGATGGACAGGGAGAGGAACGAGGTCCGACACTCATGCTAGGGGCGCTGGACTAGCGTGGCGTTGTAAATTTGATGTGTATGTGCACCGTGGTGGCTTGTCGTCGACGGTACTACAATGGGTACCTGGGAGGAATGCCCGTAAAGAATGCCCACAAATGTAGAAGTTTATCAATGAACCGTGCTACCAAATCTTGGTGTCGTTTGCTATGATTGCTTGTCCTTGTATGATCTAGTTTAGTGTCTCCGACCTTCAACAAATCAGATTAAATTTTACAATAGCTCTTTGCTGAAGATCTTCTCATTTCTTTGTATTTACATGAATCTCGATGTCTAAATCATAAAATTATTTCATGTAAGGAACAAACATCCTGGATGGTGTAGTAATCCTGCATGAAACAATCCATAAACTATATTAAATGGTGTACTGTTCAAGATTGACTTTGAGAAGGCTTATGACGAAATTAATTGGTCTTTTCTTCAGCAAACACTCCGTATAAAAGGTTTTTCGGAGGAATAGTGTGCTCTCGTATAGTCTTTTGTGTCTGGTGGTACTATTACTATAAATGTCAATGATAATACTAGCAAATACTTCCAGACCAAAAATGGACTGAGACAAGGGGATCCATTATCGCCTGTACTATTTAACATAGTGAATGATATGTTGGCTATCCTTATTGAGAGAGCCAAGGCTGGTGACCAAATTGAAGGATTAGTTCCACATCTGGTTGATGATGGCCTCTCCATTTTTCAATACGCTGATGATACAATCTTATTTATGGAACACGACTTAGAGAAAGCTAAAATCTAAAATTAATATTATCAGTATTTGAGCAACTCTCTAGATTGAAAACTAACTTCCACAAGAGTGATTTGTATTGTTTTGGCGAGGCTCAAAATGAGACCCATCTATATGCTGAACTTTTCGGTTATGGTCAGGGGCAATTTCCAATTAACTATCTAGAAATACCGATTCACTATCGGCGTCTCATGATTGCTGAATGGAAACTCGTTGAGGAAAGACTCCAAAAACGTTTTAATAGTTGGAAAGGTAAATTGCTATCCCTTGGCAGAAGACTTATTCCCATAAATTTAGTACTCACCAATGTGGTACTATATATGATCTCGTTTTTCTAACTACCAAAAGGTGTCTTGAAGAAAGTGAATTATTTTTTATCGAGATTCTTTTGGCAAGGGGATAGTAAAAAAACAAATATCGACTGGTCAGATGGAATGTGGTTTGACAACCAAAAGAATACGGTTGACTAGGCATACATGATTTGCAAGTCAAGAACACCACGCTTCTTGGTAAATAGCTTTTCAAACTACTGACAGAAGAGGGTGTCTGGCAAACCATTCTATGGAGGAAATATATTGGCTCCAAAGTTGTGTCTCAAGTGGCTTGGAAACCCGGTAATTCACACTTTTGGGTTGGACTAATGGCATCCAAAAATCATTTCTTTCGTTTTCAATATTAAGGATGTATCGCAAATTAGGTTCTGGGAAGATAAATGGCTTGACCAAACTTCTTTTCGCGAACAATATCTAGCTTTGTATTCGATTGTTAGGCATAAAGGAGATACACTTTCTACAGTAATGGGATCTGATCCTCCTAATGTGTCTTTGAGACGAAGTCTCATAGGTCCTAGACATGTATTTTGGAATAATCTTTTATTACGATTATTCATGATACAGCTATCGGAGGGTGTGGACGAGTTCAAATGAAAACTACTAAAGAGTGGTAAATTTTCCGTTGACTGAATGTATAGAGCTTTGATCCAACTTGATATTCCAGTCGATGATAATTCTAAAATTTGGAAGATGAAAATACCCTTAAAACAAGATTTTCGCTTGTATCTTCATAAAGGGGTTATTCTTACAAAATATAATCTTGTTAAGAGGAATTGGCATGGAAGTACACAATGCGTTTTTGTCACCATAATGAGACAATTCGGCATTTATTCTTCCAGTGTAAATTTTACTCGTACTATATGGTCAATCATCCAAGTAGCCTCTAGTTTATCTCCTCCATTCTCGGTGGCCAATGTATTTGTAACTGGTTGCAAGGGATACATGATAAATACAGGACTTTGTTTAGGATGGAAGCGCTTGCCATTATTTGGTCGCTTTGGCTATGTAGAAATGACAAGATTTTTAATAACATTGTGTCTTCTTTCCTGCAGGTGATCTATCGTGCCACGGCTATCCTCCGATCATGGACTACTCTCTAACGTATGGAGTTTCATGACTTGTTTGTGAAGGGGTGTATGCGACTGAAGTACACGACGAGGGATATTTTCTCCCGACATGGATGGCAGCGTGATCTGAGGATAGATTTTCCATAGCTCGAGGCATTCCTTTATTTATTTCTTACCATGTTTTGTAATGCTAGTATTTTTGCTTTGATCACTTTGTGTGTGGTTGATCGGCTCTATGTGTCGGGGATCGCAGCAGAAAATAATTTTTTTCCTACGATGTAACCCCAAAAACTGCCAGGATCTATCTATGTAGTAATGCGATAACGGCAGGAGCGTATAGAATACATACCCTTGTAGATCGTACGCGGTTAACGTTCCGCGGGGAACATGGTTGAAGTAGTCGTACTCGTAGCCGACCTCAAGGCCACGAAACTCCTCGCAGGTCACCCCTTGCTCCTTCTTGATCTTCATCGTGCAACAGCTCCAGCTCACGACATTTAAGCGCCCCAAGTGTTGCGCCTCGTGTCTTCGTACACATCCGGTGCACGATGAGACCTCTGGCTCCCCGATCCCACCGGGAGTGCGAAAGTTGATATCCGGTTAGGAATCCCTGCAGCGCAACAACATACTGCAGGTGTGCCTTGATCGCACAACCCAGACTTGGGGCCATGGTCACAAGGTATAGAGAGAGGGAGAAGGAGAAAGTCAACCAAAAGACTTCTCCAATTGTGTGTTTTAGTCCTTCCATAGGCATCCCTTATATAGGCGGAGGGGGTGTGCCCTCTCCATTAGGTGCCCCATGTGGGACTAAAAATCTAGGAAAAAGGGCAAAAGAAGAATTGGCCTGAAGCACCAGCAGCAACAGCCAGAGGCAGCAATTAGGCGGGAATGGCCACGCCTGCCCAGGCGGCGACCTGTGAACGGAGGCAGAGGCGAGCTGGGTGGTCGCCGCCATCCTGGCTCAAAGACCACGCCCGGCGGCCTGGAGCCAGTGGCCCACGCCCCACACCGCCCGGGTGGGCTGGCTCGCCCCGGCGGCCCAACTCCCTGGCGCCCGTGTGGGCCAGGTCGAGTAGGCCTCGGCGGCTGTGTTTTTGCCCCCGTGCGACGGTTAATAAAAACCACCCACGTGGGCTGTTTCTTTTCCTTTTTCCATTTATTTTTCTGCAACTTTTATTCTAGGCCTTTTCCCTCCGGGATTTGGCCTAATATAAAAGTTGCCTTTATAAATCTTAATCTAAATATTATTTACAATATATTAATTTATAATTAACATATAATAAATATATATTTAAATTCCTATTTATCCGAAAATACTTTTCCGGTCTTTTCCTTTATTCTTTCTCCGAACAACTTCGGATCTCTCCGCGGAACGATTCCAGCTTTCTCTCTTTCTCTACTGTGATTCTATCTTACAAATGATCGCTCTCATCATACCCTTAAGTGTATCCTCTCACGGCTCAGAAATGCTCTAGACATGATCTGTATCAATGAACAGAGGGACCAGGGATGTCCATGTGACCCTATGCATTCCTGATGACAATGTCGTTTGAACCGCTAAATGTAGCATCCTCTTCCTTTTGTTTCTCGATACAACTTGTCCAAGATCCGATCATTGGTATCTCATACCTTATTCAATCTCGTTCACAACAAGTTCTGTTTTTTGTTACCGTGATATTACATCCCCGTGACCTAGTCACATGTTGCAACATTTATGGATGTAATCTCACCAAGCCGGCCGTATGTATCTTTACCCGTCATGTGAGTGAATAAATCCCGGTCTTGCAGTCACATGTCATCTACTGTTCCTTTGGAATACCCAACGTACACCTTTATAACCACTGTATTACCAAGTGGCGCTTGATGCGCTAAGACCTCGGAAACAGTGAGTAATATGAGCTCACGGTCTAAGGAGAAGGAGTCTAGGTATAGCTGTTGCAACAATGAACTATATGACTTGATTGTGTTGCAAACCTTTGAGGAATGTCCAATCACATCATTCTCCAATGATATGATCTTGTTGTCAGTCGGCATAAATGCCCATGATCTTGAAACCCAGATCAGCTTCGTGACCAACGAACTAGTATGAATAGAGGCTACTAGGGACTTGGTTGTTTCATACCACACCTGTACCAATGTTTCTATTTGGCACAGTTATAGCACAATATGAAACTATTATAAACTAATTGAGATATGACAATAAAAACCTATTTCTTATTTGCCTCTAGGGCATATCTCCTTCAGTCTTCCACTTGCACTAGAGTACAAATAACCTAGCTTGCATTTTACTCATATAAACCATATAACATATGCGTTTACAGATCATGCATGCTCATGGGAAACGTCATGTCCATGTTCTGTTTTACCAGATCATTATGTCTTTTGCAAATCGTTAATGTCTTCCTAATTTTGACATTCACACCATTATCTTATAATGGGTCGAAGCATTTGTTTGGCAACAAAGTGAGACTTTGTTTCTAGTGTTTATGATGACGGTCGTTTTCAACGTTGTCATCTAAGCTTCAAAACACACTTTTCTATCCTTTGTGTATATACTATAGTCATGGCAGCAGAACGAGGCCAGATTCCAGGAGCTTACAGTGACTTTAGATCAACCTCGAGGGCTTTCTCATGGGCACTGGGCCTTGGGACACATCATTCTATGTTAAAAGTGAACTAGCCCCGCCATAATATTATACATCACATCAGATGGAGCTTTTATACTTCTATATCTATGTAGATCCTAGTGCATGAAATGCAACTATGCCACTTACTTTGCTTCTTGCCATTTATGTACAAACTTAATTCTGGTTCAGTGATCAACTCAGGAATCACTTAAAGACATGCTCTTACAGTTAAGACTTTGTCCTACCAACCAGAACTTCGGGTCACATTATGTCGAGTATACAACATGGTTTTATGAAAGAACCTATGACTGAGGCAAGGAGATGCAACGTATCTCTTTCTTTCAACCATAGTTGCAATACTCAATGCTTCATACAGTAAGAACTTCTTTCTTACCTTGTTCCATTCTGAGCTACTTCAGAATCTTGCTTAGGACTTTCTGAACATCTTTCAGAATCAAGTCCAGGAAGTATTTGACATTCAGTGTTTATTAAACTCACCAATCTATCTTGGTAGATTTTATTGTTTAATAACTTCAACTTCATCCTAACTTAAATATTATTAACACCGATCACATCATTCACATATGTCGTCCACATATCTCAGAATGATTTCACGCTCCCACTCAAATATGACATTCATGTTTGAGATCTAGGGATTTCACTTAGCTCCCACTCAAAACTAGGTCCTCTCGATAATCTTGGACATTCCAAAATTCTTTGATCATCATCAAATCGAGAATTCCACTAACGAGATTTCAATGACCATTCATTTCTCGCACTTAGGTCCATCAGGCTTCTTTGTATTTCGTAGGTATGTCTTGTTCGAAACAAGACAAGTGAATCAATATATAATTACACAAACTTGCAGAATATATAGTTGAATCCTACTTTCTTTAGTAAAATTATTCCCTGAAACTTTATGATCATTATCAACAGTTTCTCCTCTATTTGTAGAGTTTGGTTTCACGAAACAAATTCTGCTACGCCACTCAACAATTTGGAGGTAAGGTCAAATACCTTGTTTTGATCTTTTACTTTCTTTCACCTGTATCTTCATCAAGACACATCAACTTATGACAACAGCAGATTTGCCCCTTGTGGATGATGCATTCATAGCTTCCTAAGAATGCTCTACAAATACTTGTTTATTCGCCACGACTTCGACTTATCGAAATCTCCAGAAACTCGAACGTGACATAACACTTATGGTGTTGTTTCCACGAATCTTTAGATGTTCCTTCGTATTTCAAGTGAGTGTTTGCTTATTCTGATCTTTAACTCTAAACGACAACTATAACCCCGATAAGAGATAATATTGTATGATATGTATCTTAATACATAATGATCATGATGTTTAGATATTTCAACAAAGTTTGAATTCATCCAATTATCATAATTTGTGAAACATCTTTCACAAGTTCCTTTTATGCTAAACTTAACTTGAGTACTTTAGTCGTGTAGATCAAATCAAAGAGACTTGTTAATTCAATATCCTCTTTGTTGTTGAACTCATTTGAACAATTCAAATTGTTTCAAACTTCATGTTTCATTAAGTAAATACACTTATTCACTTAAGTCCACAATTAACTAATGATTTCCACTATTTGTTGAAAATACGATACATCACTATGTATAAGATTCAACATTTCTTCGCATATCACTGTTTTACCAGAATGCGGAGTTTTAGTCATTCTGCCTGAGAGGCATGGTTTTGCAAAGTCTCTAGATTAAGCATCTAGGACCCCGATCTTTCATAAAGAAATGCAATAACCAAAATGACTTAAACTGTAGTGTCTTTTCATTATTAAGCTTTGGATATCTTTTAGCATTCTAATCCTTTATAAATGTTTAAACTATTATCATTAACATAGTGGTGAGAACAACTTATTTATAATTGCAACGTGACCATAAGGTATTGTTCATAAGAATAGTACAAACTGGTTTGTAACCTGTTCATATGAATAATCGTCTCAGCAAAAGCAAGACACACAAACAAGGATTACAAATTATATTCAAGTTCACTAATCCAAATGATAAACTTTGAGGGAAGAGGTGATGTCGGCCATTGATACGTCCATTTTGCATCACTATTCTATGTCTTAATTCACTATTATTCATTGATATATTTCGTATTGAGAGGTGATACTTATGTTATTTCATCTGTTTTTGCATGGTTGACGACTTTTGGAGCATGGACCGCAATGAGATTCGATGGAAAAGGTGCTGTTTGGAGGCAAAATTCGCGAAGATCAGAAAATCCGGGAAAATATACGAAAAATTCTATTTTTCCAGAAGACTCAAGATGCCAGAAGATGGAGTGGAGGTGGGCCACAGGGGGCCCACACCACCCCATGGCGCGGGCAAGCCCAGGCCACGCCAGGGAGTGGTGTGGCCACCCTGGCCCACTCCAGCCTCTCCCCTCTGGCGTATATCATCCCCACGAAACCCTAAGACTTGAGGAGCGACCATAGAAAGATTCCGCCGCCTCTGCGGGGCGGAAAACACTAAGAGAGAAAGATCTCTCCGGCAGACAGATTTCTGCCGGGGGAATTCCTTCCTGGAGAGGGAAGATCGTCGCCATCAACACCACCATCAAGCTGGACTTTATCGGGATCATCATCATCATCATCGCCACCATCATCACCATCAGCACCCTCATCACCATATCCATATTGCTGTAACAATTGGTTGAATCTTGCTATAGTTCATAGGGGAAACTTTTCCGGTGTTGATTACTCTTTGTAGTTGATGCTATTGACTGAACCATTGAATTACTTTCTTGTACGTAAGGGTCTTAGAGTTTAAAGCTGTGGTTAGGTTTTACCTTAATTACTTTCTTGTACTTACGGGTGTTTGCAAGGGGGTTTAATCACAAGTATGTATTAAGTCTTGGATGGGACGGTACATTAGCACAGGTTCACCCACACAACACTTAGCAAGCTAGAGAAGATTAATCGACTATGTGAAGCGAAAGCACTTGACAGTCTTCCCATGTGTCCTCGAGAACGTTTGGTCATCTATAGAAATACAACCGGCTTGTCCTTTGCTGCATAAAGGATTGGGCCACTTGCTGCATTCATTCTTACTGTCTTTTGTTTACTCGTACTTTGTTTACTTGCTTTATCGAAAACCCTTAAAAATCCATTTGCTAAGTATTTTGCAGAGAATTCCTGATCCATACCACTAGCCAGCACCTTCTGCTCCTCATTGGGTTCGACACTCTTACTTATTGAAAATACTACGATACACCCCCTATACTTATGGGTCATCAAGACTATTTTCTGGCGCCGTTGCTGGGGAGTGAAGCGCTATTGGAGAGTGGAACTGGTAAAGGAAACTTCTACTGTGAGTATTGTTTACTTCTGCTAGTTGCTTTATTTTCGTTATGGATAATTCACTGAGTTTCTTATTTGGTAATGCTACTACCACTGCTAAGGTAGTAGATAAGCCACCACCTGCTGAGAAAGATGTTTTCAAAATACCTACAAGAATTATTGATCATGTTATGGATAACTACTATGTTGGGGATGTAACTGTCCATCCCGGTGATCATTTACTCTTTATACACGAATTATGCGGGTTGTTCAAGTGTGCAGGTATTACAACAGATCAAGTTAAGAAGAAGTTATTCTCATTATCACTAAAAGGAAGAGCTGAGGAATGGTATAAGTTGCTGAAGAATGGTCAAGCTCTGGAATGGGAGGAAATAGTGCCTCTTTATACACGAATTATGCGGGTTGTTCAAGGGTGCAGGTATTACAACAGATCAAGTTAAGAAGAAGTTATTCTCATTATCACTGAAAGGAAGAGCTGAGGAATGGTATAAGCTGCTGAAGAATGGTCAAGCTCTGGAATGGGAGAAAATAGTGCCTCTCTTTTACTCAAAGTTTTATCCTCCTAGTGAGATTCATAAAGATCGGAATCAAATATACAACTTTTGGCCTCTTGATGGAGAAAGTACAGGTCAAGCTTGGGGGGAGATTGAAGTTACTAATGCTCAAATGTCCCATTCATGAGCTCCCCAACAATATTATTATCAACAACTTTTATGCAAGGCTCCCTCTACATGACAAGGATTTATTGGATGCTTCTTGTGCTGGATCATTCACTCGTATGGAAGAAGAAGCTAAATGGGACCTTCTAGATCGTATTCAAGACAATGCTGAAGCTTGGGAGAATGACAAAGGTAGAAAGTCAGGTATAAATTATGATTATGAATGCATTGAATCTTTTATGGGAACTGATGACTTTCAAAATATTAGTAATGCTTATGGTCTTGATTTGCAAGTTATTATGAATTGCTTTAGAGCTTTTGCTTCTTATATTGAAATTCCAAAAAAGGGATGGAATAAGTACCATGCGCCTTATAAAGATATTGTTGACCATGTTCCTATTGGGAGCACTGAGTGTTGCATTATTGATCATATCCTACCTGAACCTTACATCGAGAAGATTCCCTTCCCACATAAGGTAAAGGATCATCCTATGATAACTAATGTAATCACTAAAAGTGGAAAGAGAACCGTAAAACCTGATGAACAAATAATAATTGAACCTGTCGTAGCAATTGTGAAAGACCTTGTTACTAAAAGCATAGAAGATGGGCACATAGTCTTTTGTGAAGATGCTTCCAATATTGTTTCACATCCCAATAGATCTAAAAAGGCTAGTGTTCCTGTGCTTTCGGTTAGAATTGGCGATCATTTCTATTATGGTTTATGCGATATTGGTGCAAGTTCTAGTGCTATTCCTTATGAACTTTACAGAGAAATTATGCATGAAATCAGTCCTTGCGAGTTGGAGGAGATTGATGTGGTTATTCACCTTGCTAATAGAGAGACTATCTCTCCAATTGGCATTGTGCGAGACGTGGAAGTCCTTTGTGGTAAGATCAAGTATCCTGCTGATTTTCTAGTACTTGGTTCAGCTGCTAGTAAAACTTATCCTATCATTTTTGGTAGACCTTTCTTGAGTACTTGTGGAGCTATTATTGATTGCAAGAGGGAGAAAATCTTGACTAAGTTTGATGGGGAATCTTATGAGTTTAATTTTTCGAAATTTACTAAAGAACCCTGCGAAGAGGAAAGCCATAATGAGGATTTTAGAGTTGAACAACTTGCTTCTATCTCTCTTGCTCCTAACAATGCTTTGCAGCAATTTATGGAACATCACGAAAGTGATATCTTCATGGATGAAAGGAATGAGATTGACGAGATCCTCCGTCGTCAACCCAGGTTGCTTAAACATGACTTGCCTGTAGAAGACTTGGGTACCACTTTGCCACCCAAAAAGGACCCGGTCTTCGATCTAAAACCTCTCCCTGATGATCTTAAATATGCTTTTATTGATGATAAAAAGATATATCCTATTATTACTAGCGCTAAACTTTCAGGGGAGGAAGAAGAAAGATTATTGGAAGTTTTGAAGAAACACCGAGGAGCTATGGGCTATAGTTTGGATGATTTGAAAGGGATTTCA
Organism: Avena insularis; assembly: GCA_023614405.1. Classification (NCBI taxonomy): domain Eukaryota; kingdom Viridiplantae; phylum Streptophyta; class Magnoliopsida; order Poales; family Poaceae; genus Avena; species Avena insularis. The sequence goes on from CM042684.1 coordinate 308,224,822, forward strand.
CCTACTATATGTCAGCATTCTATCAACATAGAACCAGATGCGAAGCCAGTAGTAGAGCACCAACGACGTTTAAATCCTAAGATGAAGGAAGTGGTAAGGAATGAGGTATTGAAACTCCTTGATGTTGGTATTATTTACCCTATTGCTGATAGTGAATGTGTTAGTCCTGTTCATTGTGTTCCTAAAAAGGAAGGTATTACCGTTGTCCCTAATGATAACGATGAGCTTATTCCTCAAAGAATAGTAGTAGGCTATAGGATGTGCATCGATTTTAGGAAAGTCAATAAAGTTACTAAGAAAGACCACTACCCGCTTCCTTTTATTGATCAAATGTTGGAAAGATTGTCTAAAAAGACCCATTTTTGTTTTCTTGATGGTTATTCTGGTTTCTCTCAAATTGCTGTTAAACAACAAGATCAAGAAAAAACTACTTTTACTTGCCCTTATGGAACTTATGCTTATAAACGTATTCCTTTTGGTTTATGTAATGCTCCTGCTACTTTCCAAAGGTGCATGTCTGCTATCTTTCATGGCTTTTGTGAGGAAATTGTAGAAGTGTTCATGGATGACTTTTCTGTCTACGGAACTTCTTTTGATAATTGTCTGCACAACCTTGATAAAGTTTTGCAGAGATATGAAGAAACTAATCTTGTTCTTAATTGGGAGAAATGCCACTTCATGGTTAACGAAGGGATTGTTCTTGGGCATAAAGTTTCTGAAAGAGGCATAGAAGTTGATAGAGCTAAGGTTGAGGCAATTGAGAAGATGCCATGCCCAAGAGACATCAAAGGTATTCGTAGTATCCTTGGTCATGCTGGTTTCTATAGAAGGTTTATTAAAGAATTTTCTAGGATATCAAAACCCCTTACTAATCTCCTTCAAAAAGATGTACCCTTCGTTTTTGATGATGATTCTAAGGAAGCTTTTGAAACTCTTAAGAAGGCTTTAACTACAACTCCTATTGTTCAACCACTTGATTGGAGTTTACCCTTTGAAATAATGTGTGATGCTATTGATTTTGCTGTAGGTGCTGTCCTTGGGCAACATATTGATAAAACGCTAAACGTTATCCATTATGCTAGTAAGACTTTAGACGCTGCTCAAAGGAACTATGCTACTACTGAAAAGGAATTTCTAGCTGTTGTTTTTGCTTGTGATAAGTTTAGGCCCTATATTGTGGACTCAAAAGTAACCATTCATACTGATCATGCTGCTATTAAATATCTTATGATGAAGAAGGACGCTAAGCCTAGGCTTATTAGATGGGTACTGCTTTTACAAGAGTTTGATCTACATATAGTAGATAGAAAGGGTGCTGAAAATCCTGTAGCTGATAATTTATCTCGTTTGGAAAACATCTCTTTTGATCCTATACATGTTAATGATAGTTTCCCAAATGAACAATTAGCCGCAGTAGGGGTGAACTCGCGAGGAAGCCCTTGGTATGCTGATTATGCTAACTTTATTGTCTCCAAGTATTTGCCTCCAACTTTTATAGCTCAGTGATGGCTCAATGCACGGCGCCCAGAAAAATGCTTGATGGCGGTGTTGATGTAGAGCTCGTTGGGAACCCCAAGAGGAAGGTATGATGAGCACAACAACAAGTTTCCCTCAGTTATGAAACCAATGTTTAATCGAACCAGTAGGAGCAAGGAAACACCTCAAAGGTGTTACTAGCTAAGCTTTGGCAGGGCGCACTACCGGTGCTAGTAGCAACGTGGAGACCTGCACAACACAACCACAAAACTTTGTCCCCAACTTGCGATGAGGTTTTCAATCTCACCGTGTTTTGCGGAAAACAAAGGATTAAACGTATCGAATGGAAAGAAGTGAAAGTTTGCAGAAAGTAAACACAAAGCAGAAACAGTTTATAGATTGTATGTAAAGTAAAGGACCGGGATCCATAGTTCACTAGAGGTGGCTCTCCTTAGATAGTTAACATGCTGGGTGAACAAATTACAGCGGGGCAATTGACAAACACCGAGAAAGTAATACATGCATATACTAATCATCTTGACTCCTTTGAGACTTGATTGGGCATTACAACATAATACATGATCGCCATCCAACTGCATCTATGACTAATAATCCACCTTCAGTTATCATCCGAACCCCTCCAAAGATTAAGTTGCAAGCAATGATTATTGCTTTACTTAATCGTGTAAAGTAAACAATACAATTGTTCTATGAACAAATGATCGTTGTTTTCTCCTAGTAGCAACAACACATCTAGTACCTTAGAGATTTGTCACTTCCCAGATTACGGAGGCATGAACCCACTATCGAGCATAAATACTAACTCTTGGAGTTGCTAGCATCTACTTGGCCAAGATAGCTACTAACAACGGAAATCATGCAAGATCTCAAATAACAAAGACATGATAGAATCAATAATCAATCTAAAATAGCATCTCAATATCCATCTGATCCCCGCAAACACAACATGTATGAATTACAAATAGATGATCTTGATCATGAACGGAGCTCACAAGATCTAAACATGAAAGCACAAAGGAGGAGAAAACAGCCATCTAGCTACTACATGGATCCGTAGTCCAAGGATGAACTACTCACGCATCACACCGGAGGCTTGCATGGTGATGAAGAAGGCCTCTGGTGAATTCCCTCTCCGTAGGTGCCGGAAGAGCTTCAGATCCCCCCGATCTAGGGATGGAGATGACGACGGCTACAGACTCTTTCGTGGATTTTTGATCGGGTACCTAGGGTTTTCATCCCGAGGGCAACTTATAGGCGGAAGGAGAGGCCGAGGGGGTGCTGGGGCGTCCAGACCACCCCCTGGCGTGGGCCAGGCCTGGCCGCATGGCCAGGTGGTGTTGCCGGCCCCCAGCCCTTCTCCGTCTCGTATTCTGGCACTTGATCCCTTCTGGAAAATAGGCACTTTGGCTTTTGTCTCGTCCAATTCCGAGAATATTCATTTTCTGACTTTTCTGGAACCAAAAACAACAGAAAATAGGCAGCTGGCACTGTAGCTCTTGTTAATAGGTTAGTCCAAGAAATCATAATAAAAGTACTCCAAAGTTGGAACAAAACACAAGAAGGTGGATAAAACCAAGAATGGAACATCAAAAATTATAGATACATTTGCAATGTATGAACATCCCCAAGCTTAACTCCTGCTCGTCCTCGAGTAGGTAAGTGATAAAAAGAAATAATTTTTGAGGTGACATGCACCATCAAAGACTTGATCAAAGTATTTGCAAAACTCAAAGCTAGGATCAAAGTACTTCAATCATAACATGAAAGACAAAGTTCTAGCAATAAGCAAAGAAACTATGATACAACATGAAAAGGCACAAACAAAAGATTCATGAATAACATGCTTCGCAAGACGTTTGTTTGTTTCACATAAAGAAAACATAGCATAAAAGTATTCAGCTTGTCCCTCAATAGAGTAGCAAATATAAATGCATAGGACACCTTCAAAGTTCGTAAGAGTGACTAGATACCATAGTTTCAAATAAGCAATAACAAGTTATGCATCAATCAACTAGTCTTGGGACAATGCACATAGAACTAAGAATGGCCACTATGCTCTCAAAGTAGTGCATAAAGATAGAAGGTGGAGACTCAATATAATGGTGGAAGAAAGACCTTTTGTAAAAGGAAGTAGGGATTCAAGTCTCATAAAGAGCTTCCAAAAATTATGGTACTTATAGCTTTCAACTCTCATTGCCCCTATCATAAGCATCTTGAAGGTGATTAAGTTTAAAGTGACACAACTAAGAGGATATGCTTGACAAGTTATAAGCCGAAATCTCATGCCCCTTACTTACGAAGACCGATCCTCATGCTACTCAACTTCAGTCACGAGTAAGCTCTTGTCATTGTAAGTATATGTGTATCATTAAGAACCGCCAACGGGGTACCCCTTGCACATGATACGGGACCTTTCCCATAATCAAAATGACAAGGCAAGCAGACAATGAGCATCTCAGCGATCTTTTTATTTGCTATTTGCATAGGTTTTTATTGAGGATGCTTCATAGAGTGCTCACTATGGTGATGCTGCAAGTTTCCATGATGATTAGGCATGGCTTAGGCTAGCGGCCCAGGCGTTTCTCTAACACATATACAAACTCCATGATCTTACAAGTTCCACTTTTATTTCACACCGCCGGGATCCATAAGCAAAAGAACATAATATCAACGGGGTACAAAGTACAAGTGCAATGTTGAAAGCGTTCCCCATGGTACATGGTTCTGCTAATTTCAACTTATAAAGCGCAAGCATATACGCAACAAAGAAGGACCCAATGCTTCAAGTTTATTAGAGGCAAAAAATTAAAGTGTGCCATCAAGTTCGTGAGAGCTTTAATCAGTAGTTTTCTCATAACAAGTGGAAGGTAAACAAAAGCATGAATATACTTGGAATAGCATAAGATAGTAGGTAGGTATGGTGGACTCTTTGGAATAACTTGGTTTAGGGAGTTGGATGCATGAGTGGAACTCATACTTTGTTGTGGAGGCTAGCAAAAGACTGAGAGCGACAAACTAAGAGAGCAATAATGGCCATAATCATGCAGAGCGACAAAACATCATTGATCAAAGCATAAAGTGATACTACAAGTTGAAAACTAAAGGATCATAAAGGCTATGGTGACTTGTGATAGTCATAACATGGTGTGAGCATGTGCCAAGTCAACTCAAATAAAGCATCAAAGGAGAATACCACTATACTATGCTTTAATATGCTAAAACAACGCATGATTCAACCAAGGCACATTAATCAATCTCAATTGTTTATAACAGGTCATGCTACAGCAAAGAATACTAAGCATAAAGCCAAAACAATATCAAGCATGGCATGACGAAGCATAGCCACAGCCAAAAACGAGCTCTTTTTACCACAAAAGTATGAACTTTCCTACTCTTTTCCAAACCAAACCAAACTATTTGCAAACCAAAGTGTGAAAGAGGGGGTCCAACCAACTTATTCAGAAAACTAATCAAACCAAGCAAACTAAAAACCAAAACAAAAACAAAAAAGAAGACGCTCCAAGAGAAACACAACTGTGCACGAAACAATAAAAATGAAGCGTTTGGAAGAAACCTGAGATTTTTATTGATGAAGAAGGGGATGCCTTGGGCATCCCCAAGATTTGACGCTTGTACTTCTTGGATATGTCTTGGGGTGACATGTGTGGCATCCCCAAGCTTGATCTTTAGTCCATCCTTCATCTCATTACTCATTCCTTCCATACACCTGAAAATTTTCCTTTATACAAAACTTCACACAATCTAATTAGCAACATTAGTGCACTTAAGATAAATAAGTCTTAAGGTTCAGTTCTAACACCAAATAAACTTCCATTAGAACACTAGCTACTATAGAACTTCCCTCAAAAAGCTCAATTCCCCAAAAGAACTCAAGAAGGAACCAACAAGAAGCAAATGCAGAAAATGGCAGAAATCTGTCAAAACATACCAGCAGGTAAAGACGAATTTTTTAGAAGACCTTATGTTGCTCAAATCAAAAAGTGTTGAACTAACGAAAGTTAGATAACAACCTGGGGCAGAAGCACAAACAATTACAGCTCAATCCGACGTACAGAACTCTCTTAGAAAGTTTTACGGTGAAGCACAGAAATCTGTTTTGGGACAACAACTTTCCCAATCATTACTTCACTCTCATTAGAGGTTACTCTTGGCACAAAAAGCAAATAAAAAGGATAAGGAGAGGTTATTACAGAGGTAATAACTTCCAAGACTCAACTAAAACTCTTGGGTTATCTCCCAACAAGTACTTTTCTTTAACGCCTTTAAGTTAGGCATAAGAAGCAAAGAAAGAATCAAGTATTCTCAAATTAAAAAGCATTAAGACCAACTTTCTTGCCCTTACCTCTCTTATTTTTATTCTTAACCTTGGGGAAAATATGATTGTTTGGTGGAGAAGAAAGGTGCATGGTCCTCTTTCCCACATCTATTGTTGCTCCAAGGAGTTCTAATAGGGACCTTCCAAGTGTAATTTGTCCTTTTTCTGCACATTCAATAACAAGATAATCAATAGAAATCGTTTTCCCAAGGATGTTTGTAAACACTCCTTCAGCAATTCCAAGAGGTAATATGGTAGTATTATTGGTAAGAGATATTTCTTTTCCTCCTTCAATGAGCCCCCAAGTATTCAGAGATTTATAAATATCTTTGGGCATAAGGCAAAATTCAGACATGATGTCACAGCGGACTTGAAAAGTTTCAATGTTTATCTCAATCTTTACTGTAGGGAACCACTTTGATGGTTCAGAGTTTATTGGAACATAATTGTGATACTCCTAAGAGTATTATAGCACCCTTCTAATCTAGTAGTGCTAGCCTCAAGAGTGTCCAACCTAGCAAATATTTTTGCAAAAGAAGTATCAGTTTGGCTAGGCAAATTGTAAGTGAGGATCAATTTATTTATAGCATTAATGGCATCATCCTCATTACTTTGGAGGAAATCTCCTCCCGCAATAGCATCTAAAGCATATCTATAGCAAAGAGCAATCCCAAGGTAAAAACTGCTAAGGAACAAGCCTTGAATCATTTTAGGCTCGATCTTTTCATGTAGATCAGAGATTCTAGACCAAGCTTCCTTAAAACTTTCCTCAATTCCTTGTTTAAAAGTGAGAATCATTTCCTTGGGTGACATAGTGATTGGAGCAAGGCTAGACATAGTGGCAACTCAAGATAGGAACTAATTTTTTTGTGTTTTCAAATAAGAAAGCAAAACAAGTAAAACTATTTTTTTGTGTTTTTTTTGAAGAGCAAAACAAGCAAACAAAGCAAAAAGAAACTAAGCAAAACAAAAACAACAAAGTAAAGAGATTGGTTATGAGGGACTCCCCTTGTGAAGATGTCCTTGACTCCCCGGCAACGGCGCCAGAAAAATGCTTGATGGCTCAATGCACGGCACCCAAAAAAATGCTTGATGGCGGTGTTGATGTAGAGCTCGTTGGGAACCCCAAGAGGAAGGTATGATGAGCACAAAAACAAGTTTCCCTCAGTTATGAAACCAAGGTTTAATCAAACCAGTAGGAGAAAGGAAACACCTCAAAGGTGTTATTAGCTAAGCTTTGGCAGGGCGCACTACCGGTGCTAGTAGCAACATGGAGACCTGCACAACGCAACCACAGAACTTTGTCCCCAACTTGCGATGAGGTTGTCAATCTCACCGTGTTTTGCGAAAAACAAAGGATTAAACGTATCAAATGGAAAGAAGTGAAAGTTTGCAGAAAGTAAACACAAAGCAGAAACAGTTTATAGATTGTGTGTAAAGTAAAGGACCGGGATCCATAGTGCACTAGAGGTGGCTCTCCTTAGATAGATAACATGCTGGGTGAACAAATTACAGCGGGGCAATTGACAAACACCGAGAAAGCAATACATGCATATACTAATCATCTTGACTCCTTTGAGACTTGATTGGGCATTACAACATAATACATAGACCGCCATCCAACTGTTGGAGATATGCCCAAGAGGCAATAATAAATGTGGTTATTATTATATCTTTGTGTTTATGATGAATTTTTACATCCCATGCTATAATTGTATTATAAGGAAACACTAATACATATGTGTTTTGTAAACATAAAAGAGTCCCTAGTAAGCCTCTTGTGGAACTAGCTTGTTGATTAAATGATGATCATGGACATTGGATGTCATTAATAACAAGGTTATATCATTAGGAGAATGATGTGATGGACACACACCCATAGTAAGCGTAGCATAAGATCAAGTCATTAAGTTCGTATTGCTGTAAGCTTTCAAATGCATAGTAACCTAATCCTTCGACCATGAGGTTATGTTAATCACCATCACCGGATGGGTACTTTGATGACATCAAACACCGCTCAGAATCGGGTGGTTATAAAGGTGTCATTGGGTATTCTGAAAGTATCTGTTGAAGCGCATGGACCAAGATTGGGATTTGTCCATCCATATGATGGATAGATATGCTCTGGGCCCTCTCGGTGGAATGTCATCTAGTTAGCTTGCAAGCATGTGACTAGGTCACAAGGGATGACATAACATGGAACGAGTAAAGAGTACTTATCAGTAACGAGGTAGAACTAGGTATGGAGATACCGATGATCAAACCTCGGATAAGTAGAATATCGCGTGACAAAGGGAATTGGTTTCGTATGTTAATGGTTCTATCGATCACGAAGTCATCGTTGAGTATGTGGGAGCCATTATGGATCTCGGATCCGCTGATGGTTATTGATCGGAGAGGTGTCTTCATCATGTCTGCATATTCACGAACCGTAGGGTGACACACTTAAGGTTCGAAGTTGTTTTAAGTAGATATGGAATGTGTGTTGGAGACCGAATGTTGTTCGGAGTCTCGGATTGGATCCAGGACATCACGAGGAGATCTGGAATTGTCCGGAGAATAAGATTCATATATTGGGGATCATTTTCTAAGTTAGGAAATGTTCCGGAGTGTTTGTATGGAGATTCTAGAAGGTTTCGGAATGTTCTGGAAGGTTCTAGGAGATTTCTTGGAGTTTGCTTGAAAACCAAGAAAGGATCAAGGAGTCCTTGTGGGGCAAGACAAGGAGTCATGGGGGAGGAGGACTCTTCCCCCCTCCCAATCCGCCGGCCAAGGAGGTAGGGGAGTCCTACTAGGACTCCCCCTCCCATGGCGCCTCCCTCCTTTAAATAGAGGGGTGGGGGCGCCACCCCCTTGCCCTCTCCACTCCAAACCCTGGCCGCCGCCTCTTTCCTCCTCCTTCCCTCTGCTCAGGCTTAGGCGAAGCCCTGTAGAATTCTCTACTCCACCACCACCACCACACCGTCGTGTTGTTGGGATTCCGTGGAGAAGATCTACTACCTCCGCTGCTCGCTGGAACAGGGAGAGGAAGGTCTGCTTCGACTCCGCACGTGTGACCGACTGCGGAAGCGCTGCCAGAACGCGGCGCCGGAAGGATCGTCCACACGATCTTGAGATCGGCAAGTGATCGACTACATCAACCCCGAGATATAATCTCGTAACGCTTTCGGTTCTACGAGGGTTAGTACAGATCTATCTCGTTGCACATATCTAATAGATTAGATCTTGGCTTTTATCTAGATTAGATCTGGGTTTTGTTCGTTCTTGCGGTAGAAATTTTTTGTTTTCCATGCTACGAACCCATCAGTGGTATCAGAGCCTTGTCTATGCGTAGATCTATTGCACGAGTAGAACACAATGGTTTTGTGGGTGTTGTTGCTCGTGCCATCTTTTGCTTTGTGTACTTTGCATCTTGCGGTATGGTGGGATGAAGCGGCTCGGGATAACCTTACATGTCATCGCACATGAGACTTGCTCCACGCTTGACGTGTAACTTGCTTTGCACAAGTGGCTTTGCGGGTGTCTGTCTCTCCCATCATAGTATAGATCCAATCTACACTTTGCACTTGATAACACTTGTATCAACGTTGTGGTTCAGTTTCGTAGGTAAGATCCGTTCTTATTCGAAAGCCCCAAACCACGTAAAACATGCAAAGAAAATTAGAGGCGTCTAACTTGTTTTTGCAGGGGTTTTTGATGTGATATGGCCATCATGTGATTGTGATTATATTTGATGTATGAAATGATCCTTGTTGTATTATGGCAACCAGCAGGAGCCTAATGGTGGTCTTTAATTCTGTTAAGACCTGCGTGTCTATTCATCTTGTAATAGCTTTATTCCAAGTAGTTGTAATAGTTGCTAGTGATGATGGACAACCATGAAGCGGCGCCACTGACCTTGACGCAATGCTGGTGATGATGGAGATCATGTTCGTGCTTTGGAGATGGAGATCAAAGGCATAAGAAGAAAGGGTCATATCATATCACACTAATTATGAATTGCCTGTGATGTTAATCCTTTATGCATCTTGTATTGCTTAGATCGCGACGGTAGCATTATAAGATGATCCCTCTCACTAAATTTCAAGTAATAAAGTGTTCGTCCTTAGTTGGCACCGTTGCTACGACTCGTCGTCTCGAAGCATCTCGTGATGATCGGATGTGATAGATTCTACGTGTGCATACAACGGGTGCAAGCCATATTTGCACATGCGGAAACTAAGGTTAATCTTGACGAGCCTAGCATGTACACACATGGTCTCGGAACATGGAATACCGAAAGGTAGAGCATGAATCATATAAGTGATATGATGAACATGAAGATTGTTCGCCGATGAAACTATATCTTCTCTCGTGAAGATCGGACTTGGTGTAGTGGACTTGGTTCGTGTAATCACTAAGACAATGTGAGGGATGTTGTTTTGAGTGGGAGTTCACCTAGTTAATTTAAGAATTAAAATTGAACTCAATTTATCATAAACTTAGTCTAAACTACTTGCAAATTTGTTGTAGATTATGGCGAATCTCTCCATCAATTTCAATGCGTTCCTAAAGAAAGAAAAGCTTAAGAACAATGGAAGCAACTTCACGGACTGGCTCGTGGTCCAGATTGTCCTCAGGGCTGGTCAGATGACCTATGTGCTCGAAGCACCGCTAGGTGACCCACCTGCAGATGATGCCACCGATGACGTAAAGAATGTTTACGCCACTCAGAAAAATCATTACTCCATAGTTTAGTGTGCCATCCTGTACGGTTTAGAAACGGAGCTCCAAAAGCGTTTTGAGCACCACGACCCGTTCGAGATCATTAAGGATCTCAAGCTCATTTTTTAGACTCACGCGGCCGTGGAGAGCTATGAGGCCTCCGAAAAGTTCTTTACCTGCAAGATGGAAGAGGGAAGCTCCGTTAGCGAGCACGTGCTCACCATGTCTAGGCACGCAAACAAGCTCCAAGAGTTGAGGATAACGATTCCTAATGAGTTAGGGATTCACCGTGTCCTCCAATCACTGCCACTGAGTTATAAGAACTTTGTGATGAACTACAATATGCACTGCATGAACAAGACATTGCCTGAACTATCGTCCACGCTAAAAACTGCTGAAGTGGAGATCAAGAAGGAGCACCAAGTGTTGATGGTCAATAAGACCACCAATTTCAAGAAACAGGGCAAGTTTAAGAAAAAGGGCAACTTCAAGAAGGACGGCAAGAAAGCTGCCGCACCTGCTAAGAAGCCCAAGGCTGGTCCTAAGCCTGAAACTGAATGCTTCTACTGCAAGGGTGCTGGTCACTGGAAGCGTAACTGCCCCAAGTACCTGGCAGATCTGAAGAACGGCAACATCAAGAAGAAAGGTATATTCGATATACATGTTATTGATGTGTATCTTACTAGTAGTCGTAGTAGTTCCTGGGTATTTGATACTGGTTTGGTTGCTCATATTTGTAACTCGAAACAGGATCTGCGGAATAAACGAAGACTGGCAAGAGACGAGGTGACGATGCGCATTGGAAATGGCTCCAAGGTTGATGTGATCGCCGTCGGCACGCTCCCTCTACATCTACCTTCGGGACAACTATTTAAATTTAAATAGTTGTTATTTGGTGCCTGCGTGAAGCATGAACATTATATCTGGATCTTGTTTATTGCGAGACGGTTACTCTTTTAAGTCTGATAATAAAGGTTGTTCGATTTATATGAGTAATATCTTTTATGGTAATGCACCTGAGATGAATGGTTTATTCTTATTGAATCTCGATAGTAGTGATACACATGTTCACAACATAGATGCTAAACGAATAAAATTGAATGATAATTCTACATACATGTGGCACTGTCGTCTTGGTCACATTAGAGTGAAGCGTATGAAGAAACTCCATTCTGATGGACTTCTTGAATCACTTGAAAGATGCGAAGCATGTCTAATGGGAAAAATGACTAAGACTCCATTCTCTGGGATAATGGAGCGAGCTACAGACTTATTGGAAATAATACATACCGATGTGTGCGGTCCAATGAGTGTAGCATCGCGTGGTGGATATCGTTATGTTCTCACTTTCACGGATGACTTAAGTAGATATGGGTATGTCTACTTTATGAAACATAAGTCTGAAACTTTCGAGAAGTTTAAGGAATTTCAAAGTGAAGTGGAAAATCATCGTAACAAGAAGGTTAAGTTTCTGCGTTCTGACCGCGGAGGTGAATATCTAAGTTATGAGTTTGGCATGCATTTAAAGAAATGTGGAATACTTTCATGATTGACACCGGGAACACCACAGCGTAATGGTGTGTCCGAACATCGTAATCGAACTCTCTTAGATATGGTTCGGTCTATGATGTCTCTTACAGATTTACCGCTATCATTTTGGGGCTATACATTAGAGACAGCCGCATTCACTTTAAATAGGGCACCATCTAAATCCGTTGAAACGACACCTGCATTTAATTGTGGTTTGGTAAGAAACCTAAGTTGTCATTCCTTAAAGTTTGGGGTTGCGAAGCGTATGTAAAGAAGTTACAGCCTGATAAGCTTGAACCCAAAGCGGAGAAATGCGTCTTCATAGGATACCCTAAAGAAACAATTGGGTATACCTTCTATCATAGATCCGAAGGCAAAGTTTTTGTTGCCAAGAATGGATCCTTTCTTGAGAAGGAGTTTCTCTCGAAATAAGTGACTGGAAGGAAAGTAGAACTCGACGAGGTTATTGAACCTTCTCTCGGAGTTGAGAGTAGCGCAGCACCGGAAGATGTTTTTGTGCCGCCTGCACCAATTGGAGAGGAAGCTAATGATGGTGATCATGAAACTTTGAACGAAGTTACTGCTAAACCTCGCAGGTCAACGAGGGTTCGTACCACTCCTGATTGGTATGACTCTGCCTTGAACGTCATGTTGGTGGACAACACTGATGACCCTGCGATGTATGAAGAAGCTATGGTGAGCCCAGATTCCGACAAATGGCTAGAAGCCATGAAATTCGAGATGGGATCCATGTACGAAAACCAAGTGTGGACTTTGGTGGATTTACCGGATGGCCGTAAGGCTGTCGAGAACAAATGGATTTTCAAAAGAAAAAAGATGTTGATGGTAATGTTACCGTCTATAAAGCTCGACTTGTCGCGAAAGGGTTCCGACAAATTCAAGGAGTTGACTACGATGAGACTTTCTCACCAGTAGCGAAGCTAAAGTCTGTGAGGATTTTGTTAGCAATTGCTGCATATTTCGATTATGAGATTTGGCAGATGGGTGTCAAAACGGCGTTCCTTAATGGAGACATTGAGGAAGAGTTGTATATGGTACAACCCAAGGGTTTTGTCGATCCTAAAGATGCTGACAAGGTATGCAAACTTCAGCGCTCCATTTATGGACTGAAGCAAGCATCCCGGAGTTAGAATCAACGTTTTGATAAAGTAATCAAAAACTTTGGATTTATACAAACTTATGGAGAAGCTTGTATTTACAAGAAAGTGAGTGGGAGCTCTGTAGCATTCCTAGTACTATATGTGGATGACATATTGTTGATTGGGAATGATGTAGAACTTCTTAATAGCGTCAAAACCTATTTGAATAATAGTTTTTCAATGAAGGATCTTGGCGAAGCGGCATATATTCTAGGCATCAAGATTTATAGAGATAGATCAAGACGCCTAATAGCGCTTTCACAAAGTACATACTTAGACAAAGTTCTAAAGAAGTTTAGAATGGAAGAGAGCAAGAAAGGGTTCGTGCCCATGTTGTCAGGTAAGACCTTGAGTAAGACTCAAAGTCCGGCTACGGCAGAAGATAGAGAAAAGATGAATAATATTCCCTATGCCTCGGCCATAGGTTCTATCATGTATGCCATGCTGTGTACAAGACCGGATATAGCACATGCTGTTAGTTTGACTAGCAGATATCAAAGTGATCCTGGAATGGAGCACTGGACATCGGTCAAATATCCTAAAGTACCTGAATAGGACTAAGGATATGGTTCTTTCTTATGGAGGTGATGAACAGCTTGTTGTAAACGGTTACATTGATGCTAGTTGGAACACCGATCCAGATGACTCGAAGTCACAGTCTGGATACGTATTTATTTTGAATGGTGCTGCAGTGAGCTGGAGGAGTGCCAAGCAAAGCGTTGTGGAAAAATCTTCAACTGAATCGGAATACATAGCTGCTTCGGAGGCTACACAAGAAGCCATATGGATGAAGGAGTTCACTACTGAACTTAGCGTGGTTCCCAGTGCGTTGGACCCGATGGCCATCTACTGTGACAACATAGGTGCCATAGCTAATGCACAGGAGCCAAGGTCACATAGCAAGCTGAAGCACATCAAGCTACATTTCCATGCTATTCGCGAGTATGTTCGAGATGGTGACATAAAGATTTGCAAAGTACACACTAATCTGAATGTGGCAGATCCGTTGACTAAACCTCTCCCTAGAGCAAAGCATGACCAACACCAGAACGCCATGGGTGTTAGGTATATTACCATGTAATCTAGATTATTGACTCTAGTGCAAGTGGGAGACTATTGGATATATGCCCAAGAGGCAATAATAAAAGTGGTTATTATTATATCTTTGTGTTTATGATGAATGTTTACATCCCATGCTATAATTGTATTATAAGGAAACACTAATACATGTGTGTTTTGTAAACATAAAAGAGCCCCTAGGAAGCCTCTTGTGGAACTAGCTTGTTGATTAAATGATGATCATGGACATTGGATGTCATTAATAACAAGGTTATATCATTAGGAGAATGATGTGATGGACACACACCCATAGTAAGCGTAGCATAAGATCAAGTCATTAAGTTCGTATTGCTGTAAGCTTTCAAATGCATAGTAACCTAATCCTTCGACCATGAGGTTATGTTAATCACCATCACCGGATGGGTACTTTGATGACATCAAACACCGCTTCGTAACTGGGTGGTTATAAAGGTGTCATTGGGTATTTTGAAAGTATGTGTTGAAGCGCATGGACCAAGATTGGGATTTGTCCATACATATGACGGATAGATATGCTCTGGGCCCTCTGGGTGGAATGTCATCTAGTTAGCTTGCAAGCATGTGACTAGGTCACAAGGGATGACATAACATGGAACGAGTAAAGAGTACTTATCAGTAACGAGGTAGAACTAGGTATGGAGATACCGACGATCAAACCTCGGATAAGTAGAATATCGCGTGACAAAGGGAATTGGTTTCGTATGTTAATGGTTCTATCGATCACGAAGTCATCGTTGAGTATGTGGGAGCCATTATGGATCTCCAGATCCCACCGATGGTTATTGATCGGAGAGGTGTCTTCATCATGTCTGCATATTCACGAACCGTAGGGTGACACACTTAAGGTTCGAAGTTGTTTTAAGTAGATATGGAATGTGTGTTGGAGACCGAATGTTGTTCGGAGTCTCGGATTGGATCCAGGACATCACGAGGAGATCCGTAATTGTCCGGAGAATAAGATTCATATATTGGGGATCATTTTATATGTTAGGAAATGTTCTGGAGTGTTTGTATGGAGATTCTAGAAGGTTTCGGAATGTTCTGGAAGGTTCTAGGAGATTTCTTGGAGTTTGCTTGAAAACCAAGAAAGGATCAAGGAGTCCTTGTGGGGCAAGACAAGGAGTCATGGGGGAGGAGGACTCCTCCCCCCTCCCAATCCGCCGGCCAAGGAGGGAGGGGAGTCCTACTAGGACTCCCCCTCCCATGGCGCCTCCCTCCTTTAAATAGAGGGGTGGGGGCGCCACCCCCTTGCCTCCTCCACTCCAAACCCTGGCCGCCGCCTCTTTCCTCCTCCTTCCCTCTGTTCAGGCTTAGGCGAAGCCCTGTAGAATTCTCTACTCCACCACCACCACCACACCGTCGTGTTGTTGGGATTCCGTGGAGAAGATCTACTACCTCCGCTGCTCGCTGGAACAGGGAGAGGAAGGTCTGCTGCGACTCCGCACGTGTGACCGACCGCGGAAGCGCCGCCGGAACGCGGCACCGGAAGGATCGTCCACACGATCTTGAGATCGGCAAGTGATCGACTACATAAACCCCGAGATCTAATCTCGTAACGCTTTCGGTTCTACGAGGGTTAGTACAGATCTATCTCGTTGCACATATCTAATAGATTAGATCTTGGCTTTTATCTAGATTAGATCTGGGTTTTGTTCGTTCTTGCGGTAGAATTTTTTTGTTTTCCATGCTACGAACCCATCACCAACTGCATCTATGACTAATAATCCACCTTCAGGTTATCATCCGAACCCCCTCCAGTATTAAGTTGCAAGCAACAGATTATTGCTTTATGAACTGCGTGTAAAGTAAACAATACAATTGTTCTATGAACAAAGGATCGTTGTTTTCTCCCTAGTAGCAACAGCACATCTAGTACCTTAGAGATTTCTGTCACTTCCCTAGATTACCAGCGGCATGAACCCACTATCGAGCATAAATACTAACTCTTGGAGTTGCTAGCATCTACTTGGCCAAGATAGCTACTAACAACGGAAAGCATGCAAGATCTCAAATAACAAAGATATGATAGAATCAATAATTAATCTGAAATAACATCTCAATATCCATCGGATCCCCGCAAACACAACATGTATGAATTACAAATATATGATCTTGATCATGAACAGAGCTCACAAGATCTAAACATGAAAGCACAAAGGAGGAGAAACCAGCCATCTAGCTACTACATGGATCCGTAGTCCAAGGATGAACTACTCACACATCACACCGGAGGCTTGCATGGTGATGAAGAAGGCCTCCAGGGTGAATTCCCCTCTCCGGCAGGGTGCCGGGAAGAGCTTCAGATCCCCCCGATCTAGGGATGGAGATGACGGCGGCTACAAACTCTTTCGTGGATTTTTGATCGGGTACTTAGGGTTTTCGTCCTGAGGGCAACTTATAGGTGGAAGGAGAGGCCGAGGGGGTGCTGGGGGCGGCCAGACCACCCCCTGGCGTGGGCCAGGCCTGGCCGTGCGACCAGGTGGTGTGGCCAGCCCCCAGCCCTTCTCCGTCTCGTATTCTGGCACTTGATCCCTTTCGGAAAAATAGGCACTTTGGCTTTTGTCCCGTCCAATTCCGAGAATATTCATTTTCTGACTTTTCTGGAACCAAAAACAACAGACAAGCAGTAGGCGGCACTGTGGCTCTTGTTAATAGGTTAGTCCAAGAAATCATAATAAAAGTACTCCAAAGTTGGAACAAAACACAAGAAAGTGGATAAAACCAAGCATGGAACATCAAAAATTATAGATACATTTACAATGTATCACTCAGCAAAGAAGAAAGTGCTTTTATGATTTGAGGCATTATTTTTGGGATGACCCACAATTATACAAAGAAGGGGTTGATGGTATTATGCGAAGATGTGTTCCAGAGTATGAACAAAAAGAGATACTGCGTAAATGTCACGGGAGCGCCTATGGAGGACATCATTCAGGAGATATAACTGCACAAAAGGTATTACAGTCGGGTTTCTACTGGCCTACCCTTTTTAAAGATGCAAGAAAATTTGTTTGATCTTGTGATGAATGTCAACGTGTTGGTAATATTTCTAGACGCAATGAAATGCCTATGAACTACTCTCTAGTTATTGAACCTTTTGATTGTTGGGGATTCGACTTTATGGGTCCTTTCCCTCCTTCGAAGGGTTACACTCATATTCTTGTTGCCGTTGATTATGTTACTAAGTGGGTAGAAGCCATTCCCTCGAAAAGTCTTGGGAAACCTCTCTAAAAATGCTTAAGGATGGTATCTTTCCTAGGTTTGGAGTGCCTAGGTATCTCATGACTGATGGGGGTTCTCATTTCATTCATGGTGGTTTTAGGAAGACCCTCGCTAAGTATGATGTTAATCATAGAATTGCTTCAGCTTATCACCCCCAAACTAGTGGGCAAGTAGAGTTATCAAATAGAGAAATTAAATCTATCTTGCAAAAGACTGTTAATAGGTCTAGAAAAAACTGGGCTAAGAAGTTGAATGATGCTTTATGGGCTTATAGAACTGCTTATAAGAATCCTATGGGAATGTCTCCTTACAAAATGGTTTATGGGAAAGCTTGCCACTTACCCCTAGAATTAGAACACAAAGCTTATCAGGCGTTGAAAGAACTAAATAGAGATTGTAAGCTAGCTGGTGAGAAAAGACTTTTTGACTTAAGCTCTTTAGATGAATGGAGGAGTGAAGCCTATGAGAATGCTAGGCTCTTTAAAGAAAAAGTTAAAAGATGGCATGACAAGCGAATACTTAAGAGAGAATTTCATGTTGGTGAGAAAGTTCTATTGTATAGGTCTCATCTCAGATTTTTTTGCAGGTAAGCTACTATCAAAATGGGAAGGACCTTTCATCATTGAAGAAGTATACCGTTCAGGAGCAATAAAAATTTCTTCTCTAAAAGATAATACTACACAAGTAGTGAATGGACAGCGACTCAAACACTATATTGCTGGAGATTCTTACAATGAAGATGTTGATGCCTTTCAAGTTATAACTCTCGAGAAATTCATTAAGGATCAAATTCAGAGACCTGTAGAGTCCGTTTCCAACTAGGTAACAGTTCTGGTAAGAAAAGTTCCATGAAAATACAATCCAACTATATTTTTGCAGTTTTTAGTCAATAAGGAAAGCTACGAAGCGAAAAAGGGACGGAAATGGAGCCAGGGTGTCCCACACCACCCCATGGCGCGGGCCCACCCCTGGCCATGCCACCAGGTGGTGAGGCCACCCAGGACTTCGTCTCCGACCCGTTTTCTCCCAGTACCTTCCTTTTGATATGAAACTTCGTAATATATAACCCCCCGGATCCCCCGAGGTTCGTATATCGTGCTTTCGTCGTGTTTTTGTTTCGATCTGTTTCTTCCAGGAAGAATCCTAGATTTGGAGCCACAATGTCTTCCTCTGGAACATCCAAGGGAGATTCCTTAGAAGATATCATCAACCCATACATGAGAGAATTGAAGATTCATCCCAAGGAGTTGTTGCTCGAAGGTGGGGAGGTCCAGATTAAGGAGGTTCAAGGCCCTAAAGGTGAAGGAAGTTTGGAGGACAGGATGGAAGCATTGGAGCAAGAAGTCTTTAGGTACAAGAAGATGGCGGAGCGCGAAGTGGACATCATCCACAAGATTTGTTCCGAACTCATTGCCGAGCACCAAAAGGAGACTGCTGAACTCAAAGATGAAGTCTTTTCACTCTGCAAAACAACCAACGAACTGCAAGCACAGTTCTATGACGTTCAAAATCAAAACTGTGAGTATGAGGCTAGATTTAAACGCATGAGTGCTGCTGCAAGTTTCAGGATGTTGGAAACCACAATGTCCTTTGTTGATGGGAAGCCTTTACCCTAGAAGATGGACGAAGATGAGAGTATACCACCACCACCTAAGGAGTAATTCGTCATCAGGTTTGGCATCCCCTTGGTTTGTTCCAAGCTTGGGGGAGTGTCGCGGTATCATATCACTATCTTCTATCTTTTACCTTATTAGTAGAGTCATATCATGAATAGAGGAGTTATTATGTAGTATGGTTTGCATTATGGAAGTGTCCCCTCTCTCGTTAGATTTGTATCCCTTGGTGTGAGTTTCCATTATGGAGTACTAATGAGAAGTTCTATCATTTACTCTTTTGCATAGCTTATATTAGTTTTCAATTCATGGTTATATGATTGATCTTGTTGTTAGTATTGGTAGCACTTTGGGATCTTTGAGTTAATTTAGTTGGTTTTGGCAAACCTGGCTCGTCGATGTAGCAACACCCTTTTTGAGAGTTGAAAAGAAAAAGATAGAAGTACTCGAGAGAAAAATAATTTCATCATCTTTGTTTCTTGATTTGCTCATAACTCTAGTATTCTCTAGTTAAGATCTTTTGTGCTTCCAAGGAAGATTGCATGTTTGTCTTTATCATTTGTATGTTTGTTTGTTTCCTTCAACTCTTGTACTTGCTACCCAGCCTTGCTAGCCAAAAACCTGTACCAAGAGGGAGTTCTTCTCGTGCATCCACCTCCTTTAAACCAAAACCTTTGCCATTTGTGTCCACCATACCTACCTAGTAGCATTATTGCTATTCCAAGTAAATTCTTGTTTTATCTACCTCCCAAATTAAACTTGTTATGAGAAAGTTAGTGATTAAAGCTCTCACGAACTTGATGGCACACTTTATTTTCCGCACTTAATAAACCTGAACCATTGTGAACTCTCCATGAAAGTTATATGCTTGCAAATTATAGGCTGGGGATTAGCAGAACCGTGCTGTCACGGGGAACGCTTTCAACACTTGTAAATATATACCCAGTTGATACCTTGCCCTTTTGTTTGTGAATGTCGTCGGTGTGAAATAAAAGGGGAGCTTGTAAGTCCATGGAGTTATGTATGTGTGTTAGAGAAATGCCTGGGCCGCTGGTCTAACCCATGCTGACATGGTGGAAACCTGCAGCGTAACCATAATGATATCTATGAAGCATTCTTCTTATAAAAAAAGAGAGAGATAGCTATTGAGAAAAAGAAAAGAAAAGAGATACTATGAAAAGAGGAAAGAGAGAAAAAAGGGCACCATTTTCCCATGGTAAATAAGAAGATTGCTGAGATACTCATTCTCTGCTTGCCTTGTCATTTTGATATGGGGATTCTTCCGTATCATCGGGCAAGGGGTACCCCGTTGGCGGTTCTTAATGATACACACATACTTACAATGACAAGAACTTACCGGTAACTAAAGTTGAGTAGCATGAGGAGCGGCGCTCGTACTCAAGGGACTTGGGATCTTCAGTTTATAGTCTGTCAAGCATATAACTCAGATTGGACCTCACTTTAACCTTAATCACCTAAAGATGCCTATGATAGGGGCAATGAGAGATGAAAGCTAGTAAGTATCATAATTTTTGGGAGCTCTTTATGAGACTTGTAATCCCTGCTTCCCTCTTTGAAGGGACCTTTCTTTTACTTTGTAGTTGAGTCAGTAAACCTACTCCTTTCTATCTCGGCAAGTATTTTGAGTTGATGTGTTTCATTCATTCATATGATGATTTATTCAATCATGTTTCTTATGTTCCTTGTTTTGCACATTGCTCTTATCTTGAAGTTTACTACTTTGAAAGCTTTCATTGAAAACCCAGCTATTTGTGAACTCCAGCAAATTATCAACTATTCCTCGACCAAGAGCTAAGTTTGCCATTACCAATGATGATTTACTCTATGTATCTTTATTGTGTTTCCTTTACTCATTGCAAGTTGAGTTGTATAATAGTGAGTTGTCTTCTATTATGATCTATGTATTTGATGAATGTGATGCTTCTTATCCGTATTATTTTATCGACTCTTCACTCCATAAACCTGAGGTCATGTTTATTGAGCTCAGTTTCGCTTGGGGACAAGTGAAGTCTAAGCTTGGGGGGAGTTGATACGTCCATTTTGCATCACTATTCTATGTCTTAATTCACTATTATTCATTGATATATTTCGTATTGAGAGGTGATACTTATGTTATTTCATCTGTTTTTGCATGGTTGATGACTTTTGGAGCATGGACCGCTACAGTCAGGATTCTGATGGAAAAGGTGCTGTTTGGAGGCAAAATTCGTGAAGATCAGAAAATCCGGGAAAGTATACGAAAAATTCTATTTTTCCAGAAGACTCAAGATGCCAGAAGATGGAGTGGAGGTGGGCCACAGGGGGCCCACACCACCCCATGGCGCGGGCAAGCCTAGGCCGCGCCAGGGAGTGGTGTGGCCACCCTGGCCCACTCCAGCCTCTCCCCTCTGGCGTATATCATCCCCACGAAACCCTAAGACTCGAGGAGCGACCACAGAAAGATTCCGCCGCCTCTGCGGGGCGGAAAACACCGAGAGAGAAAGATCTCTCCGGCAGACAGATTTCTGCTAGGGGAATTCCTTCCCGGAGAGGGGAGATCGTCACCATCAACACCACCATCAAGCTGGACTTCATCGGGATCATCATCATCACCACCATCATCACCATCAGCACCCTCATCACCATCTCCATATTGCTGTAACAATTGGTTGAATCTTGCTATAGTTCATAGGGGAAACTTTCCCGGTGTTGATTACTCTTTGTAGTTGATGCTATTGAGTGAACCATTGAATTATTGTTTATGTTCAGATTGTTATACATCATTATTCCATCTCTGATCATGATCTATATGATGTCTTATGAGTAGTTCGTTTTGTTCTTGAGGACATGGGAGAAGTCTTGTTGTTAGTAGTGGAGTTGTGTTGAGAAAGATTCAATAGATTGTTATTTAATTTGTGGTGTACTTCTTCTAGTGGTGTCATGTGAACGCCGACTACATGACACTTCACCTATATGGGCCTAGGGGAATGCATTGTGTATTTGGCTACTAATCGTAGGGGTTGCCGGAGTGACAGAAACCTGAACCCCCATTAGGAAACCATTGCACAAGGGACGTAAGGGTCTTAGAGTTTAAAGTTGTGGTTAGGTTTTACCTTAATTACTTTCTTGTACTTACGGATGTTTGCAAAGGGGTTTAATCACAAGTATGTATTAAGTCTTGGATGGGACGGTACATTAGCACAGGTTCACCCACACAACACTTAGCAAGCTAGAGAAGATTAATCGACTATATGAAGCGAAAGCACTTGATAGTCTTCCCATGTGTCCTCGAGAACGTTTGGTCATCTATAGAAATACAACCGGCTTGTCCTTTGCTGCATAAAGGATTGGGCCACTTGCTGCATTCATTCTTACTGTCTTTTGTTTACTCGTACTTTGTTTACTTGCTTTATCGAAAACCCCTAAAAATCCGTTTGCTAAGTATTTGCAGAGAATTCCTGATCCATACCACTAGCCAGCACCTTCTGCTCCTCGTTGGGTTTGACACTCTTACTTATCGAAAATACTGCGATACACCCCGTATACTTGTGGGTCATCAGTGCACACATAAGGGGAACACAGAACATTGTAATTCAATAGGGATTATCTTATTTGCTACCGTTGAGTATCTAAATAATAGCACACAATAAAATGTAAAAACATGTATCAACATCATATGTCTAATGTGATATGATATGGTCTTTCTTGCGTCTTGATCTCCATCGAGCACTCCGGCATGATCTCCATCTTGCCCTTGGTTTGACGCCAAGTTCACGACGCCTCCACCAGGTCGTTCATCGGAACGATGACTATTACTATACTACTTAGTAACAGAAAAGTAAACTACTTTACCTTTGTAACGACCAGCCATATCATAATCACATGCCCCCCTGCAAAATAATGCTAGACGCCTCTACTTTATCTATTGCAAGTTTTACGTGGTTGTTAGGGCTTTCGCACTAGAACCGTTTCTAAACTACGAACGTTCCAACCACAACATGGATCCGGCAGTTGTTGTTGGGTCCGCAGCATAGAAAACAAAAAATTTCCTACGATGAGAACTATACGCCAAGATCTATCTACTATATATAGAGCAACGGGTGGACATACATCCATGGAGAACTTACCCTCGAAGACAACGAGTTTTGTTAACGAGTAGGAACTCGTGGTTGATGTAGTCGTACGCTTGCCGATCTCAAGGTCGTGTGGAAGTCCGAGCGCCGCAAATCAGCAGCGCATCCGTCCTCGCACACACGTTCAAGCCACCGGACAACCTCCACCTCCTCGCTCCAGCGAATCAGCGGAAGCAGCAACTCCTTCCAGACGCAAGGCCACCGAGAACATGTATCTCGCTAATCCGAGACCATGGGGGAATATCTAGAGGGGGAGAGAGATCCTTCACGAGGAGGTGTGGTTTGTGAGAGGGGAGAGGGGGGCTTTATATAGGAGGAGGAGACCCTCCCTCCCATAGCCGGCGCATGAGGGGGGGACTCCTCCCCTCCTTCATTCATGTGGTGAACCTCCACTCACATAAACATGGCCTCCACCCAAAATCCCACTCACATGTATTTAATTTCCTCCAAATTAAATGCAACTCTCAATTAATAAAACTCTTTTATTTATTTTATTCAGAATTTTGTTAATTAATTTAATTAACAAACATTCACATAAAACCCCTTGCAACATTTCAATATCACATGCATAATCACTTTCTGCAATTTCACCCGAAACAATTCCGGTTTCTATCGAAACAATTCCTGTTTCTATCAAAACATTTCGTGCGCTTTGCAAACCTTTTGTCTGGAACATATGTGCTCTTAAATGGTGTCCGGCAACCCTTAAGTGTGTCACCCTACGGTTCGCGAATAATGCAGACATGATTGAGACTCCTCTCAGATCAATAATCAGAAGCGGGACCTGGAGATCCATACTGACTCCTGCATATTCAACGATGACTTCTGTGATCGTGAGAACCTTTAATGTCAGCAATTTAATCCCTTTGTCTCATGATATAATACATGTCCGATATTCGATCATCGGTATCCAAATACCTAGTTTGATCTCGTTACCTACATGCACTCTTTTCTCGTTCACGTGATATAACATTCTAGTGATCACATCACTTGCTTGCAAGCTATCTTAATATGATATCACCGAGAGGACCCAGAGTATATCTATCCGTCATCGGGATTGACAAATTCTACTCTTGATCCATGAGCCTCCACATAACACCTTCATAGCACTGAACCCACCTTTATGGTCACCCTGTTACGGTGTGACGTTTGATGTTATCAAGATACTCTTCCGGTGTTAGCAATTAACATGATCTCATGGTCTAAGGACTAAGACTACTTTGTATGATGTTATAGCAATATAAACATAATGACTTGATCGTAATGCTATACTTTGGATGAATGTTCATCATATCATTTCACAAATATTGTGACCTTGTTATTAACAACATCCAATGTCCATGATCAGGAAACTTTGATCATCTTGTTAATCAACAAGCTAGTCTATAAGAGAGGCATAACTAGGAACCCTTTTTGTTTATTAAACACACATGATTGATGTTTCCTATCAATACAATTATAGCATGCAAAATAAACATCTATCATATACAAGGAATACATAATAACAACTTTATTATTGCCTCTCAGGGCATATTTCCTTCAGTTGTCTCTATTACACCCCTTTCGGGACCCTCCGTTGTAAATGCTATATCAACTATTGAATGAGAGACAGATACCCACTAGCCACTTATACGGTACAAGCCATATGTTGAGCGTGAAACGGGCCTCTGCATTTAACACGCGTAAGGTCGGTCCAGGCCGCTTCATCAAACAATACCACGATATAAACAAGTACACGTTAGAGGGTAACAACTAAGGGATCAATGCCCGCACAATACTTGTGCATACTGGTCGTATAGCACTCCTACGCATAGATCGTCTCTGATACCACTGTTGGGGATCGCAGCAAAAAACAAAAAATTTCCAATGATGTAACCCCAAAAACTGCCTAGGATCTATCTATGTAGTAATGCGGTAACGGTCGGAACTTATAGAATACATACCATTATAGACCGTACGCGGTTAACGTTCCGCGGAGAACGTGGTTGAAGTAGTCGTACTCGTAGACGACCTCAAGGTCGCGAAGCTCCTCGCAGGTCACCCCTTGCTCCTTCTTGATCTTCATCGTGCAACAGCTCTGGCTCACGACATTTAAGCGCCCCAAATGTTGCGCCTCGTGTCTTCGTACACATTCGGTGCACGATAAGACCTCCGGCTCCCTGATCCCGCCGGGAGTGCGGAAGTTGATATCCGGCTAGCAATCCCTACAGCGCAACGGCATACGGCAGGTGTGCCTTGATCGCACAACCTAGACTTGGGGCCATGGTCACAAGGTATAGAGAGAGGGAGAAGGAAAAAGTCAACCAAAGGACTTCTCCAATTATGTGTTTTAGTCCTCCCATGGGCATCCCCTTATATATGCGGAGGGAGGCATTCCCTCTCCATTAGGTGCCCCATGTGAGACTAATAGTCTAGGAAAAAGGGCAAAAAGAAGCAACCCAGCCGGCTGGGCCTGGACGGCCAGCCCAACAACCAGCAGCAGCACAGAGCTGCCAGCCGGGTGGGCCGGCGGCGCCCCAGCGGCCCAGCAGCAGCGGCCAGGAGGGGCAGCAGCCAGGCGGGCCGGCCACGCCCCCGCGGCCCAGGCGGTGGCCTGCGAACGGAGGCAGAGGGGCGAGCCCGGGTGGGCCGCCACCGCCCCGCGGCCCAGCACCCCGCGCCTGACGGCGGCTTGGAGCCAGTGGCCCACGCCCCACACCGCCCGGGTGGGCCGGCTCGCCCCGGCGGCCCAGCTCCCTGGCGCCCGCGTGGGCCAGGTCGAGCAGGCCCGGCGGCTGTGGTCCGCCCCCGTGCGGCGGTTAATAAAAACCGCCCACGTGGGCTGTTTCTTTTCCTTTTTCTATTTATTTTTCTGCAGCTTTTATTCTAGGCCTTTTTCCTCCGGGATTTGGCCTAATATAAAAGTTGCCTTTATAAATCTTAATCTAAATAATATTTATAATATATTAATTCATAATTAACATATAATAAATATATATTTAAATTTCTATTTATCCGAAAACACTTTTCTGGTCTTTTCCTTTATTCTTTCTCCGAACACCTTCGGATCTCTCTGCGGAACGATTCTGGCTTTCTCTCTTTCTCTACTGTGATTCTATCTTACGAATGATCGCTCTCATCATACCCTTAAGTGTATCCTCTCATGGCTCAGAAATGCTGTAGACATGATCTGTATCAATGAACAGAGGGACCAGGGATGTCCATGTGACCCTATGCATTCCTGATGACAATGTCGTTTGAACCGCTAAATGTAGCATCCTCTTCCTTTTGTTTCTCGATACAACTTGTCCGAGATCCGATCATTGGTATCTCATATCTTGTTCAATCTCATTCACAACAAGTTCTGTTTTCTTGTTACCGTGCTATTACATCCCCGTGACCTAGTCACATGTTGCAACATTTATGGATATAATCTCACCAAGCCGGCCGTATATATCTTTACCCGTCATGTGGGTGAACAAATCCCGGTCTTGCAGTCACATGTCATCTACTGTTCCTTCGGAATACCCAACATACACCTTTATAACCACTGTATTACCAAGTGGCGCTTGATGTAGTCTAAGCAGCCTCGGAAAACAGTGAGTAATATGAGCTCACGGTCTAAGGAGAAGGAGTCTAGGTATAGTTGTTGCAACAATGAACTATATGACTTGATCGTGTTGCAAACCTTCGAGGAATGTCCAATCACATCATTCTTCAATGATATGATCTCGTTGTCAGTTGACATAAATACCATGATCTTGAAACCCAGATCATGTTCGTGACCAACGAACTAGTATGAATAGATGGCACTAGGGACTTGGTTGTTTCATACCACACATGTACCAATGTTTCTACTTTGCACAGTTATAGCACAATATGAAACTATTATAAATTAATTGAGATATGACAATAAAAACTTATTTCTTATTTGCCTCTAGGGCATATCTCCTTCAGTGTGCATCCTAGCTATGCAGAGGCCGGGTGTAAACATTAATCAAGTAATAAATCACCCATTCAAAAAAAATCATAAACTTCTCAAGGTTGGTTTAAAACGGTTATTTCACCAAGGAATAGCAAAACTGATCAAGCTATTGTACAGTAGAAGATTTAAAAATCGATGAGAAACTTTCACTGAAACGGGACTAGTTAAATATTTTGTGTGGAAAGATAAGTTTTGAAAATATTTTAATAGCCTTTTTCTTTTTTGCAAGACAAAACAATCATATGTTTCTGATGAAATCCTACAAATCCAACCGTTTATACTCCACTAGTACGGCACTGCAAATGCATGACATGGACAATGTTTGCTCCCTCCTTGGATGCATCGGGCTGCCTGAACCTATCACCCGTACAGACGCTCATCTGAACGGTTCGATTCAGCTCCAGGAGGCATGCATCGTGTTGATTTATTTGTGTCTGGATCTCAATCACTCCCTGGCACGTTTCAGTTCAGTGAACATGGCTCTCCATTTAATTCGGCCTGATACACGACACCATCCCGCTGGGACAGACGCGTGTAGGTGGACAAATAATCGATGCCAGCGACATCACGCGCGCGGCGAGCGGCCGGGGTCGATCGCGATCGGCTCCGTCATGTATGTTTACACGCGTGTATCACGAGCAGGCGTGTCGTGCCCTGCGCGACGTCGGGCAGACGGACGGACGGCCGCAAACGCTACGCTACGCGCATGGGAAATCGCTGGGCGACGCCCGCACGCTGGGATCGACACCGAGGTCTAGCTTTGTTGCATTCGAAGCCAAGGAGGAAGAAAGGGACGTACGGCCGCGCGCGTCGCTACCTAAAGCAAAGCTGAGCTGAGCTGAGCAGAGAGAGATCGATGTCGCGGTGGTGGTTTTCGCTGTCGGAGAGGTCGATCCGGATGACGATGACGATGGGGGCGGGCGCCCGGCAGGGCAGGGCAGGGCAGGCAACGAGGTTTGGTTGGGTTCATACTTGAGACTTGGACCAACGCGGGCGGGGTCTTTTTTCCGTAGTGCCCACTCCACGACTCGTGCGTGCCGACCCCGCTCCACCCGCATGCATGCGTACATGTGTGCATGCCCCTTGGACACGCCGGATGATCAAGCATTGCTCGTGCATGTGGATTTGCTCCATCCAGTTCTGGGGACGTGTCTTGTGCGGAACGAGCCGACATGCATGTTTTCGCTCTGCGCGGAAAATGAACCCAGCCCAGGTGAGATGTACATGTACTAGAGTCAGAGTGAAGTACGCTTGTTTTATCTTTCTGACTAGACGTCTTTTAGTATATCGATTCGTAAAAGTTCAGAATAAACCTATAAAATATCTAGATACATTTATTTTACAAAATTAAAATAACTTATATTTTTAAATGGAGAGAGTATATTACATCGCCGCGATTGATCTGCCACGTCCGCCTCCTCAGCATTTCCTCCTCTTGTGCGTCGGGATGGGTGCAAGACATGAGTTTCTATGGCTTGAGTTTTTAATTAAGAGCAGTGCTTTCAACAAATTAGTATAGGGATTCCCTAAAAAAATTAGTATAGGAATTTGCTAGTCGTCTTTTAATTTTGGTTTTCACGTCAATGTAGATGTTTTGAAATAGGCTTTCAGTATGCTATATTAATATAGTAACTACACCGATACATGAGTTCGAAACAAAGAAAATGCTAGTGCAATAGCACAAACATGCTCAAAAGAAAAAATGAAGACAATAACGAATCGACGAAGCGATGATGACCCGCAACCGTTGCTTCCTTCTACTTTGGCCCACCACTGTCCAAGTACCCTGAAGCCCGAGTACCAAGCAACACCTTCATAGGGAACCACAGTCGACACGGTGTTGCTACCCGGACCATGATCCTAGGGTTTCCCCGACACTTAGAGTACAGTGGAGACGAAGGATTCCCTCAACGTCCTCCAGGAAGGAATGATGCAACTCGAAAGGTAGCACCGCGTCAGGGTCGGATGAGCCGACATGGATTTCTCCCTGCCTCCACCTCCACAAAAAAAACCTGGCGCAACATAGCACCACCACCCAACCTCGCCGCCCACCAGCATGCGCCACTACGATATTGAGGTCACCATCACCGTATCTTCATGGACACTGGCGTGTGGTCTGACGCGAGGGCACACAACATTGCCGGAACAAGGGACAATAGCCTTACAGCCCGCGGGAGGAACCCACCTCCACCGCCAAGAGGCAGTCATCAACTAGACAGAGCAACCGGGGCACACCAGGCCCAGATGGGCCCCAGTCGGGCCCAAATGGGCCCATGAAGCCCTAGCAGCCCCGCTGCAATGGGCAGGTCGCAGCGTCATTGTCCCCAATTCTAGCCTAGTCATCGCCGTCACCTGTAGAGAGCACCGCGGACGCATCACTCAGACCGCCCAAGCCCATCTGGGGCTCGCCCGAGCCCATGTAGGCCTGAGGCGACCAGATCCTGGCAGAGACATTTGTCGGTGGCACCTCCTGTCCATGGCGCCCATGGAGAAGCACCACACCACCGCCAGCACCACCCGGTCGCACCGGAATAGGGGCTTCTGAGCCGCACCGCCACCATGGAATCAGGGCCCTGACCCTCCCTCCATAGCGCAGGGAGAGGAAGGTCACCGTTGCCGGTGTTGCCCGGGCTTCGCCCAGCGACCTATACCGGCAACAACGATAGAGGGGGATAGGTGGAGGAGGGGAGGAGGCGACCGGAGTTGGGGAGGCCCCATCACCCTCGGGGGTGGGGGCAAGAGGGGAAAGAGTCAGGAGGGTTGTGATCGTTAATGGAGATGCTATCATCCATAATAAGTGATCGTTGGACTTCCGTTTCATGGCAATATTTTCTTTCTAGAGTCAATAATAGTGTTGGAATATTAATTTCTTTACATATGGTACTCTAGATCTTGCTTTGTCATATCGATTTTGGAGTTTTACTCATGATTACCGCAATGAGGATTATTATTGCAATATTTGTTCTGACTGCTACGTCCTCAACAATGGTGCTTCATATTGCCATCTCTTAGCGACGTAAAATACTGGTGTTGTTGATAACATGGCGTATCCAGTGGGGTTGCCACCTCCACAAATTGCAGATTTTTTGATCTTGTAGCAATTAGTCTAATTTTATTTATGTCTTAAAAATAGTTATACTCCCTACTTTTCAAAATAGATATATCTCAAATTTGGCTAAATTTGGATGTATCTAGTACTAAATAGTATGTAGGCATAAAATTTAGACAAATTTTCGACATCTGTTTTGTGATGGAGGGAGTACATAATGTTTAGAATATAAAAGCTGAGCTTGGTACCCCTGACTCAATCCTACATCTACCACTAGCTGATACTCTTGCCGGTGTTGGTTGGTTATTTTAATAGTTGCATGTCATATTGACATTATGGCTAAATTAACTTTGTGGGGAACCATTGTCGGTATTTACATGTTTGTAACTTATTATCAACATTTTTTCGTCTACCTCAGAAAAGTACCATGTCATGAAAGAAGAAAGAGTTTGAAGATTCCGAAGATTAGCTAGCTTCTTTTAGATATTTTTTGGTCACCGAAGACAACCTATATATATCAACCTAGACCCAGGTACGTCCAATCCCCCATCCTCCTCCTCTCCTCCGTCGGGGTCCAGGTTTTCAGTGTTGGTAGACATTCCCGAGGAGCAATTGGCCATTGTGGCCAGGGATAGCGGGGTGGTGTTCCTTGGGGAACGTGACCCTCGCTTAGAGCAGATTGCAGCGATTAAGGCAAAGGAGATCTATGATGGGGCACTAGCGGCAGCTCATGTTCAGGCGGAACGGTAGAAGCTGCCGGTGACCCATGCCCCTACCAGCTCAGGCTCACAAGGCTTGGCTCCTAGTGGGAGTAGCTCCTCCTGCCCGGTGGGTGGTGAGGCTTCCCCAGGAGTCCCCAGGTGGGGGGGGGGGGGGGGTAGCGGGGGAGGCCTCCCAAACCCTCGTCCAGGCCCTCGACGGTTGGTAGGGCCTGCTCTATCCCGCATAAAGGGACAACCCCAGAGGTGATCCAATGAATGACCCAATCTTTGCATTCATCTAGAACATCAGGGGTTTTGGCCATGACGGCCGCCGTCAGCAGCTTCGTGACTACTTAAGGCAAGAAGATGTGGACATTGTGGGCTTACAGGAGACAATTAGGCAGGACTTCTCGATCCTTGAGCTGCAGGGATTGAGTCGCCATAGCTTCACCTGGCATTGGCTGCCGGTGATGTTCTTTCGGGAGGGATCCTCCTTGGTGTGAAGGAGGATACCTTCGAGGTCGAGGACATGGACCGAGGGGAATTTTTTGTGAGCATGTATCTCACCCACAGACGGAGTAACCTTAGATTGGAGGTTATTATTGTCTATGGCCCTACGGACCATAGGAGGTCCTCGGCTTTCTTGGCAGAACTATCAGCCAAGGTAGAGAGCTGCCCCACCCCGTGGTCGTCGTCGGGGATTACAATCTAATTCGAACCCCGAATTATAAGATCTCTAATAATGTGGACTTCCCTAGGGTGCAGATGTTTAATGACAGTATTGCGGATCTCACTGATACGTCCAAAACGTATCTACTTTCCCAAACACTTTTGCTTTTGTTTCTCCTCTAAACTTGTGTGATTTGGATGCCACTAACACGGACTGACGCTGTTTTCAGCAGAATTGCCTTGGTGTCTACTTTTTGTGCATAAAATCAACTATCAGGAAAAATCCCGGAAAATATGCCAAAAATCCTATTTCACCAGAAGACTCCCGGAGGCAGAATACGAGACGGAGGGGGGCCCGCCACACCACTGGCGCGCCGGGTGGTCCGCCGAACACCCCTCGGTCTCCCTCTTCGCCTATAAGAAGCCTTCTGACCTAAAAACTCTGGGGGGTTCGACGTTTTTCCAGAAGGAGTTCCGCTCCACCGCCACCACCAGATTCCACAAAACAGCACCAGAAACTCCGTTCTGGCACCCTGCCGGGACGGGGAATTGGAGGAGATCATCGCCATCATCATCACTATCGCTTCTCCATCGACCATCCATGTTTCCCCCATCTATGAGTGAGTAATCCCCCGCTGTAGGCTATGGGGATGGTAGGGATTGGATGAGATCGTTCATGTAATGGCATCATATTGTTAGGGCATGGTACCTAGTATCTTCTATTAGTGCTTTATGACTTTGTTGCGACTTGTTATGCTTAATGCTTGTCACTAGGGCCCGAGTGCCATGATTTCAGATCTGAACATGTTATTGATTCATTATGAGAGTATTGTTTATGGTCTTATCTGTAAGTTGTATACACACGTTGTTGTCCGGAACCAATGGCCCTGAAGTGATAGAAATTGGGATAACCGAAGGGAATGACTTTGATGTGAGGATCAAATGTGTTCACGGAGTGTTAATGCTTTGCTCCGGTGCTCTATTAAAAGGAGCACCTTAATTGCCAGTAGTTCCCTTGAGGCCCCACTGCAAACGGGCTGGCAAGACAAAAGATGTTGTACAAGTTCTCATTGCGAGCACGTATGACTATATATGGAACACATGCCTAGAATTATCTAGTACTTGGATGCTTTATCTTATTTATCTGCAATCGCCCTATGTTCTGATTGCTATGTGAATTGTCTTGTCCATGCAACGCCCGCCCATCCATCCCTATGCCTACCGCACTTGAATCCTACTGTTTACTGCTATTGTTACTGCTATCTTTACTTTACTACTGCTGCTACTTTACTATTGCTACTAATAAACTGCTGTGAGCAAGATTGTTTCCAGGTGCAGCTGAATTGACAACTTAGTTGTTAAGGCTTATAAATATTCTTTGGCTCCCCTTGTGTCGAATCAATAAATTGGGTTTCACTTCCCTCGAAAATACTGCGATACACCCCCTATACTTGTGGGTCTTCAAGACTATTTTCTAGCACCGTTGCCGGGTAGCATAGCTTTATTTATCAAGTTTACTTGGATTCTCTATTGTTCGCTGCTATTCATCCATCATGGGTAAGTCTCGTGATGGCAAGGTTCCTATTTTACCATCCACTACAAGAAGAGGTACGGTTCTGAACACCTCTGTTGCTCTTGATTCACCATCTGTTATGAGTAAGCTCGTTACACCACCACATACACATGCTACACACACTGCTACTACTGCTGAATCTGAAACTTATGATGTTGCTTCTACTGTGCTTGATAAGAGTGGTTCATTAGGTCCTTTCCTAGATGCTACGATTGCTAGAACTATAGCTGGAAATACTAAAACTCCTAATGAAGACACTACTACACCTGTTAGTTCACCTGAGTCTAGTGAGAGTTATGATATTGAAGATGGTTATGTTGAGATGACCAATGAATTTATTAAAGAATGTAAAAACACCCATGATAGGAGCGCTTGTAAGAGTCTCCTTGAGAGGCATACTATTAGACCCAAATTGTCTCCTATTGCTAAGTTTGCTGCTTCTCCCATAAACATTAAAGATAAAGATTATGATTTCTCTCTTGATCTATCTTACATAGCTATTGTTGAGAAAGAACCTTTTTGTGGGACTAAGAATGAAAGTGCGGTAGCACATATGAATGAACTTTCTACCATGAGTGGCTTGTTTTCTGATGATATTAAGATGCGTACTTACTTTGTTGCTAAGATTTTCCCCTTTTCACTGAAAGGAGAAGCTAAAACTTGGTTTAGTAATTTACCTCCTGGATCTATTGATAGCCCTGATTGCTTGATTAGTACTTTCCTGCAGAAATATTTTCCTCCTAGTGCTAGACATGCTATTTTGCAGGAACTTTTTGATTTTAAACAGGGAGAAAAAGAGATATTGCCTGAATCATGGGCAAGGTTTTGTGCTTTGATTCATGCACAGGCTAGAAGTCCATTACCAAAGAATGAGCTTCTTGATATATTTTATAATGGACTAACTGAAAAATCTAGGACATACCTAGATAGTTGTGCTGATTGTGTTTTCAGAAATAGGACTCCCAAGGAAGCTGAGGAATTAATGGCTAAAATAAGCAAGAACTATGAAGATTGGACTCCTCCTGAACCAACTATACCTGAAGTAATTATACCTGCACCAACTATTCATGTGCCTATTCCAATGTCAAAAAAAGGGGAGTTATTGAATTAAATGATGAAGTGATGAAGGAAGTGATACATTGCAAATGTATCTATAATTTTTGATGCTCCATGCTTGGTTTTATCCACTTTCTTGTGTTTTGTCCACACTTTGGAGTACTTTTCATATGATTTCTTGGACTAACCTATTAACAAGAGCCTTACCTGCCTGTTTTCTGCTATTTTTGGTTCCAGGAAAGTTAGAAAATGAATATTCTCAGAATTGGACGGGACAAAAGCCAAAGTGCCTATTTTTCCAGAAGACTCCAGGAGCCAGAATACGAGACGGAGGAGGGCCAGGGGCTGGCCACACCCCCGTAGGCGCGGGCTAGGCCTGGCCGCGCCAGGGCATGGTGTGGTGGCCCTAGGCACCCCCTCGGTCTCCCTCTTCGCCTATAAGAAGCCTTCTGACCTAAAAACTTCAGGGGGTTCGACGTTTTTCCAGAAAAAGTTCCACAGCGCCACCACCATTGAAGGGGAGATTCGGGGGAGAGAAAGTCTCTGTTCCGGCACCCTGCCGGGACGGGGAAGTGCCCCCGGATCCATCTCCATCGATCTCCACCATCATATCCATTGACCATCCATGTTTCCCCCATCTATGAGTGAGTAATCCCCCGCTGTAGGCTATGGGGATGGTAGGGATTAGATGAGATCGTTCATGCAATGGCATCAGATTGTTAGGGCATGGTGACTAGTATCTTTTATTCGTGCTTTATGACTTTGTTGCGACTTGTTGTGCTTAATGCTTGTCACTAGGGCCCGAGTGCCATGATTTCAGATCTGAACATATTATTGATTCATTATGATAGTATTGTTTATGGTCTTACCTGCAAGTTGTACACACACGTTGTTATCCGGAACCTATGGCCTCGAAGTGACAGAAATTGGGATAACCGGAAGGGAATGGCTTTGATGTGAGGATCAAATGTGTTCACGGAGTGTTAATGCTTTGCTCCGATGCTCTATTAAAAGGAGCACCTTAATTGCCAGTAGTTCCCTAGAGGCCCCGCTGCAAACGGGCTGGCAGGACAAAAGATGTTGTGCAAGTTCTCATTGCGAGCACGTATGACTATATATGGAACACATGCCTAGGATTGTCTAGTACTTGGATGCTTTATCTTATTTATCTGCAATTGCCCTATTCTTTGATTGCTATGTGAATTTTCTTGTCCATGCAATGCCCGTCCTTCCATCCCTATGCCCACCGCACTCGAATCCTACTGTTTACTGCTTTTGTTACTGTTGTCCTTGCTTTACTACTGCTGCTACTTTGCTATTCCTACTGCAAAACTGTTGCTACTAATAAACTGCTGTGAGCAAGATTGTTTCCAGGTGCAGCTGAATTGACAACTCAGTTGTTAAGGCTTATAAATATTCTTTGGCTCCCCTTGTTGAAGGGAATATGCCCGAGAGGCAATAATAAAGTGGTTATTATCTTATTCCATGTTTATGATAAATGTTTATTTTACATGCTATAATTGTCTTGATCGGAAACATCAATACATGTGTGTTTAATAAACAAAAAGTGTTCCTAGTTATGCCTCTCTTATAGACTAGCTTGTTGATTAACAAGATGATCAAGGTTTCCTGATCATAGACATTGGATGTTGTTAATAACAAGGTCACACCATTGGTGGAATGATGTGATGAATATTCATTCGAAGTATAGCATTACGATCAAAGTCATTATGTTTATATTGCTATAACATCATACGAAGTAATCTTTATCCTTAGACCATGAGATCATGTTAATTGCTAACACCGGAAGAGTATCTTGATAACATCAAACGTCACACCGTAACAGGGTGACTATAAAGATGGGTTCAGTGGTACGAAGGTGTTATGTTGAGGCTCATGGATCAAGAGTGGAATTTGTCAATCCCGATGACGGATAGATATACTCTGGGCCCTCTCGGTGATATCACATTGAAATAGCTTGCAAGCAAGTGATGTGATCACTAGAATGGTATATCACGGAACGAGAAAAGAGTGCATGTCGAATTGAGATCAAACTAGGTATGGAGATACCGATGATCGAATCTCGGACATGTAATATATCGCGAGACAAAGGGATTTAGTTATTAGCGTTAAAGGTTCTCACGATCACAGAAGTCATCGTTGAATGTGTAGTCGATATGGATCTCCGTGTCCCGCTTCGATTATTGATCCGAGAGGGTCTCGATCATGTCTGCATTATTCGTGAACCGTAGGGTGACACACTTAAGGGATAACACCATTTGGAGCAAATATGTTTGATAAAGATTTAAGAAAGCGCTGGAATTATTTCAATAGACACCAAACGCTTTGGGTGAAATTGCTGAAATTGGTTCTGCATGTAATATTGAAATGTTGCAGGGGGTTTTATGTGAATGTTTGTTAATTAAAGTAATTAACAAAATTCTGAATAAAACTAATAAAAGAGTTTTATTAAATGAGAGAGCATTAAATTTGGAGAAATTTAATGCATTTAAAGTGGAGACTTTAATGGAGAATGTGAAGAGGCAAATTTATGTGGAGTGGGTTACCACCACATGAATGGGGGAGGTGAAGGGTCACCTCCATGGGGCGCCGGCTATGGGAGGGGTACCCTCCCCTCCTCCTATAAAAGGCCCCCCCTCTCCTCACTTTTCTCACACACATCCTTGTGAAGGATCTCTCTCCCCCTCTAGTATTATTTCCCCATGGTCTCGGATTAGCGAGATACATGTTCCCGGTGGCTTTATCTAGAAAGGAGTTGTTGCTTCCGCTGCTTTGCTGGAGCGAGGAACGGAGGTTGTCGGGGTACCAGACGTGTGTGCGATCACGGATGCACCACTGCTTTGCGGTGCTGGACTTGGTGGTGCTGGAGCTGGATCTGATGGACGTGCTGGAGCCGGACCTGCTGGACTTCATCATGATCTTGAGATCGGCAAGTGTACGACTACATCAACCATGAGTTCCTACTCGTTAACAAAGCTCGTTGTCTACGAGGGTAAGTTCTCGTTTCCACCCGTTGCTTTGTACCTAGTAGATAGATCTTGGCGTGTAGTTCACACCGTAGGAATTTTTTTTGTTTTCTATGCTGTGGACCCAATAGTGGTATCAGAGCCTGATCTATGCGTAGGTGCTTTGCACGGGTAGTACACATAAATTTATATGTGGGCGATGATGATCATGTTATTTCTTCTTTCATGTATTTTGGATATTGGTGGCATAGTGGGATGAAGCGGCCTGGACCAACCTTACATGTCATCGTACATGAGACCGGTTCCACGACTGACATGCAACTTGTTTTGCATAAGTGGCTGGCGGGTGTCTGTCTCTCCTACTATAGTCAATATCTGATTTACAACGAGTTGCTAATAACTTAGTTATCCTTGTTGTGGTTCATGTTCGTAGGTAAGAACGGTTCTATCTCCGAAAGCCCTAAGCCACGTAAAACTTGCAATTGATAAATTAGAGGCGTCTAGTTTAGATCCTTGCTGGGCTAGTGTATTGATATGGTATTGTTGTAAGTAGATGTATGATAGATACTCTTACAACACACTCAACGTGTAAGTTCCATAGACCTTGGCCTTACACACAAAGGAATGATAGAGATCATACCACGATGCAAGTGATAGAGATCAAATGCATGGACCATATCATCTCACTTTACACATTAGATGTTAGCATCTTATACTGCTAGTTTGGCGCTTTCTGTAGCATTGTAAGATGATCCCTCTTTTAGATATCAAGATAAAAATGTGTTCTTCCTTAAGTATGCACCGTTCTATGGATCGTGTTTCGAGACATCACGTGATGATCGGGTGTTCTCAACTCTACGTTTTCATGCAACGGGTGTAAGACAGTTTTACACACGCGAATACTAAGGTTCTTACTTGGTGAGCCTAGCATGTACAGACATGGCCTCGGAACACGGACCGAAAGGTTAAGCATGAGTCACATAGTGGATGTGATGACCATATTGATGCTCGCCTTTGAAGCTACACCGACTCACGTGATGATCGGACTTGGTGTAGTGGATTTGGTTCATGTAATCACCAAAAAGGCATGAGGGATGTCGTTTTTGAGTGGGAGTTCATTTCTAATTTGGATTAGTCGAACTCAATTTGTCATAAACTAAATCGAAGTGAATTTGCATAATTTGTTGTAGTCATTCGCATCTGTTCACTACCTTATGCTTAGTTTTTATTTGAGATAATAGAACTATAGAATTCTGGATATTTACTTTACGAACTGGTATCGTATTGTTTTGAATGTCAATTTAAAGTTTATAAGTCCTATTGCAAATTTTCAGCAAACTCTATTTACTCCATGAAGTTTAATAAGTAGTATTAAATAGAGAGTGAGAATTCCAATGTTAGTATCTAAAGTATCATGTTTGCCTCCATGATTATTGATATTCAAAAAGGTTGTTTTAATATTAAGATTATATTGGAGCTGGAAATTGTTTCAGAAACCATCATGTGTGAAAGATATTGTGATATCTGAAACAATGTTTTTGGTTGCATTATGATAGAGTATAATTTAGCAAAATACATGTTCTCAGATTGTATGAGAATTTGTGAAGGATGGAGATGCTAGGCATCCGAATCTACCAAAAGGGTTTTGGGAACTGATATTATTCTCGCGATTCTTCCTTATAGGCTATAGTAGCTTGATCATGAAAGTTGTCATGATAAGGATGAATAGAAGATGTAAGTAAAATGTTTACTACACTAATAGATTACTAAAGAATGGATTTTTGAAAGAACACCAAACATTTGATGATGGTGATCCACTTCAAAGTGCAAGTCCAAAGGTATTAGTATTTGACTATATACGCTTTGTACCATGTGTCATGTTGATGACACCACTATTGATGTTGATAGATTCTTTAAAAGAAAAGGAATTGCTGAAAGAGAATCTATAAAATATTTGGCAGAAAATAAAAGGTTGGAGATGTCCAACTTAGGTATATAGAAGATATACATGTTATGGCTATATTCCTTGCTTGTTAAACAATGTGGTTCTTAGGTATTGGATACCGGTATTGGATACCGAATTGGTTGGTATGAAGTGTCATACAGGACAACGCAATTCATGAACTACAATGGCCTAAGTAACCAGCAAGAGAATGAGTGATGATGTTCATCAAAAACAAATAAAGTGTTATTGTGTTTTTCCAAACCAAGCCTTCAAGATTTGTTTAAATAATTGTATTTTTGTTCCGGTATTACGAGAACAATGGTTGTTCAAATAATTACCATATTCCATAAAGGATGGATGAACTTTTACAAGTCTAGAAAGCACATCCATAAACAATATTGCTAAAATGTCGCAAGACAAATGATTGAAATATCACTTATGAAGTGACATCGCTGTTTAAATTATGGTTTAAAGAAAACATGAAGAAACTCCATGTTGATGGATTTTTGGAGTCTTTGATTTTGATCAATTGACGCATGTGAGACTTTCCTCGAGATAATTGAAACTCCGTCCATAGGCCAGAGAGGAACGGATGACTAGCTTATTGGAAATTGTGCATGCTGATGTGCATAGTCCATTATGTGTAGCCATATGCGATGGATCTTTTTGCTTCATAAGCTTTCTCCGAAAATTTGAGTGAATATATCTGTATATTTACTTAATAAGGAGGAAGTATGAAACATTTGAAAGTTGTTCAAAGACTTTCAAGATGAAGTGGAAAATCATTGTAACAAGAAAATAAAGAGTTTATGATTCGATCATAAAGGAAGATATTTGAGTTGCATGTTTAGCAAAAACACCTAAGACTTGAGGAATTGTTCCATGATTTGTGTTTCCCGATAAACCATAGGAGTATGGCATATTCGAGAGATAAAATCAAACCATGTTTGACATGGTAAGATCAAGGGTGTCATTTGTAAAACTGCCATTATGTTTTAAGGATTGAAGCTTTAGAGACTACCGCTTTTACACTGAAAAGAGCACCATCGTGATCCATTGAAATGACACCATATGAGTTATGGTTTGGGATAAAACCCGAATTGTCTTTTCTTAAATTTTGGTATGCTATGCATAAGTAAAATGTTTACAACCAAAGTCGGATGAGCACGTCTTTGTAGGTTATCCCAAAGAATTTGTTGGGAATTTCTCCATAACACCAAGGACAAAAGAGTTTGTTACTTGGAACGTCAAGTTTCTTGAGAAGGAATTTTTCGTGAAAAGATAAGTGGGAGGACAATAGAACTTTGATAAGGTTGTTGAACCTTAGCTATATGTGCTAAGTAGCACAGCGCCGGAAAGTGTCCCGGTAGCAGCCACAATGCTCATGGCTCTCGTGATTACAAAAGGTGTGATCTCGGAGATTAGAGTTCCTATAGAACCGTGTGGGTCGGTAAGAATCAAATAGTAAGATTTGATAAGCAAGTCGTTATTGTTTTGACAATGATGAACTGACTACATGCAAAGAAGCGATGATGGGCCCTGACTCCATAAAATGACTAGAAGTCATAGAATCCGTGATTGTATCCATACACAAGAAAACAAGTTTCTGAACTTGGAAGACCCTCCGGAAAGGCGTGAAGCCTATCGGTCGTGTTTGGATCTATAAAGAAATAAGACATGGATGTTTAACATCTATGAAATAGTCGACATGTCGGAAAGAAGTTTACGACAATGTTCAAGGAGTTGACTATGACAAGATTTGATCTTTCATAGCGATATATAGTCTTGACGGATTAATGTAGCAACCACTACATATAATTTGGTATATGATAGTTGAATAAACAAAACAAGGTTCTTCTAATAGAACGGTAACCTAGGACATGTACATGACATGGTCCGAAGGGTTTTGTTAATTCAAAGGGTGCTAAAAGGGCATGTAAACTTCAATAGTTGAAGTAAGCATAGCGGAGTTGGAATCTTCACCATGATGAAACTGTTAAAAGAGTTTAAATTCATCGGAGATGATGAAGATGCTTGCATTTGCAAGAAATTAAGTGGGAGCGCTGAGACATATTTCTAATACATTATGTAGAGGACATATTGTTGATTGGAAATGATGTATCTTGAATTAACACAAGTTAAGGATTTCATTAAAATAAGATTTCGATGAAAGACTTGGGCAAACCCGGAATATTAGGCATCAATATCTATATGGATAGATTAAGGCGCTAATATGGTTGTGCCAGACATACATATATGAGATATTGAAAGGGTTCAATATGGAAACAACAAGAAAGGTTCTTGCTGCATGGAAAGGATTGTATCAAGATTCAAGTGTTTCAACACTTGGTGAGTAAAATCACATGAAAATTTTGATCGATTATACCATGATATGTATATATCCAGAATGTCCTATGCTCTAAATGTTATGAGCATATACGAGAATGATTCATAAGATGATCATTGGACAATAGTAAAGATATTCTTATGAGCTTTGGAAGAACTAAGAATATATCATGTATAAGTGACAAATAGTTAAAGATAGTTCATTGTAAAGTGTTACATTGATACTAGTTTTGTCACAAGATACAAATTAAATTTATCTCAATTTAGACTATGGGTGGCACAATATAATGGAAAGGATGTTCCATGATGGATTTGGATGAGTTCCAAAGTTGAGATATTGTGACGGATACTACAACAAAAGGCTAAGTATATGACGCTATAGTAGCGACATAGGAGGGCATTTGTGTTAAGTAGTTTGTTATCAAACTAGGTGTGGTTCAAAGTGGGCTAATACTATGAAGATATATTGTGTGACAATAATATCAACATATTTTAACCCGAACAAACTAAAGGTCTCACCAGAGGACCAAATTTATATAATGCCATCTCATTTGAGAATGAGTGATGCGTAGAGACGCAAAGACATGCAAATACACACGGACCTGAAACTGTCAGATCCGGAGATTATGTTAACCACTAGCAATTGCGTATATGCAGCACCAGAAAGCCATAGGTGTTCAATAAGCAAAGTTTTTCAAACTAGATTATTGACTCTAGTGCAAGTGGGAGACTGAAGGGAATATGCCCGAGAGGCAATAATAAAGTGGTTATTATCTTATTCCATGTTTATGATAAATGTTTATTTTACATGCTATAATTGTATTGATCGGAAACATCAATACATGTGTGTTTAATAAACAAAAAGGGTTCCTAGTTATGCCTCTCTTATAGACTAGCTTGTTGATTAACAAGATGATCAAGGTTTCCTGATCATAGACATTGGATGTTGTTAATAACAAGGTCACACCATTGGTGGAATGATGTGATGAACACTCATCCGAAGTATAGCATTACGATTAAAGTCATTATGTTTATATTGCTATAACATCATACGAAGTAATCTTTATCCTTAGACCATGAGATCATGTTAATTGCTAACACCGGAAGAGTATCTTGATAACATCAAACGTCACACCGTAACAGGGTTTCTATAAAGATGGGTTCAGTGGTACGAAGGTGTTATGTTGAGGCTCATGGATCAAGAGTGGAATTTGTCAATCCCGATGACGGATAGATATACTCTAGGCC
Organism: Avena insularis; assembly: GCA_023614405.1. Classification (NCBI taxonomy): domain Eukaryota; kingdom Viridiplantae; phylum Streptophyta; class Magnoliopsida; order Poales; family Poaceae; genus Avena; species Avena insularis. Next base: position 308,267,653 of record CM042684.1, read on the forward strand.
CTCTCGGTGATATCACATTGAAATAGCTTGCAAGCAAGTGATGTGATCACTAGAATGTTATATCACGGGAACGAGAAAAGAGTGCATGTCGATAACAAGATCAAACTAGGTATGGAGATACCGATGATCGAATCTCGGACATGTAATATATCGCGAGACAAAGGGATTTAGTTACTAGCGTTAAAGGTTCTCACGATCACAGAAGTCATCGTTGAATGTGTAGGAGTCAGTATGGATCTCCAGGTCCCGCTTCTGATTATTGATCTGAGAGGGGTCTCGATCATGTCTGCATTATTCGCGAACCGTAGGGTGACACACTTAAGGGATACCGACACCATTTGGAGCAAATATGTTTCAGATAAAGATTTAAGAAAGCGCTGGAATTATTTCAATAGACACCGAAACTGTTTCGGGTGAAATTGCTGAAATTGGTTGCATGTAATATTGAAATGTTGCGGGGTTTTATGAATGTTTGTTAATTAAAGTAATTAACAAAATTCTGAATAAAACTAATAAAAGAGTTTTATTAAATGAGAGAGCATTAAATTTGGAGAAATTTAATGCATTTAAAGTGGAGACTTTAATGGAGAATGTGAAGAGGCAAATTTATGTGGAGGGGGTTACCACCACATGAATGGGGGAGGTGAAGGGTCACCTCCATGGGGCGCCGGCCATGGGTGGGGTACCCTCCCCTCCTCCTATAAAAGGCCCCCCCTCTCCTCACTTCTCTCACACACCTCCTTGTGAAGGATCTCTCTCCCTCTCTAGTATTATTTCCCCATGGTCTCGGATTAGCGAGATACATGTTCCCGGTGGCTTTATCTGGAAAGGAGTTGCTGCTTCCGCTGCTTTTCTGGAGCGAGGGACGGAGGTTGTCGGGGGTACCGAACGTGTGTGCGATCACAGATGCACCACTGCTTTGCGGTGCTGGACTTGGTGGTGCTGGAGCTGGATCTGATGGACGTGCTGGAGCCGGACCTGCCGGACTTCATCACGATCTTGAGATCGGCAAGTGTACGACTACATCAACCACGAGTTCCTACTCGTTAACAAAGCTCGTTGTCTACGAGGGTAAGTTCTTGTTTCCACCTGTTGCTTTGTACCTAGTAGATAGATCTTGGCGTGTAGTTCACACCATAGGAAATTTTTTGTTTTCTATGCTGCGGACCCAACACTTGTGTCGAATCAATAAATTGGGTTTCACTTCCCTCAAAAATACTGTGATACACCCCCTATACTTGTGGGTCATCAAGACTATTTTCTAGCGTCGTTGCCGGGGAGCATAGCTTTATTTATCAAGTCCACTTGGAATCACTATTGTTCAAGCTAAGTTTATTTTTGCCTTGTTTGCTTGTTTCTTTATCAAAAATACAAAAAAAAGTAGTTCCTACTCTAGTTGTTATTTTCGTTGGTCTGTTATTGTCTTGCTTTATCATGCTTGTTGTCAATGGTTGGTTTCTTTGAAACTAAATCTTATTGGCAAGGTGGGTTCACGGAAGATGAAAAATATTATTATAAGGAACACCGCTTGTCACAAAAAGGGAAACACTTATGGGAACAAATTGATAAATTGTATACCATTGCTAGAAACATGTGCTCTACTTATAATGTTACTTATTGATTGGATAAATCTTGTTGCTGTAGGAGGTACAAACACCTCCCTTTTCAATGTGAGTATAATGAAAATGTTACCATATCTTCTTATGCTAAAGGAAATTATGACTTTTATGATGTGGAACAAATTGAAGAATTTATTGCTTGGAAGGGTGCTTTTGAAATTGCTAGTTTGCTTGAAAATATTAATGATTCACCTTACAATTATGAGGTTTATGGTATACTTAAATTTTGCTTTGATAATTACAAGGATGAAAATGGCTATATTCTTGAATATTTTAATAGATGCTTTCCACAAGTGGAAGAGACTAATGCCTTGCAGGATCCTATGGAAGAAGAATTTGATGAAGCTGAAATCTCATTAGATGAAAAAGAGGAGGAGAGTGATGAACAAAAGGAGGAAGAATGGATTAGCTACCTATGCCTACCTTCTAATGAGAGTAACTCTTTATCCCTTACATTATTTGATTGTCCTCCATGCTTACTAAAGGAGGATGAATGTTATGTTCCCGAGGATTCTTTTGAAAGTGTTTATAATAAAGCTCTAGTGCTTGTAGATCATGAAAAGCATGCTTTATGTGATAGTTATATTGTTGAGTTTCTTCATGAGGCTACTGAAAATTATTATGAGAGAGGAAAATATGGTTGTAGAAGTTTTCATGGTATTGAAACACCTCTCTATGTGCTGAAAGTTTTGAAGTTACTCTTGTTTTATCTTCCTATGCCTGTCACTTTGTTCTTTGCGAATTTATTTGCATACACGATTCCTATGCATAGGAAGTGGGTTAGACTTAAATGTGTTTTGAATTTGCTTCTTGATGCACTCTGTTATTTCAACTCATATTTCTTATGAGAGCATCCTCTCAAACTATTATGCCTGAAAATGATAATATGTCTATTATTCTTGGGAGACCTTTTCTTAAATACTGCAGGAGCTGTTATTTATTGTAATCAAGGGAAGGTGACCTTCAATGTTAATGACAAGGAACATACTGTCTATTTCCCCAAGAAGATTGAAAGGACTTATGGTTTGAATTCAATTGGACATGTTGAAGGCATTCAAGTTGGAGAAATATATTTTCCCATACCAAGAGAAAAATTGAAACTATTATGATTGGAACCATTGCTATCAAGGTTGAGGTAACATAATCATTAGTGGAATACAAAGTTTTGTCTCATATGAAATTGTTTTGGTAACAAGACCTGATCAACCTTGTTAACAAAAGGATTTCACTGAACAAAACAATGTTTTCACCATGATTATCTCCGCTTACTTCTATTTTATCCATTTTTAGTTTTTGTTTTTGCCTAACTTAAAGGCATTAAAGAAAAGTACTTATTGGGAGATAACCCAAAAGTTTTAGATGAGTCTTGGAAGTTATTACCTCAGTAATAACCGCTCCTTATCCCTTTTATTTGCTTTTTGTGCCAAGAGTAACCTCTAATGAGAGAGAAGTAATGATTGGGAAAGTTGCTGTCCCGAAAAAAAAATTCTGTGCTTCACCGTAAAAATTTATGTAAAATCTCTGAACGTCTTTTTGAGGCGTGAATTTTTGTGCTTCTGCCCCAGGTTGTTATCTAACTTTCGTTAGTTCAACACTTTTTTATTTGAGCAACAGAAGGTCTTCGAAAAAAATCGTCTTTAACTTCTGGTCTGTTTTGACAGATTTCTGCCATTTTCTGCATTTGCTTCTTGTTGGTTCCTTTTTGAGTTCTTTTGGGGAATTGAGCTTTTTGAGGGAAGTTCTAAAGTATCTAGTGTTCTAATGGAAGTTTATCTGGTGTTAGAACTAAACCTTAAGACTTATTTATCTTGAGTGCACTAATGTTGCTAATAAAGATTGTGTAAAGTTTTGTATGAAGGAAAAATTTCAGGTGTATGGAAGGAATGGGTAATGAGATGAAGGATGGACTAAAGCTCAAGCTTGGGGATGCCACGCGTGTCACCCCAAGAAATATACAAGAAGTACAAGCGTCAAAGTGTAACGCCCCAGAATCGAGTCTATGCAGATCTTAGCATTTCCCGCCAAAACCCGCATAGAAGCGATTCAAAGACGCCCACCAGACACTTTCGTGTGGGTGGGGTTTGAGTTCAAGTAGTTACATCACAGTAGTTTACAACAGAGTCCACAAGAAATATATATATATACAACAATGACTCAACGAGTGAATAATACAAATGGTACAATTCGAAGATATAAATCTCGAAGAAAGCGAAATAGTGTCCGAGTACGGACAAGATCCAAATTGGACTAAGAGTCTTGGAGAATAACCAAGCGGTGTCCATAAACCCTGCCCAGGCCAAGCCGAAAGGGTAACCTTGCTAACATCATCGATCTCATACCTGTCAAAGCCAAAGGGGTGCTGGCAAAGGGCAAAGGAAAAAGAGAGCGGTCATTACTGAGGCCAGTACATGGTGAGGCTAGAATTCGGCGGTCCTCACCTACATAGGTATGGTGGGCTCAGCGGCAGCAAAGCTTGCACTATCTAACTTATGGATACACACTACAACTTTGGCTATTAGAGCGATATGAGAGAGAGCTACGCGGTAACAATAGTATAACACCAGGCATAACCCATCCGAAAATTTCCCCCTCGAAGACCAGTCGAGAAGTCCTCTTGCGGAACACACACGGTGGCAATTTTAGTTAAGCAGGTGTTTAGTTGATAAGGCTAATTACTAATCATATTATTAGAGGCAAAACATTAATGACGTTGTCTATGATCATGACACCGTACTCCTGAGGCGCCCATAACCGTGGACACACGGCTTCTCGAAAAGATTTACCCTGCAGGGGTGCACTACTTTACCCAAACGCATGTTCAATCCTTCAGGCAACATAATACGCGTGCCTTCCAAATCTCACAACAAGAACTGTCCCATAACTACGCGCGTATCCAGAGGAATCACCTACTATGTTTTACCCAGCCAAGAGGCACGGCCGAGCCTCAAGGTGGCACAACGTTTGAGTCTACGGCCGGTCGATGATCGGAAGATAACTTGTAGAGCTCCATCCCACCTCCGGCACGATATCCCGATTTTATGCAATGCAAGCCATGGAAGTCCACCAAAATCATATCACAACTCAACCCATGTCCGAGGACATATTATGCTTATGCACCAAATGGAAAACCAATTTTGTGACCCTCTGGATAAACGAATAGCGCCGGTAGTTGAGGGGGGGGGATCCCAGGGCCCCCCACGTTTGGTTAGAGCGATCAACTCAGAACTAGTATCGTAGAACGAACGGGTCCTAGGTCGGCTCAAGCAGTTCCCAAAGGTGGTCCCTATCGGGGCCTTATCATTAGGTGAAACCATAACCATAATCATAACCATAACCAACATCACCAATTTAATTTATCATGTTATCAACCATAACCAGATATCACGGTTCACCTGTATGAGAGCGGGCAGCAGACCTAAGCATGCACTACGACTCACAAGGACAAAGCTAGCTACTCAAACAAAGGCAATAGGATAACCATGGCAATATAGTGGAACAGGTAAATAGAGGGAACGGTACTAAAGCATCGACGATAAGAATAGCAATAGATCAAAGGAAGGAAGTAAAGACTATAAATGCAAAATAGGTAGAAGGGGGAGAATGCTGCTTTGTGGGACAAAGTTCATGTCGAAGGCTTGTCGCAACTCGCAACCACTCATTGTCCTATCTGGTGAAGAAACAAACACTAGAAGAGGCAACAGTGCAATATTTAATAATGGGGCGAAAGATCGAGCATGTTCATGATATGATGCATGGCATGGCAATATGCGGCCTAACTTAGCAATATTAAGCAGAATCAGAATCTCGGCGATTAATAGCATGGTTCAAGTTATTTAGCTATCCCGCAAATTAAATGTTGAATTAACAAAGCAAAGCATGGCATCGATTCGCTACACAAATTTATATGGAGGCAATAGGAGACTAGAATAGCCCTCATATAGACTCCATATGTAATTATTAGGTGAGTCGACCAAATGCCCCCGAATGACAGAGTATGTATGCAAGCATGTATAATTTATATGCAATAAGTTGTATATCATATTATTATAAAATAGGGGCGGATAGGGATCGCACATATGGTTCGGCAAACTTGGTTCTGAGGGTGTTCAGGTTTGGTCTTCGGACTCCGGGAAGGAGAACTTGTCGTCCCGTGACGAAGAATTTGTCGATATGTCATCTTCGTTTTTGGGTTCCGGCTTGCGGTGTCGGTGGAGAACTTGTATGGCACCGGTGAAGATCTTGGCGACAACATGGACGAAACCACAATGTGGAGCAACATGTGCACGGCGGCAGAACACAAAACAGAGCATATACACATGAACGTTTCCAGGAGGCCTTGGGGTGTTCGGACATTAGCTCGAATGCCTCGCAGATAGGATACCATAGAAAAAGCGATGAGCTCGAGGGCAAGGAAGAGAGGGCGAGGCAGAGTCTCCAGGGCGGCGCCGTCCTTGGTTGGAGTAGCGGAGATGGAGGCGTCCCGGAGGGCCACGATGACGCTACAGGCAGGGGCGATGGCCGGTGGTTCTCAGGCTCGATGAAGAGCAGGGCCACGGGGGGAGGGTGGCGACGGGCTTGCGGAGTTTGGCGGGAGGAGAACGTGAGCCGGGCGGCGTTACAGTGGCGAGAGGATGGCGGCGAGTGCGGGGCAGGTGGCGGTGTGGCGGACGCGTGGCGAAGGAGAAGCGGCAGCAGGAGGGCGAGGGGACGGCCGACGAGATCCTCTGGCTCACGGATGGAGGCGGCACGACTGAGGCCGGTGGCGCTTGGGGCCATGGTAGAGCAGAGGGAGGAGGCGCACCAGGACGGCGAGAAGGGGACGGATTCGGCAAGGCAGCAGGGCACGACCGTGCTGGAGAGACCAGGGAGCAGCGAGGCTCGAAGGAGGGTGGCGCAGGCTTGACGTAGGAGGAGGCACACGGGGCTCCGAGGCAAGGGCGATGGCGGCGCTGCGCTTGCGGACGAGGGAGAGAGACAAGGCGAGGACCTCGATCGGGATGGGTAGGTGGCTTCGCGTGGGGTGGATGGAGATGCGGTCCGACGCAGCGAGCGTGACCGTGCGTGTCACTGGGGTGTGCGGGCATCTATTGACGAGTGCATGTACCTGCCGGGTGGGGCTGCATGTACGTGAGCGTGTCGTTGGGTGCGTGCATGTGTGTGCTGCCTGATAGTTGCGTTCCTGTGTGTGGCGGCGGATGGTGGCATGTGTGGCGGTGGGGTAGGTAGGATTAGGGTAGGATCTGGTTTAGGATTAGGGTTTCGTTGCGGGGTAGTAGGTGGCTAGCTGGGCCTTTTGGCTTGGCCGGCTGCCTCCCCTTAAAAATACTTTTATTTATTTGTTTTATTTTTAAAAAGGCTTTTGCAAATAGTTTTTAGACAAATAAAAGACCTGGAAAAGACCGAGGATCTAATTTGAAATTAAAGGAGGGGACTAATTAGAAAACAAAATAGGCTTTTGGTGAAAATATTTTAGGGTAAAAATATGCATGATGTCATGATGATGCGCAAAATAAAAATAACACGCAAATCTAATTGGGAATATTTTGCCGGGCATTACAACTCGACACCACTAACAAAGGATCTCGTCCCGAGATCCAAGCAAAGACACCGGGGGGAGGGGGGTTGATGATCAGATCTTCTTGCGTTGGGTTAATGGTTGCGACACCACTAACAAGAATTCTTACTCCATCTTCAAATTGTCGACACCACCAACAAGGGCTGTTGTCACGTTGTTCGAGAGAACACTCCGGAGAAGCAAATGCGAAGTAAGAGGTCACATGGCCTCCTCTAACTTCCAAAGAAGGAGTAAGAGTCACACCATTCCACCGATTCAATGTACAAGAGCGAATGATAAGAGTAGTGGTATGGTCATGACTCCATCCCGCACTCAAAGCATTACTCTGTACATAAATAGGAGAATTGTGCAACCCGACTCTCGGAATTCAGACTGAAGATCTTTACATAAGGTATTAACAAAGAATCAGAAAGACGAGGTCACCGCAAAAGTTGCAGATCACCGGGAACATTTTAAGAGAGAGCAGGTAGAATGAAACCCAGTTGTAGCTCCACCGTTACAACAGGAAGGAAGCGAAACCCTGAAGGTAAGATGGAAACCCAACCACGAGAAATCCTAGACTTGAACAAAGGTAAGGGAGCAGGTCAAAACACGCAAAGATAAGAGGAGAAAGAATGGAGATAAGGAGTAAAATCAGAGCTAGTTAGATCTATCCAACGCATTTGTAGCAAAATAGTTTTGACACTAGACATCGGCCGTTGGCAAGGATAACCTACAGGCTGGACTAGTGGAGTATCATAAACCTTTGCTCTGATACCACTTGTAACGCCCCAGAATCGAGTCTATGCAGATCTTAGCATTTCCCGCCAAAACCTGCATAGAAGCGATTCAAAGACGCCCACCAGACACTTTCGTGTGGGTGGGGTTTGAGTTCAAGTAGTTACATCACAGTAGTTTACAACAGAGTCCACAAGAAATATATATATACAACAACGACTCAACGAGTCAAGAATACAAATGGTACAATTCGAAGATATAAATCTCGAAGAAAGCAAAATAGTGTCCGAGTATGGACAAGATCCAAACTGGACTAAGAGTCCTGGAGAATAACCAAGCGGTGCCCATAAACCCTGCCTAGGCCAAGCCGGAAGGGTAACCTTGCTAACGTCGTCGATCTCATACCTATCAAAGCCAAAGGGGTGCCGACAAAGGGCAAAGGAAAAAGAGAGCGGTCAGTACTGAGGCCAGTACACGGCGAGGCTAGAATTCGGCGGTCCTCGCCTACATAGGTATGGTGGGCTCAGCGGCAGCAAACCTTGCACTATCTAACTTATGGAGACACACTACAACTTCGGCTATTAGAGCGAGATGAGAGAGAGCTATGCGGTAACAATAGTATAACACCAGGCATAACCCATCCGAAGATTTCCCCCTCGAAGACCAGTCGAGAAGTCCTCTTGCGGAACACACACGGTGGCAATTTTAGTTAAGTAGGTGTTTAGTTGATAAGGCTAATTACTAATCATATTATTAGAGGCAAAACATTAATGGCGTTGTCTATGATCATAACACCGTACTCCTGAGATGCCCATAACCGTGGACACACGGCTTCTCGAAAAGATTTACCCTGCAGGGGTGCACTACTGTACCCAAATGCATGTTCAATCCTTCAGGCAACATAATACACGTGCCTTCCAAATCTCACAACAAGAACTGTCCCATAACTACGCGCTTATCCAGAGGTATCACCTACTATGTTTTACCCAGCCAAGAGGCACGACCGAGCCTCAAGGTGGCACATCGTTTGAGTCTACGGCCGGTCGATGATCGGAAGATAACTTGTAGAGCTCCATCCCACCTCCGGCACGGTATCCCGATTTTATGCAATGCAAGCCATGGCAGTCCAGCAAAATCATATCACAACTCAACCCATGTCCGAGGACATATTATGCGTATGCACCAAATGGAAAACCAATTTTGTGACCCTCTGGATAAACGAATAGCGCCGGTAGTTGAGGGGGGGATCCCTGGGGCCCCCACGTTTGGTTAGCGCGATCAACTCAGAACTAGTATCATAGAACGAACGGGTCCTAGGTTGGCTCAAGCAGTTCCCAAAGGTGGTCCCTGCCGGGGCCTTATCATTAGGTGAAACCATAACCATAATCATAACCATAACCAATATCACCAATTTAATTTATCATGTTATCAACCATAACCAGATATCACGGTTCACCTGTATGAGAGCGGGCAGCAGACCTAAGGATGCACTACGACTCGCAAGGACAAAGCTATCTACTCAAACAAAGGCAATAGGATAACCATGGCAATATAGTGGAGCAGGTAAATAGAGGGAACGGTACTAAAGCATCGACGATAAGGATAGCAATAGATCAAAGGAAGGAAGTAAAGACTATAAATGCAAAATAGGTAGAAGGGGGGGGGGAGAATGCTCGCCTGTGGGACAAAGTCGGTATTTGAAGTCTTGTCGCAACTCGCAACCACTCATCGTCCTATCCGGTGAAGAAACAAACACTAGAAGAGGCAACGGTGCAATATTTAATAATGGGGCGAAAGATTGAGCATGTTCATGATATGATGCATGCCATGGCAATATGCGGCCTAACTTAGCAATATTAAGCGGAATCGGAATCCCGACGATTAATAGCAGGGTTCAAGTTATGTAGCTACCCCGCAAAATAAATGTTGAATTAATAAAGCAAAGCATGGCATCGATTCGCTACACAAATTTATATGGAGGCAATAGGAGACTAGAATAACCCTCATGTAGACTCCATATGTAATTATTAGGTGAGTCGACCAAATACCCCCGAATAACAGAGTATGTATGCAAGCATGTATAATTTATATGCAACAAGTTGTATATCATATTATTATAAAATAGGGGCGGATAGGGATCGCACATATGGTTCGGCAAACTTGGTTCCGAGGGTGTTCGAGTTTGGTCTTCGGACTCCGGGAAGGAGAACTTATCGTCCCGTGACGAAGAACTTGTCGATATGTCATCTTCGTTTTTTGGGTTCCGGCTTGCGGTGTCGGTGGAGAACTTGTATGGAACCGGTGAAGATCTTGGCGACAACATGGACGAAACCACAATGTGGAGCAACATGTGCACGGCGGCAGAACACAAAACAGAGCATATACACATGAACGTTTCCAGGAGGCCTTGTGGTGTTCGGACATTAGCTCGAACGCCTCACAGACAGGATACCATAGAAAAAGGCGATGAGATCGAGGGCAAGGAAGAGAGGGCGAGGCAGAGTCTCCAGGGCGGCACCATCCTTGGTTGGAGTAGCGGAGATGGAGGCGTCCCGGAGGGCCACGGTGACGCTACAGGCAGGGGCGATGGCCGGTGGCTCTCAGGCTCGATGAAGAGCAGGGCCGCAGGAGGGAGGGTGGCAACGGGCTCGCGGATTTTGGCGGGAGGAGCTCCGGCAAGGCTCGGAGGAGGCGGCGTTCTGGTGGCGGGGCAGAGGACGGCCGACGAGGTGCAGGAACGGTGGCCGGCGTGGCGAAGCTCGAACGCGCGTGGCCGGTGGAGGGCGAGCGACGGGAGGACGGGGACAGCCGACGAGATCCTCTGGCTCACGGATAGAGGCGTCACGACTGAGGCCGGCGGCGCTTGGGGCCGTGGCAGAGCAGAGGGAGGAGGCGCACCAGGATGGCGAGCAGGGGATGGATTTGGCAAGGTAGCAGGGCACGACCGTGCTGGAGAGACCGGGGAGCAGCGAGGCTCGAAGGAGGGTGGCACAGGCTTGACGTAGGAGGAGGCACACGGGGCTCCGAGGCAAGGGCGACGGTGGCGCTGCGCTTGCGGACGAGGGAGAGAGACGAGGCGAGGACCTCGATTGGGATGGGTAGGTGGCTTCGCGTGGGGTGGATGGCGATGCGGTCCGACGCAGCGAGCGTGACCGTGCGTGTCACTGGGGTGTGTGGGCATCTATCGATGAGTGCATGTACCTGCCGGGTAGGGCTGCGTGTACATGACCGTGTCGTTGGGTGCGTTCCTGTGTGTGCTGCCTGATAGTTGTGTTCCTGTGTGTGGCGGCGGATGGTGGCATGTGTGGCGATGGGGTAGGTAGGATTAGGGTAGGATCTGGTTTAGGATTAGCGTTTCGTTGCGGGGTAGTAGGTGGCTAGCTGGGCCTTTTGGCCTGGCCGGCTGCCTTCCCTTAAAAATACTTTTATTTATTTGTTTTATTTTTAAAAAGGCTTTTGCAAATAGTTTTAGACAAATAAAAGACCCGGAAAAGACCGAGGATCTAATTTGAAATTAAAGGAGGGGACTAATTAGAAAACAAAATAGGCTTTTGGTGAAAATATTTTAGGGCAAAAATATGCATGATGTCATGATGATGCACAAAATAAAAATAACACGCAAATCTAATTGGGGATATTTTCCCGGGCATTACACAAAGCTTGGGGATGCCCAAGGCATCCCCCTCTTCCTCAATAAAAATCCCAGGTTTCTTCCAAACACTTCATTTTTTATTGTTTCATGTATAATTGTGTTGTTCTTGGAGCGTCTTCTTTTTCGTTTTCGTTTTGGTTTCTAGTTTGCATGGTTTGCTTAGTTTGCTGAATAAATTGGTTGGACCTCCTCTTTCATACATTGGTGTTAAAATAGTTTTGTTTGGTTTGGAAAAGAGTAGGAAAGCTCATGCTTAAGTGGTAAAGAGAGCTTGTTTTGACGGTGGCCTATGCTTTGTCATGCCATGCTTGATATTGTTTTGGCTTGATGCTTAGTATTCTTTGCTGTAGCATGACTTGTTATAAACAATTGAGATTGCTTAATGTGCCTTGGATGAATCATGTGTTGTTTTAGCATATTAAGGCATAGTATAGTGGTATTCTCCTTTGATGCTTTATTTGGGTTGACTTGGCACATGCTCACACCATGTTATGACTATCCCAAGTCACCATAAGCCTTTATGATCCTTTAGTTTTCAACTTGTAGTATCACCTTATGCTTTGATCAATGATGTTTTGTCGCTCTGCATGATTATGGCCATTATTGCTCTCTCGTTTGTCGCTCCCTTACTATTGCTAGCCTTCACTTTCACTGAGTATATTTTACTCATGTTTCCAACTCCCTAAAACCAAATATTTCCAAAGTGTCCACCATACCTACCTATTAGCATCATTTGTGATGGGTTCGTAGCATGGAAAACAAAAATTTTCTACCGCAAGAACGAACAAAACCCAAATCTAATCTAGATAAAAGCCAAGATCTAATCTATTAGACATGTGCAACGAGATAGATCTGTACTAACCCTCGTAGATTCGATAAGCCTTGTTCGAGATTGGATCTCGTGGTTGATGTAGTCGATCACTTGCCGATCTCAAGATCGAGTAGACGATCCTTCCGGCGCCGCGTTCCAGCAGTGCTTCCGCAGTCGGTCACACGTGCGGAGTCGAAGCAGACCTTCCTCTCCCCGTTCTAGCGAGCAGCAGAGGTAGTAGGTCTCTCCACGGAATCCCAGCAGCACGACGGCGTGGTGGTGGTGGTGGAGTAGAGAATTCTGCAGGGCTTCGCCTAAGCCAGAGCAGAGGGAAGGAGGAGGAGAGAGGCGGCTAGGGTTTGAGGATTCAAGGGGGCCAGGAGGTGGCGCCTCCACCCCTCTATTTAAAGGAGGGAGGCGCCATGGGGAGGTGGAGTCCTTGTAGGACTCCCCTCTCCCTTGGCCGGCGGATCAAGGAGGTGGGGAAGAGTCCTACTCCCTCACGAATCCTTGTCTTACCCCACAAGGATTCCTTGATCCTTTCTTGGTTTTCAAGCAAACTCCAAGAAATCTTCTAGAACCTTCCAGAACATTCCGAAACCTTCTAGAATCCCCATACAAATACTTCGGAACATTTCCTAACTTAGAAAATGATCCCCAATATATGAATCTTATTCCCCGGACAATTCCGGATCTCCTCGTGATGTCCCGGATCCAATCCGAGACTCCGAACAGCATTCGGTTTCCAACGCACATTCCATATCTACTTAAAACAACTTTGAACCTTAAGTGTGTCACCCTACGGTTCATGAATATGCAGACATGATGGAGACACCTCTCCTATCAATAACCATCAGCGGGATCTAGAGATCCATAACGGCTCCCACATACTCAACGATGACTTCGTGATCGATAGAACCATTAACATACGAAAACCAATTCCCTTTGTCACGCGATACTATACTTATCCGAGGTTTGATCGTCGGTATCTCCATACCTAGTTCTACCTCATTACTTATATGTACTCTTTACTCGTTCCATGATATGTCATCCCTTGTGACCTAGTCACATGCTTGCAAGCTAACTAGATGACATCCCACCGAGAGGGCCCAGAGCATATCTATCCGTCATATGGATGGACAAATCCCAATCTTGGTCCATGCGCTTCAACACATACTTTCAGAATACCCAATGACACCTTTATAACCACCCAGTTATGAAGCGGTGTTTGATGTCATCAAAGTACCCATTCGGTGATGGTGATTAACATAACCTCATGGTCAAAGGATTAGGTTACTATGCATTTGAAAGCTTATAGCAATACGAACTTAATGACTTGATCTTATGCTACGCTTACTATGGGTGTGTGTCCATCACATCATTCTCCTAATGATATAACCTTGTTATTAATGACATCCAATGTCCATGATCAGGAAACCATGATCATCTATTAATCAACAAGCTAGTTCAACAAGAGGCTTACTAGGGACTCTTTTATGTTTACAAAACACACAAGTATTAATGTTTCCGGTTAATACAATTATAGAATGGGATGTAAACATTTATCATAAACATAAAGATATAATAATAACCACTTTATTATTGCCTCTTGGGCATATCTCCAACAGTCTCCCACTTGCACTAGAGTCAATAATCTAGTTAAAAAATTTGTGCATTCAACGCCTATGGCTTTCTGGTGTTGTATAGACACTATTGCTAGTGGTAAACATAATCGTCGGATCTGACACTTCCAGGTCCGTGTGTATTTGCATGTTCTTGTGTCTCTTCGAATTACTCATTCTCTAATGAGATGGCATTGTATAAATTTGGTCCTTTGGTGAGACCTTTAGTTCCTTGGGATTAAATCATGTTGATACAATTGTCATACAGTGTATCTTCATAGTATTATCCCGCTATGAACCACACCTAGTTTGATAACAAACTACTTGACGCAAATGCCCTCATTTGCTGCTACACTAGTAGTCATATACTTAGCCTTTTGTTGTAGTATCTGTCACAATGTTTTAATTTTGGTACTCAACCAAATCCGTTATGGAACTTCCTTTCCATTACATTGTGTCACCCATAGTTTAAATTGAGACAAACTTAATTTGTGACAAAACTAGTATCAATGTAACAATTTACAATGAACTATTTGTCACCACTATATAAATAATATATTCTTAGTTCTTCCAAAGATCATAGGAATATCCCCACTATTGTCCAATGATCATCTTATGAGTCATTCTGGTATATGCTCATAACATTTAGAGCATAGGACATATCTAGATGTGTACATCTCAAAGAATGATTGATCAAAATATTCTTGTGATTTCACCAAGTGTCAAAACACTTGAATCTCGTGTCAACACACTTGAATCTTGATTCAGTCCTTTCCGTGCATCAAGAACCTTTCTTGTTGTTTCCATATTGCACTCATTCAACATCTTATCTATGTACATTTGGCAAAACCATATTAGCGCCTCAATCTATCCATATAGACATTGATGCCTAATTCTTGGGTTATGCCCAAGTCTTTCATCGAATGAAATTCTTAACCTGTGTCAATAAAAAATACATCATTTCTAATCAACAATATGTATTTCACATAATGTATTAGAAATATGTCTTAGCGCTCCCACTTAATTTCTTGCAAAATGCAAACATCTTCATCGTCTCTGATGAAATTAAACCTTTTAACGGTTTCATCACGGTGAAGATTCCAACTCCGTGATGCTCACTTCAACCATTGAAGTTTTGCATACTCTTTTAGCATCGTTTGAATTAACAAAACCCTTTGGATCGTGTCATGTACACGTCCTAGGTAACCATTCTATTAGAAGAACTTGTTTTGTTTGTTCAACTACCATATACCAAAATATATGTAGTGGTTGCTACATTAATCCATTTAGACTAAATATCGCTATGAAAGATCAAATCTTATCATAGTCAATTCCTTGAACATTGTCGTAAACTCTTTCCGACAAGTCGACTATTTCATAGATGTGAAACATCCATGTCTATTTCTTTATAGATCCATATACGACTGTAAGTTCTTGCACCTTTCCAGAGGGTCTTTCAAATTCAAAGCTTGATTTCTAGTGTATGGAATTACGACGGATTTTATGGCTTCAATCCACTTAACGAAGTCAGGGCCCATCATTGATTATTTGCATGTAGTCGGTTCATCATTGTCAAACAACAATGATTTAACTCTCAAATCTTGGCATTTGATTACTTACCCGACCTACTTGGTTCAATAGTAACTTAGATCTCCGTGACCACAACCTTTGAGGCACGTGAGCCATGAGCATTGTTGCTGCCTCCGGGACACTTACCGATGCTGCGCAACTCAGCACATATTAGCCAAGGTTCAACAACCTTGTCCAAGTTCTATTGTCCTCCCACTTGACTTTTCACCAAAAATTCCTTCTCAAGAAACTCGACATTCTAAGCGACAAACACTTTTGTCTTCGGTGTTATGGAGGAATACCCAATGGTTATTCGAAATAACCTACAAAGACATGCTCATCCGACTTTGGTTGTAAACACTTTACTTATGCCTAGCATACCAAAAATTTAAGAAAGGACAACCTGGGTTTTATCCCAAACCATGACTTATATGGTGTCATTTCAACGGATCACGATGGAGCTCTTTTCAGTGTAAAAGCGGTAGTCACTAAAGCTTTAATCTTTAAAATATAATGGTAGTTTTATAAATGACACCTTTGATCTTATCATGTCAAGCAAGGTTTCATTACATATCTTGAACACTCCATACTCCTATGGTGTTTTGGGAAATGCAAATCCATGGAATGATTCCTCAAATCTTAGGTGTTTTGCTAAACTTGTAACTCAAACATCTTTCTTTATGATCCAATCATAAACTTTTTTATTTTCTTGTTACAATAATTTTCCACTTCATCTTGAAAGTCTTTGAACATTTTCAAATGTTTCATACTTCTTCCTTATTGAGTAAGTATATACATATACTCACTCAAATCTTCGGAGAAAGCATATGAAGTTGAAATCCATCGCCCACGACTACACATAATGAACTATATACATCAATATGTACAAATTCCATTCAGTTAGTCGTCCGTTCCTCGTTTGGCCTACGAACGGAGTTTTAATTATCTCCAGGAAAGTATCACAAGCGCCATTTGATCAAAATCTAGGACTCCAAAAATCCATCAACATGGAGTTTCTTCATGTATCCCTTTCAATATAATTTAAACAGCGATGTCACTTCGCAAGTGATCTTTCAATCATTTGTCTTGCGACATTTTAGCATTAGTTTTATGGTCGTTATTTCTCCAACCAGACTTGTATATCATCCATCTATTATGGAATACGGTAATTATTTGAACAACCTTTTGTCGTCATAATAACTGATCAAAATAACAATTATCGAAACAAATCTTGAAGGCAAGCTTTGATGTTAACGAGCAACACAACAACCCTTTGTTTGTTTTCAATGAACATCATCACATATTCTCTTGCTAGTTACTTAGGCCATTGTAGTTCATGAATTGTGTTGTCCTGTATGACACTTCATACCAACCAATTCAGTATCCAATACAGCAGAACTACATTGTTTAACAAGCAAGAAATGCAGCCATAACATGTATCTTCTATATACCTAAGTTGGAGATCTCCAATATTTTCTTTTCTGCCAAATATTTTATAGATTCTCTTTCAACAATTCCTTTTCTTTTAAAAGAATCTATCAACATCAATAGTGGTGTCATTCACATGACACATAGTACAAAGTGTGTATAGTCAAATACTAATACCTTTGGACTTGCACTTTGAAGTGGATCACCTTCATCAAATGTTTGGCATTCTTTCAAAAATCCATTCTTTAGTAATCTTTTAGTGTAGTAAACATTTTACTTACATCTTCTATTCATCCTTATCATGACAACTTTCATGATCAAGCTGTTATAGCTTATAAAGGTGAATTGCGAGTGTAATGTTTCTTTTCCAAAACCTTTTGGAGGATTAGGACGACTGGCGTCTCCAACCTTCACAAATTCTCATCAAATATGAGGACGTATACTCTATCATGTTGTAACCAACACATTGTTTTAGATATCGCAATACCTTTCACA
The DNA here is from genome assembly GCA_023614405.1 of Avena insularis. Taxonomy (NCBI): domain Eukaryota; kingdom Viridiplantae; phylum Streptophyta; class Magnoliopsida; order Poales; family Poaceae; genus Avena; species Avena insularis. The sequence continues at coordinate 308,285,141 of CM042684.1, forward strand.
TATGATGGTTTCTGAAACATTGCTTTCAGCTCTTAGATAAACTTGATATTAAAAACAATCTTTTGAGTATCAAGAATCATGGAGGCAAACATGATACATTAGATACTAACACTGGAATTGTTACTCTTGATTTAATACTGTTTATTAAACTTCAAAGAGTAAACGGAGTTTGCTGAAGGTTTGCAACAAGACTTTTAAACTTTAGATTGACACTCAAAACAATACGATACCAGTTCATAAAGAAAATATCCAGAATTTCTATAGTTCCACTATCTCAACTATAACTAAGCGTAAGGTGCTGAACGGATGCCAATGACTACAACAAACTATGCAAATTCACTTTGATTGTGTTTATGATAAATTGAGTTCGACTAATCCAAATTACAAATGAACTCCCACTCAAAACAACATCCCTCCAGTTGTTTTAGTGATTACACGAACCAAATCCACTACACCAAGTCCGATCATCATGTGAGATTATGTAGCTTTAAAGGCGACCAATCAACATGTTCATCATATCATCCATATGACTCATGCTTTACCTTTCGGTATTCCATGTTCCGAGACCATGTCTGTACATGCTAGGCTCGTCAAGGTTAACCTTAGTATCCGCATGTGCAAATCTGGCTTGCACCCGTCGTATGCACACGTAGAATCTATCACACCCGATCATCACGAGATGCTTCGAAACGACGAGTCTTAGCAATGGTGCCTACTAAGGACGAACACTTTATTACTTGATATTTAGTGAGAGGGATCATCTTATAATGCTACCGTCGCGATCTAAGCAATACAAGATTCATAAAGGATTAACATCACATGCAATTCATAATATGTGATATGATATGGTCTTTCTTCTTGTGCCTTTGATCTCCATCTCCAAAGCATGGACATGATCTCCATCATCACCAGCGTGGCGTCAAGGTCCGTGGCGCCGCTTCATGGTTGTCCATCACCAACAACAACTATTACAACTACTTGGAATAAAGCTATTACATGATGAATAGACACGCAGGTCTTAAACAAAATTTAAAGACAACCATTAGGCTCCTACCGGTTGCCATATTACAATAAGGATCATTGCATCCATCAAATATAATCACAATCACATAATGGCCATATCACATCACAAAACCCCTGCAAAAACAAGTTAGACGCCTCTAATTTTCTTTGCATGTTTTACGTGGATTGGGGCTTTCGAATAAGAACGGATCTTACCTACGAAACTGAACCACAACGTTGATACAAGTGCTATCAAGTGCAAAGTGTAGATTTGATCTATACTATGATGGGAGAGACAGACACCCGCAAAGCCAATTGTACAATACGAGTTGCACGTCAACTGTGGAGCAAGTCTCATGTGCGATGACATGTAAGGTTAGCCCGGGACGCTTCATCCCACCATCCCGCAAGATGCAAAGTACACCAAAAGCAAAAAGATAGCACGAGCATCAATGCCAACAAAACCATTGTGTTCTACTCGTGCAACAGATCTATGCATAGACACGGCTCTGATACCACTGATGGGTTCGTAGCATGGAAAACAAAAAATTTCTACCGCAAGAACAAACAAAACCCAGATCTAATCTAGATAAAAGCCAAGATCTAATCTATTAGACATGTGCAATGAGATAGATCTGTACTAACCCTCGTAGATTCGATAAGCCTTGTTCAAGATCGGATCTCGTGGTTGATGTAGTCAATCACTTGCCGATCTCAAGATCGAGTAGACGATCCTTCTGGCGCCGCGTTCCGGCAGCGCTTCATGATCGGTCACTGCGTGTCGAAGCAGACCTTCCTCTCCCTGTTCCAGCGAGCAACGGAGGTAGTAGATCTCTCCACGGAATCCCAGCAGCACGACGGCGTGGTGGTGGTGGTGGAGTAGAGAATTCTGCAGGGCTTCGCCTAAGCCAGAGCAGAGGGAAGGAGGAGGAGAGAGGCGGCTAGGGTTTGAGGATTCAAGGGGGCCAGGAGGTGGCGCCTCCACCCCTCTATTTAAAGGAGGGAGGCGCCATGGGGAGGTGGAGTCCTTGTAGGACTCCCCTCTCCTTTGGCTGGCGGATCAAGGAGGTGGGGAAGAGTCCTACTCCCTCACGAATCCTTGTCTTACCCCACAAGGATTCCTTGATCCTTTCTTGGTTTTCAAGCAAACTCCAAGAAATCTTCTAGAACCTTCCGGAACATTCCGAAACCTTCTAGAATCCCCATAAAATACTTCGGAACATTTCCTAACTGAGAAAATGATCCCCAATATATGAATCTTATTCCTCGGACAATTCCGGATCTCCTCGTGATGTCCCGGATCCAATTCGAGACTCCGAACAACATTTGGTTTCCAACACACATTCCATATCTACTTAAAACAACTTCGAACCTTAAGTGTGTCACCCTACGGTTCGTGAATATGCAGACATGATGGAGACACCTCTCCTATCAATAACCATCAGCGGGATCTGGAGATCCATAACGGCTCCCACATACTCAACGATGACTTCGTGATCGATAGAACCATTAACATACGGAAACCAATTCCCTTTGTCATGCGATACTATACTTATCCGAGGTTTGATCGTCGGTATCTCCATACCTAGTTCTACCTCGTTACTAATAAGTACTCTTTACTCGTTCCATGATATGTCATCCCTTGTGACCTAGTCACATGCTTGCAAGCTAACTAGATGACATCCCATCGAGAGGGCCCAGAGCATATCTATCCGTCATATGGATGGACAAATCCCAATCTTGGTCCATGCGCTTCAACACATACTTTCAGAATACCCAATGACACCTTTATAACCACGCAGTTACGAAGCGGTGTTTGATGTCATCAAAGTACCCATCAGGTGATGGTGATTAACATAACCTCATGGTCGAAGGATTAGGTTACTATGCATTTGAAAGCTTATAGCAATACAAACTTAATGACTTGATCTTATGCTATGCTTACTATGGGTGTGTGTCCATCACATCATTCTCCTAATGATATAACCTTGTTATTAATGACATCTAATGTCCATGATCAGGAAACCATGATCATCTATTAATCAACAAGCTAGTTCAACAAGAGGCTTACTAGGGACTCTTTTATGTTTACAAAACACACAAGTATTAATGTTTCCGGTTAATACAATTATAGCTTGGGATGTAAACATTTATCATAAACATAAAGATATAATAATAACCACTTTATTATTGCCTCTTGGGCATATCTCCAACAATTTGCTATTTCCATGCATATTCATTATGCCTTGTTTTCTTTCGAATAAAATGTTTGCTTGTTATAAGAAAGTTAGTTAGTAAAGCTCTCACGAACTTGATGGCACACTTTATTTTCTTGCACTTAATAAACCTGAACCATTGCGTCCTTCTTTGTTGCGTATATGCTTGCGCTTTATGAGTTGAAGTTAGCAGAACCATGTATCATGGGGACCGCTTTCAACGCTTCGTAGGTACTTTGTACCTAGTTGATATCATGTTCTTTTGCTTATGGATCCCGGCGGTGTGAAATAAAAGTGGAACTTGTAAGATCATGGAGTTTGTATGTATGTTAGAGAAACGCCTGGGCCACTAGCCTAAGCCGTGCCTAATCATGGTGGAAACTTGCAGCATAACCATAATGAGCATTCTATGAAGCATCCTCAATAAAAATCTACGCACATAGTAAATAAAAAGATCACTGAGATGCTCATTGTCTGCTTGCCTTGTCATTTTGATTATGGGATAGCTCCTGTATCATGTGCAAGGGGTACCCCGTTGGCGGTTCTCTATGATACGTATATACTTACAATGACAAGAGCTTACTTGTGACTGAAGTTGAGTAGCATGAGGATCGGTCTTCGTAAGTAAGGGGCATGAGACTTCGATTTATATCTTGTCAAGCATATCCTCTTAGTTGTGTCACTTTAACCTTAACCACTTAAAGATGCTTATGATAGGGCAATGAGAGCTCAAAGCTAACGAGTATCATACTTTCAGCATTTGGAATCCTTTCAAACTTTTCAAAACCTGTTCATTTCCTTGTTGAGTCTCCACACATTCTATGAGCACTTTCTTGAGAGCATAGTGGCCATTCTTACTTCTATGTGCATTGTCCCAAGACTTGTTGATTGATGCATACCTTGATATTTCTTGCTTTAAACTATTTGTATCTAGTCAGTCTTGTAAACTTTGAAGGTGTCCTATGCATTTATATTTGCTACTCTAAGAGGGACAAGCTGAATGCCACTATGCTATGTTTTCTTTATGTGAAACAAACAAACATCTTGCAAGGCATTGTTATTCATGAATCTTTTGTTTGTGCCTTTTCATGTTGCATCATAGTTTCTTTGTCTTATTGCTAGAACTTTGTCTTTCATGTTATGATTGAAGTACTATGATCCCAGCTTTGAATGTTTTACAAGTACTTTGGTCAAGTCTTTGATGGTGCATGTCACCTCAAAAATTATTCTTTCTTTTTATCACTTACCTACTCGAGGACGAGCAGGAGTTAAGCTTGGGGATGTTGATACATTGCAAATGTATCTATAATTTTTGATGCTCCATGCTTGGTTTTATCCACACTTTGGAGTACTTTTCATATGATTTCTTGGACTAACCTATTAACAAGAGCCACAAAGTTACTGTTTTCTGCTGTTTTTAGTTCCAGGAAAGTCAGAAAATGAATATTCTTGGAATTGGACGGGACAAAAGCCAAAGTGCCTATTTTTCCAGAAGACTCCAGGAGCCAGAATACGAGATGGCGGAGGGCCAGGGGCTGGCCACACCCCCCCAGGCGCGGGCTGGTCCTGGCCGCGCCAGGGCATGGTGTGGTGGCCCTAGGCACCCCCACGGTCTCCCTCTTCGCCTATAAGAAGCCTTCTAACCTAAAAACTTCGGGGGGGGGGGGGGTCGACGTTTTTCCAGAAAAAGTTCTGCAGCGCCGCCACCACCGAAGGGGAGATTCGGGGGACAGAAAGTCTCTGTTCCGGCACCCTGCCGGGACGGGGAAGTGCCCTCGGAGCCATCTCCATCGATCTCCACCATCATCTCCATCGACCATCCATGTTTCCCCCATCTATGAGTGAGTAATCCCTCGCTGTAGGCTATGGGGATGGTAGGGATTGGATGAGATCGTTCATGTAATGGCATCAGATTGTTAGGGCATGGTGCCTAGTATCTTTTATTAGTGCTTTATGACTTTGTTGCGACTTGTTGTGCTTAATGCTTGTCACTAGGGCCCGAGTGCCATGATTTCAGATCTGAACATGGTATTCCATTATGATAGTATTGTTTATGCTCTTACCTGCAAGTTGTACACACACGTTGTTATTCGGAACCTATGGCCCCGAAGTGACAGAAATCGGGATAACCGGAAGGGAATGGCTTTGATGTGAGGATCACATGTGTTCATGGAGTGTTAATGCTTTGCTCCGGTGCTCTATTAAAAGGAGCACCTTAATTGCCAGTAGTTCCGTAGAGGCCCCGCTGCAAACGGGCTGGCAGGATAAAAGATGTTGTGCAAGTTCTCATTGCAAGCACGTATGACTATATATGGAACACATGCCTAGGATTGTCTAGTACTTGGATGCTTTATCTTATTTATCTGCAATTGCCCTATGCTCTGATTGCTATGTGAATTGTCTTATCCATGCAACGCCCGTCCATCCAGCCCTATGCCTACCGCACTCGAATCCTACTATTTACTGCTTTTGTTACTGCTGTCCTTGCTTTACTACTGCTGCTACTTTGCTATTCCTATCGAAAACTCATTATCTTGATAAACCTTTGTGAGCAAGATTGTTTCAGTGCATTGAATTGACAACTCAGTTGTTAAGGCTTATAAATATTCTTTGGCTCCCCTTGTGTCGAATCAATAAATTGGGTTTCACTTCCCTCAGAAATACTGCGATACACCCCCTATACTTGTGGGTCATTAGGAAGCTAAGAAATGTCTTAAGGAGAAGGGAATTAAAGCTGCAGATGTCAAGAATTTACCTCCTATAGAAGAATTATGTAACCCTATCCCCTACTCATCCACTATTGAGGTACACTCTCTCCAACACTTTGATGAAGGTGATATCCCTTACTCTAAACCTCCTGATCAATGCTTAGAAGAATTCGATATCTTTATTGTTAAGCAAGATAATTTTAATAAAAGGGTGCAAAATCATCTAATGGAAAATTCTAGAGCTATTGTTGAGTTAAAAGATATTGTGGAAAGAACCTCTAATGATGTTAAAATGATAGTCAAACACTTTCAAATGGTTCAAACTCAAATAGATCAACTCATTAAAGTGCAAAAAGACTTGCTAGTTAATGCTGCCAAAGAAAAACACGCTTATGAGATTAGAACTAGAAGTGGTGCTGCTACCCAGGATCATCTATCTCCTAAGGGGCATCCCAAAAGAATTGAGCAGGATTGTCAACAAGCTGAAAATAGTGGCTCTACTCGTAAGAAAAGGAAAAACAAACATAAAACTGTTGTAGAACCCCCTGAACCTGCTATAGATCGCAATAGTATATCTGTCTCTAATGCTGAAACTGAAAGTGGTAATGAACAAAATGATGTTCCTGATAAAGAAAAAGTTGAAGAAGAACCTGAAAACCACACTAAGAATACTAAATACACTAAAGAAGATTTTGTTGCTAAGAAACATGGTAGTGAAAGGGAGCCTTGGGTCCAAAAAACCTATGCCTTTCCCTAATAAGAAACACAAGTCAAAGAAAGATGAACACTATAATAAGTTCTATGAGTGGGTGAAACCTTTATTCTTGCAAATTCCTTTGACTGATGCTATTAAATTGCCTCCTTACTCAAAGTATATGAAGGATATTGTATCGAATAAAAGGAAGATCCCTAATGAAGAAATTTCTACTTTGCTTGCCAATTACTCCTTTAATGGTAAGGTTCCTAAGAAACTTGGAGGCCCAGGGATTCCAACTATCCCTTGCTCTATTAAGAATAGTTATGTTAGAACTGCTTTGTGTGATTTGGGAGCTGGAGTTAGTGTTATGCCTTTCTCTCTCTATAAGAGACTTCAACTTGAAAAACTGATACCAACTGATATATCTTTGCAAATGGCTGATAAATCTACCACTATTCATGTTGGTATATGTGAGGATGTACCTGTTCAAGTGGCTCATAATTGCTTGATATTAACTGATTTTGTTGTGCTTGAAATGCCTGAAGATGATAATATGTCTATTATTCTTGGGAGACCTTTTCTTAATACTGCAGGAGCTGTTATTAATTGTAATCAAGGAAAGGTGACCTTTAATGTTAATGTCAGGGGGATGATCCCCGGGCACCCCACCCGAATAAGAAACAGGACAGTCGGATCTCTTCCGGCTGACCAGATGCAGCCGGACAGGGTAGGACGAGCCGGCTACCACCCAGTAGCCGGATCATGAAGAGGCAGCCGGATACAACGACATAGCCGGATCCAATCAGAGGGACAGGACGACGTGCGTATCAGTGCACGGTACGCCCTGTACGACGACAAGACGGGCAACCACCCGCCCATACCGAAGACTTGGCATGGTTGACGCGGGAACAGTGGCCTGTGCTGACGACGGGCTCGCACGACGTCCACTGTGCCTACGACAGCCATACCGCTCATACACCGATGTGACATACCATGCCGCATCAGATATGACTAGTCGGCTAGGACCACTGTGGGGCCCACCGGTCGGATTAGCTGTGAGACCCTTGCCTCTCTTCCTATATAAGGAGAGGGAGGGCCTCAGTAGAAAGGGTTGGTCTCAGTTCATTTAAAGCAGTAGCTAAAGAATACAGCTCAAGGAGCACTTGTAGTTCGTGTATTCCACATAGTCAGATCCGGCAAGAGTAGGGGCTTTACCTCACCACGAGGGCCCCGAACCTAGGTACTTCTTGCGTCCCGCTACGCTCGCTCGTATCCAATCTCGCCTGCGGACGCCATCGATAGCTTTCCTGCTAGTCCCCACACCTCTATCTAACCTTTTTAGGTACTGCCGTTCCCAATACAACGACAGTTAATGACAAGGAACATACTGTCTATTTGCCCAAGAAGATTGAAAGGACTTATGGTTTGAATTCAATTGAACATGTTGAGGGCATTCAAGTTGGAGAAATATATTGTCCCATACCAAGAGAAAAATTTGAAACTATTATGATTGGGACCATTGCTATCAAAGTTGAGGTAACATAATCATTAGTGGAATACAAAGTTTTGTTTCATATAAAATTGTTTTGGTGACAAGACCTGGTCAACCTTGTTAACAAAAGGATTTCATTGAACAAAATAATGTTTTCACTATGATTATCTCCGCTTACTTCTATTCTATCCATTTTAGTTTTTGCTTTCGTTTAGTTTACCTTTCTTGTGCTAGTTGTTTGCATTTTAGAGTGTCTTAGAACTTCTATAGATTTTGTTTTGTTTTGCATTACATCATTCCAAAAAAATCTTTTTCTGTCAGAAAATAATTCATCTATACCTGAAAAATGCCCAAAAATAAAGTGTCTCGAAAAATTCCAAAAAATTTATATTAAATTTTTACGTGAAAAAAGGGGCAGAGGAGTGCTTGGAAGGTACCAGGGGGACCCACCAGGCAGGCACACCACCTGGTGGCGCGGCCTTCCCTGGGTGGCGCCATGCCATGGTGTGGGCCACCCCCGGCCCTCCACTCACTCTCTCACTTGCCACTTTCTTCTCTCTCCCGAGTAAGCTCCAGTTCATTGCTCAAAATCGCGTTCTTGCTGTGCTTGCTCTCGATTTTTTGATCTCCTTGCTCAGCCCATCTTTGTTGCTGAAATTTGGAGCATTTGTTCTTCGGTATGTGACTCCTTCGCTTGTCCAAGTAGATTTGTGTTTAGTGGATTATATCTTGAGTATTTTGCTGTTGTAGGTGACAGGTTATGAGAGCTTGTAAGCTTGTTTGATGCTTAGAGATATAGTTTTGATGCATGTTTAGGCCTCTTATAAGTCCCTATGAGTAGTACCCTTCATTATATTCAGTTTGCAATCACTTGTTTAATAGGTGTTTAAATTTCAGAATAGAAGATGAATGAGCATCAACTAAACCAACATGAACTATGGGTGCCTAAGGTTATGAAGGTCCACCGGGAGGAGGAAGTTTTTCCTTCCATTTATCCATGCTCTGAGTTCATGAGAGCTGCAGGAATTCTCCAAGATTTCCACATTTTGGTTTCTAATGCAGGATTGGAACACTTTTTGGAAGATGAACCTTGTCAATTTGTGAAGATAACCATGTCTATGGTGCAGGACTTTCAATTTAGTTACTCTCTACCTAACCCCATGGTCCACTACAAAATTTACAATATTGCTGTCAACCTTTCTCTCGATGACTTTTGTGCAGCTATTAAGTACCTCAGTGGGGATCATGTGGAAGGATTAAAGAGCGACCTGCACCACTCATGGATTTATACGCAGAAATTTGCCAAGGGAGCAGCTTCTGAAGGAGAGTGGAAAAATCTGTAACATTCATCTCCCCTCCATTCGCTATTTTGCCTACTTTGTTGCCAAGTGTGTTCTTGCTAGAAAAACTGCCAATAAGTTATCTTCTTATGATCTAGCATTCATCTTTGCTGCTCTTAAACGAGATAGGTCTTACAACTTGGGTGCTTTGATAGATTTCTGTCTTGCTGCTAACCGCGAGAAAGGTGGAATTTGTGGGGGCCTCATTTCCTCTCGTTTAATAGCATTGCATGGTTTAGTGCCCCATTATCTAGACCTATAGTTTCCCGTAGAAAGGCTTGATCTTAATTCCATGATACAGCATAAATTTGTTTCCTTGTGGGCTAGTTTGAGTGAGTTGTCTTATGAAATAACCTTTCTCAAAGGTGGTTGGAGAAGGAGCAAGTCCGAGCGTGTTGTTCTTTTGCCTGCACCTGTTTTGTTTAACCTTGATAACATGGTAGGATGGTCTCTCATGGAGGAGGAGTTTGATACGTATTTGGGAGATCTCTCTCAGCAGGAGCAGGATACTAGAAGGGAGGTCACGGATGATTCGGTCCAGCCCTAGAATGAGGGGGAGTCTTCATATCAGCAGCCTGCTTCTGATTGGGGAGCTTCTTCTTCTTCCCACGGGCCCAACTACGATCATTCTTATCATGACCTGCCTGCTTGGAACCATTATTCACACATGGATTGATACCCACTTAGGCTAAAAGCCTAAGCTTGGGGGGAGGTACGCCGACATCGCACTCATCTCCATATCATTTTGCGTCGGTACTTTGTATATTCATGTTTCGTTCTCTTTTTAGTTTTAGTTTTTTCTTTGCTTTTGCTTTCTAAAACACAAAAAGACCAAAAATATTTCTGTTGTTTCTCTTTGGTTTGCTTCTTCTTCGTTTTGCCTTGGTTTGCTTTTCCCTTTTTGTTTTGTTTGAACTATTCAAAAAACCCAAAAAGATTTTGCTTTGCTTGTTCTTCCTTTTTGGTTCTTGCTTTAAAAATTCGAAAACACCAAAAATATTTGTTGTTCTTCTTTGGCTTTGTGAGTTTGTTGCAGGGTTCAACAGTCCTTAGTGGGATTTGGTTTCATATTATTATTCAAGCCACACAAGTGAAGGGCAATAATGAGGATTAATGACAACTTGAGGTGTGGTAAGAGGCTGGTAATGAACTCTATTTGTTTTCATTTGTGTACATATACTCATCATTGCGGGCATGCTTAGTCTGTTCATGTAGGGTGTATGTTATTTATGGATGCTTAGTAGTTCTTGCTTTCATATGATTAGTTCCAGCTTGCTAATAGTTTGCAGCATGTCTTATGAATGTTTGCTTGCATTACTCTATTCATAACTTGGTATGACACCATGGTATCCTCCTCTGAATGTTTCATTTGAATTGACTTGGCACATGCTCACGCATGCATATGACTGAAATAATCAGTTGAGCCTCAATGAATTATTTTGCCTTGCGGGTTTTGAATCACTTTCATGCCATGATTAGTCCTGTTTTGTTGCAAGCATGATTATGACAGCTATTGCTCTCTCGTTTGTCGCTCCCTTACTATTGCTAGCCTTCACTTTCACTGAGTATGTTTTACTCATGTTTCCAACTCCCTAAAACCAAATATTGCCAAAGAGTCCACCATACCTACCTATTAGTATCATTTGCTATTTCCGTGCATATTCAATATGCCTTGTTTTCTTCCGAATAAAATGTTTGCTTGTTATGAGAAAGTTAGTTAGTAAAGCTCTCACGAACTTGATGGCACACTTTATTTTCTACACTTAATAAACCTGAACCATTGTGACTGTCCATGAAAGTTATATGCTTGCAAATTATAGGATGGGATTAGCAGAACCGTGCTGTCACGGGGAACGCTTTCAACACCTGTAAATATATACCCAGTTGATACCATGCTCTTTTGTTTGCGGATGTCGTCGGTGTGAAATAAAAGGGGAGCCTGTAAGTCCATGGAGTTATGTATGTGTGTTAGAGAAACGCCTGGGCCGCCGGTCTAATCCATGCCGTCATGGTGGAAACTTGCAGCGTAACCATAATGGTATCTATGAAGCATTCTTCTTATAAAAAAAGAGAGAGATAGCTATTGAGAAAAAGAAAAAAAAAGAGATTTGAGAAAAGAGGAAAGAGAGAAAAAAGCACCATTTTCCCATGGTAAATAAGAAGATTGCTGTGATACTCATTGTCTGCTTGCCTTGTCATTTTGATATGGGGATTCTTCCGTATCATCGGGCAAGGGGTACCCGTTAATGGTTCTCTATGATACGCACGTATTTACGATGACAAGAACTTACAGGTAACTAAAGTTGAGTAGCATGAGGAGCGGCCCTCGTACTCAAGGGACATGGGATTTCCAGTTTATAGTCTGTCAAGCATATAACTCAGGCTGGACCTCACTTTCACCTTAACCATATTAAAGATGCTTATGATAGGGGTAATGAGAGCTCAAAGCTAATGAGTACCATACTTTCAGCATTTGGAAGTGTAACTACCTCGGTGAATTACGCTCTAAGTTGCATGCCTGGATGAGCGAAAGTGGTTAAAATAGTACGGTGGGGCCCAGGGGCCACTCACAGGTAGACCTTTCGGCCGTCCTAACCACTTCCAGAACATCAGGACAAGAACGAAGCGTGTCGGCAAGCGAAGGATCAACTACATACACAAGTGAGTATGTATGCAAGCCACCATACAACAGTTTTCAGAGCCATTCCATCTAAAAGAAATAGAAATATTGCAATTCCATACGGCAAGATCCATATATCCTAGATAGAGATAATAGTTTAGGATAGCTCCTCATACATCAAACATCAGAGTATCAGGCGGAAGTGGAAAACAAGATCCGAGTACAGATAAGAAGCAAATCGGCATAAGATGCCACATAAATAAACACATCCCGCCCAGAGATCTCACGGATCCCCATCCCTGGAATCTCTACACCGAGTGATCGTTGCCAACATCATCCGTCTCCTCCACCCAAAGATCCGCCTTATGAGTACACATTCATCTGAATCAAACAATTTATCGTGTGAGACCCTAGGGGTACTCAGCAAGTCTTTATGCCTCTAAAGGGGACATAACCTGGGGTGACGCAATTGCAGCAAAAGATAATATCTAACAAATCTATAGATACTCGCTAACCATCCTCCTAACCAATGATAGACGGATGTCAATTAATTAGTAATGACAGTTATAACAGTATAATTAACAGATCCATCCTCCTTCTCGCTTACCAACGAGAAAGCGGACGAACAACCCATCCATTGGCAGTTTTATTAACCATTCCATGAGGATTGCACTATTTACTAGTCAAGTACTTAGTCAAATTAAAAGCGGTACTTTAGTTATACTTGTCTATGATCGAGAAACTGTGCTCCAAGTCGTCCATAACCGCGGACACGGCTTTCAGAAAGATTTACCCTGCAGGGGTGCACAAATAGCAACACACTCGATCAATCTCGGAAAAACCAACTCAAAACCCAACGAGGCATTCACGACAAAGCGATCACAGGATTCAGAAATATTTCAGGAGGCCACCCCATTAAGCTACCCGCAACGAAGTTGGCCGGCTCCGAGACGGACCCAAGGTTTGCGTCAATGGCTGTAAACGACTGGGAACCTGAAAGTGTGACTGGGCTTGTCGATACCGCGAAAACACTCCGCATCCAAAATAGTACAGGTGCTCCTCGCACAATCTTAAATAAAGCAGTAAAGCATGGCATGAGTACAGGATAGTAATAAAGCCCCAAACTACTTTGTGGCCCCAAGAAATAAGAATGAATCAAGCTCTAGCTCAGGGGGGTCCATAAGGCCTCCCGGATGTGGATAGTGCGAATAGTCAAGGAATAGGAATTAAGTACTCGGGGTCCTACGGGACACAAGTGAGCATGAAAAGCCAAATAGCAGATATTGCCCACCGGTGCCTCTTTCATTAGTTATCCCATTACTACTCAGGTTAAGTTGTTTAGGTACCTCGTTATCCATCAGACACTCACATACCCTACACATGCAGTTCTACGACTCGCATGGCTCAAACAACTCCTGTAGTAATGGAGGAACAAGCTTCAGTGGGGTTTAAAAGTAAAGGCTATGCAGTACTTGGGATTCAATTTAATGCAATCGCGACTCAATGATGCAAGAATAAGATAGAGGCAATAGGTGTTATATGTATGCAAGCATGTGGTAGTGCTTGCCTGGCAACTCAGTTGAAGCGAGAGAAGGATCTGGGTAGTGCTCCTGGGATTCCTGATATATCCCCAGCTCGGCGTCTATTTGAAGAAGAGCCAAACAAACAAGGGCCAACATAAATAAAGTGCACAAGCATATGAATTAAAATGCGACAAGCAACAAGCATGCCATGATGAATGATGCATAATTTACATGGCAATAATGTAGCAAGGCATGGGTGAGGTGTGGGGTACAAGAATAAAGCATTTTATTGAGTTTTAGTCATGTTTTGCTCCCATATAAGTTGATGTACACTTAATATTTATATGATGCATGCTGCAATTTAGAACATGGAATACATAGTTAGAACGGGCTCGTCGCGCTGATCGATTTAGACATATTATTTGTCGAATTTGGAGTTGTAGAATTAAAGTTATTAATTAATTAAGAAAAGGACATTTTGTTATGATTTCAATCATCTCGAAAAATTTAAAGTGTTCAAATAATATTTTGAATGGCATATTTGAAATCCTCACATTTTTCTGATTTCAAAACATATATCATTTGTATTATTTGGGTTTCTAATTTAAAAGTTATTAAAAACAGATTTAGATTTGAATTTAAACATTTCTGAAATTGTTTTTATTTAAACAGATAAACCGGAGACTTTTTATACCCAGCCTCAGTTAGCCACGGTCGCTGACGGGTGGGGCCGCTGCTGACTGGGCGAAAACAACGCGCAGGAACTTTTTGCACCGCGAGCTAAGCTAACCAATGGGACTGGCAGGTGGGGACAGTGGCCTCATGGTCCATCAAGGCCGCCAGCCGGTGGGCGACACGTGGCGGATCCGGGGGACTGCGGGTTGAGGGTTACAAAAATCCGGGGGCCTTTTTGCGAAACTGCCACGGGAGGCTGTCTAGTGGGCCTGGGTACTGCGGGTTGAGGCAAAAGGTGTGTGGGGGGTTATTTGCAAACTGCGCACGCTACTGTTTTTCTTCTCAGGTATGTCGACGGGTCGGTGCTTGACAGACTGACGTGGCGCAGGGGGGGGGGAATCGATCCCGTGACCTGGGCGTGCGCGCAGAGGCCGGAACCAAGTCGAGGGTGAGGGTTGTCGAGGAGACGACACGCTGCCAGCTAGGTAAGCGCTTATGGCGATGACGTGCCGAAGCTCATGCTCGCTGGCGCACAGAGAGTGTTCGGCACAAAGTCTGGCGATACCAGAAGGTTACAGCGAGGCATAGGATGTCAGAGAGGATCAAGGGCTCACCACGGAGAGTACGGTGGTGACGGATCGGGCCGGGGAGAAGCAGGACGACGACGAAGCAGACGGCCGACGAAGCTAGGGTTTCGGGCGGCGTCGTGGGTGTGCAAGGGTTCTGGGCCTCCTTCTCCTCGCTGCTGGGCACAGGGGCGACGCAGAGGTTCAGCTTGTTCTTCCTCGACACCCAACGCCACGCCCGCCGCCGTGTAACATCAAGAGGAGGTGGATGCCGATGGTGAGGCTGACAAGGGAGGAGATAGTGGCAGGGAAGGGTTGGGGCTATGGCGCGCGGCCAGGGGTAGATCTAGGCACGACAGAGGAGACGTGGGGGAGGAGATAAAGTAGAAGGGGGAGGGGAGACGCCGTGGGAGGCTCGGGGTGGAAAAGGTGGTGTGGTGGCCACCTTTTCTCCATCATGCTCACGTGCTCGAGCTGGGCTCGGCCCGGGGTGGGGTGGCAGTGGGGACGGGCGGTCGAGAGGCTGCGGGTGAGGGGCCTAGCTGGCAGAGGGAAAGGGAGAGGAACCGAGAGGGGGTGAGGCTAGGCATGGTAGAGCATGGGAGGCTCGGGCTAGGGTTAGGTTAGAGGGGGTGGTTTGGTTTGGAGTAGGGAGATGGGAGGCTTGGCCTGGTGGGGTTCCTGTGCAGCGAGAGAAAGAGAGAGGGCCGAGAGGTGAGATGCTCGGCTAGGTCTAGGGCTAGAGAGAAAAAGGGAGAGAGAGGGTAGGGGTAGGATCTTAGGGTTTTGGGGTTTTCTCTTGATCAAAACAAGCTCAAGCAAGGAAAGGTGGTGGACAAGAGGGAAGGGTGTCTAGGGTTTTGGTATGGTCACACATGAACATGCATGGAAGCATACACAAGTGAGGGTGATGAGAGTGGAGGCAAGATAGATTAGAGTGGAGGTTTCACATGATCTTGCATGAGATGAAGAAGATGTGGTGAGGTGAGGATCTTAATGCACATGGCAAGGAACAAAGATCAAGGTGAGAAGGTTGAGAGAAAAAGAGAGCTCCAAAAGAGGAGATCCACTCAAAAACAAAGGAAAGTCCCAAGGAGAAGAGATGGTGGAGATTTGCATGGCCCATGCATGAATAGTAGATTCCATGTTTAATTTGTGAAAACAAAATAAACCCCATGGCATTTATTCATATGCATTCCAAAATATGGAGTAAGGCCAAGCTAAAAGAATTTAAAAGAAGGTCCCATGTGGAGTAGATGGAGATGATCATATTTGAATATATTTGGGACTTGCTAGTGTATATACTCCACTAGATGTTTAATAGTCTCAATAATATTCCAACATGAGCATACATTCATAATAATCCATATGGAAACTAGAAAAAGGGGGTTCCACTCTCATAGCATGCAAAGGTGGCTCCACATATTAATAATGTGAAAACAACATGATGCTAGTGTGAGGGCATGTGGAGTTAGAAGTGGATCCATCCCAACCCACATGAGCTAGATTAAATGCCAAAAGAAAAGTATAGCTCATGGGATGGTGGAATTATAAGGTGGTGTCAAAGAAAGGTGATGGAGTTGAATAAAAGATATGCCCCCAACTCAACTTGGGCATCAAGCATTTATCAAGAACCAAATACAATATATCAAGAGGCAAAAACAATTACTAATGCATATGGGAGAAGAACCAAATGGAAAAGGGTTTTATATGATGCTCAAATGCAAGGTGGCATGATGACATGAGCATGATAAAATTATGATTCAACAATTATATGTAGGAAGTAGCAATTACATTACTAGACCAAGTAGCATTACATATGTTAGACAGATGGGATGCTACAGGAAGCCTTTCAAACTATTCAAAACCTTTTCATTTCCTTGTTGAGTCTCCACTTATTCTATGAGAACTTCCTTGAGAGCATAGTTGTCATTCTTTGTGCTTGTCTCATTACTTGATTATTTGTGTTATGACTTTGATGCTTGTATCTTTGATATCTTTACTTCTAGTCTTCACGTGAACTTTAGAGGTGCCTTGGCATTCACAATAAAAAGGCAAGCGAGATACCACTCTATCATACCTTGTTATGAGCATTGTAATGTTGCTTATGTTTATGTTTCAGGCTACTTATTATTTTTGAGTTGGAATCTCTTCATAGCTTGCAATGCCTATTAAGTAAACTTAGTTGCATACTCTTTATTATTAATTGTCTAAGTAGTTGATCACATGCTGAGAATGTATACATCATATGAAGAAAATGTGTTCGTGAAAGTTCTTTTATCGCACTCAGTTTTCAACCGAATTGCTTGAGGACAAGCAATAAGCTAAGCTTGGGGGGAGTTGATACGCCCAAAACATATCTACTTTCCCGGACACTTTTGCTATTGTTTCTCCTCTAAACTTGTGTGATTTGGATGCAACTAACACGGACTGACGTTGTTTTCAGCAGAATTGCCTTGGTGTCTACTTTTTGTGCAGAAAATCAACTATCAGGAAAAATCCTGGAAAATATGCCAAAACTCCTATTTCACCAGAAGACTCCCAGAGCCAGAATACGAGACGGAGGGGGGCTGGGCCCAGGCCACATCACCTGTCCACGCGGGCTAGGCCTGGCTGCGCCAGGGGGTGTTCTGGCCGCCCCAGACACCCCCTCGGTCTCCCTCTTCACCTATAAGAAGCCTTCTGACCTACAAACTCTAGGGAGTTCGACGTTTTTCCAGAAGGAGTTCCGCTCCATCGCCACCACCAGATTCCACGAAACAGCACCAGAAACTCCGTTCTGGCACCCTGCCAGGACGGGGAATTGGAGGAGATCATCGCCATCATCATCATCACCATCGCTTCTCCATCGACCATCCATGTTTCCCCCATCTATGAGTGAGTAATCCCCCGTTGTAGGCTATGGGGATGGTAGGGATTGGATGAGATCATTCATGTAATGGCATCATATTGTTAGGGCATGGTTCCTAGTATCTTCTATTAGTGCTTTATGACTTTGTTGCGACTTGTTATGCTTAATGCTTGTCACTAGGCCCCGAGTGCCATGATTTCAGATCTGAACATGTTATTGATTCATTATGATAGTATTGTTTATGGTCTTATCTGCAAGTTGTATACACACGTTGTTATCCGGAACCAATGGCCCCGAAGTGACAGAAATCGGGAGAACCGGAGGGAATGGCTTTGATGTGAGGATCACATGTGTTCATGGAGTGTTAATTCTTTGCTCCGGTGCTCTATTAAAAGGAGCACCTTAATTGCCAGTAGTTCCCTTGAGGCCCCACTGCAAACGGGCTGGCAGGACAAAAGATATTGTACAAGTTCTCATTGCGAGCACGTATGACTATATATGGAACACATGCCTAGGATTATCTAGTACTTGGATGCTTTATCTTATTTATCTGCAATTGTCCTATGTTCTGATTGCTATGTGAATTGTCTTGTCCATGCCACGCCCGTCCATCCATCCCTATGCCTACGACACTCGAATCCTACTGTTTACTGCTATTGTTACTGTTGTCTTTACTTTACTACTGCTGCTACTTTACTATTAGTACTACAAAACTATTGCTACTGATAAACTGCTATGAGCAAGATTGTTTCTAGGTGCAGCTGAATTGACAACTCACCCTCAGGGAGATCACGCGAGTGGGGGACGTTACACATGGACGAACAACCGAGTCGACCTCATCCGGAGTGTGCTGGATAGGGTCCTTGTCTCGGTTGATTGGGAGTTGGCATACCCTCTGTGCTCGCTGTTGCGCACGATCACGAGGATTGGGTCAGACCACTGTCCCCTCTTGCTCTCCACTATGGCGGGCTACCTCTGAGATTGAACCGTTTCCACTGTGAGAACTTCTGGCTCCAGCAGCCAGGGTTTGTGGAGATTGTCCGATCAAAGTGGGAAGTGGCGGCTACCTTCGCCCTCAGGCTATGCACGACTATAGATGCCTGGCACTTTTGTGCGATGATGGCATGATAGTTCATGCAGGGGGTGGGGGCCAACCTGGGTGCGGACCTGAAGCGCAGAAAAGGTGACCTCCTGTATACCTTACAGGCTCTAGATCAGACGGCAGATGATGGTGGTCTGTCAGCTGAGGAGTGGCTACAGTGGTATGCACTAGAAGACTCCCTTATGGAGATTTACCGAGGCGAGGAGACGTTCTGGTGCCAGCGGAGTCACCAGAACTGGCTCCTTAAAGGGGATGCGAACACGACCTACTTCCATGCCATTGCAAATGGACGACGTAGGAAGTGCTCCATCCCCTGCCTCTGGGAGGATGGTCGACTCCTAGAGGAGGCCAGGGATATATCCTCCCATATTTACTCCTTCTATAAGGAGCTTTTCTCGACGGCACCCCGCACAGGGGTGGCATTAGCAGTAGACTTTTGGCCAGTAGGGGCCATGGTCTCTGACGATGAGAATGCTGAGCTCATGCTCCCATTCCTGCCAGTAGAGGTGCATCAGGCCATCATGGAGATGAAGGCCAACTCTGCACCTGGACCTGATGGCCTTTCGGTTATTTTCTTCCAGAAGTTCTGCGGTAAAGTACAAGGGCCATTATGCCAATGTTCTAGGAGTTGTATGTTGGGACCCTTGTGATGGAGCGCATAAACTTTGGCGTGATCACCGTGATCCCCAAGATTGTGGGGGCCACGGATATACGCCAGTTCAGGCCGACCACTGTAATAAATGTGGTCCAAAGGATCATCTCCAAGTTATGCACGCGTAGGCTGGCCCCAGTGATAGAGTGGATGACGCACCCATACCAGTCCGCCTTCCTGAAAGGAAGATATATCCACGATGGGATTCTGGCGCTTCATGAAATTCTTCATGAAGTGAAAGTGAGACACTAGAGGGGCGTCTTTCTGAAGCTATATCTCTAGAAGGCATATGACAAGCTAGGATGGGCCTTTCTACGCGAGGTCCTCCAACATCGAGGACTTGATGATCGCATGATAGGTTGGATCATGCAGATCGTCATGAGTGGGAACACGGCTATAAACATAAATGGCAAGGTGGGCCCCTACTTCAAACCCTCGTGCGGGGTTAGACAAGGGGACCTGATCTCGCCAATCCCGTTTAATGCCATGGTCGATGCACTAGCGGAAATCTTGGAGAAGGCCAAGAATTCCGGCCACATCTCGGGTGTGGTAGGTCACCTCATCCCATGAGGGGGTGTGACCCACCTCCAATATGCAGATGATACTATGATCATGGTGGAGGGATCAGAAAGGATATTATTAACCTAAAATTCCCGCTCCTTTGTTTTGATGCCATGTCGGGCCTCAAGATCAACTTTGATAAGAGTGAAGTGATGGTGTTGGGTTACTCCAGGGCAGATCGGTAGAGGATCGCGGATAACCTGAACTGCCGGTTGGTGGTTTTCCCTCTAAACTACCTAGGGATGCCAGTGAGGGACACGAGGATCCTAATCAGGGGCCTAGATCCCCTTATGGGTCGGGTTAAGGCGAAATATGAACCTTGGAAAGGGAGGTTCACCTCCAAAGGGAACAAGACCATCCTTATCGACTCGTGCCTCTCCAGCCTCCCCATGTATATGATGGGGCTATACCTCCTCCAGGAAGGGGTTCATGCTGACTTCGATAAGGAGCTCTCCCGGTTCTTTTAGATGGCCAATGATGGCCACAAAAAGTACCATATGGTTAAATGGGCTGACATCCGCACCTCCAAAGATCTAGGGGGGCTTAGGTATCCTCTCCTCCCATCACATGAATGTGGCGTTGATGCTCAAATGGGTGTGGAGGATTCTGAAGGATGATGGAGGCCTCTGGTTGTAGTTAATAAAAGCTAAGTACCTCTGGGGACGGCCGTTGCTGGCTTGTGAATGTCGGGAGAGGTCTCAGTTTTGGAGAGCCATCCAGGACATCAAGCTAGCAATACGGAAAGGGCTATCCATCTCCATATGTGGATGGACACCCTATTTTGGCTGGACCCATGGCGCGGAGACCGCCCTCTGCGTCACGAGGTTCCCGAGTTGTTTGCGATCTGTACAGACCCCATGATCCTAGTAGCGGAGGCTTGATAGGGCGGGGATTAGCAGGTTGCATTTTGGCGGAACCTTGGTGAGGCCGAGACGGTATCATGGGATGGGATGAGGGATAGCCTCCCACTGTCCCTGGCTTAGACCCTAGATGCTCAGTCTTGGAGCCTGGCCCCCTCGGGGATCTTTTCGGTTGGTTCGACATACATGGTCCTGTTTAGTGGGCCTTCTCTGTCGTGGGTCGCTCTGCTCTGGAAGGCCCCTCTGCCCCCGAAGCTTAAAATATTCGTTTGGCAGTTGTTGTGTGACCAACTACCCTCGGGTGTGGAGGTGGCCAAGCGGCATGGCCCTGGCAAGGGCCTATTCCCTCTTTGTGCGGTCTCGGAATCAGGCACACATAACTTCTTCACCTGTCCCGTTGCTCGCTTCCTATGAAACTTCACCCATGAGGCCCTGGGGCCTGCGTGGCAGGCTTCAGACCTGGGAGAGTTCCTGGAAGCCGCCACAAACCATATCGGTAGGAGGAGACGCCTCTTCTGGTTGGTGTTTGCGATGATGACCTGGACTCTATGGAACATACGGAATTGTTGAGTAGATATTTGTGTATAGTACATTAGCGATTAGGCCCTCCTCTATTTTATGTCTGAGGGTATGGAGGCCTCCCATTGTACCTATATATACGTGCGGTTCGCACCACAGTAATAAAATGTGTGTTACAACTCCTCTACATGGTATCAGATTCCCCTCGACCCTAACCCTAGCCGCCGCCGTGCCACCTCCCCCGTGCGCCGTCGCTGCCCCACCTCGCGCCGCCGCCGCAGCTTCTACCGCGCCGCCACGCCTTCCCTCTCCCGTGCGCTGCCGCCATGTCGTCCCTCTCCTCCGCCAATCCCTTCGACGGCTCCACCGACTCCTCCGACGGCACCGCTCTGCTAACCCTCGCGGTCATGCGCGAGGTCCACATCGCTGAGCACATCCCCGTCAAGCTCTCCGTCGCCGAGAAGAACCATCATGCCTAGAGGACGTACTTCTACCTCCTCTTCCACGAGTACCACCTGCGCGATCACGTCGATGGCTCCGTCGATCTATTCAACAGCCGTGACCCTGATTGGCTCGCCATCGGCGCCACCATCATCCGCTGGCTCTTCCTCACCATCTCGCCGGACATCTTCAAGACCGTCGTCCACGAGGGCGATGATGCTCGCACGGTGTGGATGAAGATTAACGGGTCTTCACCGATAACAAGCTCTAGCGGATCGTGTTCCTGCAGCAGGAACTCTTCGGCTCGCCTCAGAACGACCAGACCCTGGACGCCTACTGCCTGCTCCTCAAGGCGATCTCCGATGAGCTCCAGGATCTCGGCTTCACGATCGGGGCAGATCTACTCCTCTCCACCCTCATCACCGGCCTCAACGAAGATCTCGGCAACGCCGCCTCCAACCTCACCCTCATGGCCGAGCCCACCTTCGAGCGTGCTGTCGCTTACTTTCGTCTCGAAGATCGCCGCTTGAAGAACCTCCGTACCCGCGCCATCCACACTGCCTTTGCTGCCGGGTACCGCGCCCCGGCCCCCGCACCTTTCCAGTAGCCGCCGTGATCCCAGCGCCCGCGGCACCCTTCACCGCACCCTTCCAGCAGCCGCTGCAGCAGCGCAACGACGACGGCCGTCGTCGTCGCGGTGGTGGCCGTAACAACGGCGACGGTAATGGCGGCGTGAACGGTGGTGGTGGCGGTGGCGGTAACGGTGGCAACCAGCAGCCGACACCTTCATGGAGTGGTGGCCACAACCCGTGGACGGGGGTCGTCCGTGCCTACACCATGCCGGTGCCACGTCCTCCCGTCCCCGGACTACTTGGGTCGCACCCCCGACTCATCAGGCTCTCTTCGCTGTGACACCACCTTACGCCCCGGTCTACAATGCCGCCCCGGCCTACAACACCGCTCCACCGACCTACACTCTGGCGTTCGGTGGCACCTCGACCTACACACCTCAGCAGCCGGCATGGGATCCGGCTCTCTTCGCCGCGCTCCAGCAGGCGCCTGCGCCTGGCTCCTACGCCAGTGGTGGCGATTGGTTCATGGACACGGGCGCATCGTCTCACATGGCCGCTCACCCGGGTAACCTCTGTCATTCCTTTCCCACTTCCACCGAGTCTCGCATCATCATCGGTAACGGCACTGGTCTTCCTATTTCTCACATTGGTTCTGCTAATTTTCCCTCTTCTTCCAAACCACTGTCTCTAAATAATGTCATTGTTTCTCCCCATCTTATTTAGAATTTGGTCTCTGTTAAAACTCTTTCTCGTGACAATTCTGTAACTGTGGAATTTGACGCTTCTGGTTTTTCTGTTAAGGACGCCCGTACCCGGATGGTACTCCATCGATGTGAGAGCCCCGACGACCTCTACCCGGTCTAGGCGTCTTCCACTCCCGGCGCCGGTCCTCGTGCTTTCTCCGCTGGCGTCGATCTTTGGCATGCTCGTCTTGGACATCCTAGTGCCAACACGCTCCATCAAATAATGAGGGATTTTTCGTTTTTTTATAATAAAAAGGCTACGCATAGTTGTGAAGCTTGTCGTGTCGGCAAACATGTTCCTCTTCCTTTTAGCAATTCTTCCACAGTTGCGTTTTTTCTGTTTGAATTAATTCATAGTGATGTATGGACCTCTCCCATTCCAAGTAACCCTGGTTTTATTTACTACTTAGTCATTCTCGATGATTTCTCTCACTTTGTGTGGACGTTTCCTCTTCACAAAAATTCTGATGTCGCCACCACTCTCACCTCCTTTTACGCCTATGTGTCTACCCAGTTCGGTCGTCCTATACATGCCTTATAAACTGACAATAGAAAAGAATTTGACAATCTTGTCGTCCGCACTCTCCTTTCTTCTTATGGCACTATTTTCCATCTAACATGTCCGTATACCTCGCAGCAAAACAGCCGTGCCGAGCGCGTCCTTCGCACCCTCAACGACTTTGTATGCACCCTTCTCTTCCACGGTCACGTTCCACCTACCTTCTAGCCCGACGCCTTAGCCACCTCCACCCTCCTCGTCAACCTCCGACCATGTCATACTCGCTGGAACTATGCGCCACACCACCTCCTCTTTGGTTCTCCTCCCTCCTACGATGGCCTACAGATTTTTGGTTGTCATTGTTATCCCAGTGTTGTCGCCACCGCTCCTCATAAACTCGCTCCACGCTCCATCCCGTGTGTCTTCCTCGGTTACCCGGCTAACACTAAAGGCTATCGCTACTACGACCATGTATCCCATCGGGTCATCACCTCGAGACACGTTTACTTTGATGCGTGGTGCTTCCCTTTTGCACAAGAACGGGTGGTGTCTTCCTCTCCTTCAACGGATGCTTCCCCGCGGCGCCGTGCACCACTTGGTGCACCTCCTCCAGTCACATCGACCCCGCCCTCGAGCTCGGGCGCCATCTCGCCGACTCCGTCGTTGTCGCCCTTGAGCCCTCGCTCGGGTGCCGACCCGCCTGCCGCACCCTCGAGCCCTAGCTCGGGTGTCGCACCGTCGACCCCACCCGCGTCATCGACACCACCCGCGTCGTCGTCGAGCACTAGCTCGGGCGCTGTTCCGTCATCCCCAGCTGCTGCACCCTCGAGTCATAGCTCGGGTGCCGCCCTGCCGACATCGCCTGCGTCGCCCTCGAGCTTTAGCTCGAGCGCCGCTCCATCGATCACATCACCCTCGAGTGGACACTCGGGTGATGCCGCGCCTGCCCCTCTGGGTCCGGTCACCCGCGCACGCGCTGGCGTCTTCCGCCCATCGGCGCGGTACCCTGCGGACTCATACATCTGCAACGCCGCGGCAGCTCCGTCGCCGCCTCCGCCACCTCCGGCGCCATCTCCACTACCCGCCTCGGCTCGGGAGGCTCTTTGCGACCCACTGTGGCTTGCAGCCATGCAGGACTGAGTTCGACGCCCTCTAGCGCAACCAGACGTGGCAGCTCGTTCCTCGACCATGCCATGCTAACATCATCACCGGCAAGTGGGTATTCAAGCACAAGTTTCATCCGGATGGCACCCTCGATCGACACAAGGCGCGATGGGTCGTTCGTGGCTTTCGTCAGCGCGCCGGTGTTGACTTCGCCGAGACCTGTGCCCCCGTGGTCAAGCCCGGCACCATCCGCACCGTGCTCCAGCTCGCCGTGTCTCGCGGATGGCCTGTTCACCAGATGGACGTCTCCAACGCCTTCCTTCATGGTCATCTTGAGGAGCAAGTGTTCTGCCAGCAACCCACCGGCTTCGTCGACTCAGCTCATCCGGATCATGTGTGCCTGCTTTCGTGCTCATTATACGGGCTCAAGCAGGCGCCTCGCGCATGGTACCAGCGCATCGCAGCGTTTCTTCATCAACTCGGCTTCTGCTCCACACGCTCCGATGCCTCGCTGTTCGTCTACCATATGGGAGACGCCATGGCGTACCTGCTGCTCTATGTTGACGACATCATCCTGACAGCCAGCACCTCTACACTCTTGCAGCAGCTCACCGACCGCCTTCGTGTTGAGTTCACGCTCAAGGACTTGGGGCCTCTACACTACTTTCTCGGCATCGAGGTTGTGCGCTGACCGGATGGCTTCTTTCTTCATCAGAAGAAGCACGCTCACGAGCTACTCGACCGTGCTGGGATGCTTAACTGCAGCCCCGTCTCCACTCCTGTTGACATGAAGGCCAAGCTCTCTGCCACAGATGGCTCTCCTGCGCCGGACGCCTCACTCTACCGGTCCATTGTTGGTGCGCTTCAGTACCTCACTCTCACTAGACCGGAGCTCCAGTATGCTGTTCAGCAGGTGTGTCTTCACATGCATGCTCCCCGTGATGCTCATTGGACTTCAGTCAAGTGGATTCTCCGCTACATCCGAGGCACTCTGGATCTTGGTCTCTTGATGCTTGCTTCTGCGGACACAGACATCATCGCCTATTTGGACACGGACTGGGCCGGCTGCCCCGACATGCGGCGCTCCACTTCGGGGTACTGCGTCTACCTTGGACCCTCGCTCATCTCGTGGTCGTCCAAGCGGCAGCCCACGGTCTCTCGCTCTAGCACCGAGGCGGAGTA
Organism: Avena insularis; assembly: GCA_023614405.1. Taxonomy (NCBI): domain Eukaryota; kingdom Viridiplantae; phylum Streptophyta; class Magnoliopsida; order Poales; family Poaceae; genus Avena; species Avena insularis. The sequence continues at coordinate 308,311,066 of CM042684.1, forward strand.
TCGGGCTGTTGCTAATGCTGTCGCTGAGTGCTCTTGGTTTCGACAGCTACTTCAAGAGCTCTCATGTCCTGTCGACAAGGCCACCGTGGTCTACTGTGATAACGTCTCCGCCGTGTATCTCTCCGCCAACCCCGTCCACCATCGCCGGACGAAGCATATCGAGCTCGACATTCACTTTGTTCGCGAACAGGTTGCTCTTGGTCGCATACGTGTATTACACGTACCCACCTCATAGCACTTCGCGGATATCATGACCAAAAGATTGCCTACGGCGTCTTTTGAGAAGTTTCGATCCAGCCTTTGCGTCCGCTCGGCCGACGCTTCGACCGCGGGGGGGTGTTGAGTAGATATTTGTGTATAGTACATTAGCGATTAGGCCCCTCCTCTATTTTATGTCTGAGGGGATGGAGGCCTCCCACCTATATATACGTGCGGTTCGCACCACAGTAATAAAACGTGTGTTACAACTTCTCTACAGGAATAAGATGATCATGTCTTTCTACGTCGTGCCTCTGACTTGATCTTCAATTTTTTGGCTTTTTTGCAGCAGTGGTACCCACTGTGTAGACATCACGATAGGGAGCGGCTGGACGAGATGTTGGAGCACCTGATCACGGCGGCCCGCCGACTTGCTACTCCGTCTGGCCGCTGAGGGCTTCCCCTAGAGGTAGCTGAGCTTTGTATCTGGGTATGTGCGTGCTTGTGCCTGTTCTAGGCCTAGCCTCGTACTCGTTGGGTGGTGCATCTTGTGCGTGTTGTGTTGTGCGTGTGGACCTCTTTGTCGTTGGATTGTTGGACTGTACTGAATCTTGTACGGATGTTACTTTATTTATAAAGCTGGGCTTGAGCCTGTTTCGAGGGGGAAACGGTAAAAGATAGCCCGAACAGGCACAAATTACCGACGGTGTGAAAGTCCTCTGTCCAGTCTTAGAGGAAAGAAAAACAAGACATAGGTAAACTATGTCCTCCTTATGAACCGCAGGAGCTCTGGCCTTCCTGTTTTCGAGATTGTTTGACCAAGTCTGTGCACTGTATGGTGGACACGCGCATGTCAAACCGGCAGCAGCGGAGCAGGAGCCCAAGGGATTGACCATAACGAACGCCCATTTTTTCTAATCCACGTTGACATTTGGTACGACCGACCTGTGATCAAACATCTCCATGGCATGTAACCGCTCTGGAGTGCAGTTGCAGTATCCTGGCTTCCCGAGGACGCAATAAGGTTACTGTATCATTTTAGCAGTACCAAGCCGACCATTTCAGTGCCCATGTGACGCCTGTACAAAGATGGCTTTCTCAGGGGCGTCTGGAAAGAAGGAACAGACCAGAGACGTGGCTTAGAGAGCATGTGAAATGTGAAGTTATTTAGGGCTGTAAACAGAAAACTTGTGGCCGAGGTTTGAGTTATCTCCTGCGCGTGGTGTTTGAATGGGTTAACCAACCATGTCAGCAAATTATAAATGGTAAAGAATAGATTAACGCAGCCCCAATATGTGGAAAGAGGGTCAGCTAAGAACTGGTTGATGGACCAGATGGGTGTGCTCGTGACTCGTGACCAGAGGGTCAGCTGAAGAATGGTATAGAGAAGTTGTGCCTGCGTAGCGTATGTGCTTTGCAAGAGCAGTCGCAAAAGAGAAGTTTTTTTTTGTTTAGGAGGAAAGACACAGAAAAAAAAGGTGTGGACTGGGCATTTCATGGGCTTAATTCGAACTTATCTAGTGCTGCTCTACATTAAGCGCAATATATAGTTGAAGTAAGGCCCAGTACGAAACTCCCAACACTGTAGAGAAACTTGTTTTCCCTTGAAAAAATGTACAGTAGAGGACACGGCATGATTTCAGATGTATATCCATACGACTGTTTAGTACTCCCTTCCTTTTAAAATATAAAATGTTTTAGATTTATGGAAGAGATGTATCTAGATCTCTTTTAATGTGTAGATTTACTTTAAATCTTCATAAACATACGCACTAAAAGCATTGACGGACCTACAGGGCATACCCTGTGGCCTGGCCGTTCTATACCTTATATTAGTACTCCGGGAAAATAGCTAATCGATTTTGTACATAACTGCCTAGCTTGAGCCGTGCGTGCTGCGCCTAGTAGGAAAAAAACAAGACCTGATCGATCGATTACAACTGCTCAGCTCAATCTCATACGTGGATACGCCCTTCGACCCCTCCGTATCGATCAGATCGACTACTCCGTGTCGCCGCCACCGCGCATCAGCCAACCAGGTAAGGAGGAGCCAGAACCTGATCGGGACCGTGACGTGGACGACGACATGCCGGGAGGTTACATCGAGGCCGGCACGCGGCTTGCCGCAATGCCCTGAGGTCGAACACGGGTTCGTCTTTCCTCCTTTGCCGGCTGCGGCGAGGTTTCCTTGACGCTGGCATACCGCGCGAGGTTGAACTGGTGTTCAACCTTCCTCTTTAGCTGGCCGCCGCGGCCCACGGCCACGATACCATTCTAATCATCCCCCGCAAGAGCTTAGGTAATTATCGAGCTAAGTAGTTTATTTTTTAAAGTTATAGCTTCATATATATCATCTTGGGATGAAATAGTTAAATAAAAATAAATTGTGAACATATATTATATATTCCTGATTTTCCGTGTTAATTATTTCATTAAAGAGATTATATCATCTGTTGCCGTTAACTATGATTCTATCATCGCATATGCATTTTGTTATTAGTATGGTGTTTTAAATATTTGTAAGGTTATTTCTGCTACTTTCCAACTTTATATTTCAGTTGCATATTATTTTATTGCTTCTGTACCGTATTACAGTATAATTTTAGAACTATTTATTGAATGGGATAAACATGTTTTTCAAAATAGCCATTAAAATTTTGATGCGGCATACCCATTGTTAAAATCCTAGTTCCGCCACTGACTAAAAGGAATTTAGATACACTAATTTTACAAAACTAAAATATTTTATATTTTAAAACTGAGAGAGTAATTAAGCTAAGCTGGTGATAGAGAACACAGCTGATCAGGACGGAACACGGATATGTCACTTTACACACCTTCATTCAAGTACGTTGCTGTTAGGGCGCTCGCATCAAATTTTGAAGTCGATCGGTGCGAACGAAGATCGACCTGGCCATGACCTCGGTCGTGGTGGGATGTGTGAGAGAGAAAATCTACGTGCCACTTTACTGCAGCGAGTTACGAGTTACGGTGACCTATCATATCATTGCATGATATAGTATACCATAGTTGTTAACATAATATCAATAAAACATCATTCTACTACTATTACATCTCTCAGAGTTATACAACAGAAATATCACGGATCTGAAATACGAATTTACATTATATAACACATTACAAAAGATTCAAAAATCCTTCTCGACACAACGAGGATTCTAATCTACAAAAGAGAACCAGAAATAGCAACTCGAAGTCTATTCTAAAAATACCACTATAATATACATATCTATGGCATACGATTGCTGCTAAAACAATGCTCTACAGAAGTAGATTCTGGTTTATAGAGAATTATTTGTACTCTACTCTTCATCTTCTATTGTGTGGTCTCTAATGTAGACATCTTCTCCATTGATCTCAACTAAATATCTTTAACTCTTCATAGTAGTTCACCTTCTAGGTTTGCCATTGATTGCTACTGAATCTAGAAAGGGTTAAAAAAGCTATGGTGGAGTACGAGCGTACTCAGCAAGTTCACTAAAAAGGAGTGTTTGATGCACTAGCTATAACCACAGACTAAAGGTCGTAGGTTATACAGGTTTTCGTAAACATTTCTTCAAAGGTTGCTTTTATTCTGAAAAGTTATGTTCGTCGGTCTTCACAAGTTGATTAGAACTTCATGGAGTTTCTTTTCTGCAGCGTTCACAGCTCCTTACCGGAACAGGGAGTTACATGCCACACTTTTTTACACTATGCAGAGGTTTGTTGCTTTACTCATGAGAGATCCTTATCCATGTTACACTTTCGAACGGCCAACCCATTCACACTTTCTTGGTATGAGGCCCGGTATAAGGACCCAAGCCAATCACTGCCCTTCTTCGTGACCCCACGTGATAACACGACCCTCCAAGCAGGAATACCTCTGTTAACCCCCATGTAGACAGATATAACTCTTGTAATCCCTTGAAGACTTTGTAAGCAGATCATATCCCTAGTAGCCCCCACTAAAGTGGCAGACCTACCTCCGACAGCCCCTCATAGATGATCTAGACACCAGTATCCCGGGACACTGAGGGGCCCTACCCATGTTCTGGATCCTCGTAAGGAATATACAGCTCACGATAAGGTCGTCCATTGGCACACGAAAGAAAGAAAATACAACTGACTTCCCCAAAGCCATTGTAGATCTCATGGTTGATGCGTATTATACGAAAAAGAATCACTGGCGACATTTGTTGATAAATCCTGGATGCTATATTCCTGAACAATGGTAATTCCATTGCCAGTCATAATAGATTAACTAATCACCTAGGATCAGTAACCAATAGTTCAAGTCAATTATAAAAATAGTATTTCCCGCCATCCTTTTTTGAAATGCAGGTAATAACAATAATAGATTGTAAATACTTGATAGAAAATAACTGACGAGGGTTTAACTCATCAATGCCCATTGTTATGGACTTAGGTTTTGGAGAAGAAGGGAGCGCTGGAGACATCTATCGGCTAGCAAACAAGCGCACATGGGACTCGAAGATTTACCCAGGTTCAGGCCTCGTAGAGGTCCCTACTCCTGCTTGTCTGCTCGTGAAATTATCAAGGGAATCGAAGATTACAATGGTGCACAGATGCAATCTGGCGAGGGTTGTGGAAACTAGGGTTGCGTGTGTGTCCTCCTCGCCGCCCCCTCCTAGCCTTTATATAGATAGGCTAGGTCTTGGGTAGCAGGTCTAGTCGGTTACAAGTTAGGGTTTTCCTCTTTGAACTTTCTATCTTTAGCTTCTTCTTGTTCTTCAAGCAATCGAGAGTCCGTAGGTTACTCGAGTTCTTCATTTGGGCCTTGGCGACACCGTGGGCCTCTACTGTATTTAGGCTGTATATACCGAGCTCGAGTACCTGTAGGGTATACCCATGTCAGTAGCCCCCGAGTGTCCAATGGAATCACAGATTCGACTGGAGACTTTATGAAGCCTTTCGAGTTCTTGACTGAGGACATTTTTTGACTGCTCTGTTTATGTCATAGGGATTGTTGATGTGCGTGCCTGATTTTAACCGATGTATCAGTATAAGTTAACTACCTTAGGATAAAACAACGCCACCTACTCAAACTCGAGTGCCTGGACTCGAATCCGGAAAAGTGCTGGTGTAATTCGACTCAAGCCGCGGAGGTCTTACAGGAGTCAAATTCCAGTATATGGGTGTGAGCACTCGACGCGTCCGTCAAGGCATGTTCATCATACCTGCAGGCACGGATATATTTCTGGTAGTGCGCATCTTAATGCGTTGCCAGGCCTTATTCAGGTCTTATCTTCACGCTGTAAGCGCGGCATCCGAAATTTATCATCGCGGAGACGATTCGGGTGACCCAGGAGACGCGGTCTCTTTGTAGGGAAAAATTATGAGGCGGTGTCGCCATAAACTTCGAGTGTGGATGTTATCAACACACGGTACTTTGTACAAATAATCATAGGGTGCGTGACTAGCGCTTCCTATGGGAGTAGCCCCCGAGTGCCTGGTTGAGTCGAAGACTCAGGCAGGGACTAAAGAACTTTTGCGACTGCTGTTGTTTTTTACTTGCTTGTTTCAGTCGAATTTGCTTCCAGCGCTCCCTATAGGAGTAACCCATGTCCATAGTCGAACCGTGCTTCGAGTGATTGGGTTTTTGCCTTGATTATTCATGTTCTTGTAAAAGAGAAAAATCGTAGGGTGCGCGACCAGCGCTCCCTATGGGAGTAGCTCCCGAGTGCTTGGTGGAGTGGAAGACTCGAGCAAGGACTAAAATAGTCGAAGTATTCTGCTGCATGGTTGTTGATGACGTCAGTGCTGACGATTTCATGACCTCAGTTGCCCGCGTGAGCGAGTTTGACGGGACGTGACGAGCGGTGGGTCCCACTCCCTGACTCTGATTTGACTGGGCGTGCGTAATCTTTATTTTAACCGCGCCTCCTCGATTTCCACACGTAATGGGAGTAATGGGGGGATGGTTCGCGTTTTAGCTCCTCCACGTGTCGAGCACGATGAACGCCACGCGTCCAGTAGGGTTTTTCCGAGCCGTTGGATTTCATCTTCCAGGGGTTAAGTAGTGACGTTGCGACGGTAATTTTCTCATCTGCTTTCATTCATCCTTTGCCTTCATCGCCATTGCCGCTGCTCCTCTGCTTTCTCTGCTCTCTTGGCGCTGGACCAGCTCCGCATGTTTCCCAGCTACTTCCTCCGGTCGCATCGCCGCCGCGCAATGGGGAAGAAGAAAGGAGGTGCCGCGGACGATTCCGCGGCTACCGCTGCTGCGGTGAAGAAGAAGGATAGCTCCACCGCTGCGGGTACCAGCACCGCCGCCGGCAGGAAGAAGAAGGGCACGGGCACCCGCGTCACGAATGGCGCGTGGCGTCCATCCGTTTCAAGTCCTCTGATCGTCGTCTTCTTTGCCAAGACGGAGTGTTGTCCGCCACAGTCGTCGACGCGTGCGTCCCCGGTGGCGAGTTAATCCCCTCTCCTCCTGCCGGTTTTCGAGTGATGTTCCTAGCGTTCATCATTCGCGGCCTCTCTTTGCCCCTGCATCCTTTCTTCAGGGGCCTTCTTTGTTTTTACGGGCTCCAGCTCCATCAGATGTCCCCCAATTCCATCATCCATGTAGCTTGCTACATCATCCTCTGCGAGTGTTGGCTCGGGATCGAGCCGCATTTCAGTATCTTTAAGCGCCTCTTCAAATTGAAACGCCAATCGACATCTAGTTCCGTAGTCTACGATGTAGGCGGCTACGGAATCCATGTGGATCCATCCGCCACATACTTCGACATCAAGCTAATGATGTCCGTCCAAGGGTGGAGGGACAAGTGGTTCTATGTTCGCGACTAGAAGGCCGACGGAGACCACTTCGGACTCGCGCCCTTCGACCCCTCGACGCCATGCAAGAGGAGGCGCTCCTAGAAGAATGTGGTTATGCCCGGCGAGTCCGCGGAGACAGATGTGCTGTACGAGCGCATCTGCGACCTCGAGAGTCGCATTGGCAAAGCGGAAGGAGGCTGCGCCCTCATTTGCACGTGGCTGCGCCATCGCATCCAGCACTTGCAGGCCAGAGTCCACCCCATCTTTCAATGGGCTAGCGCTGACGATGTCACTCGCGTGTCTACCGATGGCATGTCCGCGAGTGAAGTAGATAAGAGGGTTCGACTGGTGACCAAGTACACCGTCAAGGATGGGCTCCCCAGTGAACCGCTCGTTCCTCCGTTCGACGCTTCTAACCCTCCTCCTGAGGTACAGTTGTGCTACGTAGTAGCTTAGTTTGTTGATTGCTTTTTTGTTGTTTCTTTACTTTGTGCTAAATTATGGTCTGTATGCAGGATTGGGCGGTGTCACCCTGTATGCCCCCTCTTCCTGAGGGGGTTATCCCTCGCGAAGCCTTGGAAGAGGACGAGTCGGAGTCGACCGTCCCATCTGATGTGGAGGAGGAAGCCCCTGAGTCGGGTAGTCCGGATACTCGCAAGCGCTCACGCAGTGAGGATTCCGATGCATCATCTCCCTCGACTCCGGAAGGTGCAGGCGTTGGTGCGGAGTCGCCAATCCCTGCCATTCCTGTGAGCGCCGTGGCGCCATCTTCTTGCAAGAAGATGCGACTGCCAAATGAGTCCTCGTCAGAGTCGGGGGAGCCAACCTTTGATTTTGATAAGTTTGATTGGTAAGTATTCGATTTGTCCTTTTTGATTCTTCACTGGATTTGCCTTGTCCTTGATGTTGGTTTTGTCTTGTAGTCAGGAGGCATCGTCATCTTCTGGCGACGTCCAATTTTTGAAAGAATCAGGAGTCGCAAACTCAGGGGCCAAGAAAGAGGTCGAGCATGCTCCTTCCCCTCCATTGGCGGCCCACTCTGGGCACAACTCTTCCAGCTCTCTGCATGAAGGGGAGCATCGAATGGTTTCCCGGATGACTGCATACCAATCGACTTCGGAGTCATTGGAGGATCATGTAAGTGTAGGATTTCTTCTTTTGATGTTGCACTCGATGTTATCTATGGCTTCTGCTGATCCTTTGCTGTTTTTCCTTTTGCGATAGCTCCTTGTGAAGGAAGCCGCTCACTTGGCGGAGCAAGTTCTTGCGATGGGCCGCCAGCATGCAATGCTGGAGACGCGCCATCGCGTGGTAGAAAGTAAGTGCTCTTTACTTTTCCTTCTTCTGCATCGTTTTTATGTGGTCGACTGATAGTCAGTCCCTTTTGTGTTGTAGCTGAACATAATGCTCTTCTGTGCAACGCCTCCACCATGGAGAAGACACTCACCGCGGCTGTGAAGGGCCGCGATGAGGCAATCGCGGCGCGTGACGAGGCACAAAGGCGCGAAGAGGATCTGCGTGCCTCCATCGCAGCCAGGGAGAAGTTGTTCGAAGAACAGCTTTTCTCGATTGCCAAGACCCTCTCAGGTACCTTGCTTGGATATCATTATCGTTCTCTGTTCGGTTTTTGCCATTGGCGCTGATTTTCATGTCCATGTGTGGGTATATGTACAGATGCTGGCGATTTGAGCTTCGATCCCCAGGCCCTCCGTCGTGACGATGCCTTGGTGGGTGCGCTTTCAGCAGTCGAGGACCGCAGTGCCACCGTTCGAGATATGCTCTCCAAGGCCAAGGGCGTGCTCAGTCGCCTCCGGGAGGAGTTGATGCCCAAGGCTGAGCTAATCGAGAACATGAACGAGCTGGTGGAGTCTCTCGCCGGGGGTGTTCCTACAAGCTTCAAGAACTCGCACCACGCGGCTGGCGCGTCAATGTCACTCACCATGGTGCAGGCCCACGGAGTCGAAGTTGATCCTGCAGCGGTTTCGAGGGTGATGCCCGTTAGCAGACGGCGGTGTAGTCTTTGCTCCTTCAGCATCGCTGTGGAAAATATGGGCCTCAGCTGATTAACACAGTTGCGAAGTACTCTGAGGAGCTGCAGCGAGCCAAGAAGGCGGCAAAGGCTGCGACATCAGGGGCTAGCGGAAAGTCAGTGGCATCTGATACCGCCACAGACTCGATGAGGCCCCCCGAAGTCGTCTAAGTCGAAGAAGCCAATCGCTCCTTCGTAGCTTTGTAATAGTTGATTAGTTTATGTCTTTTGTCAAGAACATGCCTTTGGCGAGTGTATCTGCTGATACTTTTGCCAATCTTGAATGCACTCGAATATTTTGTCTGTGTGTCAATTTGATCTTCTTATTTGCTTCTTGCTTGGCTTGTGGTAGGGTACATCAAGTGATCCTTTGAGGGAACCTCAGGATTCGCCGCCTCTTGATGATACTTTGGCACCACTGCGCTCCAGGGTGGATGAGTTGTCGCTGCTTTCCCGACTGCATGATTGCGTGAAGCAGTTGGAGTGCGAATTGCCCGTGCTCCGCGGTAACGCGGATGTATGGAAGTCAAAGGCAGAGAAGGCCACCGCCCGAGAGCAGTATCTGCTGGGAGAGATGACGCAGCTAGGCGACCAATTTAAGTGTTAGTTTGCTTACTCTTATCTTTTCCTTATAGTCACTCGCAGTGGTGTGCTGTCCTTATGCTTCCGCTGTTGTTTTTGTATAGTTGTCAGCGCGCGTCATCCGCAGGATGAGAAGGATAGGATTGCTATTCGCATGCATGATCTGACCCAAGAGCAACTTCAGGAGAGTGGATACTTCTGGGTGGATCATGATTGTGCGATTGCGCTGGCGACCCTGTAGGATCGTGCGTCGCGAGTGCTGCATTTTATGAAGAAGTCGCAGTCATGCTTGAAGAACATTTATCGGACGATGTTTCCGCTGGATGTTGCTCCATCAAGCCTGCTGGCCCTTCTTGCCAAGTTCCAAGACCTGGCTGTGGTTCGCGAGTGTGTAAGGCAACAGTTGGTGGCTGGTGCCAAGGCCGCTCTGTCGCTGGTGCAACTGCATAGGCCTGACGTAGACGTTGCGGCAATTGCGGCTGGGCCACCTGCGCCACCAGCAGGTTCTGCATGGAATATGGTGCCGCACTATCAGGAAGTGGATCGCCCAGCAGACGATATCGTCGATTTCTACGAGGAGCAGACCAACATTCTTTTGTTGCAGTAGTAGCTTAGTTTGTATCCTGCACATAAGTGTACCAATGTTGTAAAGTTCGTATATACATTGTGTATAATTGACTGTCGATTATGTATAAAGAGCTTGTTAGCGTGTGAGTGCGTTGCACTATGCGACTCCTTTTCGTTAGCCTGGCCATGCACTTATCTCGGTCCCTTGTCAACCTGTCAGGTGCGTTGCAACTGGGTTGATGTGTGTCAAGGGTTTCGATTGATGTGCCAGCTACTTAGGATATCACTTTTTAGTTCGTAGAACAGATGTGTATAGGGTGGCGCAGCCCCCGAGTGGATAAGTTGTGAAAGAATAAAGGAGAACATAGAGTTTTGGGGCACTTAGCTTTATTTATTCGTGAGACAGTACGAAGTACAATGTGTGGCTAAGTAGCCTTGGCTGAGTGTCTTATTTTGCAGTGTAAAAGTAAAAACGACTAAGGGTAGAAGCATCGCAACTGCGCGACATTCCATGGGTTGGAGTATGTGACTCCTGTCTCTAAATCTTGAAGGCGATAGGCGCCACCTGGGATTACTTCTGTAATCACGTATGGTCCCTCCCAGGAGGACTCGAGTTTGAGATGTCCTTGCTGCTTCAGTCGCAGGACTAGGTCACCTTCGACGAAGGATCTGGGGCGTAGCCTCCTACTATGGTAGTTGTGCAGGTTCTGCTGGTAGATCGTTGATCTTTCGGCGGCGATTTCCCTTGCTTCGTCAAGGAGGTCGACGGAGTCTTTGAGTGCAAGGGATGACTCCTTCTCGCTGTAAGCGACCACGCGCGGCGCCTTGTACCGTACCTCGGCGGGTAGCACCGCTTCGGCCCCGTGCACCATAAAGAACGGGGTGTAGCCCGTACCACTGTTTGGAGTTGTGCGTAGGCTCCAAAGTACTGATTGCAGTTCGTGTGGCCATCAACCCGCAGCTTGTTCGAGTGGTCGTAGGAGTCGCTTCTTGATGCCGCCGCAGATGAGCCCGTTCGCCTTTTCAACCTGACCGTTGGTCTGTGGATGTGCTACTGAGGCGTAGCTGATGTTGATTCCCAGATTCTCACAGAATTCTTGGAACTCCTTGGATGTGAAGTTCGTTCCATTGTCTGTGATGATGCTGTGTGGCACTCTGAAGCGGAAGACGATGGACTCGAAGAACTTGACTACGATGTGCCCTAATTGGTTGGTCACAGGCATGGCCTCTATCCACTTGGTGAACTTGTCGACTGCCACCAGGAGGTAGAGGTAACCTCCTCGTGAGGACTTGGGGAGCTTGCCGACCATGTCGAGTCCCCATTGCACTAAGGGCCAGGCCAATGGGATTGGCCGGAGCTTTGCGCCAGGTGCGTGCGGTTTGTCCGCATCGTTGACACACGTTGCATTTCTGGACGATGTCCTTGGCGTTGCGCATGGCCGTAGGCCAGTAGAACCCAGCCCGCAGAGCTTTGGCCACGAGGGCGAGACTGCCAGTGTGGTGTCCGCAGGTTCCCTCATGAATGTCAAGGAGAACAGCTCTTCCATCAGCCGTGGAGACGCATCGCTAGAGCACTCCTATGATGCTGCGCTTGTATAGTTCGCCGTTGATAACAGCGAATGCCTTGGATCGTCACGCGATGTGCCGTGCATCAGTCGGATCGTCTGGTAGCCTTTTGCTGAGGAGGTACGTGATGTATGGATGAGTCCAGGATGATTTGATCATCATGACGCTCATTAGTCCTTCGAGTACGGTATCTAGCTCCAGGTCGTCGAGTGCCATTGGCTCATTGGGTGGCGTAGCTCCCGATTCCGTTGCTGCGCTTGTTTTCTTCTCTGCTGCCTTTGACTTGATGGAGCGTTCGTAGATGCGCTCGAGTAATACCCCGGGTGGTATGGGGGTGCAGGTAGAGCCTATGTTGGCGAGTGCGTCCACCTCTTCATTGCTTTCGCGGCCTACGTGTTGTAGCTCGCAGCCGTCGAAGTCCCCTTCGAGTGTGTCGTAGAGGTTGCGGTAGGCGATTATGTTGTCGTTCAGTGCGTCGCACTCATGCATTGTTTGGTTGACGACCAACTTAGAGTCGCCGTATATAATGAGCCTTTTGGCACCGCAGGCTTTTGCCATCCTCATCCCGTGTAGCAGGGCCTCGTATTCAGCTTTGTTGTTGGAGGCAGTGAACTGCATTCGCAAGATGTACTTCAGCTTGTCCCGTTGAGGCGATGTCAGTATGACACCTGCACCTACTCCGTCCTTCCTCTTGGATCCATCAAAGTGCATTGTCCAGAGGTAGGACATATCTGGTTTGTCAGGGAGCTGGTTCTCCATCCAGTGCACAAGGAAATCAGGAAGAACTTGCGACTTGATTGCGTCGCACTTTTCGCATGTAATGTCTCATGGAGAGAATTCTATTCCCCAAAGCGCGACTCGTCCCGTGGCATCGGGGTTATTGAGGATATGCCCCAACGGGGCGTCGTTGACTACCACGATTGGTTGTTCCTGGAAGTAATGGCGCAGTCGCCGAGCGGTCATGAAGACGCCGTACACCAGCTTCTGGTAGTGCGGGTACCACTGTTTTGTTGGCGTGAGGACCTCGCTGAGGTAGTATACTGGGCGCTGTACCCCATGGACCCTTGTTTTCCTCGGCTCGCTTGACGACAAGCACTATGCTGACCACCTGGTTGGTGGCGGAGATATATAGCAGCAACGGTTCCCTTTCTTGTGGGGTCACTAGTACTGGCGAGGTGGATAGAAGGCGCTTGAGGTGTTCGAATGCTTCCTGTGCTTCATTGGTCCATTCGAACTTTTCATCTTTGCGGAGGAGTTGGTAGAAGGGCAGTGCCTTTTCACCCATCCGACTGATGAACCGACTGAGGGCCGCGATTCGTCTAGCCAGCTGCTAGACGCCCCTTATGTTTTTGGCTTCTCCATGGCCAGTATGGCTTTTATTTTCTTTGGGTTTGCCTCGATTCCTCTCGCGGAGATGAGATACCCGAGTAGTTGCCCACATGGGACGCCAAAGGCGCATTTGTCCGGATTGAGCTTGATCCGGTAGCGGTCGAGGTTGGTGAAGGTTTTGCGCAAATCGTTGATTAGGGAGGCTTCCTCCTTGGTCTTGATTACTATGTCGTCGACATAGACTTGAATGTTGCGACCGAGTTGGTCCTTGAGGCAAGCCTGCATGCATCGCTGGTAGGTGGCTCCTACGTTTTTTTAGCCTGAAGGGCATTGTGTTGTAGCAGAACACACCGAAGGGCGTTGTAAACACTGTTTTTTCTTGATCTTCCTCCTTCATACGAATCTGTTTATAGCCTGAGTAGGCGTCGAGGAAGCAGAGGCGCTCGCATCCCGCGGTGGAATCGATGATCTGGTCGATTCGTGGTAGCGGGAAGTGATCCTTTGGACAGTGCTTATTCAGAGAGGTGAAGTCCACGCACATCCGCAGGATATCCATGTCCTTTTTTGGTACTAGCACCATGTTGGCGAGCCAAGTGCTTTCCTTGATCTCGCGTATGAATTTGGCATCGAGGAGTCTATTGATCTCCATTCCAACTGCCTTTGGTCATGGCTCAGATAATCGCCGGATTGTTTGCTTGACTAGCCTTGTGTCTGGGTTGACGTTGAGTGTGTGCTCGACGAATTCCCTAGGAACTCATGGCATGTCCGCTGGACACCAGGCGAAGATTTCCCAGTGCTCACGGAGGAATTCGACGAGCACGAGTTCCTATGCGGGACTCAAGTTGTTGGCGATGAGGGTCGTCTTGGCGGGATCCGATGGGTGGACCTGCACTTTCTTTGTGTGCACCAATGAGTCGAAAGATAGATCGGGCAAACTTGGCCGGCTCAGGGGAGGCAGACTGTTGTCTGTCGACTCCTTTAGTCTCGCGAGTTCTTCCTGCATGCCGAAGGATTGGGAAATTATGTTGAATTCCCTGTCATAGCTGTCTGACCTCCGGAAGCTCCCGTTGACTGTGATGACGCCGTTGGGACCAGGCATTTTCATCTGCAGGTAGGCATAGTGTGGTACTGCCATGAACCTAGCGAACGCGACACGTCCGAGGATGCAGTGATACTGTGAGGGCCAATCGATGACCTCAAAGTCGATGCGCTTGCGCCGAAAGTTTTTCGGCATGCCGAAGATAACGTCGAGGTTGATTTTGCCCAGGGGATATACGCCTTTTCCTGGGACGATGCCGTGGAATGTTGTGTCCAAGGCTTCTAGGCAAGTTAGAGGGATCCTCATTGCTCGCAAGGTACTCGCGAATATAAGGTTGATGCCACTTCCGCCGTCCATGAATACGCGGCTCATGTCAAAACCTCCGATTTGCGCCTCGAGTACGAGGGGACAATGGCCTGGACGAGGTACTTGAGTCGGATGATCGCGTTTGTCGAAGGTGATGCAGGACTCGCTTCCACTGAGGTACTCAGTGGTGGATGGTGGCGAGTTTGTGGCCAAGTTGACTTGGCGAGTGATGGCCTTCTGAACCCTGCTAGAGGGGCGTCCTTTTTGGATCATCATGGTACCCATGGCTCGTGGGTATGGTTCGCCGCCCTGGTGCTGGTCCGGCGCAGCTGTGTTTGGGGGTAGTCCAGGTGGTGGTGGCGGAGCGCCATGTGCCACGGCGCCTGGAGAGGCTCCTTAGCCTCTTTCGACTGTGTTATGGTTCATCCGAGGTAATCCTTCATGTAGTTTGAGGAACTCGCGGCAGTCCTTGAGGAGGTGGCTGAACTTCTTCTTTCCATCATGTTTGTCGATGTAGAAGTGCACCGCACATGGCTCGGATAGTTTGTCTTCAATGGATGTCGCGGGTGCCTCGTCACTATTGCGGCATTGCCACACCTGCGAGGTTTTCCCGGAGTCGCGGTACCCACCGCTGCGGTATCCGCTGTTGCGGTTGTCATCACGTCTGTCGGTGTAGCCAGCTGCGACCATGTTGATGTCGTCGCGATCATCGTAGATGCGCATGCGATGTTTGCCTCGGCGGTCGCGCCTGCGCTCGAGTTCTGCCTCCTCGTCGGAGTGAGCGCGAGTTTTCACCGAATATTCTCCATCGGCTCACCGTTTCACGATTTCCATCAAGTGGTCGATGGTCTTGGGCTTTGAGCGGCCCAGCTCCTCCCTAAGCTCTATGCGGCGGACGCCGCCGTTGAATGCGTCAATCGCGCGATCCTCCGAGATGTTTTCTGCGGAGTTCTTGATGATGGACCACCTTTGGATGTAGGAGCGTAGCGATTAACCCGATCTTTGCTGGTAGCATCTTAACTCTTCGATTGATGCAGGCCGCTTGTACGTGCCTTTGAAGTTGCGCACGAAGCTGTAAACCAGCTCATCCCAACTGCAAATGGATCCGCGTGGGAGGTTGTTGAGCCATGCTCGGGCGGCGCCTTGCAGCTGTAGCTGTAAGCATTGCATGGCTGTGCTTCAACTGTTCCCGTGGAGCCTGACGGAGGAGACGTGGTCCTCCAGCCAGATCTTCGGGTATTGTAGGCCGTCAAACTTTGGGTTCTCTGATGGGAGTTTGAACCCTTTAGGCATTCGCTTTTGCCTGATGGACCTGCTGAAGCATCTGGCGCCGTAGAGCTCCACACCTTCCTCTTCCGAGTCAGTCGACCAGGTACATCGCGCCCTTGATTTGTCGATCTTGCGCTGCGTGAGGTCATCATGCGCATCATAGTCGTGATCATGTCGCCGTGAGCGGCGGCATCGAGACAGGTCATGACTGTCGTTGCTGGATCAGGGCGAGGAGTAGCGCTTTGCTATCGTTTTGCATTTTTTCGGCTCTGGTGTTGGCTCCTTATCGAGAGCAGCCTCGATTAGTCCCAAGCCCGCAATCGTAGATCGGTGCATGGCGGCTCGGGGATCTCCAGCTGGTGGCTGGTTGTTGAGGAGGTACATGGTGGCTGCTGTCACCGCGGCCTGCGGCGTCTTTGGGACCATGTTGCCGCGTGTATCGACTGTCATAGAGCTGAAGTCGAGGACCTTTGCAGCTTCTATGCGTTCTTGCTCAGTGAGATGGGCCATCCTAGACCGCCTCTTGTTTGTGAGGTACTCGTTGCCCTTTGAGGAGGATCCTCCGTGAGAGGAGAGCCCAGCACGTCGAAGGCTCGACTCGCCCGCCGCCTTTTTACGCGCCTCGAGTTGCACGATAGTTTGCACTTGGCACTTAAATTCTTCCTTCAGGTGCCAGTGGTAGCCCATTAGTAGTTCTTGTGGAGATCCGAAGGGTAGAGGGGTGCCTCGTAAGGACTCGCAGCAGCGAGCCCACTCCTGCTCGTTGAGCCTGATCGCAACGCGTTCGCCGATTTGCTCGTTTGTTATGGTCAGAGGCTCGACTGCTCCTCCATTGTTGACGGGGATGCGATTGCCACCGTTGCCGCCGTTGCCACCATTGCCGCCATTGCGACCGAGAGGCGGGTCAGTTTTGTTACCGCGATTGCCCGTGTTGTCGCGGTTGGCAGAGGTGTCGCCTGCGTTGATGACGGCGCACATGAAGTGATTGGGGAAGCTACTGCTCCCGCAACTCTCAGATCCGGAGCCATAGGCTCCATCTTTAGTTGCCAGATCGCTTAGATCGGAGTCGCGACTGCTGTCGCTGACCGTGTTCTCGACTGTTGTTGAGGCGTTGAGCTCGCTGAGGGTGCCGATAGATGGAGGGAACCATGATGCTGGAGCAATTGATCGTACCGTCGGCTGGTCAGGCATGCGAAGCGTGCCCATCTGACCAACTTGGAAGCGGAAGCTCCCGATTGCCAGGCTGATTCCGTCGCCCACGGACTCGAAAGCCGGGCGAGTGGCTGGCGTGTGGATGGTGAAGTCAAACACGCCGAAGAGTTGGCGAATCTCCGCTGTTACGGAGTTGTAGATCGCGGTTGATGGGGCCGAAGAAGCTGCAACATCAGCACTCCCAATTCCCACAGACGGCGCCAATTGACGAGGGTTTAACTCATCAATGCCCATTGTTATGGACTTGGGTTTTGGAGAAGGAGGGAGCACTGGAGCCATCTATCGGCTAGCAAACAAGCACACAGGGGACTCGAAGATTTACCCAGGTTCAGGCCTCGTAGAGGTCCCTACCCCTGCTTGTCTGCTCATGGAATTATCAAGGGAATCGAAGATTACAATGGTGCGCAGATGCAATCTGGCGAGGGTTGTGGAAACTAGGGTTGCGTGTGTGTCCTCTTCGGCGCCCCCTCCTAGCCTTTATATAGATAGGCTAGGTCTCGGGTAGCAGGTCGAGTCGGTTACAAGTTAGGGTTTTCCTTTTTGAACTTTCTATCTTTCGCTTCTTCTTGTTCTTCAAGCAATCGAGAGTCCGTAGGTTACTCGAGTTCTTCATTTGGGCCTTGGCGACACCGTGGGCCTCTACTGTATTCAGGCCGTATATACCGAGCTCGAGTACCTGTAGGGTATACCCATGTCAATAACCAAAGGTCATGAGCAAGCACTGCAAAAAAGTGTCCATCTGCAATAACTTGGCCCGTCAGTCGTCGTAGAAGGCGCTTCTTCCGTGATGAATTTCTTAGCTCCACTTTGGACGATGGAAAACTTTTTTCTGGTGTCGTAGCCCTCTACTACGACAAAACCGCTAAAAAAATGGAGGAATCTTGGCCCGTGCATGGCAAAAGCAAGATTTTGGGTTCCTCGCTCGATGTTGACTCGCTGAAGTCTTTTGAGGCATGTGGGCCCCGAAAGCCAGTGTCTCTAGCACACCAGACTTTTCGGTCACGCCTCCCTGGTTTGAACTCGATACGTTGCTCGATGCATCTGCCGTTTAGTCAGGCTGCTGGGTCCCACATGTCAGCTTCTCATTAGAAGAATCGTGTGTATGATGGAATTTTTTCCCTTTGCTCGTGCTACCCTGTGTCGAACTTGATAGCATTGCTCGATGCATCTGCCGTTTAATCAGGATGTTGGGTCCCACATGTCATCCTCTCATTAAAAGAAACATGTGCATAATGGATTTTTTCCTTCGCTCGTGCCTCCCTAATGTGAACTCGATAACGTTGCTCGATGCATCTAGCGTTTAGTCATGCAGCTGGGTCCCCTCCTATCAGCCTCTCATTAGAAGAATCATGTGTATGATAGAATTTTTGCCTTCGCTCGCGCTACCCTATTCTGAACTTGATAGCGTTGATCGATGCATCTACCATCTAATCACGCTGCTGAGACCCACATGTCATCCTTTCATCAGAAGAAACGTGAGTATGATGGAATTTTTTCCCTCGGTCACGCCTCCGTATTCCGAACTTGATAACGTTGCTCACTGCATCAACCATGTATTCAGGTTGGTGGGTCCCCTATGTTAGCCTCTCACTAGAAGAATCGTGTGTATAATGCAATTTTTTTCTTCTCTAGCGATACCCTGTTCCGAACTAGATAGCGTTGCTCGACGAATCTGTCATTTGGTCACACAACTGGGTCCCACATGTCAGCCTCTCATTAGAAGGATTGGTTGTATGATTGAATTTTTTCTTCGCTCGTGCCTCCATGTATCGAACTTGATAATGCTGCTTGCTGCATCAACCATTTTTCAGGCTGCTGGGTCCCCCATGTGAGCCTCTCATTAGAAGAAATGTGTACATGCTAGACTTTTTTCTCGCTCGTGCCTCCCTATTTCAAACTTGGCAATGTTGCTCGATGCAGCACCTGTATTAGGTCGCGCTACAGGGTCCCACACGTCAGTCTCTCTGTAAATGAAACGTGTGTATGATGGACTTTTTTCGGCCGCGTCTGCTGTTTTGACATTGGCAACATTGCTCGATGCGACAGCCGTATATGGTCTTGCTGCTGGGCCCTCCATGTCAGCCTCTCTGGTATGCTCTGGCTTGTGGGTCCTCGATGCAGCCTTGTATGTTCTAGCTTGTGGGTCCCCGATGCCAACCTCTCTATACAAGTATTTTTGTTCAAACCCGCCCATTAAACTCGAGGATGCTACAGGCTGGGGATCCGCGATGTCAGCCTCTCTGTAATGTGATATTACTAGAAGAAAAAATGTAAACCCAAGATATATTATACTATAACTTCAGCCTGAGAATAAGCGAGCCATCTGAGCCCATTTGTCCGCGCGCGTTTCTGGCCGTCTCATCTTCACTCTGAGTCATCTCATCCGTATAGTTTCCGGTGTGGACCGAAGTCTTACGAGATAATTCCTCCCGTCCCTGCCCCCACCCCCACCCCATCTCGATACCGTTCTCCTCCACCTGAGCTCCCGCCCATCCTAGCCCCTCCTCCGTCTCCCCAGCAACCTGCATCACCCCCTTTTCTCCCGAGCTCTCCCTCTCACTTCCGCTCCATCCGCCCCTCCCATCCATCTCCCGCATTCAGCGTCGACCGCCTCTGCTTCCCTACCTCCAACCTGCCCAGTACCTATTCAACATCACCCCTGACCTTGCGCACCCATCCGTCGCCACGCTTTGCCGGTGGCGAGGAAGATAAGGAGGAGGTGAGCACGTTGGATGGTGGGGTGAGAGAGAGGGGCGGTGTGGCTAGAGATGCTCCTATGTGGGACTACACGACGATGTCGCATCATCCTCACCAATTTGACTGGAAAAATCAGAGACGAATGGCGGAAAAAAAAGAATTGAAAAGGAGAAGGCCCCTCCACTCCCGAGCTTTCCCGCTCACCTCCGCTCCATCCTCCCCATCCACTCACAAAGCCATCGCCTCCCGTACATTTCCCACGTCCAGCAACAACCACCTCTACTTCCCCCGCCTCGAACCTACCCAGTACCGCTTCAACATCGCCCAACCATGCGCACCCTTCCGCTGCCACGCTTTACCAGTGGTGAAAAAGATAAGGAGGAGGTGAGAGCATTGGACGGTGGGGGTGAGAGAGGGGACTACACGAATATGTCGCATCATCCTTACTGCTTTGGCTGGAAAAATCAGGTATAGATGGCAGAAAAAAGTGAATTGAAAAAGGAGAAGGCTTGCGAGGCATGCGATCACGCGGCGTAGAGCAATTGGCTAGAACCTGGAATCTACAATAACCGAATGGAAGAATAGCTGAACGGAAAGCGTGGAGCACTAACATGCGAGAAATGGTCACGCCTTGTGAGAAATGATCGTGTTTCATGTCACTTCAGCAATTAATATGTATGTATTGCTGAAACAAAGCAGAACAAGCTGATTTTGGCCCCTCTTAGGCTCTGCAACTGAATTTGGTTTTGAATACATTAGCATATCTCGAGAATATATGAGGTGCTTGCATAAAGTGATATATGTTTTACGGTGTTCTACAATTTCTACATGAGTTAACAAAAATTTCAGGGCCCTTGACTTAGAACATGCTCTATGATTAATGAACAAGCGGGTTCCATCGACTAAGTGGGTCCAAAAGAAATTTCCTTAATTCTATTTTTCATTTTAATGTATAGAAATTATCAAACTTGATTACATATTAGATATTGTTTTTATTTAAAGATCCATGGCACCTTCCAGCCATACCTTCTCTTCTAAATTTTATTGAACCGGTGAATAATTTGGAATATATCAAGTATAACTCCTGAATAAAATTAGTATATATGTAAGCTGGTTTCTATATTGACTAAACTAATCATTTAATACTCCAGCCACTTATAAGTGTTGAATACAAAGTTGGGTCTTTCCTTAAAGCTCTACAATCCAAATAGTTGCAAGCTTTGATTTTGAGATAGTTGAATAAGGTTACAATGTGATCTTTGTAAGTTAGCTTATTTTGACATCATTAGTTTTTTACTTTGATCATGTACATGCCAGTTTCTTATGGTACTGAACTTTGTCTATTGCTTGATGTATTTTTATTTGAATTTTGCTCGATGTTCCTTTCTATTTACTTCAACAAACACGGGTACCCCTATGTTGCTTATGAGCTTCAATATAAAATAAGGGTATGCTTCTTGTGTCTAAGGTCAAATCTCTCGGTTTTAGACATGTCTAACACGTAAATGACATATTTGTCTACCGATTAAAACCTTAACCCCGTATATTCTCGTATATTTAATTTATAGTAACACAAACAAAACAAAAGATGTTACCAGCAGTAAATATAAAACATCTATCACGCTCTGATAAATAGACTGTAGGTGGCGTAGTGAAGCGTGCATGTCCACTTAGTATATATGTAAACCCAAGATATATATGTGAACACAAGGGATTCGAACTCAAGACCTTCGAATTAAATAGAAGTAAACTAAGTGCGTTACAACTACACCAAAGATATCTATAGAAAAGATATCATTAAACGTTTATTAGTACTACAACTTATGTATTAGTATTTTTATAAATTTTTTGTGCCCATGTTTATCTTTTTTAAAATATAAAAGGACATCATTCCTAACATCTCAATTTATAAAATGTCAAATAATAGAGTAGCTTCTTAAAAACATGGGAAGGCGGTGAGGGCAATGCCCAAAAGGCCTAACTACAAATATTTTGGGCTATACTCCATGGCCTATGCTCCATGAGCTCCTTTCTCAAATTTCACTGTGATGTGCTCAGCAATCCCCTTACCTTGAAAATGCCGAAATATAATGTTCTGGGCTGTGCTCCATGGTCCCCTTTCTCAAATTTTAGTGGGATGTGGTCAACAGTCCACTAAACCCAAAAAGGTTGAATTGAAATGTTCTGTGCTAAATACGGGTGGAATGGGCTAGATTTCTTCTCCTCGTTAATAAAAATTGCATTGTGATGTGGCTCGGATAGATTCGAAACAAAAACCTCACAGAGGAAGGTGGAAAAGCGATAATTATTTTGACAAATATTCATGCGAAAAGTCAAAAGAACCATGGACACGCCCTCCGCCCATGCCAAAACTAGACTGGTACCCTATGACTTCACTTGGTGAAATCACGTTATATCTTTACCCCTCTCATATCTGTCCAAAAAACACTTCCAATGGTTTCAATGATAGAAAGGAAAAAGCTCTAGTGCAAATAGCCAGTTAGCAACGACAAAACTTTTGACAGAATTTGTACTAGCATTTAAAAGATTCGGAAGTACAGAATAAAACAGAAAAAATATCGACAGATTCCCTGTTCGTAATCAGCTGCACTTGATAAATTCAACATCATTTCAAAGTGGTCGATTTAGCAATACAGACACTAAAATTTAATAATAGTACAAAGATAACCAGTTCTTGTTTCATCTCTAAAAACCTTGGTGCATGATGAGTTTGCCCCTTTTCTTCGAACACACTTCATCGTTGGAGCTTGCAAAACTAACGATCAAGTCTGCTATTGTGTGGATACCTTGTTCTTACATCAATACCTGTGTGACCAACATATATGCAATCTAAAATACCCAAGTCTCATCTAGATTGTGACAAGGCCATGTTTCAAAACAAAATCAAGACCAGCCGTCTACTTCCCTTGATCTAAACAAGTACCAGTACATTAGTATTAGCTCTACGAAATACTTTAGTAAAGGCAATGATAGAAAATTTGACAGATTCAGTAGTATTTGAAAGATTCGACAGTACAAAATAAGACTCGAAAAATATCTTACAGGTTCCCATCTCACATTCAGCAGCACTTGACAGATTCAATAGCTATTTAAAGTGGCCGATTCAACGGTGGAAGAAAATGACCAAAAGAATTGATAGATTCACCAATGCCGACATTAAAATTCAATGGTTGTACAACAATGCGGCAAGGCCAAGTTGCAAAAGGAAAGCGAGATCATGCATATTCTGCACTGGATCCGACCAAGTCCTAGTACGTAGGTATTACTACAAAATATATTAGAAGTAGTTAAATTTCATACAAAATACTTAGTAGAAGTGTAGAACTACAAGTCTACGCTAAGCTAGAAACCACTACATGTCCCATCATACGTACTCGAAGAGAAGAGAATGGTTCAGCGTGTCAAAGTGATGGTTGAGCAGCGCGCTTGATTCCCTTCCTAGGACACGTCTCTCGTTTCATTATCGCCTATCGACCTCTAGGTCAGTAACATACATGTAAAATTTATATGAAAAACCAAGAAATTCGGGATCCTTAATTTCCGCAATTCCAATTACGAAGGGAATCTGTCACCAACATAAACTAGCTAATTAGTACAACACTACATACACTCACAATAGGATCATCATAAGAGGATTAAGATGTGATATCTCACTGGTTCAGCAGTATGCCAGTAAAGCCATGGCTTCTACAGAAAATATGTGAGCACTTTATGCGCAACGTCGGTCGGTGACGGCGTAATCATTATCTCAGATGACCTCGTAACTACAACCTGATTGAAACTAGCGAACAAGACCAACGACCAAAACCTCACCGTGTACCGCGATGATTCGCACACCGCCGACCTGACTACCCTGACAGACAGGAGCAAGTCCGTGCTATGCCTGCCAATTTGGGCGATGAATAGCTTGCCCTCCTTCCTAATGCCGATGACCTCAGCTCTCAGCGAGCCCGGTGCACGAACCGACACAAACGGGTCCCATTTTTGAGACTGTATCTAGGCACCGTCATCGAGTGGGAAGATATGAGGTGCTCGACAAACACTTTCTTGATGCTGGTGAACTCACATCCTGGTTCGGTGCAGACACACTGGCGGTAGTTGCACACGATCTTGTGGTCGTAGACGTCCTTGTAGGAGACCAAATTCCAGCAGATGTTGTTGGGGAATCTACTACCTTTTCTGCTAGCGACTTGGCGATACAACTCCTTGGAGCATGCGGCAGCCAGACGGTGCTGATAGTTCCCAGACGCATAGCTATTTTGTTGAAGACATCGTCATCGACCTTCGTCTAGACGTCGTTTAGCCGGTTGTGCATTGAATCCATAGTCAACACGTCCGGATGGTATGGGGGCAAGGACGAATCTATGTATGACTATTGGGCATATTTGGAGGAGAGGGCTGGCGACCTGCAAGGATCGATCCTGGGGCTGAGATGGCGAGAAAAATGTGTGAAGTGCGCGCTTGAGAAGATCCAAATGCAGCATCGCGGAGTTGGGGATGGCTCTTTGAAGGAGGGGTTTTTGTCGTGCTCCTTCGGCTTCCTTCTGCTGGGCATAGCTGCATCGAGGACGCCGACTAGAGTTATGGAGTAGGGAGTACTATAGCTACTCTAGACTGGCACACTGCCATGGAGTGTTCTCTCATCACATCAGTTATTAGAACTAAGAGATGATTTATTTACTACTTCCTTTTTTATACTACTCCCTCTAGTTCGTATTCTAATGGCCTCAACTTTGTCTAGATTCACATCAGCTATACAAAGTAGTTTTAAGTTGAGTCAATTATGTTTTTGGGTACTTCATACCAAAATACCAACATGCTGAACCTCAAATGAACTTTCTAGAAAGGTACACCTTTGCAAAGTTTGGCAAGCCTGCTAAAATTGCTGAAACTTCTAGAAAGGTAAGAACCCACGGTCTAAATTGCATCATGCTTGTTGAAATAATGATAGTTTCCCAATTCATATTCAATAGCATTCCAAAGTGACCAATTCAGCAATACAGACTCTAAAATTCAATAGCAGGGCGGCAAGAATCAATTCTTGTTTCATCTCTAGAAACCTTGGCGCAGGATCAGTCGCTTTTCTCTGAACACACTCGATCATTGGAGCAAGCAAAACTGACGATCAATTCTGCTTTTCTATGCATACCTTCTACTCACATCAATGTCTGTATGACCCACATATGCAACCCAAAATTCCCCAAGCCTCATCTAGATTGTGACAAGGCCATGTTTCAAAAGAACGACAAGACCATCTACTGCCCTTGATCTAAACAAGTACCGGTAAGTTAGTATTAGTTCTACAAAATACTTTAGTACTGTAATAAAAATGACAAAATTTGATAGATTCAACAGTATTGAATAAAACTGAAAATATCAATAGATTCCCAATACATAATCAGTGACACTTGATAGATTCAACATCATTTCAAAGTGACCGATTTAACAGTATAGATAATGAGCAAAATAATTGACAGATTTAACAATGCAGACATTGAAATTCAGTAGATGTAGCAAGGCCATAATTCAAAAGAAAGAGAGACCATATTCTTGCCATTTTCAAAAGAAGAGCAAGACCATCTACTGGTCTTGATCTACACAAGTATCA
Source organism: Avena insularis (assembly GCA_023614405.1). Taxonomy (NCBI): domain Eukaryota; kingdom Viridiplantae; phylum Streptophyta; class Magnoliopsida; order Poales; family Poaceae; genus Avena; species Avena insularis. Next base: position 308,336,272 of record CM042684.1, read on the forward strand.
ATACATCACTATTAGTTCTAAAAAATACTTTATAATAGCAACAACAAAATATTTGACAGATTCACTGGCATTTGAAAGATTTAGCAGTATTGAATAACATAGAAAAATATCAACAGATTCCCAGTTTCTAATAAGCGGCACTTGACAGATTTAGCAGCGTTTCAAAGTGACTGATTTAGTAGTACAGATAATTACCAAAGGAATTGAAAGATTTAGCAATGCGGACATTGTAGTAAGTCCATGATTCAAAAGAAAAGAGAGACCATATTCTGCACTCGATCCGTCGGTCTGAACAAGTACCAGTACATAGGTATTACTCCTACTACAAAATAGATTATAAGAAGCATAACTCCATACAAAATACTCAGAACTACCTTAAGCTAGTAACCACATGTCCCAAAATGATAAGAAAAATCCTTTCGAGGTGTACATATGTTCAAGTTAGGATCATCACAAGAAGAGAATCCTGTTGATACGAATCTTGTATTCCACGTTGAACTCCAATGGCCGATTCCGACAACGCGCGACCAGATTAGACCGACAAACCAACGAAGAGCAAGTGGCTTTAGGCTTCGCAAATAATACCTGCGCACACAAGCCATTTGGATATGCAGAGATCAACTTCACCCTATACTGCAGCGACAAGCGCGTCGCAGCCTACTGCACCCGACGGATATCAAGATGGTTTTGTTGCGCCCGTCAAATAGCACGTAGAACACCATGCCATCGTCCCTGATTACCCCGATATCTATATGCTGCGAGCCTGGTGTCGGCTTAGATATGTACCTGCCTTTTCTATAGTCACGGAAAATGCACAACCTCATGGAGTGGGCTTCTTTGAGGTGGGAGTGGAGCACAAATGGCAGGGCGGCGAACTCGCAGCCAGACACCACGCAGTTCCACGAGACTACAACAATGAGCATCGAACATGAATACATATATGGCTAGAGAGTTGCTACCAATTGGGTCTAGCACCAACATAAAGTAATTAATTAGTACAACATTACATATATTTATATTAGGATCATCACAAGAAAATTTATATGTGTTAACTCATACTTGAAACTAGTTGTTGATATACTTGTACTCTGAGGGGAATTTCAACGACCAATGGAGAAGCTCGCAGGTAACACCGCAATTTCGATAGGTATGACATGAGCCCTTTTAGCGTGACTTCAGCCGACGAAGGCATGCTCGTCATCTCAGATGTCGCTGCCATTTCGACTGAATGGAGCATATGCCATGACGGAAGCAACCATAACATCACCTTGTACCACAGCGATTCACACACCGCCGACCTGATGTACCTGATGGATAGGACGATGTTCGTGGTATACCCTTCAATTTGGGTGGTAAACTCCATGCCCTCTTTCCTGATGCCTATCATCTCTAGTGCGGGCACCGGGTTAGTTGGGTACCAGTGCTTGTATAAGTAGGTCACTTTGGGCAAATGCCTCTTGTGGGCAAGTTTCAAGTGGTCACATAACTCATACACAGTCAATGACCGAGTGACGAACTCGCATCCTAGATCCATGCAGACTGTGCACGGGGCATTGTAGAACTGGATCTTATGCTTGTAGACGTCATTGCAGGAGACCAATGAACAACAACGGTCGTTGGGGAATCTGCTACCTTTTTCGCTGGCGACCTGGCGGTACAGCTCCTTGGAGCATGTGGCCAGCCTAATGGCGCTGGTAGTGTCTATACGCATAGATATTTCATTGAAGACGTCGTTGCCGACCTTGCTCCAGCCGTAGTGCCGTGGGTTGCACCTCGAATCCGCCATCGCGTCCGGATGGATTGGAGGCGAGGGTGGATCTATGTAGAGTTGTTGGTGGTTTTTGGAGGAGAGGTGTGGTAGCCTAGAGGGAGTGATGTAGCAGGCAAGGTGGCGAGTAAAAGGTGTGAAGCGCACACAATAGATGCGACCAGGTGGCATCGGCGAGTGGGGATAAACTAAACAGAGACGGGAAAGATGGGATGGCTCTTTGAAAGAGGTTATTTCTTTTCTTCTGCTGTAGGAAGCGACTGCATCGAGGACGCCGACTAGCGTGATAGACTAGCGTGCCACTACGCGATAAATTAACCATGTCACTTCCTAGCGCAGTATAGTCTCGTTATGTCCGTTTGACCAGACATATTATTTCCTATTTACAACTTCTATTTTCATACTAGTATTAGGGTATCACCTATGTATGTGGTAGAATTTGTCCATAAGCTGGGACTCACGTACCATACCACAAGCTAATTGATTGCACCATAATTTATCTAGTTGAAATTTGTCTATAAGCTAGACCCACGTGTCGATTAAAATTGCACACATACAAGAGATATGAGAAACTAAAATAGTATTCTATTGCTTATGGACAACCTACAAGCTTGTAGGTCACCCTTAAGGTTTTGAACTTATGGATAGCTTATTTATAGCCTCCACTATGAATGTGGAACTCCTTGTGGACTATTTTTTCTTTATGGATAGCCTTGTTGCTAACATAGTGGATGCCCTTACTTCGAAACGAAGAGTATGTATCTTTTCGGTAACCCCGTGCACAACTGACAACTTATCGCTCTCTCGTCCACAGCATGGCGCTGAGCATGTGTGCCATGGTTAGGGTTGCGAGTAGGATACTGAGAAAGTCCCTCTTCTAGTTCATTTGAAGATTCTATAGTACATTTATTTTTTGAGAAACGTTAAACTAGTAAACCTCAAAATGAATTAGAAGCGGGACTTTCACAGGATCCCGTTTGCAACCCTAGCCATGGTACGACGGCTTTGTGTCTGTCTCTGGTGTGTTCGTCACCTATGTTGCGTTGGTGTGCATAGGAAGGAACCACTTTGGGCCTTGGGATGGGGCGGCGGAAAAAAGCATTAGCGAATCAAACTTTTCTAGTTTCTTTTTTTCACTTGCTTCCAAAACGTCCCATCTCATCCCGATGCACTTCATAAATAAGATCTAAAAAAGTGAGCACCACACTGATTTTTTTTGTTAAGCAAGCAGTAGTTCTAGCACAAACAGTATGCCTCAGCTAGTGGGCGAGAAGGAGAGTCAATCCTGACTGCTTTTCCATGCTTATTTTAGGGCCCTTTGTACTAAATATATAGACTTGGATGTAATTTTCTCTTTTTGGCAGCTTTTTTGTTAACCATGCCAAGATGCACCCATCTACCAAATATGGGATCGAACATTATCATAGAGTATGGCTATTTACCTTTATCGTTTGGCCTGAAGCCTAAGAATATTCATATATGGTAGGCCATATTTTGAAGCAGTTTATTTTTTCGGAAGTTGTTAATACTCATGATTATCATTTTCACGGCAAGTAGTACAATTTAGAGGATGTTGCGCATGTTTTTTCTTTTATTTTTTTATTATTTTCGAAAAAAGGTCAAATTTTTCTACATGCAAATTCTTAGCGCTAGAAGTCGAATCTTTCAACAAATCCGTTGGTTTTGGATATATTGACACCCTGGTGGGTACTTTCAAAATATACTTGAATAACCTTAAGAGCAATCTTGCTACCACTCAGTCGTAGTTCAAATTTTACCTAATATTGACAAATCGAATTAAATTCGTTTAAGTGGGTGAAGTTTGCTACCAAGCTTAAGGACTCATAAAACTTGGTAATCAATCCTAAGTGGGTCATGGTCCACACTTTGTCTGAAAACGAGGGTTGTTGTTGTGTGATACATTGCAAATTTATCTATAATTTTTGATATTCCATGCTTGGTTTTATCTACTTTCTTGTGTTTTCTCCACACTTTGGAGTACTTTTCATATGATTTCTTGGACTAACCTATTAATAAGAGCCACAGTGCCAGCTGCCTGTTTTCTGCTGTTTTTGGTTCCAGGAAAGTCAGAAAATGAATATTATCGGAATTGGACGGGACAAAAGCCAAAGTCGCTATTTTACCGGAAGACATCTAGAGCCAGAATACGAGACGGAGAAGGGCTGGGGCCTGGCCACACCACCTGGCCGCACGGCCAGGCCTGACCCACGCTAGGGGGAGGTCTGGCCGATCCTAGCACCCCCTCGGCCTCTCCTTCCGCCTATATATTGCCTTCGGGACCAAAACCCTAAGTACCCGATCAAAAATCCACGAAAGAGTCTATAGCCGCCATAATCTCCATCCCTAGATCGGGAGGGATCTGAAGCTCTTCCCGGCACCCTGCCGGAGAGGGGAATTCACCCTAGAGGCCTTCTTCATCATCATGCAAGCCTCCGGTGTGATGCGTGAGTAGTTCATCTCTGGACTACGGGTCCATGTAGTATCTAGATGGCTGGTTCTCCTCCTTTGTGCTTTCATGTCTAGATCTTGTGAGCTCCGTTCATGATCAAGATCATCTATTTGTAATTCTGCATGTTGTGTTTGCGGGGATCCGATGGATATTGAGTTGTTATTTCAGATTGATTATTGATTCTATCATGTCTTTGTTATTTGTGATCTTGCATGCTTTCCGTTGTTAGTAGCTATCTTGGCCAAGTAGATGCTAGCAACTCCAAGAGTTAGTATTTATGCTCGATAGTGGGTTCATGCCTCTGGTAATCTGGGGAAGTGACAGAAATCTCTAAGGTACTAGATGTGCTGTTGCTACTAGGGAGAAAACAACAATCCTTTGTTGATAGAACAATCGTATTGTTTACTTTACACGTAATTCGTAAAGCAATAATCTGTTGCTTGCAACTTAATACTAGAGGGGTTCGGATGATAACCTGAAGGTGGATTATTAGTCATGGATGCAGTTGGATGGCGGTCTATGTATAATGTTGTAATGCACCAATCAAGTCTCAAAGGAGTCAAGATGAGTAGTATATGCTTGTATGCTTTCTCGATGTTTGTCAATGTCCCCGCTGTAATTTGTTCACCCAACATGTTATCTATCTTAAGGGGAGCCACCTCTAGTGAACTATGGACCCCGGTCCTTTCTTTTACATACAATCTACAAACTGTTTACTGCTTTGTGTTTACTTTTTGCAAACTATTACTTCCTTCCATTCGATACGTTTAGTCCTTTGTTTTCAGCAAAACCGGTGAGATTGACAACCTCATCGCAAGTTGGGGACAGAGTTCTGTGGTTGTGTTGTGCAGGTCTCCATGTTGCCACTAGCACCGGTAGTGCGCCCTACCAAGGCTCAGCTAGCAACACCTTTGGGGTGTTTCCTTGCTCCTACTGGTTCGATAACCTTAGTTTCATAACTGAGGGAAACTTACTTCTGTGCTTATCATACCTTCCTCTTGGGGTTCCCCAACGAGCTCATCAATCACGAGCCATCATTGTGGCACTCCAAGCCATGCATTTTTATTCGTGCTTACTTTATAGAAAAAATCTTGTCGCTTCAAAAATTGATAAAGTTTTCTTGTTCCTATAAGTTGGAAACTCCGGTTGACACTATTTTTCACAATGCCAAGATGCACATATCTACCAGATATATGGGAACATTACTATAAAGTACAATGTACATATGGATGTTACCTTTGTCGTTTAGCTTGAAGCCCAAGAATGTTCATACACGGTAGGACATATTGTGGATCAGTTATTTCATAAGCTATGATGACTCAAGTTATTAATTATTTTTAATTGTAGGTAGTAGTACACGTAAGAGGATTCCATGTGGAAGGCTTCATTTTTAGGGTTTTCATTAATATTGTTTCATAGCTCGTGAGGATCAAATTGTCAACATGCATATTCGTAGCAAGAACTTGCATCCTACAAAACTCTCGTTCATTTTTGATGTATTGACCACCTCGGTACCATACAGACTCAAAGTATGTTTGTAACTTTTAAAGAGCAATCTATCGAAATTAGGTCAAATTTGAACTACAAGTAAATTATAGTTTGCTGTGAAAGTTTTACGAATAAGCACTTCAGTGGTTTTTGATGTACTAAATTCCTGGTTAGCTTCAAAAGATTTTTGGAAAATTTTAAGAGGAATCTATCTGTCGCGCTTACTTGTAGTTAACATTTGACATGGTCGGTGGGAGAACGGTTTACATCGAAGACCTCAAAAAACAGAAAATTACATAGAGGTCCATAAATTTAGCACAAAGGGCCCTAAAGTTAAGCAAGGAAAAGAAGTCGGGTCCTTCTAGAGAGAGTGGCTGAGCCATACCCTTCGTACTACCGTACTTGCTTCACACACACAAAAAACACTCCTGACACTTTCGAACCAACATGCTGGGGGTGTGCTTGGTGCTTCCTCTTCGCTCGGTGTGAAAAGACTGACAAGGCAGGTCGACACACATGGGCAGTGCCACGTTGTGGATGATGGAGAGATCAATCAACCGAGGTGTGTGGATGGTAATGAGGCAGTGAAGGAGAGATAAAACACAATTTGTTTTGTGTACATATATAGTAAAGGTCCTGAAATTTTGACAATTGGTTCAACTTCTTGCTAAGATTTTGCATCTTGACAACTTAACAAAATTAGGTCAAACTTGAGCTACAAGTAAGAGTGATATATTGCTCTTGAATTAATTGCCTTTTTGAAGGTAGATGGGTGCATCTTCTTTTAGTAAACGATGTCGTCGGTGTGAGTTTTCAACTATCAGGAAAGAACATTCTCAATTTTCCTATATTTTGCAAATTTTAAAACTTCCTAGCTAACTCTGCTGACTTGAGTGAGACTTTGTGCCAATTAATCGAAATTAGGTCAAATTTGAATTCCAAGTAAATTGTAGGTTGCTTTGAAAGTTGTACGAATTTTTTCGGTGGTTTTCAATGTACTGAATTCCTGGTTAGCTTCAATAGTTATTTGGAAAAGTTTAAGAGGAATCTATCTATTGCGCTTACTTGTAGTTAAACTTTGACACGGTCTGTGGGAGTACGGTTTACAGCGAAGACCTCAAAAAAGAGAAAATTACATAGAGGTCCATAAATTTAGCACAAAGGGCCCTAAAGTTAAGCAAGGAAAAGTAGTATGGTCCTTCTCGAGCCATACCCTTTGTATTATTGTACTTGCTTCACACACACAAAAAATGCTCCTCACACTTTTGAACCAGCATGTTGGGGTGTGCTTGGTGCTTCTTCTTCGCGAGGTGTGAAATGGAACGACAAGGCAGGTCGACGCACGTGGGCAGCGCCACGTTGTAGACGAGGGAGAGATCAACCGGTCGGGGATTGTGTATGGTGATGATGCAGTGAAGGAGAGAGAAAACACAATTTCTTTTGCATGCATATATAGTAAAGGTCCTGAAATTTTGACAATAGGTTCAACTTCTTGTTAAGATTTTGCATCTTGACAACTTAACGAAATTAGGTCAAACTTGAGCTACAAGTAAGAGTGATAGATTGCTCTTGAATTAATTGTCTTTCGAAGGTAGATGGGTGCATCTTCTATTAGTAAACAATGTCGTCAGTGTAAGTTTCCAACTATCAGGAAAGAACATTCTCAATTTTCCCATGTTTTGTGAATTTTAAAACTTTCTAGCTAACTCTGCCGACTTGAATGAGACTTTGTGCCAATTTATCGAAATTAGGTCAAATTTGAACTGAAAGTAAATTGTAGGTTGCTGTGAAAATTTTACGAAAAAGCTTTTCGATGGTTTTCGATGTACTGAATTCTTGGTTAGCTTCAAAAGTTTTTTGGGAAAATTTAAAGAGAAATCTATCTATCGCGCTTACTTGTAGTTAAAATTTGACACGGTCGGTGGGTGTATGGTTTACACCGAAGACCTCAGAAATGAGAAAATTACATAGAGGTCCATAAAGTTAGCACAAATGGCCCTAAAGTTAAGCAAGGAAAAGCAGTCAGGTCCTTCTCGAGCGAGTAGCTGAGCCATACCCTTCGTGTACTTGCTTCACACACACGAAAAATGACCCTCACACTTTCTAACCAGCGTGTTGGGGGGTGTGCCTGGTGCTTCCTCTTTGCAGGGTGTGAAATGGAATGACAAGACAGATCGACGCACGTGGGTTGCGCCATGTTGTAGACGAGGGAGAGATCAGCCGGCTGGGCTGTGTGGATGGTGATGAGTACTACTCACAGTACCCTGAACCTCGTGTCAGGAACCCATCGCAACTTTGCTCTAACATCATACCTCCTTCAAATTCTCCTTTTCGCTGCTCTCGCGCTGCCTCCTGCATGCTCTCGGTCTCTTCTCTCTCCGAGTTTTTTTCCAACAAGGGGGAACTCCTAGTGGTACTATTGTTCATCATGCGAGGAAGCACATATGTACTCCTACCAAATACGGGAACACGACCATGCCAAGTTCTTGCATACTCCCTCCATCCACAAATAATTGTACTTCTAGCTCTTAGTCTAAGTCAAACATTTTTAAAATTTTACTATCTTTTTAAACTAATCTAGCAATATATATAACATGAAATCGACATATTATGAAAATACATTTCAAAACGAATCAACTTGTACTAGTTTTGTCTCATAAATATTGCTACGTTTATAAATAAAAGTTGGTTGAAAATAGTTAAGTTTGATTTAGAACAACGCTAGAAGTACACTTATTTGAGGACGGAGAGAGTAGCTAAGAACTTGAATTTTTAGAACTCCCGGTGGGTTTTTTTGCGATTAAAGAACTCCTAGTGGTTTTGGTGTACTGAATTCCTAATTAGCTGCTAAATTTTTTTGGAAAATTTTACGCGTGACTTGGTATTCCGGCTCGACTCTGTGTCTGTATATCTAGGTCTCTGGTGTTTTCATCAGCCGAGTTGGTGTGGACTAGGAGGAGTACATAGGAAGGAAACCACATTGGTCCTTGGCAACAAAAAATTCAAACTTTTCCGGTTTCCCAATTTTCACTTGCTTCCCAAACATCGGGAGGGAAGGTTATTCAAAAGATCGGCCATTGACAATACTTCTTATCTTATCTTTATCTTGTTTTATCTCTTATATATATCACCTTACAATACCACTATATAGCGTACTGATAACTTTGAACATTGACCATTGGATCAAGGCTGGCAAATCCAAACATTGCTAACCGTTGGATCTTCTTTTTCATTCTTAGCATCTACTACCTCCGTCCCAAGGCTTAAGGCATATAATTTTTTTGAAAAAGTAAAACTATGTAAAGTTTTTCCAAATTTTTTAAAAAATATATTAATATTATAATATGAAATATATACCCTTGGATACATCATGAAACATATTTTCATGTGGTATCTATATAATATCATAGTTCTTGATTGTTTTTTAAAAAAGTTTGATCAAACTTTCCGTAGCTTGACTTTAAAAAAGATTATATGCCTTAAGCCTTGGGACAAAGGGAGTAGAAAGATTCTATTGATAGTGTTTAGCACGATAAACACTAGTACACGCAAACCTGAAAACACACTCCAAAGTTAAAAGAAAATGCCACCGCCCAAATTATTGGACAGATTAAACCATGTGGTTATAATTACCATATTTTTAGTACTAGAATTTTTCAAGCTTCCTAGTTAACTTCACACACTTCAGTGAATTTTTGCCGATTTAACGAAATAAAGAAAAACAATAAAAAACAAAAGATTTACGCATGATGACCTATCATGTCGTGTGCACTCATGCAATGAAAACGGTAACCATGGCAAGTAATACGCGTAAGAGGACACCACATGAAAGTATTTGGTTTGTTATAATTTCTTTGTTTTATACTATCAAATTTGTAGGCATGAAGTAGATTCTTAGCTAGGATGAAGTTAGTTGCCTTTCTCAAAACTCGTGTTGGTTCTTGGTATATTGACACCGTTGGTACCTTCAAACGACATTTGTAAAATTCAAGGGCAAATCCTATTGCTCTTACTTGTAGTTCATATCTGAGCAAATTTCGTTATATCGACATAAAGTCCTCTAAGTGGGCAAAATTAGCTAGGAAGCTTGAAAAATACTAAAACAAGGGAATTATAAGAAAATCATTGTCCACTTTGTCTGAAATGTGGGGTGGTAACATTTTTTCAACTATAGGGTGGGCCTAGAAGGAGCAAGATTCTCCAGTTAACAACTTAACACGGTCAATGGAAGTGCATGTTATATCAAGGACCTCAAAAAATAGAAAATGACATCCAAGTCTATATAAATACAAAGGGCCCTGAAAAGTAGCATGAAAAGCAGTCGGGTTTGGCTCGCATGCTCCACCCACTAGCCGAGGCATATTCTTCATACGGAGTACTAGAACTTGTTCTTGCTTAACAAAGTAAATCAGTGTGGTGCTCACTTCATCCAGATCTTGTTGATGAAGCACACCGAATGCGATGGGATGTATCTTATCTTATCTTATCTTACCTTACCACTATATAGTGTGTATGAATAACTTTGAACATTAACCGTTAGATCAAGATAGGCAAATCCCAATATTTCTAGCGGTTGGATTTTTTTCTATTCTAGCATACAGAATATACTATTGATAGTCTTTAGCACAATAAATGCTCTAGTACGTGCAAACCTCAAAACACACTTCATTGCTTAGTTTCAGGGTCCTTTTGTGCTAAATGCATGGACTTGGATGTAATTTTCATTTTTTACGAGGTCCTTGATGTAACCATACTTCCACGTATCGACCGTGTTAACTGAAGCATCTCACTCCTATCAACGCAATTTTCATTTTTTGAACTATCGCGAAAGAATATTCAATATAATTCTCAATTTCCGAGTGATGACGAGATTGTTTTTCTGTAAAGAAAGTCCGAAGAATATGAATCTGGATGCCACAAGCCAAGCTTTAAGACATATATAGTGGACCCACATGTTGTACTTATGATTCCCATGTTTTAGGGGTTTAAAACTTCCTAGCTAACTCCACCAACTTGAATGAGACTTTATGTCGATTTATCGAAATTAGGTCAAATTTGAACTACAAGTAAACTCTAGGTTTCTATGAAGTTTTACCAAAAAGCTTTTGGAGGTACCCATCGGGGGTCAATTAATATATTAGAAACCACCGAGAGTTTTGACGGCAGGTTCAACTTCTTGTGATTTTGCATCTTGACAATTTAATAAAATCAAGTCAAACTTGAGCTACAAGTAAGCGTGATAGATTGCTCATGAATTAAATGCCTTTCCGTAGGTAGATGGGTGCATCTTTTTGTAGTAAACAATATCGTCGGGGTGTTTCCAACTACCAGGAACGAAATTTCAAGTCGCAATTTTCTGAGTGATGACGAGATCATTCTTTTTCATAAAGGAAATCTAAAAGATATGGATCTGAATACCACAAACCAAGCTTTCAGACATATATAGGGGACCAACATGTTGTACTTATGATTCCCATATTTTATGAGTTTTAAAATTTCCAAGATATCTCTGCCCACTTGAATGACTTAATGTCAATTTATACTACGTATTTAATCTTTATTTGAATGTTATAAAAACAGTGTCAATTTTGTTAGGAATAACAAGAACTTGAATTTTTCAGAACTTTTGGTGGTTTTCAATGTACTGAATTCCTAGTTAGTTTCAAAAGTTTTTTGTTTTAAGAGGAATCTATCATGCTTACTTGTAGTTAAAATTTGACAAGATCGGTGGGAGAACGATTTACATCGAAGACCTCAAAAAAGAGAAAATTACATAGAGGTCCATACATTTAGCACAAAGGGCCCTAAAGTTAAGCAAGGAAACACAGTCGGGTCCTTCTCCAGCGAGCAGCTGAGCCATACCCATCGTACTACTGTATTTTCTTCACAAAAAATGCTTCTCACTTTCGAACCAGCATGCTGGAAGTGTGCTTGGTGCTTCCTAATCAGAGGGTGTGAAATGGGATGACAAGGCAGGTCGACACTTGTGGGTAGCGCCACGTTGTGGACAAGGGGGAGATTAGCCAGCCGGGTTATGTGGATGATGATGAGTACTATTCATGTACCCTAAAATGGAACGACAAGGCGGTTCGATGTCAGAGCAAAGTTATGATGGGCTGCTGACATGAAGTATACGGTACACTCCACTAGTACATGTATGGACCTACTAGTATATGCGCGAAAAACAAATTGTGTTTTCTCTCTCCTTCGCTACCTCTCACCATCCATCCTCCATCTATCTCTTCTCTTTAGCCGCGGGTGCAAAGGTTGGCATGTCTCTCCCTCGTCCACAGCGTGGTGCTATGCACGTGTGCGTTGGTACGACACACCGATCTACTTCCAGCAATCGTTTTTCTGTTCCAAAATTCAAAATAATCATCGACACTAGTACAAAAAGACTCAAAGGTAACAATAATTACAAAAAGGTCCTCAGACCACCTTGTGACAACAACAAACCCTAGCGCAATAACTGAGGAGTCTTGCTCCTCCATGACCTCTAGTTCCAAAAAATAAATAAAAAATACCACCATCACAATTTTCAAACAAAGTGTACCATGCTTTCTTACAATTCTCAAGTTTTAGGATTTTTCAAGCAGACGTAGAAAGGTTTTTCATTTTATTCATGTTCAATCTTCTTGCTTTTGAACAAGGTTGTCGCATCATAATGCTAGGTGTTGCATAGTTTAATTACTAGGTATTGTATATGTTGGTATAAGGCCGGTAGTAAATGACATGTCACATTGTTATACCTAAGACTCAGTTATACTATGAACTTGCTCTCACACACTTCTTGTAGATTATTAAATTAGACCTAATTCGCCAAATCAACGGAAAGTAGTCTGAGTGGGTTAAATTAGGTAGAAAATTAAGCTTAAAAATATAACATGTAATTTATCCAACCACTTTATGTACTAGTAAATAAATGGCATATGCTATGAACTCTAATTTAGCCATATTAAGTGTACTTCCTTCCGAACAACTTTTGCTTCTTTACCATGCTAACATGTACCGACCTATACCAAAATATGGGCACACCGTTATTATATTGATGAAGATATATAGAGTATGTCCATGACCTTGGTCATTTGGCTTGAAACCCAAGAAAGTTCACACAGAGTACATGGTATAGTAGGCCATACCGTGAAGTGAATTTTTCAGTATTTTACTGGTATAATAAATTAAAGAACAAAGAATGCCCCAACAAATTTTCATACAAAGTGGACAATTATTTATTACAGTTTCCCAAGTTTAAGGATTTTTCAAACTTCCAAGCTAAAGATCCACACACTTAAATGACTCTATGCCAATAAAACTAAATTAGGTCAAACTTGAATACATGTGAGCGCGATAGACTATTACTCTTGAAAATTTCCAAAAGTATTTTGAAGGAACCCAGGCGGTGAATGTATCGTGGGCCAACAATAGTTTTGAAAAATGCCAGTACTAATTAGTATTTGCATACCGACAAATTGGCTTGAGCGACCAATCAAGGTCATGGACATATCCACATAATAATTTAGGTCCCACGAGTCCAGCACGATGGGGAGGGGAGTACAAGGCACGGGTGTCTAAGGGCATCCGTAATGTAGGACCCACCAAGCTTATCGAAATTTCCACAATGTATAAGGTCAACAATTGCCACAAGATAGGACCCACATAACTTGTCATATTTCTCCATGCAAGAGAGAGGAGAAAGGGGAAATGATGTTTCTATTCTCTATGGGAAACCCACAAGCTTGAGGCAACTTTATTTTCTCCACAATGTATAAGGTGAACCTTAGCGGATGCCACATAGGCCTTAAGGTGTGTTTTTACACACTGCGGATGCCCTCGGGAAAAAAGCAAATAGTGGGCCCACTTGGCAGTGTATGACCAAGCTATAAAACTCCTATGTAAAAGTTAACATCTTTAGTTTAGTAGGTCCCACACATCATCTTGTTTAGGCACTGTCTAAAGGGTGGAGCTTGCTCGCAGTACAGTAAGTAGTACTCCCTCCATTTTAAAATATAAGATGTCTTAGGTTTGCAAAGGTTATGTATCTAGTCATCATTTAGTGTGTAGATTAGGAGTGAACCTCTCCGAACCTATACATTAAAAGGTCATCTTGACAATTTAACGAAATTAGGTCAAACTTGAGCTACAAGTAAGCATGATATATTCCTATTAAATTAAATGTCATTTCAGAGGTAGATGAGTACATCTTATTGTAGTAAATAATGTTGTTGGTGTGAGTATCCAACTATCAGGAAAAAAAATTCTCAATTTTCTGAGTGATGATGAGATTGTTCTTTTCCGCAAAGAAAGCCCGAAGAATATTGGATCTGAATGCCACAAGCCAAGTTTTCAGACATATATAGTGGGTCAGCATGTTTTACTTACAATTCCCATGTTTTATGAGTTTTCGATCTTCCTATCTAACTCCATCCACTTGAATGACTTACCGTAAGTTTTGACGACAGGTTCAACTTCTTGGTAAGTTTTTGCATCTTGACAATTTAATGAAATTAGGTCAAACTTCAGCTACAAGTAAGCATGCTAGATTGCTCTTGAATTAAATGTCATTTCAGAGGTAGATGAGTGCATCTCCTTGTAGGAAGCAGTTTCGTTGGTGTGAGTGTCCAACTACCAGGAAAGAACATTCTCAATTTTTCGAGTGATGACGAGATCATTCTTTCCCGTAAATAAAGTGTGAAAAATATTGGATCTGAATGCCGCAAGCCAAGTTTTCATAAATATATAGTGCATCAATAGCATGTTGTACTTACGATTCCCATGTTTTATGAGTTTTCAAGTTTCCTAGATAACTCCGCCCACTTGAATGACTTCATGTTGATGTATCGTAATAAGGTCGAATTTGAACTACAAGTAATAAATTGTAGGTTGCTTTGAAAGTTTTATGAAAAAAGCTTTTGGCGGTACCCATCGAGCGATCAATTAATATATTAGAAACCACAGAGATTTTTGACGGCTCGTTCGACTTCTAGCTAAGATTTTGCATCTTGAAAATTTTGAACCCCTTTCAAACATGATCACTTGAATTAGGGAGAGAGGGGAAATGATTTTTCTATTCACTACGGGCAACCCACAAGCTTGAGGTGCATCTTAGGCTTAAAGATCACTTTATTTTCTCCACAATGTATAAGGTGAACCTTAGCGGATGTCACATACTAGGTCTTAATGTGTTCTTTTTTACACAATGCGGATGCCCTTATTAGGGAAAAAGCTACGTTTATAAATAAAAGTTGGTCAGAAATAGTTAATTTTGATTTAGAACAAACACTAGAAGTACACTTATTTGTGGACGGAGGAAGTAGGTAAGAATTTGAATTTTTCAGAACTCCCGGGATTTTTTTGCTATCAAAGAACTTCTAGTGGTTTTGATGTACTAAATTCCTAGTTAGCCGCGAAAGCTTTTTGGAAAATTTTACGTGTGCCTTGGTACGGCGGCTCGGCTCTGTGTCCATCTGTCTGTGTCTCTGGTGTGTTCGTTAGCTGGGTTGATGTGGATTAAGAGGAGTACATAGGAACGAAACCACTTTGGTCTTTGGCGGTAAAAAAATCAATCTTTTCTGCTTTCTCAATTTTCACTTGTTTCCCAAACATCAGGAGGGAAGGTTATTCAAAAGATCGGTCATTCGCAGTACTTCTTGTCTTATATTTATCTTGTCTTATGTCTTATATATCTCACCTTACAATACCACTATATAGTGTATGGATAACTTTGAACATTGACCATTGGATCAAGACTGACAAATCCAAACATCGCCAGCCATTGGATCTTTTTTCCATTCTAGCGTCTAGAAGATTTTATTGATAGTCTTTAGCACAATAAACGCTAGTACGCGCAAACCTCAAAACACACTTCATTGCTTAGTTTTAGTGTCCTTGTGTTAAATGCATGGACCTAGATGTAATTTTCATTTTTATGAGGTCCTTGATATAACTTATACTTCCACGTAACGACTGTGTTAATTGAAGCATCGCTCCTACGGGTCCTACCAAAGTATAAAAAATGCCACCGCCCCAATTATCAGACAGAGTAAACCATGTGGTTATAAAAAAATCATATTGCGTGGACTACTTCCCATTAAAATGGTAATCATGGGAAATAATACGCGTAAGAGGACACCACATGAAAGTATTTGGTTTATTTTAAATTCTTTGTTTTATTTCCATGTCTTCAAAACATTATCAAAATTGTAGGCATGAAGTCGATTCTTACAACAAAGTTAGTTGCATTTCTCACAACTCGCATCGGTTCTTGGTATATTGACAGCGTCGGTACCTTCAAACGACATTTGTAAAATTCAAGACAAAATCTATCGCGCTTACTTTTAGTTCATATCTGACCTAATTTCGCTAAATCGACATAAAGTTGTCTAAGTGGGCAAAATTAGCTAGGTGACGAGGGTTTAACTCATCAATGCCCATTGTTATGGACTTGCGTTTTGGAGAAGGAGGGAGCGCTAGAGACATCTATCGGCTAGCAAACAAGCACACAAGGGACAAAGGATTTACCCAGGTTTAGGCCTCGTAGAGGTCCCTACTCCTGCTTGTCTGCTCGTGGAATTATCGAAGGAGTCGAAAGTTACAATGGTGCACAGATGTAATCTGGCAAGGGTTGTGGAAACTAGGGTTGCGTGTGTCCTCCTCGCCGCCCCCTCCTAGCCTTTATATAGATAGGCTAGGTCTTGGGTAGCAGGTCGAGTCGGTTACAAGTTAGGGTTTTCCCCTTCAAACTTTCTATCTTTAGCTTCTTCTTGTCCTTCAAGCAATCGAGAGTCCGTAGGTTACTCGAGTCCCTCCATCCGGACCTTGGCGACACCGTGGGCCTGTATGTATTTGGACCGTATATACCAAGCTCGAGCACCTGTAGGGTATACCCATGTCAGTAGCCCCCGAGTGTCCAGTGGAATCACAGATTTGACTGGGGAATTTTTGAAGCCTTCGAGTGCCTAAATGAGTACATTTCGATTGCTTTTATTTGTGTCATAGGGATTGTTGATATACGTGCCTGATATAGTCAAGTGTCGATCAGTTAACCACCTTAGGGTGAAACAACACAATCTACTCAAATTCGAGTCCCCGGACTCGAATCCGGAAAAGTGCTGGTGTAATTCGACTCAGGCCGCCGAGGTCTTACAGGAGTCGAATTCCAGTTATATGGGTGTGAGCACTTGACGCGTCTGTCAAGGCATGTTCATCGTGCCTGTAGGCACGGATATGTTTCTGGTAGTGCATAGTTAAATGCATTGCCAGGCCTTATTCAGGTCTTACCTTCACGCCATAGGCGCCGCATCCGAATTTTATCATCGCGGAGACGATTCGGGTAACCCAGGAGACGCAGTCTCTTTGTAGGGGAAAAATTATGAGGCGGTGTCGCCATGAGTTTCGAGTGTGGATGTTATCAACACACATTTTTTTGTACAAATAATCATAGGGTGCGCGAGCAGCGCTCCCTATGGGAGTAGCCCCCGAGTGCCTGGTTGAGTCAAAGACTCAGGCAGGGACTAAAGAACTTTTGCAACTGCTGTCGTCTTTTGCTTGCTTGTTTCAATCGATGACTCAGGCAGGTTCTAAAACACTTTTGTGACTGCTGTCGTCTTTTGCCTGCTTGTTTCTGGCGCTCCCTATGGGAGTAACACATGTCCATAATCGAACTGTGTTTCGAGTGGTTGGGTTTGCTTTTGTGATTGTCCATGTTCCTGCAACAAGAAAAAGAAAAGTCATACGGTGCGCGGCCTCCCTATGGGAGTAGCCCCCGAGTGCTTGGTGGAGTCGAAGACTCCAGCAAGGACTAAAAATGGTCGAAGTTTTCCACTGCATAGCCTTGGTGACGTCAGTGGTGACGCTTGTATGACCTTAGTTGCCCGCGTGAGCGATTTTGACGGGACGTGACGAGCGATGGGTCCCACTTTCTGACTTTGATTTGACTGGGCGTGCGTAATCTTATTTTTAACTGTGCCTCCTCGATTTCCACGCGTAATGGTAGAAGTGGGGGGACGGTTCGCGCTTCCTCTTCTCCACGTGTCCAACGCGATGCGCGCCACGCGTCCTATAGAGTTTTTGTCAGCCGTTGGATTGCATCTCCCAGGGGTTAAGTAGCGATGTTGCGGCGGTAATTTCCCATCTGTGCTCTTTCTTCCTTGCTGCCGTCGCCATTGCTGTTGCTTTTCTGCTGTCCCCTGCGCCCATCTTCTCCATGACGCTGGACCAGCTCCGTTCGTTCCCGAGCTATTTCCTTTGCTCACATCGCCGCCGTGTAATGGGGAAGAAGAAGGGAGGCACTGCCGCTGATTTCGCGGCCACCCTCGCTGCAGTGAAGAAGAAAGGTAGCTCCGCTACTGCGGGCACCAGCACCGCCGCCGTTGGGAAGAAGAAGGTCGCAGGCACCCGCGTGACCAATGGCGCATGGCGCCCCTATATCATCAAAGCGTCGGATCTCCGTATTCTTCGTCAAGATGGAGTTATCTCTGCGACAGTTGCCGATGCGCGCGTCCCCAGCGGTGAGACTATTCCTGCTCCTCCCGCTGGTTTTTGAGTGATGTTTCTTGCATTCATCATTCGCGGTCTTTCCTTGCCTCTTCACCCTTTTCTTCGGGGTCTTCTTTGTTTCTATGGGCTCCAGCTCCATCAGCTGTCCCCAAATTCGCTCCTCCACATCACTTGTTTCATCACTCTCTGCGAGTGCTGGCTTGGAATCGAGCCACACTTTGGTCTTTTCAAGCACATATTTAAATTGAAGCGTCAGTCTGCATCTGGCTCTTTAGTTTACGACGTAGGTGGTTGCGGAATCCACTTTGAACCATCCACCACCTACTTCGATATCAAGCTTACCAAGTCCGTCCAGGGATGGAGGGACAAATGGTTCTATATTCGCGACCAGAAGGCCAAGGACAAGCACTTTGGACTCGCGCCTTTCAATCCCGCGACTCCCTGCAAGAAGATGCGTTCTTGGAAGAACATGATCATGCCTTCCGAACTCGCGGAGACAGACGTGCTATATTAGCGCGTCTGCGACCTCGAGAGTCGCATAGGCGCAGAAGAGGGAGGCTACGCCCTTGTCAGGACTTGGCTGTGTCGTCGCGTCCAGCCTCTCCAGGCCAGGGTCCATCCCATTTTTCAATGGGGTGGCGCTGATGATGTCACTCGCGTGTCTGCTGATGGCATGTCCGCGAGTGAGGTAGATAAGAGGGTGCGACTGGTCACGAAGTACACCCTCAAGGATGTGCTTCCGAACGAGCCAGTCGTTCCTCCTTTCGATGCTTCGAATCCTCCTCCTGAGGTACAGTTGTGCTACGTAGTAGTTTATTTTCTCGATTGCGTTTTCTGTTGATTATCTGTTATGTTTGCTGATCTTTACTGTTTGTATGCAGGAGTGGGCGGTGTCGCCTTGTATGCCTCCCCTCCCTGAGGGGATTATTCCTCATGAAGCTTTGGAAGAGGACGAGTCTGAGTCGACTGTTCCTTCCGATGTGGAAGACGAAGCCCCCGAGTCTGAGAGCCCGGATACTCGCAAGTGTTCGTGTAGCGGGGATTCCGACGCGTCGACTCCTTCAACTCTAGGAGGCGCGGCTGTTGGCGCGGAGTCGCCAATTCCCGCCGTTCCTGTGAGGGCTGTGGCACCGTCTTCTCGCAAAAAGATGCGATTTCCCAAGGAGTCTTCGTCGGAGTCGGCGGAGGCCATGTTTGATCTTGACAAATTTGACTAGTAATTTTGCTAGTGCCTTCGTTCTTCTCTGTTTTCTTCTTGTTGGCTTTGTTCTGGAGTTTGCCCTTTCTGAGTGTGGATTTTTTCTTGCAGCCAAGAGGCGTCGTCATCTTCTAGCGATGTCGAATTTTTGAAGGAATCGGGAGTCGCGACTTCAAGGGCCAAAGTAGAGGTCGAGCACGCTCCTTCTCCGGCAGCGGCCCACTCTGGGCACAATTCTTCGAGCTCTCCTCACGTAGGGGAGCATCGAGTAGTTGCTCGGACGACGGCTCAACGAACTTCTTCGGAGTTGCTGGAGGACCATGTAAGTATAGTTTTCCTTTTTTTAATGTGGTAGTCAACGTCTTCTGCTGCCCTCTGCTGACTCCTTGTTTTGTGCGACAACTCCTTGTAAAGGAAGCCACGCAGGTGGCAGAGCAGGTGATGGCGATGGGTCGCCAGCATGCGATGCTGGAGACGCGCCACCGCGTGGTCGAGAGTAAGTGTTCTGTACTTATTCTTTTCGTCTTCTCTCTGTTTTGGTATAATCGACTAACAGCCAATTATTGACTGCCATGTAGCTGGGCATAAAGCTTTACTGCGCGATGTCGCCACGTTGGAGAAGACACTAGCCGCAGCTGTGAAGGGGCGCGACGAGGCAATCGCGGCTCGTGATGATGCCCAGAAGCGCGAAGAGGATCTGCGCGCCTCCTTTGCAGCCAGGGAGAAGTTGTTCGAAGAGCAATCGTTCTCGATCCGCCAAGGCCCTCTCGGTACCTTCTTGGTAGATATTTTATTGATGTTCTTCTTCTTCCTGCAGTGCGGTGGCACTAGAAGTTTGATCCATGTGTGTATTTTGGTGTAGATCTTTGGCTTTGAGTTTTGATCCACAAGCCCTTTGTCGCGATAACGCTCTGGCGCGCGGTATCTCGCGGTCGAGGATCGAGCGCCGCTGTCCAAAATACGCTGTCCAACGCCAAGGCCACTCGAGTCGCCTCCGGAGGAGCTGATGTCAAGGCGTGCTGGTCGACAATGTGGAAGAGCTGGTGGAGTCGCCGCTAGGGGTGTGCTCGCCACGCACAAGAACTCCTCCGCAGGCTGGCGCTGCCATGTCGCTGCCATGGTGCATGCCCATGGAGTCGTAGATCCTTCTGGGTGTCGAAGACGATGCCTATGGCGGATGGTCGCAGTAGTATTCGCTCCTTTGCATCGCCTGTGCCAAATATGGCCATTCCTTAATAAACACTGTTGCCAAGTATTCGGAGGAGCTCAATCGTGCAAAGAAGGCGGCAAAAACTTCGGCCTCAGGGGCCGGCGGAAAGTCAGTGGCATCTGATACTGCCACGGACTTGATGAAGCCCCCGAGGTCATCGAAGTCGAAGAAGCTAGCTGCCTCGTAGTTAGTTTCTTTGTAATAGTTGATAAATTGCTCTTTTGATTGGAGAATATGCCTGTTGGCGAATGTGTTTGTAGATACTTTTATGCTGATCCTGAATGCATCTGTTACTTTTGACTTTTGAGTTGGTCGCCTTATTTGCCTCCGGCTTGATTTTTGGTAGGGTACATCAAGTGGTCCTGTGGGGGGAACCTCGGACTCGCCATCTCTTGAGGATACAATGGCACCACCATGCTCCAGGGTAGAGGAGCTTTCCTTGCTTTCGCGACTTCGTGATCGCGTTAAGCAACTGGAGCATGAGTTGCCCGTGATCCGTGGTAGCGCGGACGTGTGGAAGTCAAAGGCTGAAAAAGCCGCCGCCCATGAGCAATATCTGCTTGGCGAGGTGACGCAGTTGGGCGACCAGTTTAAGTGTTAGTTTGCTCATCCTCGTCTTTTCCTTTGTAGTTAATCGCAATGGTACGTTTTACTCATGTTGTTGATGCTGCTTCGTGTAGTTGTTAGCGCACGCCATCCG
This sequence comes from Avena insularis, assembly GCA_023614405.1. Lineage (NCBI taxonomy): Eukaryota > Viridiplantae > Streptophyta > Magnoliopsida > Poales > Poaceae > Avena > Avena insularis. Next base: position 308,357,601 of record CM042684.1, read on the forward strand.
CAGGAGGAGAGGGATAGGATTGCCATCCGTCTTCATGATCTCACCCAGGAGCAACTTCAGGAGAGTGGATACTTCTGGGTAGATCATGATCGTGCGACTGCGTTGGCGACCCTGCAGGATCGCGCCTCGCGAGTGCTGCTCTTTCTGAAGAAGTCGTAGTCATGTTTGAAGAACATCTATCGGGCGATGTTCCCGCAGGATGATACTCCATCAAGCCTGCTGGCTCTCCTGACCAAATTTCAAGATATGTCCGCGGTTCGCGAGTGCGTGAGGCAGCAGTTGGTGGCTGGTGCCAAGGCTGCCCTTTCCATGGTGCGTTTGCACAGGCCTGACGTTGATGTCGCCGCCATTGCCTCTGGGCCACCGGTGCCACCAGTAGGATCTTCCTGGAACATGGTGCCGCATTATCAGGCGGTGGATCGTCCAGCCGAGGAGGTCGTCGACTTCTTCGAGGAACAGACTAATGTTCTTTTGTTGCAAGGGTAGCCAAATATGTATCCTGCACATAAGTGTACTAGTGTTGTAAAGATCGTATACATTTGTAGATAATTTACTGTTGAATGTGTACAAATAGCTTTAAGCGTGGGGTGCGTTGCACTTATGCGAGTCCTTTTCGTTAGCCTGGCCATCTTTGTATCGTTCCCTTTGTCAACCTATCAGATGCGTTGCAGCTGGGTTGAGTTTGTGTTAAGGGGTTTGATTGATGTGCCAGCTACTCAGGATGTCGCGTTATTGTTCGAAGAACATATGTGTATAGGGTGGCGTAGCCCCCGAGTTTTGGGGCACTTAGCTTTTATTTATTCGAAGAACAGTACAAAGTACAATGTGCGGCTAAGTATCCTTGGCTGAATAGCCTTACTTGTGATGCAAAAGTAAAGAAAAACGACTAAGGGTAGAAGCTTCGCAGTTGTGCGACGTTCCAAGGGTTGGAGTGTGCGACTCCTGTCTCTAAATCTTGAAGGCGGTAGGCGCCACCTGGGATTACTTCTGTAATCACGTACGGTCCTTCCCAGGGGGACTCGAGCTTGAGATGCCCTCGCCGCTTCAACGGGACTAAGTCACCTTCAACGAAGGATCTGAAGCCTTCTGCTATGGTAGTTCGCGAGGTTCTTTGGTAGATCGTAGATCTTTCTGCGGCGATTTCTCTTGCTTCGTTAAAGAGGTCGACGAGTCTTGAGTGCGAGGGATGACTCGCTTGCTGTGGCGACTGGCGTGGCGCTTTGTACCTCGGCGGGTAGTACTGCCTCTGCTCCGTGTACCATAAAGAATGGTGTGTAGCCGGTGGCGCTGTTTGGAGTTGTACGCAGGCTCCAGAGTATGGATTGCAGTTCATCTGGCCAGCAGCCCGCAGCTTGTTCGAGTGGTCGGAGGAGTCGCTTCTTGATGCCGCTGCAGACGAGCCCGTTTGCCTTTTCCACCTGACCGTTGGTCTGTGGGTGTGCTACTGAGGCGTAGCTGATATTGATCCCCAGGTTCTCGTAGAATTCTTGGAACTCCTTGGATGTGAAGTTCGTTCTATTGTCGGTGATGATGCTGTGCTATGAAAATAGAAGCTATAAATACTATTAAATAATGTGTCTGGTCAAACTGACATGACGAGACTATACTGCGCCAGGAGATCACATGGTTAATTTATTAGTGCACAATGGTGTGCTAGTCTATCATGCTAGCCGATGTCCTCAATGCAGCCACTTCCTACAGTAGAAGAAAATAAAAAATATCTTTCAAAGAGCCATCCCATCTTCCCCATCTCCGTTTAGTTTATCCCTACTCGCTGACGCTACCTGGCAGCATCTCTGGCACGCTTCACACATTTTCCTCGCCATCTTGCCCGCTGCATCACTCTCTCCAGTCCACCACCCCTCTCCTCCAAAAACCACAAACAGTTCTATATAGATATGTCCTCGCCCCCAATCCTCCCGGACGCGATGGCGGATTGTCTGTACAAAATTTGGAGAGGTTTGAGGGAGAGTCGGCCGTGCAGCGGCTTTAGCAAGGTCGTTGATAATGTATTCAACGAAATTGCTAAGAATTTGGACGCTAAAAGCGTCGTATGGATGGCCGCATGCTCCAAGGAGCTACACGGCCAAGTCGTCTATGGAGAAGGTTACAACTGCCTGAACTAAGGCTGCTTGACAGTGGTCTCCTACAATGACGTCTATGACCATATGATCGTGAAATATAGCCATCTACGTCCATATTTAAACTGGATATTAATCATATTTTTGATGAAATATATGTCTAAACCCTGCCACTAATGCTAATATTCAGAAGGGTATGCAATCCTTTGTTCTTGTATTTTCCTGCGCAGATAATGTCGTTTAATGGAGGGAATCACTACATTAAAGTCAAAGATACGATATTTCATTCAACCAGAAAAAACGAAGAGCCGTCCAACGAAGGCAGACGCCGTAACGACCAACTATACGGCCAGAGCAAAAATTCCGACTATATAGCTCCGGTCGTATAGTTGGCGCCGCCTCTGTTAGGTTAAACAGAACAACTTTCGTGAAGGGACCCCTATATAAAGAAGCCTCAGACGACGAGAAACAGGGAGACACATGCCCTAGAAGCCATACCTCGCTAGAAAGCCGCCCCTAGATCTCCAAACCCTTCTCCATCTCCATAGCCATCTTCCACCACTTGTAATAGTAGATCTCTTCTCTGATTGGTGACATTGTAAGACTATTTCTATCAATCTTATGATTTTTATTACAATGTTTGTGATTGTTGATCTCATCTCTATGTGTGAGTAATTCTTCTTGGGCTAAGGGCTTCGGCCTAGCCATGTAGCAATTGTGCATGTGATTTATCATAGATGGGATCGTGTATTAGTTTATATGACATGATGATTATTGTATCCTATCTTGCCTCAATCTAAGGACTTGTCAGGTACCCAAGACCTCGAGGGTTGAGCCAGATATAGGGAGTCTGAGTGATGACCGATCTGCAGGTTAGGAACCCTAGTGATAGAAGGGGTAGTACGGCTGTATGTGAGGGATTTTCTTGGGATTAACGGTGACATCACTATGCATATCATTAGTTCTCTTTCTTATATAGATGCGACTAGTAGGTTATTGCTATAAGCGGCTACGGAGGCAATAACAGTTATGGATGCACTGCCCACATATAATTTATCTTGCTCTAACAAGTACACGCATGCTTTATTTCTATCTTTTATTTCCATCAGATGTTTTTGCACAGCTACAGGTGAAACTGAACACCCTAGGCCCTCTCTCTCCATCATCGACAACAACAAAAAGACGCAAGCTATTGGTCTGGTGAAAACACAAAAGGAATTCTAAAACTCCCGAAGGTCCGTTAAAGTAACTTCACTATGCATTCGCTTCCTGAGGATTAGATAACCTAGGTCTACTAGGGAAAAAGAGCTATACTACATCTGTAATCTGGATTGGAGGTATCAGCCACCAATACTGGTACCCGTCTAAGCCGGTGCCTGCAACAGGCTTGCAGAGAGCAGAGATCATTGGCATAGGAAAAGAGGGCACATAGTTTGTCGCAAAAATTTATGGTCACGCCACAGACATCGTCCTATCCATCAGGTACATCAGGTCGGCGGCATGCGAATCGTTGTGGTACAATGTGAAGTTTCGGTCGCTGCGGTCATGGGCTGAGCTCCATTCAGTCAAAATGATGGCGACATCTGAGCTGACGAGCAGACCTTCGTCGGCTGAAGTCACGCTAGAAGGGCTCATGTCATACCTGTCGAAGTCACGACATTACCTGTGATCTTATGAATGGATCATCAGAATTACCCTAGATTAAAAGTACCACAGCAACAATTTTCAAGTGTGAGTTAACACATATAAATCTTCTTGTGATGATCCTATTGTGAATATATGTAATGTCGAACTAATTAATTACTTTCTGTTGGTTATAGACCCAATTTGTACGGGTTGTCCTGGAAGATGGCAGTTTTCAATATTCATTTCCAATGTTCATTGCTCTAGTCCCACGCAACTGCGTGGAGCTTTGTTGCAAGTTATCCGCATAGCCGGTAGTGCTCCTCACACACCTCAGAGAAGCCCACTCTGTGAGGGGGCAACTTTTACCCTATGGTAGGGAAGCCAGGTACATCTCTAAGCCAGTGCCGACATTGGGCTCGTAGAATGTTGATAGTATGGTGTTATGCATGCTATTTGACGGGCGCGGCGATGTCATCTTGATATCTGTCATGTGTGTCAGGTCGGCGGTGTGCTTATGGCCATAGTACATGGTGAAGTTGAGTTGTGCGCAACCAAATGGCTTTAGGGAGGAGGTATCCTTTGTGAAGATCCGAGAAGTGGTGTGCACATGACTAAAACGACTTGATCTTTGTAGGTTTGTCGGTCTAATCTGGTCGCTCGTTGTGGGAATCGACCATTAGAGTTCACCTTGGAATACAAGCTTCAGATCAACATGATTGACTAGAGAATAACATAACTTAATCTTTTAGTGAAGATCCTAACATAAACCCATTTATTCCTCGACATGATGTTTCTTATCATTTTGGGACATGTGGTTCCTAGCATAATGTAGTTCTAAGTATTTTGTATGGAGTTCTGCTACTGCTAATCTATTATGTCCTATGTTCTGGTACTTATTCAGATGGAACGATTGAGTGCAGAATATGGTCTCTCTTTCTTTTTGAATTATGTCCTTGCAACATCTACAAATTCAATGTATGCATTGCTGAATCTGGCAATTCGTTTTGTCGTTATCTGTACTGCTAAATCAGTCACTTTCAAATGTTGTTGAATCTGTCAACTAGCACTGATTATGGACTAAGAATCTATTGATATTTTTCTGTTTTATTCAATACTACTGAATCTTTCAAATGCTAGTGAATCTGTCAAATATTCCGTCGTTGCTATTACTAAAGTATTTTTAAGAACTAATACTAATATACTGGTACTTGTTTAGATTAAGGGCGGTAGATGGACTTGCTCTTCTTTCGAAACATGGCCATAATATGGTCTCTCTTCCCTTTTGAATTATGGCCTTGCTACATCTATTGAATTTCAACGTCTACATTATTAAATCTATTAATTCTTTTGGTCATTATTTATACTGCTAAATCGGTCACTTTGAAATGTTGTTGAATCTGTCAAGTGCCACTGATTATGTAATGGGAATCTGTTGATATTTTTCTGTTTTATTCAGTACTTCTGAATCTTTCAAATGCTAGTCAATTTGTCAAATGTTCTGTCATGTTTATTACCAAAGTATTTTGTGGAACTAATACTAATGTGCTGGTACTTGTTTTGATCAATGGCAGTAGATTGTTTTGCTTTTGTTTTGAAACATGGCCTTGTCTTGGGGCATTTTGGGGTTGCATATGGGGGTCACACAAGGCATTGATGCGAGAAGAATGTATGCACAAAAAAGTAGACTTGATCATAAGTTTTGCTTACTCCAATGATCAAGTGTGTTCGGAGAAAAGGGAAAACTCATCCTATGCCAAGTTTTATAGAGCTGAAAAAAGAACTAGTTCTCTCTATACTGCTATTTAATTTGAGTGTCTGTATTGCTAAATCGATGACGTTGAAATGCTACTAAATATGTCAAGTGCTGCTGAATATGAAATGTGAATCTATGATATTTTACTATCTTATTATGTACTGCTGAATCTTTCAAATGCTACTAAATCTGTCAAAAGTTCTGTCGTTGCTGCCTTTTTGTTTGCACTAGAGCTTTTGCCTTTCTATCATCAGATCTGTTGCATGCCAGACTTTCATGTTTTCTAAAAATGTGAAATAAATCATAAACATAGATTATGGTGTGCCTTGTGCATATGCAAATTTTTATCCCAAAATATGACACTGTCTGGCCTACACAAAATAACAAATTTTGTATACATAACACATGATACTATTAATTTAAGACTTTTCTTTTTTACATAGGTCACACATGATCATGTTTTGGGACAAAATCTTATAAATTCACAACATATAGCACATCCAACGTTCATGATTTATCTCATAGAATTGAAAGTACGACAAATAAAAAGGGGTGCATGCATAACTAGTTTTTGGAATATACTTGAGATATTGCAACTAGTTTGTGGAATATACTTGATAAATTTGAGACATCTATTTTGAGATTGAGGGAGTATTATTTGGGCACCAGCCAAATTCAAAATCTCTGTCAAGTGGCAAAATTTACCGCTTATGCTGTGTGAATCGTAGGTATCTAATGTTGCATGTAAAAATATGGATATGAATGATCAGTTGATGTGACTCTCGGCCTTGAATTCCTGGACATATAGCTTATGGTCTACTACCTTTTTGTTATTAGAGATTTCTATTTTCGTACCCTCGGTTTGTTTGTTATACTCAGTATTCCCCAGCCGCTTAGTTTTTCCTCGCTTTCCCCTCCCTCTATTCTAAAACCCTCACATGTGCTCAGACGGGGGGATGCCGTCAGGTCAAAGGCTTGTCCATTACATGCAGACCAGTGGGACCACGTTGGGGAGGGTCATGCGTTGAGCGTTATGTTACGTCGCCTTGACTGTTACATGCTGACAGGTGGGGCCAGGATACACAGCGGACAAGCCATCCATCTCTCGTTGACTTGTGGGCCCCATATTTCCTGATTGTGTGGCCAGTGGAGCCAATGACAAATGGGGTCGTTCTGTGGGACCGTTGAAGCCAATGAACGATGGGGCCGCTATGTGGGACCGTTCTGTGGGGCCGTCTTAGCCAATGACCGGTGGGGCCGTCATGTGGGGCTGGAGGGGGGATTTGCATATTTGTCGCATTTTACTTTGCAACTTGCATATTTGCCACTTTGTGTGTCATTGACATGTGGTAGTCATGTAGCAAATATGCAAATTTCAAAGAAAATTTTGGTAGATATGCAAAATTGGCAAATATGCAAAAATTGACAGGTGGGGTCATGTATGACACGTCGGCTCTCTCTCCCTCATCCTCTCGCTCCTAGACCCTAGCCTCGAGCAGATCCTATCCCACCGGCAAACAGAGCAGCCATTGTTGGCGCGTCGGCATGTTGCCGGATCTGTCCTACGGCGGTATGGGATGGACTGCCGCGCTGCACCTCAACCACGGCTCCAACACCCGTTTCGTCTGCATGCATTGTACGTCGAGGCAGTACCGACCGCAGGCAGGTCTGCCGCCCACGACGACCGGGATTTGGTTCCGCTACCATAGCTCGACAAACAGTCATAGAAAATGCTAGTAGTGCTTGGTAAGACCTACGCTCCTGCTCCGTCCATCCTAATCGATTTGGTTCCCATAATTTCCTCGATATTGCAGGTGCAAATTACTCCTCAATGTCTGGTCATAGCGGGTACACCGACGAGGGTGGGTAATCGATCATGTCGTGGCCACATTCTCCTTCTCCTACCACGTCAAAAGTGCATGTACCTCCTTCTCTTTGTACTACCATTGAATTTCAAGTGCTGCCATGGCCTGCCGGACTGATTTCAATTGGGTTTGTTTTGGGAAAACCCTACCCGAGGCGCACCATAAACCCTATCCGAGGCGCATATGATATGCGCCTCTAGCATCAGGCCTCTAGTATTTGTTATGCGAGGCGCATATCATATGCGCCTCCTATATCCTAGATATTCGAGGCACATATTGATCATATGCGCCTCCCATACTCAGAATATGCGAGGCGCATATTGATCCGAATGCGCCTCCTATATTCTGCATATGCGAGGCACATATTGATCCAAATGCGCCTCGGATATTATTTTTGAATTTCAAAAAAGGCAGCCAGATCTGGATCTGGCCGGAATTTCGTCGGAGCTCGTCGGAGCTCGTGCCCGTGGCCACAACCTACCACCACAGGCAAGTGCGGGAGGCCATGGCCATGGGGGTTGCCGGAGATGGTGGAGGAGGATGAGGCCGCCGGAGGTGGTCGTCGTAGGGGGAGGAGGAGGAGGTGATCGGTGTGGTTGTGGAGGTCATGTCCGAAGTGATCACCGGAGGAGGAGGAGGTCGCCGGAGGAAGAGGAGGAGAAGATCGTCGGAGGAAGAGGAGGAGGATGCCACTAGAGGTGTAGGAGGAGGAGGAGGAGGAGGAGAGTGGAGGAAAAGGAGGAGAGGTGGAGGAGAAGGAGGAGAGGTGGAGGAGAAGGAGAAGGAGAGGTGGAGGAGAAGGAGGATAGGTGGAGGAGAAGGAGAAGGAGAGGTGGAGGAGAAGGAGAAGGAGAAGGAGAAGGAGAAGGAGAAGGAGAAGGAGAAGGAGGAGAGGTGGTAGGTGGCTGTTTTGAATTTGAATCCGGCTGTATTTATGCGAGGCGTATATCATATGATATGCGCCGTGATATGCGCCGTGAGTGGTTTTTTATTTTTTTGCAGGAAAAAATCTTCTTTCGGCCATAACTTTTTACTCTTTTCGAATTTGGGGATTCTGTAAAATCCAGAATGACCATGGGTGGGTGAAATCGAGTAGAAAATTTCGAGACGATCATTTTGATAGGTTAAAGATTTTTTTCCGACATCGTATGCAAAAGTTATGGCCGTTTTATCGTGCCATGACCTATTTTTGCAAAATACATCGAAATTCATGTTTTTCAATTTTCTCTAGATCTATACCCTAAAATCTAACTACAACTCAAAGGAATTATTTTTTTCAAGTTTCTATAATTTTTGTTTATTTTTTACAAAAATTAAAAGGCGTTCCCGGGGGGTGGGATATGCCAGGTTATAGGAGGCGCATATGGAAATATGCACCTCACATATTATCAAGTATAGGAGGCGCATATTACCATATGCGCCTCGCATATTCGACCACAGATCTTCTCCCTGGCCCATGCAACTTATGCGAGGCGCATTCTTCCCATATACGCCTCGCCTATTGATACATTGTAAATGTATCTATAATTTTTGATGTTTCATGCTTGATTTTATCCACTTTCTTGTGTTTTGTCCACACTTTGGAGTACTTTTCATATGATTTCTTGGACTAACCTATTAACAAGAGCCACAATTACCGCCTGTTTTCTGCTGTTTTTGGTTCCAGGAAAGTCAGAAAATGAATATTCTCGGAATTGGACGGGATAAAAGCCAAAGTGCCTATTTTTCCGGAAGTCATTAGATGCTAGAATACGAGACGGAGAAGGGCTGGGGACCGGCCACACCACCTGGCTGCGCGACTAGGCCTAGGCCACGCCAGGGGGTGGTCTGGCCGACCCCAGCACCCCCTCGGCCTCTCCTTCCGCCTATAAGATGCCCTCGGGACGAAAATCCTACGTACCCGATCAAAAATCCATGAAAGTGTCTATAGCCACCGTCATCTCCATCCCTAGACCGGGAGGGATCTGAAGCTCTTCCCGGCACCCTTCCGGAGAGGGGAATTCACCCTAGAGGCCTTCTTCATCACCATGCTAGCCTCCGGTGTGATGCGTGAGTAGTTCATCCTTAGACTACGGATCCATGTAGTAGCTGGATGGCTGGTTCTCCTCCTTTGTGCTTTCATGTCTAGATCTTGTGAGCTCCATTCATGATCAAGATCATCTATTTGTCATTCTGCATGTTGTGTTTGCGGGGATCCGATGGATATTGAGATGCTATTTCAGATTGATTATTGATTCTATCATGTCTTTGTTATTTGTGATCTTGCATGCTTTCCGTTGTTAGTAGCTATCTTGTCCAAGTAGATGCTAGCAACTCCAAGAGTTAGTATTTATGCTCGATAGTGGGTTCATGCCTCTGGTAATCTGGAGAAGTGACAGAAATCTCTAAAGTACTAGATATGTTGTTGCTACTAGGGAGAAAACAACAATCCTTTGTTCATAGAACAATCATATTGTTTACATTACACGCAATTCGTAAAGCAATAATCTGATGCTTGCAACTTAATACTGGAGGGGGTTCGGATGATAACCTGAAGGTGGATTATTAGTCATAGATGCAGTTGGATGGTGGTCTATGTATAATGTTGTAATGCCCAATCGAATCTCAAAGGAGTCAAGATGATTAGTATATGCATGTATTGCTTTCTCGATGTTTGTCAATTGCCCCGCTGTAATTTGTTCACCCAGCATGTTATCTATCTTAAGGAGAGCCACCTCTAGTGAACTATGGATCCCAGTCCTTTCTTTTACATTCAATCTATAAACTGTTTACTGCTTTGTATTTACTTTCTGCAAACTATTACTTCCTTCCATTCGATACGTTTAATCCTTTGTTTTTAGCAAAACCGGTGAGATTGGCGACCTCATCGCAAGTTGGGGACAGAGTTCTGTGGTTGTGTTGTGCAGGTCTCCACGTTGCTGCTGGCACCGGTAGTGCGCCCTGCCATCATTCAGCTAGCTACACCTTTGGGGTGTTTCCTTGCTCCTACTGGATTGATAACCTTGGTTTCGTACTGAGGGAAAACTTGTTGTTGTGCTCATCATACCTTCCTCTTGGGGTTCCCCAACAAGATCGATATATTTTGGGCCATCAAGCATATTTTCTAGCGCCGTTGCCGGGGAGTCAAGGACATCTTCACAAGGGGAGTCCCTCATAACCAATCTCTTTACTTTGTTATTTTTCTTTTGCTTAGTTTATTTTGTTTTGTTTGCTTGTTTCTTATTCAAAAACACAAAAAAAATTAGTTTTACTAGTTTGCTTTCTTATTTGAAAACACAAATAAATGACTACTCTTGAAAACACTAAGTTGTTTGACTTCACTAGCACCAACAACAATGATTTTATGAGCACACCTATTGCTCCACCTGTGCCTGAAGATACTTTCTTTGAGATAAAACCTGCTTTGCTCAATCTTGTTATGAGAGAACAATTTTCTGGTATTGGTAATGAAGATGCTGCTGCCCATCTAAATAACTTTGTTGAACTTTGTGAGATGCAAAAGCATAGGGATGTAGATGGTGATATTATTAAGCTGAAATTGTTTCCTTTCTCTTTGAGAGGAAAAGCTAAAGAATGGTTGAATTCCTTAACTAAGAATAGTATTAATTCTTGGACTAAGTGCAAAGATGCTTTCATTGGAAAATACTATCCTCCTGCTAAGATTATATCTATGAGAAGTGAAATAATGAAGTTTAAACAATCTGATAATGAGCATGTTGCTCAAGCTTGGGAAAGAGAAGATGAAATTGCTAGAAATATTAGTGTTTCTACTATTACCACCACTAGTGTTAAGGCTAGTAATAGTTCTACTTCTTTAGATGATAATTTTGATTTTGATCTTGATGGTTGCAATATCTCTGAAGTTATTAAGTTCCTACAAAAGCTTGCTACAAGTCCTAATGCTAGTGCTATGAACATGGCCTTTACAAAACATATTACTGATGCTCTCATAAAGATTAAAGAAGAAAAGATGAAACATAAGGCTTCTATTCCTATAAAACAAAAAGATGGCTGGGAACCCATCATTAATATTAAAGTGAATGATTTTGATTTCAAAGCTTTATGTGATCTTGATAGTAGTGTTTCTATTTTGCCTAGAAGGATTTATGATATGCTTGATTTGCCTCCACTTGAAGATTGTTATTTGAATGTCCCACTTGATGATAATGGTAAAAACAAACTCATGCGGAGTATTAATGATGTTATTATTATGGTTAACAATGCCTATGTCCCCGTTGATTTCTATGTTTTGGATGTTGAATGCAATGCTTCTTGTCCTATTACTTTGGGAAGACCTTTTGTTAGAACTGTTGGTGCCATTATTGATATGAAAAAAGGCACCATTAAATATCAACTCCCACTCAAGAAAGATACATAACACTTCCCTAAGAAGAGAGAGAAGATTTCTTTTGCTTCTCCTTTGAAAACAAAATTTGGTCTTAATGCTTCTTCATTTGAGAACACTTGATTCTTTCTTGCTTCTTATGCCTAACTTAAAGGCGTTAAAGAAAAGTACTTATTGGGAGATAACCCAAAAGTTTTAGATGAGTCTTGAAAGTTATTACTTCAGTAATAACTGCTTCTTATCCTTTTTATTTGCTTTTTGTGCCAAGAGTAACCTCTAATGAGAGAGAAGTAATGATTGGGAAAGTTGCTGTCCCGAAACAGACTTCTGTGCTTCACCGTAAAAATTTGTGTAAAATTTCTAAACGTATTTTTGAGGCGTGAATTTTTGTGCTTTTGCCCCAGATTGTTATCTAACTTTCGTTAGCTCAACACTTTTTTATTTGAGCAACAGAAGGTCTTCGAAAAAATTCGTCTTTACCTGCTGGTCTGTTTTGACAGATTTCTGCCATTTTCTGCATTTGCTTCTTGTTGGTTCCTTCGTGAGTTATTTTGGGGAATTGAGATTTTTGGGGGAAGTGTACAGTAGATAGTGTTCTAATGGAAGTTTATTTGGTGTTGGAACTGAACCCTAAGACTTATTATCTTGAGTGCACTAATGTTGCTAATAAAGATTGTGTGAACTTTTTGTATGAAGGAAAAATTTCAGGTGTATGGAAGGAATGAGTAATGAGATGAAGGATGGACTAAATCTCAAGCTTGGGGATGCCACATGTGTCACCCCAAGAAATATCCAAGAAGTACAAGCGTCAAAGCTTGGGGATGCCCAAGGAATCCCCTTCTTCATCAATAAAAATTCTAGGTTTCTTCCAAACGCTTCATTTTTATTGTTTCATGCACAGTTGTGTTGTTCTTGGAGCGTCTTCTTTTTCGTTTTCATTTTGGTTTTTCGTTTGCTTTGTTTGCTTAGTTTTCTGAATAAATTGGTTGGACCCCCTCTTTCATACATTGGTTTGCAAATAGTTTGGTTTGGATTGGAAAAAAGTAGGAAAGTTCATACTTATGTGGTAAAAAGACCTTTTTTTTGACTGTGGCCTATGCTCTGTCATGCCATGCTTGATATTGTTTTGGCTTTATGCTTAGTATTCTTTGCTGTAGCATGACTTGTTATAAACAATTGAGATTGCTTAATGTGCCTTGGATGAATCATGCGTTGTTTTAGCATATTAAAGCATAGTATAGTGGTATTCTCCTTTGATGTTTTATTTGGGTTGACTTGGTGCATGCTCACACCATGTTATGACTATCCAAAGTCACCATAGCCTTTATGATCCTTTAGTTTTCAACTTGTAGTATCACTTTATGCTTTGATCAATGATGTTTTGTCGCCCTGCATGATTATGGCTATTATTGCTCTCTTAGTTTGTCGCTCCCAGTCTTTTGCTAGCCTCCACAACCAAGTATGAGTTCCACTCATGCATCCAACTCCTTAAACCAAGTTATTTAAAAGAGTCCACCATACCTACCTACTTGCTTAGGCTATTCCAAGTATATTCATGTTTTTGTTTACCTTCCAAATTAAACTTGTTTTGAGAAAACTAGTGATTAAAGCTCTCATGAACTTGATGGCACACTTTACTTTTCTTGCCCTTAATAAACTTGAACCATTGTGTCGTCTATGTTGTATATGCTTGCACTTATTTGTTGGGAATTAGTAGAACCATGCTGTCATGGGGAACGCTTTCAACATTGCACTTGGTACTTGTACCTAGTTGATATCATGCTCTTTTGTATATGGATGTCGTCGGTGTGAAATGAAAGGGGAGCTTGTAAGTCCATGGAGTTATGTATATGTGTTAGAGAAACGCCTGGGCCACTGGTCTAATCCATGCTGACATGGTGGAAACCTGCAGCGTAACCATAATGAGCTGTCTATGAAGCATTCTTCTTATAAAAAAAGAGTCCTATATTGAGAAAAAAGGAGAAAAAAAGAGATTATGAAAAGAGGAAAGAGAGAAAAAAGCACCATATTCCCATGGTAAATAAGAAGATTGCTGAGATGCTTGTTGTCTGCTTGCCTTGTGATGGCTCAGTGTTGATGTAGAGCTCGTTGGGAACCCCAAGAGGAAGGTATGATGAGCACAGCAGCAAGTTTCCCTCCGTTATGAAACCAAGGTTTAATTGAACCAGTAGGAGCAAGGAAACACCCCAAAGGTGTTGCTAGCTGAGCCTTGGCAGGGCGCACTACCAGTGCTAGTAGCAACGTGGAGACCTGCACAACACAACCACAGAACTCTGTCCCCAACATGCGATGAGGTTGTCAATCTCACCGTGTTTTGCTGAAAACAAAGGATTAAACGTATCGAATGGAAGGAAGTAACAGTTTGCAGAAAGTAAACACAAAGGAGTAAACAGTTTATAGATTGTATGTAAAAGAAAGGACCGGGATCCATAGTTCACTATAGGTGGCTCTCCTTAGATAGATAACATGCTGGGTGAACAAATTACAGCGGGGCAATTGACAAACATCGAGAAAAAAATACATGCATATACTAATCATCTTGACTCCTTTGAGACTTGATTGGGCATTACAACATTATACATAGACCGCCATCCAACTGCATCTATGACTAATAATCCACCTTCAGGTTATCATCCGAACCCCCTCCAGTATTAAGTTGCAACCAACAGATTATTGCTTTACGAATTGCGTGTAATGTAAACAATATGATTGTTCTATGAACAAAGGATTGTTGTTTTCTCCCTAGTAGCAACATCACATCTAGTACCTTAGAGATTTCTGTCACTTCCCAGTTACGAGGCATGAACCCACTATCGAGCATAAATACTAACTCTTGGAGTTGCTAGCATCTACTTGGCCAAGATAGCTACTAACAACGGAAAGCATGCAAGATCACAAATAACAAAGACACGATAGAATCAATAATCAATCTGAAATAGCATCTCAATATCCATCCGATCCCCGCAAACACAACATGCAGAATTACAAATAGATGACCTTGATCATGAACGGAGCTCACAAGATCTAGACATGAAAGCACAAAGGAAGAGAACCAGCCATCTAGCTACTACATGGATCCGTAGTCCAAGGATGAACTACTCACGCATCACACCAGAGGCTTGCATGGTGATGAAGAAGGCCTCTACGGTGAATTCCCCTCTCTGGCAGGGTGCCGGGAAGAGCTTCGGATCCCTCCCGATCTTGGGATGGAGATGACAGCGGCTACAGACTCTTTCGTGGATTTTTGATCGGGTACTTAGGGTTTTCGTCCCGAGGGCATCTTATAGGCGGAAGGAGATGCCGAGGGGGTGCTGGGGTCGGCCAGGCCACCCCCTGGCACGGGCTAGGCCTGGCCGCGCGGCCAGGTGGTGTGGCCGGCCCCCATCCCTTCTCCGTCCCGTATTCTAGCATCTGATGACTTCCGGAAAAATAGGCACTTTGGCTTTTGTCCCGTCCAATTCCGAGAATATTCATTTTCTGACTTTCCTGGAACCAAAAACAGCAGAAAACAGGCATCTCGCACTGTGGCTCTTGTTAATAGGTTAGTCCAAGAAATCATATGAAAAGTACTCCAAAGTGTGGGCAAAAGACAAGAAAGTGGATAAAACCAAGCATGGAACATCAAAAATTATTGATACATTTGCAATGTATCAACATCCCCAAGCTTAACTCCTGCTCGTCCTCGAGTAGGTAAGTGATAAAAAGAAAGAATAATTTTTGAGGTGACATGCACCATCAAAGACTTGATCAAAGTATTTGTAAAACATTCAAAGCTGGGATCATAGTACTTCAATCATAACATGAAAGACAAAGTTCTAGCAATAAGACAAAGAAATTATGATGCAACATGAAAAGGCACGAACAAAAAATTCATGAATAACAATGCTTTGCAAGATGTTTGTTTGTTTCACATAAAGAAAACATAGCATAATAGTATTCAGCTTGTCCCTGATAGAGTAGCAAATATAAATGCATAGGACACCTTCAAAGTTCATAAGAGTGACTAGATACAAATAGTTTAAAACAAGCAATATCAAGATATGCATCAATCAACTAGTCTTGGGACAATGCACATAGAACTTGTTGGGGGGAGACCCCCGGGTAGGGTCACTCCGGGGTATAAGGGCCGAGTTAGCCGAGGTTCGGCAAGGTCAAAGCGGATGCTGGCCGAGTCACCTCAAGGCAGGCCGGATCACGGAGTAACCCGGACCAGGGGGGTCGCCTAACGTTTTCTCATCCGACTTAAGGAGTAAGTTGGAAATGCTTGTCTAACTTATATGCAGGAACAGGTGCGGCCGGGTCTACTATGATCCGGATCCTCGCTTAGCTTCTGGGAGAAGGAAGGAATCTCTCTGGTCAAAAAAGAAGGGCCGGTACGTATTGGATGAGCGAATAAAGCAAGGGCAGGACCACCGGGTCGTGGCCGACAAGGATGGCAACGCTCACGTCGGCTTACGTCGCTAAAGCATGTGTGACGCGGGGGAAAAGCACCCCGGTCGGGTTACCACTTTGGGAGGGGGCATATTCTTAGGAATATGCCTCCACGTATGTCCTAGGCCAGGACCGAACCACCTCTATATAAGGGGGGTTAGGGTTCTGGTAGAGGGGGCTGGCAGAATTCTAGTTGGTTGAGCACTAGTAGATCTAGGGTTCTTGGGCTAGATAGTAGGCAAGAGTAAGAGAGTACCTTCTTCCTCCTCTCGCCAATACAGCTCAAGGAGCACTTGTAATCCTGAAGATATAGCAATACAAACTTCTGTGTAGAGAATCACTCTACTATCCCTCCCTAGATTCCCCTAGCGCATATTAGTCCCCACCTTTAGCCTATCCATGGCATCTGCCGTGACACCACCACAACAGTTGGCGCCCACCGTGGGGCTAGCAGCGCTAGCAGGGGTGAAGATCCAGACGGAAAACTTCATCGTCACCGGCGAGCGCATCGTCTCCGGGCACGTTCAGCGCTTTGGAGCGTTGGATTTCGTCAGCGACAACGCTGGTTGCTTCGGCACGCGCCCGCTTCCGCGCAACAGCCTCTTCGTCAAGCTCGGCGCGCACAAGGTCTACGTTGCTATGGACGTCTCGTGCGTTCATCCGCGTCGCGTCGTCGATGCGGGGGAACCACCCCTCACTGTGGCTCGCGGGGCGCGTATCGCTCGCTCCCCGGACCATGCGGAGGTGATGATAACTGCGCCAGGTGCAGGCGCAAGCAAGGATCCGGCACCAGACCCAGAGGTAACACCTAAGGCACCGAGGAAAGGTAGAGGACCTCCACTAGAGAGGCCTGAGAACGTACTGAGGGAAGCTATGGATAGATTGGCTAACCCGGTAGCAGCGGTGGTAGATCCGGCTCAGGCACAGGCCGAGCTAGAGGAAACTCGGCAAAAGATACTGGAGGGCGCAAAGAAAATAGCCACGGCTCAGCAGTCACTGAACATGACGCTGCATGAGTATGCAAAGGCAAACAAGGTTGATGTAGTGAGGGTAAAAGGGAAAAATCTCATAAGTGAGATGAACAGAGAAGGTGATGATGGAGCAGAAGGGTCGGAAAACTATCTGTCTGTGGGGTTGCCGAGGTATAGTAGCCCGGCAAAGAACCTCAGAGCAGCAGATGCCACTGCATCCGAGTTAGAGGGTCTGACGGGTGAGGCCCACAAAGACAAGAAGACAGGTTAACGAGCTGGTTCGGATCGAACAGCGTAACGAGGAGCTGCTGAGAGCTAACCCGGAGAGAGCTGGGGCTTCCAAGATCGTCCATTCGGTGATGGGTAACCCGGAGAAATCTGCTGGAGCCGCATCATCGCCTCATGGTGGACCAAGGAGAGAGGAGGTAGTAACCTCGGCCAGACGGAACAAACAGATCGTCTCGTACGACCCAACGCATGCGGGAAAAGAAAAAGAGATGCGGAAAGGTGATGATCGACGGAGTGTGAGCCGAGGTGAAGCTGGCCGAGGTAATCACGACCAAGGCAATGCCGGTCAAGGGGACGCTGCCAACGGCAATGCCGGACAACGCAACTCCGCAGGAGCAGGACAACCGCAGCAGCGGAATATACCGAGGTAAGAGCAAAGCGCTGGCCGAGGTATGCAGCAGAAAGACGTGCAACGAGAGCAAAACCGATACAATGACGGTGATTCGGAGATGGTGAACGCAGGGTACCCCAGACCGGACTATCATGTGATAGGGTATAGGTTGGGGAGCAGGGATTTGATGCCGGATGACGCTAGGTTAAAACTGGATCGCCTGTATAGGTCGGAACAGATCGAATGTCAAGGTCCTCCGGGTCCAGCGTGCTTTGGACCCCGGATCATGAAGGAACGGCCGGTACCGAACTTCCAGTTACCCAGGGGCACGAAGACGTATGACGACAGTACTAAGCCGGAGGATTGGTTGATAAACTATGCTACGGCGGTGAAAATTGCAACTGGCAACTTGAGATGGGCTGTGCGTTACGTGCCCCAGATGTTGGAAGGCCCAGCCAAAGTATGGCTGAATAACTTGCCGCCCGGAAGCATCAACTGCTGGATATATTTTGAAGAAATGTTTATCAGCAACTTCTCAAGTACGTACCAGAGGCCGAATAGACCGCAGACCCTGGCAATGTGCAAGCAAAGACCCAACGAGACAGATCGTGAATTCTTAACCCGGTGGTGTATCGTGAGAAACTTGTGTGAGGGCGTCATAGAGTCACAGGCCATAGCGTGGTTTGTGCAAGGGTGCAGATACGGCAGCGAGCTATGGATGAAACTGCAAAGGAAAATGCCAATTACGTTGGCAGAGATGATCCGGATTGCTGATTCGTATGCTTTGGGCGATCCGACTCAATCTAGGCTCCCGTCAAATGACTCAAACGAGGAATACTATCAGAGAGATGGAGCCGGGTCATCCCGGAGGAACGATTACAGAGGAAAAAGGAGAGATGACAGACCGGACCATCGCTATGGCTCGCAACAAGTTGCAGCAGTGAATCAAGATCAATCTGGAGCAGGGAGTAACCAACACTAGAGAATTGGAGGGCAGTGGACTCCAAGAAATGACGGCAAGAAAACATGGACTCCAGAGTAGAAGAAACAGTGGCAAGAAAAGAAAGACCGTCCGAGGTATACCTATGAGTCGATGCTGGACCAACCATGTAAGTTTCACACGCCAAATCCGAATAGCCCGGCGGGTCACACGACGAGGCAATGTGAGTGGATGCGAAAGATAGAGCAAGGTGGCTCGGGGAATGCTCAGGCACCCCGGAATGATCAACCTCGGCAGGAGTTACCCCAGCAGCAATTGCTCTCCAGAGCAAACATGCAGCAGCTAATGTTGCCTCCCCCTCCGCCGAGGTATGCCAACAATGAAAGAAGGGATGCAGTGCATCAGGTGGAAAATCAGCAACAACCGGATCAGCGGTACCCCGGAAACGAGGGAAGGAATGAGTACAGGGAACATCACCAGAGTTATTGTGTGTTCACGACTGAGGAAACAGATAGAAAGAGCTTGCAACGCCGACATATGGAGGTCAATGCGGTCATGCCAGCGGTGACGAGGTACATGCCTTGGTCGGACCAGGAAATCACCTGGAACATCAAAGATCATCCTAAACTTATGCCGAGCCCAGGTTCGTACGCGCTAGTGCTAGATCCGACATTCATTGGACCAAACATCAACGTGAGGTTCTCCAAGGTTTTGATTGATAATGGAAGTAGCATTAACATCATGTATGCGGACACGATGCGCAAGTTGGGCATCTCGGAGAACATGCTCCAGGCTACGAGAACAACTTTCCATGGCATTGTACCAGGCATTTCGTGCGAGCCCATAGGCAAAGTCCGGGTCGATGTGCTATTCGGCACACGGGATAACTGCCGAACTGAAAATCTGGAGTTTGAAGTGGTGAACTTGGAAAGTGCGTATCACGCGTTACTCGGAAGACCAGCATTGAACAAATTCATGGCAAGCTTCCACATCAGTTATCTGAAGATGAAGTTGCCCGGGCCAAATGGAGTAATTACCATTGCTGGAGATTTCCGACGTTCCATGGAGTGTGCTTCAGCCGGATCTAACCTAGCCGAGTCACTCGTGATTGCGCAAGAGAAAAGAAAAATCCAAGAGGTGGCAACATTAGCTCAGTCCGCACAGCAATATATGCCGGCATTAAGTAACCCGCATGGCAGCGTTTCATTTCAAGCCGCAAAGGACACCAAGAAGATTCCAGTTGATAACATGTTTCAGGAGCGCACCGTAACGATTGGTGCCGGGTTAACTGACAAATAGGAAAGCGAGCTCGTCAACTTCCTCCGTGAGAATCGGGATATTTTTGCTTGGTCTACACAGGACTTGCAAGGTGTTCCGAGGGAGTTGGCCGAGCACTCTTTGAACGTAAGACCCGGAGCAAGGCCGGTGAAGCAACCTCTCCGCCGCTTCGCCGAGGATAGGAGAAAAGTCATTGGAGACGAGATAGCTCGGTTACTAGCAGCAGGATTTATCATGGAGGTACTATATCCGGATTGGCTCTCTAAGCCGGTGCTGGTAGAAAAGAAGAAGGACGATCCGAACGTAGCAGTGGTTTGGCGCATGTGCATCGATTACACGAACCTGAACAAGGCGTGTCCAAAAGATCCATTTCCACTGCCGAGGATAGATCGGGTCATAGACTCAACCGCAGGATGCAAACTGTTGTCATTCATCGATGCATATTCTGGCTTCCACCAGATACCTCTGAACCCGGATGATCAAATAAAAACGGCGTTTATTACCCCATACGGGGCTTATTGCTATCACACTATGCCGTTTGGTTTATGTAATGCAGGTGCAACGTACCAAAGATGTATGGAAAAATGTTTGCACAACCAAATAGGTCAAAACGTACAAGTATACGTGGATGATGTAATTATCAAGACCAAGGAAAGCACAACGCTCCTTGACGACATAAGGCAAACATTCGCGAACTTGACAAGGTTCCGGATGAAGCTTAACCCAGAAAAATGTACCTTCGGTGTCCCGGCTGGAAAGTTACTCAGATTTCTCGTCTCCAGCCGAGGTATCGAAGTTAATCCAACTAAGATCCGATCCATCGAACAGATGGAGCTGCCGAAGTGTCTTAACGATGTCCAGAAGTTCACTAGATGCCTGGCGTCGTTGAGTCGGTTTGTATGTCGGTTGGGGGAAAAGGCACTGCCTCTCTACCAACTCATGAAAAAGTCGGATAAATTCGTTTGGACGCCACAGGCCGATGAAGCCTTTGCCCACTTGAAAAAGATGTTGGCCACTGCGCCAGTGTTAGCCTCTCCACTATCAAAGGAGCCAATGTTGCTCTACGTAGCTGCAACCAATCGAGTTGTAAGTGCAGTAATCATAGTGGAACGCAATGAAGAGGGTAAGTCGGTGCAGAGGCCAGTGTATTACCTGAGCGAGGTGTTGTCTGCCTCAAAACAGAACTACCCGCACTTTCAAAAGGTGGCATACGGTGTCTATATGGCGGCGAAGAAGTTAAAGCATTACTTTGAGGAGCACCCCATCAAAGTAATATGTGAAGCTCCCATATCCGAGATAATGGGTATCAAGGATGCGAGTGGCAGAATCGCAAAATGGGCAATTGAGCTAGCCCCTTATGCGCCCCAATACGATAGAAGAGAAGCGATCAAATCTCAGGATGTGGCGGACTTTTTCGTGGATTGGGCCGAGGTACAATACGAACCACCGCCACCAGATCCGAATTACTGGAGGATGCACTTTGACGGGTCAAAAACCAAAACCGGATTAGGCGCCGGGGTTGTGCTTACCTCGCCAAAGAAGGATCAGCTCAAGTAAGTATTACAGATCCATTTCGCAGCATCGAACAATGTCGCTGAGTATGAGGCTCTTGTGCATGGGCTCAAAGTGGCAAAGGAGATTGGCATACGTCGGATAATATGCTTCGGCGACTCGGACCTGGTGGTGCAGCAGGTGTCCGGAGTGTGGGACGCCCTGGATCCAAACATGGCACTATACAAATTTCACATGCAGAAGATATCTGGTTACTTCGAGGGGTGTGAATTTCACCATGTACCCCGGGTAGAAAACGAGGCTGCCGACATGTTGTCGAAGCTCGGATCAACCAGACAGGCAATTCCACTGGGTGTAGCATTGGAACACCTCAGAAAACCATCTATCAGGCCGTCCCCAGGAACCGACTCGATCTATGTCCCGGAAAATACGGAATCCAGAGCTGAGCCCATGGACATTGACATGGGAGGTGGTATGCGAGACCCGGGGACTGCGTCAGCAAACCCGGGGACTGCCTCAGCAAACCCGGGGACTACCTCGCTAGACCCGGGGACTGCTCAACGTGATCCAGCTGAAGTTATGCCGGTGGATCAGATGGAAATTGATGAGGAGATATTCCCTCCACGAGCCATACCAGCTTGGGCACTGCCTATATTCCAATTCCTGAAAGACGGAACGTTACCCACTGAGGAGGTGTTAGCCAGGCAAACTCAGAGGAGAGCAAAATCATAAACAATCATCAATTCCGAGTTATACAAACGTAGTGTAACTAATGTCCTCCAACAATGCGTTGACCCGGAAGAAGGGCTTGACATCCTCCGAGATATCCACCAAGGGGAATGTGGGCATCATGCCTCATCCCGAGCCTTGGTGGCAAAGGCGTTCCGACATGGATTCTACTGGCCAAATGCCTTGGAACAAGCAGAAGATCTGGTGAGAAAATGCAATGGTTGTCAGAGGTGCGCCACCAAGACACATATGCCTATGTCGGATCTCAAGACCATACCAATTACGTGGCCATTTGCTGTATGGTGCTTAGATATGGTTGGCCCGTTCAAACCTGCAAGAGGAAACATGACACATATTTTGGTCATGGTGGACAAGTTCACAAAATGGATTGAAGTGAAACCTATAAGAAAATGTGATGGAGCTACGGCCGTGACATTTCTCAAAGACATCATCTTGAGATACGGTTATCCACATAGTATTATAACTGATAATGGAACAAATTTTGCGGAAGGAGCATTTGCGCTTCGCGAGATAAGAAGATCCGACTTCGATGTCGCCGGTAGCCCACCCCGCATCAAATGGACAAGTGGAAAGATCCAACGGATTAGTATTATCCGGATAAAACCCGCTCATTGAGCCGCTGCAAAGATGAGCGGGTGCTGGATAGAAGAACTACCAAGGATCTTGTGGAGCTTAAGAACAACTCCGAATCGATCAACAGGCTATACGCCATTCTTTACGGTATATGGGGCGTATTACCAACCGACATAGAGCATGATTCTCCTAGGGTCACCCAATACACGAAGCCAAGTGCAAGAAGCCCAGCAAAATGATGTTGATCGCTGGAAGAAGCGAGAGATCCGCACCGCCCAGATCCGCCATATATCAGCAAAACCTCCGACGCTATCATAGCCGGAAAGTGTGCCCCCGAGTCTTCCGGGAAGGCGATCTGGTGCTCCGGTTGGTACAACGTACTACTGGCATGCATAAATTATCCCCCCCATGGGAAGGTCCGTTCATTGTGAGCAAGGCATTGCACAATGATTCTTACTATCTCATAGATGCAAAGCCACAGGAAAAGAACAAGGCGGACAGGTCCGGAGAGGAATCCAAGCGACCGTGGAATGTAGCACTACTTCGTCCCTTCTACACTTAGCTAAGAAGTGTATGTATCCGAGTCATCTCATATGTCGGTATGTATGTCGGCAATGAGCTTATCAATGAAATAGCGATACCGAAAGTAACTCGTGGACCGCTTAATAATGTTTATCATAATTTCTTATGCGGTAGCTGGAATGAGTCATTTTACTTAACTCGGATTAGTAATGTGTGAGCACCAAAAACCCAACCCTTCGACTTGCTGCTATCCAACAAGAATTGGCTTCATGGCAAGCAAGGGAACAGGTTTGGAATTGCGTAGCATGTGAAAAACCACTAAGGAAACGAATTTATTCGAGCTAACTTTTTTTTTGGACTAACCCTGTATTTATTTTCAAGTTATTATGCTGAATTATTTTGAGCCAAGCCTCAAAGTTTCTAAGTATTGTTAAGACAATTTTTGAAGCTCGGATTCGTAAGTCGTAAAACCGAATCA
The DNA here is from genome assembly GCA_023614405.1 of Avena insularis. Lineage (NCBI taxonomy): Eukaryota > Viridiplantae > Streptophyta > Magnoliopsida > Poales > Poaceae > Avena > Avena insularis. The sequence continues at coordinate 308,381,366 of CM042684.1, forward strand.
AGGTAGACACGGGTCGAGCCAGAGAATTAGACGAACAAGAAAATGAAACTCGGGGACTACGCCCAAGTTAATCCGGCATACAAACATAGTAGCAAAATATCACATATCAAGCATACAATTGCACCCGGCATACCGGGGATCTGATAAAATTTTCAAGTTTTTTCAACTAAGGAGCAACAGGAGGAGGAAGTTCAGCGTCGTCATCGCTATCTTCAATATCCGAAGCAGCATCTTCTCCATCCTCACCCGACCCATCCTCCACGTTCTCAATATGCTCATCCCCACCGGACTCCAGAAAGCTCGGTCCCTCAACCCAGTCATGGATCAGAGAATATTCGACGAGGCTGTAGGCGCAAGCCTGGCGCCGAGCTACCCACTCCGGATCGTCGGTCCATTTGGATCCGGTGCGCCGGCGTGTGAGGAGGCTCAGGTCGATCTTCTCGTACCATGTAAGAATATGATGAAGGAGGGTATCTGCTGCGGCACGCCCGGCGGACTCTCTCCAGAGGTCAAGCTGGGTCTCAATTTCCAACAGCTTTTCGGCAAGGAGTGTGATCCTCTTTGGAGCGCTCTCACTTGGCCAGAAGGTGTTGTAGATCCGGACCGCAACGTCGAGGAGATCTTTCCCATAGTTCTTAATGGTTTCCACACGAGATGACACGCTGACCAATAGGTCCTCCATGTCTAAGGGGATGCTCTCACCATCAGGAGCGACGGGAGTACCCCTTTCTCGGCGGAATTTGGCAACAACAGCACTGGCAATGGGAGTACCCTCGGGAAAGTGGTCTGGAAACAAGGAAAAGGAAGATGCTGACGCAAGCACATATGGGCCGAGCCGGAAAATTATGTCGGATAAGGGAAAGAAACTTACGTGAGATATGGCGGTGGATCCGGGTCAACTCCTTGATGCAATTGTCGCGTCTCTGGCGAAGTTGTTCAAGCTCAGCGATCGCCGACCCAAGCTAGACCTCGGATTCTTTAAGCAGGTCCTGGTCCTTGGAGATCTGGAGAGTAAGGCGATCACGCTCTTCGTTGAAGTTCTGGCCAACTTTTTGGAGCTCGGTTTTGTGTTGGGCCTTCATCTTCTCCATCTCAGCCTTGAGCTTGGCTATCTCGTCGTCCTTAGTCCGGAGGAGGGCAAGCTCATCATTCTTCTTCTTCAGCTCAGCTTGATGATGTCCTGCTTGTTCGAGAAAATGCAGCATCATATCAGGCACGTGCACAGTATCCTCAAGCGATGCTGAAATAGTATGTTGACCCGGCAAAGCCGAGGAGTGAATGTTTGCCGAGCCAAGGAGAAGAAGAAATGGAAAACACAACAAGGTCGGGCAAAAGAGGACATACCTCGGATTTCCTCCAAGTTCTTCCGCATAATTTTGTTCTCAGCCTCCACCCCAGCTGCAAAAAACCGAATGAGGAGGTTAGTCCGGCGGAAACAAGTGAAGAAAAACAGAGAGGTGCTGAGGGAGAAAATTACCCCTCTTTTCATGCTCTGCGCCAAGTGCAACATGTTTTGCGCGTAGGATCTTGTGGGTATCAAGCAGGCATTGAAATTCGGTGCTCTGGCGATTGGTAGTTACCTGAAAGAAGTACAGAAGTGTAAAATTAGTTTGGTGCATATTCGAAGTGTACAAGATCCGGGCCAAGTGGAACTTAACCCGGCTCTAGGTGTGTGCATATTCGAAGTGTGCAAGATCCGGGCAAAGTAGAACTTAACCCGACTCTAGGTGTGTGCATATTTGAAGTGTCCAAGATCCGGGCCAAGTGGAACTTAACCCGTCTCTAGGTGTGTGCATATTCGAAGTGTGCAAGATCCAGGCCAAGTGGAACTTAACCCGGCTCTAGGTGTGTGCATATTCGAAGTGTCCAAGATCCGGGCCAAGTGTAACTTAACCCGGCTCTAGGTGTGTGCATATCCGAAGTGTGCAAGATCCGGGCCAAGTAGTACTTAACCCGGCTCTAGGTGTGTGCATGTTCGAAGGGTGCAAGATCCGGGCCAAGTGGAACTTAACCCGGCTCTAGGTGTGTGCATATTCGAAGTGTGCAAGATTCGGGCCAAGTGGAACTTAACCCGGCTCTAGGAGTGTGCATATTTGAAGTTTACATGCAGCTACGTTGATTTCCTAATGAGCATCCGGCCGAGTAACAAGTTACTCCGCCGGAGGCTCGGGGACTAATGGTTATTATCTACAGCATGTAAAGGAGAAACGACATACCTCCATCATTCGCCCCGCGAGGTTAATTGCCTTGGCGGCAGTGTTCATCTGTGCAGAAAATTCTGCGGGGACGAACTTTTCCGGGAGATCGTCGTTGTAGACGAACTCCGCCTTATTCCAGTTCATGACAAACTCGATAAGGCTCGGAGGGTACCATTCGCCAGTGGGCATGTGGGGTGCCACCAAGCCCTTCGCATGAGCTTCCTTCCTCTCAACTAGGGCAAGAGCTGGGCTGATGTGAAGAACCATCTGCTGCGCATCGGTTGGCTCGGCAGGAGGATCCGTCGCTGCTGGTGATTTCTTTGGAAGCATTGACGACAAGGTTCGCTACCCGGCCTCGACGGATGTAGACTTGGCAGCATCCGGAGCCTTCTTGCCTTTAGCTTGCTGGGAAGAAGTAACCACGACAGATTTCCCTTTGGAAGCTGCTGGAATGGTTCCTCGCCGGGGCTGAGATGACTCGGAAGAGGCAGAGGAACTTGGTACTGCAGCTGCTGTGGGTTTCCTAGCTGCCGGGACAGGTGCTGGTTCGGAAGCTGGTACTGGAGCTTCTGCTGGTGCTAGGGTTGCGGTAGACTTGGTGGTTGCTAGTTGCGGCAATGCCGAAGTGGTGGACGTCGTTGCCTCGGCCGAACCGACCCCTCCTGATCCGAGGTCGCGTTCCTCTTGATGAGGTACTGCGGAACCCGGAGCAGCCGTAGAGCCCTCCGGAATAGGGCTCAGCGGGCGTGACTCGTCGTCACGAGGAGGGGAAGGACCGGACCGAAGGGGAGAAGAGATGTTCGATCCGCTCTGAGGGACCTCCACAGGAGGCCTGCAAAAGAAAATGATGTCAGGAGTGAAATTACCCCGATGCAAGGAGAAGTGTGTTGCACAGTGAAAAATGACTTACGCATCCGAGGTCTTGGCCTCCTTGGGTTTCGGCCCTCCGTGGCCGGGCTTTGCCTGCCCGCTTGAGGCGCCTTGTCTCCGGCCTTCTTTTGCCTTTTGGTGGGCTGAGAAGGTTCGAAGAAGAAGAACTTAAGCGGCGGATCCGCTTTCTTCTTCAACGCCACCGAACCGCTCGCCTGCGGCAAGTGGAGGATCCTCGTGGATATGCCCACCGGGGTTAGCTGATGCCGGAAAGGCAAAAGAAAGAGGGACAGCCTCAATGGGTTCAATCACGTCGATATCCGAGTCATCCTCATCATCGGGCCAATCTCTAAGAGAAGAGAATTTACCGCTGGGACGTTTGGTGGCGTCGGTCATAGGGAGGAACATCTCCTGGTCCGGCTCCTCCTCATCCGGGATCTCTCGGTCCGGCGCCCACTTAAGGGTCGGATCCGTGCCATCCTCGAGAGTTTGCTGGAGAAACAGCTGAGAAAAAGCACAAAGAGCAGAGTCAAAAATATGACAAAAACCAACACATAATTGATCCGAAATAAGTTTACCCCGCGAATCTTACCACGAGAGGGAGCCTGTCACGGCAGTAATGCTCGATTCCCCACGTCCATTCGGCGGAGAAATCCTTGTGAGTGGTGAACAGAGCCTTGACCCGGCGGAAGATCTCTGTGTTGCTCAATTCGAAGGAGAAGGTTCGGTTGGGGTCACAACCGAAGCTCATGTGGCACAACTTGTGGGTGCGCCTCTGGAGGGGAGAGATTCGGTTGCGCACGAACGTGATCATAGCATCCTTGTTGCGCAATCCGAGCTTCTTCAGCTCCGCGAACCTTTTGTTGACTTGGTTGGCCAGAGCTGTAGGTTTCTTGGCGACCTCCTCCCAGAAATCCGTGTCAGGGGGACCCGGAGCGTAGGGCAGCAACCGAATCAAGTCTTCGGTACACTCATTCCGGATGTAGAAGAAGGTCCGGGACCATCCTTTGCAGGAGTCAAGCCCGGTGACCCGGGGAAAGATTGAAAATCTCCGGGGTGAGATCGAGGCAGCTCCGAACTGGGTGAGCTGCTTGTCCTCCGACTCGACGTGGATGTTGGGGACGATGTTGCGACGAAGACCGAAGAACCGGATCCACAGCTCCTTCGTGGGCCATAGTCCGGTATAACCTTCGATCGTAGAGACAAAGGCAGAAAGAGAGGTGATTGCGTTTGCTGGGAGATGGTGCGCTGCAGGTGGTACGTCCTGACCCAGTCCCGGAAGAAGTCGCTCACCAGGAGACGAAATCCCCGTTGGAAATGGGATAGGAATACGACGAACTCACCCGGATTGGGTGAGGGGGCCCCGAGAGGAGGGGAGGCGACGCCGGCGGGAATACGCCTGGTCCGGTAGAGCCAGTCGATGTCGTCTTGGCAGACCCACGAACCGGCCCACGCGTCGCGGTCCGCCGCACCGGCGTCCTCCTCCATCTCCTGCTCGGCAATGACGAGCTCCTCCTCAGTCATCTCGTATCTGCTGTCCTCGCTGGAACAAGCGACGGCGGGGGTCTGTGGTCTAGATTGACGAGGACCCGTGGCTAAGCAGTTGCGCAGCGGTGGCTGCGGTATGGAGGCACTGGGAGGTGCGGCGGCGGTGTTGCTGATGGAAAGCACCGGCGGCGGCGTGGTCGCAGGGAAGACGAAGGTGAAAATCGCAACGGGCAAAGGGGCGCGGAGATGGAAAAATGCTAAGGGACGCGCCCCTCCCCTATTTAACCGCCCCCAGTGATCGATGAGTGGGATCGCGCTGCGCCGGCGAGCCACACGGTGTGGCTGTGTATCACCGGCATCAGCCAATCAGAGAAAAGCCACACAGGGGGCCACAGACTAGATGAGATCCCATGACGCGACATGCTGTTGCTGTAAACGAGGAGACAGGCATGACGTAACCCGCGCACAGTAAAACTGACAATTACTGCGGCGATTACTGTGTAGGCCCTTAAAATAAGACAAGATAATGATTAGCCTCCACGTGGGTTGGCTTATGAGAGAAGGAAACGGGGCCCGGATCAAACCATGATAACCATGGGATCCGAGCCAAAGTGGTGACCCGGCCGGCAAGTTAAAACTTGGAACGCGCGAAGGGAACGTAAATACATATAATCCGAGATAAGGATCTAAACCGGAATTGAACGTCTGAGGCTCGGACGTAAATGAACCTGATGTGGCCTTAGCGGCCGAGGCAGCTAAGACCGCACTAGCTTCGGGGACTAATGTTGGGGGGATACCCCCGGGTAGGGTCACTCCGGGGTATAAGGGCCGAGTTAGCCGAGGTTCGGCAAGGTCAAAGCGGATGCTGGCCGAGTCACCTCAAGGCAGGCTGGATCACGGAGTAACCCGGACCAGGGGGTCGCCTAACATTGTCTCATCCGACTTAAGGAGTAAGTCGGAAATGCTTGTCTAACTTATATGCAGGAATAGGTGTGGTCGGGTCTACTATGATCCGGATCCTCGCTTAGCTTCTGGGAGAAGGAAGGAATCTCTCTGGTCAAAAAAGAAGGGCCAGTACGTACTGGATGAGCGAATAAAGCAAGGGAGGGACCACCGGGTCGTGGCCAACAAGGATGACGACGCTCACGTCGGCTTACGTCACTAAAGCATGTGTGACGCGGGGGAAAAGCACCCCGGTCAGGTTACCACTTTGGGAGGGGGCATATTCTTAGGAATATGCCTCCACGTATGCCCTAGGCCAGGACCGAACCACCTCTATATAAGGGGGGTTAGGGTTCTGGTAGAGGGGGCTGGCAGAATTCTAGTTGGTTGAGCACTAGTAGATCTAGGGTTCTTGGGCTAGATAGTAGGCAAGAGTAAGAGAGTACCTTCTTCCTCCTCTCGCCAATACAGCTCAAGGAGCACGTAATCCTGAAGATATAGCAATACAAACTTCTGTGTAGAGAATCACTCTACTATCCCTCCCTGGATTCCCCTAGCGCATATTAGTCCCCACCTTTAGCCTATCCATGGCATCTGCCGTGACACCACCACGACAGAACTAAGAATGGCCACTATGCTCTCAAAGTAGGTGCATAAAGATAGAAGGTGGAGACTCAATATAATGGTGGAATAAAGGCCTTTATAAAAGGAAGTAGGGATTCAAGTCTCATAAAGAGCTTCCAAAAATTATGGTACTTATAACTTTCAGCTCTCATTGCCCCTATCATAAGCATCTTTAAGGTGATTAAGGTTAAAGTGACACAACTAAGAGGTTATGCTTGACAAGTTATAAACCGAAATCTCATGCCCCTTACTTACGAAGACCGAACCTCAAGCTACTCAACTTTAGTCACAAGTAAGCTCTTGCCATTGTAAGTACATGTGTATCATAAAGAACCGCCAACGGGGTACCCCTTGCACATGATACAGGAGCTATCCCATAATCAAAATGACAAGGCAAACAGACAATGGGCATCTCAGCGATCTTTTTATTTGGCAATTGCATAGGTTTTTATTGAGGATGCTTCATAGAGTGCTCATTATGGTGATGTTGCAAGTTTCCACCATGATTAGGCATGGCTTAGGCTAGCGGCCTAGGCATTTCTCTAACACACATACAAACTCCATGATCTTACAAGTTCCACTTTTATTTCACACCGCCAGGATCCGTAAGCAAAAGAACATGATATCAACGGGGTACAAAGTACAAGTGCAATGTTGAAAGTGTTCCCCATGATAAATGGTTCTGCTAATTTCAACTTATAAAATGCAAGCATATATGCAACAAAGAAGGACCCAATGGTTCAAGTTTATTAGATGCAAAAAAGTAAAGTGTGCCATCAAGTTCGTGAGAGCTTTAATCACTAGTTTTCTCATAACAAGTTCAATTTGGAAGGTAAACAAAAGCATGAATATACTTGGAATAGCATAAGATAGTAGGTAGGTATGGTGGACTCTTTGGAATAACTTGGTTTAGGGAGTTTGATGCATGAGTGGAACTCATACTTGGTTGTGGAGGCTAGCAAAAGACTAGGAGCGACAAACTAAGAGAGCAATAATGGCCATAATCATGCAGAGCGACAAAACATCATTGATCAAAGCTAAAGTGATACTACAAGTTGAAAATTAAAGGATCATAAAGGCTATGGTGACTTGATATAGTCATAACATGGTGTGAGCTTGCGCCAAGTCAACCCAAATAAAGCATCAAAGGAGAATACCACTATACTATGCTTTAATATGCTAAAACAACGCATGATTCATCCAAGGCACATTAAGCAATCTCAATTGTTTATAACAAGTCATGCTACAACAAGGAATACTAAGCATAAAGCCAAAACAATATCAAGCATGGCATGACAAAGCATAGGCCACAGTCAAAAACAAGCTCTTTTTACCACATAAGCATGATCTTTCCTACTCTTTTCCAAACCAAACCAAACTATTTGCAAACCAATGTATGAAAGAGGGGGTCCAACCAATTTATTCAGAAAACTAAGAAAACAAAAGAAAACGAAAAACCAAAACAAAAACGAAAAAGAAGACGCTCCAAGAACAACACAACTGTGCATGAAACAATAAGAATGAAGCGTTTGGAAGAAACCTGTGATTTTTATTGATGAAGAAGGGGATGCCTTGGGCATCCCCAAGCTTTGACGCTTGTAATTCTTGGATATTTCTTGGGGTGACACGCGTGGCATCCCCAATCTTGTCCTTTAGTCAATCTTTCATCTCATTACTCATTCCTTCCATACACCTGAAATTTTTCCTTCACACAATCTTTATTAGCAACATTAGTGCACTCAAGATAAATAAGTATTAAGGTTCAGTTCTAACACCAATTAAACTTCCATTAGAACACTAGCTACTGAAGCGCTTCACTTAGAAAGGTCATTTCCCCAAAAGAACTAAAAAAGGAACCAACAAGAAGCAAATGCAAAAAATGGCAGAAATCTGTCAAAACAGACCAACAGGTAAAGACGAATTTTTTCGAAGACCTTCTGTTGCTCAAATCAAAAAGTGTTGACCTAACGAAAGTTAGATAACAACCTGGGGCAGAAGCACAAAAATTCATGCCTCAAAAATGCGTTCAGAGATTTTACACGAATTTTTACGGTGAGGCACAGAAATCTGTTTCGGGACAGTAACTTTCCCAATCATTACTTCTCTCTCATTAGAGGTTACTCTTGGCACAAAAAGCAAATAAAAAGGATAAGGAGCAGTTATTAGTAAATTAATAACTTCCAAGACTCATCTAAAACTTTTGGGTTATCTCCCAATCAGTACTTTTCTTTAACTCCTTTAAGTTAGGCATAAGAAGCAAGAAAAAGAATCAAGTGTTCTCAAATGAAGAAGCATTAAGATTAATACCAGAAATATCTTCAACAAGGCAAGGTATATCATCCAAATAAGTTCTAGAGGATCCTCTCTCGAAGCTCTTAGGTTCACTATTTTCATCAAAAGGGTTTTCAGGAACAATCCAATCAAGATTCTTTTCTATGGCTTCATGTATTGCTACCAGTTTAAAGGGTATTGGTATCTTAGGTTCCTCCCCATTAGGTTTGGTTTTGTTCATCTTTTCTCGTGTACCAACAACATCTACACATGAGCCTAGCATATTAAAATGTTCAAAGACTTTCCTAGCTTCCTTGGCAACATCATAGAACTCCTTAAACAAAGTCTCTAGAATAAAATCCCTCTTTTAAGGGTACTCAATTTCTTTAAGCTTAAGAAACATTACATGCATTAAGGGGTTGAGGTTAACAAACCTAGCTTCTAACATGTGAATTAAAGAAGCTGCAGCAATCTCATAGTTTGGATCAAGTTCTGCAAGGGATGTATCCTTGGTATCTTCATGCTTACTAGCATGATTAAAGAATTCTTCAATTTTATCTTTCCCATTTATAGAACCACTACCAATTGAAAGATCTTTCAGGGTGAATTTAGAGATCAACATGGTGAGCTAAGGAAGAGGCAACAACTAAAGGAGACTTAATTTTTTTGTGTTTTTGATAACGAAAGCAAACTAGTAAGACTAATTTTTGTGTGTGTTTTTGACAAAGAAAACAAGCAAAGAAAGCAAAAGAAACTAAGCAAAATAAAAATAACAAAGTAAAGAGATTGGTTATGATGGACTCCCCTTGTGAAGATGTCCTGATCACTAAAGAACGCCAGGAAAAATGCTTGATGGCTCAAGGTTGATGAGAGATTGGAACCCCAAGAGGAAGGTATGATGAGCATATAGCAAGTTTCCTCAGTTATGAAACCAAGGTTTATCGAACTAGAGTTCCCAGCAGCTCATATCGACCTCACGGGCCAATATGAACTTTACATCTGAATTTGGATGCAAAACAACACATGCAATTACAACACATGATCTTGACATGAAGAGAGCTCACAAGATCTAGACATGGGATCATGATGAACTCATAGCACTCTCAGTACTTCTGGGATGGATGACGGGCCATGCACTTTTCGTGGATTTTGATCGGGTACTTAGGTTTCGCCCCGAGGGAATCTTATAGGCGAAGGAGTTCAGTCACTGCCATCTCCATCCCTAGATCGGAGGGATCTCTTCTTCCCGGCACCATGCCGGAGAGGGGAATTCACCCTGGAGTCCTTCTTCATCATCATGCAAGCCTCCGGTGTGATGCGTGAGTAGTTCATCTCTAGACTACGGATCCATGTAGTAGCTAGATGGCTGGTTCATATCTAGATCTTGTGAGATCCGTTCATGATCAAGATCATCTATTTGTAATTCTGCATGTTGTGTTTGCGGGGTTCTGATGGATATTGAGATGCTATTTCAGATTGATTATTGATTCTATCATTTCTTTGTTATTTGTGATCTTGCATGCTTTCCGTTGTTAGTAGCTATCTTGGCCAAGTAGATGCTAGCAACTCCAAGAGTTAGTATTTATGCTCGATAGTGGGTTCATGCCTCTGGTAATCTGGGGAAGTGACAGAAATCTCTAAGGTACTAGATGTACTCTTGCTACTAGGGAGAAAACAACCATCCTTTCTTCATAGAACAATTGTATTGTTTACATTACACGCAATTCGTAAAGCAATAATCTGTTGCTTGCAACTTAATACTGGAGGGGGTTCGGATGATAACCTGAAGGTGGATTATTAGTCATAAATGCAGTTGGATGGCGGTCTATGTGTAATGTTGTAATGCCCAATCGAATCTCAAAGGATTCAAGATGATTAGTTATGCATGTATTGCTTTCTCGATGTTTGTCAATTGCCCCGCTGTAATTTGTTCACCCATCATGTTATCTATCTTAAGGAGAGCCACCTCTAGTGAACTATGGATCCCGGTCCTTTGTTTTACATTCAATCTATAAACTGTTTACTGCTTTGTGTTTACTTTCTGCAAACTATTACTTCCTTCCATTCGATACGTTTAATCCTTTGTTTTCAGCAAAACCGGTGAGATTGACAACCTCATCGCAAGTTGGGGACAGAGTTCTGGCTTGGTTGTGCAGGTCTCCACGTTCCACTGCAATCGGTAGTGCGCGCGCCTGCCATCGCTCACTAAGCTACACCTTTGGGGTGTTTCCTTGCTCCTACTGGATTGATAACCTTGGTTTTGTACTGAGGGAAAACTTGCTATTGTGCTCATCATACCTTCCTCTTGGGGTTCCCCAACGAGCTCGATATATTTTGGGCCATCACCTATCTAATATATTGGAGGCGCATGTTATCAAAATGCGCCTCGCATAATATGAGGGTGCCAGATTTTGTCCGTACAGAGACTAGAGGAGGCGCATCCTACATATATGCACCTCGCCTATTTGAATACTAGAGGCGCATGTAAGTGCAGTGCACCTCGCCTATTTTATCAGAGGCGCATATAGTATAAATACGCCTCAAATGAGCATGTCTCCTATAGCCTTTTCTCTAGTAGTGGCAGGCCGATGATCCATGGTACATTGCATACAAAGATGAATCAACCAAGTGGTCTAGCTATAGGATGGATTTAGAGGAGATGGTTGCCAAGTTAGGTGATGAATTGGCCCGTAGAAACCTATGGATATTCAAGCTAAAGCATACTGTAGAGGAAGAATTCAGAGCTTATTCGCAAAGAGAAGTTGACACTTGAGGCTAATCTTGCCGTATCTGATCATGTGGTAGAAAATCTAAAACATGAACTTCAAGTGAAGGGGGGAGAATAGTAGATTCATGTGGGCATTTTTAGTAGTTGTCATCCATGTCCTAGCAGTTATAGTATGTGGTTGTGGTAAAGGATGGCACGTGTAATGATTAGTTGGTGTAATGATTAGTTGAATAGATAGCTAATTTAGAGAGTAGAATTGTTATTCAATGGATGCTTGTGAGTTCCTGCTAATTTAGTAACTTTGCGGTCCCAAAGTTTTTGAGGGAATGCATGGCAGGGTCCGAGCTGCTTGCCATTGGATCTAGCGGTCCCAAAGTGGTCAAGAGAATGCATTGCGGGGCCCGAGTTTCTTGCCATTTGCTCTGGCGGTCCCAAAGTTGTCGAGAGAATGCATTGCGGGGCCCAAGTTGCTTGCCGTTGGATCTAGTTGCCCATAGTTGGCATGCCAAATGCCTAGAGGGTCAAGTTGGGACCCTATCAGTTCTAACCGTTCTATCGCTGCCATAGTGCCATCATGGCTGCCATGTAGACTTGCAGCATTGGCAGCAGCATCCATTCCCCGTTTCAATTTAGTTGACTCAAATTCGTCAAGATACAGATGAATCTAATACTAATTCATGTCTAGATACAATCGAATCTAAACAAATCTAAATCAACTAATTTGGGTCGGAGGGAGTACTACTTATGAATCAGCTTTAGAGCATATACACCATCCTCACAGCTCAAATACTTATTAGTTTTGATTCAAATAATACATATTTCGATCAAATTTATACAAGCCCACTGGAGATTGTCAAAGCAAGTACTACTACTTATGAATCAGCTTTAGAGCATATCAACCGGTCTCAGAGCTCAAATACATATCAAATTTATTCAAATTTAAGTTAGTTGACTAGAATTTGTTCGAATTTTAAGTGGGTGGTGAGCTACCGCCCTCCCCGCCGTATGTGTACTCCAAGAAGTACATGCAAAGTGCTCCCATCCGGCCACGAGGCACATCCGGCCTTCACCGTCGAAGTGCACCTCGACGTGCCAGCTACGGCCGCGGCTAGCCTCCCAAAGCTTCGGCTCACGAGAGCTTGAGCTGCACCATCACAGTGATGTTGCGAATGATGGCTTCCATCGGTGTCTTTCATCAGCAACAATTTGAGGATGTGAACAGAATTGAGACAGACAGAGACATAAATTTCAAACGGTTAGATCCTCACCAAGACGCTGTTTAGCGCGCCGCAAAGCGCAAGCCTAGCCACCACGAGGTCTCGCGGCCGCCGCACGCCGTTCCGACTGCCATGCTTAGGTCCGCGCCGCTGCACACCATTCAGACTGTCATGCTTAGATCCGTGCCGTCGCATGGGATTCGGACCGCCACGCTTAGATCCATGCTGCCGCACGCCGTTCAGACTGCCGCGATGCCGTATGTTGATAGGAGGGGAGGAAGATGTGGCTGGTATATGTGCGACAGGGAAAGGGCGGGAGAGACCTCCAGCCCGTCGGGCTCTCCTCTCTATAGCCCAACGGGAGAGAGAGACCTCCAGCCCGTAGGATCATGATGTATCCAACGGTGGTTGGCCAAGATCCGTGTGACATACATCTCGACCAATTAGAGCGCAGCCAAACCGAGCGCTAGTTTTTTTTTACAGTAACTGAGCGCTAGTTGATGCGGCTGGTATACGTGCGATAGGGAAAGGGAGGGAGAGACATCCAGCCTGTCAGGCTCTCCTCTCCGTACAAGGTTAGGTGTGCCCATCGGGAGAGAGAGACCTCCAGCCCATCGGATCATGATATATCTAATGGTGGTTGGCCAAGATCCGTGTGACATACATCTTGACCAATCAGAGCACAACCAAACTGAGACATGAGAGAGGGGAAAGTGAAGAAAACTTTAGCGGGAGGGGAAAAGTGAGGAGAAATTTAGCGGGAGGGGAAAACTGAGGAAAACTTTAGCGGGAGGGGAAAACTGAGTAGAGCTAAGGAAAATAAGGGCACTCACATAAAAAATGACTAAAGGAAATTCAGGCTTTTGGCATAACAACTGGAAAATGTGTTATTTGAACAAAATAATCCATATTGGCCGACATTATATTATTTGCAACTCAAAGATACACAAGTGTTCCAAACTTGGCCTCATTTAGACAAAGTAGGTTTTGTGATGGGTTAGTTTGGAGGTTGATTATGTACAAAGCCATGCATATTCATAGCTAGTAGCTCATTTCAAGAAGGGTTTAAGAAGTGGTTTAGGGGATAAGTCCATTTCTCTTTGTTTCTTTTTCCTTTTATTATTCATGCTAGGTTGTAGGTAACATAACAAGACTCCATACGAAGGTTGCACTATGTTTTGACTTTTTTGAATTAAACTAACCCTAAAACAATTTTTTGAATTTAATCACTTAGAAAAAGAAAAATGTGGATGATTACAAGTAAATCCAAAATTTCTAATTTCGTATGGTAAATCAATCCAAGATACACAAGTGTGCCAAATTTTGCATCAATTGGTCAACGTTTGCTATGGTTTAAGCCATGAACTAGCTAAACCCCATGTGTTGACCACATGTCAAGGGAAAAATAGAGTAGTGCTAAGCAACTAGGTGGATGACCATAGAAACTTGCAATAACACATACATTATGGTATTATCCAACATACAAAATTGGGAGCGTCATACTAGTTCGAATTCATTTCAAACATTGACAGTGGTTCAAATTCATCATACAAATTCAAATTAATTTTTTCTTGATCCTAGTGTTTTTCGCTGGGTTCACCACCTTGCTCCGGGTGATCCTAGCTGTAATATTCATGGAGTCCACCATCAGCTTCTTCGGTTTGTTCTTTTCTCTTCATCCAATGGATCAAGTGCTTCAGTCTGTCATACAATTGGTTCAATCACCTTTCGATCCATTGGTTCATACGTTTCAAAATGCATTGGCATCATTTCTTCAATATCCTCTTGTGTAATTCCTTTACTTTTGAACTCTGCTTTGAATGAATAAATTGCTTTATTCTCGTCTCGATCCATTCGTTCAATCTCCCCTGCATTTGGTTCAATCTCATCTACATTTGGTTCAATCTTCTCTTGATCCATTGGTTCAATCTCCTCTAGATCCATTGGTTCAATATCCCCTGCATTTGGTTCAATCTCATCTGCATTTGGTTCAATCTCCTCTCGATCCGTTGGTTCAATCTACAATGTATCCATTGCTTCATTCTCCTCTTGTTCAAATACTTCATTCTCATCTGCATTTGCTGCTCCCGTCTGATCATCCATTCCATAAGTTGGGTCCACTGCATTTTTACAAAGCCTAGCAATGTGCCCTAGGATCCCACAACATTTGCACTTACATCGTCAAGGTGGTGCACCACCCTCTGCACTAGCTCTCATCCTATTCTTCCTTGGCCTACCTGCTGGTCTAGTAAAAACTGGAGGGTATAGCTTGAACCCTGGATCCACTTCCATCCATTGGTCTTTTCCCAACAAGGCTAGAACATTCTGAGCATATGCTTCCCTAAATTTGGCAACGAAGAAATACTCTGACACATACTAATCAACTTCACCCTCTTCACCTTCTAGAACACCCATGAAAACAATGCATGTATGCAGGGTTTCCCACAGAGCCGCCATTGCCTGCAATGGCATGTCCTATCAACCCAACTCACTGGATACCTCCATTGCCTATCTTTACTGTCAGTGTACGTTACCTCAGCCTCCATTCCTCTTATAATGCATTTCATCTTCATTGTTTTTCCCTAGCATGCAAAGCCTTAATCAAAGATGGGAGGATGACATGGCCAGCATATACTGTTGATGCAATTCTTTGACACAAATCGATCTTTATCATGATTATCTGCCTAATCTTATCAAATATTTGCCACAACATAAGCCCTTTCAATGACTTGACCTTTGCATTGAAACTCTCTGCAAGGTTACTTGTTACATAGTCTGCCTTGCAAATTTAATTGAATCGGCTTCTTGACCACACCATTCCATGATGTTCGTCCAAAGACTCCTTCACCGCAGGTTTTTTATACAACACTTCCAAATGGTACAAATGCTTCCTCAAACTGCATGTGTATGAAGCTAGCCATAGGTTGTCAGTATAAAATTTACCTTTAAGTTTCTTTGTAAAATTCTGCACTAAGTGTCGCATACATTCCCTATGCTCCACGCCGGGGAATACTGCTTCTATAGCTTTTTCCAAACCTTTGCAAGCTTCCATGTGGATAGTAAGTCCTGGTGGATGACCTATAAGGTCGCACAAATTCTCTAGAAACCAAGTCCAACTTTCCTCTAACTCAATCTCCAAAACTCCAAAAGCAACAGGGAACATCCAATTGTGGCCATCAACTGCAGTAGCAGCTACTAGTTGTCCTTTAAATCTGCCATGAAGAGTTGTTGCAGCGACGACCAAATAAAGCCTGCAACCGTCTAGAAAACCTTGCCAGCAAGCTTTGAAACAAACAAAATCCCTTCTAAAGCACTCCTTCTCCTTTGTCTTTCCTCTTATTTTGTACTGAACTTTATGCATGTCTATCTGTACAACACTACCTGGACTAGCCATCTCCACCTCAGCTTTGAAGTTGTAAAGCAACTGAAAACTTTCATTCCATGGACCACTGATACTATCACGAGATACTTCCTTTTCATAGAACATCCTCATGTAAGGTACTATAATATTAAACTTTTCAGAAACTTCTTTTATGAGCACTATTGCACCAAGTGATGGGTTCGCCCTCATCCAATCCATGATTGCATTTGCCAACCACCTAGTCTTTGCTAGTTTTGTTTTGTCCTTTGGCTGTCCCCCTTGAGGTGGATAAGAATGTTCGAACCGGTTACTTTTTATCTGAAACATAATGAAAATATCAGGTACAGTTAACAAACTCTACACAATGATCTAAAATACACAAACGGTTGTAATACCTGAAGCAAACTGCTCCTGAGCATAGTGGATGCATGCATTCTCCACCTACACCTTTTGTATGGGCACTTCACTGTGAACCTTGCTGGCTCACTCTTAATAACATCATAATCATTATTGGTATGGATGCAATATGTAGTAAGCGCATTACGACAGTCCCGCATCGTTTCAAATATGGTGCCTTCTGAAATCTTAGGATCGTTCCTGTCCTACTCAATTACTGGCAAGTCCTCACCATCATACTTGGCTAAAACGAGACTATCATTGTTCTCTTGGTTCTCTTCATCATCAGTGTCATCAAATCTGGCACCGTGGGCCATTTCTTCTATGTATTGATCCTCTAGTGCTTGTTTACTAAATCTATCTACCAATTTAGGAAACATCAACTCATCCTCATCATCTAGTGGAGGCGCTCCCTCGTCAGGCTCTGCTTCGTCCTCCACATCGGCCGCACGAACGATTTGGCTTACACTCACAGTGTGAACAGATGGTACTGCTTTGGACCTACAAGGAGTGCGGGGGCGCACACTATTAGCAGAGACAACATAGACACATGATGCCCGACCACCTGATGATGCCTGACCACCAGATGATGCTTTAACCCTCTTTCCCGTATGTTCAACTTTAGGTTGTGTAGAATTGTCGAATATTAACTATATTGATATTGGATGAGGTGATTACATCGTGAGCTCTTAGGCTGTTTATATAGTACTAGAAGACTTGGGGGCAAGAATACTAATAGAGATAGACTTAGATTACAATCTCAAACTACCAAATATAACCTAACGGACATATACTCTAACACCCCCCTCCCCCTGCAGTCGGATCGGTAGTGACGCGGACGGTCTGACTAGAGAATAAGCCGATGTCGATGTAGACGGGAGTGAGGGCGCTGTAGTTGTGGTCGATGGTGCTGTTGGGGAAGTTGTCGCTATTGATGAAGTATATGACGTTGTTGTGTTGTGGTCGATGTCATCGTTGATCCTGGAGAATTCACCGTAGTAGTTAAGGTAGACGTAGTTTGGGTCAAAGTAGCTCGACCCACAATGCCGAGCTTGCCAGACTCGGGAGCGTGTCGAGGACGAAGGCACGCGTCGGTGTTGCCAATACCGGACGTGCGAAGACAGGGACCATCATGAGCCATGCATGCCAGAGCCGGATTGAGGAGCAAAGAAATTTTTCTGTGAACGGTCGGTGTAGAAGGTGTTCGCCGCGTCAGAGTATACGAAGTGGCTGCAAGAAGAAAAATTGAGCACAAACTTGTGCACATAAAAATTAGACTGCGACTCTGGCGGCAAGGTCATGGTGGACGAATACGACGGTGGTAGTTGTCGATGGTGATTGAATTGTAGCGGTAGTCAGTTTTGGGGATTAGACCCATATTTTCCGCTTATATGCGCGCGGCGTCGCTCGTGGAGAAGAACTTGTTGGCATTAACGATGACCACGATCGGTGGTGGCGGCGATGATGTGGCGATGTTGTTGGTGTACATGGTTGTCGGCGATGATGACCACGGTGCGATGTGTGCGCGACCCTGTGTTGATGGTGTGGCACATACTCGGGACGGGTGCCCCGGTCGGTGTTAATGAATACGAACCGGAGTGGTCGATGACAAGGAGTAGACGGAGATGCATCGATGCCAAGACTGGTGTAGAGGCGCACGACGATTTGGTGATGATGTGATGGCAGGATCGGAGTACATCGTCTTGGTGACGACTTGACGTGCAGACACAGAGCGGGCCAAAATCAGCTATGCTTCAAGTAGAGTTGATCCATTATTGCCCATGCATACATGCACGAGATATGGCCTTCTTGCATGTAGCTTGTGTCGTTGATGCCCTGGTGCGTTGCCTGGAGTCGGTCTGGTGAAGCTAGCTTATTGCACCGGCGAGATGACTAATTTGATGTTTGGTGCCTAAGGAAAAATAGGTCTAATTTGGAAAAGAAAAAATTGCTAAAGCTAGAGAAAATAGATCTATAGATTGGAAGAAAACTAGCTACGATATTTGGTGCCCCCGACGGAGATCATGGAGCTCGATCTCGCCGGGGGCGGCACGGGGGAAGCAGTGGCTAAACCCTAAGTGGAGCGAACCTCTCTGATACCATGTAGAATTGTGGAATATTAACTATATTGATATTGGATGAGGTGATTACATCGTGTGCCCATAGGCTGTTTATATAGTACTAGAAGACTTGGTGGGCAAGAAGACTAATAGATATAGACTTAGATTACAATCTTAAACTACCAAATATAACCTAACTGACATATACTCTAACAGGTTACACATGGATACGAATCTGACCAAAACGTTCGGCAGCATTAAAAGAGAAAAGCATTACCAGGTCAGCTTCGCTAGTTAGTGGGAGCAATGTTTGCTCGCTAATGTTGAAATATTGCAAATCAATTGAATCGCCATTGCTCCAGGGGAATTTAGAATAGATTTTATCTTTCAAATCTTTGAGAGTTATGGAGGTTGCAACCACCGCTGGGAAGTAAAATCCAGAGAGATACTGTTCACAACCACGAATTACGCTAGTATCCAGTCTAACCGCTAGCTAAAATGCTAGCGCTGGATCAAACCTATTCAAAAAGCAAGGCAATTAGCTGAGCACCCATGATCCACGCTCAATTACTGCCCATAATCAATCCACAAAGGGAAACAATGCTTACCCAGATGGAATCCATGCGTTAGATCCCTCCGATTCCACCCAATCTTCTCCGCACTTGATGGGGAGGACCAGTACACCAGCCGGTGTTGCATACTGTTCCGTGAAAGGGGTAGATCTAGCGGGAGCGGGAGCGGAGCCGTAGGTGGAGTGGGTTCCGTGGCTAAGGGGAGGGGGAGGGTCGGCGGCAGAGGACGACAAAAGGTAGGAGGGCACGACAGCGGGGGAGCGGATGGGCGGTGTGGGAGCTGTTCTAGGGTCGTGGGAAGCGAATGCTTTCGGTGAGCGAGAATGGATGGTCCGACGTGTCTCCATGCGGCCCCACCCTTCACCATGTATGCAAGACCCGTCCCAACGCGGCCCCACCCTTCACTGTGTATGCAAGACCCGTCCCAATGCGGCCCCACCTGTCAGCATGTAACGGTCGAGGCGACATAACGTAATGCTCAATGCACGACCCGCCCCAACGTGGTCCCACCGGTTAGCATGTAACAATCAAGCCTTTGACCTGATGGCATCCCCCATCCGAGCGCCTGTGAGGGTTTTAGAATAGAGGGAGGGTAAAAGTGAGGAAAAACTAAGCGGCTGGGGAAAACTGAGTACAACTAACGAACCAGGGGCACGAAAATAGAAATCCCTTTTTATTACTAGATGGATGCTATTCAAATTCAAAGTCTGAATCGAGTAGCAAAATCACACACGACCACCAGGCTCGTTTTTCCCCTCCCAAAAATCCCAAGCTTGTTTGTCCCCTCCACGACCACCAGGCGCACCGTCCAACAAAAATTCCACGGCGGCCGGAGCCGCTTGAGCTGCGGTCTCATGCACCGACACGGAGGTGCTTCACCGATACCCACCCCACCGGATCTAGTTCACTAGGTCTCTCTGCTACTCCACTATAGCTATGGTCACACTAACCACGCCAATGGCATCGTCGACCGCCCAAGCTCTACTTCCTCGCCACCGGAAGCTACCCGACCGTACCAGAGCCGCTTCACAAGTATCCACCGGAAGGGATCTCGTTCAACGAGTTCCATGTCCACCGCTCCAGACTAGATGCATGGGCGTCGCCGTTTGCTGCACCGCATCTGCCTCAGCGACGCTCTCGTCCACCGTGCTCAAGCCGGCATCGACCACCCAAGACCTGCTTCCCCAATGCCAACTACCACGACAATCGCAACACCCTCCGTTACCTGACGTCACCCGCACGGTATCGACGATGCTTAGATACCTATCCTTCCAAGGTAACCAAACCTCCAACCCCTTTTTGTTTTGTCAATAGTATAGCAGGTTCAAGCCTATCACAGTGAACTGCATTTTTGTAATCGTGCTAGTACATACAAGTCACTGGGCACGCCTGTTCTTCGTGCTACATACAAGGTCATTAGACATGTTGGTTTGCATTCACTGCTCTACAAATTTCAAGTCATCCACATGTTTCTTATTTTCTCATCCACATGTTCTTAGCTACTCCGTACAATAGTAATTTCCCTGTTATTGTGTAGTTCTTGCAAAATGTAAAATCACTGAAAAATATTAGTGTGGATTCCCTGCTCCACAGTTACTGAATCTATCTGGTTCGTCCTAAGCTAAGTTCCTGCTATTAATTCCTCCTTGGCATCGTTCTGCTATGTTGTAGTACATGTTTAAACTCTTCATACTAATTCGATTATAATTTTGTTGTTGCCATCTGGTTCTTCAAAAGATGCAACACTAACTATTTTCTTTTTCTTGCATAGAGATCAAAATGGAATAATGAACATGTTGGTTTGCATAGCCTATTCTATAGGTTCACAAGCGACGCCATTATTTCCTTATCTGATGCTGGTTCGTCCTAAGCAATGACATAATTGTCCTCTACTATGTAGTTCACTCGTGGTTTGCATTCCTGCTCTAGAATTCCTCTTATGATGCCATTACAATTTCTATCTAGTTGATTCTTAGCTATGATAGCAACTTCATGCCATTATGTAGCTCATCACAAATTCTGAGTCACCCAACGTCTCTTGCATTCCAGGAGATACCACTGCTTCCATATATATTTGCTGAAATGACCCGGCTAGTTTATATTTGCTGAAATTCTAAGAAACACTTTGTTTGATTGCTCGTTTCATTGTAGGCACACTTGTCTAATGCTTTTTTTTGTCATGTTATATAGGTTCACAAGTGACGCCATTATATCTCGTATCTGGTTCTGGTTCGTCCAAAGAAACAACATAACTATCCTCTATTATATAATTTATTCGTGGTTTGCATTCCTGCTCTACAAGTTCTCGTATGATGAGGTTATAATTTCTATCTAGTTCACTTAGTTATGACAGTAACTGCATGCCACTGTGTAGATAAGTGCAAATTCCGAGTCACCCAACATCTCTTGCATTCTAGGGTATATGATAACCCACAAGTATAGGGGGTGTACCGCAGTATTTTTGAGGGAAGTGAAACCCAATTTATTGATTCGACACAAGGGGAGCCAAAGAATATTTATAAGCCTTAACAACTGAGTTGTCAATTCAGCTGCACCTGGAAACAACCTTGCTCACAGCAGTTTATCAGTAGCAACAGTTTTGTAGTAGGAATAGTAAAGTAACAGCAGTAGTAAAGCAAAGACAGTAGTAACAAAAGCGAGAATGAGATTGATGCGGTAGGCATAGGGATGGATGGACGGGCGTTGCATGGACAAGACAATTCACATAGCAATCAGAGCATAGGGCAATTGCAAATAAATAAGATAAAGCATCCAAGTACTAGACAATCCTAGGCATGTGTTCCATATATAGTCATACGTGCTCGCAATGAGAACTTGCACAACATCTTTTGTCCTTCCAGCCCGTTTGCTGCGGGGCCTCTAGGGAACTACTGGCAATTAAGGTGCTCCTTTTAATAGAGCACCGGAGCAAAGCATTAACACTCCGTGAACACATGTGATCCTCACATCAAAGCCATTCCCTTCCGGTTATCCCGATTTCTGCCACTTCGGGGCCATAGGTTCCGGACAACAACGTGTGTATATAACTTATAGATAAGACCAGAAACAATACTATCATAATGAATCAATAACATGTTCAGATTTGAAATCATGGCACTCGGGCCCTAGTGACAAGCATTAAGCACAACAAGTCGCAACAAAGTCATAAAGCACTAATAAAAGATACTAGGCACCATGCCCTAACAATCTGATGCCATTATATGAACGATCTCCCCCAATCCCTACCATCCCCATAGCCTACAGTGGGGATTACTCACTCATAGATGGGGGAAACATGGATGGTCGATGGAGAAGCGATGGTGATGATGATGGCAATGATCTCCTCCAATTCCCTGTCCTAGCAGGGTGCCAGAACGGAGTTTCTGGTGCTATTTCGTGGAATCTGGTGGTTGCGGTGGAGCGGAACTCCTTCTAGAAAAACGTCGAACCCCCCGAAGTTTTTAGGTCAGAAGGCTTCTTATAGGCGAAGAGGGAGACCGAGGGGGTGCCTGGGGCCACCACACCATGCCCTGGCGCGGCCTTGCCTAGCCCGCGCCTGGGGGGGTGTGGCCAGCCCCTGACCCTCCTCCGTCTCGTATTATGGCTCCTAGAGTCTTCTGGAAAAATAAGCACTTTGGCTTTTGTCCCGTCCAATTCCGAGAATATTCATTTTCTAACTTTCCTGGAACCAAAAACAGTAGAAAACAGGTAGCTGGTACTATGGCTCTTGTTAATAGGTTAGTCCAAGAAATCATATGAAAAGTACTCCAAAGTGTGGACAAAACACAAGAAAGTGGATAAAACCAAGCATGGAGCATCAAAAATTATAGATACATTTGCAATGTATCAACATCCCCAAGCTTAACTCCTGCTCGTCCTCGAGTAGGTAGTTGATAAAAAGAAAGAATAATTTTTGAGGTGACATGCACCATCAAAGACTTGACCAAAGTACTTGTAAAACATTCAAAGCTGGGATCATAGTACTTCAATCATAACATGAAAGACAAAGTTCTAGCAATAAGACAAAGAAACTATGATGCAACATGAAAAGGCACAAACAAAATATTCATGAATAACAATGCCTTGCAAGACGTTTGTTTGTGTCACATAAAGAAAACATAGCATAGTGGCATTCATCTTGTCCGTCATAGAGTAGCAAATATAAATGCATAGGACACATTCAAAGTTTACAAGAGTGACTAGATACAAATAGTTTAAAACAAGCAATATCAAGGTATGCATCAATCAACAAGTCTTGGGACAATGCACATAGAACTAAGAATGGCCACTATGCTCTCAAGAAAGTGCTCATAGAATGTGTGGAGACTCAACAAGGAAATGAACAGGTTTTGAAAAGTTTGAAAGGCTTCCAAATGCTGAAAGTATGATACTCGTTAGCTTTGAGCTCTCATTGCCCCTATCATAAGCATCTTTAAGTGGTTAAGGTTAAAGTGACACAACTAAGAGGATATGCTTGACAAGTTATAAATCTAAGTCTCGTGCCCCTTACTTACCAAGACCGATCCTCATTCTACTCAACTTAAGTCACAAGTAAGCTCTTGTCATTGTAAGTATATACGTATCATAGAGAACCACCAACGGGGTACCCCTTGCACATGATACAGGAGCTATCCCATAATCAAAATGACAAGGCAAGCAGACAATGAGCATCTCAGTGATCTTTTTATTTACTATGTGCATAGATTTTTATTGAGGATGCTTCATAGAATGCTCATTATGGTTATGCTGCAAGTTTCCACCATGATTAGGCATGGCTTAGGCTAGCGGCCCAGGCGTTTCTATAACATACATACAAACTCCATGATCTTACAAGTTCCACTTTTATTTCACACCGCCGGGATCCATAAGCAAAATAACATGATATCAACTAGGTACAAAGTACCTATGAAGCGTTGAAAGCGGTCCCCATGATACATGGTTGTGCTAACTTCAACTCATAAAGCGCAAGCATATACGCAACAAAGAAGGACGCAATGGTTCAGGTTTATTAAGTGCAAGAAAATAAAGTGTGCCATCAAGTTCGTGAGATCTTTACTAACTAACTTTCTCATAACAAGCAAACATTTTATTCGGAAGAAAACAAGGCATAATGAATATGCACGGAAATTGCAAATGATGCTAATAGGTAGGTATGGTGGACACTTTGGAAATATTTGGTTTTAGGGAGTTGGAAACATGAGTAAAACATACTCAGTGAAAGTGAAGGCTAGCAATAGTAAGGGATCGACAAACGAGAGAGCAATAATGGCCATAATCATGTAGAGCGACAAAACATCATTGATCAAAGCATAAGGTGATACTACAAGTTGAAAACTAAAGGATCATAAAGGCTTATGGTTACTTGGGATAGTCATAACATAGTGTGAGCATGTGCCAAGTCAACCCAAATAAAACATCAAAGGAGAATACCACTATACTATGCCTTAATATGCTAAAACAACACATGATTCATCCAAGGCACATTAAGCAATCTCAATTGTTTATAACAAGTCATGCTACAACAAAGAATACTAAGCATAAAGCCAAAACAATATCAAGCATGGCATGACAAAGCATAGGCCACAGTCAAAAACAAGCTCTCTTTACCACTTAAGCATGAGCTTTCCTACTCTTTTCCAAACCAAACCAAACCAAAATATTTGAACACCAATGTATGAAAGAGGAGGTCCAACCAATTTATTCAGAAAACTAAGCAAACAAAGCAAACAAAAAAACGAAAACGAAAAAGAAGACGCTCCAAGAACAACACAACTATGTATGAAACAATAAAAATGAAGTGTTTAGAAGAAACCTGGGATTTTTATTGATGAAGAGGGGGATGCCTTGGGCATCCCCAAGCTTTGACGCTTGTACTTCTTGGATATTTCATGGGGTGACACGCGTGGCATCCCCAAGCTTGAGCTTTAGTCCATCCTTCATCTCATTACTCATTCCTTCCATACACCTGAAATTTTCCTTCATACAAAACTTCACACAATCTTTATTAGCAACATTAGTGCACTCAAGATAAATAAGTCTTAAGATTCAGTTCTAACACCAAATAAACTTCCATTAGAACATTAGCTCCTGTAGCACTTCCCTCAAAAAGCTCAGTTCCCCAAAAGAACTCAAAAAGGAACAAACAAGAAGCAAATGCAGAAAATGGCAAAAATCTGTCAAAACAGACCAGCAGGTAAAGACAAATTGTTTCGAAGACCTTCTGTTGCTCAAATCAAAAGGTGTTAAACTAACGAAAGTTAGATAACAACCTGGGACAGAAGTACAAAAATTCACGCCTCAAAAAGACGTTCAGAGATTTTACACGAATTTTTACGGTGAAGCACAGAAATCTGTTTCAGGACAACAACTTTCCGAATCATTACTTCTCTCTCATTAGAGGTTACTCTTGGCACAAAAAGCAAATAAAAAGGATAAGGAGCGGTTATTACTGAAGTAATAACTTCCAAGACTCGTCTAAAACTTTTGGGTTATCTCCCAATAAGTACCTTTCTTTAACGCCTTGAAGTTAGGCATAAGGAAAAACTAAAATGGATAGAATAGAAGTAAGCGGAGATAATCATGGTGAAAACATTGTTTTGTTCAATGAAATCCTTTTGTTAACAAGGTTGATCAGGTCTTGTTACCAAAACAATTTCATATGAGACAAATCTCTGTATTCCACTAATGATTATGTTACCTCAACCTTGATAGCAATGGTCCCAATCATAATAGTTTCAATTTTTTCTCTTGGTATGGGACAATATATTTCTCCAACTTGAATACCCTCAACATGTTCAATTGAATTCAAAACCATAAGTATATCAATCTTCTTGGGGAAATAGATAGTATGTTCCTTGCAATTGACATTGAAGGTCACCTTCCCTTTATTACAATTAATAACAGCTCCTGCAGTATTTAAGAAAAGGTCTCCCAAGAATAATAGACATATTATCATCTTCAGGCATGATAGTTTGGGAGGATGCTCTCATAAGAAATATGAGTTGAATTAAAAGAGAGCATCAAGAAGCAAATTCAAAACACATTTAAGTCTAACACACTTCCTATGCATAGGAATCATGTATGCAAATAAATTCACAAAGAACAAAGCGACAAGCATAGGAAGATAAAACAAGAGTAATTTCAAACCTTTCAACACATAGAGAGGTGTTTCAATACCATGAAAACTTTCACAACCATATTTTCCTCTCTCATAATAATTTTCAGTAGCCTCATGAAGAAACTCAACAATATAACTATCACATAAAGCATGCTTTTCATGATCTACAAACACTAGAGCTTTATTATAAACACTTTCAAAAGAATCCTCAGGAACATAACATTCATCCTCCTTTAGTAAGCATGGAGGACAATCAAATAATGTAAGGGATAAAGAGTTACTCTCATTAGAAGGTAGGCATGGGTAGCTAATCCATTCTTCCTCCTTTTGTTCATCACTCTCCTCCTCTTTTTCATCTAATGAGATTTCAGGTTCATCAATTTCTTCTTCCATAGGATCCTTCAAGGCATTAGTGTCTTCCATTTGTGGAAAGCATCTATTAAAATATTCAAGAATATAGCCATTCTCATCCTGGTAATTATCAAAGCAAAATTTAAGTATACCATAAACCTCATGTTTGTAAGGTGAATCATCAATATTTTCAAGCAAACTAGCAAGTTCAAAAGCACCCTTCCAAGCAATAAATTCTTCAATTTGTTCCACATCATAAAAGTCATAATTTCCTTTAACATAAGAGGATATGGTAACATTTTCATTATACTCACATTGAAAAGGGAGGTGTTTGTACCTCCTACAGCAACAAGATTTATCCAAGCAATAAGTAACATTATAAGTAGAGCACACGTTTCTAGCAATGGTATACAATTTATCAATTTGTTCCCATAAGTGTTTCCCTTTTTGTGACAAGCGGTGTTCCTTATAATAATATTTTTCATCTTCCATGAACCCACCTTCCCAATAAGATTCAGTTTCAAAGAAACCAACCATTGACAACAAGCATGATAAAGCAAGACAATAACAGACCAACGAAAATAACAACTAGAGTAGGGACTACTTTTTTTGTATTTTTGATAAAGAAACAAGCAAACAAGGCGAAAATAAACTTAGCTTGAACAATAGTGATTCCAAGTGGACTTGATAAATAAAGCTATGCTCCCCGGCAACGGCGCCAGAAAATAGTCTTGATGACCCACAAGTATAGGGGGTGTATCGCTTATTTTCGAGGAAGTGAAACCCAATTTATTGATTCGACAAGGGGAGCCAAAAAAATATTTATAAGCCTTAACAACTGAGTTGTCAATTCAGCTGCACCTGGAAACAATCTTGCTCACAGCAGTTTATCAGTAGCAACAGTTTTGTAGTAGGAATAGTAAAGTAACAGCAGTAGTAAAGCAAAGACAGTAGTAACAAAAGCAGTAAATAGTGGGATTCGGGTGCGGTAGGCATAGGGATGGATGGACGGGCGTTGCATGGACAAGACAATTCACATAGCAATCAGAGCATAGGGCAATTGCAGATAAATAAGATAAATCATCCAAGTACTAGACAATCCTAGGCATGTGTTCCATATATAGTCATCCGTGCTCGCAATGAGAACTTGCACAACATCTTTTGTCCTGCCAGCCCGTTTGCAGTGGGGCCTCTAGGGAACTACTGGCAATTAAGGTGCTCCTTTTAATAGAGCACCGAAGCAAAGCATTAACACTCCGTGAACACATGTGATCCTCACATCAAAGCCATTCCCTTCCGATTATCCCGATTTCTGTCACTTCGGGGCAGTAGGTTCTAGACAACAACGTGTGTATACAACTTGTAGATAAGACCAGAAACAATACTATCATAATGAATCAATAACATGTTCAAATCTGAAATCATGGCACTCGGGCCCTAGTGACAAGCATTAAGCACAACAAGTCGCAACAAAGTCATAAAGCACTAATAATAGATACTAGGCACCATGCCCTAACAATCTGATGCCATTACATGAACGATCTCATCCAATCCCTACCATCCCCATAGCCTCATGGGGGATTACTCACTCATAGATGGGGAAACATGGATGGTTGATGGAGAAGCGATGGTGATGATGATGGCGATGATCTCCTCAATTCCCGTCCGGTGGGGTGCGAGCAGTTTCGGTCTGCTTTTGTGGAATCTGGTGGTTGCGGCGGAGCGGAACTCCTTCTGGAAAAACGTCGAACCCCCCAAAGTTTTTAGGTCAGAAGGCTTCTTATAGGGGAAGAGGGAGACCGAGGGGGTGCCTGGGGCCACCACACCATGCCCTGGCGCGGCCAGGCCTAGCCCTCCTCAGTCTCGTATTCTGGCTCCTGGAGTCTTCTGGAAAAATAGGCACTTTGGCTTTTGTCCCATCCAATTCTGAGAATATTCATTTTCTGACTTTCCTGGAACCAAAAACAACAGAAAACAGGCAGCTGGCACTGTGGTTCTTGTTAATAGGTTAGTCCAAGAAATCATATGAAAAGTACTCCAAAGTGTGGACAAAACAAAAGAAAGTGGATAAAACCAAGCATGGAGCATCAAAAATTATAGATACATTTGCAATGTATCAGTATACAACTTCTTCCATATATATTTGTTGAAATGACCTGGCTAGTTTATATTTGCTGAAATTCTAAGCCACAGACACACACTTTTTGATTGCTCTTTTCACGTAAAGGAACACTTGTTTAATGCATGCTTGCTTGTCCTGTTTGTTTGACATGTTGGTCAATAATTGAACCATTGACCAGTTGTAAACTCTAGTTCATAGATCCTGTCACATCGGTCAAATGAGTAGTTTGTCTTGTTTGATGTAGTAACTTGTTATTACTTAGTTTCAGACTGTAATTATTGCTATCGCCACCAAAGAGGGGGCTACAAGATCATGTACCCTCCAATGTAGGTGTCACACTCAAAGGGAGATGTAGGTGATAGATTAAGAAAGCAAATTGAGGACTCTGCTATCAACTCGATTGTCAATTGAAATGTCGAATTTTCTTTCCCTTGAGTTGATAATATGTAATAATTTTAAGTATTTTTTAGCTGATGTAATATCTAGATAGCTCGCATAGTCCATGTAGGCATTGATTTGATGTCGACCACACATGGTGGTAGGCGGTACCATAACTGCGTCAGCCAGGTCGATTAGGGAACAATATCGGGCTTTGTTATTGGCCCGTCTTGTATTGGGCCGACGATGAACAGTAAAATATTGGCATGGGCTTCAGAAAGGCCGAAACTGTAAAAGACCGTAAACTTAATGGGCTGACCCATAGGTAGGAACTAATGTACTATAATAGTAATGCAGAAGAATAAATGAGCCAAACAACGATGCCATATGTAAGCAGGAAAGAATAGTAACATGCCACAAAAGTAACAGGCCACAACAGTAACAAGCAAGAAACTGTAAAAGTCCAGAATAGTAACATGCCAGAGGATTAATGGGCCAGAATAGTAGAAGGCCAAACAGTTAAGGGACACAACAGTAAATGACCAAAACAGTTAAAGGCGAGAACAATTAAAGGCCAAAACCATATAGACCGAGAAATTACTAGACAAGAATAGTAACAGGCCAACAAAATTACCAGGCCAGAACAGTACAAGGCCAGAATAGTAATAGGCCGCCTATGGGCATAAACAGTTGACATCCGGAACAATAAAAGGCTAGAACAGTAATAGACCTTCTCAAATAAGGGTCGTTAGTAGGCGGCCCATGATTGGCTGCGAGAATAGTGATGGGCCGACCGTAGGCCTTAACAGTACATGACCGACTTGGTGCAAGCTGCTAATAGGCCGCACAGTGTTGGACCAACATGGGCATTCTATAGGCCGAAACATTATCGGGCCTGAAAGTTTGCGGGCCACAACTAGCTGTATTAATGGGCCCAATTCAAGTAGTGTAGTACGAAATAGTAACATACCATCTTCTTATTGGTCTCTCCTCATGGGCCGACCCACTTAATAATTAGCAGGCCTCGGCTGGGCTAGGCTTTTACCATGGTTTCTGTGACCGTTAACGGTGGCTGCCACATGGTAGTTTGCATGATGTCAGTAGTCAACACCGCTGGCGAACAGATCTACGACAAAATAGGTTTTTGTGGCTGAAGGGTGCAATCCGCCTTGGTCGGAAAAAACTGTGGTTGATTCATTTGTGACGGGTATTTTACCATGAAGTCCATCCGTCACGGAGTACTTATTAGCCACAAAAAATGGTCTTTCAACCACAAAAATCGTTCGTTGTAAAAGCCAACTTTTCTTGTAGTGAAGTGTGAACTTGCCTTTTTGAGCACACGATTATGTAGCCAAGGTCTTCTAGTTGATATAAACTCCAATATCTGAAATAGCATAATTGGTCCAGTAAGGACTAATATTTAAAGAAGCCGAAGGGAATATGCCCGAGAGGAAGTAATAAAGTGGTTATTATCTTATTTCCTATTTATGATAAATGTTTATTTTGCATGCTATACTTGTGTTAATTGGAAATGTTGATACATGTGTGTTTAATAAATAAATAAAGAGTTCGTAGTTATGCCTAGCTTGTTGATTAACAAGATGATCAAGGTTTCCTGATCATGGACATTGTATGTTGTTAATAACAAGGCCACAACATTGGTGGAATGAGGTGATGAACATTCATCCAAAGTATAACAATATGATCAAAGTCATTGTGTTTAAATTTCTATAAACATCACACGAAGTAACTTTAGTCCTTAGACCATGAGATCATGTCAATCACTAACACCGGAAGAGTAACTTGATAACATCAAATGTCACACCGTAATAGGGTGACAATAAAGGTGGGTTTAGATACTCCGAAAGTGTTATGGAGAGGCTCATAGATCCAGAGTGGGATATGTCCATCCCGATGAAAGAGATATATAATCTGGGCCCTCTCGGTGATACAACATTGACAAAGCTTGCAAGCAAGTGATAAGATCACTAGAATGTTATATCACCGAAACAAGAAAAGAGTACTTATCGGTAACGAGATCAAACTAGGTATCAGGATATCGATGACCAAATCTCGGACATGCAATATATCACGAGACAAAGGGATTTAGTTACAAACATTAAAGGTTCTCACGATCAGTAAAGTCATCGTTGAATGTGTGGGAGTTAGTATAGATCTCTAGGTCCTGTTGCTGATTATTGATTGGAGAGGAGCCTCGATCATGTCTGCATTATTCGCGAATTGTAGGGTGACACACTTAAGGGATACCGACACCGTTTGGAGAAAATATGTTTCAGAGAAAGATTATGAAAGTGCTAGAATCATTTCGATGGACACCAGAATTGTTTCAAGTGAAACTATTGAAACTAGTTCTACATGCGATATCGAAATATTGCAGGGGGTTTTATGTGAATGTTTGTTAATTAAAGTACTTAGAAAATCTGAACAAAATAAATAAAAGAGTTTTATTAAATGTAGATGCATTAATTTTGGTGGAAAATCAATGCAACTTTCAGTGGAGATGGAATTCATGTGGGAGTGCTTAGTGGAAGCTCCACTCACATGAATGAAGGAGAGGTGGAGGTACCCACCATGGCGGCCGGCCATGGCATGGGGGAAGCCCTCCCTCCCCTATAAAGGAGGCCTCTGATACATTGCAAATGTATCTATAATTTTTGATGTTCCATGCTTGGTTTTATCTACTTTCTTGTGTTTTGTCCACACTTTGGAGTACTTTCCATTTGATTTCTTGGACTAACCTATTAACAAGAGCCACGGTGCCAGCTGCCTGTTTTCTGCTGTTTTTGGTTTTAGGAAGTCAGAAAATGAATATTCTCAGAATTGGACGGGACAAAAGCCAAAGTCATTATTTTACCGAGGGACATCTAGAGCCAGAATACGAGACGGAGAGGGGCTGGGGCCCGGCCACACCACCTGGCCGCACGGCCAGGCCTGGCCCGCGCCAGGGGGTGGTCTGGCCGCCCCAGGCACCCCCTCGGCCTCTCCTTCCGCCTATATATTGCCTCTAATACGGAAACCCTAAGTACCCGATCAAAATTCCACGAAAGAGTCTATAGCCACTGTCACCTCCATCCCTAGATCGGGAGGGATCTGAAGCTCTTCGCCGGCACCCTGCCAGAGAGGGGAATTCACCTTGGAGGCCTTCTTCATCATCATGCAAGCCTCCGGTGTGATGCGTGAGTAGTTCATCTCTGGACTACGGCTCTATGTAGTAGCTAGATGGCTGGTTCTCCTCCTTTGTGCTATCATGTTTAGATCTTGTGAGCTCCGTTCATGATCAAGATCATCTATTTGTAATTCTGCATGTTGTGTTTGCAAGGATCCGATGGATATTGAGATGCTATTTCAGATTGATTATTGATTCTATCATGTCTTTGTTATTTGTGATCTTGCATGCTTTCCGTTGTTAGTAGCTATCTTGGCCAAGTAGATGCTAGCAACTCCAAGAGTTAGTATTTATGCTCGATAGTGGGTTCATGCCTCTGGTAATCTAGGGAAGTGACAGAAATCTCTAAGATACTAGATGTGTTGTTGCTACTAGGGAGAAAACAACAATACTTTGTTCATAGAACAATCATATTGTTTACTTTACACGCAATTCGTAATGAAATAATCTTTTGCTTGCAACTTAATACTAGAGGGGGTTCGGATGATAACCTGAAGGTGGATTATTAGTCATAGATGCAGTTGGATGGCGGTCTATGTATAATGTTGTAATGCCCAATAAAGTCTCAAAGGAGTCAAGATGATTAGTATATGCTTGTATGCTTTCTCGATGTTTGTCAATTGCCCCGCTGTAATTTGTTCACCCAGCATGTTATCTATCTTAAGGAGAGCCACCTCTACTGAACTATGGACCCGGGTCCTTTCTTTTACTTTCAATCTACAATCAAACTGTTTACTGTTTTGTGTTTACTTTCTACAAACTATTACTTCCTTCCATTCGATACATTTAATCCTTTGTTTTCAGCAAAACCGGTGAGGTTGACAACCTCATCGTAAGTTGGGGACAAAGTTCTGTGGTTGTATTGTGCAGGTCTCCATGTTGCTACTGTCACCGGTAGTGCGCCCTGTCAACGTTCAGCTAGCTACACTTTTGGGATGTTTCCTTGCTCCTACTAGATTAATAACCTTGGTTTCGTACTGAGGGAAAACTTGTTGCTGTGCTCATCATACCTTCCTCTTGGGGTTCCCCAACGAGCTCGATATATTTTGGGCCATCAAGCTCTTTTTCTGGCGCCGTTGCCGGGGAGTCAAGGACATCTTCACAAGGGGAGTCCCTCATAAGCAATCTCTTTACTTTGTTATTTTTGTTTTGCTTAGTTTCTTTTTGCTTTGTTTGCTTGTTTCTTTATCAAAAATACAAAAAAATTAATTCCTACTATAGTTGTTATTTTCATTGGTCTGTTATTGTCTTGCTTTACCATGCTTTCTATCATTAGTTGGTTTCTTTGAAACTGAATCTTATTGGCAAGGTGGGTTCACGGAAGAACAAAAATATTATTATAAGGAACATCGCTTGTCACAAAAAGGGAAATACTTATGGGAACAAATTGATAAATTGTATACCATTGCTATAAATGTGTGCTCTACTTATAATGTTACTTATTGCTTTGATAAATATTGTTGCTGTAGGAGGTATAAACACCTCCCTTTTCAATGTGAGTATAATGATAATGTTACCATATCTTCTTATGATAATGACTTTTATGATGTGGAACAAATTGAAAAATTTATTGCTTGAATGGATGAATTTGAACTTGCTAGTTTGCTTGAAAACACTGATGATTCACCTTATAAATATGAGGTTTATGATATACTTAAGTTTTGCTTTGATAATTACAAGGTAGAAAATGGCTATATTCTTGAATATCTTAATAGATGCTCTTCACCAATGGAAGAGACTTATGCCTTGCAGGAGCCTATGGAAGAAGAAATTGCTGAAACTGGAAGCTCATTGGATGAAAATGAGGAGGAGAGTGATGATCAAGAGGAGGAAGGATGGATCTACCCATCCCTACCTTCTAATGAGAGTAACTCTTTACCCCTTACATTATTTGATTGTCCCCCATGCTTACCAAAGGAGGACGAATGTCATGTTCCTGAGGATTATTTTGAAAATGTTTATAATAAAGCTCTAGTGTTTATAGATCATGAAAAGCATGCTTTATGTGATATTTATATTGTTGAGTTTATTCATGAGGCTACTGAAAATTATTATGAGAGAGGAAAATATGGCTTTAAATGTTTTCGTGGTACTAAAACACCTCTCTATTTGCTGAAAGTTTTGAAGTTACTCTCGTTTTATCGTCCTATGCATGTCACTTTGTTCTTTGTGAATTTATTTGCATATAATATTCCTATGCATAGGAAGAGAGTTAGACTCAAATGTGTTTTGAATTTTCTTCTTGATGCTCTCTTTTACTTCAATTCATATTTCCTATGTGAGCATCTTCTCAAATTATCATGCCTAACTTAAAGGCGTTAAAGAAAAGTACTTATTGGGAGATTAACCAAAAGTTTTAGATGAGTCTTGGAAGTTATTACTTCAGTAATAAACGCTCCTTATCCTTTTTATTTGCTTTTTGTGCCAAGAGTAACCTCTAATGAGAGAGAAGTAATGGTTGGGAAAGTTGCTGTTCTGAAACAGATTTCTGTGCTTCACCGTAAAAATTCGTGTAAAATCTCTGAACGTCTTTTTGAGGCGTGAATTTTTGTGCTTCTGTCCCAGGTTGTTATCTAACTGTCGTTAGTTTAGCACTTTTTGATTTGAGCAACAGAAGGTCTTCGAAAAAATTCGTCTTTACCTGCTGGTCTGTTTTGACAGATTTCTGCCATTTTCTGCATTTGCTTCTTGTTGGTTCCTTTTTGAGTTTTTTTGGGGAACTGAGATTTTTGAGGGAAGTTCTACAGTAGGTAGTGTTCTAATGGAAGTTTATTTGGTGTTAGAACTGAACCTTAAGACTTATTTATCTTGAGTGCACTAATGTTGCTAATAAAGATTGTGTGAAGTTTTGTATGAAGGAAAATTTCAGGTGTATGGAAGGAATGAGTAATGAGATGAAGGATGGACTAAAGCTCAAGCTTGGGGATGCCACGCGTGTCACCCCATGAAATATCCAAGAAGTACAAGCGTCAAAGCTTGGGGATGCCCAAGGCATCCCCCTCTTCATCAATAAAAATCCCAGGTTTCTTCTAAACACTTCATTTTTATTGTTTCATGCATAGTTGTGTTGCTCTTGGAGCGTCTTCTTTTTCGTTTTCGTTTTTTTTGTTTGCTTTGTTTTCTTACTTTTCTGAATAAATTGGTTGGACCTCCTCTTTCATACATTGGTGTTCAAATAGTTTGGTTTGGTTTGGAAAAGAGTAGGAAAGTTCATGCTTAAGTGTTAAAGAGAGTTTGTTTTTGGATGTGGCCTATGCTTTGTCATGCCATGCTTGATATTGTTTTGGCTTTATGCTTAGTATTCTTTGCTGTAGCATGACTTGTTATAAACAATTGAGATTGCTTAATGTGCCTTGGATGAATCATGCGTTGTTTTAGCATATTGAAGCATAGTATTGTGGTATTCTCCTTTGATGCTTTATTTGGGTTGACTTGGCGCATGCTCACACCATGTTATGACTATCCCAAGTCACCATAAGCCTTTATGATCCTTTAGTTTTCAACTTGTAGTATCACTTTATGCTTTGATCAATGATGTTTTGTCGCTCTACACGATTATGGCCATTATTGCTCTCTTAGTTTGTCGCTCCCAGTCTTTTGCTAGCCTCCACAACCAAGTATGAGTTCCACTCATGCATCCAACTCCCTAAACCAAGTTATTCCAAAGAGTCCACCATACCTACCTATTAGCATATGCTATTCCAAGTATATTCATGTTTTTGTTTACCTTCCAAATTAAACTTGTTATGAGAAAACTAGTGATTAAAGCTCTCAGAAACTTGATGGCACACTTTACTTTTCTTGTCCGTAATAAACTTGAACCATTATGTCTTCTATGTTGTATATGCTTGCACTTATTTGTTGGGGATTAGCAGAACCATGCTGTCATGGGGAATGCTTTCAACATTGCACTGGTACTTTGTAGCAAGTTGATATCATGCTCTTTTGTCTATGGATGTCGTCGGTGTGAAATGAAAGGGGAGCTTGTAAGTCCATGGAGTTATGTATATGTGTTAGAGAAACGCCTGGGTCGCTGGTCTAATCCATGCTAACATGGTGGAAACCTGCAGCGTAACCATAATGAGCTATCTATGAAGCATTCTTCTTATAAAAAAGAGTCCTATATTGAGAAAAAAGAGAAAAAAAAGAGATTATGAAAAGAGGAAAGAGATAAAAAAGCACCATATTCCCAATGGTAAATAAGAAGATTGTTGAGATGCTCGTTGTCTGCTTGCCTTGTCATTTTGATATGGGGATTCTTCCGTATCATCGGGCAAGGGGTACCCCGTTGGCGGTTCTCTATGATACACATGTACTTACAATGACAAGAACTTACCGGTGACTAAACTTGAGTAGCATGAGGAGCGGCCCTCATATTCAATGGACATGAGATTTCTAACTTATACTTCATCAAGCATGTACACCATAGTTTGTTCACTTTAACCTTAATCACTTCAAGATGCTTATGATAGGGGCAATGAGAGCTGAAAGCTATAAGTACCATAAGTTTTGGAAGCTCTTTATGAGACTTGAATCCCTACTTCCTTTTATGAAGGCCTTTCTTCCACCATTATATTGAGTCTCCACCTTCTACCTTTATGCACCTACTTTGAGAGCATAGTGGCCATTCTTAGTTCTATGTGCATTGTCCCAAGACTAGTTGATTGATGCATAACTTGATATTACTTGTTTTAAACTATTTGTATCTAGTCACTCTTATGAACTTTGAAGGTGTCCTATGCATTTATATTTGCTACTCTATGAGGGACAAGCTGAATGCCATTATGCTATGTTTTCTTTATGTGCAACAAACAAACGTCTTGCAAAGCATTGTTATTCATGAATCTTTTGTTTGTGCCTTTTCATGTTGCAACATAGTTTCTTTGTCTTATTGTTAGAACTTTGTTTTTCATGTTATGACTGAAGTACTATGATCCCAGCTTTGAATGTTTTACAAATACTTTGATCAAGTTTATGATGGTGCATGTCACCTAAAAAATTATTCATTCTTTTTATCACTTACCTACTCGAGGACGAGCAGAAGTTAAGCTTGGGGATGTTGATACATTGCAAATGTATCTATAATTTTTGATGTTCCATGCTTGGTTTTATATACTTTCTTGTGTTTTGTCCACACTTTGGAGTATTTTTTATATGATTTCTTAGACTAACCTATTAACAAGAGCCACAGTGCCAGCTGCCTATTTTCTGCTGTTTTTAGTTTCAGGAAGTCAGAAAATGAATATTCTCGGAATTGGACCGGACAAAAGCCAAAGTCATTATTTTACTGGGGGACATCTGGAGCTAGAATACGAGACGGAGATGGGCTGGGGCCCGACCACACCACCTGGCCAGGCTGGCCAGCCTGCCGCTGGGGTGGTCACACCCAGCACCCTCGGCGTCTCCTCCGCCTATATATTGCCTCTGATATAGAAACCCTAAGTACCCGATCACAATTCCACGAAAGAGTCTATAGCCGCTGTCATCTCCATCCCTAGATCAGGAGGGATCTGAAGCTCTTCCCGGCACCCTGCCGGAGAGGGGAATTCACCCTGGAGGCCTTCTTCATCATCATGCAAGCCTCCGGTGTGATGCGTGAGTAGTTCATCTCTGGACTACGGGCCCATGTAGTAGCTAGATGGCTGGTTCTTCTCCTTTGTGCTATCATGTTTAGATCTTGTGAGCTCCGTTCATGATCAAGATCATC
This sequence comes from Avena insularis, assembly GCA_023614405.1. Classification (NCBI taxonomy): domain Eukaryota; kingdom Viridiplantae; phylum Streptophyta; class Magnoliopsida; order Poales; family Poaceae; genus Avena; species Avena insularis. Next base: position 308,418,955 of record CM042684.1, read on the forward strand.
TATTTGTAATTCTGCATGTTGTGTTTGCGGGGATCCGATGGATATTGAGATGCTATTTCAGATTGATTATTGATTCTATCATGTCTTTGTTATTTGTGATCTTGCATGCTTTCCGTTGTTAGTAGCTATCTTCGCCAAGTAGATGCTAGCAACTCCAAGAGTTATTATTTATGCTCGATAGTGGGTTCATGCCTCCGTAACTGGGAAGTGACAGAAATCTCTAAGGTACTAGATGTGTTGTTGCTACTAGGGAGAAAACAACAATCCTTTGTTCATAGAACAATCGTATTGTTTACTTTACACGCAATTCATAATGCAATAATATGTTGCTTGCAACTTAATACTAGGGGGGGGGTGGTGGATGATAACCTAAAGGTGGATTATTAGTCATAGATGCAGTTGGATGGCGGTCTATGTATAATGTTGTAATACCCAATCAAGTCTCAGAGGAGTCAAGATGATTAGTATATGCTTGTATGCTTTCTCGATGTTTGTCAATTGCCCCGCTGTAATTTGTTCACCCAGCATGTTATCTATCTTAAGGAGAGCCACCTCTAGTGAACTATGGACCCCGGTCCTTTCTTTTACTTTCAATCTACAATCAAACTGTTTACTGCTTTGTGTTTACTTTCTGCAAACTATTACTTCCTTCCATTCGATACGTTTAATCCTTTGTTTTCAGCAAAACCGGTGAGATTGACAACCTCATCGTAAGTTGGGGACAAAGTTCTGTGGTTGTGTTGTGCAGGTCTCCATGTTGCTGCTGGCACCGGTAGTGCGCCCTGCCAACATTCAGCTAGCTACACCTTTGGAGTATTTCCTTGCTCCTACTGGATTGATAACCTTGGTTTCGTACTGAGCAAAAACTTGCTGTTGTGCTCATCATACTTTCCTCTTGGGGTTCCCCAACGAGCTCGATATATTTTGGGCCATCAGCCTCCTCCTCCTCTCCTCTGACAACTCCTTATGAAAGATCTCTGTCCCCCTCCAGTTTATTCCCCCATGCTCTCGGATCATCGAGATACATGTTCCCGGTGGCTTTGTCTGAAAGGAGTTGTTGCTTCTACTGCATCGCTGGATCGAGGATGGAGAGGTTGTTGGGGTACTAGACGTGTGTGCGATCACGGATGCACCTCAGCTCTGCGGTGATGGACTTGCTAGTGCTGGACCTGCTGAACTTCCTCACGATCTTGAGATCAGTGAGCGAACGACTACATCATCCATGAGTCCAACCTCGTAACGCTTTGTCACTATTCAAGTATATGTTCTCTATGGATGTATATCCACCCGTTGATTGTATCTAGGTAGATAGATCTTGGTGTTTAGTAGTTCAAATCGTAGGAAATTTTTGTTTTCTATGTTGCGAACCCAACAGTGGTATCAGAGCCTGATCTATGCGTAGATACTTTGCACGAGTAGAACACATATGAGTATGTGGATGTTGATGATCATGTTATTGCATATTCTATGTATTTTGGATATTGTTGGCATAGTGGGATGAAGCCGCCCGTACTAACTTTACATGTCCTCGCACATGAGACGTGTTCCACGCTTGACGTGCAACTAGTTTTGCATAAGTGCCTAGCAGGTGTCTACCTCTCCTACTATAGTCAATATCTGATTTACAACGAGTTGCTAATAATTTGATTATCATCGTTGTGGTTCCATGTTAATGGGTATGAATGGTTCTATCTTCGAAAGGTCTAACCACGTAAAACTTGCAATTGATAAATTAGAGGCGTCTAGTTTAGATTGTTGCTGGGCAAGTGTCATGATATGGTGATGTTATAATTTGTAGTATGGATTGATAATCTTGGAAATTATAACATACCAAAGTGTAAGTTCCATAGACCTTGGCCTTACACATATAGGAATGATAAAGATCATAACACAATGCACATTATAGTGATCAAGTGCAATAACCATATCATATCACTTTTTGCATATGATGTTTATTTGCATCTTATATTGCTTGTTTGGCACTTTAGTAGCATTATAAGATGATCTCTCATTTAAATATCAAGATAAGAATGTGTTCTTCCTTAAGTATGCATCGTTAATAAAGTTCATCGTTTCGAGACACCACGTGATGATTGAGTGTGATAGACTCTACGTTCGCATACAACGGATGTAAGACAGTTTTACACGTGCGAATACTAAGGTTCTTACTTGGCGAGCCTAGCATTTACAGACATGACCTCGGAACACGAACCAAAAGGTAAAGCATAAGTCATATGGTTGATATGATGACCATCTCATGTGATGATCTCCTTTGAAGCTATACCGACTCACGTGATGATCGATCTTGGTGTAGTGAATCTGGTTCATGTAATCACCAAAAATACACGAGGGATGTTATTTTTGAGTGGGAGTTCATTTGTAATTTTGATTAGTTGAACTCATTTTATCATAAACGAAATCAAAGTGAATTTGCATAATTTGTTGTAGTCATTGGCATCCGTTTAATACTTTATCCTTAGTTATAATTGAGATCATAGAACTATAAAACTCTGGATATTTACTTTACGAACTGGTACATATCGTTTTAAGTGTCAATTTAAAGTTTAGAGTCATATTGCAAATTTTCAGCAAACTCCATTTACTCCATGAAGTTTAATAATTAGTATTAAATCAAGAGTAATAATTCTAGTGTTAGTATCTAAAGTATCATGTTTGCATCCATGATTCTTGATATTCAAAAGGTGTTTTAATATCGAGGTTATCTAGGAGCTGGAATAATTGTTTTAGAAACCATCGTGTGTGGAAGATATTGTGATATCTGAAACAATGTTTATGGTTGTAATATGATAGAGTATAATTTGGCAAAATACATGTTTTCATATTGTATGAGAATTTGTGAAGGTTGGAGACGCTAGGCGTCCTAATCTCCCAAAAAGGTTTTGGGAACTGACATTATACTCATGATTCACCCTTATAGGCTATAGTAGCTTGATGATGAAAGTTGTCATGATAAGGATGAATAATATGTAGGTAAAATGTTTACTACACTAAAAGATTACTAAAGAATGAATTTTTGAAAGAACGCCAAACATTTGATGATGGTGATCCACTTCAAAGTGCAAGTCCAAAGGTATTGGTATTTGACTATATATGCTTTATACTATGTGTCATGTGTATGGCGCCACTGTTGATGTTGATAGATTCTTTGAAAGGAAATGCTGAAAGAGAATCTAGAAAATATTTGGCAGAAAATAAAAAGACTAGAAGTGTCCAGCTTAGGTATATAGATGATATACATGTTATGGTTGTATTCTTTGCTTGTTAAACAATGTGGTTCTTGGGTATTGGATACCAAATTTGTTGGTGTGAAGTTTCATACAAGAACAACGCAATTCATGAACTACAATGGCCTAATTAACTAGCAAGAGAATATGTGATTTAGTTCATCGAAAACAAATAAAGTTTAATTGTGTTTCTCGTTGACATCAATAGCTTGCCTTCAAGATTTGTTTTAGTAATTGTTATTTTGTTCCGGTATTATGAGAACAATGGTTGTTCAAATAATTACCGTATTCCATAGAAGATGGATGAACTTTTACCAGTCCAGTTGGAGAAATCACATCCATAAAAACTAATGATAAAATGTTGCAAAACAAATGATTGAAAGATCACTTACAAAGTGACATCGACGTTTAAATTACATTGGAAATAAAACTTGAAGAACCTCCATGTTGATGGATTTTTGGAGTCTTTGATTTTGATCAATTGACACTTGTGAGATTTTCCTGGAGATAATTGAAACTCCGTTTATAGGCCAAAGAGGAACGAATGACTAACTTATTGGACATTGTGCATGTTGATATATATAGTCCATTATGTGTAGCCATGTGCGGTGGATCTTTCAACTTCATATGTTTTCTCCAAAATTTTGAGTGAATATGTGTATATTTACTTAATAAGGGAGAAGTATGAAACATTTGAAAAATGTTCAAAGGCTTTCAAGATGAACTAGAAAATCATTGTAACGAGAAAATAAATAGTTTCTGATTGGATCATAAAGGAAGATATTTGAGTTGCAAGTTTAGCAAAACACCTAAGATTTGTGGAATTGTTCCATGGATTTGTGTTTCCCGATAAATCATAAGAGTATGGAGTGTTAGAGAGATGAAATCAAACCTTGTTCTACATGGTAAGATCAAATGTGTCATTTATGAAACTGCCATTATGTTTTAAGGATTAAAGCTTTAGATACTACCGCTTTTACACTGAAAAGAGCACCATCGTGATCCGTTGAAATGACACCATATGAGTTATGGCTTGGGATAAAACCTGAGTTGTATTTTCTTAAACTTTGGTATGCTAGGTGTAAGTAAAATGTTTACAACCAAATTCGGATAAGCATGTCTTTGTAGGTCATCCCAATGAAACCGTTGGGTATTCCTCCATAACACCGAAGACAAAAGTGTCTGTCGCTTTGAACGTCAAGTTTCTTAAGAATGATTTTTTTGCAGAAGTTAAATGGGAGGACAATAGAACTTTGATTAGGTTGATGAACCTAAGCAACATGTGCTAAGTAGTGCAGCGCTGGAAAGTGTCCCGGAGGCGGCCACAATGCTCATGGCTCCCGCGATTACAAAGGTTGTGATCTCAGAGATTAGAGTTCCTGTTGGAGCGTGTGGGTCGGGTAACAATCAAATGGTGAGATTTGATAGACAATTCATTATTGTTTCAACAATGATGAACCGGCTGCATGCAAAGAAGCAATGATGGGCCCTGACTCCATAAAGTGACTAGAAGTCATAAAATCTATGATAGTTTCCATACACGATAAATCAAGTTTCTGAACTTGGAAGACCCTCCGGAAAGGCATGAAGCCTATCGGTCGTATTTGGATCTATAAAGAAATAGACATGGATGTTTGACATCTATGAAATAGTCGACATATCGTAAAAGAGTTTACGATAATGTTCAAGGAGTTGACTATGACAAGATTTGATATCTCGTAGCGATATTTTAGTTTGGACGGATTAATGTAGCAACCACTACATATGTCAATTTTGATATATGGTAGTTGAACAAACAAAACAAGGTTCTTCTAATAGAATGGTTATCTAGGATGTGTATATGACACGATCCGAAGGGTTTTGTTAATTCAAAGGATGCTAAAAGGGCATGCCAACTTCAATGGTTAAAGTACGCATAACGGAGTTGGAATCTTCACCGTGATGAAACTGTTAAAAGTGTTTAATTTCACTGGAGACGATGAAGATGCTTGCATTTGGAAGAAATTAAGTGGGAGCGCTGAGACATGTTTATAATACATTATGTAGAAGATATGGTGTTGATTGGAAATGATGTACTCCCTCCGTCCCAAAATAAGTGACGTGGGTTTGTTTAGATTCGGGTGTATCTAGACACGTTTTAGTATATAGGTACATGTGAATCTATACAAACTCAAGTCACTTATTTTGGGACGGAGGGAGTATCTTTTATTGACACAGGTTAAGAATTTCATTAAAATTTGATTTCGATGAAAGACTAGGAAAAAACTAGAATATTATGTCTCAATGTCTATATGGATAGACTGAGGCGCTAATGTGGTTGTGCCAGACGTACATATATGAGATATTGAATGAGATATGGAAACGACAAGAAAGGTTCTTGCCGCATGGAAAAGGTTGTATCAAGATTCAAGTGTATCGACACTTGGTAAGTCAAACAAGATTCAAGTGTTTTGACACTTAGTGAGTAAAATCACATGAATATTTTGATCAATAAGGTATACCATGATATGTACATATCTATATATGTCCTATGCTCTAAATTTTATGTGCATATAGCAGAATGATTCATAAGATGATCATTGGACAATAGTAAGGATATTCTTATGATCTTTGGAAGAACTAAGAATATGATATGTATAGGTGACAAATAGTTATAAATAGTTCATCGTAAAGTGCTACATTGATACTAGTTTTTTCACAAGATTCAAATTAAATTTGTCTCGATTTAAACTATGGGTGGCACAATGTAATGGAAAGGAGGTTCTATGATGGATTTGGATGAGTTCCAAAGTTAAGACATTGTGACGGATACTACAACAAAATCCTAAGTATATGACTGGTATAGTAAAGTGGTCATTATCTTATTCCTTGTTTATGATAAATGTTTATTTTGCATGCTATAATTGTATTGATTGGAAACATCAATACATGTGTGTTTAATAAACAAAATACAAAGTTCCTAGTAATGCCTCTCGTATAAACTAGCTCGTTGATTAACAAGATGATCAAGGTTTCCTGATCATGGACATTGGATGTTGTTAATAACAAGGTCACAACATTGGTGGAATGATGTGATGAACATTCATCTGAAGTATAGCATTACGATCAAAGTCATTATGTTTATATTGCTATAACATCATACAAAGTAATATTAGTCCTTAGACCATGAGATCATGTTAATTGCTAACACCGGAAGAGTATCTTGATAACATCAAACGTCACACCGTAACAGGGTGACTATAAAGGTGGGTTCAGTGCTATGAAGGTGTTATGTTGAGGCTCATGGATCAAGAGTGGGATTTGTCCATCCCGATGACGGATAGATATACTCTAGGCCCTCTCGGTGATATCACATTGAAATAGCTTGCAAGCAAGTGATGTGATCACTAGAATGTTATATCATGGGAACGAGAAAAGAGTGCATGTCGGTAAAGAGATCAAACTAGGTATTTGGATACCAATGATCGAATCTCGAACATGTAATATATCGCGAGACAAAGGGATTTAGTTACGACATTAAAGGTTCACACGATCACAAGAGTCATCGTTGAATATGTGGGAGTCAGTACGGATCTCCAGGTCCCGCTGCTGATTATCGATCAGAGAGGGGTCTCGATCATGTCTGCATTATTCACGAATCGTGTCGTGGTGGTGTCACGGCAGATGCCATGGATAGGCTAAAGGTGGGGACTAAATTCACTAGGGGAATCCAGGGAGGGATAGTGTGGTGATTCCACACACAGTAGCTTTGTATTTGTTTCACTTCCACATATTACAAGTGCTCCTTGAGCTGTATTGGAGAGAGGAGGAAGAAGGGACTCTCTTACTCTCACCACTAGCTAGCCCTCAGTCACTTGCTCGTAGAACATAAACATCTAAAGACCAACCCCTTCTACAGAGGCCCTAGCCCTCCTTATACAGGGGTGGCTAGGTCTCCAATTAGGGCATACGTGGAGGCATATTCCAAGGAATATGCCTCCTCCCAAAATAGTAAGCCAACCTGTTGCTTTAACCCCGCGTCATCCATGTAGAGGCTACGTGAGCCTCTGCGGCACCTGCGTCATCCGACATTGGCATCGTCACCTTTGTCGGCCACACCTCGGTGGTCCTGCCTCTGTCCGCTTCTCTCATGCTCTGCGTACAGTGGTCACCTTTGACCAGCGAGATACCTTCCTTCTCCTACAAGCTTGATATAATTCGGATCGTACCTAGTAGATCTGGCCACACCTATTCCTACATACAAGTTAGACAGATCTCACCGACTTACGATATAAGTCGGCTGAGACCCAGTTAGGTGGACATCCCTTGGTCCGGGTTACCCCGTGATTCGGCCTGCCTTGAGGTGACTCGGCCATCTTCTGCTTTGACCTTGCCGTACCTCGGCTAACTCGGCCGTCATACCCCGGCGTGACCCTACCCGGGGTATCCCCCCAACATTAGTCCCTGAAGCTGGTGCGGTCTTAGCTGCCTTAGTCGCTAAGGCCACAACAGGTTCAATTTCACTGAGCTTTGTGTTCCTTTTCCGAGTTACCTCCTATCTCGGATTCCACGGGTTTATTTTCCCTTGGCACATTCCAAGTTTTTACTTGATGGCCGGGTTACCTCATACCCATCTGGGTCACTCTTCCTTCTCCTGTACGCTTCCCCACGTGGAGGTTAATCATTACGTTTGCCTCATTTTAAGGGCCAACAACAGTAACCGCCGCAGTTATTGTCAGAAGTTACTGTTGCCCACGTCGCGTCGTGCCTGCCTCCTCGTTAACTGCACCATAACGTCACGTAATGGGATCCACTGCGCCCTGTGGCCCTTCGTGTGGCTCGTCGCTGATTGGTTGATCCGGGTTGTACACGGCCACACCGTGTGGCCCGCCCGCACAACGCAATCCCACTTCCCCCTCAAGGGAGTGGTTAAATAGGGGAGGGGTGCGCCCCCTAGGGTCTTACCCCACTTCCGCGCCCCTCTGCCCCCACTTCTTCCTCATCTTCTTCCGCGACAGTGTTGCCGCCACCGCGTCTGGGTAGCAGCGCCGCCACCGCACTGCCTCCACGCGCACCAGCATCGCCGCCGCCTCCGCGCATCTCCTCCGCCATGGGTCCCCGTCAGTCCAGGCCACTGCCTCCCACCGCCGCCAGCGAAAGTGAGGGGATCGACCTTGAGATGACTGAGGAGGAACTCACCGTCGCAGAGCAAGAAATGGAAGAAGATGCCATGATTACGTTTGTTCGCAACCGGATCTCCCCCTCCACAAACGCACGCACATAGTCTGTCATATGAGCTGGGGCCACGAACCCAACCGGACCTCCTCTTTTGAGTTGAGCAATACCGAGATCTTTCGCCGGGTCAAGTCCCTCTTCACCACTAAGAAGGATTTCTTTGTTGAGTGGATGTGAGGAATTGAACACTATTGCCGAGATAGGCTTCCTCCTGTGGTAAGTCTCGTGCCCCCAAATTTTTCTGAATTGAATCATATGTCGGTCTTTGTTGTAGGTTCTAATCCCGTTGCCTTTTCTTTCCCTTAGACGTTTCTTCAGCAAACCATCGAGGATGGCACCGAGCCTTCCCTCAAATGGGCGCCTGACCGGGATACCTCGGACGAGGAGGAACCGGATCAGGAGATGTTCCTTTCGATGGCCGACGCGACCAAGCGACCCACCGGTAAACTCTCGTCCATTAGAGATTGGCCCGACGATGAAGATGACTTGGATGTTGAGGTGATGGAAGCATTTGACGCTATCCCCTTTCTTATGCTTTTCCGGCATTAGCTAACCCCGGTGGGAAGATCCATGAAGACCCTCCCCTTGCCGTGGGTGAGCCTGTCCCGGTTGCGCCGAAGAAGAGAAGGGGAGCTGCCTCTGCATCCTCCTGCGGGCCTTCTCAGCCAGCCAAGAGACGAAAGAAGTCCGCGGACAAAGCCGCCACCAAGGCCACCACTAAGGCTGTGGCCTGGAGAGCTCGCAAGCCGAAGGAGCCCCTGACTTCGGATGAGTAAGTCGTTTCTCCCTTTGCTTATTCACTTTCCCTTCCTTTATAGTTTATCATCATACATTATTTGATTAGGCAAGGCCATGGTGGAGGTCCCACAAAGTGGATCCGGCATTGCCTCGCCGCTCCGACACAGCCCTTCTCCCCCTCGTGGCGATGATTCACGCCCGTTGAGCCCCACTCCGGAGGGTTTAGCGGCTGCTCCGGGTTCCAACCCACCTCGTCAAGAGGAGGGCAACCTTGGAGCGGGGGAGACTGGCTCTGCCGAGGCAGTGACAACCACTACTTCGGCTCCGCCGCAACCAGCTACCACGGAAGTTCCCTCAGCACCTCCACCAAAGCAGAAATTAGCACCAGCACCAGCACCAACTCCAGCACCAGCAGCAAAAGCAACAGCAGCAGCACCAAACCCCTCCGCCTCGTCCGAGTCTTCCAAGGCTCGGTGAGAAAGCACCAAGGCAGCTCCCAAGGGTAAATCTGCTGCAACAACTTCCACTTCTCAGCAGCAACCTAAGGGCAAAAAGGCTCCTGACGCCACCAGGGCAGCGTCCATCGAGGCTAGATAGCGCACACTCGCGTCCATTCTTTCGAAGAAGACTCCACCACCGAAGGACGCCTCTGCCGAGCCAGCTGACGCACAACTTGTTTTGCACACCAGCCCTGCCCTTGCCCAGGTTGAGAGGAGGGAAGCGCATGCCGAGGGTTTAGTGGCGCCCCACATGCTCAACGGTGAATGATACCCTCCGACCTTGATCGAGTTTGTGAACAACTGAAACAAGGCGGAGTTCGTCCACAACGACGATATCCCGGAGAAGTTCGCTCCTGCTGAATTTGCTGCGCAGATGAATACTACTGCCAAGGCAATTAACCTTGCGGGTCGGATGACGGAGGTACATTTCTTCGTCTTTTCCTTATCATGTTGTAGATATTAGTAATATAACCATTAGTCCCCGAGCCTCCGGGGGAGTAACTTGTTACTCGACCGGATGCTCCTTAGAAAACTAATGTAGCTCCTTGATAACTTCGAACATGCACACACCTAGAGCCGGGTTAAGTTCCACTTGGCCCGGATCTTGTACACTTCGAATATGCACACACCTAGAGCCAGGTTAAGTTCCACTTGGCCCGGATCTTGTACACTTCGAATATGCACACACCTAGAGCCGGGTTAAGTTCCGCTTGGCCCGGATCTTGTACACTTCGAATATGCACACACCTAGAGCCGGGTTAAGTTCCACTTGGCCTGGATTTTGTATACTTCGAATATGCACACACCTAGAGCCGGGTTAAGTTCCACTTGGCCCAGATTTTGTACACTTCGAATATGCACACATCTAGAGCCGGGTTAAGTTCCACTTGGCCCGGATTTTGTACACTTCGAATATGCACACACCTAGAGCCGGGTTAAGTTCCACTTGGCCCGGATTTTGTACACTTCGAATATGCACAAGACTAAGCTACATTTTTGTACTTTTTTCAGGTGACCACCAACCGCCGGAGCGCTGAATTTCAGCGTCTCCTGGACACTCACAAGATGCTGCGTGCAAAACATAATACACTTCTCGCTGAATACGAGAAAAGGGGTAAGTTTTCTCCCTTGGCATTTTTCTATTTTTCTTCATCCTTTTCCGCCGAACTAATCCATCATTCAGATTTCACAGCTGAGGTGGAAGCTGAGAACACCATTATGAGGAAAAACCTGGACCAGATCAAGGGTAAGTCATTTTGGCTCAACTTTGCTATGCTCTCTATCTCCTTTTCTCCGTGGCTCGGCAAACATTCATACCTCGGCTTTGCCGGGTCAACAAACTATTTTAGCATCTCTTGAAGATAGTGTGCCCGTGCCTGATATGATGCTGCATTTTCTCAAACAAGCAGGACATCATCAGGCCGAGCTCAAAAAGAAAGATGATGAGCTTGCCCTCCTCCGAGCCAAAGATGATGAGATTGCCAAGCTCAAGGCAGATATGAAGAAGCTGAAAGCACAGCATCAAACCGAACTTCAAAAAGCTGGCCAAGACTTCACTGAAGAGCGCGAGCGCCTCAACCTCCAGATTGCCAAGGACCAAGAATTACTTAATGAGGCCAACGTCAAGCTTGAGTCGGCGAACGCTGAGCTTGTGAAGCTCCGGGATAGGCGCGAAAACTACATCATAGAGCTGACCCGAGTTCACAACCATATTGCTGGTAAGTTCTTTTCCTTCAACAGACAATGAGCTTTCCGGGTTTGCTTCCTTTACTTACTCCACCTGTCTTATTTTTTAGGCAAATTCCCAGAGAGCGATGTCATCGCATCCAAAGCTGTTGCCAAGTTCCGCAAGCAGAGGGGTACTCCATCTGGTCCTGGCAGCATTCCTTTCGATCTCGAGGACTTGATAGTCAGCCTATCCTCCCGAGTTGAGACTGTGAGGAACTACGGCAAGGATATCTTGGACATAGTAATCCGGATCTTCAACGCCTTTTGGCCTGAAGAAGATACTCCGGAGAATATGTCTGTTCTTTTTGCCAGGCTTATGGAGTGCGAGACTCAGCTCGATCTCTGGAGAGAATCTGCTAGGCACGCCGGAGCTGAGATCGTTCTCCACTATGTGCTTACGTGGTATGAGAAGATTGACCTCAATATCCTTGCGCGCATGCGCACTGGATCAAAGTGGTCTACTGACCCGGATTGGGTGGCTCGGCGCAAGGCTTGCGCTCACAGCTTCATCCAATACGCTCCCATTCATCAATGGAATGAGGGACCGAGCTTCCTAGATGCCGCCGATGATGAAAATGCTGAAAATGTTGAAGATGACTCGGATGAGGGCGAAGAGGACGAAGCCTCAGACGTCGAGGAAGACGCTGATGACTCTGAAGCCGAGGCTAAGGCTGCACCTGCTGGCGCCGAACTACCTCCTCCTGCTGCTCCTTGAGCGAAAAAACCTTTAAATTTCATCAGATCCCCCGTATGCCGGGTGCAGTTGTATCAAGCACACAAGTGATATTTTGCTACTAAGTTTTTATGCCGGATTAACATGAGCGTAGTCCCCGAGTTTCATTTTCTTGTTCATCCAATCTTTTGGCTTGACTCGTGTCTACCTTGATTCGGTTTTATGACTTACGAGTCCGAGCTTCAAAAATTGTCTTAACAATACTTGGAAACTTTAGGCTTAGCTCAAAATAATTCAGCATAATAAATCAAAAGTAAGCACAAGGTTAGTCCAAAAAACAAACGTCGGCTCGATTAAGTTCCTTTCCTTAGTCGTTTTTCATGTGCTACGCAATTCCAAACTTGTTCTCTTGCTTGCCATGAAGCCAAATCTTGTTGGACAGCAGCAAGTCGAAGAGTTGGGTTCTTGGTGCTCACACACTACTAATCAGGCTTAAGCAGAAAAACTTATGCCAGCCGACGTATAAATAATAAATACAGAAGACAACAAACATTTTCAAGGCAGTCCCCGAGTTACTGCTCGAGGTGCCCACATTTCATTGATAGTCTCATTGCCGGCATACATACCGACATATGAGAGACTCGGATGCATACACTTCTCTGCTAAGTGTAGAAAGGACGAAGTAGAGCTACATTCCATGGACGCTTAGATTCCTCGTCGGACCTATCCGCCTTGTTCTTTTCCTGTGGTTTTGCATCGATAAGATAATAAGAATCATTGTGCAATGCTTTGCTCACAATGAATGGCCCCTCCCATGGGGGGATAACTTATGCATGCCAGCAGTACGTTGTACCAACCGGAGTACCAGATCACCTTCCCGGAAGACTCGGGGGTTTACTTTCCGGCTATGATAGCATCAGAGGTTTTGCTGATATATGGCGGATCTGGACAATGCCAATTCTCTCGCTTCTTCCAGCAGATCAACATCATTTTGCCGGGCTTCTTGCACTTCGGCTTCTGTGTATTGGGTGACTCTAGGCGAGTCATGCTCTATGTCGGCTGGTAATACAGCTTCTGCCCCATATACCAGAAAGAATGGCGTATAGCCTGTTGATCGATTCGGAGTTGTTCTTAAACTCCACAGTACCGCTGGTAGTTCTTCTATCCAGCACCCCGCTGATCTTTGCAGCGGCTCAACGAGCCGGGGTCTTATCCCGGATAATACTAATCCGTTGGATCTTTCCACTTGTCCGTTCGATGCGGAGTGGGCTACCGAGGCAACGTCCAGCCGGATCTTCTTACCTCGGCAGAATCAGGCAAATGCTCCTTTAGCAAAATTTGTGCCATTATCAGTTATGATACTGTGAGGATAACTGTATCTCAAGATGATGTCTTTGAGAAATGTCACGACCGTAGCTCCATCACATTTTCTTATTGGCTTTACTTCAATCCACTTTCTAAACTTATCCACCATGACCAAAATGTGAGTCATATTTTTCCTTGCTGGTTTGAACGGGCCAACCATGTCCAAACACCATACGGCAAATGGCCATGTGATTGGTATGGTCTTGAGTAACGACATTGGCATATGTGTCTTGGTAGCATACCTCTGACAACCATTGCATTTTCATACCAAGTCCTATGCTTGTTCTAAGGCACTTGGCTAGTAGAATCCATGCCGGAAAGCTTTTGCTACCAAGGCTCTGGACGAGGCATGATGCCTACATTCCCCTTGATGTATAGCTCGGAGGATGTCAAGCCCTTCTTCCGGGTCAACACATCGCTGGAGGACATTAGTCACACTCCTTTTGTATAGCTCGGAATTGATGATCTTGTATGCTTTTGCACTCCTTTGAGTTTGCCTGGATTGCACTTCCTCAGCGGGTAAGGTTCCATCTTTTAGGAATTGAAATATAGGTAGTGCCCAAGGTGGTATTGCTCGTACAGGGAACACATCCTCATCAATTTCCATCTAATCCACCGGCATAGCCTCAACCGGATCATGCTGAGCAGTCCCCGGGTCTTGCGAAGCAGTCCCCGGGTTCGCCGAGGCAGTCCCCGGGTTTGCCGAGGCAGTCCCCAGGTTTCACGTACCACTTCCCATGTCAATGTCCGTGGGTACGGCTCCGGACTCTGAATCCTCCGGGACGTAAATTGAGTCGGTTTCTAGGGACGGTATGATAGATGGTTTTGTGAGGTGTTCTAATGCTACACCCGGTGGAATTGCTTGTCGGGTTGATCCGAGCTTCGACAATACGTTGGCAGTCTCATTTTCCACCCGGGGTACATGGCGAAATTCGCATCCCTCAAAGTAACCAGATATTTTCTGCACATGGAATCTGTATAATGCCATGTTTGGATCAAGAGCGTCCCACAACCCCGACACTTGCTGAACTACCAAATCCGAGTCGCCAAAGCATTGGATCCGACGTATCCCAATTTCTTTTGCCACTTTGAGCCCATGCACAAGTGCCTCATATTCGGCGACATTGTTTGATGCTGCGAAGTGGATCTGTAGTACATACTTCAACTGGTCATTCTTTGGCGAGGTAAGCACAACTCCGGCACCTACCCCGTTTTTTGTTTTTTACCCGTCAAAGTGCATTCTCCAATAGTTCGGATCTGGTAATCGTGGTTCATACTGCACCTCGGCCCAGTCCACAAAAAAGTCGGCCACAGCCTGAGACTTGATCGCTTCTCTTCTGTCATATTGTGGCGCATAAGGAGCTAGCTCAATTGCCCATTTCGCAATCCTGCCACTTGCATCCTTGTTACTCATTATCTCGGATATGGGAGCTTCACATATTACCTTGATGGGATGCTCCTCAAAATAATGTTTTAGCTTCTTTGCCGACATATACAGACCATACACCACTTTCTGATAGTGCGGATAATTTTGCTTTGATGCGGATAATACCTCGCTCAGATAATACACTGGCCTTTGCACTGACTTACCCTCTTCGTCGCGCTCTACCACAATTACTGCACTTACAACTCGGTTGGTTGCGGCTATATAGAGCAACATTGGCTCCTTTAATAGTGGAGAGGCTAACACTGGTGCAGTGGCTAACATTTTCTTCAATTGGATAAAGGCTTCATTGGCCTACGACGTCCAAATGAACTTGTCCGACTTTTTCATGAGTTGATAGAGAGACAATGCCTTTTCTCCCAACCGACATACAAACCGACTTAACGATGCCAGGCAACCAGTGAACTTCTGGACATCGTTAAGACACTTCGGCGGTTCCATTCGCTCTATGGCCCGGATTTTAGTTGGATTGACTTCAATACCTTGGCTGGAAACGAGGAATCCGAGTAACTTTCTAGCCGGGACACCGAAGGTACATTTTTCCGGGTTAAGCTTCATCCGAAACCTCCTTAGGTTCGCGAATGTCTGCCTGATATTGTCAAGGAGCGTTTTGCTTTCCTTGGTCTTGATGACCACATCATCCACATACACCTGCACATTTTGACCAATTTGGCCGTGCAAACATTTCTGCATACATCTTTGGTACGTTGCCCCTGCATTATGTAAACCAAATGGCATGGTGCGATAGCAATAAGCCCCATACGGGATGATAAATGCAGTTTTTATTTGATCATCCGAATTCAGGGGTATCTGGTGGAAACCAGAATATGCATCAATAAATGACAATAGTTCACACCCAGCAGTTGAATCTATGACCTGATCTATCCTTGGCAGTGGGAATGGATCTTTTGGACACGCTTTATTCAGGTTCATGTAATCGATACACATACGCCAAACCACTGCCACATTTGGATCATCCTTCTTCTTCTCCACCAGCACCAGATTAGATAGCCAATCCGGGTAAAGAATCTCCATCATAAACCCAGCTGCTAGTAACCGAGCTATCTCATCTCCAATGACTTTTCTCCTATCTTCGGCGAAGCGGCGGAGAGGTTTCTTCACCGGCCTTGCTCTGGGTCTCACGTTCAAAGAGTGCTCGGCCAACTCCCTCAGAACACCTTGCAAGTCCTGTGTGGACCAAGCAAAAATATCCCGATTCTCACGGAGGAAGTTGACGAGCTCGCTTTCCTATTTATCATTTAACCCGGCACCAATTGTTACGGTGCGCTCTGGGAACATATCATCAACAGGCACGTTCTTGGTATCTTTTGTCTCTTGGAACAAAACACTACCATGCGGATTACTCAACGCCGGCATATACTACTGCGTGGACTGAGCCAAGGCCGCTACTTCCTGTATCTTTCTTTTATCTTGTGCAATCATGAGTGACTCGGCTAGGTTAGACCCGGCTGACGCACACTCAATTGAATGTCGGAAATCTCCAGCTATGGTAATTACTCCATTTGGCCCAGGCAACTTCATCTTCAGATAACTGATGTGGCAACTTGCCACGAACTTGTTCAGTGCTGGTCCTCCGAGTAACGCGTGATACGCACTTTCTAAGTTTACCACTTCAAACTCCAAATTCTCAGTTCGGCAGTTATCTCTCGTGCCGAACAATACGTCAACCCGGACCTTGCCTATGGGCTCACAAGAAATGTCTGGCACAATGCCATGGAAAGTTGTGCTTGTAGCTTGGAGGATGTTCTTCGAGATACCCAACTTGCACATTATATCCGCATACATGATGTTAATGCTACTTCCATTGTCAATTAGTACCTTTGAGAACCTCACGTTGATGTTAGGCCCAATGAATGTCGGATCCAGCACTAGTGCATACAAACCAGGACTTGGCATAAGCTTGGGATGATCTTTGATGCTCCAGGTAATTTCCTGATCCGACCAAGGCATATACCTCGTCACTGCTGGCATTACCGCATTCACCTCCATGTGTCGGTGCTGCAAGCTCTTTCTATCTGTTTCCTCAGTGGTAAATACACAGTAACTCTGATGATGCTCTCTGTACTCATTCCTCCCCTTGTTTCCGAGGTACCTCTATTCCGGTTGATGCTGGTCTTCCACTTGATGCACTGCTTCCCTTCTCTCATGGTTGTCATACCTCGGCGGAGGGGGAGGCAACATTAGCTGTTGCGTGTTTGCTCCGGAGAGCAATTGCTGCCGGGGTAACTCCTGCCGAGGTTGATCATTCCGAGGTGCCTGAGCATTCCCTGAACCACCTTGTTCTATCTTACGCATCCACTCACACTGCCTTGTTGTATGACCCGCTGGGTTACTCGGATTTGGCGTGTGAAATTTACACGGCTGATCCAGCATCGACTCATAAGTATACCTCGGACGGTCCTTCTTTTCTTGCCACTGTTTCTCTTGCTCTGGTGTCCAAGTTTTCTTGCCATCATTTCTCGGTGTCCATTGTTTCCCTCCAGTTTTCTGACGTTGATTGCCCCTGCTCCGGGTTGATCTTGGTTCACCACAGCAACTTGTTGCGAACTGTACCGGTAATCCGGTCTGTCAGCTCTTCTTTTACCCCGGTAGGCATTCCTCCGGGATGACCCGGCTCCATCTCTCTGGTAGTACTCCTCATTTGACTCGTTTGACACGAGCCTGGGTTGAGTCAGATCACCCAAAGCATACGAATCAGCAATCCGGATTGTCTCTGCCAATGTAGTTGGCATATCCCTTTGCAATCTTTGCCACAACATGCTTGCGTATCTGCACCCTTGCACAAACCATGCTATGGCTTGTGACTCAATCACACCCTCACATGAGTTTCGCACGGTACACCACCGGGTCAAGAACTCCTGGTCCGTCTCATTCGGTTTCTTCTTGCACATTGCTAGGGTCTATGGCCTATTCGGCCTCTAATACGTACTTGAGAAATTGCTGATAAACATTTCCTCAAAATCAATCCAACAGTTAATACTTCCGGGCGGCAAATTGTTTAGCCATACCCTCGCTGGCCCCTCCAACATCTGGGGTACATATCTCACAGCCCATCTCAAGTTGCCTGTAGCAATTTTTACAGCTGTAGCATAGTTAATCAACCAATCCTCCGACTTTGTGCTGCCGTCGTATGTCTTAGTGCCTCTAGGTAGCTGGAAGTTAGGTACCGGAGGTTCCTTCATGATCCCGGGCCCAAAACACGCAGGACCCGGGGGACCTTGACATTCAATCTGCTCCGACCTATACAGCCGATCCAATTTTAATCTGGCATCATCAGGCATCAAATCCCTGCTTCCCAATCTTTACCCTATCACATGATAGTCCGACCTTGGGTATCCTATGTTCACCATTTCCGAATCACCATCATTATATCGGTCTTTCTCTCTTGGAGCGCCTCTCTATTGCATACCTCGGCTGGCACTTTGCTCTTGCCTTGGTATATTCCGTTGCTGCGGTTGTCCTGCTCCTTCCGAGTTGTGCTATCCAGCATTGCCATTTACAGCATTTCCTTGACCGACATTTCCTTGGTCATGGTTACCTCGGCCGGCTTCACCTCGGCTCACACTTCGTCGATCCTCATTTCTCTGCACTTCTTTTCCTTTCCCTGCCCTTGCCGGGTCATACAGGACTATCTGTTTGTTCCTCCTGGCCGAGGTTACTACCTCTTCTCTCCTAGGATCACCATGAGGGGACGATGCAGCTCCAGCGGATTTCTCCGGGTTAACCACCGCCGAATGAACGATCTTGGAGGCCCCAGCTCTCTCCGGGTTAGCCCTGAGAAATTCCTCATTTTGCCTGTTCGCGATCCGAACCAACTCATTGACCCTATCTTGCTGTCTCTGACGGGCTTCACCCGTTAGACCCTCTAACTCGGACGCAGCTACATCTGCTGCTCTGAGGTTTTTTGCGGGGGTACTATACTTCGGCAGCCCCACGGATAAACAGTTCTCTGACTCCTCAATCCTAGTATCACCCTCTTTGTTCATTTCACTCATGAGGTTTCTCCCTTTTACTTTTACAGCATCTACCTTATTTGCCTTTGCGTACTCACGCAGTGTCATGTTCAACAACTGCTGAGCCGCGGCTATCTTTTTCGCACCTTCTAGTATTTTTTGCCTAGTTTCCTCTAGCTCGGCCTGTGCCTGAGCTGGATCTACCACTAATGCTACTGGGTTTTCCAAACTATCCATTGCTTGCTGCAATACATTCTCCGGCCTCTCTAGTGGAGGACCTCTAGTTTTCCTCGCTGCCTTAGGCGTTACCTTCCGGATATGGTGTTGGATCCTTGCTTGCGCCAGCGCCAGACATAGTCATCATCACCTCAGCACAGTCCGGGGAGCGAGTGATACGCGCCCTGTGAACCACGCTAAGTGGTGGCTCGCCTCCTTCGACGACGTGCCGCGGGTGAATGCACGACACATCGACAGCAACGTAGACCTTGTGCGGGACGAGCTTGACGAAGAGGCTGTTGCGGGGAAGGGGACGCTTGCTGAAGCAGCCAGCGTTGTCACTGACAAAGTCCAGTGCTCCAAAGCGCTGAACAAGCCCAGAGACGATGCGTTCGCCGGTGCCGATGAGGTTTCCCGTCCGGATCTTCACCCCTGCTAGCGCCGCTAGCCCCACGGTGGGCGCCAATTGTCGTGGTGGTGTCACGGCAGATGCCATGGATAGGCTAAAGGTGGGGACTAAATGCACTAGGGGAATCCAGGGAGAGATAATGTGGTGATTCCACACACAGTAGCTTTGTATTTGTTTCACTTCCACAGATTACAAGTGCTCCTTGAGCTGTATTGGAGAGAGGAGGAAGAATGAACTCTCTTACTCTCACCAGTAGCTAGCCCTCAGTCACTTGCTCGTAGAACATAAACATCTAAAGACCAACCCCTTCTACAGAGGCCCTAGCCCTCCTTATATAGGGGTGGCTAGGTCTCCAATTAGGGCATAAGTGGAGGCATATTCCAAAGGAATATGCCTCCTCCCAAAATAGTAAGCCGACCGGGTTACTTTAACCCCGCGTCATCCATGTAGAGGCTACGTGAGCCTCTGCGGCGCCTGTGTCATCCGACATTGGCATCGTCACCTTTGTTGGCCACACCTCGATGGTCCTGCCTCTGTCCTCTTCGCTCACGCTCTGTGTACAGTGGTCACCTTTGACCAGTGAGATACCTTCCTTCTCCTACAAGCTTGATATAACCCGGATCGTACCTAGTAGATCTGGCCACACCTGTTCCTACATACAAGTTAGACATATCTCACCGACTGACGATATAAGTCGGCTGAGACCCAGTTAGGTGGACATCCCTTGGTCCAGGTTACCCTGTGATTCGGCCTTCCTTGAGGTGACTCGGCCAGCTTCTTCTTTGACCTTGCCGTACCTCGGCTAACTCGGCCTTCATACCCCGGCGTGACCCTACCCGAGGTATCCCCCCAACAAACCGTAGGGTGACACACTTAAGGGATACCGACACCATTTGGAGAAAATATGTTTCAGATAAAGATTTAAGAAAGCGCTGGAATCATTTCGATGGAAACCGGAATTGTTTCGGGTGAAATTGCAAAAACTGGTTCTGCATGTGATATTGAAATGTTGCAGGGGGTTTTATGTGAATGTTTGTTAATTAATGTAATTGACAAAATTCTGAATAAAATAAATAAAATAGTTTTATTTAATGAGAGCTTGCATTAAATTTGGTGGAAATTTAATGCATGTGTGAGTGGAATTTTGAGTGGAGGCTTTTTATGGGAGTGGGAGCTCCACCCACATGAATGTGGAAGAGGTGGGGGCACCACCATGGCTCCCACGCCATGGCCCTTGGGTGCCCCCCTCTCCCCTATAAAAGCCCCCCCTCTCCTCCTCACAAATCACACCTCCTCGTGAAGGATCTCTCTCCCCCTCTAGTTATTCCCCATGGTCTCGGATGAGCGAGATACATGTTCCCGGTGGCTTTATCTGGAAAGGAGTTGCTGCTTCCGCTGCTTTGCTGGAGCGAGGGACGGAGGTTGTCGGGGTACCGGACGTGTGTGCGATCACGGATGCACCGCTGCTTTGCGGTGCTGGACTTGGTGGTGCTGGACTTGCTGGAGCTGGACCTAATGGACGTGCTGGAGCCGGGCCTGCTGGACTTCATCACGATCTTGAGATTGGCAAGTGTACAACTACATCATCCACGAGTTCCAACTCGTTAACAAAGCTTTGTTGTCTTCGAGGGTAAGTTCTCTATGGATGTATATCCACCCGTTGCTTGTATCTAGTACATAGATCTTGGCGTATAGTTCCCATCGTAGGAAATTTTTTGTTTTCTATGCTGCAAACCCAACAGTGGTATCAGAGCCTGATCTATGCGTAGGTGCTTTGCACAGGTAGTAGACATATGTTTATATGTGGGCGATGATGATCATGTTATTGCATCTTCTATGTATTTTGGATATTGGTGGCATAGTGGGATGAAGCGGCCCGGACCAACCTTACATGTCATCGCACATGAGACCGGTTCCATGACTGACATGCAACTAGTTTTCATAAGTGGCTGGTGGGTGTCTGTCTCTCCTTCTATAGACAATATCTGATTTACAACGAGTTGATAATAACTTGGTTATCCTCGTTGTGGTTCCATGTTCGTAGGTAAGACCGGTTCTATATCCGAAAGCCCTAAGCCACGTAAAACTTGCAATGGATAAATTAGAGGCGTCTAGTTTAGATTGTTGCTGGGCTAGTGTCATGATATGGTAATGTTGTAAGTAGATGTATGATAGATACTCTTACAACAAACTTAACGTGTAAGTTCCATAGACCTTGGCCTTACACACAAAGGAATGATAGAGATCATACCACGATGCACATGATGGTGATCAAATGCATGGACCATATCATTCCACTTTACACATGTGATGTTTAAATCTTATATTGCTAGTTTGGTGTTTTAGTAGCATTGTAAGATGATCCCTCATTTAAATATCAAGATAAAATGTGTTCTTCCTTAAGTATTCACTGTTCTATGGATCGTGTTTCGAGACATCACGTGATGATCGGGTGTACTCGACTCTACGCCTTCATACAACAGGTGTAAGACAGTTTTACACACGCGAGTACTATGGTTCTTACTTGGCAAGTCTAGCATGTATAGACATGGCCTCGGAACACGGACTGAAAGGTTAAGCATGAGTCATATAGTTGATGTGATGCCCATATTGATGCTCGCCTTTGAAGCTACACCGACTCACGTGATGATTGGACTTGGTGTAGTGGATTTGGTTCATGTAATCACCAAAAAGGCACGAGGGATGTCGTTTTTGAGTGGGAGTTCATTTCTAATTTGGATTAGTCGAACTCAATTTGTCATAAACTAAATTAAAGTGAATTTGCATAATTTGTTGTAGTCATTGGCATCTGTTCACTACCTTATGCTTAGTTTTAATTGAGATAATAGAACTATAGAATTCTGGATATTTACTTTACGAACTGGTATCATATTGTTTTGAATGTCAATTTAAAGTTTAGAAGTCATATTGCAAACTTTCAGAAAAATCTATTTACTCCATGAAGTTTAATAAGTAGTATTAAATCAAGAGTAAGAATTCCACTGTTAGTATCTAAAGTATCATGTTTGCCTCCATGATTATTGATACTCAAAAGTTGTTTTAATATCAAGGTTATCTAGGAGCTGAAAGAATTGTGTCAGGAACCATCATGTGTGGAAGATATTGTGGTATCTTAAACAATGTTTTTGGTTGCATTATGATAGAGTAAAATTTAGCAAAATACATGTTCTCATATTGTATGAGAATTTGTGAAGGATGGAGATGCTAGGCATCTAGATCTCCTAAAAAGGTTTTCGGAACTAACATTATACTCGTGATTCTTCCTTATATGCTATAGTAGCTTGATCATGAAAGTCGTCATGATGAGGATGAATAGAAGATGTAAGTAAAATGTTTACTACACTAATAGATTACTAAAGAATGGATTTTTGAAAGAACACCAAACATTTGATGATGGTGATCCACTTCAAAGTGCAAGTCCAAAGGTATTAGTATTTGACTATATACACTTTGTACTATATGTCATGCGAATGACACCACTATTGATGTTGATAGATTATTTTAAAAGAAAAGGAATTGTTGAAAGAGAATCTATAAAATATTGGCAGAAAAGAAAAGGTTGGATATGTCCAACTTAGGTATATAGAAGATATACATGTTATGGATGTATTCCTTGCTTGTTAAACAATGTGGTTCTAAGGTATTGGATATCGGTATTGGATACCGAATTGGTTGGTGTGAAGTGTCATACAGAACAACACAATTCATGAACTACAACGGCCTAAGTAACTAGCAAGAGAATAAGTGATGATGTTCATCGAAAACAAATAAAGTGTTATCGTGTTTTTCATTGTCGTTAAACCTAGCCTTCAAGATTTGTTTAAATAATTGTTATTCTATTCCGGTATTACGAGAACAATAGTTGTTCAAATAGTTATCGTATTCCATAAAGGATGGATGAACTTTTACAAGTCTAGTTGGAGAAGTCACATCCATAAACATTATTGCTAAAATGTCATAAGACAAATGATTGGAAGATCACTTATGAAGTGACATCGCTGTTTGAATTATATTGGAAAGTAAACATGAAGAAACTCCATGTTGATGGATTTTTGGAGTCTTTTAATTTTGATCAATTGACGCTTGTGAAACTTTCCTCGAGATAATTGAAACTCCGTCCATAGGCCAAAGAGGAACAGATGACTAAATTATTGGATATTATGCATGTTGATGTATATAGTCCATTATGTGTAGCCATATGCGATGGATATTTTTGCTTCATATGCTTTCTCCAGAAATTTGAGTGAATATATCAATATATTTACTTAATAAGGAAGAAGTATGAAACATTTGAAAATTGTTCAAAGACTTTCGAGATGAAGTGAAAAATCATTGTAACAGGAAAATAAAATAGTTTATGATTTGATCATAGTGGAAGATATTTGAGTTACAGGTTTAGCAAAAACACCTAAGATTTCAGGAATTGTTCCATGAAATTGCATTTCCCGATAAACCACAGGAGTATGGTATGTTCGAGAGATCAAATCAAACCTTGTTTGACATGGTAAGATCAAAGGTGTCATTTATATTACTGCCATTATGTTTTAAGGATTAAAGCTTTAGAGACTATCACTTTTACACTGAAAAGAGCACCATCGTGATCCGTTGAAATGACACCATATGAGTTATGGTTTGGGATAAAACCCGAATTGTCTTTTCTTAAATTTTGGTATGCTATGCATAAGTGAAATGTTTACAACCAAAGTCGGATAAGCACGTCTTTGTAGCTTATCCCAAAGAATTTGTGGGAATTCCTCCATAACACCGAGGACAAAAGAGTTTGTCGCTTGGAACGTCAAGTTTCTTGAGAAGGAATTTTTCGTGAAAAGTGAAGTGGGAAGACAATAGAACTTTGATAAGGTTGTTGAACCTTAGCTATATGTGCTGAGTAGCGCAGCGCCGAAAAGTGTCCCAGTGGCGACCACAATGCTCATGGCTCCCGTGATTACAAAGGGTGTGATCTTGGAGATTAGAGTTCTTATTGAACCATGTGGGTCGGTAAGAATCAAATAGTAAGATTTGACACAGAAGTGGTTATTGTTTTGACAATGATGAACCGACTGCATGCAAAGAAGTGATGATGGGCCCTGACGCCATAAAATGACTAGAAATCATAGAATCCATGATAGTATCCATACACGAGAAATCAAGTTTCTGAACTTGGAAGACCCTCCGGAAAGGTGTGAAGCCTATCGGTCGTGTTTGGATCTATAAAGAAATAGACATGTATGTTTAACATCTATGAAATAGTCGACATGTCAGAAAGAAGTTTACGACAATGTTCAAGGAGTTGACTATGACAAGATTTGATCTTTCATAGCGATATTTAGTCTTGATGGATTAATGTAGCAACCACTACATATAATTTGGTATATGGTAGTTGAATAAACAAAACAAGGTTCTTCTAATAGAATGGTTACCTAGGACGTGTACATCACACGGTCCAAAGGGTTTTGTTAATTCAAAGGGTGCTAAAAGGGCATGCAAACTTCAATAGTTGAAGTGAGCATAGCGGAGTTGGAATCTTCACCATGATGAAAATGTTAAAGGAGTTTAAATTCATCGGAGATGATGAAGATGCTTGCATTTGCAAGAAATTAAGTGGGAGCACTGAGACATATTTCTAATACATTATGTAGAGGACATGGTGTTGATTGGAAATGATGTATCTTGTATTGACACAAGTTAAGAATTTCATTAAAATAAGATTTCGATGAAAGACTTGGGCAAAACCGGAATATTCGGCATCAATGTCTATATGGATAGATTGAGGCGCTAATATGGTTATGCCAGACGTACATTGACGAGGGTTTAACTCATCAATGCCCATTGTTATGGACTTGGGTTTTGGAGAAGGAGGGAGCGCTGGGGACATCTATCGGCTAGCAAACAAGCACACAAGGGACTTGAAGATTTACCCAGGTCCAGGCCTCGTAGAGGTCCCTACTCCTGCTTGTCTGCTCATGGAATTATCAAAGGAATCGAGGATTACAATGGTGAACAGATGCAATCTAGCAAGGGTTGTGGAAACTAGGGTTGTGTGTGTCCTCCTCGCCGCCCCCTCCTAGTCTTTATATAGATAGGCTAGGTCTCGGGTAGCAGGTCGAGTCGGTTACAAGTTAGGGTTTTCCCCTTCAAACTTTCTATCTTTAGCTTATTTCTTGTTCTTCAAGCAATCGAGAGTCCATAGGTTACTCGAATCCTTCATTTGGGTCTTGGCGACACCATGGGCCTTTACATATTTAGGCCGTATATACCAAGATCGAGTACCTGCAGGGTATACCCATGTCAGTAGCCCCCGAGTGTCCAGTGGAATCGCAGATTCGATTGGAGACTTTATGAAGTCTTTCGAGTGCATGACTGAGTACATTTTTCGACTGCTTTGTCTCTGTCATAGGGATTGTTGGTGCGCATGCCTGATTTTAACCGATGTATCGGTATCAGTTAACTACCTTAGGGTAAAACAACGCCACCTACTCAAACTCGAGTCCCCGGACTCGAATCCAGAAAAGTGTTGGTGTGATTCGACTCAAGCCGTGGAGGTCTTACAGGAGTCGAATTCCAGTATATGGGTGTGAGCACTCGACGCGTCCGTCAAGGCATATTCATCATACCTGTAGGCACGGATATATTTCTGGTAGTGCGCAGCAAATGCGTTGTCAGGCCTTATTCAGGTCTTGCCTTCATGCTGTAAGCGCGGCATCTGAATTTTATCATCGCGGAGACGATTCGGGTAACCCAGGAGACGCAGTCTCTTTGTAGGGAATTTTTTTTGAGGCGGTGTCGCCATAAACTTCGAGTGCGGATGTTATCGACACACGGTACTTTGTACAAATAATCATAGGGTGCGCGACCAGCGCTCCCTATGGGAGTAGCCCCCGAGTGCCTGGTTGAGTCGAAGACTCAAGCAGGGACTAAATAACTTTTGCGACTGCTATCGTCTTTTGTTTGCTTGTTTCAGTCAAAATTTACTTCCGGCGCTCCCTATGGGAGTAAACCATGTCCATAGTCGAATCATGCTTCGAGTGGTTGGGTTTGCTTTGATTGTCCATGCTCCTGAAAAAATAATAAGAAAGAAAATCGTAGGGTGCGCGACCAGCGCTCCCTATGGGAGTAGCCACCGAGTGCTTGGTGGAGTCAAAGACTCGAGCAAGAACTAAAGTAATCGAAGTCTTCTGCTATGTAGCTTTTGATGATGTCAGTGCTGACAATTTCATGACCTCAGTTGCCCGCGTGAGCGAGTTTGACGGGACGTGACGAGCGGTGGGTCCCATTCCCTGACTCTGATTTGACCGGGCGTGCGTAATCCTTATTTTAACTGCGCCTCCTCGATTTCCGCATGTAATGGGAGTAGTGGGGGGGGGGCAGTTCATGTTTCAGCTCCTCCACGTGTCGAGCACGATGAACGCCACGCGTCCAGTAGGGTTTTTCTGAGCCGTTGGATTGCATCTTCCAGGGGTTAAGTAGTGATGCTGCGACGGTAAAATTCACATCTGCTTTCGCTCATCTTTTCGCCTTCATCGCCATTGCCGCTGCTCCTCTGCTCTTTTTTCCTCCACGGCGCTGGACCAGCTCCGCGCATTTCCTAGCTACTTTCTCCGATCGCATCGCCGCCGCGCAATGGGGAAAAAGAAGGGAGGTGTTGCGGCTGATTCCGCGGCTACCACCGTTGCGGTGAAGAAGAAGGGCGGCTCCGCCGCTGTGGGCACCAGTACCACCGTCGGCGGGAAGAAGAAGCGCACAGGCACCCGCGTCACGAATGGCGCATGGCGTCCCTCCGTCGTCAAGTCCTCTAAGCTTCGTCTTCTTCGCCTAGACAGAGTGCTGTCCGCCGCAGTCGCCGCCGCGCGCATCCCTGACGGTGAGATAATCCCCTCTCCTCCCGCTGGTTTTCGAGTGATGTTCTTGGCCTTCATCATTTGTGGCCTCTCTTTGCCCCTGCATCCCTTCTTCAGGGGCTTCCTTTGTTTTTTACGGGCTCCAGCTCCATCAGTTGTCCCCGAACTCTATCCTCCATATCTCTTGCTTCATCACCCTCTGTGAGTGCTGGCTCGGAATCGAGCCGCACTTCGGCCTCTTCAAGCGCCTCTTCAAATTAAAGCGCCAATCGGCGTCTGGCTCCGTAGTCTATGATGTAGGCGGCTGCGGAATCCACGTCGATCCATCTGCCACCTATTTCGACATCAAGTTGATGAAGTCCGTCCAAGGATGGATGGACAAGTGGTTCTACGTTCGCAACCAGAAGGCCGACGGAGACCACTTCGGACTCACACCTTTCGATCCCACGACACCGTGCAAGAGGAGGCGCTCCTGGAAGAATGTAGTCATGCCTGGCGAGTCCGCGGAGACAGAGGTGCTGTACGAGCGCGCCTGCGACCTCGAGAGTCGCATAGGTAAAGAGAAAGGGGATACGCACTCATTCGCACGTGGCTGCACCGTCGCATCTAGCCCCTGCAGGCCAGAGTCCACCCCATGTTTCAGTGGGCTGGTGCTGACGATGCCACTCGCGTGCCTGCCGATGGCATGTCCGCGAGTGAGATAGATAAGAGGGTTCGACTGGTGACCACATACACCGTCAAGGATGTGCTCCCTAGTGAGCCAGTCGTTCCTCCATTCGATGCTTCTGACCCTCCTCCTGAGGTACAATTGTGCTACGTAGTAGCTTAGTTTGTTGATTGCATCTTTACTGTTTTTTTGCTTTGTGCTGAATTTGTTGTTTGTATACAGGATTGGGTGGTGTCACCCTGTATGCCTCCTCTTCCTGAGGGGGTTATCCCTCGCGAAGCCTTGGAAGAGGACGAGTCAGAGTCGACCATCCTATCTGATGTGGAGGAGGAAGCCCCTGAGTCGGGTAGCCTGGATACTCGCAAGCGTTCGCGCAGCGAGGATTCCGATGCGTCGTCTCCTTCGACTCCGGAAGGTGCGGGCGTTGGTGCGGAGTTGCTGATCCCTGCCATTCCTGTGAGCGCTGTGGCGCCATCTTCTTGCAAAAAGATGCGACTGCCAAAGGAGTCCTCGTCAGAGTCGGGGGAACCAACCTTTGACTTTGATAAGTTTGATTGGTAAGTGTTCGATTTTGTCCTTTTTGATTCTTCACTAGCTTTTGCCTTGTCCTTGATGTTAGTTTTGTCTTGTAGTCAAGAGGCATCGTCATCTTCTGGTGACGTCCAATTTTTGAAAGAATCAGGAGTCGCAACCTCAAGGGCCAAGAAAGAGGTCGAGCGTGCTCCTTCCCCTCCATTGGCGACCCACTCCGGGCACAACTCTTCCAGTTCACCACATGAAGGGGAGCATCGAATGGTTGCCCGGATGACTGCACACGAATCGACTTCGGAGTCATTGGAGGATCATGTAAGTGTAGGATTTCTTCTTTCAAAGTTGCAGTCGATGCTATCTATGGCTTCTGCTGATCCTTTGTTGCTTTCTTTTTGCCGTAGCTCCTTGTGAAGGAGGCTGCTCACTTGGCGGAGCAAGTGCTGGCGATGGGCCGCCAGCATGCAATGCTGGAGACGCGCCATCGCGTGGTAGAAAGTAAGTGCCCGCCAATTCTCCCTTTTCTGCGTCATTTTTATGTAGTCGACTGATAGTCAATCCCCTTTTGTTTTGTACCTGAGCACAACGCCCTTTTGCGTGACGCCGTCGCCATGGAGAAGACACTCGCCGCGGCTGTGAAGGGCCGCAATTAGGCAATCGCGGTGCGTGACGAGGCACAAAGGCGCGAAGAGGATCTGCGTGCCTCCATCGCAGCCAGGGAGAAGTTATTCGAAGAACAACTTTTCGCGATTGCCAAGGCCCTCTCAGGTACTATGTTTGGATATCATTATCTTGCTCTTGTTCGATATTTTGCTGTTGGCACTGATGTTTGTGTCCATGTGTGGGTTTATGTACAGATGCTGGCGATTTGAGCTTCGACCCTCAGGCCCTTCGTCGTGGCGACGCCTTGGCGGGTGAGCTTTCAGCAGTCAAGGACCGTAGTGCCGCCGTTCAGCATATGCTCTCCAAGGCCAAGGGCGTTCTCAGTCGCCTCCGGGAGGAGTTGATGCCCAAGGCTGAGCTAATCGAGAACATAAACGAGCTGGTGGAGTCTCTCGCTGGGGGTGTTCCTGCAAGCTTCAAGAACTCGCACCGTGCGGCTGGCGCGTCCATGTCACTCGCCATGGTGCAGGCCCATGGAGTCGAGGTTGATCCTGCAGCGGTTGCGAAGGCGATGCCTGTTGGTGCGGATGGCCAACATGTAGTCTTTGCTCCCTTCGCGACTGCCTGTGGCAAATATGGGCCGCAGCTGATTAACATGGTTGCGAAGTACTCTGAGGAGCTGCAGCGAGCCAAGAAGGCAGCAAAGGCTGCGGCATCAGGGGCTGACGGACTCGATGAAGCCCCCGAAGCCGTCGAAGAAGCCAATCACTCCTCAGTAGCTTTGTAATAGTTGATTAGTTTATGCCTTTTGTTTAGGACATGCCTTTTGGCGGGTGTATCTGCTGATACTTTTGACAATCTTGAATGCACTCGAATCTTTTGTCTGTGTGTCGATTTGATCTTTTTATTCGCTTCTTGCTTGGCTTGTGGTAGGGTACATCAAGTGATCCTTTGAGGGAACCTCAGGACTCGCCGCCCCTTGATGATACTTCGGCACCATCGTGTTCCAGGGTGGATGAGCTGTTGCTGCTTTCGCGACTGCGTGACCGCGTGAAGTAGCTGGAGCGCGAATTGCCCGTGCTCCGCGGTAGCACGGATGTATGGAAGTCAAAGGCAGAGAAAGCCACCGCCTGCTAGGGGAAATGATGCAGCTGGGCGACCAATTTAAGTGTTAGTGTGCTTACTCTTATCTTTTCTTTGTAGTCACTCGCAATGGTGTGCTTTCCTTATGCTTCCGTTGTTGCTTTGTATAGTTGTCAGCGCGCGCCATCCGCAGGATGAAAAAGATAGGATTGCCATTCGCATGCATGATCTCACCCAAGAGCAACTTCAGGAGAGTGGATATTTCTGGGTGGATCACGATCGTGCGATTGTGCTAGCGACCCTGCAAGATCGTGCGTCACGAGTGCTGCACTTTTTGAAGAAATTGCAGTCATGTTTGAAGAACATTTATCGGACGATGTTTCCGTTGGATGTTGCTCCATCAAGCCTGCTGGCCCTTCTTGCCAAGCTCCAAGACCTGGCTGCGGTTCGCGACTGTGTAAGGCAACAGTTGGTGGCAGGTGCCAAGGTTGCTCTGTCGCTAGTGCGACTTCATAGGCCGGACGTAGATGTTGCGACAGTTGCGACTGGGGCACCTGCGCCACCAGCAGGCTCTTCTTGGGATATGGTGCCGCATTATTAGGCAGTGGATCGCCCAGTAGAGGAGATCGTTGATTTCTTCGAGAAGCAGACCAACGTTCTTTTGTTGCAGCAGTAGCTTAATTTGTATCCTGCACATAAGTGTACCAATGTTGTAAAGTTCGTATGTATGCTGTATATAATTGACTGTCGATTATGTATAAAGAGCTTGTTAGCGTGTGAGTGCGTTGCACTTATGCGATTCCTTTTTGTTAGCCTGGCCATGCACTTATCTCAGTCCCTTGTCAACCTGTCAGGTGCGTTGCAACTGGGTTGATGTTGTGTCAAGGGTTTCGATTGATTTGCTAGCTACTCAGGATATCGCGTTTTTAGTTCGTAGAACAGATGTGTATAGGGTGGCGCAGCCCCCGAGTGGACAAGTTATGAAAAATAAAGGAAAACACAGAGTTTTGGGGCACTTAGCTTTATTTACTCATGAGACAGTACAGAGTACAATGCGTGGCTAAGTAGCCTTGGCTGAGTGTCTTATTTGTGATGTAAAAGTAAAAACGACTAGGGTAGAAGCGTCGCAGCTGCACGATGTTCCAGGGGTTGGAGTATGCGACTCCCGTCTCTAAATCTTGAAGGCGATAGGCGCCACCTAGGATTACTTCTATAATCATGTATGGTCCCTCCCAGGGGGGCTCGAGCTTGAGATGTCCATGCTACTTTAGTCGCAGGACTAGGTCGCCTTCGACGAAGGATCTGGGGCGTAGCCTCCTACTGTGGTAGTTGCGAGTTCACTGGGTAGATCGTTGATCTTTCCGCGGCGATTTCCCTTGCCTCGTCAAGGAGATCGACGGAGTCTTCGAGTGCAAGGGATGACTCATACTCGCTGTAAGCGACCACGCGTGGCGCCTTGTACCGTACCTCGGAGGGCAGCACTGCTTTGGCCCCGTGCAACATAAAGAACGGGGTGTAGCCTGTAGCACTGTTTAGGGTTGTGCGTAGGCTCCAGAGTACTGATTGCAGTTCATCTGGCCAGCAGCCCGCGGCTTGTTCGAGTGGCCGGAGGAGTCGCTTCTTGATGCCGCCGCAGACGAGCCCGTTCGCCTTTTGAACCTGACCGTTGGTCTGTGGATGTGCTACCGAGGCGTAGCTGATGTTGATTCCCAGATTCTCACAGAATTCTTGGAACTCCTTGGATGCGAAGTTCGTTCCATTGTCCGTGATGATGTTGTGTGGCACTCCAAAGCGGAAGACGATGGACTCGAAGAAATTGACTGTGGTGTGCCCTGATTGATTCATCACTGGCATGGCTTCTATCCACTTGGTGAACTTGTTGACTGCCACCAGGAGGTAGACGTAACCTCCTCGTGAGGACTTGGGGAGCTTGCCGACCATGTCGAGTCCCCATTGCGCGAAGGGCCAGGCCAATGGGATTGGCCGGAGCTCTGCGCCAGGTGCGTGCGGCTTGTCCGCGAATCATTGACACATGTTGCATTTCTGGACGATGTCTTTGGCGTCGTGCATGGCCATAGGCCAGTAGAACCCAGCTCGGAGAGCTTTTTCCACGAGGGCGCGACTGCCAGCGTGGTGTCCACAGGTCCCCTCATGGATGTCGAGGAGGACATCTCTTCCATCAGCTGTGGAGACGCATCACTGGAGTACTCATGTGATGCTGCGCTTGTATAGTTCGCCATAGATAACATCGAATGCCTTGGATCGCCACGCGATGTGTCGCGCATCAATCGGGTCGTTCGGTAGCCGTTTGCTGAGGAGGTACGTGATGTACGGCTGAGTCCAGGATGCTTCGATCATCATGACACTCATTGGTCCTTCGAGTCCTATGTCCAGCTCCAGGTCGTCGAGTGCCATTTTCTCATTGGGTGGCGTAGCCCCCGAGTCCATTGCTGCGCTTGTTTTCTTCTCTGCTGCCTTTGGCTTGATGGAGCGCTCGCAGATGCACTCGAGAAATATCCCAGGTGGCATGGGGGCGCAGGTAGAGCCTATGTTGGCGAGTGCGTCCTCCTCTTCATTGCTTTCGCGGCCTATGTGTCGTAGCTCGCAGCCATCGAAGTCCCCTACGAGTGTGTCGTAGAGGTCGCGGTAGGCGACCATGTTGTCGTTCAGTGCGTCGCACTCATGCATTGTTTGGTTGACGACTAACTTAGAGTCGCCGTAAATAATGAGCCTCTTAGCACCGCAGGCTTTTGCAATCCTCATCCCGTGCAACAGGGCCTCGTATTCGGCTTCGTTGTTGGGAGCGGTGAACTGCATTAGCAGGATGTACTTTAGCTTGTCCCCTTGAGGTGATGTCAGTATGACACCGGCACCTGCTCCGTCCTTCCGCTTGGATCCATCGAAGTGCATTGTCCAGAGATAGGACATATCTGGCTTGTCAGGGAGTTGGTTCTCCATCCAGTGCACGAGGAAGTCAGGAAGAACTTGCGACTTGATTGCGTCGCGCTTTTCGTATGTAATGTCTCATGGAGACAATTCTATTCCCCAAAGCGCGACTCGTCCCGTGGCGTCGGGGTTGTTGAGGATATGCCCAAACGGGGCATCGTTGACCACCACGATCGGGTGTTCCTAGAAGTAATGGCGCAGTCGCCGGGCGGTCATGAAGACACCATACGCCAGCTTCTGGTAGTGCGGGTACCGATGTTTTGTTGGCGTGAGGACCTCGCTGAGGTAGTATACTGGGCGTTGTACTCCGTGGACCTTATTTTCCTCGGCTCGCTCGACGACAAGCACTATGCTGACCACCTGGTTGGTGGCGGAGATATATAGCAACAGTGGTTCCCTTTACCATGGGGTCGCTAGTACTGGCGAGGTGGATAGCAGACGCTTGAGGTCTTCGAATGCTTCCTGCGCTTCGTTGGTCCACTCGAACTTTTCAGCTTTGCGGAGGAGTTGGTAGAAGGGCAGTGCCTTTTCACCCATTCGACCGATGAATCGACTAAGGGTCGCGATTCGCCCAGCCAGCTGCTGAACGCCCCTTATGTTCTTCGGCTTCTCTATGGCCAGTATGGCTTTTATTTTCTTCGGGTTTGCCTCGATTCCTATGGCGGAGATGAGGTACCCGAGTAGTTGCCCAGATGGCACACCAAAGGCGCATTTGTCCGGATTGATCTTGATCCGGTAGCGATCGAGGTTGGCGAAGGTTTCGCGCAAATCGTCAATTAGAGAGGCTTCCTCCTTGGTCTTGATTACTATGTCGTCGACATAGACTTGAATGTTGCAACCAAGTTGTTCCTTGAGGCAAGCCTGCATGCACCGCTGGTAGGTGGCTCCCGCGTTCTTTAGCCCGAAGGGCATTGTGTTGTAGTAGAACACACTGAAGGGCATTGTAAACGATGTTTTCTCTTGATCTTCCTCCTTCATTTGGATCTGATTATAGCCTGAGTAGGCGTCGAGGAAGCAGAGGCGCTCGCATCCCGCGGTGGAGTCGATGATCTGGTCGATGCGCGGTAGCGGGAAGTGATCCTTTGGCCAGTGCTTATTCAGAGAGGTGAAGTCCACGCACATCCGTAGGATATCCGTGTCCTTTTTTGGCACCAACACCGTGTTGGCGAGCCAAGTGCTTTCCTTGATCTCGCGTATGAATTTGGCGTCGAGGAGTCTGTTGATCTCCATTCTGACTGCCTTCGCCCGTGGCTCAGATAATCGCCGGATTGGTTGCTTGACCGGCCTTGCGTCTGGGTCGACGTTGAGTGCGTGCTCGGAAAATTCCCTGGTAACTCCTAGCATGTCTGCAGGACACCAGGCGAAAATCTCCCAGTGCTCACAGAGGAATTTGACGAGCGCGAGTTCCTATGCAGGACTCAAGTTGTTGGCGATGAGGGCCGTTTTGGCGGGATCCGATGGGTGGACCTACACTTTCTTTGTGTGCACTGATGAGTCAAAAGATACATCAGGCGAGTTTGGCCCGCTTAGGGGAGACAGACTGTTGTCTGTCGACTCCTTTAGTCTTGCGAGTTCTTCCTGCATGCCGAAGGACTGGGAAATTCTGTTGAATTCCCTGTCACAACTGTCGGACCTCTCGAAGCTCCCGTTGACTGTAATGATGCCATTGGGACCTGGCATCTTCATCTGCAGGTAGGCATAGTGTGGTACTGCTATGAACCTAGCGAACGCGACACGTACAAGTATGCAGTGGTACTGCAAGGACCAGTCGACGACCTCAAAGTCGATGCGGTCGCGCCGAAAGTTTTTCGACGTGCCAAAGATAACGTCGAGGTTGATTTTGCCTAGGGGATATACGCCTTTTCCTTGGACGATGCCATGGAATGATGTGTCCGAGGCCTCTAGGCAAGTCAGAGGGATCCTCATTGCTCGCAAGGTACTCGCGAATATAAGGTTGATGCCGCTTCCGCCATCCATGAAGACACGGCTCATGTCGAAGCCTCCGATTTGCGCCTCGAGTACGAGGAGACAACGGCCTGGACGAGGTACTTGAGGTGGGTGATTGCGTTTGTCGAATGTGATGCACGACTCGCTTCCACTGAGGTATTCAGTGGTATATGGTGGCGAGTGTGTGGCCAAGTTGACTCGGCGAGTGATGGCCTTCTGCACCCGATTGGAGGGGCGTCCTTTTTGGATCATCATGGTACCCATGGCCCTTGGGTAGGGTTCGCCTCCCTGGTGCTGGTTCGGTGCAACTGCGTTTGGGGGCATTCCAGGTGGCGGTGGCGGAGCGCCATGTGCCACGGTGCCTGGAGCGGCTCCATAGCCTCTTTCGACTACCTTGCGGTTCATCCGAGCTAATCCCTCATATAGTTTGAGGAACTCGCGGCAGTCCTTGAGGAGGTGGCTGGACATCTTTTTTCCATCATGCTTGTCGATGTAGAAGTGCACCGTACATGGCCCGGACAGTTTGTCTTCAATGGATGTTGCGGGTGCTTCATCACGATCATGGCGTTGCCACACTTGTGTGGTCTTCCCAGAGTCGCGGTATCCACTGCTGCGGTATCCGCTGTTGCGGTTGTCATCACGTCTGTCGGCATAGCCGGCTGCGACCATGTTGACGTCGTCACGGTCATCGTAGATGTGCATGCGGCGTTTGCCTCGGCGGTCGCGTCTGCGCTCGAGTTCTGCCTCCTCGTCGGAGTGAACGCGATTTTTCACCGGATCTTCTCCATCGTCCCACCGATTCGCGATTTCCATCAAGTGGTCAATGGTCATGGGCTTCGAGCGGCCCAGCTCCTCCCTAAGCTCTATGCGGCGGACGCCGTTGTTGAATGCGTCAATCGCGCGATCCTCCGAGATGTTCTCTGCGGAGTTCTTGATGATGGACCACCTTTGGATGTAGGAGTGTAGCGATTCGCCCGATCTTTGTTGGCAGCGTTTTAGCTCTTCGATTGATGCTGGCCGCTTGTACGTGCCTTTGAAGTTGCGCACGAAGCTGTAAACCAGCTCATCCCAACTGCGAATGGATCCGCGCGGGAGGTGGTTGAGCCATGCTTGGGCGGCGCCCTGCAGCTGTAGCTGTAAGCATTGCATGGCTATGCTTCGACTGCCGCCGTGGAGTCTGACGGAGGAGATGTGATCCTCCAGCCAGATCTTTGGGTCCTGTAGACCGTCAAACTTTGGGTTCCCCGATGGGAGTTTGAACCCCTTGGGCATTCGCTTTTGCCTTATGGATCTGCTGAAGCATCTGGCGCCGCAGAGCTCCACATCTTCCTCTTCTGAGTCAGTCGACCGAGCACATCGCGCCCTTGATTTGTCGATCTTGCGCTGCGTGATGTCATCACGCGTGTCGTAGTCGTGGTCGTGTCGCCGTGAGCGACGGTGTTGAGACAGGTCATGACTGTCATCACTGGATGAAGGCGAGGAGTAGCGCTTTGCCTTTCTTCGGCTCCGGCGTTGACTCCTTGTCGAGGGTGGCCTCGATTAATCCCAGGCCCACGATCGTAGATCGGTGCATGGCGGCTCGGGGATCTCCAGCTAGCGGCTGGTTATTGAGGAGGTACATGGTGGCCGCTGTCACTGCAGCTTGCGGCGTCTTTGGGACCACATTGCCCCGCGTATCGACTATCATAGAGCTGAAGTCGAGGACTTTTGCAGCTTCTATGCGCTCTTGCTCGGTGATATGGGCCATCCGAGATTGCCTCTTTTTGGCGATGTACTTGTTGCCTTTTGACGAGGATCCTCCGTGGGAGGAGAGCCCAGCATGACGAAGACTTGACTCATCTGCCGCCCTTTTGCGTGCTTCTAGTTGCGCGATTGTTTGCGCTTGACGCTTGAATTCTTCCTTCAGGAGCCAGTGGTAGCCCATCAGAAGTTCTTGCGAGGATCCGGGAGGTAAAGGGTTGCCCCGCAGGGCCTCGCGGCAGCGAGCCCACTCAAGCTCGTTGAGCCTGACCACGTCGCGTTCGCCGGTTTGCTCGTTTGTTATGGTTGGAGGTTCGACTGCTCCTACATTGTTGATGGGGGTGCGATTGCCACCGTTGCCGCCATTGCCGCCGTTTGGCGGGTCGGTTCCATTGCCGCGATTGCCCGTGTTGTGCGGTTGGCGGAGGTGCCGCCTGCGTTGATGACGGCGCACATGAAGTGATTGGGGAAGTTGCTGCTCCCACAACTCTCAGATCCGGAACCGTAGGTTCCATCTTTAGTGGCCAGATCACTCAGATCGTAGTTGCGACTACTGTCACTGTCCGTGTTTTTAACTGTTGTCAGGGCGTTGAGCTCGCTGAGGGTGCCGATCAATGGAGGGAACCATGATGCTAGGGCAATCGACGGCACCGTGGCTGATCAGGCATGCGAAGCGTTCCCATCTGACCAACTTGGAAGCGGAAGCTCCCTATTGCCAGGCTGATTCCGTTGCCCACGGACTCGAAAGCCGGGCGAGTGGCTAGCGTATGGATGGTGAAGTCAAACATGCCGAAGAGCTGGCGAATCTCCGCTGTTGCGGAGTTGTAGATTGCGGTTGATAGGGTCGAAGAAGCCGCAACATCGGCACTCCCAGTTCCCACAGACGGCGCCAATTGACGAGGGTTTAACTCATCAATGCCCATTGTTATGGACTTGGGTTTTGGAGAAGGAGGGAGCGCTGGAGACATCTATCGGCTAGCAAACAAGCACACAGGGGACTCGAAGATTTACCCAGGTTCAGGCCTCGTAGAGGTCCCTACTCCTGCTTGTCTGCTCGTGGAATTATCAAAGGAATCGAGGATTGCAATGGTGTGCAGATACAATCTGGCAAGGGTTGTGGAAACTAGGGTTGCGTGTGTCCTCCTCGCCGCCCCCTCCTAGTCTTTATATAGATAGGCTAGGTCTGGGGTAGCAAGTCGAGTCGGTTACAAGTTAGGGTTTTCCCCTTCAAACTTTATATCTTTAGCTTCTTTCTTGTTCTTCAAGCAATCGAGAGTCCGTAGGTTACTCGAATCCTTCATTTGGGTCTTGGCGACACTGTGGGCATTTACATATTTAGGCCGTATATACCAAGCTCGAGTACCTGCAGGGTATACCCATGTCATACATATATGAGATATTGAAAGGGTTCAATATGGAAACAATAATAAAGGTTCTTGCTGCATGAAAAGGATTGTATCAAGATTCAAGTGTTTCAACACTTGGTGAGTAAAATCACATGAATATTTTGATCGATTATACCGTGATATGTATATATCCAGATATGTCCTATGCTCTAAAACGTTATGAGCACATACCAGAATGATTCATAAGATGATCATTGGACGATAGTAAAGATATTCTTATGAGCTTTGGAAGAACTAAGAATATATCATGTATTAGTGACAAATAGTTAAAGGTAGTTCATTGTAAAGTGTTACATTGATACTATTTTTGTCACAAGATACAAATTAAATTTATCTCAATTTAGACTATGGGTGGCACAATGTAATGGAAAGGATGTTCCATGATGGATTTGGGTGAGTTCCAAAGTTGAGGCATTGTGACAGATACTACAACAAAAGGCTAAGTATATGACTGCTATAGTAGCAGCAAAGGAGGGCATTTGTGTTAAGTAGTTAGTTATCAAACTAGGTGTGGTTCGAAGTGGGCTAATACTATGAAGATATATTGTATGACAATTATATCAACATATTTTAACCTGAACGAACTAAAGGTCTCACCAAAGGACCAAATTTATACAATGCCATCTCATTTGAGAATGAGTGATGCGTAGAGACGCAAAGACATGCAAATACACACGGACCTGAAACTGTCAGATCCGGAGATTATGTTAACCACTAGCAAACGCGTATATTCAACACCTAGGTGTTGGTGTTGAATATACAAGTTTACAAACTAGATTATTGACTCTAGTGCAAGTGGGAGAATGAAGGGAATATGCCCGAGAGGCAATAATAAAGTGGTTATTATCTTATTCCTTGTTTATTATAAATGTTTATTTTGCATGCTATAATTGTATTGATTGGAAACGTCAATACATGTGTGTTTAATAAACAAAATACAAAGTTCCTAGTAATGCCTCTCATATAAACTAGCTTGTTGATTAACAAGATGATCAAGGTTTCCTGATCATGGACATTGGATGTTGTTAATAACGAGGTCACAGCATTGGTGGAATGATGTGATGAACATTCATCCGAAGTATAGAATTATGATCAAAGTCTTTATGTTTATATTGCTATAACATCATACGAAGTAATCTTAGTCCTTAGACCATGAGATCATGTTAATTGCTAATACCGGAAGAGTATCTTGATAACATCAAACATCACACCATAACAGGGTGACTATAAAGATGGGTTCAGTGCTACGAAGGTGTTATGTTGAGGCTCATGGATCAAGAGTGCAATTTGTCCATCCCTATGACGGATAGATATACTCTAGGCCCTCTCGGTGATATCATATTGAAATAGCTTGCAAGCAAGTGATGTGATCACTAGAATGTTATATCATGGGAACGAGAAAAGAGTGCATGTCGGTAAAGAGATCAAACTAGTTATTTGTATACCAATGATCGAATCTCGGACATGTAATATATCGCGGGACAAAGGGATTTAGTTACGACGTTAAAGGTTCACACGATCACAAGAGTCATCGTTGAATATGTGGGAGTCAGTACGGATCTCCAAGTCCCGATGCTGATTATTGATCAGAGATGGGTCTCGAGCATGTCTGCATTATTCGCGAACCATAGGGTGACACACTTAAGGTATACCGACACCATTTGGAGCAAATATGTTTCAGATAAAGATTTAAGAAAGCGTTGGAATTATTTTGATGGAAACCGGAATTGTTTCGGGTGAAATTGCAGAAACTGGTTCTGCATGTGATATTGAAATGTTGCCGTGGGTTTTATGTGAATGTTTGTTAATTAATGTAATTGACAAAATTCTGAATAAAATAAATAAAATAGTTTTATTTAATGAGAGCTTGCATTAAATTTGGTGGAAATTTAATGCATGTGTGAGTGGAATTTTGAGTGGAGGCTTTTTATGGGAGTGGGAGCTCCTCCCACCTGAATGTGGAAGAGGTGGGGGCACCACCATGGCTGCCATGCCATGGCCCTTGGGTGCCCCCCTCTCCCCTATAAAAGGCCCCCCTCTCCTCCTCACAAACCACACCTCCTCGTGAAGGATCTCTCTCCCCCTCTAGTTATTCCCCATGGTCTCGGATTAGCGAGATACATGTTCCCGGTGGCTTTATCTGGAAAGGAGTTGGACTAGGTAACGAGATCAAACTAGGTATGGAGATACCGATGATCGAATCTCGGACATGTAATATATCGCGAGACAAAGGGATTTAGTTACTAGCGTTAAAGGTTCTCACGATCACAGAAGTCATCGTTGAATGTGTAGGAGTCGGTATGGATCTCCAGGTCCCGCTTCTGATTATTGATCTGAGAGGGGTCTCAATCATGTCTGCATTATTCACGAACCATAGGGTGACACACTTAAGGGATACCGACACCATTTGGAGCAAATATGTTTCAAATAAAGATTTAAGAAAGCGCTAGAATTATTTCAATAGACACCGAAAATGTTTCGGGTGAAATTGCTGAAATTGGTTCTGCATGTAATATTGAAATGTTGCAGGGGGTTATATGTGAATGTTTGTTAATTAAAGTAATTAACAAAATTCTGAATAAATTTAATAAAAGTTTTATTAAATGAGAGAGCATTAAACTTGGAGAATTTTAATGCATTTAAAGTAGGGACTTTAAAGGGGAATATGAAGAGGCATTTTAATGTGGAGGGGTTACCACCACATGAATGGGGGAGGTGAGGAGTCACCCCCCATGCGCCGGCCATGAAGGAGGGGCACCCCCTCCTCCTATAAAAGGCCACCCTCTTCCTCCTTCTTCCACACACCTCCTAGTGAAGGATCTCTCTCCCCCTCTAGTTATTCCCCATGGTCTCGGATTAGCGAGATACATGTTCCTGGTGGCTTTATCTATAAAGGAGTTGCTGCTTCCGCTGCTTTGCTGGAGCGAGGGACGGAGGTTGTCGGGGTACCGGACGTGTGTGCGATCACGGATGCACCGCTGCTTTGCGGTGCTGGACTTGGTGGTGTTGGACTTGCTGGAGCTGGATCTGATGGACGTGCTAGAGCCGGACCTGCTGGACTTCCCCACGATCTTGAGATCGGCAAGTGTACGACTACATCAACCACGAGTTCCTACTCGTTAACAAAACTTGTTGTCTTCGAGGGTAAGTTCTCGTTGGATGTATGTCCACCCGTTGCTTTGTACCTAGTAGATAGATCTTGGCGTGTAGTTCTCATCGTAGGAATTTTTTTGTTTTCTATGCTGCGGACCCAACAGTGGTATCAGAGCCTGATCTATGCGTAGGTGCTTTGCACGGGTAGTACACATATGTTTATATGTGGGTGATGATGATCATCTTATTGCATCTTCTATGTATTTTGGTTATTGATGGCATCATGGGATGAAGCGGCTCGGACCAACCTTACATGTCATCGTACATGAGACCGGTTCCATGACTGACATGCAACTAGTTTTGCATAAGTGGCTGGCGGGTGTCTGTCTCTCCTACTATAGTCAATATCTGATTTACAACGAGTTGCTAATAACTTGGTTATCCTTGTTGTGGTTCATGTTCGTAGGTAAGAACGATTCTATCTCCGAAAGCCATAAGCCACGTAAAACTTGCAATTGATAAATTAGAGGCGTCTAGTTTAGATCGTTGCTAGGCTAGTGTCTTCGGTATGGCCGGGTGGTTGCCGGTCTTGTCATCGTACAGGGCGTACCGTGCACTGATACGCACGTCGTCCTGTCTCACTAATTGGTTCCGGCTACGTCGCCGTAGCTGGCTGCTTCTTGCCGATCCGGCTACCATGCGATAGCCGGCCTATCTTGCCTTGTCCAGCTGCATCTGGTCAGCCGGAAGCGATCCGACTGCACGGTTTCTTGTCCGGTTGGGGTATCTGGGGATCATCCTCCGACACTAGCCCCCGAGCGCGTGTGGAATCCGCCCGTAGGCGAAATGTGCGCGCGCTCCCTCTTGGTTTTGAATTTGTGTCCGGCTACGTCTGGCGGTTGCGCTACCCATGACGTCAGTGCTGACGCCGGCCACGCGCGCACACACCATCATTGCACTGCGGCGGGCAGCGTAACGTCCTATCGCACGTCGCCTCAGGGAACTGCTGCCCGGCGCTTCGGTTCTCGCTCCCGGATCTTCTGCGCATCCCGCGTCGGCGCACGGGATCTGCGCAGCGGTTGGGGTGAGGGTCGTCCGGATGTGCGCCACGTGGCGCCGTTGACGGTTGCGCTTCTGGTCCTTTAAAGGGATGCCGTGAGGGGAGCAGATCCCCTCCTTCGCTCCCCCGCTCCAGTTTTCCTCTTCCCAACGCGCTCCTGCCCTTTGCGCCCTTGCTCTGCTGCCGCTGTAGCCCGCTGCGCCGCCCGCTCTTCGTCGTCGGCGGTACGGGCCACCGTCACTCCTCCGCCGCCGCGCCTCCCTGTCAGCCGGTAATGGCAGCCGACCGCGGAGGTTGGTGTGGCTCCTTCGTCACGGAGGACCACATCCAGAAGTACCGCGCGACCCGCATCCTTCCGCCGGAGGAGGAAGTGGCGGTGCGGTTGGCACCGGCAGGAGAGGTGTTGCCGCACCCGGCGGAGGGGGAGCGCGTCATCTTGCTCTCCCATCTGGCGTGTGGGTTCGCATTGCCGGTGAATCCCTTCTTCCTCACCTTCCTGGTGTTCTTCGATCTCCGCCTCCACCATCTTGGCGCCAACGCAGTCGGGACGTTGGCGCACTTCATGGCCTTCGGCGAGAGCTACCTCGGGATCTAGCCGGATCTCGAGCTCTTCTGCCGGCTCTTCCGAGTCCGGCCGCAGGTGCAGTACACGAAGGGGCCGCTAGTCATCTGTGGCAGAGCCTCCATCTACTCCCGCGCCCAATCCTGCTACCCCAAGTTCTTGCTCCATGACAAGGTACGACTGTGGCAGTAGTTGTACTTCTACGTCAAGAACGTCACCAACGTCCACCGGATCAATCTTCCGGCTTTCTAGGATGTCGAGTCTAGCCGGCAGAACTGGGAGCTGAAGATCCACGGCGACAAGGCGAAGTCGGACACGATGCTGCAGCGCATGCGCTCCCTCGTCACCTGCCGGCTAACCGGCCTGGACATCACCCTCAGCTGGATGTCCCGGCTGATGATGTCGTTGCAGCAGCGAGCGCACAAAATGTGCTACTACTCCGGCTGGCTGGACCCGACCCGGCTGTCGCGCCACGATCCCCGCTACCACAACCTGAAGGAGTGGGTGTGGACGATCACCAAGGAGCGGCTGCCGGAGGGCTGGAAGTTCAGTCTGGCGCCCTACAGCCAGGAGAACCGCGCGCCCCGGGTAAGTTCTTCTAGCCGGAAGCTTCTTTTGTTCTTCCTGCATTTCTTTCTTGTTTTTGCCTGGCTAATTTCTTGTATTCGGCAGATCTTCGCTTGCATTCATCGCGAGGAGGGTGAAGCTCCCCTTGAGGAGTTCACGCCTGACTTGCCCAAGCCACGTGCTCGGCGGTCCGGTGAGGAGTCAGACAGGGATGGTGATGCCTTCCCCAGCCGGAATGATGAGCCGGCTGCCGACCCCCACGTGGAGGTTCACGAGGAGGAGGAGGACGTGCCAACCACCGATCTGGCAACGCGCTCTGCGACGGACGGCGAGGCTGGCAGGAGCGGCTCCAGCCGTTCCAGCTCCCGCCGGCCTGCCGCGGAGGAGGCAGCCCCCAAGAGGAGCCGGACCAGCGTCCTGCCGCCAAGCCGCCTTGGCCGGAAGAAGGGGCCGCCTCCGGTTGTGCCGGGGTACGTCCCTCCTCCCTTTGCCCTTATCATTTTCTGCCTGTTTCTTTTCCTGCTTTTCTGCCCTTGGCTTACTTGCTTTTGTTTCCTTTCTCCTGTCTTCTGTTTTCTTAGCACACTAGTCTCCTTTGGAGCCACAAGCCCGGCGCGAGCGCCAACCGGGTCACCACCTCATGTTCCGACCTCGTCTACCAGCACCCCTCCCTCTCTCACGGTGCCGCCTCCGCCACCACCTCGATCTGAACCGGCTTCCTCAGCCGGAGCGGAGGGTCCGCAGCCGGACGTGGTGGTCCAGCCGGAGGCGGATCCTCAGTCGGGTGGCTCTTTCGCGGGCGCGCGGAGGGCCGCTACCGGCAAGGAGCTCGTGGTTGTCGGCGACGACAACTCCGACGATGAGCCGGGGGAGGAGTGGAGGACGGCGGTGGTTGCCACGAAGGAGTCCTTGGCCGCCAACGCCGTGGATGGCGATGCCTCCTCCGCCGCCTCGCTGACGGATCTTGCTGCCACCCTTGAACTGGCGGTGAAGGAGATCCGGCTGCTGGAGGCCGCAGCCAGCGGGAACCGGACCCTGGAGCAGAAGCTTGCTGCTGCCAACAGGACCTCCTAGAGTAAGTTTGCTTCATCCGGCTTGCCCTTTTTTTACTGATAGCCGATTTCGTCGCAGCTATCCTCGTGTGCGCTCAGCACGAGATCGATCACTTGAAGAAAGCGAATGACCGGCTGAGAGGGTCCGACTCTACTCTGCGGCTGCGAAATAAGGATTGGCACGCGAAGGTAGACTGCCTGGAGGCCACCATTAGGGAGCGCGATGCCTCGCTCACCAGCCGGATCGAGGCCTTCAATCTTCTCGAGGCCCAGAACAAGGACCAAGAGAAAGAGATCAAACGGCTGGCG
This sequence comes from Avena insularis, assembly GCA_023614405.1. NCBI lineage: Eukaryota > Viridiplantae > Streptophyta > Magnoliopsida > Poales > Poaceae > Avena > Avena insularis. Next base: position 308,463,883 of record CM042684.1, read on the forward strand.
ACGAAGGAGAAGGCTTTCGTGGAGGAGCTGATGCAGGTTGGCCACACGGCTAAGGGTAAGTTCTTCTTTTCTGTTTCCCTTTCTTTTCGGATCCGGTAGCCGGATCTGACTCTCTTTTCTGACAGCGTTTTATCCCGGCATAGACCTGCTGGCATACAACCGGCTGTAGGAGAACTGGCCGGGAGCGCAGCCGACAGCCCAGGAGCTCGTCGTCCTTCTTGGTGAAGAAGCTGCCAAGCTTCGTCAAGCGGCGCGAGATATCTTCTCCTTCTTGTGGCCGGATGCGCAGGTTCCGGAGACGATGGCGCAGCTGGCTGCGAAGGTGGGGGAGGTGCCAGCTGCGGTGGACCGGCTGCGGGACTTGGCGGCGCGAGCCGGAGCGGAGATGGCTCTGGCTCTTATGCTCTCCTGGTTCAAGGACGCCCGTGTCGAGAAGATCGATGGAGGTTTCCGTGTCGGCGCCGACCTTGCCGCCATCCGCCAGGCCCATCCGGAGCTCCGAGGATCCGCCATCAAGATCGCCAACTACATGGACCCCGACGAGGTGCTCACCGACTCGGAGTCCGTCTGTACTCCTGAAGTGGAAGCCCCAACGCAGCCAGCTGCGGATGCCGGAACGGGATCGAGCGCCGTGCCTCCTCCTCCGCCTGAAGCCTCCGCCAGTCAAAACACTCCTTATGGCAAGGGTCCTACAGCGTAGCCACTGCCCCGGGATGCCGGGTGTATTTGTCTTGCTTTAGATCCGTTTGAAACTTGTCTGTCTGTACCGGCTGTCACTGACACCGGGTAAACTTATGGGAGCTTCGCCTCCTTTTTCTTGTTAATTTTGAACTAGCTTGAGTTCCCTTCATCTTGTGCTTCGACTTTTCTTTTAATATTTCGCCGGTTGACTTTATCCGGCTAACTTCACCCGGTTACACACCTTTAGCCAGGAGAACTATATCTCTAGTGGGGGCGCGCTCAGCGCACCCACTGGGTGTAGCCCCCGAGATTCGTAGTATCCGGCATAGCCGGGTGCTTCGAATCTTTTCTTCTTTTCCTCAATCTTCTAACTTTGTCTGACTAGACTAGTCTTAGTCGGTTACTTTCGCTGGCTGGACACCTTTAGCCGGGGGAACTAACATTCCAGTGGGGGCGCGTGAGCGCACCCACTGGGTGTAGCCCCCGGGATTCGGAGTAGCTGGCGTAGCCAGGTGCTTCAAATCTTTCTTGCCTTCTCTTGCTCCTGCCCTTGCCCTCACCTGGGCTCCGAACGACCGACTAAACGCCTTTAGTCGGTCTGGAACTACAAGATTCCACTGGGGGCGCGCGAGTGCACCCAGTGGGTGTAGCCCTCGAGATTCGGAGCGCTTGATGAAGGCAAGGACTTAGAATCTTCTTCTCCTTTCCTTGCTCCTACCCTTGCCCTCACCTGGGCTCCGAATGGCCGGCTAAACGCCCTTAGCCGGTCGGGAACTACAAGATTCATTGGCTGAGCGGCCTCAAAGGTGTAGCCCCTGAGATTCGGAGCGCTTGATGAAGGCAAGGACTTCGAATCTTCTTCTCCTTTTCTTGCTGAATTCTGACTCAAGGTAGTCGGACAAGAATATACATACACATACATCCTCACCGGTTAATAGGTTAGTCTGCCAAATTGTAGCCGGAAAACGGATTTGTTTTTTCGAAAACTAGCTTGCGCCTCTCTAGACACTTGGTCGCATTCCTGTGTGCTCTGCTATTTTCGCTGTGTCCTTGTCGGGCAGCCGGGTTGCGGTCTGCAGCCGGAATCGAAGGGAGATGATAATACATTGCGCACGGTACTAACGGCTTAGCAACCGGATTAGCTTAAGCTAGTTGCAAGGCTGGGACGCCCGGTCTGTCGAGTCTCCTCCCTGTTTTTCGTGTGGGATGTCTCGGGCTTCTGCTCTTGCTAGCCAGACAGCCGGGTTGCGGTCTGTAGCTGAGACGAAGAGTGGGCCTCTGACATCGTCGCACACTACTCAGTCGATTTGTTGACTTAGCAGGTCGGACCTGCCGGCGAGCCCCCGGGTAGGGGTTGCCAGAGCCAGAAAACCATAAGCAGAAAAGCAGATGTGAAAACACATTTCTAGCAAGGAGCCCCCGAGCATCTCGTAGGGGTCTGCATTTTCATTCATAGGGTTTGTGTGATACATACACTATCTGGCGACTAGGTGTAAAACGGGCGCAGCAAGGCCGCGTTCCAGGGACGCTCGGTGTCCTCGTCTGATTTGTCCATCTTGTTCTTGCGCGGCTGCTGCGCGTCAATGAGGTAGTAGGAGTCATTGGGCAGCGCCCGGCTGATGACGAAGGGGCCCTCCCAGGGTGGCGATAGCTTGTGCATGCCCTTCGTGTCTTGCACCAGCCGGAGGACCAGGTCGCCCTTGCAGAACGCGACTGGGTGGATCCGGCCTAAATGGTAGCGGCGTAGTCGTTGATGGTTCAGGGCTGATCTGGACAGAGCCAGCTCGCGGGCCTCTTCCAAGAGGTCCACTCCATCCCCCCGCGCCTCCTGGTTGGCCTTTTCGTCGTATAGGAGCTTGCGCGGTGAGTCGAACTCGATATCCGCGGAGAGGACGGCTTCCGATCTGTAGACTAGGAAGAACAGGGTGTAGCCGGTTGATCTATTTGGCATGGTGCGGAGGCTCCATAGCACAACCGGAAGTTCCTCGATCTAGCATCCGGGTGACTGCTCCAATGGCTCGATGAGACGCGGTTTGATGCCGGCTAGCACCAAGCCGTTTGCTCTTTCGACTTGCCCGTTGGACTGCGGGTGCGCGACTGAGGCAAGGTCCAAGCGGATGCCCTTGTTACTGCAGAATCGGGCGAAGGCCCCCTTGGCGAAGTTCATGCCGTTGTCGGTGATGATGTTGTTGGGGTAGCCGAACCGGTTGATGATGTCAGTGAAGAAGGTGACGACTGTCGCCCCATCTAGCTTCCGGATAGGCTTGGCCTCGATCCACTTCGTGAATATATCCACCTCTACCAGCAGATGGGTCATACCCGCTCGTGCTCGCTTGAAGGGACCGACCATGTTGAGGCCCCAAACCGCGAAGGGCCAGGTGATCGGTATGGTCTTGAGTACCGAAGTTGGCATGTGCCTGAGCTGCCCGAAGTGCTAGCACCCATTGCACGCGCGGACCAGCTGCTCAGCATCCTCGAGGGCGGTGGGCCAATAGAAACCATAGCGAAACGCCTTGGCGACTATCGCCCTTGAAAAAGCGTGGTGCCCGCACTCGCCCTTGTGGATGTCCTTGAGTAGCCGGTAGCCCATGTCTACATCGACACATCTCTGGAAAATGCCGAATACGCTGCGCTTGTACAGTTTGCCGTTGATGATAGTGTATGTGTGCATGCGGCGCCGGATTTGCCTGGCCTCCACCTCGTCATCCGGAAGTTCTCCGTTGGCGATGTAGTTCATGAAGGGCTGTGCCCAGGATGGCACTTCCCGAATGGCGAGGATGCTCCCGCTCTCTGGTTGATGGATGTCGGGGGGTCATCCGGGTGATGTACCCGGTACGGCAGCCCCCGAGCTGCTTGGCAAACCGGCAGCCCCCGGGTCTTGCGAGCCGGAGGGCACTGCCTTGCCGGAGTTGGTGCGGGTCTTCTTTTTTGGAGGCTCCGCCTGCCCTGCTTCTGCCACTCCGTCAGCCGGAGCGCTTCCTGCCCATATGATGGAGTCTGATTCCGGCGACGGGTTAATGGAGGGTTTGCGCAGGTGCTCCAAGGAAACCCCTGGTGGGATCGCCTGCCTGGTGGATCCCATTCGGGCGAGCGAATTGGCTGTCTCGTTGTTGGCGCGGGGGACGTGATGGAACTCGCATCCGTCGAAGGAGGCACTGAGCTTCTGGATGTGGAACCGGTAGAGGGCCATGTTTGCATCTCTGGCGTCCCATTCTCTGGACACTTGCTGCACCACCAGATCCGAATCACCGAAGCAAAGGATCCGGTTCACACCGATCTCCTTGGCCAGTCGGAGTCCATGCGCCAGTGCCTCATATTCGGCTACGTTGTTGGAGGCCTTGAAGTGGATCTGTAGCACGTCTCCAGCCGGTCTCCCTTAGGCGAGGTGAGCACGATGCCGGCTCCCAAGCCCCCGAGCATCTTCGACCCATCGAAGTGCATCTTCCAATGGTCCGAATCTGGAACCGGTGGGAGATACTGGGTCTCGGCCTAGTCTACGAGGAAGTCCGCCAGTGTCTGCGACTTGATTGTGAGTCGGGGCTCGTACTAGATGGAGTAGGCGGCGAGCTCGATGGCCCACTTGGCGACTCGGCCGGTGGCGTCCTTGTTGCCGATGATCTCCGAAAGGGGTGCGGTGCACACGACCTTAATCGGATGCTTCTGGTAGTAGGGGTAGTTCTTCTTGGAGAGGGAGAGAACCTCGCTGAGGTAGTAGACGGACCTCTGAACCGGCTGAGCCTTGACTTCCTCGGGGCGCTCCACCACCAGGACGATGCTGACGACACGGCTGATGGCTGATATATAGAGCAACATCAGCTCCTTGCTAGCCGGCATCGCTAGAACCGGCGTTGTAGATAGCATGCGCTTGAGGTCATGAAATGCGGTGTCGGCATGCAAAGTCCAGGAGAACTTGTCCATTTTCTTCATCAGCTGTTACAATGGGAGTGCCTTCTCCCCCAGCCGGCTAACGAAACGGCTAAGGGAGGCCAGGCATCCGGTGAACTTTTGGACTCCAAGCAGGTTCCTAGGGGGCTGCATCGTCTCGATGGCCGCGATCTTCTCCGGATTTTCCTCGATGCCTCATTGTGATACGAGGAAACCGAGGAGCTGACTGGATGGCACTCCGAACATACACTTCTCCGGGTTTAGCTTCATGTGGTACTGGCGGAGGTTGCCAAATGTCTCTCCCAGATCTTCGAGGAGGGTGCGCTTCTCCTTGGTCTTGATGACCACATTGTCCACATAAGCATGCACGTTTCGGCCTATCTATGAGTGCAAGCACTTCTGCATGCAGCGCTGGTAGGTAGCGCCTGCATTCTTTAGACCGAAAGGCATGGTTACGTAGTAGAAAGCCCCGTAGGGGGTGATAAATGATGTCTTAATCTGATCAGCCAGGTTTAACCGGATCTGATTGTAACCGGAATAACAATCTAGGAAAGACAACAAATCACAGCCGGCAGTGGAATCAATGACTTGATAGATACGGGGCAAGGTGAAAGGGTCTTTCGGGCACGCATTGTTCAGGCTAGTGTAGTCGATACACATGCGCCAGGTCTTATTCTTCTTCAGCACCAGGACTGGGGTCACCAACCAGTCCCGGTGGTACACTTCCATGACGAACCCCGCTGCGAGGAGCCGGGTGATCTCGTCACCGATTATCTTCCTCTTCTCCTCTGCAAACCAGCGTAGAGGTTGCTTGACCGGCCTGGCATCCGGCCGCACATGAAGTGAGTGCTCGGCGAACTCCCTCGGCACACCCGGCATGTCCTTGGGAGACCATGCAAAGATGTCCCAATTCTCACGGAGGAAGTCGACGAGCGCGCCTTCCTATTTGCTGTCCAAGCCAGCACCAATGGTGACGAACTTAGTTGGGTCGGAGGGGTTGAGCAGGATCCTCTTCGTCTCCTTTGCCGGCTGGAAAGCTCCTTCTCCAGCCGGTTTGCTGCTAGCCGGTATGTCCTGCTGGGCCATGGCCACATTGCGCATGATCACGCACTTCTCCTCGGCTATGATGAGGGCCTCTGCCAGTTTGGAACTGGCTGAGGCGCACTCCATCGACCGCCTGAAGCAACCGACAATGGTGATCACGCCGTGGGGTCCCGGCATCTTCGTCTTGAGGTACGTGTAGTGGGGGACGGCCATGAACTTGGCGAGGGCGGGGCTCCCGAGGAGAGCATGGTAGGAGCTCGTCAGGTTTACCACCTCGAACCAGATTGGTTTGCGGCGGAAGTTCTCCTCGGTCCCGAAGATGGCGTCCATCTGGAATTTTCCCAGCGGGGCACAGGCTGGCCCCGGCAGTTTGCCGTGGAACGTCATGGTAGTCGGGCGCAGGTTGCATTCGCGAATGCCCAGCTTCTCTAGCAAGACTGGTAGAGGAGGTTGAGGCTGCTGCCTCCGTCGATGAGGACGCGCGAGAATCGGCAGGTACGCGCGTTGGAGACGATGAGGGGGTCGAGCACCATGACGTAGCCCCCGGGAGTCGGCAACTGCTCCGGCTGGTCTGCACAGCTCCAGGTGATGGGGGTTTCCGACCAGTTCAGGTACAGGGGGACCAGAGAGACAATGGCGTTGACCTCCTTGGAGCGTCGCCTGCGGCTGTGCTTGTCGTCTAGCTCTGTCTCGAAGATGTGGTAGGCGGCGTACGGCTGGGGGTAGCCGTTGTTGTTGTTCCTGCTATTGCCGCCATTACCATCATTACCGGCTCCTCTAGCCGGTGGTGGTGATCCACCAGGAGGGGGCGGGGGGAGACGAGGCTGGTTACCCTGGTCTTTTAGCTGGCGGGTCCAGCTGCAATTCCGAGTGGTGTGCGTAGCCGGTTTGAAGGGACCGCTGTGCCACTTGCACGGGCCATCAAACATCTGGTCGAAGGTGAGCCGTGGCTTCTGCCTCCTTGCATCGTTAGCCGGTGCGTCGGGCGCACCCTCCACACGATTGACCAGCCGCGCGTGGTAGCGGGGCTTCTGCTGCCCGGCTTGGCGGTCTCCATGGAACCGGTTGTCGTTGCCGTGGCGCCTGGAAGATCCGGCTTCGCCAGCCGGATTGCTTGGACGGTCGCGAGCCGGCTCCGTAGGAGTCAGACGCCCGTCAGCATTTACCCGAAGGGGCTTCTTCATGGAGGCATCCGCCGTGGCGTACTGGTCCGCAACCGTCATGAGTTCCGCCATGGTTTTCGGCTCGTCACACAGTAGTAGGTGGCGAAGCATGGTGCCTTCTCGGCAACCCTCGATGAAGAAACTGATGGCCTGGCTCTCCAGAATTCCCTCGCAGGTGTTGCGCAGCTCCGTCCATTTGGCGAGGTACTCGCGGTCGGTCTCGCGGTCACCCTAGACGCACAAGGCCAGGTCGCGTGGATGCCCCGGACGCTTGTACGTGCCATTGAAGTTGCGGACGAATACCTTCTCGAATTCTAGCCAGGCGTTGATGCTGTTGGGCGCAAGGCTGTTGAGCCACGTCCTTGCGGATCCGGTTAGCATAAGGGGGACGTAGCGCACGGCCGTGCGTTTGTTCCCATGGGTGATGCCGACTGCCGTAGCATAGTCGGTCAGCCAATCTTCCGGCTTCATGCTGCAGTCGTACTTGGGGGTGTCTCTGGGCAGGGAGAACTTATCCGGAAACGGCTCGTTCCGGATGCGGGGTCCGAAACAAACCGGGCCGGTAGAATCTTCTTCCTTCATGACGCGCGCTTGAGCGAGGAGCTCGATGCGGTCACGGGCATCCGTACAATCCGGGTTGGGCGCTCCCACCCGGCCCGAGAGATGGGAACCGACGGGTCTAGGCGCTCCGGTTGGGGGAGGGGGAGGCGACGGGTTGCTGTTCCCCATCTGCTCCTGGCGCGGTTGGCCCTTGTTGCCAGAACTGGGACACCTCCTGCGGGCCTTAGCTGGCTGAGGGGAGGACGCCTGCTGGGTGTCGCGCGGCGCGCCCCTGCTGTTGGCAGGGAGCTTGCTCCCCCTGGAGTAGCTGGGGTCCTCCTGCATCTGCCGGTTGGCGTCAGCCTGCTCGTCCGCGATGCGGAGGAGCTCCTGCACGCGGGCGTGCTGGCGGGCTCGCTCCTCGCCCTCCAGCTTGGGCAGTTCCTCCGCGCGCAGGTTCTTGATGGGCGTGCTATAGGTGGGCCGGATGAGGGCGGGCAAGGGATCCGGCTCCCCATCCTTTTCCATCCTACCGCCTAGCTCGCCGCCCCGGTGCTGTACCTCGCCACGCCGGCTCGGCTCCGTGGTAGCCAGAGTGAAGCCGTGTGCACGGTCGTCTCGCGTCGGGTGATCTCGAGTTGCTTGCGGGTTGCCGCCAGCTCCATGGCCTCCTGGAGGAGGATCTGTCTCTCCATGGCGAAGTTGGCCTCTCCCTCCTTCGGGTTATCCCCGAGGTTAACCGGCGTCTGGAGCCGATCAATGGCATCCTCCACCGGGTTTCGAGGCTGCGGAGGGGCAGAAGTTCCAACCTCGTCTGCGCCCCGATCCCACGGCTGGCAGGGATGAGAGCTGGAGTCGGCCATCATGACCTCCACGCCGCAGGACGCGGCGGAGGTGCTACCACCCAGACGTGGCAGCTCCACGACAGAGACAATTTCCCTAGGGAAACGCTCTGGGACGGTGGCGACGTAGACAGGGAGGTCGCCGAATAGCAGGACGGTGCCGTTCACCGGGAAAGAGGTTCCGGCGAAGCAGGAAGCGTTGTCGATGATGCAGTCGAATTTTCCGAGCGTGAGCACCAGGCCGGAGGCCACGCGCTCACCGACTGAAGTGCAGGGTCTCGTGCGGAACGTGACTCCGGTCGAAGCCATCTGCCCCACGGTGGGCGCCAACTGTCGTTGTATTGGGAACGACAGTACCTAAGGAGGTTAGATAGAGGTGTGGGGACTAGGAGGGAAGCTATTGATGGCGTCCGCAGGCGGGATTGGATACAAGCAAGCGTAGCTGGACGCAGGAAGTACCCAGGTTCGGAGCCCTGCTAATGAGGTAAAGCTCCTACTCCTGCCGGATCTGACTATGAGGGATATACGGACTACAAGTGCTCCTTGAGCTGTATTCTCTAGCTACTGCCTTAAATGCACTGAGACCAACCCTTTCTACTGAGGCCTTGCCTCTCCTTATGTAGGCAGAGAGGCAACAGTCTCACAGGCCAGTCCAACTGGCGGGCCCTGCATGCGGGTCCCAGCCCGCTGGTCATCTACAGTACCGGGTATGGTATGTCACATTGGAGTATGAGCGGTATGGCTGTCGTAGGCACAGTGGATGCCGTGCGAGCCTGTCGTCAGCATCGGGCCACTATTCATGCGTCATCCCCGCAAAGTCTTCGGTATGGCCGGGTGGTTGCCGGTCTTGTCTTGTTATCTAGGTAGGCGATACGTGCAATCTACGTCTCTCACTGATTGGTTCCGGCTATGTCGTCGTAGCCGGCTGCTTCTTGCCGATCCGGCTACCATGCAATAGCCGGCCTGTCCTGCCTTGTCTGGCTGCATCTGGTCAGCCGGACACGATCCGACTGCACGGTTTCTTGTTCGGTTGGGGTATCTGGGGATCATCCCCCCGACAAATAGTAAGGGAGCGACAAACGAGAGAGCAATAATGGCCCTAATCATGCAGAGCGACAAAACATCATTAATCAAAGCATAAAGTGATACTACAGGTTAAAAACTAAAGGATCATAAAGGCTTATGGTGACTTGGGATAGTCATAACATGGTGTGAACATGTGCCAAGTCAACCCAAATAAAGCATCAAAGGAGAATACCACTATACTATGCTTTAATATGCTAAAACAACGCATGATTCATCCAAGGCACATTAAGCAATATCAATTGTTTATAACAAGTCATGCTACAGCAAAGAATACTAAGCATAAAGCCAAAACAATATCAAGCATGGCATGACAAAGCATAGGCCACAGTCAAAAACAAACTCTCTTTACCACTTAAGCATGAGCTTTCCTACTCTTTTCCAAACCAAACCAAACTATTTGAACACCAATATATGAAAGAGGGGGTCCAACCAATTTATTCAGAAAACTAAGCAAACAAAAACAAACAAAAACCAAAACCAAAACGCAAAATAAGACGCTCCAAGAACAACGCAACTGTGCATGAAACAATAAAAATGAAGCGTTTGGAAGAAACCTGGGATTTTTATTGATGAAGAAGGGGATGCCTTGGGCATCCCCAAGCTTTGACGCTTGTACTTCTTGGATATTTCTTGGGGTGACATGCGTGGCATCCCCAATCTTGATCTTTAGTCCATTCTTCATCTCATTACTCATTCCTTCCATACACCTGAAATATTTCCTTCAGACAAAACTTCACACAATCTTTATTAGCAACATTAGTGCACTCAAGATAAATAAGTCTTAAGGTTCAGTTCTAACACCAAATAAACTTCCATTAGAACACTAGCTATTGTAGCACTTCCCTCAAAAAGCTCAATTCCCCAAAAGAACTCAAAAAGGAACCAACAAGAAGCAAATGCAGAAAATGGCAGAAATCTGTCAAAACAGACTAGCAGGTAAAGACGAATTTTTTCGAAGACCTTTTGTTGCTCAAATCAAAAAGTGTTGAACTAACGAAAGTTATATAACAACCTGTGGCAAAAGCACAAAAATTATCGCCTCAAAAAGATGTTCATAGATTTTACACAAATTTTTATGGTGAAGCACAAAAATCTGTTTCGGGACAGCAACTTTCCCAATCATTACTTCTCTCTCATTAGAGGTTATTCTTGGCGGTTATTACTGAAGTAATAACTTCCAAGACTCATCTAAAACTTTTGGGTTATCTCCCAATAAGTACTTTTCTTTAACTCCTTTAAGTTAGGCATAAGCAAAAACAAAAATGGAAAGAATAGAAGTAAGCGGAGATAATCATGGTGAAAACATTGTTTTGTTCAATGAAATCCTTTTGTTAACAAGGTTGATCAGGTCTTGCTGCCAAAAAAATTCCATATGAGACAAAACTTTGTATTCCACTAATGATTATGTTACCTCAACCTTGATAGCAATGATCCCAATCATAATAGTTTCAAATTTTTCTCTTGGTATGGGACAATATATTTCTCCAACTTGAATGCCTTCAACATGTTCAATTGAATTCAAACCATAAGTCCTTTTAATCTTCTTGGGGAAATAGACAGTATGTTCCTTGTCATTAATATTGAAGGTCACCTTTCCTTGATTACAATTAATAACAGCTCCTCAAGTATTAAGAAAAGGTCTCACAAGAATAATAGACATATTATCGTCTTCAGGCATTTCAAGCACAACAAAATCAGTCAATATCAAGCAATTGTGAGCCACCTGAACAAGTACATCCTCACATATACCCACAGGAATAGTGGTAGATTTATCAGCCATTTGCAAAGATATATCAGTTGGTATTAATTTTTCAAGTTGAAGCCTCTTATAGAGAGAGAAAGGCATAACACTAACTCCAGCTCCCAAATCAAACAAAGCAGTTCTAACATAACTGTTCTTAATAGAGCAAGGGATAGTTGGAATCCCTGGGTCTCCAAGTTTCTTAGGAACCTCACCATTAAAGGAATAATTAGCAAGCAAAGTAGAAATTTCTTCATTAGGGATCTTCCTTTTATTCGAGACAATGTCCTTCATATACTTTGAGTAAGGAGGCAATTTAATAGCATCAGTCAAAGGAATTTGCAAGAATAAAGGCTTCATCAACTCACAAAACTTATTATAGTGTTCATATTCCTTTGACTTGTGTTTCTTATCAGGGAAAGGCATAGGTTTTTGGACCCAAGGTTCTCTTTCACTACCATGTTTCTTAGCAATAAAATCTTCTTTGGTGTATTTAGTATTCTTAGTGTGGTTTTCAGGTTCTTCTTCAACTTTTTCTTCATTAGGAACAACATTTTCTTCATTACCACTTTTAGTTTTAGCATCAGAGATAGATATACTATTAGGATCTATAGCAGGTTCAGAGGGTTCTACAACAGTTTTATGTTTCTTTTTCCTTTTCTTACGAGTAGAACCACTATTTTCAGCTTGTTGAGAATCCTGCTTGATTCTTTTGGGATGCCCCTCAGGATATAGAGGATCCTGGGTAGCAGCTCCACTTCTAGTTCTAATTTCATAAGCATGTTTTTCTTTAGCAGCATTAACTAGCAAGTCGTTTTGCACTTCAACGAGTTGATCTATTTGAGTTTGAACCATTTTAAAGTGTTTAACAATCATTTTCACATCATTAGAGGTTCTTTCCACAATATCTTTCAACTCAACAATAGCTCTAGTGTTTTCCATTAGATGATTTTGCACCCTTTTATTAAAGTTATCTTGCTTAACAATAAATATATCGAATTCTTCTAAGCATTGATCAGGAGGTTTAGAGTAAGGGATATCACCTTCATCAAAGTGTTGGAGAGAGTGTACCTCAATAGTGGATGAGTAGGGAATAGGCTTACATAATTCTTCTATAGGAGGTAAATTCTTGACATCTGCAGCTTTAATTCCCTTCTCCTTAAGACATTTCTTAGCTTCCTTCATCACTTCATCATTTAATTCAATAACTCCCCTCTTCTTTGATGTTGGAATAGGCACAGGAATAGATGGTTCAGGTACAATTACTTCAGGTATAGCTTGTTTAGGAGGAGTCCAATCTTCATAATTCTTGCTTATTTTAGCCATTAATTCCTCAGCTTCCTTAGGAGTCCTATTCCTAAAAACACAATCAACACAACTATCTAGGTATGTCCTAGATTCTTTGGTTAGTCCATTACAAAATATATCAAGAAGCTCATTCTTAGGTAATGGACTTCCAGCCTGTGCATGAATCAAAGCACAAAACCTTGCCCAAGATTCGGACAATACCGCTTTTTCTCCCTATTTAAAATCAAAAAGTTCCTGCAAAATAGCATGTCTAGCACTGGGAGGAAAATATTTCTGCAGGAAACTACTAATCAAGCACTCAAGGCTATCAATAGATCCAGGAGGTAAATTACTAAACCAAGTTTTAGCTTCTCCCTTCAGAGAAAAGGGAAAAATCTTAGCAACAAAGTAAGTACGCATCTTAATATCATCAGAAAACAAGCCACTCATGGTATAAAGTTCATTCATATGTGCTACCGCACTTTCATTCTTAGTCCCACAAAAAGGTTCTTTCTCGACAATAGCTATGTAAGATAGATCGAGAGAGAAATCATAATCTTCATATATAATGTTTATGGGAGAAGCAGCAAACTTAGCATCAGGGGACAATTTGGGTCTAATAGTACGCCTCTCAAGGAGACTCTTAGCAGCGCTCCTATCATGGGTGTTTTTACATTCTTTAATAAACTCATCGGTCATCTCAACATAACCATCTTCAATATCATAACTCTCACTAGACTCAGGTGAGCTAACAGGTGTGGTAGTGTCTTCATTAGGAGTTTTGGTATTTCCAGCTATAGTTCTAGCAATCGTAGCATCTAGGAAAGGACCTAATGAACCACTCTTATCAAGCACAGTAGAAGCAGCATCATAAGCATCAAAAGTTTCAGATTCAGCAGTATTAGCAGTGTGTGTAGCATGTGTATGTGGTGGTGTAAGGAACTTACTCAGAACAGACGGTGAATCAAGAGCAACAGAGGTGTTCAGAACCATACCTCTTCTTGTAGTGGATGGTAAAATAGGAACCTTGCCATCACGAGACTTACCCATGATGGATGGATAGCAGCGAACAATAGAGAATCCAAGTGAACTTGATAAAGAAAGCTATGCTCCTAGGCAACGGCGCCAGAAAATAGCCTTGATGACCCACAAGTATAGGGGGTGTACCGCAGTATTTTCGAGGGAAGTGAAACCCAATTTATTGATTCGACACAAGGTGAGCCAAAGAATATGTATAAGCCTTAACAACTGAGTTGTCAATTCAGCTGCACCTGGAAAACAATCTTGCTCACAACTGTTTATCAGTACCAACAGTTTTGTAGTAGGAATAACAAAGTAACAAAGTAGAGTAAAGCAAAGACAAGAGTAACAAAAGCGAATAAGGGATTCGAAAAGGTAGGCATAGGGATGGATGGACGGGCGTTGCATGGACAAGACAATTCACATAGCAATCAGAACATAGGGCAATTGCAGATAAATAAGATAAAGCATCCAAGTACTAGATAATCCTAGGCATGTGTTCCATATATAGTCATACGTGCTCGCAATGAGAACTTGCACAACATCTTTTGTCCGGCCAGCCCGCTTTTGCGGGCCTCTAGGGAACTACTGACAATTAAGGTGCTCCTTTTAATAGAGCACCAGAGAAAAGCATTAACTCTCCTTGAACACATGTGATCCTCACATCAAAGCCATTCCCTTCTGGTTATCCCGATTTCTGTCACTTCGGGGCCATAGGTTCCGGACAACAATGTGTGTATACAACTTGTAGATAAGACCAAAAACAATACTATCATAATGAATAAATAACATGTTCAGATCTGAAATCATGGCACTCGGGCCCTAGTGACAAGCATTAAGCACAAGAAGTCGCAACAAAGTCATAAATCACGAATAAAAGATACTAGGCACCATGCCCTAACAATCTGATGCCATTACATGAACGATCTCATCCAATCCCTACCATCCCCATAGCCTACAGCGGGGGATCACTCACTCATAGATGGGGGAAACATGGATGGTCGATGGAGAAGCGATGGTGATGATGATGGCGATGATCTCCTCCAATTCCCCGTCCCGGCAGGGTGCCAGAACGGAGTTTCTGGTGCTGTTTCGTGGAATCTGGTGGTGGCGGCGGAGCGGAACTCCTTCTGGAAAAATGTCAAACCCCCCGGAGTTTTTAGGTCAGAAGGCTTCTTATAGGCGAAGAGGGAGACCGAGGGGGTGCCTGGGGCCACCACACCATACCCTGGCGCGGCCAGGCCCAGGGGGGTGGGTGGCCAGCCCCTGGCCCTCCTCCGTCTCGTATTCTGGCTCCTGGAGTCTTCTGGAAAAATAGGCACTTTGGCTTTTGTCCCGTCCAATTCCGAGAATATTCATTTTCTGACTTTCCTGGAACCAAAAACAGCAGAAAACGGGCAGCTGCCACTGTGGCTCTTGTTAATAGGTTAGTCCAAGAAATCATATGAAAAGTACTCCAAAGTGTGGACAAAACACAAGAAAGTGGATAAAACCAATCATGGAGCATCAAAAATTATAGATACATTTGCAATGTATCAGTCGCACACGCACCAGCCACGGCGCCTTCCTCTCCGAACCCCAAAGCCACATCCACCCAGTTCGGCACAACGCCAACAAGGTGAAAATGCATCAAGTTTTCTTCTTGTGATTGTAGAAAAACATGTATGTACCATGGCCATAGCATACTCTAACAATGTCCACATATATTGTTTACTAGATTTTCATTTGAAATTAGTAGCTCCGTGATGACGAAACATAGAGAACCTAAATCGAATGACGATGACGACCATGTTCTGTACTTTGCATTGCATCAACAAGTGCTCGCTGACAAAGCAAGTTACCAAGAGAGTGGAGTTCATCAGCCATTGCCAAAAACTATGTGAACAAATCAATGAGCGATTCAATGCAAATAAGCGCAGAAAAGCTAGATCCATGTCATCAATCATCAATAGGTGGCACATTCTAGTGATGCGTTCAAATGCGTACACGATGTATCATTTGCTTGAATGGTTGTTATCCTGAGCAAAAATACCTGAAATGCACATTACATTTGTATGTTCTATGCTGCAATTCTGTTGTTATGGGTGTGGAAAGAAAAGCTGGGCTTCACTGAATATTACGAAGTTAGGCCTAACTTAGTCTTACACAAATAAGCACAGCTTAGTCTTTACACACATAAGTGTAACTTATGATCAAGATAAAGACAAATGGTTCATCGGATCTGCCAGTATGAGCACTAGGTCCCTGGAGTTGGTGGTATCGTCAGAACGAACCAGAATGCTGCGTTTGGCCGTCTTTCATTCTCCTTCAAATAGTATGACCCCACTGATGAGCCAATTGTAGGCCCCCTCCCCTCGACGTGGATTCGGCTCCAGGTCGGATCTGGAGTGTCAACATGATAGGCGCGTGAGTGTGCAGCAAACACACAGTCTGCTATCAACACTGGAAGTGCTGGCACCTCAGCAACAACACCAGCATGTTCTTCCTGGACTCCGGCAGCAGCCTTAGCAGGTATTTCGCCAGCTTCACCAGCAGCAGCATTAGCAAGTATTTTGTCAGCTTCACCAGGAGCAGCAGCAGCTAGTTCTTTGTCAGCTCCACCACCACCAACAACACCACCAGCAAAGCAGATCGGGGGCTGCCAGGGCTCGAGCAATTACAGGTTCAACAGCTCCAGGGGCTCCGACAAAGAAAGGGTAGTTGATCCCAAGAAACACAGATTGTCCCTTCATATTGTTGACTCTGCTCCAGACTTGCTCTACTGGGTCTTCGAATGGGCATGCGGACCTCGAGAAAACGTGACACTGCAGCGATGGGTATGAAGAAAGTTGTATCCCCATATGTTCTATTGTATCACCAACGCTGTTTAGTGCTCCCCTGATATGAATCCACAAGAGTTCATCATCCTGTTCCGTGTTGTCTCTGAGAGGTGCCAAGAACCAACGTTGTGTCCCAAGTTCAGCATCTGCTACTGCATCGTCGATGACTAGAGCTAGAATGATGCGCGGGGCTGCGTGGGTACCTGCATGTTACTAACAGTTAGTAAGCAGAATTTTGAATGGGATTTTACATGCTATATGACACCATGACTCACTCCAAATGGACGGCTCCCAAACACTCATGTCGCTGCTAGGTTCAGTGACTGCATAAATGCGTTGCGGTCTGTATGAAGAGTAACCGTAGGTGAAGACGGCGTCGACATACTTGTCCGGCCGCAGGAAGTTGTCACGCAAGACTGTCCATTCCTTGTCTTCTGGGCATCTAATGAATGTGATTGCCTTGTCGAACACCGCTAAGAGGTCGCACTCCCAGTTCTGCCACGCCCCCTCCCGCGGTGGTATGACCAGGCGGAGGCGATGCTTGCGGCAGCGTCGATGGTTCTTGCGGTGGCAGCGTCGGTGGAAGGAATGAGTTTGGGATTTTTGCACAGTGATGTGCTGAGGAGACAGAAGGCGATGCTTACATTTCATTTACCAATATTCCGGTCATACCCATGCGGAAGCAAGTTTGACCGGGCGAGCACCGATGGTTTCCAATCCTAGTGATTAAATTCGGTGTCCGTCCGGGTAGGCGATGGGACGGGTGTGCGACGTGGCTTTGGTGTGGCAGAGACCGGTCACATAGACCACCGTCCCGTTGCCAATCCGTAGCGGGTGCGCGGTGCTGACACGACGTAACGTGAAAAGACAGAAGGAAGTGTATAGTTATTATTAATTCCTAACAAGTTTAAGAAGTGTAAGCATAGACATGGACCTATCATCCCTGCACCTCGGACCAGCTGCCCAGCCGATCAGGCCTGCCGATTGCGCAAAGCTTGTCCCGCATTTGCCAAAATGAAGCTCGTTTGCCCATGCTTCTATAAGTTTCTCTGTAGGCCACTTGTGTAAGCATGCACGATCAAGCAACTTTGCAACACACATGTCAGTGGAAAAGCATTAGGTTTCAATGCACCACATAGTTTAGGGATTTAGAATAGCTACATTGTGGAGCTCTAGCCAAATTGCATGGTAAAGCCAAATTCAGCTTTTTGTAAGATTTAGCTATAGCAACATTGTGTCTCGTTTGTCCTTACTTTTGCCCTCCGATATTTCGAAGCCCTCACATGCGCTCGGAGGGGGTGCCATCTGGTCAAAGGCTTGGCCGTTACATGCGCCATGACGCCTAAAGTGGAAGTTTTTTTTGTTATTTGGCCTTTTTAAGAGGGCCTTTTCCCCTCTCTATCTAACAGTTGTGTTTTTTTGCCCAAAAAGGTAGGAAATCTAGAGAAGCTTCTCTCTTCATTTATTGTTCCTTTTGCGATCGTTTTTCCCCAATCTGGTAGCAAATCTAGAGCATCAAAACAAACCAGCACCATAAATAAATTCAGTAAACAGAGCAGATGTAGATAAAGCAGCTAATATAGGTTATATAGTACGGTACTTAATGAGGTTCGACAATTGGGCTGCTCAGCAGCAGCAGCAGCGGACTACTTCAACATCGACAAGACAAAAGAAGCTGCTTTACAGCAGCAGCAGCAGCAGCTGATCAGTGGCCCCTCGCGGCCTTTGCCAGGAGGGCATCCGCCTCCTCCCTCTGGCGCCTCCTCCACTTCTTGCTGCCCAGCCCCTTGACCTTGGGCACCTTGGGTCTGATCGGGGGCATGCGACCCTCCTTGATAGCGACCTTCTGGAGGTTGCGGAGGTGAAGACCGAGCGCCTGGTGCTTGGCCCTGAAGCCGTGGACGTTCACGGACTCGCCGCAGGTCCTCACATCCTCGGCATGCTTCACGAGGGAGTTGAAGTCCGTGCTGTGGAGGCTCCTGGTGGGGCAGAAGGGGCACCTGTACACATCGCCGGCGAAGAAGTTGTTGTACTGACCAGACTTTAGCCTCCTCAGCACATGATGATTCTTGGTGTCCTGTGACTCGTCGTCGCTACGGAGGTTGCTGCTATCCTCCTGTTGGAAAAATAGTAGAGTGAAATAAGGACATGATTAAGATACTTTGATTATTGGGATTGATTTTTTGCATAAATTAACCAAATGAGATCTCCCAATTATTCCCCAAATCTCCAACCAAATCGAATACTGATCCCAACTACGAACAGGGGGATTCATCAAAATCGAGATCTAACACAATAGGATTAGCTACTGTAAAAAATACAAACAGCCGAGCCCTAATAACATACGATCTAGCATCCAACGATGGGAACGGGGGGAGAACAAGGGAAGGGGAGAAAACCCTGGTTACCTCAGACCACGGGTCAGCGATGCTGGTGTCGTAGGGGTTCTCCGGCCTTATGTAACAACCTCCTCGTAGGGGTCCCAGTCGAGCGGGGTCTGTCCGAGACCGGCGGGGGCCTCCTCGCTAGAGGCTATGGCGGATGCGGGGACGGGGACAGGGGGCTCCTCGCGGCTGCCTTGGAGGCGCCGATGGCCACCGCACCGATCTTCTCCATCGCCGGCGTGGTTAGGGTTTTGTTGGGCGTTTGCAGAAGGTGATGGGACAGTGGAGACGGTTGAGTGAGCGAGTGCGTGATGAGTGGGAGTGGGGAGGCCTCTATTAAAGGAGAAGGGAAGCGGTGTTTCGTTGCACTACCATGCACCGCGTAGGCTAATGCACCGTGCATGGCCACACGTGTCCGCTACCGCCCGTTACACGCACTGTGAGGAGTCACGTTTTTTCCCTCGTGTCTAACCATGGCGATTTAGTTGTACTCAGTTTTTCCCACCAACCGTAGGTCCTCTATGATCTAGCGGACAGGATAACCCTTATATCTATCGGGGGCACCCCTCTATCCATGCAAAATAACGAGTATGCCACCGGAACTTTAACAACATAAACAGATGAACTTGAATATATTTTGAAGGGTATGAAAATAGAAATCCACATAGTTTAAGGGTCTAGATACGGTAAGAGAACTAAATATTATTAGTGGCCGGGCCAACACAGTGACGGAGTTGGTCGGCTAGGAGTTGTTGATTCCTAAGTAAGGGGACACTAGGCCGGTCTTGACATACTCCCTCGGGAACTTAGCCTTGGTCGCCGACTTGTGTTTACTAGCCGGGCTTTTACCGATGCCAATCGCATGCGGAATCAAGCTGGCAATCCTCGGGTTGACTCCTTTCTTACAGAAAGGGCACCTGAGCTCCCCAAGTCGAGTGCGGAAAGGGATTATCCCGCTCTTGAGCTTCTTCATGACATGGCGGCTCTTGTTGTCCCTGGTCTCCTTGTCAGAGTCCATCTCACTTGAATACACCTGTAATGTATCGAATACAAACCGAAATGAGCAAAATAATAAATATATATTCCTTCCACCATTCCAAGTTACTTTCGATGCAATAACATGTCTATACAGGTTCAGCAGTTCATTACGGCCGTCTCCCCAGCTCGCTCCTAAATTAATGTGGTTTGTGTTCTTGGTACCTTATTAATAAATAAATAATGTGGATTCATTCAGAACAGACTAGATCTCTCCATGTACCGGTTCGTACGTTGCATCTAATCATTAGGACTAGAGTTTTTTATGATCCCTGGATAGATTAAGCTCGAGCAAAAAATATGAAACATGTAGAAATAGATGTAACTCCGGATACACGAGCAGAGCGTGTTCGTCAAACTCCATGCCCTCATCGGCGCCTCCGAAGTCGTCAGCACCGGCATGCACATGGTCCCCCAAGGGGTTGAACTGCACGTCCTCCTCGGCCTGTGTTGCGTGATGCTCCTCTAGATCAACCGTGTGAAGCACCACCCCGACGGCGATGCCCAGACACTCACCCCCACGCACTGGTTTCATGGAGAAGGTTCGTGCAAGTACGTTCAAGTTTGTGGTGTTTTGCTGGATAGGGAAGAGAGAGTAGTGGATGAGTGCGAATGGAGGACCCGATAGGCTGGGTTTTTAATGCGGGGACATTTAGGCCTCCTCGAGGGCCCCGGTTGATAGCTCTTCTAGCGGTGGCTTCCGCGTGGAAGGTTCGTGTGGTGGGGGCCTGACGGAAGTGAGAGTGCAGGCGCGCTGCGTAGTAAAAATGGTATAGCCGGTGGTCCGTGGATGACCACTTGCCGTGTAGTAGACTTGTAGCCTTTGCAGACTAGATTAAACATGACATGACCACTCGACCACTTTTTCCATGAACGGCATCGTGTTCCTTCTTGTAGAAGTCTCGTTGAGGGAGACGTCCGTGCTGTCTCGCGCTGTCTTGTGAAGGGCACGACGTGTGCAATGAGCCTCGTTGGATAACACAGGATCAACGGTTGGTGCGCACGATCCGCGTGACAACTGTGACAACCAATCAGGGCGTAGCAGACAGAGTGGGCACATGTTTGGGCTTCTATGAAAGAGAGAGAGGGGGGGCAAACCTGAGTAGTATAAAAATGAAAAGTGGGTGTCTTTTACAATGAAATGCATCGAGGCTTAAATCAAATTATGCCAAGATAGATCCACTAGAGTTTATTGCATGTGTGTTCTTTCCACAAACCACATATGTATCCACTAGAGTTCATTGCATGTGTGTTCTTTCCACAAACCACATTTGGATCCACAAGAGTCATTGCATGTGTGTTCTTATACTAAAACTAGCACTAGAGTCATTGCATGTGTGTTCTATCCACAAACCACACATGGATCCACCACTAGAGTCATTGCATGTGTGTTCTTATACTAAAACTAACACTAGAGTCATTGCATGTGTGTTCTATCCACAAACCACACATGGATCCACCACTAGAGTCATTGCATGTGTGTTCTTATACTAAAACCAACACTAGAGGCATTGCATGTGTGTTCTTTTCACAAACCACACATGGATCCACCACTGTCATTGCATTTGTGTTCTTTTCACAAAGCACACATGGATCCACCACTATCATTGCATGTGTGTTCTTTCCACAAACCACACATGGATCAACAATTGGTCATTGCATGTGTGTTCCTTTCCACAAACCACACATGGATCCACCAGTGGTCATTGCATGTGTGTTATTTCCACAAACCACATATGGATCAACCAGGGTCATTGCATGTGTGTTCTTTCCACAAACCACATATGGATCCATTTGAGTAATTGCATGTTTGTTCTTATACTAAAACCACAAACCAGCACTAGAGTCATTGCATGTGTGTTCTTTTCCACAAACCACACATGGATCCACTAGACTCATTGCATGTGTGTTCTTTTCCACAAACAACTTATGGATCAACCAGTGGTCATTGCATGTGTGTTCTTTTCACAAACCACATGTGGACCCACTAGAGTCATTGCATGTGTGTTCTTATACTAAAACTAGCACCAGAGTCATTGCATGTGTGTTCTATCCACAAACCACACATGGATCCACCACTAGAGTCATTGCATGTGTGTTCTTATACTAAAACCAACACTAGAGTCATTGCATGTGTGTTCTTTTCACAAACCACAGATCGATCCACCACTATCATTGCATGTGTGTTCTTTCCACAAACCACACATGGATCAACCACTAGTGGTCATTGCATGTGTGTTCTTTCCACAAACCACATATGGATCAACCAGTGGTCATTGCATGTGTGTTCTTTTCCATAAACCACTTATGGATCCATTAGAGTCATTGCATGTGTGTTATTTCCACAAACCACATATGGATCAACCAGAGTCATTGCATGTGTGTTCTTTCCACACACCACATATGGATCCATTTGAGTAGTTGCATGTTTGTTCTTATACTAAAACCACAAACCAGCACTAGAGTCATTGCATGTGTGTTCTTTTCCACAAACCACACATGGATCCACTATACTCATTGCATATGTGTTCTTTTCCACAAACAACGTATGGATCAACCAGTGGTCATTGCATGTGTGTTCTTTTCACAAACCACATGTGGACCCACTAGAGTCATTGCATGTCTGTTCTTATACTAAAACTAGCACTAGAGCCATTGCATGTGTGTTCTATCCACAAACCAAACATGGATCCACCATTGTCATTGCATGTGTGTTCTTTGCACAAACCACACATGGATCAACAAGTGGTCATTGCATGTGTGTTCTTTCCACAAACCACATATGGATCAACCGGTGGTCTTTGCATGTGTGTTCTTTTCCATAAACCACTTATGGATCCATTACAGTCATTGCATGTGTGTTATTTCAACAAACCACACATGGATCAACCACTAGAGTCATTGCATGTGTGTTATTTCCACAAACCTCACATGAATCAACCACTAGAGTCATTGCATGTGTGTTATTTCCACAAACCACACATGGATCAACCACTAGAGTCATTGCATGTGTGTTCTTATACTAAAACCAACACTAGAGTCATTGCATGTGTGTTCTTTTCACAAACCACACATGGATCCACCACTAGAGTCATTGCATGTGTGTTCTTATACTAAAACCAAAACTAGAGTCATTGCATGTGTGTTCTTTCCACAAACCACACATGGATCAACCACTAGTCATTGCATGTCTCTTCTTTCCACAAACCACATATGGATCAACCAGTGGTCATTGCATGTGTGTTCTTTTCCATAAACCACTTATGGATCCATTACAGTCATTGCATGTGTGTTATTTCCACAAACCACACATGGATCAACCACTAGGGTCATTACATGTGTGTTATTTCCACAAACCACACATGGATCAACCACTAGATTCATTGCATGTGTGTTCTTATACTAAAACCAACACTAGAGTCATTGCATGTGTGTTCTTTTCACAAACCACACATGGATCCACCGTTGTCATTGCATGTGTGTTCTTTCCACAAATCACACATGGATCAACCAGTGGTCATTGCATGTGTGTTCTTTTCCACAAACCATACATGGATCCACCAGTGGTCATTGCATGTGTATTATTTCCACAAACCACATATGGATCAACCAGAGTCATTGCATGTGTGTTCTTTCCACAAACCACATATGGATCCATTTGAGTAATTGCATGTTTGTTCTTATACTAAAACCACAAACCAGCACTAGAGTCATTGCATGTGTGTTCTTTTCCACAAACCACACATGGATCCACTAGACTCATTGCATGTGTGTTATTTTCCACAAACAACTTATGGATCAACCAGTGGTCATTGCATGTGTGTTCTTTTCACAAACCACATGTGGACCCACTAGAGTCATTGCATGTGTGTTCTTATACTAAAACTAGCACTAGAGTCATTGCATGTGTGTTCTATCCACAATACACACATGGATCCACCACTAGAGTCATTGCATGTGTGTTCTTATACTAAAACCAACACTAGAACCATTGCATGTGTGTTCTTTTCACAAACCACAGATCGATCCTCCACTATCATTGCATGTGTGTTCTTTCCACAAACCACACATGGATCAACCACTAGTGGTCATTGCATGTGTGTTATTTCCACAAACCACATATGGATCAACCAGTGGTCATTGCATGTGTGTTGTTTTCCATAAACCACTTATGGATCCATTACAGTCATTGCATGTGTGTTATTTCCACAAACCACATATGGATCAACCAGAGTCATTGCATGTGTGTTCTTTCCACACACCACTTATGGATCCATTTGAGTAGTTGCATGTTTGTTCTTATACTAAAACCACAAACCAGCACTAGAGTCATTGCATGTGCGTTCTTTTCCACAAACCACACATGGATCCCCTATACTCATTGCATATGTGTTCTTTTCCACAAACAATGTATGGATCAACCAGTGGTCATTGCATGTGTGTTCTTTTCACAAACCACATGTGGACCCACTAGAGTCATTGCATGTGTGTTATTTCCACAAACCACACATGGATCAACCACTAGAGTCATTGCATGTGTGTTCTTTCCACAAACCACACATGGATCAACAAGTGGTCATTGCATGTGTGTTCTTTCCACAAACCACATATGGATCAACCGGTGGTCATTGCATGTGTGTTCTTTTCCATAAACCACTTATGGATCCATTACAGTCATTGCATGTGTGTTATTTCAACAAACCACACATGGATCAACCACTAGAGTCATTGCATGTGTGTTATTTCCACAAACCACACATGGATCAACCACTAGAGTCATTGCATGTGTGTTATTTCCACAAACCACACATGGATCAACCACTAGAGTCAATGCATGTGTGTTCTTACACTAAAACCAACACTAGAGTCATTGCATGTGTGTTCTTTTCACAAACCACACATGGATCCACCACTAGAGTCATTGCATGTGTGTTCTTTCCACAAACCACACATGGATCAACCACTAGAGTCATTGCATGTCTCTTCTTTCCACAAACCACATATGGATCAACCAGTGGTCATTGCATGTGTGTTCTTTTCCATAAACCACTTATGGATCCATTACAGTCATTGCATGTGTGTTATTTCCACAAACCACACATGGATCAACCACTAGAGTCATTGCATGTGTGTTATTTCCACAAACCACACATGGATCAACCACTAGAGTCATTGCATGTGTGTTCTTATACTAAAACCAACACTAGAGTCATTGCATGTGTGTTCTTTTCACAAACTACACATGGATCCACCACTGTCATTGCATGTGTGTTCTTTCCACAGATCACACATGGCTCAACCAGTGGTCATTGCATGTGTGTTCTTTTCCACAAACCATACATGGATCCACCAGTGGTTATTGCATGTGTATTATTTCCACAAACCACATATTGATCAACCAGAGTCATTGCATGTGTGTTCTTTCCACAAACCACATATGGATCCATTTGAGTAATTGCATGTTTGTTCTTATACTAAAACCATAAACCAGCACTAGAGTCATTGCATGTGTGTTCATTTCCACAAACCACACATGGATCCAGTAGACTCATTGCATGTGTGTTCTTTTCCACAAACAACTTATGGATCAACCAGTGGTTATTGCATATGTGTTCTTTTCACAAACCACATGTGGACCCACTAGAGTCATTGCATGTGTGTTCTTATACTAAAATTAGCACTAGAGTCATTGCATGTGTGTTCTATCCACAAACCACACATGTGGATCCACACACCTGGATCAACTAGTGGTCATTGCATGTGTGTTCTTTTCCATAAACCACTTATGGATCCATTATAGTCATTGCATGTGTGTTATTTCCACAAACCACACATGGAACAACCACTAGAGTCATTGCATGTGTGTTATTTCCACAAACTACACATGGATCAACCACTAGGGTCATTACATGTGTGTTCTTATACTAAAACCAACACTAGAGTCGTTGCATGTGTGTTCTTTTCACAAACCCCACATGGATCCACCGCTGTCATTGCATGTGTGTTCTTTCCACAAACCACGCATGGATCAACCACTAGTGGTCATTGACGGGTTCGTAGCAAGGAAAACCAAAATTTTCTACCGCAAGAACGAACAAAACCCAGATCAAATCTAGATAAAAGCCAAGATCTAATCTATTAGACATGTGCAACGAGATAGATCTGTACTAAACCTTGTAGACGATCACTTGCTAATCTCAAGATCGAGTAGACGATCCTTCCGGCGCCGCGTTAAGCGGCGCTTCCATGATCGGTCTGCGTCTTGAGTCGATCTGCAGACCTTCCTCTCCTGCCTGAGGAGCGGAGGTAGTAGATCTCTCCATGGAATTCCAACAGACGACGGCAGTGGTGGTGGTGGAGTAGAGAATTGCAGGCTTCGCCTAAGCGAGCAGAGCGAAGGAGGAGGAGAGAGGCGGCTAGGGCAAGGAGTGGAGGGGCAAGGGGGTGGCGCCTCCACCCCTCTATATATAGAGGGAGGGGTGCGGCCTAGGGTTCCCACCCCTAGGCCCACCTCCTAGGGCCGGCGCACAAGGGAGAGGGGGAAGGGAGTTTCCTTCCCCCCCCAGGTCTTCCCCTTTCCTTTCTTGGTTTTCAAGTAAAGTCCACGAAACCTTCTAGAACTTTCTGGAACATTTCGAAACCTTCTAGAATCCCCATATAGACACTCCGGAACATTTCCGAACCTAGAAAATGATCTCCATTATATGAATCTTATTCTCTAGACAATTCCGGATCTCCTCGTGATGTCCCAGATCCAATCCGAGACTCCGAACTACATTCGGTCTCCAACGCATATTCCATATCTACCTAAACAGCATCGAACCTTAAGTGTGTCACCCTACGGTTCGTGAATATGCAGACATGACGGAGACACCTCTCCGATCAATAACCATCAGCGGGATCTGGAGATCCATAACGGCTCCCACATACTCAACGATGACTCCGTGATTGATAGAACCATTAACATACGAAACCAATTCCCTTTGTCACGTGATACTCTACTTATCCGAGGTTTGATCGTTGGTATCTCCATACCAAGTTCTACCTCGTTACTGATAAGTACTCTTTACTCGTTCCATGATATGTCATCCCTTGTGACCTAGTCACATGCTTGCAAGCTAACTAGATGACATTCCACCGAGAGGGTCCAGAGCATATCTATCCATCATATGGATGGACAAATCCCAATCTTGGTCCATGCGCTTCAACACATACTTTCAGAATACCCAATGACACCTTTATAACCACCCAGTTACGAAGCGGTGTTTGATGTCATCAAAGTACCCATCCTGTGCATTAGCTATGGCACCTGTGTTGTCACAGTAGATGGCCATCGGGTCCAACGCACTAGGAACCATGCCAAGTTCAGTAATGAACTCCTTCATCCATATGGCTTCTTGTGCAGCCGCCGAAGCAGCTATGTATTCCGATTCAGTGCAAGATTCCGCCACAACGCTTTGCTTGGCACTCCCCCAGCTCACTGCAGCACCATTCAAAATAAATACGTATTCAGACTGTGACTTCGAGTCATCTGGATCGGTGTTCCAACTAGCATCAGTGTAACTGTTTACAACAAGCTGTTCATCACCTCCATAAGAAAGAACCATATCCTTATTCCTATTTAGGTACTTTAGGATATTCTTGACCGCTGTCCAGTGCTCCATTCCAGGATCACTTTGATATCTGCTAGTCAAACTAACAGCATGTGCTATATCCGGTCTTCTACACAGCATGGCATACATGATAGAACCTATGGCCGAGGCATAGGGAATATTATTCATTTTCTCTCTATCTTCTACCGTAGCTAGACTTTGAGTCTTACTCAAGGTCTTACCTGGCAACATGGGCACGAACCCTTTCTTCCTCTCTTCCATTCTAAACTTCTTTAGAACTTTGTCCAAGTATGTACTTTGTGAAAGCGCTATTAGGCGTCTTGATCTATCTCTATAAATCTTGACGCCTAGAATATATGCCGCTTCGCCAAGATCCTTCATTGAAAAACTATTATTCGAATAGGCTTTGACACAATTAAGAAGTTCTATGTCATTCCCAATCAACAATATGTCATCTACATATAGTACTAGGAATGCTATAGAGCTCCCACTCACTTTCTTGTAAATACAAGCTTCTCCATAAGTTTGTATAAATACAAAGTTTTTGATTACTTTATCAAAACGTTGATTCCAACTCTAGGATGCTTGCTTCAGTCCATAAATGGAGCGCTGAAGTTTGCATACCTTGTTAGCATCTTTAGGATCGAAAAAACCCTTGGGTTGTACCATATACAACTCTTCCTCAATGTCTCCATTAAGGAACGCCGTTTTGACATCCATCTGCCAAATCTCATAATTGAAATATGCAGCAATTGCTAACAAAATCCTCACAGACTTTAGCTTCGCTACTGGTGAGAATGTCTCATCGTAGTCAACTCCTTGAATTTGTCGGAACCCTTTCGCGACAAGTCGAGCTTTATATACGGTAACATTACCATCAGCATCTGTTTTTCTTTTGAAAATCCATTTGTTCTCGACAGCCTTACGGCCATCCGGTAAGTCCACCAAAGTCCACACTTGGTTTTCGTACATGGATCCCATTTCGGATTTCATGGCTTCTAGCCATTTGTCAGAATCTAGGCTCACCATAGCTTCTTCATACGTCGCAGGGTCATCAGTGTTGTCCACCAACATGACGTTCAATGCAGGGTCATACCAATCAGGAGTGGTACGAACCCTCGTTGACCTGCGAGGTTCACCAGCAACTTCGTTCGAAGTTTCATGATCACCATCATGAGCTTCCTCTCCAATTGGTGCAGGCGGCACAAAAACATCTTCCGGTGCTGCGCTACTCTCAACTCCGAGAGAAGGTTCAATAACCTCGTCGAGTTCTACTCTCCTTCTAGTCACTTCCTTCGAGAGAAACTCCTTCTCAAGAAAGGATCCATTCTTGGCAATGAAAACTTTGCCTTCGGATCTATGATAGAAGGTATACCCAATTGTTTCTTTAGGGTATCCTATGAAGACGCATTTCTCCGCTTTGGGTACAAGCTTATTAGGTTGTAACTTCTTTACATACGCTTTGCAACCCCAAACTTCAAGGAATGACAACTTAGGTTTCTTTCCAAACCATAATTCATATGGTGTCGTTTCAACGGATTTAGATGGTGCCCTATTTAAAGTGAATACGGCTGTCTGTAATGCATAGCCCCAAAACGATAGCGGTAAATCTGTAAGAGACATCATAGATCGAACCATATCTAAGAGAGTTCGATTACGACGTTCGGACACACCATTACGTTGTGGTGTTCCCGGCAGTGTCAATTGCGAAAGTATTCCATATTTCTTTAAATGCATGCCAAACTCATAACTTAGATATTCACCTCTGCGGTCAGAATGCAGAAATTTAATCTTCTTGTTACGATGATTTTCCACTTCACTTTGAAATTCCTTAAACTTCTCGAAAGTTTCGGACTTATGTTTCATAAAGCAGACATACCCATATCTACTTAAGTCATCCGTGAAAGTGAGAACATAACGATATCCACTACGTGATGCTACACTCATTGGGTCGCACACATCGGTATGTATTATTTCCAATAAGTCTATAGCTCGCTCCATTATTCCAGAGAATGGAGTCTTGGTCATTTTTCCCATTAGACATGCTTCGCATATTTCAAGTGATTCAAAATCAAGTGATTCAAGAAGTCCATCAGAATGGAGTTTCTTCATACGCTTCACTCCAATGTGACCAAGACGACAGTGCCACATGTATGTAGAATTATCATTCAATTTTGTTCGTTTAGCAGCTATGTTGTGAACATGTGTATCACTACTATCGAGATTCAGTAAGAATAAACCATTCATCTCAGGTGCATTACCATAAAAGATATTACTCATATAAATCGAACAACCTTTATTCTCGGACTTAAAAGAGTAACCGTCTCGCAA
Source organism: Avena insularis (assembly GCA_023614405.1). Lineage (NCBI taxonomy): Eukaryota > Viridiplantae > Streptophyta > Magnoliopsida > Poales > Poaceae > Avena > Avena insularis. The sequence goes on from CM042684.1 coordinate 308,493,354, forward strand.
TAAACAAGATCCAGATATAATGCTCATGCTTAACGCAGGCACCAAATAACAATTATTCAAATTTAAAACTAATCCCGAAGGTAGATGTAGAGGGAGCGTGCCGATGGCGATCACATCAACCTTGGAGCCATTTCCAACGCGCATCGTCACCTCGTCTCTCGCTAGTCTTCGCTTATTCCACAGCTCCTGTTTCGAGTTACAAATATGAGCAACTGAACCAGTATCAAATACCCAGGCACTACTATGATTACTAGTAAGATACACATTAATAACATGTATATCGAATATACCTTTCTTCTTGATATTTCCGTTCTTCAGATCCGCCAGGTACTTGGGGCAGTTACGCTTCCAGTGACCAGCACCCTTGCAGTAGAAGCATTCAGTTTCAGGCTTAGGACCAGCCTTTGGCTTCTTAGCAGGTGCGGCAGCTTTCTTGCCGTCCTTCTTGAAGTTGCCCTTGTTCTTAGGCTTGCCCTGTTTCTTGAAATTGGTGGTCTTATTGACCATCAACACTTGGTGCTCCTTCTTGATCTCCACTTCAGCAGTTTTCAGCATGGACGATAGTTCAGGCAACGTCTTGTTCATGTAGTGCATATTGTAGTTCATCACAAAGTTCTTATAACTCGGTGGCAGTGATTGGAGGACACGGTGAATCCCTAACTCCTTAGGAATTGTTATCCCCAACTCTTGGAGCTTGTTTGCGTGCCCAGACATGGTGAGCACATGCTCGCTAACGGAGCTACCCTCTTCCATCTTACAGTTAAAGAACTTTTTGGAGGCCTCATAGCTCCCCACGGCCGCGTGAGTCTCAAAAATCAGCCTGAGCTCTTTAATGATCTCAAACGGGATGGCAAACTGAACTGTGGAGTAGTGATTTTTCCGAGTGGCGTAAACATTCTTTACGTCATCGGTGGCATCTTCTGCAGGTGGGTCACCTAGCGGTGCTTCGAGGACATAGGTCAACTGACCAGCCCTGAGGATAATCTTCAGTCCACGGAACCAGTCCGTGAAGTTGCTTCCATTGTTCTTAAGCTTTTCTTTCTCTAGGAACACATTGAAATTGATGGAGAGGTTCGCCATAATCTACAACAAATTTGCAAGTAGTTTAGACTAATTTTATGACAAATTGAGTTCTATCTTAATTCTTAAATTAACTAGGTGAACTCCCACTCCCTCACATTGTCTTAGTGATTACACGAACCAAATCCACTACACCAAGTCCGATCTTCACGAGAGAAGATGTAGTTTCATCAGCGAACAATCTTCATGTTCATCATATCATTTATATGACTCATGCTCTACCTTTCGGTATTCCGTGTTCTGAGACCATGTCTGTACATGCTAGGCTCGTCAATATTAACCTTAGTTTCCGCATGTGCAAATCTGGCTTGCACCCGTTGTATGCACACGTAGAATCTATCACATCCGATCATCACGAGATGCTTCGAAACGACGAGTCTTAGCAACGGTGCCAACTAAGGACGAACACTTTATTACTTGATATTTAGTGAGAGGGATCATCTTATAATGCTACTGTCGCGATCTAAGCAATACAAGATGCATAAAGGATTAACATCACATGCAATTCATAATTAGTGTGATATGATATGGCCCTTTCTTCATATGCCTTTGATCTCCATCTCCAAGGCATGGACATGATCTCCAACATCACCAGCATTGCATCAAGGTCAGTGGCGCTGCTTCATGGTTGTCCATCATCACTAGCAACTATTACAACTACTTGGAATAAAGCTATTACAAGATGAATAGACACGCAGGTCTTAACAGAATTAAAGACAACCATTAGGCTCCTGTCGGTTGCCATATTACAACAAGGATCATTGCATACATCAAATATAATCACAATCACATGATGGTCATATCACATCACAAAACCCCTGCAAAAACAAGTTAGACGCCTCTAATTTTCTTTGCATGTTTTACGTGGTTTGGGGCTTTCGAATAAGAACGGATCTTACCTATGAAAATGAACCACAACGTTGATACAAGTGCTATCAAGTGCAAAGTGAAATTGGATCTATACTATGGTGAGAGAGACAGACACCCGCAAAGCCACTTGTGCAAAGCAAGTTACACATCAAGCGTGGAGCAAGTCTCATGTGCGATGACATGTAAGGTTAGCCCGAGCCGCTTCATCCCACCATACCGCAAGATGCAAAGTACACAAAGCAAAAGACGGCACGAGCACCAACGCTCACAAAACCATTGTGTTCTACTCGTGCAACATATCTTCGCATATACACGGCTCTGATACCACTGATGGGTTCGTAGCATGGAAAACAAAAAATTTCTATCGCAAGAACGAACAAAACCCAGATCTAATCTAGATAAAAGCCAAGATATAATCTATTAGACATGTGCAACGAGATAGATCTGTACTAACCCTTGTAGATCCAAAAGCCTTGTGCGAGATCGGATCTTGTGGTTGATGTAGACGATCACTTGCCGATCTCAAGATCGAGTAGACGATCCTTCCGGCGCCGCGTTCTGGCAGCGCTTCCACAGGCGGTCACACGTGCGGAGTCGATGCAGACCTTCCTCTCCCTGTTCCAGCGAGCAGCAGAGGTAGTAGATCTCTCCATGGAATTCCAGCAGCACGACGGCGTGGTGGTGGTGGTGGAGTAGAGAATTCTGCAGGGCTTCGCCTAAGCTAGAGTAGAGCGAAGGAGGAGGAGAGAGGCGGCTAGGGCAAGGAGTGGAGGGGCAAGGGGGGTGGTGCCTCCACCCCTCTATATATAGAGGGAGGGGTGCGGCCTAGGGTTCCCACCCCTAGGCCCACCTCCTAGGGCCGGCGCACAAGGGAGAGGGGGGAGGGAGTTTCCTTCCCCCCCAAGTCTTCCCCTTTCCTTTCTTGGTTTTCAAGTAAAGTCCACGGAACCTTCTGGAACTTTCCGGAACATTCTGAAACCTTCTAGAATCCCCATATAAACACTCCGGAACATTTCCGAACCTAGAAATGATCTCCATTACATGAATCTTATTCTCCGGACAATTCCGGATCTCCTCGTGATGTCCTAGATCCAATCCGAGACTCCGAACTACATTCGGTCTCCAACGCATATTCCATATCTACCTAAACAGCATCGAACCTTAAGTTTGTCACCCTATGTTTCGTGAATATGCAGACATGATGGAGACACCTCTCCGATCAATAACCATCAGCGGGATCTGGATATCCAAAACGGCTCCCACATACTCAACGATGACTTCGTGATCGAGAACCATTAACATACGAAACCAATTCCCTTTGTCATGCGATACTCTACTTATCCGAGGTTTGATCGTTGGTATCTCCATACCTAGTTCTACCTCGTTACTGATAAGTACTCTTTACTCGTTCCATGATATGTCATCCCTTGTGACCTAGTCACATGCTTGCAAGCTAACTAGATAACATTCCACCGAGAGGGCCCAGAGCATATCTATCCGTCATATGGATGGACAAATCCCAATCTTGGTCCATGCGCTTCAACACATACTTTCAGAATACCCAATGACACCTTTATACCCACCCAGTTGCGAAGCGGTGTTTGATGTCATCAAAGTACCCATCCGGTGATGGTGATTAACATAACCTCATAGTCGAAGGATTAGGTTACTATGCATTTGAAAGCTTGTAGCAATACGAACTTAATGACTTGATCTTATGATACACTTACTATGGGTGTGTGTCCATCACATCATTCTCCTAATGATATAACCTTGTTATTAATGACATCCAATGTCCATGATCAGGAAACCATGATCATCAACTAATCAACAAGCTAGTTCAATAAGAGGCTTACTAGGGACTCTTTTATGTTTACAAAACACACATGTATTAGTGTTTCCTTATAATACAATTATAGCATGGGATGCAAAATTCATCATAAACACAAGGATATAATAATAACCACTTTTATTATTGCCTCTTGGGCATATCAACAACAGTCATTGCATGTGTGTTCTTTCCAAAAATCACATATGGATCAACCAGTGGTTATTGCATGTGTGTTCTTTTCCATAAACCACTTATGGATCCATTTCAGTCATTGCATGTGTGTTATTTCCACAAACCACACATGGATCAACCACTAGAGTCATTTCATGTGTGTTATTTCCACAAACCACACATGGATCCATTTGAGTCATTTCATGCTTGTTCTTATACTAAAACTAGCACTGTCCCCCAATGGATCCACCATTAGACCGAGTCTTCTAGAAGGCACGCCATAACACAGTTGTTATGCTTGACGATTGTTACATACCGTTCGATTGGGGCGCTTGGACGATTGGGATGGTCTTTGCGAGAGCGATCCTCCAGTAGGTTGTTCTGCGACATGATTGGCCACGCTTTCTCTTGACAAACTGGCATGTTGCGAGTGTTACGACTCACGAGTTCAGTGGGCCATATCCCAGTGTCATGTCCCTGTTACTTCTCTTCCTCCCCGTACTTCTCTTCCTTCCCCTCGAAGCCACTTTCCCCACTTTACTTCCATCCTGCCGTAGCCGCAAGCCGATGACATCCGCCAATTCTCCGGTCGCTACATTCATGGTAAGAAATCATTTTACAAGCATTTGAACTTATCCTACACATTCCTTATATTCGCCAATCTAACTGCTGATCTGTTTTACTGATTTCTCGACGAACTACAGATGTGGCAGATGTGGGAGCCCAAGAATCTGGAGATCCTCCCGCGCAACTTCACAGCGGCGTTCCCTCTCGTGTGCTCCCACCCAGGATGCTTTCACCGTTACTCCTATCGCGAGCTCCCGCTCCACGAGCTTGCGTGCCTGCATGGAGCCAGGCTGCAACTACACCGGCCCGCTGGTAGAGCTCGTCGTCCACCTTGCAGATGGGCACTTGATCGAAGTGATTAGGATCTCGTACGGGCAAGCCCAACTGCTCCAAGAGCAGGTGCCGTTCACTGACTCGGCATGCCGCCTGGTAATTTTCCTGGGGGGACGGCTCTGTTTTCGTCCTGACCATCACCGCCGGTGTTCCGGGAACCAGAGCCGGGCCCACCGTCGTGGGTGCCGTATGCGTCAGGTCGGTCTCGTGCGCCTGGCCCGTATACACAATGCGCATGTGGGCGAACGCCTAGCCGCCTTTGTCGGATAGCATTCTTGTGCTAGCCGAGGCGCCGAGCTGCCCGACACTGCGGGAGGTGGAGTATGTGGACCTAAGGTCGATCCTATGCGTGCCATCTCAGTACCATGTCGGTGCTGGACCGAACAGGCAGATGCATTTCTACATTTGTATCGAGAAGACCGACAGGCAAATGTAGTACTTGTGTTGTCGTTACTGTTAGACTTAAGCGATGCTTCTCACGTGCTTAGAGCATACGTGTTGTGCGGATGTACCCCAGTTGTAGTTTTCAGTACTCCTTAATACTTCGACCAGTTATTATATTGGTCCAATCAGCTTGCTATTGTCACATTGCAAAGTCCGCTTGCTCTGGACAGACCGGCAATATCATGTGCTCCCGCTCCCGCATGTCAGTGTCACGTGTTCCGAGGGCCCACCTGCCAGTGTCCTTCCCCTCGAAACCACTGTCCCAACTTCTCTTCCATCCTGCCACTCCCGTCCGATGGTTGTAATCTGATGATTTTCGTTGGATTGTTTACAAGTAATCTACGTTGATAATGCAACATGCAAATGGCACAGACACAATTTCTAAAGTGGAAGCACTCACACGCTGCTATTGCACATATTTCTCAATATAGCTCGACAAACACATTACAATAATTGTACTCGCATTAAACACAACCGAAATTGCAACCATCCTAAACAACATCTAAACCCACATCACACCGTTGTCGTTGGAGTCCACCTCGATTGGTGACACCGCCGTGCCCTTCCCGGTGACATCAACTCCCGCCTGTGGCTTTCCCTTCGCCAAGGAGGCAACAATGGCGTTCTGCACAGCTTCGTCCCTGTCGCCCTCCACATCGGAATCGACAATGACGAAGGTGACGGGGTTGGCGTGGACCGAGCGCCGTCGCGCCTGGCGGCTCCTGCTCGAGCTCGACGCCGCATCAGTCCTTCTACAGGTAGGAGGGGCCGAGCTCGCATACGTAGCGTCGTCACTCCTCTCAAGAAACCATGTCCATTTGATACTGTGACGGTAGGAACTTGGGGTAGATCCGTCGCGGCGAGCCCTACCGGAAGCGATGGAGCGGATGGATCTGCCGGCGTGAGCCATGACAAGTTCCTAGGAGGGAGTAAGATTGTGGGCCAGGTGTGTCTAGTTCCTGAGCAAGACCTCCCAGTGATATGTACGCGGGCAAGGTACCAAAAAATTTCGTCCAATGCGCACGACAGGGCTTTTGAACCACGAAGGCGCGAGTTTTTTTGACAAGTCCACACGCTAGGTCCAACACCTGTCAGCCGAATGTGGACGATAGGATTCTGGCCGAGTTATTAAGTAGGGATAAATCACGCTTCACCACTACCCTGACATCCAAAGGCTCCTCTTTCCTCTGCCCTCGCTCCCCTCGCTCATGGCTCGCAGCTCGTGCAGTTCGTCGCGAGCGGAATCAGGTCGCTCAGTATCAAATTCGGAGGGTGCCCTACGATTACTACCCCGATATGTTGTGTTTGTGTGGTGATAAGATGCCGAGATGGATTTCGTGGACCAAAGAAAATACTGCAGGAAAATTCAGCAACTGCAGCATCAGAGCGGTAAGTTCCTACTGTAGGTACAATGATAACCCGGATCCGGAAAAGCATAATGTAATTTTTTTTGTTTCCTTCGATCTACTACGCAGGAAGGGAGGGGGACTGGCTGTGACAAGTTTGTGTGGATCGAAAAGCCACTGATAGGTTTTCACAGAGAGCTTGTTCAGGATCTGCGTGATGCTGTGTGGGACAAGAAAGAGGAGATTCGTGCGATGGAGCGAGAGATCTAGGAGCTTCGCCAGGTGCAGGGAGGCAGGGGCAGGGAGGTGGTGAGACAGATGGGCTCAAGATTAGGCCAGATGTGCTCAAGATTAGGCCAGATAGTGGACGCCCGTCAGCATTTACCCGGAGGGGCTTCTTCATGGAGGCATCTGCCGTGGCGTACTGGTCCGCAACCGTCATGAGTTCCGCCATGGTTTTCGGCTCGTCACACAGTAGCCGGTGGCGAAGCATGGTGCCTTCTCGGCAACCCTCGATGAAGAAACTGATGGCCTGGCTCTCCAGAATGCCCTCGCAGGTGTTGCGCAGCTCCGTCCATTTGGCGAGGTACTCGCGGTCGGTCTCCGGTCACCCTAGACGCACTAGGCCAGGTCGTGTGGATGCCCCGGACGCTTGTACGTGCCATTGAAGTTGCGAATGAATACCTTCTCGAATTCTGGCCAGGCGTTGATGCTGTTGGGCGCAAGGCTGTTGAGCCACGTCCTTGTGGATCCGGTTAGCATAAGGGGGACGTAGCGCACGGCAGTGCGTTTGTTCCCATGGGTGATGCCGACTGCCGTAGCATAGTCGGTCAGCCAATCTTCCGGCTTCATGCTGCTGTCATACTTGGGGGTGTCCCTGGGCAGGGAGAACTTATCCGGAAACGGCTCGTTCCGGATGCGGGGTCCGAAACAAACCGGGTCGGTAGAATCTTCTTCCTCCGTGACACGCGCTTGAGCGAGGATCTCGATGCGGTCACAGGCATCCGGATAATCCGGGTTGGGCGCTCCCACCCGGCCCGAGAGACGGGAACCGGCGGGTCTAGGCGCTCCGGTTGGGGGAGGGGGAGGCGGCGGTTTGTTGTTCACCATCTGCTCCTGGCGCGGTTGGCCCTTGTTGCCAGAGCTGCGACGCCTGCTGCGGGCCTTAGCCGGCTGAGGGGAGGACGCCTGCTGGGTGTCGCGCGGCGCGCCCCTGCTGTTGGCAGGGAGCTTGCTCCCCCTGGAGTAGCTGGGGTCCTCCTGCATCTGCCGGTTGGCGTCAGCTACCGCCGTCGCTGAGCTGGAGGAGCTCCTGCCTTGAGCGTCTTGGCGCTTCGCTCCTCGCCCTCCAGCTTGCGCCGCAAGGCAGATTCTTGATGGGCGTGCTATAGGTGGGCCGGATGAGGGCGGGCACGGGATCCGGCTCCCCATCCTTTTCCATCCTACCGCCTAGCTCGCCGCCCCGGTGCTGTACCTGGCCGTGCCAGTTCGGCTCCGTGGTAGCCGGAGTGAAGCCGTGTGCGCGGTCGTCTCGCGCCGGGTGATCTCGAGTTGCTTGCGGGTTGCCGCCAGCTCCATGGCCTCCTAGAGGAGGATCTGTCTCTCCATGTCGAAGTTGGCCTCTGCCTCCTCCGGGTTATCCCCGAGGTTAACCGGCATCTGGAGCCGATCAATGGCATCCTCCACCGGGTTCCGAGGCTGCGGAGGGGCGGAAGTTCCAACCTCGTTTTCGCCCCGCTCCTGCGGCTGGCAGGGATGAGAGCTGGAGTCGGCCATCATGACCTCCATGCCGTAGGACACGGCGGAGGTGCTACCGCCCGGATGTGGCAGCTCCACGACAGAGACAATTTCCCTAGGGAAACGCTCCGGGACGGTGGTGACGTAGACAGGGAGGTCGCCGAATAGCAGGACGGTGCCGTTCGCCGGGAAAGAGGTTCCGGCGAAGCAGGAAGCGTTGTCGATGACGCAGTCGAATTTTCCGAGCGTGAGCACCAGGCCAGAGGCCACGCGCTCACCGACTGAAGTGCGGGGTCCCGTGCGGAACGTGACTCCGGTTGAAGCCATCTGCCCCACGGTGGGCGCCAACTGTCGTTGTATTGGGAACGACAGTACCTAAGGAGGTTAGATAGAGGTGTGGGGACTAGCAGGGAAGCTATCGATGGCGTCCGCAGGCAGGATTGGATACAAGCAAGCGTAGCTGGACGCAGGAAGTACCCAGGTTCGGATCCCTCCTGATGAGGTAAAGCTCCTACTCCTACCAGATCTGACTATGAGGGATATACGAACTACAAGTGCTCCTTGAGCTGTATTCTCTAGCTACTGCCTTAAATGCACTGAGACCAACCCTTTGTACTAAGGCCTTGCCTCTCCTTATATAGGCAGAGAGGCAACGGTCTCATAGGCCAGTCCGACTGGCAGGCCCCGCATGCGGGTCCTAGCCGGCTGGTCATCTACAGTACCCGGTATGGTATGTCACATCGGAGTATGAGTGGTATGGCTGTCGTAGGCACAGTGGATGCCGTGCAAGCCCGTCGTCAGCATCGGGCCACTGTTCATGCGTCATCCCCGCAAAGTCTTCGGTATGGCCGGGTGGTTGCCGGTCTTGTCATCGTATAGGGCGTACCGTGCACTGATATGCACGTCGTCCTGTCTCACTAATTGGTTCCGGCTACGTCGTCGTAGCCGGCTACTTCTTGGCGATCCGGCTACCATGCGATAGCCGGCCTGTCTTGCCTTGTCTGGCTGCATCTGGTCAGCCAGACGCGATCCGACTGCATGGTTTCTTGTCCGGTTGGGGTATCTGGGGATCATCCCCCCGACAAATAGTAAGGGAGCGACAAACGAGAGAGCAATAATGGCCCTAATCATGCAGAGCGACAAAACATCATTAATCAAAGCATAAAGTGATACTACAAGTTGAAAACTAAAGGATCATAAAGGCTTATGGTGACTTGGGATAGCCATAACATGGTGTGAACATGTGCCAAGTCAACCCAAATAAAGCATCAAAGGAGAATACCACTATACTATGCTTTAATATGCTAAAACAACGCATGATTCATCCAAGGCACATTAAGCAATCTCAATTGTTTATAACAAGTCATGCTACAACAAAGAATACTAAGCATAAATCCAAAACAATATCAAGCATGGCATGACAAAGCATAGGCCACAGTCAAAAACAAACTCTCTTTACCACTTAAGCATGAGCTTTCCTACTCTTTTCCAAACCAAACCAAACTATTTGAACACCAATATATGAAAGAGGGGGTCCAACCAATTTATTCAGAAAACTAAGCAAACAAAAACAAACGAAAACCAAAACCAAAACGCAAAATAAGACCTTCTATTGCTCAAATCAAAAAGTGTTGAACTAATGAAAGTTAGATAACAACCTGTGGCAAAAGCACAAAAATTAACGCCTCAAAAAGACGTTCAGAGATTTTACAAGAATGTTTATGGTGAAGCGCAAAAATCTGTTTCGGGACAGCAACTTTCCCAATCATTACTTCTCTCTCATTAGAGGTTATTCTTGGCGGTTATTACTGAAGTAATAACTTCCAAGACTCATTTAAAAATTTTGGGTTATCTCCCAATAAGTACTTTTCTTTAACGCCTTTAAGTTAGGCATAAGCAAAAACAAAAATGGAAAGAATAGAAGTAAGCGGAGATAATCATGGTGAAAACATTGTTTTGTTCAATGAAATCCTTTTGTTAACAAGGTTGATCAGGTCTTGCTACCAAAAAAATTCCATATGAGACAAAACTTTGTATTCCACTAATGATTATGTTACCTCAACCTTGATAGCAATGGTCCCAATCATAATAGTTTCAAATTTTTCTCTTGGTATGGGACAATATATTTCTCCAACTTGAATGCCTTCAACATGTTCAATTGAATTCAAACCATAAGTCCTTTCAATCTTCTTGGGGAAATAGACAGTATGTTCCTTGTCATTAACATTGAAGGTCACCTTTCCTTGATTACAATTAATAACAGCTCCTCAAGTATTAAGAAAAGGTCTCACAAGAATAATAGACATATTATCGTCTTCAGGCATTTCAAGCACAACAAAATCAGTCAATATCAAGCAATTGTGAGCCACCTGAACAGGTACATCCTCACATATACCCACAGGAATAGTGGTAGATTTATCAGCCATTTACAAAGATATATCAGTTGGTATTAATTTTTCAAGTTGAAGCCTCTTATAGAGAGAGAAAGGCATAACACTAACTCCAGCTCCCAAATCAAACAAAGCAGTTCTAACATAACTGTTCTTAATAGAGCAAGGGATAGTTGGAATCCCTGGGTCTCCAAGTTTCTTAGGAACCTTACCATTAAAGGAATAATTAGCAAGCAAAGTAGAAATTTCTTCATTAGGGATCTTCGTTTTATTCGAGACAATGTCCTTCATATACTTTGAGTAAGGAGGCAATTTAATAGCATTCGTCAAAGGAATTTGCAACAATAAAGGCTTCATCAACTCACAAAACTTATTATAGTGTTCATCTTCCTTTGACTTGTGTTTCTTATCAGGGAAAGGCATAGGTTTTTGGACCCAAGGTTCTCTTTCACTACCATGTTTCTTAGCAATAAAATCTTCTTTGGTGTATTTAGTATTCTTAGTGTGGTTTTCAGGTTCTTCTTCAACTTTTTCTTCATTAGGAACAACATTTTCTTCATTACCACTTTTAGTTTCAGCATCAGAGATAGATATACTATTAGGATCTATAGCAGGTTCAGAGGGTTCTACAACAGTTTTATGTTTCTTTTTCCTTTTCTTATGAGTAGAACCACTATTTTCAGCTTGTTGAGAATCCTGCTCGATTCCTTTGGGATGCCCCTCAGGATATAGAGGATCCTAGGTAGCAGCTCCACTTCTAGTTCTAATTTCATAAGCATGTTTTTCTTTAGCAGCATTAACTAGCAAGTCGTTTTGCACTTTAACGAGTTGATCTATTTGAGTTTGAACCATTTTAAAGTGTTTAATAATCATTTTCACATCATTAGAGGTTCTTTCCACAATATCTTTCAACTCAACAATAGCTCTAGTGTTTTCCATTAGATGATTTTGCACCCTTTTATTAAAGTTATCTTGCTTAACAATAAAGATATCGAATTCTTCTAAGCATTGATTAGGAGGTTTAGAGTAAGGGATATCACCTTCATCAAAGTGTTCGAGAGAGTGTACCTCAATAGTGGATGAGTAGGGAATAGGCTTACATAATTCTTCTATAGGAGGTAAATTCTTGACATCTGCAGCTTTAATTCCCTTCTCCTTAAGACATTTCTTAGCTTCCTTCATCACTTCATCATTTAATTCAATAACTCCCCTCTTCTTTGATGTTGGAATAGGCACAGGAATAGATGGTTCAGGTACAATTACTTCAGGTATAGCTTGTTTAGGAGGAGTCCAATCTTCATAATTCTTGCTTATTTTAGCCATTAATTCCTCAGCTTCCTTAGGAGTCCTATTCCTGAAAACACAATCAGCACAACTATCTAGGTATGTCCTAGATTCTTCGGTTAGTCCATTATAAAATATATCAAGAAGCTCATTCTTAGGTAATGGACTTCCAACCTGTGCATGAATCAAAGCACAAAACCTTGCCCAAGATTCGGGCAATACCGCTTTTTCTCCCTATTTAAAATCAAAATGTTCCTGCAAAATAGCATGTCTAGCACTGGGAGGAAAATATTTCTGCAGGAAACTACTAATCAAGCACTCAGGGCTATCAATAGATCCAGGAGGTAAATTACTAAACCAAGTTTTAGCTTCTCCCTTCAGTGAAAAGGGAAAAATCTTAGCAACAAAGTAAGTACGCATCTTAATATCATCAGAAAACAAGCCACTCATGGTAGAAAGTTCATTCATATGTGCTACCACACTTTCATTCTTAGTCCCACAAAAAGGTTCTTTCTCGACAATAGCTATGTAAGATAGATCGAGAGAGAAATCATAATCTTCATCTATAATGTTTATGGGAGAAGCAGCAAACTTAGCATCAGGGGACAATTTGGGTCTAATAGTACGCCTCTCAAGGAGACTCTTATCAAGGAAAGGACCTAATGAACCACTCTTATCAAGCACAGTAGAAGCAGCATCATAAGCATCAGAAGTTTCAGATTCAGCAGTAGTAGCAGTGTGTGTAGCATGTGTATGTGGTGGTGTAAGGAACTTACTCAGAACAGACGGTGAATCAAGAGCAGAGGTGTTGTAACCGTACCTCTTCTTGTAGTGGATGGTAAAATAGGAACCTTGCCATCACGAGACTTACCCATGATGGATGGATAGCAGCGAACAATAGAGAATCAAAGTGAACTTGATAAATAAAACTATGCTCCCAGGAAACAGCGCTAGAAAATAGCCTTGATGACCCACAAGTATAGGGGGTGTACCGCAGTATTTTCGAGGGAAGTGAAACCCAATTTATTGATTCGACACAAGGTGAGCCAAAGAATATTTATAAGCCTAAACAACTGAGTTGTCAATTCAGCTGCACCTAGAAAACAATCTTGCTCACAGTAGTTTATCAGTAGCAACAGTTTTGTAGTAGGAATAACAAAGTAACAGAAGTAGTAAAGCAAAGACAGTAGTAACAAAAGCAGTAACAGTGGGATTCAAGTGTGGTAGGCATAGGGATGGATGGACGGGCGTTGCATGGACAAGACAATTCACATAGCAATTAGAACATAGGGCAATTGCAGATAAATAAGATAAAGCATCCAAGTACTAGATAATCCTAGGCATGTGTTCCATATATAGTCATACGTGCTCGCAATGAGAACTTGCACAACATCTTTTGTCCGGCCAGCCCGTTTGCAGCGGGGCCTCTAGGGAACTACTGACAATTAAGGTGCTCCTTTTAATAGAGCACCAGAGAAAAGCATTAACTCTCCTTGAACACATGTGATCCTCACATCAAAGCCATTCCCTTCTGGTTATCCCGATTTCTGTCACTTCGGGGCCATAGGTTCCGGACAACAACGTGTGTATACAACTTGTAGATAAGACCAAAAACAATACTATCATAATGAATCAATAACATGTTCAGATCTGAAATCATGGCACTCGGTCCCTAGTGACAAGCATTAAGCACAATAAGTCGCAACAAAGTCATAAAGCACTAATAAAAGATACTAGGCACCATGCCCTAACAATCTGATGCCATTACATGAACGATCTCATCCAATCCCTACCATCCCCATAGCCTACAGCGGGGGATTACTCACTCATAGATGGGGTAAACATGGATGGTCGATGGAGAAGCGATGGTGATGATGATGGCAATGTTCTCCTCCAATTCCCCGTCCTGGCAGGGTGCCAGAACGGAGTTTCTGGTGCTGTTTCGTGGAATCTGGTGGTGGTGGCGCAGCGGAACTCCTTCTGGAAAAACGTCGAACCCCCCGGAGTTTTTAGGTCAGAAGGCTTCTTATAGGTGAAGAGGGAGACCGAGGGGGTGCCTGGGGCCACCACACCATACCCTGGCGCGGCCAGGCCCAGCCCGCGCCTGGGGGTGGTGTGGCCAGCCCTTGGCCCTCCTCCGTCTCGTATTCTGGCTCCTAGAGTTTTCTAGAAAAATAGGCACTTTGGCTTTTGTCCCGTCCAATTCCGAGAATATTCATTTTCTGACTTTCCTGGAATCAAAAACAGCAGAAAACAGGCAGCTGGCACTGTGGCTCTTGTTAATAGGTTAGTCCAAGAAATCATATGAAAAGTACTCCAAAGTGTGGACAAAACACAAGAAAGTGGATAAAACCAAGCATGGAGCATCAAAAATTATAGATACATTTGCAATGTATCAGTCGCACACGCACCAGCCACGGCGCCTTCCTCTCCGAACCCCAAAGCCACATCCACCCAGTTCGGCACAACGCCAACAAGGTGAAAATGCATCAAGTTTTCTTCTTGTGATTGTAGAAAAACATGTATGTACCATGGCCATAGCATATTCTAACAATGTCCACATATATTGTTTACTAGATTTTCATTTGAAATTAGTAGCTCCGTGATGATGAAACATAGAGAACCTAAATCGAATGATGATGACGACCATGTTCTGTACTTTGCATTGCATCAACAAGTGCTCGCTGACGAAGCAAGTTACCAAGAGAGTGGAGTTCATCATCCATTGCCAAAAACTATGTGAACAAATCAATGAGCGATTCAATGCAAATAAGCGCAGAAAAGCTAGATCCATGTCATCAATCATCAATAGGTGGCACATTCTAGTGATGCGCTCAAATGCGTACACGATGTATCATTTGCTTAAAGTGGTTGTTATCCTGAGCAAAAATGCCTGGTATGCACATTACATTTGTATGTTCTATGCTGCAATTCTATTGTTATGGGTGTGGAAAGAAAAGCTGGGCTTCACTGAATATTACACAGTTAGGCCTAACTTAGTCTTACACAAATAAGCACAGCTTAGTCTTTACACACATAAGCGTAACTTATGATAAAGATAAAGTCAAATGCTTCATCGGATCTGCCAGTATGAGCACTAGGTCCCTGGAGCTGGTGGTATCGTTGGAACGAACCAGAATGCTGCGTTTGGCCGTCTTTCATTCTCCTTCAAATAGTACGACCCCACTGATGAGCCAATTGTAGGCCCCCTCCCCTCGACGTGGATTTGGCTCTAGGTCGAATCTGGAGTGTCAATGTGATAGGCACGTGAGTGTGCAGCAAACACACAGTCTGCTATCAACACTGGAAGTGCTGGCACCTCAGCAACAACACCAGCATGTTCTTCCTGGACTCCGGCAGCAGCCTCAGCAGGTATTTCGTCAGCTTCACCAGCGACAGCATTAGCAAGTATTTCGTCAGCTTCACCAGGAGCAGCAGCACCTAGTTCTTCATCAGCTCCACCACCAACAACACCACCACCAGCAGCAGCAGCATCAGGGGCCAGGGCTGCCTGAGCAATTACAGGTTCAACAGCTCCAGGTGCTCCGACAAAGAAAGGGTAGTTGATCCCAAGAAACACAGATTGTCCCTTCAGATTGTTGACTCTGCTCCAGACTTGCTCTGCTGGGTCTTCGAATGGGCATGCGGACCTCGAGAAAACGTGACACTGCAACGATGGGTATGAAGAAAGTTGTGTCCCCATATGTTCTATTGTATCACCAACGCTGTTTAGTGCTCCCCTGATATGAATCCACAAGAGTTCATCATCATGTTCCGTGTTGTCTCCGAGAGGTGCCAAGAACCAGCGTCGTGTCCCAAGTTCAGCATCTGCTACTGCATCTTCGATGACCGGAGCTCGAATGATGCGCGGGGCTGCGTGGGTACCTGCATGTTACTAATAGTCAGTAAGCAGATTTTTGAATGGGATTTTACATGCTATATGACACCATGACTCACCCCAAATGGACAGCTCCCAAACACGCACGTCGCTGCTAGGTTCAGTGACTGCATAAATGCGTTGCGGTCTGTACGAAGAGTAGCCGTAGGTGAAGACGGCGTCGACATACTTGTCCGGCCGCAGGAAGTCGTCGCGCAAGACTGTCCATTCATTGTCTTCTGGGCATCTAATGAATGTGATTTCCTTGTCGAACACCGCTAAGAGGTCGTACTCCCAGTTCTTCCACGCCCCTCCCACGGTCTATGTGGGAGCTGTACCTTCATGAGCTCAAGTTCTGCCATGTTGAACCTGTAAGCGAATTCGGAAATGTGCGGCAGCCACCCGCTGTTGAATGCAGTAATGCCGACACCCTTCAAAGATCACTGCAAGTCTCTTCGATCTGTAGCAATTTTTTAGAGTCCAAGTACTCCCATCCTAGGATAAAAGGACCAGCCACTCGCCGTTGCCACCCACCCAGTTCTGGTCATCTCCCATTTCCGTCTCTTCTTCTTCCTTGATATTCACCACTACTGATTCCGTCCACTTATCCAGCAGCATCAGTTTTGCATGAATATTCTGCAGACTTTGTTGTCAGTTGGTACAATCACCTAGCAAGGATTCCGTTGCAAATACAATTTGACAACTGGACCTTTAGATTAAAGTACACAAAATATCGCCTAAATACGAGTGTCTCCTCAGATATCGCCTAAATTGTGCCTGTGGCACTACAAAGATACTCAATATATGGAGTAGGAGCAGAGCCCCCCAGAACAAACTCCTGACGATGATCATAATTAAATAGCTCGGGGCATAACAACCTTAAATCGTCTAATCTGTTTTTTTATTTTAGGAAGCAGAATATCACCTAGCAGGCATTCTATTGCAAAATCGAAATTGACAACTCGTCTATCACCTAAAGTAAGACTGTGTCACTACGAAAATACCAGAATATTAGGTACGAGCAGAGCTTCCGCTGTACAGAATACTCTTAAATGGTTTGATTTGTTCGAACCGCGCGTGCACACAACACGTTCGATGAAAGGAACATAGGATTCCGATGAGAGTTCAGCACATATGAATCAACGATATGACTGAACGAATAAGCTAGATACTGGAACTTGCGTGGCCATCGCGGTCGTCTGGCCATTTGCTGTTATCGGGGTAAAGAAGGCCTGGCATGCCGAACGGTTGTTCGTCCATGTTCCCCATCGTCACGCGGTAGCCAGGGATGCAGCGAGCGAGGCGGCCGGCTGAGATGATGTCCAACTCCGAGGCGATCCTGTGCATGTTCGCGGCGCTGAGGTTCGACCATCCCTAATCCTCGCGGTAGCGGTCGCCCTGGCCATCTGCGTCATCGTCGCATGCCTTTCGCTTCAGCCTGCTGCTACCCCAAGCTCTACCCATAGCGGCAAATGGAGTCTGGAATCCGGTAGATTAATGGAGGCGTTGTGATAAGGAGGCGGATGGATTCGAGAGGGGGTGGAATCAGGGATGGGGGCAGTTCTTCGAGTGGGGAGCGAATCTGCAAGGAACCGCCGCCGCCGCCAGTTCTCGTCCGCGTGTCAGAAAAGAAGGGGGGGCGTAAT
Organism: Avena insularis; assembly: GCA_023614405.1. Classification (NCBI taxonomy): domain Eukaryota; kingdom Viridiplantae; phylum Streptophyta; class Magnoliopsida; order Poales; family Poaceae; genus Avena; species Avena insularis. The sequence continues at coordinate 308,510,930 of CM042684.1, forward strand.
TATTGAGGGAGGGCATCGGAACCGTCTAGAGGAAGTGAAAAAATATATCGTAAAAGGGAAATGTGCGGCCCGCCTGTCAGTGAGTGAAGGTCGGCACGCGTAAACGTGCCTACGTTTGAATTGATTCCACCGCATGCAAGTGGCGCAGAACAAATTTTAGGAAGTGCTAGCGTCTACGTGTAAAACCCCGTTTTTCACCACCTTCACCCTACTACGAACGGTCGTGCACCATTCTAGATATTGGTAAGGGCGGTTCCAATCTTTCACTTCTCCGTCTCATTTCCTCCTCCACGGCCTCATCGTCTTTCTCCTCCACGGCCTCATCCATTTCCTCCACCACCGCATCACCCTCTTCCTCCGTATCCTTTCCCTCTTGCCTGTAGTCATGGATGCTCCAGACGTCCGAAACAACGGCAGGCAAGAAACTGCGCACTTCGACATCGAAGTACATGGCGAGAAGAAGATTGATGTCGTCTACACCACCGACCCTCGGACGGTGAGGAACACTCTGAATAATTTCATGAGTTTGCTGCAGTTCGAAGAAAACAGGTTCGTAGGTCTCGACCTCGAGTACAGCCGCGATGGCCGTAGGATCGCCGTGGTGCAACTCTCCATGAAGGGGCACGTCCTCGTGTACCAGCCTTTTTGCGAGAAGGGGGCTGACGGGATCTGGTAGACTTTGTTGTCTTTTTCTTCCTAAACCGTCTATTTGCAAAAGTTATTGCTATATTATTTGTCTGAATTCATTTTCATGCAGGTGGGGCGAAAGCATTAGGGATCTATTTCATGACTTTCTCGTGAACCAGCACAGAACATTTACCAGTGTTGACATCACGAATGATAGTAAACTGCTTGAAAGCCCGACTGTCAACATTAGAATCCCAAAGGAGTGCAGAGTGGACATCCAGGAAATTTACTGGATCCTAGGGACGAAGGGCGGCAAGACCGGGATGGCCACTCTTGCCTCCGAACTCATAGACCCGTGGTACGCTGACATGAAGGACAGATTGCCGAGATGTTCGTGGAGGCGTTTAGGGCACGATTACTGGGAGGATAAGCCACTTTCTGAACCTAATCTGAAGTATGCTGCAATTGACGGGTATGTTAGCCACAAGCTGTACCGCCAGATTGTAAAATCTCGTTCCAGGCATCGCATCATTGAACCACCACCAAGGCGGGTTGTTTGTTCCAGATGCCGGATCGTAGATGAATCTACAAACCGGGGCAAGCGACCGAAGGCATCCTGGGATCGGTTGCCTTCTCCAACAGGCTGGGATGTAGACTATTAGTGCATGATTGTTGTGTTTATGAAAACATGTTATTTCATAAGTACACTATGTGAGCAATTACGAACTGCTGTGTATTACCTTTGTCAAACTATAATCTGGTTTATGACTGTATCCTTCTCTATAATCTGGGTTTGGTTATGACTTATGACTGTATCACACCTTATGCATGTCAGTCCTGGATTCTATCGCATGCAAATGGCACAGATAGAATTTGTAAGAATGAATGTTGAGCATACAAAAGGGGGAATGTAATTCATACAGGTTTAATAGCTAATAGCACAAGGATCATACGAGCTTAGTTCTTACACACAGAATGCTTAGAAAATACATGGGAGATAAAATACAGGCGAGATAAAACTAGGAACAAAATGTGAAACTAGTAGTGGTAAACAGCACACTCACCCACCCGCCAGATCCTGTTGAGCATCTCGTAGCAGACATACGCGTCCCTGTCTGCGTACTTGATCGCATCGTAATCTAGGTGCCTCCACTCCCATCGCTCGTGCAGGTGCTTCGGGAACTCGATTTTCATGCTGGCGTACTCGCGGTCGATGATGTCGGAAGCGAGTCTAGCCATGCCGGCTTTCCCCGTACCGCCATCCGGGTACCTACACAAACGTTGGAGATCGACGTGATTGACGACATGAACGAGGAGATCCCGTTCTAGCTTCGGAGTGTCGTTCTTGATGTTGATGCTAGCGAAGTAGATCTCCCTCCTATGTAGGAACTCGCGAAGCTCTGGGCATACAGATTTGGCCCTACATACGTGATATAGTAGGCAGTGGTTGTGCATGGACAGCTGCAAAAGCGTCGTCCTCTTCCTATCTCTGGTATACTCGAGGTCAAGGCCGACGATCTTATACATGTCCATCGGATCTTGTAGCCATCGCTCGTACATTGCGACTCATTTGTGTGGATGACCGTCAGCTTGGTGGTGCCATGGGCAGTGACGGTGTAGTTGCTCCCGTTGCCGAACACACCATACTCTGCATCCATGGCAGCAGCTAATGCAGCGGCGGTGGCCTAGGGTCGGTAGCGGTGGCTGGGACTGGGCGTGGAGGTGGAGTGATCTGTTGCGGTGGTATGACCAGGCGGAGGCGATGCCTGCGGCAGCGTCGATGGTTCTTGCGGTGGCAGCGCTGATGGAAGGAATGAGTTGGGATTTTGCACGATGATGTCGAGGAGAAGCGATGCTTAAATTTCGTTTACCAATATTCCGGTCATACCCATGCGGAAGCAAGTTTGACCGGGCGAGCACCGATGGTTTCCAATCCTAGTGATTAAATTCGGCGTCCGTCCCGATAGGCGATGGGACGGGTGCGCGACGTGGCTTTGGCGTGGTAGAGACCGGTCACATAGACCACCGTCCCGTTGCCGATCCGTAGCGGGTGCACGGTGCTGACACGACGTAACGTGACAGGACAGAAGGAAGTGTATAGTTATTATTAATTCCTAACAAGTTTAAGAAGTGTAAGCATAGACATGGACCTATCATCCTTGCACCCCGGAGCAGCCGCCCAGCCAATCAGGCTTGCCGATTGCGCAAAGCTTGTCCCGCATTTGCCAAAATGAAGCTCGTTTGCCCATGCTTCTATAAGTTTCTCTGTAGGCCACTTGTGTAAGCATGCACGATCAAGCAACTTTGCAACACACGTGTCAGTGGAAAAGCATTAGGTTTCAATGCACCACATAGTTTAGGGATTTAAAATAGCTACATTGTGGAGCTCTAGCCAAATTGCATGGTAAAGCCAAATTCAGCTTTTTGTAAGATTTAGCTATAGCAACATTGTGTCTCGTTTGTCCTCACTTTTTCCCTCTGATATTCTGAAGCCCTCACATGCGCTCGGAGGGGGTGCCATCTGGTCAAAGGCTTGGCCGTTACGTGCACCATGACGCCTAAAGTGGAAGTTTTTTTTTGTTATTTGGCCTTTTTAAGAGCGCCTTTTCCCCTCTCTCTCTAACAGTTGTGTTTTTTTTGCCCAAAAAGGTAGGAAATCTAGAGCAGCTTCTCTCTTCATTTATTGTTCCTTTTGCGATCGTTTTTCCCCAACCTGGTAGCAAATCTAGAGCAGCAAAAAAACCAGCACCATAAATAAATTCAGTAAACAGAGCAGATGTAGATAAAGCAGCTAATATAGGTTATATAGTACGGTACTTAACGAGGTTCGACAATTAGGCTTTCGGCTGACAGCGGCAATGGATCGCTTCAACACAGACAAGACAAAAGAAGCTGCTTTACAGCAGCAGCAGCTGATCAGTGGCCCCTCATGGCCTCTGCCAGGAGGGCATCCGCCTCCTCCCTCTGGCGCCTCCTCTACTTCTTGCTGCCCAGCCCCTTGACCTTGGGAACCTTGGGTCTGATCAGGGGCATGCGACCCTCCTTGATAGCGACCTTCTGGAGGTTTCGGAGGTGAAGACCGAGCGCCTGGTGCTTGGCCCTGAAGCCGTGGACGTTCACGGACTCGCCGCAAGTCCTCACGTCCTCGGCATGCTTCACGAGGGAGTTGAAGTCCGTGCCATGAGCCTCTGGTGGGCGGAAGGGCACTGTACATCGTGAAGAAGTTGTTGTACTGACCAGACTTTAGCCTCCTCAGCACATGACGATTCTTGGTGTCCTGCGACTCGTCGTCGCTGCGGAGGTCGCTGCTATCCTCCTGTTGGAAAAATAGTAGAGTGAAATAAGGACATGATTGAGATACTTTGATTATCAGGATTGATTGTTTGCATAAATTAACCAAATGAGATCTCCCAATTATTCCCCAAATCTCAAACCAAATCGAATACTGATCCCAACTACGAACAGGGGGATTCATCAAAAATCGAGATCTAACACAATAGGACTAGCTACTATAAAAAATGCAAACAGCCGAGCCCTAATAACATACGATCTAGCATCCAACGATGGGAACGGGGGAAGAACAAGGGAAGGGGAGAAAACCCTGGTTACCTCAGACCACGGGTCGGCGATGCTGGTGTCGTAGGGGTTCTCCGGCCTTATGTAGACAACCTCCTCGTAGGGGTCCCAGCCGAGCGGGATCTGTCCGAGACCGGCGGGGGCCTCCTCGCTGGAGGCTATGGCGGATGCGGGGACGGGGACGAGGGGCTCCTCGCGGCTGCCTTGGAGTCGCTGATGGCCACCGCGCCGATCTTCTCCATCGCCGGCGTGGTTGGGGTTTTGTTGGGCGTTTGCAGAAGGTGATGGGACAGTGGAGACGGTTGAGTGAGCGAGTGCGTGATGAGTGGGAGTGGGGAGGCCTCTATTAAAGGAGAAGGGAAGCGGCGTTTCGTTGCACTACCGTGCACTCCGTAGGCTAATGCACCGTGCATGGACACACATGTCCGCTACCGCCCCGTGCACCGCACACACGTACCGTGAGTCACGTTTTTTCCCTCGTGTCTAACCATGGCGATTCAGTTGTACTCAGTTTTGCCCACCAACCGTTGGTCCTCTGTGATATAGCGGACAGGATAACCCTTATATCTATCAGGGGCACCCCTCTATCCATGCAAAATAACGAGTATGCCACCGGAACTTTAACAACATAAACAGATGAACTTGAATATATTTTGAAGGGTATGAAAATATAAATCCACATAGTTTAAGGGTCTAGATACGGTAAGAGAACTAAATATTATTAGTGGCCGGGCCAACACAGTGACGGGGTTGGTCGGCTAGGAGTTGCTGATTCCTAAGTAAGGGGACACTAGGCCGGTCTTGACATACTCCCTCGGGAACTTGCCATAAGCAGCGTGCTTAGCCTTGGTCGTCGACTTATGTTTACTAGCCAGGCTTTTACCGATGCCAATCGCATGCGGAATCAAGCTGGCAATCCTCGGGTTGACTCCTTTCTTACAGAAAGGGCACCTGATCTCCCCAAGTCGAGTGCGGAAAGGGATTATCTCGCTCTTGAGCTTCTTCATGACATGGCGGCTCTTGTTGTCCCTGGTCTCCTTGTCAGAGTCCATCTCACTTGAATACACCTGTAATGTATAGAATACAAACCGAAATGAGAAAAATAATAAATATATATTCCTTCCACCATTCCAAGTTACTTTCGATGCAATAACATGTCTATACAGTTCAGTTCATTCATCGTCTCTCCCTACCGCTCCTAAATTAATGTGGTTTGTGTTCTTGGTACCTTATTAATAAATAAATAATATGGATTCATTCAGAACAGACTAGATCTCTCCATGTACCGGTTCGTACATTGTATCTAATCATTAGGACTAGAGTTTTTTATGATGCATGGATAGATTAATCTCGAGCAAAAAATATGAAACATGTAGAAATAGATGTAACTCCGGATACACGAGCGGAGCGTGTTCGTCGAACTCCACGCCCTCATCGGCGCCTCCGAAGTCGTCAGCACCGGCGTGCACATGGTCTCCCAAGGGGTTGAACTGCACGTCCTCCTCGGCCTGTGCTGCGTGATGCTCCTCCAGATCTACCGCGTGAAGCACCACCCCGGCGGCGATGCCCAGACACTCACCCCCACGCACTGGTTTCATGGAGAAGGTTCGTGCAAGTACGTTCAAGTTTGTGGTGTTTTGCTGGATAGGGAAGAGAGAGTAGTGGATGAGTGCGAATGGAGGACCCGATAGGCTGGGTTTTTAATGCGGGGACGTTTAGGCCTCCTCGAGGGCCCCGGTTGATAGCTCTTCTGGTGGTGGCTGCCGCGTGGAAGATTCGTGTGGTGGGGGCCTGACGAAAGTGAGAGTGCAGGCGCGCTGCATAGTAAAAATGGTATAGCCGGTGGTCCGTGGATGACCACTTGCCGTGTAGTGGACTTGTAGCCTTTGCAGACTAGATTAAACATGACATGACCACTCGACCACTTTTTCCATGGACGGCATCTTGTTCCTTCTTGTAGAAGTCTCGTTGAGGGAGACGTTCGTGCTGTCTCGCGCTGTCTTGTGAAGGGCACGACGTGTGCAACGAGCCTCGTTGGATAACACAGGATCAACAGTTGGTGCGCACGATCCGCGTGACAACTGTGACAACCAATCAGGGCGTAGCAGACAGAGTGGGCATAGGTTTGGGCTTCTACGAAAGAGAGAGAGAGGGGGGCACACCTGAGTAGTATAAAAATGTAAAGTGGGTGTCTTTTACAATGAAATGCATCATGGCATACATCAAATTATGCCAAGATAGATCCACTAGAGTTCATTGCATGTGTGTTCTTTCCACAAACCACATATGTATCCACTAGAGTTCATTGCATGTGTGTTCTTTCCACAAACCACATTTGGATCCACAAGAGTCATTGCATGTGTGTTCTTATACTAAAACTAGCACTAGAGTCATTGCATGTGTGTTCTATCCACAAACCACACATGGATCCACCACTAGAGTCATTGCATGTGTGTTCTTATACTAAAACTAACACTAGAGTCATTGCATGTGTGTTCTATCCACAAACCACACATGGATCCACCACTAGAGTCATTGCATGTGTGTTCTTATACTAAAACCAACACTAGAGTCATTGCATGTGTGTTCTTTTCACAAACCACACATGGATCCACCACTGTCATTGCATTTGTGTTCTTTTCACAAAGCACACATGGATCCACCACTGTCATTGCATGTGTGTTCTTTCCACAAAACACACATGGATCAACCAGTGGTCATTGCATGTGTGTTCTTTTCCACAAACCACACCTGGATCCACCAGTGGTCATTGCATGTGTGTTATTTCCACAAACCACATATGGATCAACCAGGGTCATTGCATGTGTGTTCTTTCCACAAACCACATATGGATCCATTTGAGTAATTGCATGTTTGTTCTTATACTAAAACCACAAACCAGCACTAGAGTCATTGCATGTGTGTTCTTTTCCAGAAACCACACATGGATCCACTAGACTCATTGCATGTGTGTTCTTTTCCACAAACAACTTATGGATCAACCAGTGGTTATTGCATGTGTGTTCTTTTCACAAACCACATGTGGACCCACTAGAGTCATTGCATGTGTGTTCTTATACTAAAACTAGCACTAGAGTCATTGCATGTGTGTTCTATCCACAAACCACACATGGATCCACCACTAGAGTCATTGCATGTGTGTTCTTATACTAAAACCAACACTAGAGTCATTGCATGTGTGTTCTTTTCACAAACCACACATCGATCCACCACTGTCATTGCATGTGTGTTCTTTCCACAAACCACACATGGATCAACCACTAGTGGTCATTGCATGTGTGTTCTTTCCACAAACCACATATGGATCAACCAGTGGTCATTGCATGTGTGTTCTTTTCCATAAACCACTTATGGATCCATTACAGTCATTGTATGTGTGTTATTTCCAGAAACCACATATGGATCAACCAGAGTCATTGCATGTGTGTTCTTTCCACACACCACATATGGATCCATTTGAGTAGTTGCATGTTTGTTCTTATATTAAAACCACAAACCAGCACTAGAGTCATTTCATGTGTGTTCTTTTCCACAAACCACACATGGATCCACTATACTCATTGCATATGTGTTCTTTTCCACAAACAACTTATGGATCAACCAGTGGTCATTGCATGTGTGTTCTTTTCACAAACCACATGTGGACCCACTAGAGTCATTGCATGTGTGTTCTTATACTAAAACTAGCACTAGAGTCATTGCATGTGTGTTCTATCCACAAACCACACATGGATCCACCATTGTAATTGCATGTGTGTTCTTTCCACAAACCACACATGGATCAACAAGTGGTCATTGCATGTGTGTTCTTTCTATAAACCACATATGGATCAACCGGTGGTCATTGCATGTGTGTTCTTTTCCATAAACCACTTATGGATCCATTACAGTCATTACATGTGTGTTATTTCCACAAACCACACATGGATCAACCACTAGAGTCATTGCATGTGTGTTATTTCCACAAACCACACATGGATCAACCACTAGAGTCATTGCATGTGTGTTATTTCCACAAACCACACATGGATCAACCACTAGAGTCATTGCCTGTGTGTTCTTATACTAAAACCAACACTAGAGTCATTGCATGTGTGTTCTTTTCACAAAGCACACATGGATCCACCACTAGAGTCATTGCATGTGTGTTCTTATACTAAAACCAACACTAGAGTCATTGCATGTGTGTTCTTTCCGCAAACCACACATGGATCAACCACTAGAGTCATTGCATATCTGTTCTTTCCACAAACCACATATGGATCAACCAGTGGTCATTGCATGTGTGTTCTTTTCCATAAACCACTTATGCATCCATTACAGTCATTGCATGTGTGTTATTTCCACAAACCACACATGGATCAACCACTAGAGTCATTGCATGTGTGTTATTTCCACAAACCACACATTGATCAACCACTAGAGTCATTGCATGTGTGTTCTTATACTAAAACCGACACTAGAGTCATTGCATGTGTGTTCTTTTCACAAACCACACATGGATCCACCACTGTCATTGCAGGTGTGTTCTTTCCACAAATCACACATGGATTAACCAGTGGTCATTGCATGTGTGTTCTTTTCCATAAACCATACATGGATCCACCAGTGCTCATTGCATGTGTGTTATTTCCACAAACCACATATGGATCAACCAGAGTCATTGCATGTGTGTTCTTTCCACAAACCACATATGGATCCATTTGAGTAATTGCATGTTTGTTCTTATACTAAAACCACAAACCAGCACTAGAGTCATTGCATGTGTGTTCTTTTCCACAAACCACACATGGATCCACTAGACTCATTGCATGTGTGTTCTTTTCCACAAACAACTTATGGATCAACCAGTGGTTATTGCATGTGTGTTCTTTTCACAAACCACATGTGGACCCACTAGAGTCATCGCATGTGTGTTCTTATACTAAAACTAGCACTAGAGTCATTGCATGTGTGTTCTATCCACAAACCACACATGGATCCACCACTGTCATTGAATGTGTGTTCTTTCCACAAACCACACATGGATTAACAGTGGTCATTGCATGTGTGTTCTTTTCCATAAACCACTTATGGATCCATTATAGTCATTGCATGTGTGTTATTTCCACAAACAACACATGGATCAACCACTAGAGTCATTGCATGTGTGTTATTTCCATAAACCACACATGGATCAACCACTACAGTCATTGCATGTGTGTTCTTATACTAAAACCAACACTAGAGTCGTTGCATGTGTGTTCTTTTCACAAACCCCACATGGATCCACCACTGTCATTGCATGTGTGTTCTTTCCACAAACCACTGATGGATCAACCACTAGTGATCATTGACGGGTTCGTAGCATGGAAAACCAAAATTTTCTACCGCAAGAACGAACAAAACCCAGATCTAATCTAGATAAAAGCCAAGATCTAATCTATTAGACATGTGCAACGAGATAGATCTGTACTAACCCTTGTAGATCCGAAAGCCTTGTGCGAGATCGGATCTCGTGGTTGATGTAGACGATCACTTGCCGATCTCAAGATCGAGTAGACGATCCTTCCGGCGCCGCGTTCCGGCAGCGCTTCCGCAGTCGATCACACGTGCGGAGTCGATGCAGACCTTCCTCTCCCCGTTCCAGCGAGCAGCGGAGGTAGTAGATCTCTCCACGGAATTCTAGCAGCACGACGGCGTGGTGGTGGTGGTGGAGTAGAGAATTCTGCAGGGCTTCGCCTAAGGCAGAGCAGAGCGAAGGAGGAGGAGAGAGGCGGCTAGGGCAAGGAGTGGAGGGGCAAGGGGGGTGGTGCCTCCACCCCTCTATATATAGAGGGAGGGGTGCGGCCTAGGGTTCCCACCCCTAGGCCCACCTCCTAGGGCTAGCGCACAAGGGAGAGGGGGGAGGGAGTTTCCTTCCCCCCCAGGTCTTCCCCTTTCCTTTCTTGGTTTTCAAGTAAAGTCCACGAAACCTTCTAGAACTTTCTAGAACATTCCGAAACCTTCTAGAATCCCCATATAAACACTCCGGAACATTTCCGAACCTAGAAAATGATCTCCATTATATGAATCTTATTCTCTGGACAATTCCCGATCTCCTCATGATGTCCCAGATCCAATCCGAGACTCTGAACTACATTCGGTCTCCAACGCATATTCCATATCTACCTAAATAGCATCGAACCTTAAGTGTGTCACCCTACGGTTCGTGAATATGCAGACATGACGGAGACACCTCTCCGATCAATAACCATCAGCGGGATCTGGAGATCCATAACGGCTCCCACATACTCAACGATGAATCCATCATCGATAGAACCATTAACATACGAAACCAATTCCCTTTGTCACGTGATACTCTACTTATCTGAGGTTTGATCGTTGGTATCTCCATACCTAGTTCTACCTCGTTACTGATAAGTACTCTTTACTCGTTCCATGATATGTCATCCCTTATGACCTAGTCACATGCTTGCAAGCTAACTAGATGACATTCCACCGAGAGGTCCTAGAGCATATCTATCCGTCATATGGATGGACAAATCCCAATCTTTGTCCATGCGCTTCAACACATACTTTCAGAATACCCAATGACACCTTTATAACCACCGAGTTATGAAGCGGTGTTTGGTGTCATCACAGTAACCATCCGGTGATGGTGATTAACAGAACCTCATAGTCGAAGGATTAGGTTACTATGCATTTGAAAGCTTGTAGTAATACGAACTTAATGAATTGATCTTATGCTACACTTACTATGGGTGTGTGTCCATCACATCATTCTCCTAATGATATAACCTTGTATTAATGACATCCAATGTCCATGGTCAGGAAACCATGATCATCAACTAATCAACAAGCTAGTTCAACAAGAGGCTTACTAGGGACTCTTTTATGTTTACAAAACACACATGTATTAGTGTTTTCTTATAATACAATTATAGCATGGGATGTAAACATTCATCATAAACACAAAGATATAATAATAACCACTTTTATTATTGCCTCTTGGGCATATCTCCAACAGTCTCCCACTTGCACTAGAGTCAATAATCTAGATTACATGGTAATATACCTAACACCCATGGCGTTCTGGTGTTGGTCATGCTTTGCTCTAGGGAGAGGTTTAGTCAACGGATCTGCCACATTTAGATCAGTGTGTAATTTGCAAATCTTTATGTCACCATCTTGGACATACTCGCGAATAGCATGGAAACGTAGCTTGATGTGCTTCAGCTTGCTATGTGACCTTGGCTCCTGTGCATTAGCTATGGCACCTGTGTTGTCACAGTAGATGGCCATCGGGTCCAACGCACTAGGAACCACGCCAAGTTCAGTAATGAACTCCTTCATCCATATGGCTTCTTGTGCAGCCTCCAAAGCAGCTATGTATTCCGATTCAGTTGAAGATTTCGCAACAACGCTTTACTTGGCACTCCCCCAGCTCACTGCAGCACCATTCAAAATAAATATGTATCCAGACTATGACTTCGAGTCATCTGGATCGGTGTTCCAACTAGCATCAGTGTAACTGTTTACAACAAGCTATTCATCACCTCCATAAGAAAGAACCATATCCTTAGTCCTATTTAGGTACTTTAGGATATTCTTGACCGCTGTCCAGTGCTCCATTCCAGGATCACTTTGATATCTGCTAGTCAAACTAACAACATGTGCTATATCCGGTCTTCTACACAGCATGGCATACATGATAGAACCTATGGCCGAGGCATAGGGAATATTATTCATTTTCTCTCTATCTTCTGCCGTAGCTAGACTTTGAGTCTTACTCAAGGCCTTACCTGGCAACATGGGCACGAACCCTTTCTTCCTCTCTTCCATTCTAAACTTCTTTAGAACTTTGTCCAAGTATGTACTTTGTGAAAGCGCTATTAGGCATCTTGATCTATCTCTATAAATCTTGATGCCTAGAATATATGCCGCTTCGCCAAGATCCTTCATTGAAAAACTATTATTCAAATAGGCTTTGACACTATTAAGAAGTTCTATGTCATTCCCAATCAACAATATGTCATCTACATATAGTACTAGGAATGCTATAGAGCTCCCACTCACTTTCTTGTAAATACAAGCTTCTCCATAAGTTTGTATAAATCCAAAGTTTTTGATTACTTTATCAAAACATTGATTCCAACTCCGGGATGCTTGCTTTAGTCCATAAATGGAGCGCTGAAGTTTGCATACCTTGTTAGCATCTTTAGGATCGAAAAAACCCTTGGGTTGTACCATATACAACTCTTCCTCAATGTCTCCATTAAGGAACGCCGTTTTGACATCCATCTGCCAAATCTCATAATCGAAATATGCAGCAATTGCTAACAAAATCCTCACAGACTTTAGCTTCGCTACTGGTGAGAATGTCTCATCGTAGTCAACTCCTTGAATTTGTCGGAACCCTTTAGCGACAAGTCAAGCTTTATAGACGGTAACATTACCATCAGCATCTGTTTTTCTTTTGAAAATCCATTTGTTCTCGACAGCCTTATGGCCATCCGGTAAGTCCACCAAAGTCCACACTTGGTTTTTGTACATGGATCCCATTTCGGATATCATGTCTTCTAGCCATTTGTCAGAATCTAGGCTCACCATAGCTTCTTCATACGTCGCAGGGTCATCAGTGTTGTCCACCAACATGACGTTCAATGCAGGGTCATACCAATCAGGAGTGGTACGAACCCTCATTGACCTGCGAGGTTCACCAGCAACTTCGTTCGAAGTTTCATGATCACCATCATGAGCTTCCTCTCCAATTGGTGTAGGCGGCACAAAAACATCTTCTGATGCTGCGCTACTCTCAACTCCGAGAGAAGGTTCAATAAGTTCGTCGAGTTCTACTCTCCTTCTAGTCACTTCCTTCGAGTGAAACTCCTTCTCAAGAAAGGATCCATTCTTGGCAATGAAAACTTTGCCTTCGGATCTATGATAGAAGGTATACCCAATTGTTTCTTTAGGGTATCCTATGAAGACGCATTTCTCCGCTTTGGGCTCAAGCTTATCAGGTTGTAACTTCTTTACATACGCTTCGCAACCCCAAACTTTAAGGAACGACAACTTAGATTTCTTTCCAAACCACAATTCGTACGGTGTCGTTTCAACGGATTTAGATGGTTCCCTATTTAAAGTGAATGCGGCTGTCTCTAATGCATAGCCCCAAAATGATAGCGATAAATCTGTAAGAGACATCATAGATCGAACCATATCTAAGAGAGTTCGATTACGACGTTCGGACACACCATTACGCTGTGGTGTTCCCGGCGGTGTCAATTGCGAAAGTATTCTACATTTCTTTAAATGCATGCCAAACTCATAACTTAGATATTCACCTCCGCGGTCAGAATGCAGAAATTTAATCTTCTTGTTATGATGATTTTCCACTTCACTTTGAAATTCCTTAAACTTCTCGAAAGTTTCGGACTTATGTTTCATAAAGCAGACATACCCATATCTACTTAAGTCATCCGTGAAAGTGAGAACATAACGATATCCACCACGCGATGCTACACTCATTGGGTCGCACACATCGGTATGTATTATTTCCAATAAGTCTGTACCTCGCTCCATTATTCCAGAGAATGGAGTCTTGGTCATTTTTCCCATTAGACATGCTTCGCATCTTTCAAGTGATTCAAGAAGTCCATCAGAATGGAGTTTCTTCATACGCTTCACTCCAATGTGACCAAGAAGACAGTGCCACATGTATGTAGAATTATCATTCAATTTTGTTCGTTTAGCATCTATGTTGTGAACATGTGTATCACTACTATCGAGATTCATTAAGAATAAACCATTCATCTCAGGTGCATTACCATAAAAGATATTACTCATATAAATCGAACAACCTTTATTCTCGGACTTAAAAGAGTAACCGTCTCGCAATAAACAAGATCCAGATATAATGTTCATGCTTAACGCAGGCACCAAATAACAATTATTCAAATTTAAAACTAATCCCGAAGGTAGATGTAGAGGGAGCATGCCGACAGCGATCACATCAACCTTGGAGCCATTTCCAACGCGCATCGTCACCTCGTCTCTCGCCAGTCTTCGCTTATTCCACAACTCCTGTTTCGAGTTACAAATATGAGCAACCGAAAGATCAAATACCTGTGCACTACTACGATTACTAGTAAGATACACATTAATAACATGTATATCGAATATACCTTTCTTCTTGATGTTGCCGTTCTTGAGATCTGTGTACTTGGGGCGATTACGCTTCAATGACCAGCACTCTTGCGGTAGAAGCATTCAGTTTCAGGCTTACGCCTTGCCTTGGCTTCTAGCAGCAGTGCAGCCTTTCTTTCTTTTCCTTCTTGAAGTTGCCCTTGTTCTTAGGCTTGCCCTGTTTCTTGAAATTGGTGGTCTTATTGACCATCAACACTTGGTGATCCTTCTTGATCTCTACTTCAGCAGTTTTCAGCATGGACGATAGTTCAGGCAACGTCTTGTTCATGCAGTGCATATTGTAGTTCATCACAAAGTTCTTATAACTCGGTGGAAGTGATTGGAGGACACGGTGAATCCCTAACTCATTAGGAATTGTTATCCCCAACTCTTGGAGCTTGTTTGCATGCCCAGACATGGTGAGCACGTGCTCGCTAATGGAGCTACCCTCTTCCATCTTACAGTTAAAGAACTTTTCGGAGGCCTCATAGCTCTCCACGGCCGCGTGAGTCTCAAAAATCAGCCTGAGCTCTTTAATGATCTCAAACGGGTCGTGGTGCTCAAAGCGCTTTTGAAGCTCCGTTTCTAAACCGTACAGGATGGCACACTGAACTGTGGAGTAGTGATTTTTCCGAGTGGCGTAAACATTCTTTACGTCATCGGTGGCATCTTCTGCAGGTGGGTCACCTAGCGGTGCTTCGAGCACATAGGTCAACTGACCAGCCCTGAGGATAATCTTTAGTCCATGGAACCAATCCGTGAAGTTGCTTCCATTGTTCTTAAGCTTTTCTTTCTCTAGGAACACATTGAAATTGATGGAGAGGTTCGCCATAATCTACAACAAATTTGCAAGTAGTTTAGACTAAGTTTATGACAAATTGAGTTCTATCTTAATTCTTAAATTAACTAGGTGACCTCCCACTCAGAACAACATCCCTCACGTTGTCTTAGTGATTACACGAACCAAATCCACTACACCAAGTCCGATCTTCACGAGAGAAGATGTAGTTTCATCGGCGAACAATCTTCATGTTCATCATATCATTTATATGACTCATGCTCTACCTTTCGGTATTCCGTGTTCCAAGACCATGTCTGTACATGCTAGGCTCGTCAAGATTAACCTTAGTTTCCGCATGTGCAAATCTGGCTTGCACCCGTTGTATGCACACGTAGAATCTATCACATCCGATCATCACGAGATGCTTCGAAACGACGAGTCTTAGCAACGGTGCCAACTAAGGATGAACACTTTATTACTTGATATTTAGTGAGAGGGATCATCTTATAATGCTACCGTCGCAATCTAAGCAATACAAGATGCATAAAGGATTAACATCACAGGCAATTCATAATTAGTGTGATATGATATGGCCCTTTCTTCGTATGCCTTTGATCTCCATCTCCAAGGCATGGACATGATCTCCATCATCACCAGCATTGCGTCAAGGTCAGTGGCGCCACTTCATGGTTGTCCATCATCACTAGCAACTATTACAACTACTTGGAATAAAGCTATTACAAGATGAATAGACACGCAGGTCTTAACAGAATTAAAGATAACCATTAGGCTCACGCGATTGCCATATTACAACAAGGATCATTGCATACATCAAATATAATCACAATCACATGATGGCCATATCACATCACAAAACCCCTACAAAAACAAGTTAGACGCCTCTAATTTTCTTTGCATGTTTTACGTGGTTTGGGGCTTTCGAATAAGAACGGATCTTACCTACGAAAATGAACCACAATGTTGATACAAGTGCTATCAAGTGAAAAGTGTAAATTGGATCTATACTATGGTGAGAGAGATAGACACCCGCAAAGCCACTTGTGCAAAGCAAGTTACACATCAAGCATGGAGCAAGTCTCATGTGCGATGACATGTAAGGTTAGCCCGAGCCGCTTCATCCCACCATACCGCAAGATGCAAAGTACACAAAGCAAAAGACGGCACGAGCACCAACGCCCACAAAACCATTGTGTTCTACTCGTGCAACATATCTACGCATAGACACGGCTCTGATACCACTGATGGGTTCGTAGCATGGAAAACAAAAAAATTCTACCGCAAGAACGAACAAAACCCAGATCTAATCTAGATAAAAGCCAAGATCTAATCTATTAGACATGTGCAACGAGATAGATCTGTACTAACCCTTGTAGATCCGAAAGCCTTGTGCGATATCGGATCTCGTGGTTGATGTAGACGATCACTTGCCGATCTCAAGATCGAGTAGACGATCCTTCCGGCCGCGTTAAAGCACTTCCGGATCGGTCACTGCGTGAGTCGATGCAGACCTTCCTCTCCCCGTTCTAGCGAGCAGCAGAGGTAGTGAGATCTCGCCATGGAATTCCAGTAGCACGACAACGTGGTGGTGGTGGTGGAGTAGAGAATTCTGCAGGGCTTCGCCTAAGCCAGAGTAGAGCGAAGGAGGAGGAGAGAGGCGGCTAGGGCAAGGAGTGGAGGGGCAAGGGGGGTGGCGCCTCCACCCCTCTATATATAGAGGGAAGGGTGCGGCCTAGGGTTCCCATCCCTAGGCCCACCTCCTAGGGCCGGCGCACAAGGGAGAGGGGGGAGGGAGTTTCCTTCCCCCCCAAGTCTTCCCCTTTCCTTTCTTGGTTTTCAAGTAAAGTCCACGGAACCTTCTGGAACTTTCCAGAACATTCCGAAACCTTCTAGAATCCTCATATAAACACTCCGGAACATTTACGAACCTAGAAATGATCTCCATTACATGAATCTTATTCTCCGGATAATTCCGGATCTCCTCGTGATGTCCTAGATCCAATCCGAGACTCCGAACTACATTCGGTCTCCAACGCATATTCCATATCTACCTAAACAGCATCGAACCTTAAGTTTGTCACCCTATGGTTCGTGAATATGCAGACATGATGGAGACACCTCTCCGATCAATAACCATCAGCGGGATCTGGAGATCCATAACGGCTCCCACATACTCAACGATGACTTCGTGATCGATAGAACCATTAACATACGAAACCAATTCCCTTTGTCATGCGATACTCTACTTATCCGAGGTTTGATCGTTGGTATATCCATACCTAGTTCTACCTCGTTACTGGTAAGTACTCTTTACTCGTTCCATGATATGTCATCCCTTGTGACCTAGTCACATGCTTGCAAGCTAACTAGATGACATTCCACCGAGAGGGCCCAGAGCATATCTATCCGTCATATGGATGGACAAATCCCAATCTTGGTCCATGCGCTTCAACACATACTTTCAGAATACCCAATGACACCTTTATAACCACCCAGTTGCGAAGCAGTGTTTGATGTCATCAAAGTACCCATCCGGTGATGGTGATTAACATAACCTCATAGTCAAAGGATTAGGTTACTATGCATTTGAAAGCTTGTAGCAATATGAACTTAATGACTTGATCTTATGCTACACTTACTATGGGTGTGTGTCCATCACATCATTCTCCTAATGATATAACCTTGTTATTAATGACATCCAATATCCATGATCAGGAAACCATGATCATCAACTAATCAACAAGCTAGTTAAATAAGAGGCTTACTAGGGACTCTTTTATGTTTACAAAACACACATGTATTAGTGTTTCCTTATAATACAATTATAGCATGGGATGCAAACATTCATCATAAACACAAAGATATAATAACCACTTTTATTATTGCCTCTTGGGCATATCTCCAACAGTCATTGCACGTGTGTTCTTTCCACAAACCACATATGGATCAACCAGTGGTTATTGCATGTGTGTTCTTTTCCATAAACCACTTATGGATCCATTTCAGTCATTGCATGTGTGTTATTTCCACAAACCACACATGGATCAACCACTAGAGTCATTGCATGTGTGTTATTTCCACAAACCACACATGGATCCATTTGAGTCATTTCATGCTTGTTCTTATACTAAAACTAGCACTGTCCCCCAATGGATCCACCGTTAGACCGAGTCTTCTAGAAGGCACGCCATAACACAGTTGTTATGCTTGACGATTGTTACATACCGTTCGATTGGGGCGCTTGGACGATTGGGATGGTCTTTGCGAGAGCGATCCTCCAGTAGGCTGTTCTGCGACATGATTGGCCACGCTTGCTCTTGACAAACTAGCATGTTGCGAGTGTTACGACTCACGAGTTCAGTGGGCCATATCGATGTCATGTCCTGTTATACATTTCCTCCCCGTACTTCTCTTCCTTCCCCTCGAAGCCACTTTCCCCACTTTACTTCCATCCTGCCATAGCCGCAAGCCGATGACATCCGCCAATTCTCCGGTCGCTACATTCATGGTAAGAAATCATTTTACAAGCATTTGAACTTATCCTACACATTCCTTCTATTCGCCAATCTAACTGCTGATCTTTTTTCCGATTTCTCGACGAACTGCAGATGTGGCAGATGTGGGAGCCCAAGAATCTGGAGATCCTCGCGCGCAACTTCGCAGCGGCGTTCCCGCTCGTGTGCTCCCACCCAGGATGCTTTCATCGTTACTCCTACCGCGAGCTCCCGCTCCACGAGCTCGCGTGCCCGCATGGAGCCAGGCTGCAACTACACCGGCCCGCCGGTAGAGCTCGTCGTCCACCTTGCAGATGGGCACTTGATCGAAGTGATTAGGATCTCGTACGGGCAAGCCCAACTGCTCCAAGAGCAGGTGCCGTTCACTGACTCGGCACGCCGCCTGGTAATTTTCCAGGGGGGATGGCTCTGTTTTTGTCCTGACCATCACCGCCGGTGTTCCGAGAACCAGAGTCGGGCCCACCGTCATGGGTGCCGTATGCGTCAGGTCGGTCTCGTGCGCCTGGCCCGTATACACAGTGCGCATGTGGGCGAACGCCTAGCCGCCGTTGTCGGATAGCATTCTTGTGCTAGCCGAGGCGCCGAGCTGCCCGACACCGTGGGAGGTGGAGTATGTGGACCTAAGGTCGATCCTATGCGTGCCATCTCAGTACCATGTCGGTGCTGGACCGAACAGGCAGATGCATTTCTACATTTGTATCAAGAAGACCGATAGGCAAATGTAGTACTTGTGTTGTCGTTACTGTTAGACTTAAGCGATGCTTCTCACGTGCTTAGAGCATACGTGTTGTGAGAATGTACCCCAGTTGTAGTTTTCAGTACTCCTTAATACTTCGACGAGTTATTATATTGGTCCAATCAGCTTGCTATTGTCACATTGCAAAGTCCGCTTGCTCTGGACAGACCGGCAATATCGTGTGCTCCCGCTCCCACATGTCAGTGTCACGTGTTCTGAGGGCCCACCTGCCAGTGTCCTTCCCCTCGAAGCCACTGTCCCAACTTCTCTTCCATCCTGCCACTCCCGTCCGATGGTTGTAATCTGATGATTTTCGTTGGATTGTTTACAAGTAATCTATGTTGATAATGCAACATGCAAATGGCACAGACACAATTTCTAAAGTGGAAGCACTCACACGCTGCTATTGCACATATTTCTCAATATAGCTCGACAAACACATTACAATAATTGTACTCGCATTAAACACAACCGAAATTGCAACCATCCTAAACAACATCTAAACCCACATCACACCGTTGTCATTGGAGTCCACCTCGATTGGTGACACCGCCGTGCCCTTCCCGATGACATCCACTCCCGCCTGTGGCTTGCCCTTTGCCAAGGAGGCAACAATGGCGTTCTGCACAGCTTCGTCCCTGTCGTCCTCCACATCAGAATCGACAATGACGAAGGTGACGGGGTTGGCATGGACCGAGCGCCGTCGCGCCTGGCGGCTCCTGCTCGAGCTCGACGCCGCATCAGTCCTTCTACAGGTAGGAGGGGCCGAGCTCACATACGTAGCATCGTCGCTCCTCTCAAGAAACTATGGCCATTTGATACTGCGACGGTAGGATCCTGGGGTGGATCCGTCGTGGCGAGCCCTACCGGAAGCGGTGGAGCGGATGGATCTACCGGCGCGAGCCATGACAAGTTCCTAGGAGGGAGTAAGATTGTGGGCCAGGCGTGTCTGGTTCCTGAGCAAGACCTCCCAGTGATATGTACGCGGGCAAGGTACCAAAAAATTTCGTCCAATGCGCGCGACAGGGCTTTTGAACCACGAAGGCGCGAGTTTTTTTGACAAGTCCACACGCTAGGTCCCCCACCTGTCAGCCGAATATGGACGATAGGATTCTGTCCGAGTTATTAAGTAGGGATAAATCACGCTTCACCACTACCCTGACATCCAAAGGATCCTCTTTCCTCTGCCCTCACTCCCCTCGCTCATGGCTCGCAGCTCGTGCAGTTCGTCTCGAGCGGAATCAGGGTCGGCTCAACGCCGTCAGGCGGGTTCCCGCATCAGGTACCGGAGGGCGCCCTACGATTACTACCCCGATATGATGTGTTTGTGTGGTGAGAAGATGCCGAGATGGATTTCATGGACCGACGAAAATACTGCAGGAAAATTCAGCAACTGCAGCATCAGAGCGGTAAGTTCCTACTGTAGGTACAATGGTAACCCGGATCCGGAAAAGCATAATGTAATTCTTTTTTTGTTTCCTTCGATCTACTACGTAGGAAGGAAGGGGGAATGGCTGTGACAAGTTTGTGTGGATCAAAAAGCCACTGATAGGTTTTCACAGAGAGCTTGTTCAGGATCTGCGTAATGCTGTGTGGGACAAGAAAGAGGAGATTCG
Organism: Avena insularis; assembly: GCA_023614405.1. NCBI lineage: Eukaryota > Viridiplantae > Streptophyta > Magnoliopsida > Poales > Poaceae > Avena > Avena insularis. The sequence goes on from CM042684.1 coordinate 308,531,987, forward strand.
TGCGATGGAGCGAGAGATCTGGGAGCTTCGCCAGGTGCAGGGAGGCAGGGGCAGGGAGGTGGTGAGACAGATGGGCTCAAGATTAGGCCAGATAGTGGACACAATTTCCTTATTATCTGGGCATTATCTGTTGCATTTGCAGTTTATGTTGCCATGTCGTTGTCCAGCAGCTAAAATAAGTTGCTGCTTCCTAGAGTGTAGCGGCCATCTTAAGAAATTGTTTTCCAGCCCAGAAACTTATCATAAGTGTAATGCCAACAATAGGGATTTATTAAGCGTCTATAAATAAATCATGTCTGTGCCACTAACACCCATCGATTTTGGAGAGGATTTAACCTCTCAGCTATCGCGATTGTTCAGATAGTAGTGGCACAGTCATAGTTTTGGATTCAACGAGTGGCCTCGGCCGTATCAAATCCTAAAGTCGCGATACATTTTACTCCGAGTACGGGAGGCAGATTGTTTCGCCCGACAAGTTCCACGCACACAACTCTGGAGTTTAACCGAACTACATATATAGGTTCAAGTTCAATACATCATTAGGCTGCTACACTGCTAGCCCTCTTTCTCTGCTTGGGTGCCAACTTTCTTCCTCTTTCCTTCACGTCCACTGGCTTCTTCATCTCCTGCCTTCTTCCTCTTCCTGGGTGCCAATTTGCTTACCTTCACGTACCCTGCATCTCCGGGCCGAGGGAAGTCAGGCCAATCAGCACCAGAATCTTGTCCGGCATCATCACTTCACTCGTTTTGGTTTTCTTCCCACGGCAAAATCACTGAGTCGGCTGTCTTGTTTCTTACCTTGCGCTTCCTGTAAAAAAATAGTACATGGATTACTACCTTATATCTATAGACTATAAACAATTTTTTTGTGTGAATGTACCATCTCATACCTAGGTTTGGGAGCATTAAGGGGACATCCAGCTGCTCTATGGCCTATAAGATGGCAGGTCTTGCATCTATTTTTTCCCTTCTTTGTAGCACAGAAAGTCGAACCCTTCTTCTCGAGAAAATTCTTAAACCTATTCACCTGGGGTCTTCCTCTGCCCCTTTTTGTAACTGGCTGGCAAAGCTCGAAAGACAGTTGGACTTGAGGCCGTTGAGATCGGTCTGTACATGGCTCGACGGATCTAGCGTACGCAGCTCTGAACTTTTCCATAGAGTAGTAGTCTGACAAATACTGATCCAAATGTGGTAGAGTTCTTTTCTTCACCAAGAAGGCCAAGGCGTGGTTGCAAGGTTTCCCAGTATGCTGCCACTCTAAGCAGGTGCATTCTCGCAGCTGGATGTTCACAACATCCCTTTTACCACTCTTGGACATATCGACGACCTCACAGCTTTTGCTGGTTGACGGGAGAACCTTAAGATGAGCAAGTCCTCGGCTTCTCTTGTGCAGTTGCTGTACAACTGGCAGTAACATATGTCCTCTAAGTCTCCTACCGATCTCTCTCCTTATATTTAACAACTTCATGATCATACCACGTATGTTGTCCATCAAGATATGAACAGGACGCACTTTTATGTCCTTCACCCAGTTATTCAGGCATTCTGCAAGGTTGTTGTTTATGTAATCAACTTTGATGTTAGGGTTAAATTGACTCTTCTTCCATAGCTCCGAATGATGGATGGCTAAGTACTCTGGAAGTTTAGGGGCTTCGGCAAAAATCTTGCTCATGAAATAATCGCTGCTACTAGGTTTGTAAACTCTAGCAGCAGGAAACATGTAACAAAATACGCTGCATGCGTAGTGTGAGTACAAGTTGAGCATCATATGGGCATGGCATTCTCTACCTTCATCTCCTTCACTGCATTCGTCAGCCCTTTGCATGCATCCGTGGATATAGCCAATGTATCCATGTGGCCTATTGATCTCCTGAGCTGCCTCATAAACCAGACCCAGTTTTCCTCCGTTTCTATTTCAAACAGCCCGAATGCCACTAGGAACATCCAGTTGTGACCATCAAGTGTTGTGGCAGATGGCAGGCAGCCTTTCCATTTGCCGCTTAGGGATGTTGTCTACACTCGAATCTGACCTCTACAGTCCTTGAATCCATCGATGGAAGGTTTAAGTGCCATAAAAAATCTTTTGAAATATATTTTACCACCTTCTGATTCGGTGTCAATCTCCACAACACTCCCCGGACACCTAGCTTGTACCTCCTCCTTGAAGTTGTACAGCATCCTGAAGCTATTGGTCCAATCCCCGTGCAAGACCCCCAAAGCTTTCTCTTTACCTTTCCAAACCGTCTAATACGGAAGGACAATGTTGTATTTAGAATCGAGGCTAGTCTGAATATTCTTCACGGTCTCCTTAGGGTTATCCTTTAGTATGGACATAGATTTCATAGCCACCCACTCCGTATCAGCCATTGAGGATTTTAGTTTGCTGCCTATCGGACACATGTGTGGAGGGCCTATTCTGTTCACCTGCAACACGGATTCATTTAAAAGATAAGCGGAGTCGACTAGTTGCCAGAAAGATATCGCACATCAATTGTAGTTATAGAGTGAAAAGAGAGAGAGAGAGTTCTAATGGTTTGCTGCATTCATTGCCCCAATACCCTAATTGCAGTCGACGCAGGTAAGGATCTTGCTGTGCTCCTCCATGGACAATGTACCTCGGCCCGTCCATTCATCCACGTTAACTTGCAAACGGCCTCATACCTCCCGGCAGAGTTCTTCAGTCGATAAACGTCGAACTCCCCCTTGATACAAAAATGCCGGAACGACATCCTGAACTCATGCATGCTCCTGAACTCGGTGCCGACCGAAATTATAGGATACTCGTGGTCATGTTTCATTTCTTCTACTTCAACACCCAAATCATCGACTGGAATACCAGCCTCATCATTAAGTTCCTCGTCTATTTCATCATCACCAGATTCTTGATCCTCTATAGTGCCTTCTTCTTCATCTGATTCAGAATCTTCGCCATCGTCTCTAATGCCTAGTACTGCACACATCATATTGACTCCCATGGGTGGGGCTACACCATCGTCTCCACCCGGATGCACAGGAACATTGCCTCAGTCCACCTCACCGGCAACTCTGTTTTCTCCAAGACACTCGGTTGGTTCTGCTGCAACCACATGGGGTGGTCTTACATTTGCACGCATCCCAGGTACTTCAGTGGACAAACAGCAGTCAGAATCAATTTCATCTTGAGTGTATAGAACCCTCTTGCTCTTCCTGTGTACATCCTCCTTCCTGATGTAATCTTTCCTGATGGTATCAGTAGGGCTTGACATCCACATTCCATTCCCCATCGAACTAGGCCTTTTGCTGCCGCTCTTGGGTGCGATCTCCTTACTGCCTCCCATCACGGGTGTTGGCTCCAGGGTGCTGGCATTATTGCCTAACCTCTGCGGCGTGTTCTTCTTCGAATTAACCCTTTTGTTGCTACTATTGGGCGTGTTCTCCTTCGCGCTGGCATTATTATCTAACCCCAGCGGCGCGTTCCGCTCCAAATTAGCCCTTTTGCTGCTACTATTGGGCGTCTTCTCCTTCATGCTGGCATTATTGCCTGACCTCAGCGGTGTGTTCCGCTCCAAATTAGCCCTTTTGCTGCTACTATTGGGCGTGTTCTCCTTCGTGCTGGCATAATTCCCTGACAACGACGTGTTCCGCTCCAAATTAGTGTTTTTTCTGCTCTCATTGGGTGTGGTAGCCTCCGTGCTGGCCATATTCGCCTCTTTGCTACCACTCCTGGGAGTGTTCACCACCGTGCTAGCCCTCTTAGCGTTTTTGCTGCTACCGTTCGCTGTGGCATTTTGACTGGATCTCAGGGGTGTACTCTGTGGCATGGTGCCTTTTATCGTGCGACTCTTGGGCGTCCTCTTCTATGGCGTGGTCTCCTTGGTGACGTTCTTCTTCGCGGTGCCCTTTCTGGGGATGCTCTTCCTGCTCCTCTTTATGACGCTCCTCTATAAGACTCTCCTCTGTTCGAAGCCACCCTAAGTCGCACCATCCCCAGTGATGCCATGGATCAGGTCATGCATGCCTTCTAAAAGTCCATCATCTCTATTGTCGAGTTCCAATTCCTCTCCAACTGTGAGCACTACCAAGTGGAAGTAAACTTCACCTCTATAATGTTTCCTTGTAAACGGTACGACTAAATCCCTGGTATCTTTCACTTCGATAGCCTTTTTGCTCCTGTAACCATAATATAACAAACGTGCTTCCTGGGAGGACCCCCACAGCACCTTCACATGTAACGATGCCATTAAGTCAGATAACTCTACCACTTCAGGGTCGTATCTGCCAAGGATTACATCAAACTCGTCATAGAATTTTTCTGTACCATCATCTAATTTTGCAGTATAATCCGCGACACCGATACGAACGATTACTTTGCCATCATCAGGTTCTTTAGGATAGAAACCTCCGAGAGGTTCGAGAGATGGAGCGGCACCATCAGACCTAGCCCCAATGCCACCGCCGACATCACTAGCGTCATCGTTAGCTGGATCAACCTCGGTGGAAGTACCAGGACCAGGAGCAAGGAGAGGGCCCTTAGCAGCGGGAGCTACATTACATGGTGGATAGGCAGGGCCCCTTCTAACGACAGCCACAATAGGATCAGCTGCTGCCATGCCACCTCGACGATCAGGAGCAGTTCCCACAATAGCAGTGTTTCGAGTGCTAGCAGAGTCCAGACCATGAGCTGGCTTCAGACCAGCAGCTCGCTGAACCCGAGCACGGGTTCGAGGAGGAGAGAAGGCATCAGTCTTTGCAACAACAGTGGGGCAGCCTCCAGAAGCCTTAGTTTGCTCAACAACGGCAGGGATTGGGTCAACAGCGTCCAGATCAACAACAACACGAGGACGACCAGTACCAGCAGATTCCAGAGCACGGGTTCGCACAACTTGAGGACGGTTTCAAGGAGGAGCAGCACACAAGGCGGCGGTCTTGGCAACAACAGCGGGGCAGCCTCCGGACGCCTTAGTTTGCTCAACAGCGGCATGGATTGGGTGAGCAGCAGCCGTAGAAACATGGGCACGGGGACGGGGACGACCAGTACCAGCAGATTCCAGAGCAGAGTTTTCCATAACGGCGATACGGGGACTCCTACGAGGAGGTTGCCTGACAGAAGCATGTCGCGGACGAGGAACCACATTTTGCTCAACAACAGCAGGGGTTCGAGTTAAAACTCCCTGTCCAATAATAGCTGGGCGACTCCCAGTAGCAGGAGCTTCCTCATCCACTATGTTACACACCAGCGTAACCACACGAAGCCTAACATGATGTTTCATCAACCCAATTAGCTGACTGTCACACGCTATAGGAACCCTGAAGCCTCGTTCATCAACGATGCTAAACCGTGCAGTCTGCTCTAGCCTCATTTCAGCAAGTTCACGCACAACAGCAACCAAACCAGGGACAGTGCATAACTGCACAGGCGCTACTTCCATCTTCAGACTCTGAGCCTGTTTCCACGTGCTCTTCCCATGTGCTAATTTAACGAGGTAGCCACAGATGCTCACCAGAACCGTGTATTTGGGTTCAGCGGAGATCCTAGTTGACAAAAAATGGAGACAAAAGATAAGAATTGTTTGTTAGCGTCGTGCTAGCAAACAATTCTATGTTCGGTATATCTCTGTAATGCCAATAGCCAGCTAGCAGTTATAGGTAGTGCAAATAGCAAAGAGAAGAGTAGCTCACCCGAAATTAGCCAGAAGTACTTCTTCCTCGGCAAATGGATCTTCCATCCTTCGCGCTGCTCAACTCGTCGGCAGTAGAGGCGGGCTAGATCGTCGCAACGGCTGGTACGGCATTCGGCATTAGAGATCGGTAGCAGCGAGTAAGCGCAGCAACTTGGCGCCGGAAGTCAAATGCCCGAAGAGATCATTTTGGTTGGAGAGGGGATTTCGACGCCGCCGGTGCTAGGGTTCATGCGAAAGGAGGAAGGGAGTGGATTTGTGAATTTGGTCAACACACGATGATCCTTTAGTATCTCGTTTCGCCTACGTGGTTGCCGCGTTGGCGCTCGCGCACGAAAATATTACTGACATGAGGGTCCCAACCGTCTACTTCACGGGGCAGTTTCATGGCATGTTTGGATTTGGTAGGGGTGAGACGAGTTTGCATCGAAATGGACCCTCTCGGTAGTTGGCGGCCCAACTTTTCGAAACGCGGTAATTTTAGACAACTTAGGTACCGCCGTGCACTGGCCTGCCAACTTTGGTACCGCAGACGAACAAGCCCCAACGGCTAAGGTGCTCCTTGAGAGAGAAGTAGAAAAGAAAACCATAACCACCTTTTGTAGTTTTGTTAGAGACCAAGAGAGCCAGAAACCATCGTGGCTGCTATGAGAGAGTGAGAGAACATACAAGAACACCACAACATAGTGAGAAGAGAGGAACAATGAGAGGTGACTTATTTCTAGATTTCCGAGTTCTGACTGGTCTGTCTTCAAGCTGGTGGTTGAAGGTCAATCGTTATTGGATTTGCTCCAAACTTGGTGAGCTTGTTCCTTACTTCGGGTACTTTGATCTGGTTAGCTGGTTGGAGATTTGGATCAGTGTAGCATCATATTTGGAAGCAGTTTAGTCAGTTTGGACTGCTACAGTTTCAGTATAGAGCAGTTTTGGTAGATAAATAGATTGGGAAGGCAAACAGTTTTTGATTGAGCTAAAATTTGGTGTCTATGTTGGGAACTCGTATGTCTGCTTGTATACCAGTTTGGTGTTGTTTTGATCTATATTTTAAGAGCGGTTTGCTGATTACCGAAGATGACATAAGCTATAATTTCCCTGCTTTGTTGTAAACTTCCTTTCAAGTGGTTGTTGTTGTCAGTTGACAACGTGTTGAGTGTGTTGTACATATCTAGATGTTCTAGAGAATATTGTGTACTTAGGTTGCTCATAGTGAAGCTTGCGTGGATTGGTTGGTCCACTGCCATGGTTTTTCCCTCCTCACCTTGAGGAGGTTTTTCTACGTAAATCCTTGTGTTACTTATGCAGGTGCTCGATTGTTTTATTTCTGCTGTTTTATTTCTACTGCATATCTGTTAATTGAAGCTAACTTTCGAGTTCATTGAAAGATGTGGGTTGTGTATCACCTCAACACCTCTAACTATCCAACTAATGGTTGGTCACTTGTTCTCACTGTAACATTTACAATTACAGATGTTCCTCGGAAATCTCTTGGATTAATGAGAGGAAAACAAATAAAAAATTTCTGATATTATGAGATTAGAAAAACTTAATAAGAAACTAAAAAATGTCCTCGGTGTATAGAGTCATGCTAGGCTCTCCTCTCTACCTACAAGTTCCCATTGGCTAGTTGCATGGCTATCAAAATTATCATTGGCTTGCCTTATCCGTTTAAGGACATGTACAATGGGTTTCTTTTAGAAGTGGCGCTAGAATCAAAATCCTCGGTTGTTAGAAGCTTTGAGGGTGCACTTGGTTCCATAGCTCTGGTAGCCCAGCTAGCTAGGTTCGGCTATGCTAGCCTTGTCAGTGACTACATGTTTGTATTAGTTGCTTTTGATGAAAAAACCAGTGGGAACTCATTTGGTTACATGCATTGTTTGGAGTGTAAGCAACCAAGACGTCAATCACGATTCAGTGATTTTGCATGGACCTCTTACCTAATGAATTATTGGCAACGAGTTTTGCGGAAGACGGGAAAAGGTCGATCCGTACTATCAATGAGGCATAATTTTTTGCTTTTCTGGACGGGAATGACTCTGAATGGCACAGAAGCTGCTTAATTAATCGGCAGGTACAAATTACAAAGACTTCCTTTAACATCTATTGCACAAAAAACCCTGCTATTTTAAGAAAAGAACCCTAGGGCTACTTAAAGAAAAGCAATCAGGCCCTTAATGTCCTCCTCCGCCACTCGCCAGGGACCTCAAGGCAGCAGACACGCCGAGGTCCGAGAAGATGCTCGAAGCAATCTCTTTATCGGCGTTGAACCATTGCCACCAGCTACCTTGACACCCTAGGGGACGAACCACTTAGGGATGAAGAGGCGTCGAGCTCCGGCGCAAGGTTCTAGAAAAGGCCTCCGTTGTGGAGGTGTCAGTAACATGCCACTTCAGCCGAGGGTAGCTTCGGCGAGCACACCGTCGCTTAGGATCTCCATCTTGTGCAGCTTCAGGAGGTCATGCAAGAACACAATCCCGACCATCCCGAGGATCTCCAGCTAGAAGCAAAGCACCAAGGCCAGACTGTAGGTCGCCGCCACCATGACGACAAAACAAAACAGGAGGAGCTTGGTGCCGCTCAGAGCTGGAAATCCCCAGCCGAACTAGCCCCCATGTCAGGAGGGCAACACCACAAGCACGAAGAAGAGGTCATAGTGCCGTATCATTTCTCTCCCTTGCCGCATGGCAAGCGAAGAACAAAAACACCACCCCACTTGCTGCCTCAGGGCATTCCCCCTCGCCTCCATGGCCAACCGGGAAGGGAGCCCGCTCACAGCTCCCCCGCATCTCCAGATGGCAGGCAGCCACAAATTTATTGATGGAGACATCGGCCTTCTCCTCCACTCCCAACTCTGGCCATCGGAGAAGGAGCATGAGAAGAAACAGCCCTACAACTCGTCGGATCTAGGCACCGAGATCCTGAGCTTATCTCTTGCTACGGGGGATAGAGCCCACTACTGGCATTACTATCGTACCAGCTACACCTAACTACCATGGCACCACCCCCCGCCGTCTCCGGCCAGTGATGCCAACGGAATAGACTCGGGGTGGTCGTTCCTCTGTCTTGAAAGACTCTCAAAGCTGCGTGGGGAAGACATCGCAGTTTTGCTTGGTCGTATTTCAGGTAGGAGTGCCCGGGCACAATTTTTGCGAGGTCGTGGTCTTGCCATTGAAGGCGTGCCAAATCAGCTCGGCAAGAATTTTCTGGCGCAGGCTAGCATGTTGGCCCCTCGTGTCTAGATACATTCGAATCTATACAACCCCAAGTCAATTATTTCTGAACAGAGGGAGTAGAATATTTATTGGGTACCAAACACCAAGCCTAGCCCCGCAAGGCTAGAATGGTTCTAGCATGGGTTCCAAACGTACCCTCAAAGCATCTCCACTCGTTCCCGCTCCATACGGTGTCCGGCGCGGCCTTTTTTCGCCCGTATGGGGCACCGTATAGATCATGGATTTGGGAGGCGCTGGCTCCCGGCCATGCCCCCATACAAAAACTTCAAACATTCGAAATAATTGCCAAATACTGAATTAACATCGATTTTATAGATAGTTTAAACAAGTTTACACATATTTGAACAAACAAGAGAAAACGAGGGAAGTACCTGGGCCATGGCTAGATGGGTGAGGAGGAGGTTGATTCCGGCACCGAGCGCAAGCCTAGAGACTTTTAATACAGACGTGGGTGGTTCCCGGCAGCGATATAGTCGAGCACCTAGTTAAGCGTCCACCCTACTGCGCTCCACCATCGCCACGGGCCGTCGAAATTGTTATTATGCGGCGGTGGGTTGGCGCCGTCGTAGGCGATGATGCGGCCCGCGCGCTGCTGTTCGAAGAAGATCGTCCACCCGTGGTGGTTGTCGGGATGCTATTGGGGGTCGTCCCTCTCCTCTGGCGTGTGGCCGGACTAGAAGCGGACGAAGATGGCCATGGATAGGGTCGCGTCGACCGGAACTGGAGGTACTAGCCGACCACCAACGCTGAGAACCCATCCTTCGGCAACCGTGTGTCCGGAGGGACTAGGTACTGGGCATCCCAGAGCGCTTGCGCCTCATGGACACGTAGGCACCGCCGGCCATAGCCGTTGATGGGATCCATCTTATTGAAAATGCTCCATCGGCGGCGAGGATCCGGCTATGGTTTTGGCGGTAAAGATTGCGGGTGGGTTGTGTGAAGAATAACGGGTGTGGGCATGTTGTAGATGTAGATCTGCAATGGCGATGGCCGCCACGCTTACATATAGCGAGAAAAGCGCGGAAGCCCGGACGCGAAGCGGTGAAAAAGACGAAAGGGCATGGCGGGAGAACGCGTTGGCGAGCAATTTCACCGCCGCGTGGCTGGTGATCAAACAACGCTCTGGAGATGAGCCGTCTATCTCAGTGCCAGGGTTGGCCCGCGTCGTTTTCATCTCCATCCGGCGCCCCGCTAGCGCTCCCCCCTCGTGGTTGGGTTCAGTTTATGGGGGGCGAGCTGAACGCGATTTTAAGCCCTGAAACCTCCGATAGGCCTTTAGGGGGGGGGAGGGGTAGGCCGCCCCCCAAGTGGAGATGCTCTCAATCCTGGCCTTAGGCTTTGACTCAAAAGTTTATGCATGGCACTTCGAGATGGCCAACAGAACCTAAATAAAGTTGACCGTTGACGGTTAGGACGCTTAGGAGGTAATCTAATTTCGTGCTAATTTTTCACTTAAGCGCCTATATTAGCATCTAGGGTGGTTGTACATGTACCCATGTGGCCTATTTTCTATTTAATTTATTTGCAACACTGAGAAAGGTAAATAAAAAATGTGTTACATGCAAGTTCTCACACGCCTACCACGCGACACCCGCGGCGCAGCGAAGTACGCTTACCTATCTGGTTCATGGTACTCCTACTTCTTCTCATAAGTACTATTACCCCAAAATTGTCAAAAGTAAATTTAAAAGTGAATAGATATCCAAATTTCTGAAGTTTCATGGGAAGAATGAGTTGTTGTCGTCGGACAATGTGTCACGATAGGTACGTCTCGGTGGATATTAGTAGGAGTACCATGAACCAGATAGGTAAGCTTACTTCGCTGCGCCGCGGGTGTCGCGTGGTAGGCGTGTGAGAACTTGCATGTAACACATTTTTTATTTACCTTTCTCAGTGTTGCAAATAAATTAAATAGAAAATAGGCCACATGGGTACAATATTGGGACCATCTATCTCATTAGCCTTTATGGTTACAAACCTTGGAAGAATTACAACACTTCTATATTCACTATGATGTAACAAAAAATCCTTCTAAAAAATTTATCATACATAATTGTAGCACATGTGAATAAAGAAAAACATGGCTATGAAAAATACTGCACACCTCGTATCTTTTTTATAAGTGATACAACGGACAAGAAAGAATAACCATACACTACACTATTGCTTAATGTGACCATCATTTACATGACAATAGGAGATCAATCTGTTATGAAACTCAATTGCAAAGGTGACTAAAAGTGTACTCCCTCCGTTTCACAAAGCTAAAACATCTTATATTTTAAAATGGATGGAGTATATCAGTTTACAAAAATACAAAAACAATTGTGACGCACGCGGGCCACGAGGGAGGCAATACATCCAGTAGAGCCATTTTGCCTCTTCAAGGCCTAGTCTGGGCCCCTCCGACCTATAAATCGCGTCCTGACTATTTTGGATGGGAAATGGTAAGGAATTCCTAATCAGGGCCAAAATCCTTGTAAACTTGGCATTAGAAAAAAATGTCGTTGTCAATAATCTGACGAAGTTAATGCATTACAATCTACAAGAACCACTCTGAAAGATTATTTTTAACTAAATAAAATGCATGTCTTTTTTTTGAGAAAAAGAAAATCAAGAATCCAAATTCACAACAACAACAATCGGTGCCCTTGCATGTAAGGCCCCAACATCACACGTAACCTCGCCAACATGACAGAATGGGCTAGAGCCGACAACATGAGCTAGACGAGCATGCAGTGTTGATAATATAAGATGTTTTAGTTTTATGAAATGAGTGTATCTATATATTTTTTTAGTGCGTAGTTTCGAAGGGATAAAACATTTTATATTATAAAACGTAGGGAGTACTATAATACAGTAAAAAACTTCTGATTGAATTCTATGTCCCCACAAAAGAAAACGAAACACTGTGCCACTGCTTCAGATTACGAAAGCTATAGGATAAGTTCCTGCAAGTTCCATCGACCTATCCTAGGAATTGGAACAGTAACAGCATTACTGCAGTGACTGCATGGCTGGCAACGAACACCCACCTGCCAGCCTTCAATGGGAACCCAGGCCCGGGCCGGTTTTCGGTTGGGGCCGGGCCGAGTCGTATATCGGAGATCACACAGCGTGATTTGCCAGTTTTCGTCTTTGTATCGAGAACTGCCAGCTCCTGAAAGAAAACAAAAGGTCAAGCTGCGTCAGTGACTGACTGACCACCAGAAGGGGTTGACAGTACTGTTGATTTAAACCTACTAGCTAAATGCCCGTGCGTTGCTACGGTATAACAATAGAGAACATAGAAAATGATTTAAAATATGTTTTCTATTAAGGCATGAGTGTTTGATGATATCATGGTCTCAGCACAAACATGAAATATCTTCTTTTGTTAAGAAAAACATCAGTAATATTCTTTTTATGCCCACACATACGGTTCCGTTGGTATACATGTAAATAAGGTTTAGCCTTTATGTATATTCCTTTGAACAATATTCCAACACTTGAACAGAACACCATTCAGCCTAGATAGGGAGACTGGAATTTAGAACATGGATTACTTATAATTAAGTGATATTGAAAGAGGTCAAGATGGAGTCAATTTCATTAAAAAATCAGAATAGCGGTGAATATGCTAAGTCTTGTTGCTTCACAAATATTCAGAACTAAGTGGTACTTTCATTTTCCTTTCTTTCAAAACGCATGCCTTTCACAACTTAATTTTTATATATTATAGGCAGCACCACAACACATATATGGCACTACAGCACAAAGAGTCTCACTCTATCATCTACTTGTACTAAAAATGAACAGGATATGTTTATAGCTTCAGGAAAAGCAAGAGTTAATGAACCATCTCCCACCTCAGTGCCCGAGCCATAACTTACTGTGCTCAGCTGCCGCTGGCCGGAAGTGATGCCGTTGTGACAATGGTGCTGCTCAGTCACCTCGTAGCAGTGTCCAGTCGGTTTCAACTGTCAAGATGCTCTTCATGCGTTCCTTGGCAAGTGAATGTCTTTCTACTTCTCCACTTGATTAGTGTTTAGAATTTCTGATGTATGTGCAACTTAGATTATTGATGCAACTTGGCAGTTCTCTCTGAATGCTGCCCAGACATTTAAATTTGGACTGCTAGGAACTTTTTCAGCATGGGTTAACCATGTTGGTGCAGGGCCTAGGCTGAACCAGCTGATGCAACATATTTAGCATGAAGTCATCTGATTTTCCTTTCCTGTACACCCTGGACCTGCTACAAGAACACTATGATCATAACTTCGAACTTACATAGGTGTGGCAGCTCATTCATGGAAGGTTTCACAGAGCATGGACTGAGATGGTGCTGGCGGCAAAAGTGAAGCGTCATCGACTGTCACTGATGTGCAGGACCAAATGATCACACTTCCATTGTCTCCAGGTTACAAATCTTCTTTATTTCATAAAGATCAAATTTACTTTCTATATAAAAATGGCTAAATAACTGCTAATTTCGGAGACAGAAGAAAAATTCAGAGAAGGCTACTCACAATTGACTCAAACCGAGGGCGGATTACATGGTGGCAGTTGGTTACCATCAGCCTACCTCTCCTCCGCTCCTCGCCTGCAGTCTCCTCGCCAGCGCGTGTCCACAGTCTCGAGAACCATCCTCCTCTCTCCTCTCAACCTCGGAGATGATGGCGAGGAGAGAATTGAGTGATGGAGCTCGTCTGGGAGAGGAGGGGCAGGAAGAGCAGAGATCCAGCCAGGGAGGAGCGACGGTGGCGCTGGAGTCGGGGAGAAGGGGATCGATGGGAGTGAGATGGCTTCGCGGGGATGGGGAGGTTTCAGATTGACTTTGTAGTGGCAGCGTGGGTAAATAGATTAGAACAGCCAGGGGCAAAATAGTCATTGAACCGGCAGACGGAAAATTTTGACGCTGACGAACGACGCGAGTTTTCTATACTATTAAAAAAACTGCCCCTGGCTGTTCTAATCTATTTACCCACGCTGCCACTGCAAAGTCAATCTGAAACCTCCCCATCCCCACGAAGCCATCTCACTCCCATTGATCCTCTTCTCCCTGACTCCAGCACCGCCGTCGCTTCTTCCCGCAACCGGAGTTTCTCTCGGCCTAACGTCCTCCCTCTGCTCGTCCTGCCCCCGCCAGACCTCCTCTCCCCGACGAGCTTCATCCCTGTCATCAATTCCTCTCCCCGCCATCATCTCCTTCTCGCACGAGGAGGATGTCCATGAGGCGAGGGCTCGTGCTGGCCGGAGCACGCGTTGGCAGCGGCAATCCGGGGTTGAGAGGAGAGGGAGGCGGACGTGTTGGGGATGGTCCTCGTCAGGGACACACGCTAGGCAAGGAGACCGCAGGCGTTGAGGAGCGGAGGAGGGAGTAGGCTAGATCGGCGGGTAACCAAACTGGCCCGGTCGGCTTCTTTCACCGGGAGAAGGGAGGGAGGGCAAGGCTTGTGGCGGGTGAGGATGGACTACGCTGGGGGAACTGAGACCTTCAGGTGGGAGCCGGATGTACAGTGGTAGCGGTGTGGCGCGCCGAGTTGTTGATGGCCCACGCTCCGAATGATGATCCGCCTCGACTGTACTGAGTAGTCAAGGCATGTTGATCCCATGCTAGAGCATTGCATTGATGGGTTCGTAGCATGGAAAACAAAAAATTTGTACCACAAGAACAAACAAAACCCAGATCTAATCTAGACAAAAGCCAAGATCTAATCTATTAGACATGAGCAACGAGATAGATCGGTACTAACCCTCGTAGAACCGAAAGCGTTACGAGATTAGATCTCGTGGATGATGTAGTCGATCACTTGCCGATCTCAAGATCGTGTGGACGATCCTTCCGGCGCCGTGTTCCGGCAGCGCTTCGCAGACGGTCACACGGCGGAGTCGGCAGACCTTCCTCTCCCGCTCTAGCGAGCGGAGGTAGTAGATCTTCTCCACGGAATCCCAGCAGACGACGGCGTGGTGGTGGTGGTGGAGATGAGAATTCTGCAGGCTTCGCCTATGCCTGCGTAAGAAAGGTAGAGGAGAGGCGGCTGAGATTGGTTGTTATGAGAGGAGGGGCAGAGGCGCCCCTCCCTTCTATTTAAAGGAGGAGGCGGCCTGGGGAGGGAGTCCTAGTAGGACTCCCTCCTTGGCCGGGTGGGAAGGGGGGAGGAATCCTCCTCCCCCACGAATCCGTGTCTTGCCCCACTTGGTCTCCTAGATCTCTTTCTTGGTTTTCATGTAAACCCCGAGAAATCCTCTAGAACCTTCCAGAACATTCCGAAACCTTCTAGAATCTCCATACAAACATTCCGGAACATTTCCCAACTTAGAAAATGATCCCCAATATATGAATCTTATTATCCGGACCATTCCGGATCTCCTCGTGATGTCCCGGATCCATTCCGAGACTCCGAACAACATTCGGTCTCCAACGCAAATTCCATATCTACTTAAAACAACTTTGAACCTTAAGTGTGTCACCCTACGGTTCGTGAATATGCAGACATGATGAAGACACCTCTCCGATCAATAACCATCAGCGGGATCTGGAGATCCATAATGGCTCCCACATACTCAACGATTACTTCGTGATCGATAGAACCATTTAACATACGAAACCAATTCCCTTTGTCACGCGATATTCTACTTATCCGAGGTTTGATCGTCGGTATCTTCATACCTAGTTCTTCCTCGTTACTGATAAGTACTCTTTACTCATTCCATGTTATGGCATCCCTTGTGACCTAGTCACATGCTTGCAAGCTATCTAGATGACATTCCACCGAGAGGGCCCAGAGTATGTCTATCCGTCATATGGATGGACAAATCCCAATCTTGGTCTATGCGCTTCAACACATACTTTCAGAATACCCAATGACACCTTTATAACCGCCCAGTTACGAAGCGGTGTTTGATGTCATCAAAGTACCCATCCGGTGATGGTGATTAACATAACCTCATGGTCGAAGGATTAGGTTACTATGTATTTCAAAGCTTACAGCAATACGAACTTAATGACTTGATCTTATGCTACGCTTACTATGGGTGTGTGTCCATCACATCATTCTCCTAATGATATAACCTTGTTATTAATCACATCCAATGTCTATGATAAGGAAACCATGATCATCAATCAATCAACAAGCTAGTTCAACAAGAGGCTTACTAGGGACTCTTTTATATTTACAAAACACACAAGTATTAGTGTTTCCTAATAATACAATTATAGCATGGGATGTAAACATTCATCATAAACACAAAGATATAATAATAACCCCTTTTATTATTGCCTCTTGGGCATATCTCCAACATGCATTCCTTGCGCCAGATATGTCAAGATCACCGAACTGCCCTCGGTTTGAGTCAATTGTGAGTAGCCTTCTCTGAATTTTTCTTATGTCTCCAAAATTAGCAGCTATTTAGCCATTTTTATATAGAAAGTAAATTTGATCTTTATGAAATAAAGAAGATTTGTAACCTGGAGACAATGGCGGTCGATGACACTTCACTTTTGCCGCCAGCACCATCTCAGTCCATGCTCTGTGAAACCTTCCATGACTGAGCTGCCACACCTGTGTAAGTTCGAAGTTATGACCATAGTGTTCTTGTAGCAGGTCCAGGGTGTACAGGAAAGGAAAATCAGATGACTTCATGATAAATATGTTGCATCAGCTGGTTCCGCCTAGGCCCTGCACCAACATGGTTAACCCATGCTGAAAAAGTTCCTAGCAGTCCAAATTTAAATGTCTAGAGAGCATTCAGAGGGAACTGCTGTAACATCCCAAAACTTCAATCCAAGCTTATCAAGATCAAATCAACCAAAAATAGGGTTAACAAAAACTTTTCCAAATTTAAAATGAAAGCATTCATATATGTGTGCATTTAAAATAGGAGTTGTTTGAATTGCCATGATTGATTGATCCAATGCTTGTAAAATATTTCTTAGGTGATTTAAACATCATCTACATCTTTCCCAAACTTTTCCTAAAGAAAATGAAATCAAAAAGAATTAAAAAGGAGGAATGGTCATTTTGGCAAATTTAACTCTCATGCCTACTTTGGCTATTCCTAGTACTCAAAACTTAACAGAAATAACTCTTGATCTTTGCACCCCTTGCTAGTACACATAATGAGGTACCAAGGCCCACCTTTGGATATGCTAAAAACATTCTGTTAACTATTTTAAATGACAGTTTAAAATTGAATCTAATGCATATGCATAGATCACCCCTAATTCAAAAACCACCTATTTGAGCTCCACTTTCAAAACCCCTGCAACCAGAGACTACCTAGCACTAGTGGAGATCACTCAAAAATTTTGAAACCAAAATTCAAAACTTATTCTCTTTTGGCCATTTCATCAAACACCTTGCTGGCAAGATAATATTGGCCTAACTAATACTGTTTTGGGTGGATTTTTGTCTAGCCATTGCAATGTGCTTTGATCATCTTGTCCCCCTCAAGCCTGACCAGACCAACCCCAGTCTCTTACCTACCCCCTAGCCGCACTGCACTGCCATGCCGTGCCCTCTCTCGCCGGCCGACCGTGCACTCGCAGCAGCAGCCCTCTCCAACCCCTCTCGCCATGTCTAGTACACTGCCAGTGGTCCACCTCCACCGCCCAACTAGCTCCAGGCCAGAGACAGAGGGCAGAGCGGCCAGGAACCGCCACGCCCGAAGCTTGTCGAGCATGCTGACGACGTCCCAGGCTGCCTCTGTCCCTTCGAACAGACCGCCTTGGCAGCAGCCGCCCGCCTCTCAGAGCGCCACCTCGCCCAGACCGCGTGCCACCGCCCCTACGGCCGCATTCAAGTTCTAGAGCACCGCCAGGGAACCGCCCATCGATCGCCACCCCAAACCATGCCTCTACCCCGCCGTAGCCATGTCGCCACCGTCGACTGCCCATCCCGCTCGGTCTCACCGTCGGGCCTATAAAAGGATCCCTCCCTAGCCTCTTCTCTCCACACCATTTCACTCCCCTCACCTCTTTGAACCTCACCCACCTATCACCGGAGCAAAGGGAGCAGCAACTCACCGGAATTGGAGCCGGAGTAGCCGCAGCAGGAGGAGAAGGGCGCCGTTGATTGCGACCACCCCAAGCTCCGCCGCAACCGCGCCTCGCCTTGCTGTCGTCTTCCATGTTGTTTGCCCGCCTCACCGACCCCGCTGGAGCCCTGGTATGCCCCCAGTAGACCCCCACCGAGCCGCTAGGGTTCGAGCTTGCCGGCGACCTGTTCGTCGTCGACGACGACCCTCAGCCGTAGATTCCTTTTCTAATCGCGACGCCTACAGCTGTATCGTTTGCGTTTAAGTGCCACCGACAAGTGGGACCCCTGTCACCGTGCTCAGCCACGAGCGCCACCGGGCCGCCATTTTTTTCCCGCTAGCCCACCCATTTAAATCTGGATTTTTCTTTTTAGTTAAATCTAGTTTCTGTCCCCTAGTTTGAAAATCAATTCAGAGAGTTTTAGAAATCCAAATCGCATGAAACTAATTTTTTCTGAAAGGTATTAAAATGATCTATCAAAGCCCGTTGGATTTAATTCAATTAGAGTTATAGATCTCTCCTAATAAAAATAAGAAGATAGAAGCTTTTGCAACTTGCAACATTTTTATAAAATCAACCAAGTTAGCTTTTGAGTTGATTCCAACTCTAAAAAATCACATTTCATCATATCTATCTAAATATGTAATAATATTAAGGTTTACATGCAGTGACTTTGGACTAGTACCAAAATAATGCTATATAGGCATTTCTAGTCACTTTAAATCATTAAATAATGAACTTAAACCAAAGTAATATTGATCCAACCCTTAAATATCATTCCCACATGTTAAAATATGTGGTGAGGACATGTGTCCACATGATCCCATATTTTAGTAGTGAATATTAAATTTTAGTTAATATTTCAATGAGTAGAAATTACTTTTCTAAAATAAAAAGGATGAAACTATTGAATTAAAACTTGTGATGTTTGTGATAATAATAGATCATCAAATGTGTATTTTAGAATGCTACTTAGCCTAGTTAAGTATTGTTTGGTGATTGTGCACTCCCTATGCATTTATAGACGCTAGTACCGACCAAGCTTTCGAGGAGGAGGAGTTCTACCAAGAAGAAGAAGAAGAAAACTTCAATCACTGCACCAACCAAGGCAAGCTAGCACTATCCAAGATTAACCCTTGCAAGTTAGTACTTAGCAACTAGAATCACACCCTTTTGACTATTAGTACCCCAAGTCTTACTTACAAGTTTTACTCCCCTTAGTACACAAAGTTCTTTACTTGTTTTTGAAGGTAGCATAAAAAGTATAAAACTTGACCTACTTAGAAACCTTTAGATGTCATTCTATGGCATGAGATTGAACCCATCTTTTCCACCTTAGTGAACACTCTTAACTTAGTAGTTTAGAGTAGATCAAAAACTTGAGTCACTTTAGATGGGAACACTTGGTGAAAATGAATTATGAAAACCTTGGAATGATGAGTTATTCTATTGAGATGTTTTGACATGTGTTGAGAAACACAACTGGTTTATGATGATGAAAATGATGAGGCATGAGCCTTAACCCTTTTATAAAACTGATGGTTGGATTCGGATGCGATACCATTCCAAAGTTACCGTACAACCACACTACCTGAATTGGGTAAGGCTTAGCTGGAAATTTATATGCATTAGTATTAGTTCCCTCACGGGAGAGGTTTGAGCTGAGGCTACCTATCAATGATGTCCACCTATGCAGTGCCCAAGATGACTGATGGTCATGGTTGGGAGGCCATGCTCATAGGAGAGGTGCTTATACTAGGGTGTGTAAAGGGAAGGTTATGTTTGATTATCTACACACTAAGTATGATGATTCAGGGTTACCCCTGACAGATGTATCGAATCTTGTGGTGAAAGTGTACCACCTCTGGAGAGTGTCAAACTATTCGAATAGCCGCGTCCGCGGTTATGGACAGTTGGAATGGCCATACTGTTTCGTTGTCACATGTTTTCTAAATAACTTGAAATGAATGATGAACTTTGACTTGACCACAACAGGGTTGTGTTGATGATAATAGCTTCCCAACTTAAGTGATTCTAGAACTTTACTTTATCTTTCTTTGCTTCTGAACTCAGCTTAGGTTTCAAACTTGACTTGATAGTTAAACTTAGATTTAGCACTTTGACTTAGAACTATAGTACCTGTTAATAGTAGTTTGCGAGTACTTAAAGAGTACTCATGGCTTTTGTCCCTGGCTATTATCATGGCCAGACTATGAAGGAGATTATCAAGATGATGGTCAGCAGGACGGCTATGATAACTAGGACTATCTTCCTTCGTCAGCATTGCCTGTGCCCCTGAAGATGGACCCCACTGCTACGCTTATCTTTTATTTCCGCTGCTTGTTGTATTAAAGACTGGATCATGAGATCCTTATTTGTGTAAAACCTTATGTATGGTTGTAATGGATGATGTACGGTGATATCCAATCCGTTATGTCTCGCAAAAATGGTAATCCTGGGATTGCGAGGTATGGCATAACGAGCATCTAGGATTAAAAATCTGGGTGTTGACAAGTTGGTATCAGAGCCATCCTGACCATAGGAGACCCTAGTTAGAATGGACGTTCAAACAAAAACTTAGTTTCAAAACCAAAGTGAGTATTTCTGAAAAAATATTTCCCCTCTTACCCTTGTGAACTCATTCTTTCTCAAAAATTCATGTTCCTCAAAATTCTTACATTACTACTTAAAATTTGACACACTTGATCACTTCACTAACTTCCTCATCCTTAATCCTTGTAGATGGAGATTCAATTCAGCAAGTTTTACCAGTTGGGAAACGGAGGTCAGCTGATCTTCGAGAGGGGTCTGGATTCACTGTCGAAGTTACTGGGACGCCCACATCCGGAGTTTCTTGGAGCTCAACTTCTAGGACCCCCAGGAGGAGACCTACAGTGGCTAGTCACCGCAGATCTTAGAGGAAGCATCGAAGCACCAACTTTCGGGAGAATTCAGTTCTCCATGAGAGAGAACAACTGGCTAGATGGATTAGCTAGGGCAATGCATGAAGCTCTCGCACGTCTATGTGCCCTCAGCATCAACAAGATCGAAGGAACCCGTTTTGCCCACTATGCAAGACGTGACTTCATGGGAATGCTGATGGAGATGCCAAGTCACCCAAAGTTGAGGCGTCAAGTGGATAACCTTGACTTCTTGCTTCATGAAAGACAGTTGGAACTGGACAATGCCAGGGAGTTAGCCAACCAGAACCATGCCATCGCCGACCACAAGGCCCAGACTTTCGCACTACTCGTCCAAGATCGCCAGTCTCTTCGTTGCCAGCATGCAAAGAAGGATCGCACCATCGCCCGTCTTCGCAAGAAGGTGGCTGACCTCGAGAAGACCGTCAAGGAGCAGGAAGCTCAACTTGCCGCTAAGGAAGAAGAAGATGAGGGTGAAGACATCCAGGGAGATATGGATTCTTACCTCAGCAACGATGATGACTTTCTAGAGGAGGATGCTGTGGACTTCTACACTGATGATGAAGACTCCGACTTCATCAACGATGAGTAGATGCACTAGAGCACTATCGTAGCATGAGATGTATCATCTCATTATATCGTAGCTTACAGAATGGTTCATCAAACCATCTGTTTTCCCTTTGATTGTTGTGGTGTGTGTTGTATCGGGTGCTTGCTTGCATGAATGAAAATGAAGTTATTTGAAAAAAACCTGAGTCTAACTCAATGTTTTATCTTTGAAAACCCAAAACCGTGAAGCTTAGAATTTCCCTCTTACCCCTATATCTATCTCAATCTTCAGATGACTCGTGGAAACCAAGGAGGGAGCAGCTCGTCGCAGGACCCAATGTTGCAGATCTTGCAGAATCTCATCGCGGGCCGTGAAGCAAGGAGGGCCGAGCGTCAAGCCAATTTAGCAACATTGCAGAAGATCGCCCAAATGGCTCTCAACAACCAAGGACATGGAAATCAGGATCACCAAGGATCCAAACTCAAAAACTTTCAGAACACTAATCCCCCAATCTTTAACCAATCTGAAAACCCATTAGATGTTGATGACTGGTTACAGACCATGGAAAACAACTTAAAGGTTGCCAGAGTTGATGAGAATGAGAAAGTTCTCTTCGCCACCCACTATCTGGCGGGAGATGCAAGAGCTTGGTGGAATAGCATCCGCAATATGAACCATGGTCAAGTGATGACCTAGGAAGCATTCAAGGTCAAGTTCAGCTGCACCCACGTGTCGCAAGGTCTTGTCAATAGGATGAGAGATGAATTCCGCGAATTGAAGCAAGGAAGAATGGCTGTGGTGGAGTACCGTGACAGATTCTTGTCACTTGCCAGATAAGCACCGGATGAGATCAACACGGAGGCCAAGAAGAAGGAGATATTCTTAAACGGACTGCATGATGAGATGCAGACTGTCCTCGTCAACATCCGTTTCGATGATCTCGAAGAGCTAGTCGACTCTGCCATTCAGATGGAAGGGAAGATTAACCAGGCAAACGACAACCGCAAGCGTCGTATGATGCAGCAGTCTGGATCCAGTAGTCACCAGAAGTACCGTCCCAACCCCTCACCAGGATATGCACCAAGGAACAACCGACCCCCAAATTCTCGCCCAAGCTACCCCAACCGTAGCGGAGGCAATGTGAAGTCCGGAGGAAACAACCACAACTCCGGTAACACCAACAATTTCAACCGTGCCCCTCCCAAGAGCAACAACAACAACACTGCGCCCAGAACTGGCAGCAATGTTGTGCCTGTCGCTGTCAAGGACAAGTCCCAGATCACTTGTTTCGAGTGTGGAGTGAAGGGTCACTACTCCAATGAGTGTCCCAAGAAGACTGCCGCCAATGCCCCTGTGAATGCCCCAGCTCAGCAGCAGCGTCGTGTTCAACCAGGAAGAAGATTTGCCCCAGGGAACCCTCACAACCGCAACGGTCGTCTCTTCCACATGAACTAGTGCTGGGTATGTTTTCTGTCAACTCAGTTTTAGCAAGAGTATTGTTTGATTCTGGAGCATCGCATTCATTTGTCACCGAAGAATTTGTATGCACTAGTAAGATTCACCCAACCAACCTGAAGCATGTCATGATAGTTCAAATCCCCGGTTCAACTACAAAAGCTAGAAAAATTTGCAAAGTTGTACCTATCAGAATACATGGGATAGATTTTTATGCCAACCTAATTGTACTTGGAACCAAAGGATTGGAAGTAGTACTAGGTATGGACTGGATGTCAAGGCATAAAGGATTGATAGACTGTGCTAAGAAAGCCATCACCATGACCAGTAGTTCTGGAGTAACAGTAGAGCATATCTCTGAAACCTTACCCCATCAATTCAAGTGCAACAAGAGTGTAGCCCTGCCCACCATTGACCAAGTCAGAGTAGTCTGTGAATACCCCGACGTATTCCCAGATGAATTGCCAGGTATGCCCCTGGATAGGGATATTGAGTTCATTATCGAACTAATCCCTGGAACCGGACCTATATCCCAGAGACCCTATACCATGAACCCCTCAGAGTTAGTGGAACTGAAGAAGCAGTTGGATGCCATGTTAGCAACAGGCTTGATTCAGCCAAGCGCATCGCCATGGAGATCACCAGTGTTATTCGTCGACAAGAAATATGGAGGCAACCGTCTATGTACAGATTACAGAAAATTGAATGATGTCACCATCAAGAACAAGTACCCTTTGCCAAAGATAGAGGATCTATTTGATCAGTTGACTGGAGCCCAGGTATTCTCAAAGATTGATCTTAGGACTGGTTATCACCAACTTAAGATTCGTGCAACGGATATTCCAAAGACCGCCTTTACTACTCGCTATGGTTTATACGAGTATACGGTTATATCTTTTGGATTAACCAATGCCCCCGCTTATTTCATGAATCTCATGAATAAGATCTTTATGAATTTCCTAGATAAGTTTGTAGTTGTGTTTATCGACGACATCCTTATCTACTCCAAGTCAGAAGAAGAGCATGAGCAACATCTGAGAATCATTCTAGAAACCACGAGAGCATCAGTTATATGCCAAGTTCAACAAGTGTGAGTTTTGGCTGAAAGAAGTAGGATTCCTAGGACATATTGTGTCTGCCGGAGGAGTCTCTGTTGATCCCACCAAGATCAAAGATGTCGGAGAATGGGAAGCCCCAACCAATCAAACCCAAGTTCGTTCATTTCTCGGATTAGCAGGATACTACCGCAAGTTCGTAGAAGGATTCTCGAGCATAGCCCGACCAATGACCCAATTGTTGAAGAAGGACAAGAAGTTTGAATGGACAGACAAGTGTGAAGCCAGTTTCCAAGAGTTGAAGAAGAGATTGATATCCGCCCCAATTTTGATCATGCTAGACATCAAGAAGCCGTTTGATGTGTATTGTGATGCATCCAAGATTGGCCTAGGATGTGTATTGATGCAAGAAGGCAAAGTCATCGCTTATCTGTCTCGACAATTGAAGCAACATGAGCAGAACTATCCGACCCATGATCTTGAGCTAGCAGCCGTGGTTCTAGCATTGAAGACATGGCGTCATTATTTGATGGGTAATCGCTGTGAGATTTACTCAGATCATAAGAGCCTGAAATATATCTTCACTCAGAAGGAGCTGAATATGAGGCAAACAAGATGGATAGAGTTAATCAAGGATTATGACCTTGACATTCACTATCACCCCGGCAAAGCCAATGTGGTAGCGGATGCTCTTAGCAGATTGCCGTGTAGGCTTAACACCATGATCAAAGAGAAGCAACCAAGTTTGTATGAGGAATTGGAGAAGTTCAGGACTAAGTTAGTTAGCAAAGGATTCCTAGCTAGCATTGAACTTCAACCCACTTTGATTAGCCAAATCAAGGAAGCCCAGAAGGGGAATGACAATATCGACGGAATCAAACATCGTATTGGTACTGGAAAGGTACCTGGATTCACCGAAGATGAAGAAGGAGTACTATGGTATAAAGGACGTATCTGTGTGCCAGCAGATTCGGAGCTGAAGGAAATTATCATGAAGGAAGATCATGATACTCTTTATTCTATCCACCCCGGAGGAACAAAGATGTATCAGGATTTGAAAGAGCAATTTTGGTGGCACAAGATGAAAAGAGATATTAGAAGCTACATCGCCAAATGTGACATCTATCAAAGAGTCAAAGCAGAGCATCAGAGACCTGCAGGATTGTTGCAACCATTGCAGATTCCGGAATGGAAATGGGATTTCGTCGGAATGGACTTTATCACCGGTTTACCTACTTCTAGTAGGGGAAATGACTCAATCTGGGTCACAGTTGATAGACTGTCCAAGGTAGCCCACTTCATACCTGTCAAAACAACCTACCAAAGTGCAAAGCTAGCAGAGCTGTATATTGCTAGGATTGTTAGTCTGCATGGAACCCCCAAGACCATCGTCTCAGATCGAGGAACCCAGTTTACTTCAAGATTTTGGCAGAAAGTCCAAGAAGGATTAGGAACCAAGTTGAACTTCAGTACCGCATATCACCCGCAAACAGATGGACAGACTGAGAGAGTCAACTAGATCCTAGAGGATATGCTTAGAGCTTGTGTGTTGGAATACAGATCAAAATGGGAAGACTGCCTACCTTTCGCAGAATTCTCATATAACAATAGTTATCAAGCTAGTTTGCAGATGGCACCATTTGAATTCCTATACGGAAGAAAGTGTCGTACCCCTTTGAATTGGTCGCAAGTAGGAGAGAGTCAGATCTTTGGACCCGACATTCTCTGAGAAGCAGAAGAGAAAGTTCACAAAGTCCGTGAGCACCTCAAGACCGCTCAATCCAGACAGAAGAGCTATGCTGACAAGAGAAGGAGAGACATAACTTTCAATGTTGGAGATTTCGTATATCTCAAGGTTTCACCATTAAAGGGAACTCAACGCTTTAGTCTGAAGGGAAAGTTAGCTCCCAGATACATCGGACCTTTCAAAATTCTGAACCGCCGAGGAGAAGTATCGTATCAACTAGAACTGCCTGAAGAGATGTCAGCCATCCACAATGTGTTCCATATCTTGTTACTTTGCAAATGTCTGGAAGTGCCTGAGAAGATGGAAGTTTTCAAGAACATCGATTACAGAGCTGTGGAAATCAACAATGACCTGACATATCGGGAAGTGCCCATCCATATCTTAGAAGAAGCCTACAGAACCACCAGGACCAGGAGTATCAAGTTTCTCAAGATTCAGTGGAGCAACCATACCGAGGAGGAAGCTACTTGGGAGCGCGAAGATTACATTAGGACAGAGTTCCCAGATCTCTTTAGTTCCTAGTTTTCTTTGTAAATCTCGGGACAAGATTTTGTTTAAGGGGGGAGGTTTGTAACATCCCAAAACTTCAATCCAAGCTTATCAAGATCAAATCAACCAAAAATGGGGTTAACAAAAACTTTTCCAAATTTAAAATGAAAGCATTCATATATGTGTGCATTTAAAATAGGAGTTGTTTGAATTGCCATGATTGATTGATCCAATGCTTGTAAAATGTTTCTTAGGTGATTTAAACATCATCTACATCTTTCCCAAACTTTTCCTAAAGAAAATGAAATCAAAAAGAATTAAAAAGGAGGAATGGTCATTTTGGCAAATTTAACTCTCATGCCTACTTTGGCTATTCCTAGTACTCAAAACTTAACAGAAACAATTCTTGATCTTTGCACCCCTTGCTAGTACACATAATGAGGTATCAAGGCCCACCTTTGGATTTGCTAAAAACATTCTGTTAACTATTTTAAATGACAGTTTAAAATTGAATCTAATGCATATGCATAGATCACCCCTATTTCAAAAACCACCTATTTGAGCTCCACTTTCAAAACCCTTGCAACTAGAGACTACCTAGAACTAGTGGAGATCACTCAAAAAATTTGAAACCAAAATTCAAAACTTGTTCTCTTTCGGCCATTTCATCAAATACCTTGCTGGCAAGATAATAGTGGCCTAACTAATACTGTTTTGGGTAGATTTTTGTCTAGCCATTGCAATGTGCTTTGATCATCTTGTCCCCCTCAAGCCTGACCAGACCAACCCCAGTCTCTTCCCTACCCCCTAGCCGCACTGCACTGCCATGCCGAGCCCTCTCTCGCCGGCCGACCGTGCACTCGCAGCAGCAGCCCTCTCCAACCCCTCTCGCCATGTCTAGTACACCGCCAGTGGTCCACCTCCACCGCCCAACCAGCCCCAGGCCAGAGACAGAGGGCAGAGCGGCCAGGAACCACCACGCCCGGAGCTTGTCGAGCATGCCGACGCCGTCCCTAGAGCGCGCTCTGTCCCTGCTCGCACAGACCGCCCCCTGGCAGCAGCCCGCGCCCGCCGCTCTGCCTCGACCTGGAGAACACCCAAGACACCCCCGCTGGCCGCCCAACGCCTCACAGCCACCGGTCGCCATGGACACCGCCACCTCTGCCTCTCAGAGCGCCACCTCGCCCAGACCGCGTGCCACCGCCCCTATGACCCCCACCGAGCCGCTAGGGTTCGAGCTCGCTGGCGACCTATTCGTCGTCGACGACGACCCTCAGCCGTAGATTCCTTTTCTAATCGCACGGCCCACAGCGCGCGTACCGTTTCACGTTTTAAGTGTCGCTGACAAGTGGGACCTCCCTGTCAGCTAAGCCCCGCGCCGCGGAGCACCACTGGGCCGGCCCATTTCTTTTCCCGTGCTAGCCCACCCATTCAAATCTGGATTTTTCTTTTTAGTTAAATCTAGTTTCTGTCCCCTAGTTTGAAAATCAATTCAGAGAGTTTTAGAAATCCAAATCGCATGAAACTAATTTTGTCTGAAAGGTATTAAAATGATCTATCCAAGCCCGTTGGATTTAATTCAATTAGAGTTATAGATA
Source organism: Avena insularis (assembly GCA_023614405.1). Classification (NCBI taxonomy): domain Eukaryota; kingdom Viridiplantae; phylum Streptophyta; class Magnoliopsida; order Poales; family Poaceae; genus Avena; species Avena insularis. The sequence continues at coordinate 308,559,708 of CM042684.1, forward strand.
TCTCCTAATAAAAATAAGAAGATAGAAGCTTTTGCAACTTGCAACATGTTTATAAAATCAACCAAGTTAGCTTTTGAGTTGATTCCAACTCTCAAAAATCACATTTCATCATATCTATCTAAATATGTAATAATATTAAGGTTTACATGCAGTGACTTTGGACTAGTACCAAAATAATGCTATATAGGCATTTCTAGTCACTTTAAATCATTAAATAATGAACTTAAACCAAAGTAATATTGATCCAACCCTTAAATCTCATTCCCACATGTTAAAATATGTGGTGAGGACATGTGTCCATATGATCCCATATGTTGGTGGTGAATATTAAATTTTAGTTAATATTTCAATGAGTAGAAATTACTTTTCTAAAATAAAAAGGATGAAACTATTGAATTAAAACTTGTGATGTTTGTGATGATAATAGATCATCAAATGTGTGTTTTAGAATGCTACTTAGCCTAGTTAAGTATTGTTTGGTGATTGTGCACTCCCTATGCATTTATAGACGCTAGTACCGACCAAGCTTTCGAGGAGGAGGAGTTCTACCAAGAAGAAGAAGAAGAAGAAGAAGAAGAAGAAAACTTCAATCACTGCACCAACCAAGGAAAGCTAGCACTATCCAAGATTAACCCTTGCAAGTTAGTACTTGCAAGTGTAGTACTTAGCAACAAGAATCAAACTAGATGGTTTAGGAAAGATGTCTTAAGCATGCTTTGATCACACCGTTTTGACTATTAGTACCCCAAGTCTTACTTACAAGTTTTACTCCCCTTAGTACACAAAGTTCTTTACTTGTTTTTGAAGGTAGCATAAAAAGTATAAAACTTGACCTACATAGAAACCTTTAGATGTCATTCTATGGCATGAGATTGAACCCATCTTTTCCACCTTAGTGAACACTCTTAACTTAGTAGTTTAGAGTAGATCAAAAACTTGAGTCACTTTAGATGGGAACACTTGGTGAAAATGAATTATGAAAACCTTGGAATGATGAGTCATTCTATTGAGATGTTTTTACATGTGTTGAGAAACACAACTGGTTTATGATGATGAAAATGATGAGGCATGAGCCTTAACCCTTTTATAAAACTGATGGTTGGATTCGGATGCGATACCATTCCAAAGTTACCGTACAACCACACTACCTGAATTTGGTAAGGCTTAGCTGGAAATTTATATGCATTAGTATTAGTTCCCTCATGGGAGAGGTTTGAGCTGAGGCTACCTCTCAATGATGTCCACCTATGCAGTGCCCAAGATGATTGATGGTCATGGTTGGGAGGCCATGCTCATAGGAGAGGTGCTTATACTAGGGTGTGTAAAGGGAAGGTTATGTTTGATTATCTACACACTAAGTATGATGATTCAGGGTTACCCTTGACAGATGTATCGAATCTTGTGGTGAAAGTGTACCACCTCTACAGAGTGTCAAACTATTCAAATAGCCGCGTCCGCGGTTATGTACAGTTGGAATGGCAATACTGTTTCGTTGTCAAATATTGTCTAAATAACTTGAAATGAATGATGAACTTTGACTTGACCACAACAGGGTTGTGTTGATGATAATAGCTTCCCAACTTAAGTGATTCTAGAACTTTACTTTATCTTTCTTTGCTTCTAAACTCAGCTTAGGTTTCAAACTTAACTTGATAGTTAAACTTAGATTTAGCACTTAGACTTAAAACTATAGTACCTGTTAATAGTAGTTTGCGAGTACTCATGGCTTTTGTCCCTGGCTATTATCATGGCCAGACTATGAAGGAGATTATCAAGATGATGGTCAGCAGGACGGCTATGATAACTAGGACTATATGCCTTCGTCAGCATTGCCTGTTCCCCTGAAGATGGACCCCACTGCTACGCTTATCTTTTATTTCCGCTGCTTGTTGTATTAAAGACTGGATCATGAGATCCTTATTTGTGTAAAACCTTATGTATGGTTGTAATGGATGATGTACAGTGATATCCAATCCGTTATGTCTCGCAAAAATGGTAATCCTGGGATTGCAAGGTATGGCATAACGGGCATCTGGGATGAAAAATCCGGGTGTTGACAGCTGCCAAGTTGCATCTATAATCTAAGTTGCACATACATCAGAAATTCTAAACACTAATCAAGTGGAGAAGTAGAGAGACATTCACTTGCAAAGGAACGCATGAAGAGAATCTTGACAGTTGAAACCGATCGGACATCGCCATTTAGGTGACTGAGCAAAAGACCATTGTCACAACGGCATCGCTTAGGCCAGCGGCAATGAGCACTGTAAGTTATGGCTCGGGCACTGAGGTGGGAGATGGTTCATTAACTCTTGCTTTTCCTGAAGCTATAAACATATCCTGTTCATTTTTAGTACAAGTAGATGATAGAGTGAGATTCTTTGTGCTGCAGTGCCATATATGTGTTGTAGTGCTGCCTATAATATATAAAAATTAAGTTGTGAAAGGCATGCGTTTTAAAAGAAAGGAAAATAAAAGTACCACTTAGTTCTGAATATTTGTGAAGCAACAAGACTTAGCATATTCACCGCTATTCTGATTTTTTAATGTAATTGACTCCATCTTGACCTCTTTCAATATCACTTAATTACAAGTAATCCATGTTCTAAATTACAGTCTCCCTGTCCAGGCTGAATGGTATTCTGTTCAAATGTTGGAATATTGTTCAAAGGAACATACATAAAGGCTAAACCTTATTTACATGTATACCAACCGAACCGTATGTGTGGACATGAAAAGAATATTACTGATGTTTTTCTTAACAAAAGAAGATATTTCATGTTTGTGCTGAGACCATGATATCGTCAAGCACTCGTGGCTTAATAGAAAACATATTTTGAATCAGTTTCTGTGTTTTCTATTGTTATACCGTAACAACGCATGGGCATTCAGCTAGTTTTAATAGTATAGACTAGTTAGCAGTAATTCTGAGTGGAAATCAAATCAAGTAGATCACCGAGGCGAGTTACTCTTCTGCACTGTACTGTACTTGCACGTCCCCATCCCCCCCCACCCCCCCACACACACCAGCATTGCACATGCATGCCTGTTTGGTTTCACCATATTTGGTTGATTGCAAACGCAAGGCTTGTCCAAGATGCCGGTTGGATGACGAGAGGCCGAGCCGCGAGATCAATCGGAGATGCGGATTTACTGCGACGTGCGTACGGATCGTGCCACCGGGCGGCGTAAATGCGTCGCGTTTGTACACACTACGTACTACGTAGTACTACGCTGGTACTGTGTGCTTGTATCAACCGGCCAGAGTAACAGTAAGGACCATACTGTTGCCTAGGTAGGATGTGATCCCGGTGACAAGTGGTACTCGAGTTTTGTCACGAGTTTTATCTTGTCCATAAGCTTAATTTTGTCCCGGAAATGGGCCACGATCAACCGTTGCTTTTTTTTAATAACAACTGATGGTATTTTAGTAATAGCGAAACCGATTACAAACGACTCCAGAAAAAAAGGAAAATACAACATGGACCCAGAAGATCACACACCGTACTTCCAAATCGCGATCAAGCCCATCGTCCTCATCGTCACCACCCAAGTACCGGGATCGGAACCAGAAGCAGCACATCTTCCGCCAGCATCGAATCACCGCCGCCACCTTTGCCACATTGGACTTTGAACACCGCAGGAGTGCCCATCCCGAGGGGTGAGAGGCTGAGAGCTAAGAGACTTTTCCAGACCATCGGGCAATCAGGAGATGGTGAAGAACAGGTAGTACCTCCAAACCAAGATCCCCGAGCAGAAGGTCCCAACCATCGACGCCACGTCGAGTCGCCTCCTCCCCTCGCCACCATGGCCGGCCAGAAGAAGCTTCAAGACGCGACAGTCGTATCTCAAAAAAAGACCATACTAAACCCTAACAAGGAAGGCTTTTGTACCATCCCCTTCCACTCCCTCGCCACCACGGCCGACCGAGGGGAAGAAAACAACAACAACAACCCTCTGACTCCCGAAGCTCCACGGCAGAGTCGAAAAACGACCGCGCCCGGAGAGACCACCCTCCCCAGATCCGTAGATCTGAGAGGATACCAGGCCAGCAGCTCATCGGCGCCGCCACAAGTGGCCTTGCCGAGATGGGGACCGAGATCTAGCACCCTTATTCTAACACGGCGTCGCCTCCACCATCCCGACAATGTCTCCCAACACCATAGCAGAGCTCAGGTCGTCTCTCCCGTCGTTGGGGGCAACCGCCGTCCACACTCCATCGCAAGGTCTCCGTGCAGCAGGAGCTGCACCGGCGTGCCCCTCACCAAACATGCCGCCCATCATGGCCACCCGGCCCGTGCCATCGCCTCCATGAGCGGGGGAAGGACCCCCTCCCTCCCCCTGCCGCCAGCGCCTAGGCTTTGCCTGGCGATGCCATCAGAGTCGGCGGGGAGGAGGAGGGAGAGGGGTTGGGGCTGGCTGGTAGAGGCAATTGGAGATCATCCCCGTCGCCCGTGCGGGGGGCGACGCGGGACGAGGTCGGCGGCGGCTAGGTCTGAAACTACGATCAACCGTTGCTGATAGTAGAAGAAATATGATTTGGAATGTGCGGTACGAGTAGAAATGTGGAACTGCCAATCGAAAAGACATAAAAACATAATTAGACTTTCAATCACTAGAAAACATGTTTTTTTAAGTATATACTTGTTTGAGCCATGTATTGATTTTTGATCCCTCACAAGAAACTATTTCATTTTTTGGTCCACGTGTATTAAAAAATAAGTCGCCAAGAAACATAATTGTGAATTTACAAGCTGCTTAGGATATTCTTAAGTCCACCTTTGGGACCATCTTTGAACATGTCATGGTGATGTCACGGAATATGACTGGGGTAGACTAAAGTTAGGGCCGCATGGATGTGGAGGAATCCGGAGAGGGATGATGTAGTGAAGACCGCACACGAAAGAACTCATAGAGACACGACATACCCAGGTTCGAGACTCTCCTAGTGAGATAAAACCTCTACTCCTACATCTAGATCTCATATAACTTGGCCATGCATGGTGCCTACAATGGTGCTCCTTGAGCTGTATTCCTATGCCTCTAATGGCTATCTTTGGGAGAGCAGAGGAGGAAGAAGATAAGCTCCTATCGACCAGAGAGGAGAGGAGATCCTCGGGGCCTCTTCTGGATCGATCCCCCTAGTGCTCCTTATAAAGGGGAGCCTAGGGGACAAGGCTTGGCTTACACGCTTTGGCCTGGTCGGTCCTGTCAGTTGTCCTGTAGTGCTTGTCCTTAGCATCTTGAGTCATCAGTCTTATCCCTTCAGCATATTCCATAGCATCTTTCTGAGATTCCCAACATATTCCATATCATCTCCTAAGATGCCCAGCATATTCCATAGCATCTCCTCAAATACCCTGCATATTCCATGTTGCATGTGCCAGTCTGAGCCAGGGGCGTCCCAGGACAGGCACATGACTTGGAGGAGTGTCGATGTAGAGGTTGGTGGAGTGTCCAGGGGTGAATAAGAGGTCACCTGGGTGAAATAACTCGGCCCAGGTGCCTCGGGCAAAGAGTAAACTTGGCTTGGTGAAGTGAAACTCGACCTAGGCAAGAGGTAACTCGGCCTGGGGGGAGAAGGGGCCCAGCCGGGGTCTCCCTGATCCGGCCTAGGCGGGTTGAATGTGGCCCGGCCGGGTGATGACTGCAAGTGCACATATCATTTATAGCTAGTTTTGAAATAAAGATATCGATCCCACGGGGAGTAGGAGTCTGAAGTCTAATAACTTTTGAAATAAATATTACTATTGAAATACTAGATAAAGTTCTAAGTGACAAGATAAAATGCGAGTATTGTGTAAAAAATGTGTTTTGGGGTTTTGGGTATAAGAGCTATAATAAAGTAAAGTAAACAAGTGAGTACAGAAAGTAAGTATCGCGTATGTAAGAGAGATTGGAACTACAGTAGGAAAAAGGTGTTCTTAGGGAGTAGCGGATACACCACTAATATTGTAAAGATCTAAGATAAAGATTATCATCATGAACATTCTCAACTATGTATGTGTGGGAGGACCTCCGTATTTGGACGAATAGGCAGCAACCGCTGCTCACATCATCCTCATAACCACAGCAGTCAGCAATCGACATCAATCGAATTACTGCACTATTAAGGGGCGTAATCCCATAGGACGTATCCCATGGCATGGATAGTGTTCCGAGATTTTCCTCGGTTTCCCAAGTTGATACGTAAGGGGTGCCAACAGCTTTATAGTCACTGTAAGTGCTAACACGCCTCCGTTTACCAACAAGTAGTTTCCTCCATCAAGTCCCCACAAGAGGCAAATATTGAGATGTCGACTTCTCTCAACATCAAGATGTAGAAAATCTAACACATGGTCACAGCGATGAATATCATAATAGACTTTATCTTATTTCAATCTCATACTAGGGTTTCTCCATCTCCCCAAGAACTAATGATATACTCAGACATGGAGGCAATCAACATTATAGCAATGGTAATGGAAACAATCATAGATGAATAGTACTTGTATAAATCCACAACCAGTATAGGAATTACAACAAGATCTAGACAAGATGTAGATGGGATGGATGGAGATGGTGGTGATGCAGCGGTGGATGATGAAGATCGATGCCTTAGGCTCCCAGATCTATGCAGGACAAAGATGGATCCCCGGTGGATGAGTTCCCCCTCCAGATGCCTTCTGGAGGTGAGGTTTCTATGATTTCTAGGTGTTCTGTATGTTGTCCCCTCGAACCAATTGCACGGGGTGAAACTATTTGACGAGGCGGAGGCGGCGCCAACTATACGGCCGGAGCTATACGGCCGGAAAAATTGCTCCGCCCGTATAGTTGGTCGTTGAGCTCTCTGCCTCCCTTGTTCGCTTCTGATTTTCTTCTAGTATTATTAATATTTCCCAAATAAGCGATTTACGTTGTTTTTGACTCCTTTTCTCCATAGTACAACTGCTCCAAGAATTATATCCATTGGATCCATCATCTGTCCTGATCCTGGTGAAAACAGACATAAAATGTGTGCACGAACGCCATAAAATACCAAGATCGTACATCTACTATGCAAAATAATAATGTAAAACATGATGTAAATGTGCACTCATCACCGGGTCAGATAGCAGCTCAGCCGAGGTTTGGCTTGATTCAGCCCAGGCGGGGTGGCTTCTCCCTCGACCCAGGCGAGGTACTACGAGAAGACCTAGCCGAGGCAGTAGTGGCCTAGCCGGGGTCCTGGTGATTCGGCTTGTGAAAGAACATTTCATGGTTCCCTGTGTTTTGAGTGTTAGATAACAATACCGTGGAGTTTTCTCATGTGCGCTGAGTGTTGCAGGAAAGAGCTTTTGAGGTTTGGGGGCTGGATTATCTGCCCCCATCAAGGGCCAGATAATCCGGCCTGGCCATCCTGGCCAAGGGAACTTTAGCGCATGCCTCTGCCTGGGGGCGGATTATCCCCTGGATAATCCGTCGGTGGGGCGGATTTTTCCCCAGCCAGAAAATCCGGCCTTCCTCTATGGCCGAATAATCCGGGCCCTAGGGAAACTGGCCAAGGGAGCGTCTGCACACCCCTCTGTCTGGGGGCAGATTATCACTCGGACAATCCGTTGCTAGGGCATATTTTCTCCTAGCCGGATAATCCAGCCTTCCTCTAGGGTCGGATAATCCGGCCCCCAGGAGGAGTTGCCAAGGACCGCCCGGTGCATGCTTCTGTTCGAGGGCGGAATTTTCCCCGGATAATCCGAGTCTGGGGCGGAGTATTCCCCAGGCCGGATAATCCGGCCCTCACTTGGGCTGGATAATCCAGCCCCAAATGACTCCAACGGCTTCGTCTGAACAGGGGGTATAAAAGCCTCATCCACCCCTCCTGTCAGAGTTCCTGATTCATTCGAAAAAGTTCAGACCTGTTGCAAAAGCTCTCTCCCGAGATCTTCCACTTCAACCACCCGAATTCTTCGATCTTTGGGGGAATTGAAGGAGGAGACATCATTCATCGCCATCACGAATCAAACGCTTCAGCTCCTCTCCATTCACTTGGAGAATCCCCGATCTAGTATTCCTGTTGATATCTAGATCTTGTGTTTCGTTACTGATAACAATTGTTCTTATGGCATCTTGTTGTCATTACGGGAGCCTCCAATTAGATTGTTGAGTTTTTCCTTGCTAGTTGTGTAAAGGCGCCGGTTCCCGCCTCGAGACTTTGGTGGCGAGATCCATTGGAGAACAGGGTGAGGCCTATTTTGGCGTGGTGGTCTTAGTACCGCCCACCCCTCCAACACAGATGTACTTCCCCTAACAAGGAAGGAACTGCGGTAAAACAAATTTTGTGTCCCCGCGTTCTCCACTACAGTTTCCTCATTCCTCACTCTTACTCGCCTTTACTCGCTAGTAGTTAGGTTTGCATATAGGGAAATTCTATATAATCACATATCTAGAGAATTTACCTTTTGTGTCAAGCCTAAAATTGAAAAAGTATTAAAATTTGAAGTAGCACCTATTCACCCCCCCTCTAGGTGCCCATATGATCCATTTCAATTGGTATCAGAGCTTCGGCTCTTTATTCGGGCTTAACTGCCTAAGAGAAGTATGGTACTAAGGAGAATGGGAGTGAGGTTGTGGATAAGGTCACAATGGATGCCCTCAAGACGTTGGAAACAACCTTGTTGAAATCCTTTGAGACCAAGATGGAAGAGATGTAGCAAATGATTGCTTGTCTCACCGTATCTACAGCCCCACGTCCATCCTCCTCTAAGGCCACCACTCCTCTATCTAAGGATAAGGCTCATGCCAAATCTAAGGAAGATGATACGGTTGGTGAGAAAAACAATGGTTCCATTTCCAAGAAGAGAAGTGGTAAGGAGGATTATAGTGAGGTCTCTCACTTATATTCTCCCGACCCACCTCTCCCTCATCCTCATATAAACAATAGGGGTGATCCACCCAAGCTTACCGCATCCTCATTTAATCAATGGCAATTCTTAATGAAATCTCATGTTTGCAGTTCTTCAATTGAGATTTGGAGGATCATTGAAGATGGTCTTCATTTTGGAGATCCCACTAATCTGACTAGAAGAGAAGTTGTGGATAGTCAACTAAATGCAACGACTCTTCACATGATTCAGCTCAGAGTGGGTCCCAAGGACATGCCACATATTGAGCACTTTAACACCGCCAAAGAAGCTTGGGATGCTCTCACCGACCTGTTCATCGAAAATGAAAGCATGAGAAGAAATAGGTATGATGCTCTTAGCAATGAAGCTGAAGGATTTTACATGTTGGATGGTGAGAACCATGAAGACATGTATAGAAAGCTCAAGGGCATTGCAACAACATTTAGAAAGCATGGAGCCACTCACATTGACGATGCTTGGATAAAAAGGAAATATGTGAGTGCTCTCATGCCATTTGAGCCAACGGACTTGAAGAGTTTGCAAGGTAGACACAACTACCATCAAATGACTTCCAATGAAATCATGCAAGAAATGGGGTCATTCAAGGTTGCAGCTAAGAATGCCGGAATGCCTGTTGACTCGTGTATTAACGAGCTCGTTGGGGAACCCCAAGAGGAAGGTATGATGAGCACAGCAGTAAGTTTTCCCTCAGTTATGAAACCAAGGTTATCAATCCAGTAGGATCAAGGAAACAACCCAAAGGTGTAGCTAGCTGAACTTTGGCAGGTGGTGCACTGCCAGCAACGTGGAGACCTGCACAACACAACCACAGAACTCTATCCCCAACTTGCGATGAGGTTGTCAATCTCACCGGTTTTGCTGAAAACAAAGGTTAAACGTATCGAGTGGAAGAAAGTAATAGTTTGAAGAAAGTAAACACAAAGCAGTAAACAGTTGATTGTAGATTGATAGTAAAAGAAAGGACCGGGGTCCATAGTTCACTAGAGGTAGCTCTCCTTAAGATAGATGACATGCTGGGTGAACAAATTACAGCGGGGCAATTGACAAACATCGAGAAAGCATACAAGCATATACTACTCATCTTAACTCCTTTGAGATTCGATTGGGCATTACAACATTATACATAGACCGTAATCCAACTGCATCTATGACTAATAATCCACCTTCAGGTTATCATCCGAACCCCCTCCAGTATTAAGTTGCAAGCAACGGATAATTGCATTACGAATTGCGTGTAAAGTAAACAATACGATTGTTCTATGAACAAAGGATTGTTGTTTTCTCCCTAGTAGCAACAGCACATCTAGTACCTTAGAGATTTCTGTCACTTCCCCAGATTACCAGAGGCATGAACCCACTATCGAGCATAAATACTAACTCTTGGAGTTGCTAGCATCTACTTGGCCAATATAGCTACTAATAACGGAAAGCATGCAAGATCACAAATAACAAAGACATGATAGAATCAATAATCAATCTGAAATAGCATCTCAATATCCATCAGATCCCCACAAACACAACATGCAAAATTATAAATAGATGATCTTGATCATGAACGGAGCTCACAAGATCTAAACATGGTAGCACAAAGGAGGAGAACCAGCCATCTAGCTACTACATGGTATGAACTACTCACGCATCACACCGGAGGCTAGCATGATGATGAAGAAGGCCTCCAGGGTGAATTCCCCTCTCCGCCAGGGTGCCGGGAAGAGCTTCAGATCCATCCCGATCTAGGGATGGAGATGACAGCGGCTACAGACTCTTTCGTGGATTTTTGATCGGGTACTTAGGGTTTTCATCCCGAGGGCATCTTATAGGCGGAAGGAGAGGCTGAGGGGGTGCCTGGGGCGGCCAGACCACCCCTTGGCGCGGGCCATGCCTAGCCGTGCGGCCAGGTGGTGTGGCCGAGCCCAAGCCCCTCTCTGTCTCCTATTCTGGCTCTAGGTGTCCCTCAGTGAAAAACTGACTTTGTCTTTTGTCCCATCCAATTCCGAGAATATTCATTTTCTGACCTTCCTGGAACCAAAAACAGCAGAAAACAGGCAGCTGGCACTGTGGCTCTTGTTAATAGGTTAGTCCAAGAAATCATATGGAAAGTACTCCAAAGTGTGGACAAAACATAAGAAAGTAGATAAAACCAAGCATGGAACATCAAAAATTATGGATATGTTTGCAACGTATTAACATCCCCAAGCTTAACTCCTGCTCATCCTCGAGTAGGTAAGTGATAAAAAGAAAGAATAATTTTTGAGGTGACATGCACCATCATAAACTTGATCAAAGTATTTGTAAAACATTCAAAGCTAGGATAATAGTACTTCAATCATAACATGAAAGACAAAGTTCTAGCAATAAGACAAAGAAACTATGTTGCAACATGAAAAGGCACAAACAAAAGATTAATGAATAACAATGCTTTGCAAGACATTTGTTTGTTTCACATAAAGAAAACATAGCATAGTAGTATTCAGCTTGTCCCTCATAGAGTAGCATAAATGCATAGGACACCTTCAAAGTTCAGAAGAGTGACTAGATACAAATAGTTTAAAACAAACAATATCAACGTATGCATCAATCAACAAGTCTTGGGACAATGCACATAGAACTAAGAATGGCCACTATGCTCTCAAAGTAGGTGCATAAAGGTAGAAGGTGGAGACTCAACAAAAAAGTAAAAGAAAGGCCTTCATAGAAGGAAGTACGGATTCAAGTCTCATAAAGAGCTTCCAAAAATTATGGTACTTAATAGCTTTTAGCTCTCATTGCTCCTATCATAAGCATCTTGAAGTGATTAAGGTTAAAGTGAACAAACTATGGTGTATATGCTTGACGAAGTATAAGTTGGAAATATCATGTCCCTTGGATACGAGGGACGCTCCTCATGCTACTCAAGTTTAGTCACCGGTAAGTTCTTGTCATCGTAAGTACATGTGTATCATAGAGAACCTCCAACGGGGTACCCCTTGCCCGATGATACGGAAGAATCCCCATATCAAAATGACAAGGCAAGCAGACAATGAGCATCTCAGCAATCTTCTTATTTACCATGGGAATATGGTGCTTTTTTCTCTCTTTCCTCTTTTCATAATCTCTTTTTTTTCTTTTTCTCAATATCTGGCTCTTTTTTTATAAGAAGAATGCTCCATAGACAACTCATTATGGTTACGTTGCAGGTTTCCACCATGACGGCATGGATCAGACCAGCGGCCCAGGCATTTCTCTAACACATATACATAACTCCATGGACTTACAAGCTCCCCTTTCATTTCACACTGATGACATCCATAGACAAAAGAGCATGATATCAACTAGGTACAAAGTACAAGGGCAATGTTGAAAGCGTTCCCCATGACAACATGGTTCTGTGAATCCCCAACAAATAAGTGAAAGCATATACAACATAGACAACACAATGGTTCAAGTTTATTAAGGGCAAGAAAACTAAAGTGTGCCATCAAGTTCGTGAGAGCTTTAATCACTAGTTTTCTCATAACAAGTTTAATTCAGAAGGTAGATAAAAACATGAATATACTTGGAATAGCATATGCTAGTAGGTAGGTATGGTGGAATCTTTTGAATAACTTGGTTTTATGAGTTGGATGCATGAGTAGAACTCATACTTGGTTGTGGAGGCTAGCAAAAGACTGGGAGCGACAAACTAAGAGATCAATAATGGCCATAATCATGCAGAGCGACAAAACATCATTGATCAAAGCATAAAGTGATACTACAAGTTGAAAACTAAAGGATCGTAAAGGCTATGGTGACTTGGGATAGTCATAACATGGTGTGAGCATGTGCCAAGTCAACCCAAATAAAGTATCAAAGGAGAATACCACAATACTATGCTTTAATATGCTAAAACAACGCACGATTCTTCAAAGGCACATTAAGCAATCTCAATTGTTTATAACAAGTCATGCTACAACAAAGAATACTAAGCATAAATCCAAAACAATATCGAGCATGGCATGACAAAGCATAGGCCATAGTCAAAAACAAGCTCTCTTTACCACTTAAGCATGAACTTTCCTACTCTTTTTCTAATCCAAACCAAACTATTTGAAAACCAATGTATGAAAGAGGGGGTCCAACCAATTTATTCAGAAAACTTAGCAAACCAAGCAAACTAAAAACCAAAACAAAAACAAAAAAAGAAGACGCTCCAAGAACAACACAACTGTGCATGAAACAATAAAAATGAAGCGTTTGAAAGAAACCTGGGATTTTTATTGATGAAGAGGGGGATGCCTTGGGCATCGCCAAGATTTGACGCTTGTACTTCTTGGATATTTCTGGGAGTGACACGCGTGGCATCCCCAAGCTTGATATTTAGTCCATCCTTCATCTCATTACTCATTCCTTCCATACACCTGAAATTTTTCCTTCATACAAAACTTCACACAATCTTTATTAGCAACATTAGTGCACTTGAGATAATAAGTATTTAGGTTCAGTTCTAAAAACCAATAAAACTTTCATTAAAACACTAGCTGCTGTAGCACTTCCCTCAAAAAGCTCAATTCCCCAAAAAAACTCAAAAAGGAACCAACAAGAAGCAAATGCAAAAAATGGCAGAAATCTGTTAAAATTCACGCCTGGTGCAGAAGCACAAAAATTCACGCCTCAAAAGGACATACAGAGATTTTACACGAATTTTTATGGTGAAGCACAAAAATCTGTTTCGGGACAGCAACTTTCCCAATCATTACTTCTCTCTCATTAGAGGATACTGCTGGCACAAAAAGCAAATAAAAAGGATAAGGAGCGGTTATTATAGAGGTAATAACTTCCAAGACTCATCTAAAACTTTTGGGTTATCTCCCAATAAGTACTTTTCTTTAACGCCTTTAAGTTAGGCATAAGATCACAAATAACAAAGACATGATAGAATCAATAATCAATCTGAAATAGCATCTCAATATCCATCAGATCCCCGCAAACACTACATGCAGAATTACAAATAGATGATCTTGATCATGAATGGATCTCACAAGATCTAAACATGATAGCACAAAGGAGGAGAACCAGCCATCTACCTACTACATGGACCCATAGTCCAGAGATGAACTACTCACGCATCACACCGGAGGCTTGCATGATGATGAAGAAGGCCTCCAGGGTGAATTCCCCTCTCTGGCAGGGTGCCGGGAAGAGCTTCAGATCCCTCCCGATCTAGGGATGGAGATGATGGCGGCTACAGACTCTTTCGTGGATTTTTGATTGGGTACTTAGGGTTTCTGTATCGGAGGCAATATATAGGCGAAAGGAGTGGTCGAGGGGGTGCCTAGGGCGGCCAGACCACCCCCTGGCGCGGGCCAGGCCTGGCCATGCGGCCAGGTGGTTTGGCTGGGCCCCAGCCCCTCTCCATCTCGTATTCTGGATCCAGGTGTCCCTCGGTGAAAAACTGACTTTGGCTTTTGTGCCGTCCAATTCCGAGAATATTCATTTTCTAACTTTCCTGGAACCAAAAACAGCAGAAAACAGGCAGCTGGCACTGTGGCTCTTGTTAATAGGTTAGTCCAAGAAATCATATGAAAAGTACTCCATAGTGTGGACAAAACATAAGAAAGTAGATAAAACCAAGCATGGAACATCAAAAATTATGGATATGTTTGCAACGTATCAATGCCCGTGCTCGGGCCATTGGAATGTAAAAATGATTCAATGTAGCTCTAAAGGTGAATGTTGTTGAACAAGATGAAGATGAAAGAGGATATGATGTTGTCTCCATGGGCTGTCCCGAGGAGGTCAAGCGTGCTCATGGTGAGTACATGGCCTTCTATGCAAGGAACTTTTGGAAGGACCCAGCCAAGGCCAAGTCTGAACTTGAGCGCAAGAATGGGTCAAGTGGGCGAAGAGAGAATGGCCCAAAACTAAGGATGTGCTACAATTGTGGAGATCGGTTGCACTTTGTGGCTGAATGTACCTATCAGAATAGAGAATACAATGGAGGCCAGCTCATCCTCAAAGAAAAATCCAAGGCACCTCGAAAGAAACCATTTGTCAAGAAAAATGGTCCTTACAATAAGCAACCTAAGATTGTCTTGGTGGCTCAAGAGGAATATTCTTTGTCAAGTGAAGATGAAGAGGATGAAGACAACTCTCGGGAGGTGGCTGCTATAGCCACCACATCGAGCCCTATATCTCTCTTCGACTCTCCAAACAAAAACGTCATCAACAACAATGTCACTTACCTTATGTCAAGTGGGTCCGAGGTATCATCTCCTATTCCTACTAATCAAGCTGGAGATCAAGGCCAAGCCAATGACTCCAACAAAGACTCAAATGATGAAGTTATTCCCCCAAGAGACAACAAGCTAACTGAACTTCATCGCAAAGCTCGTGCAGATAGGAACCTTGAATTAAGGGGCCACACTCTTGACAAAGTTGTAGGTGATCTTAGATGAAGGGTGTCCACAAGAAGGGATCTAGCAAGTTTTGGTGAGCACCAAGCTCATATATCCATGGTGGAACCCAAGAAAGTGTTTGAAGCTCTTGAAGATCCGGACTGGGTTGTCGCTATGCATGAAGAATTGAATAACTTTGAATGCAATAAGGTTTGGAAATTAGTAGAGAAGCCCAAGGATTGCCGCAATGTTATCGGCACAAAGTGGATCTTTAAAAATAAGCAAGATGAAAATGGCATTATTGTAAGAAACAAGGCAAGACTCGTGGCACAAGGCTATTCCCAAGTTGAGGGCATCGACTTTGGTGAGACTTATGCTCCAGTGGCTCGTCTTGAGTCCATCCATATCCTTTTTGCTTATGCTTCTCGTAATAATTTTAAATTACAGCAAATGGACGTTAAGAGTGCTTTTCTTAATGGTCCTCTACATGAGTTGGTATATGTAAAGCAACCCCAGGGATTTGAGGATCCTAACTTTCTGAACCATGTCTACAAACTCGATAAGGCACTCTATGGCCTTAAACAAGCCCCACGTGCGTGGTATGAGCACCTTAAAGAGCTTTTGTTAGACTGTGGCTTCAAAGTTGGGAAAATCGATCCCACTCTTTTTACTAAGAAGGTTAAGGGGGAGCTCTTCGTATGCCAACTATATGTAGACGACATTATCTTTGGCTCAACTAATAAAGCTTTTAATGATTAATTTTCAAAGCTTATGACTGATAGGATTGAGATGTCTATGATGGGGGAGTTACGATTCTTTCTTGGATTTGAGATCAAACAACTCAGAGAAGGAACCTTCATAAATCAAGCAAAATACATCCAAGACATGCTCAAGAGATTCAAGATGACGGATCTTAATGGAGTCACCACAGCGATGCAAACAAAATGTCACCTTGAACTCAATCCCCATGGTAAAGATGTGGACCAAAAGGTATACCAATCCATGATCGGCTCTCTTCTTTACCTTTTCACATCTAGACCCGATATTGTGTTGAGTGTAGGTGTGTGTGCAAGGTATCAAGCAGCTCCTAAAGAAAGCCACTTAGTGACGGTCAAGAGGATCTTCCGATATTTGGTTCATTCCCCTAATTTTGGTCTATGGTATCCCAAGGGCTCCAATTTCTCTCTATGTGGTTATACTAATTCAGATTGGGTTGGTGACAAGGATGATAGGAAATCAATTTCTAGAGCTTGTCAATTCTTGGGAAGGTCCTTGGTATGTTGGTCTTCTAAAAAGCAGAATTGCATATCTCTCTCCACCACCGAGGCTGAATATGTGGCTACTGCTAGTGCATGTACTCAATTATTATGGATGAGGCAAACTTTAAAAGAATATGGTGTCAATTGTGACAAAGTGCCTCTTTTATGTGATAATGAAAGTGCAATCAAAACTGTGTCCAATCCGGTGAAGCACACAAGGACAAAGCATATTGAGATTTGGAATCATTTTATTCGGGACCATGTAGCTCGATGTGATATTGGTCTATCTTTTGTGAGCACGAAGAACCAACTTGCTGATATTTTCACGAAGCCACTTGATGAAGCAAGGTTTTGTTACTTGAGGAATGAGCTAAATATCATTGATTCAAGGAGCTTGTCTTGATTACCCATGCACTCACTCTTATATCTCATCCTTATTTTGTCTAGGTGTGGGCATGGATATAGGGGGAGTGTGGTCCTAATTAATTGGGCTAAATCTCCCCCCCCCCATAATGCCAAAAGCAAGTCAAATCATTTCTCTTAATATCATTTTGTGATATATGAGCTTATTGATGAGTATTGGTCATGAACCCAAGATATATCTTCGTGGTGTCATACCATGCACTCCAACAAGGTGGCCTCGGCCACCGCCCTCTTCCATGAGAAGAGTTGGATTTGTGTGGATCTTTTTGGTTGTTTTTGCTCATCTCGTGTTCTTATGGAAATCACACTCAATTTTGGCTTTTAGTTGTTTTGATTCTTGCAATCTTGAGTGTGTAGTACCATCTTAGTTTGGTTGTCTAATCCCAAGCCTTTCTCCATCCCTAAGCCATCTCTTCTAGCACACAAGTCCATTAGTCACATTTGTGGGGATTTTGTTTGGGGACACGCCGGCCTAAACCTATGTATAACAGGAATTCAGATTTTAGGCCGGATAATTCGGCCCAAGTGTAGGCCGGATAATCCGGCCCTAGCGGCTGTAGTCTATTAAGGTCTAGGCATCGAGCAGCTCCTCTTCCCCGGCCCCCTCCCTCTCCCTAGCCGCCGCATGCCGCCCCCACCATCCCTGGAGCCTTCCCGGCCGCCGGATTCTCCAGGCCACCCCAGATCTTCTTCCCTACACCTTCGGGTACCTTCTCCTCTATGTTCTTCCTTCAATGAGTGAGGGTAACTCCCTCTCTCCCCATCTTTTGATTTGATGTGTGTGGTGGAACGTGGACTAGAAGGCTATTTCTTCGTGTAGAAATTGTAGTCTTGTAGTACCTAAGTCCGATCTACGTTTTTGCAATCGATCTAGGCGAATCTGAAAAATTCTACCAGGGCCGGATTATCCGCCCCTGTCCAGGCCGGATAATCCGGCCTGCCAGAGTCAAAACTGGTTCAGATTTCTGTGGATGTGTTGCATTATGTATGCTTGGACTATGGACTGGTTGCCTACTATTTCTACTTTCTCTCCCGGACTTGTGTGTATGCTTATCCCCATGCTATCCACCTTATTTGTTTCATAGGTGGTTCCAGTGTTCCCAAGACCTACAAGCGCCGTCCTCGCGGCCTCTATTTCTGGGATGATGGTGAGGGTGCAGTGGTCTCGTGGACGAGGTTGAGCTGAGGAGAAGGAACAAAGAGGCTGATTGCATGGCTGAACAGGCTAAGAGGGATAGGAGCAGGAAGGGTGTGTCCAAGAAAAAGGGCAAAGAACCAAAGATCAACTATAAGAAGATGGATGATGTCACTTACTCTTATATTCGCCATTGTGATCTGTTTGCGGAATCCATGCTAGATACTGAACTTGGTGCTTTTGGTGTGCTGACCAAAAGTCTATATATGAAGATGTTTATGCTCAGCTGAAGATTCGCCCTATGCATCCCATGATTATCGCCGAGGCCATGGAAAAGCCTCAACTTGTTGATGCTATGTTCGTGACTGAGAGGATGGGGTTGCACCATCTCATGGATCTTCAGTGCTCCTATGACTCCGAGGTAGTGAAGCAATTCTTCTCCACCTTGGTCATTTGTGGTGATGAGCACCGCACCATGAAGTGGATGACCCGTGACATGCTAATGCAAGCTGATTTTCGGACTTTTGCTGGGGTGCTTGGATATCCTTTCCACCATAGGGACGGTGCTAGTGGACATCGTATCATCACCCATCTCAAGCCCAATAAGGAAGTTGTCCTCTCTCCCTACACAATTGACAATGGTATTGTGGGTTCTTTTGCTGGTCTTTCTCCTTTGTATGCAAGCTTGGTGGGCATTTTCCATGATTCTATAACTCCCAGTGGGGGAAACAACGACAATATTCGTGGACATTTGGTTCAGCTGCTGGCTTTCTCCTATGAGGTGGCATCTTGTGAGGATGAGTCTACGGACTACAAGCTAGATGTGATGGATTTTATCTATCATGAGTTGACTCATGCAATGTTCAATAGGCTCTCCATTCCTTATGCCCCTTTTATTATGATGCTGATCAAGCACCTGCTTCCCACTAGAGAGTTCCATACTGATGTTGAGCATAAGGCGAAGAAGATATACATCAGAGCCGGCACCAAAGTTAGGAAGACATTGATACGTCGTAAACGTATCTATAATTTTTGATGTTCCATGCTTGTTTTATATCAACTATCTTATGTTTTGTCTACATTTTGAGATACTTTTATGCATTTTCTAGAACTAACCTATTGACAAGATGCCGTAGTGCCAGTTGCCTGTTTTCTACTGTTTTTGGATTTAGAAAAGCTAGAAAAGACATATTCCCGGAATTGGACGAAATGAAAGCCAAACCTCCTATTTTTCCTGGCACGAAGACAGAGTCCAAAGCAGATACGGAGGAGGGCCAGGGGTTGGCCACACCACCTAGTGGCACGGGCTAGGACAGGCCGCGCCAGGGGGGCTTGTGCGTCTGCGGTACCAAAGTTGGCAGGCCAGCGCATGGCGGTACCTAAGTTGCCTGAAATCACCGCGTTTCGAAAAGTTGGGCCGCCAACTACTAAGAGGGGCCATTTCGAGGCAAACTCATCTCACCCCTGCCAAATACAAACATTCCGTTAAACCGCCCCGTGAAGTAGACGATCGGGACCCACATGTCGGTTATCTATCCGTGACGCGGGCGCCAACACGGCAACCTCTTAGGCAAATCGAGCAGCTAAGTGGATTGGATGCGTTGACCAATTTCACAAATCCATTCCCAGCTTTCCCCTAGCACCAGCGGCATCGGAATCCACCCTCTAGGCAGGACAATCCCTTCGGACATTTGACTTATGGAGCCAAGTTGCTGCGGCCAGTTGCTGCGCCCAGTCGCTGATCCCGATCTCCAATGGCGCATGTCGTAGCCGCCGTTGCGAGGCTCTAGCCCGCCTCCGCCGCCGACGAGCCGAGCAGCTCGGAGGATGGCAGATCCTACTATCAGGAAAGAAGAAGTTCTGTCCTACAAGCGGGTGAGCTACCCTTCTCTTTGCTATTTGCACTAATTACAACTGCTAGCTGGCTACTGAACCTCAAATTGTTTGTTAGCCCAACGCTGACAAACATATTTTGTCCACAGTTTTCTGTCAAGTGGTATCTGTGCGGACCCCCCTTACCTGGTTACGGTAGTCCTCCAGTAACCGGGTGTACGTGCTTCCGCTTTATAAATTGTGGTTGTGCCATTTGCATGCGGCACAATCCACGTAGATTATGTTTAAACAAACCACTAGTGTCAGAATACACTAGTAGAAAAGGTGTCTTTGGTCCACGGTTACGTTCCCAATCCGGGACAGAGATCTAAATCGAGGCAGAAATTGATCTAAATCACAAATTCTTCCACAAATTAATTGAGACAGAGCAATTTTTTCCTCCATGGAATCCGGGACCAATAGTTCAGACCGCTAGGTCAACAAGTACAAATATTACAACTTAAAAAGGCATGGAGCTTAAGCTAAATAGAACTAGTTATCACACATCTCCTTGATCTTCCTAATCTTGGCCCGATGCGCATCTTCCTGCGAGAGCAAGGATCGAATTTTCTGCTCCTTCTTTTTAGCATCTTCCTTGCACAGCTTCAATTGTTTCTCTACATCTTTCCTCATGCACTTGTCAATACTCGTAGTTGTGAACTACAGGACTTTGGCCTGGTGAAGATCCTTCCTTACTTGAGTCAGTTCTTGCTCCGCTTTAGCCTTCAGGGCCAACGTCGCGTCCCTCTCCTTCTCGACTTTGCTAACCTTGTCTTCCACCCCCATGAGATCTCGCTTATGCTTGGTCGTGTCAACTGGTTTCCATAGCTTCATCTCAACACTGTCAAGAAGTGAGCTGAATGCGGATTCTTTCAACTCAACAGTCATTTCCCATAGTTTGTCCAGCGTTTTCTGCATCGATTTGGGCCACTCTGGATCTATCCATTTGACAACACCGCAACTTCCCCCTCGCATCATTGCACGATGTCCTTGACACCGTAGAAACCTCCTGCCTGCGTTTCGTCCTTCGAACGCTACAAATTTAGCAGGCACATATCCATGTTTACATAGCAGAGGACTATCTTCATCCACTAAACCGTGATAGTCGGCGTCATACATCGTCTGGTTGGCCTAACACATCATACGCGCATGAGTAAACGGAGTAGATCTGGCTCAAAAAATAGATAACTGGCCACGGATGATAGAGATAGAGATGAGACGACTCACATCGAAATCACCATCCTTGTCGTCACGACGCGTTTCCTCGTCATCTCCCCTTGAACCCATGGCGAGAGGGGAGGGGGGTGGTGGCTGCCGGAGAGGGGATTGGGATGGAGGCGTCGTCGGCTTGCGGCTACAGCAGGATGGGAGTGAAGTGGGGAATGTGGCTTCGAGGGGAAGGAAGAGAAGTACGGGGAGGAAGAGAAGTAATGGGGACGTGACACTAGGATATGGCCGGCTCAACTGGTGAGTCGTGACACTCGCAATAGGGGAGCCCCCGGTGTTGCCAGTTTGTCCAGAGCAAGCGTGGCCAATCATGCCGCAGAACAGACTACTCGCGGATCGATCTCACCAATACCATCCCAATCGTCCAAGCGCCCCGATCGAACGGTATGTAACAATCGACAAGGAGAACAACTGTGTTAGGGCGTGCCTTCTAGAAGACTAGGTCTAACGCTAAGGTTAGGGCTCTCCTAAGGTTAATTAGTATCCATATGCGGTTTATGAAAAGAACATGCATCCAATGACACAGGTGGATCTAGCTATGGTTAATGAGAAGAGAAGACATGCAATGACACCGGTGATATATGGTTTGTGGGAAGAACACACATGCAATGACTCTGGTGATATGTGGTTTGTGAGAAGAACACACATGCAATGACTCTAGTTGTGGTTAATGAAAAGAGCAGACATGCAATGACACCGGTGGATCCATGTGTGGTTCATGGGAAGAACACACATGCAATGACACTTGGTGTGGTTCATGATATGGTCTGTGAGAAGAACACACATGCAATGACACTGGTGGATCCATGTGTGGTCTATGAGAAGAACACACATACAATGACACTGGGTGTGGTTCATGATATGGTTTGTGAGAAGAACACGCATGCAATGACACTGGTGAAACCATGTGTGGTCTTTGGGAAGAACACACATGCAATGACACTGGTAATATAGGGTCTGTGAGAAGAACACACATCCAATGACTCTAGCTGTGGTTCATGAAAAGAGCATACATGCAATGACACTGGTGGATCCATGTGTGGTTCATGGGAAGAACACACATGCGATGACACTGGGTGGATCCATGTGTGGTTCATGAGAAGAGAAGACATGCAATGACACTGGTGGATCCATCTGTGGTTCATGGGAAGAACACACATGCAATGACACTAGGTGTGGTTCATGGTATGGTTTGTGAGAAGAACACACATGCAATGACACTAGTGGATCCATGTGTGGTCTGTGAGAAGAACACACATGCAATGACACTGGGTGTGGTTCATCGTATGGTTTGTGAGAAGAACACACATGCAATGACACTGGTGGATCCATGTGTGGTCTTTGGGAAAAACACAAATGCAATGACACTGGATCCATGTGTGGTTTGTGAGAAGAACACACATCCAATGACTCTAGCTGTGGTTCATGAAAAGAGCAGACATGCAACAACACTGGTGGATCCATGTGTGGTCTGTGGGAAGAACACACATGCAATGACACTGGTTGTGGTTCATGATATGGTTTGTGAGAAGAACATACATGCAATGACACTGGTGGATCCATGTGTGGTCTTTGGGAAGAACACACATGCAATGACACTGGATCCATGTGTGGTTTGTGAGAAGAACACACATCCAATGACTCTAGGTGTGGTTCATGAAAAGAGCAGACATGCAATGACACTAGTGGATCCATGTGTGGTCTGTGGGAAGAACACATATGCAATGACACTGGTTGTGGTTCATGATATGGTTTGTGAGAAGAACACACATGCAATGACACTGGTGCATCCATGTGTGGTCTTTGGGTAGAACACACATGCAATGACATTGGTGATGTGTGGTATGTGGGAAGAGCAGACATGCAATGACACTGGTGGATCCATGTGTGGTTCATGGGAAGAACACACATGCAATGACACTGGGTGTGGTTCATGATATGGTCTGTGAGAAGAACACACATGCAATGACACTGGTGGATCCATGTGTGGTCTATGAGAAGAACACACATGCAATGACTCCAGTGGATCCATGTGTGGTTCATGGGAAGAACACACATGCAATGACACTGGGTGAGGTTCATGATATGGTTTGTGATAAGAACACACATGCAATGATACTAGTGGATCCATGTGTGGTCTGTGAGAAGAACACACATGCAATGACACTGGGTGTGGTTCATGATATGGTTTGTGAGAAGAACACACATGCAATGACACTGGTGGATCCATGTGTGGTCTTTGGGAATAACACACATGCAATGACACTGGATCCATGTGTGGTTTGTGAGAAGAACACACATGCAATGACTCTAGGTGTGGTTCATGAAAAGAGCAGACATGTAATGACACTGGTGGATCCATGTGTGGTCTGTGGGAAGAACACATATGCAATGACACTGGTTGTGGTTCATGATATGGTTTGTGAGAAGAACACACATGCAATGACACTGGTGGATCCATGTGTGGTCTTTGGGAAGAACACACATGCAATGACACTGGTGATATGTGGTCCGTGAGAAGAACACTCATCCAATGACTCTAGCTGTGGTTCATGAAAAGAGCAGACATGCAATGACACTAGTGGATCCATGTGTGGTTCATGGGAAGAACACACATGCGATGACACTGGGTGGATCCATGTGTGGTTTGTGAGAAGAACACGCATGCAATGACACAGGTGGATCCATGTGTGGTTCATGGGAAGAAGACACATGCAATGACTCTGGTGATATGTGGTTTGTGAAAAGAACAGACATGCAATAACTCCAGCCGTGGTTAATGAGAAGAGCAGACATGCAATGACACTGGTGGATCCATGTGTGGTTCATGGGAAGAGCTGACATACAATGACACTGGTGGATCCATGTGTGGTTCATGGGAAGAACACACATGCAATAACACCGGTGGATCCATGTGTGGTCTGTGGGAAGAACACACATGCAATGACACTGGTGGATCCATGTTTGATTGATGGGAAGAACACACATGCAATGACACAGGTGATATGTGGTCTGTGAGAAGAACACACATGCAATGACACTGGTGGATCCATGTGTGGTATGTGAGAAGAGCAGACATGCAATGACACTGGTGGATCCATGTGTGGTTCATGGGAAGAACACACATGCAATGACACTGGGTGTGGTACATGATATGGTTTGTGAGAAGAACACACATGCAATGACACTGGTGGATCCATGTGTGGTCTGTGAGAAGAACACACATGTAATGACACTGGGTGTGGTTCATGATATGGTCTGTTAGAAGAACACACATGCAATGACACTGGTGGATCCATGTGTGGTATTTGGGAAGAACACACATGCAATGACACTGGATCCATGTGTGGTCTGTGAGAAGAACACACATCCAATGACTCTAGTTGTGGTTCATGAAAAGAGCATACATGCAATGACACCCGTGGATCCATGTGTGGTTCATGGGAAGAACATACATGCGATGACACTGGGTGAATCCATGCGTGGTTTGTGAGAAGAGCAGACATGCCATGACACCGGTGGATCCATGTGTGGTTCATGGGAAGAACACACATGCAATGACTCTGGTGATATGTGGTTTGTGAAAAGAACAGACATACAATGACTCTAGCTATGGTTAGTGAGAAGAACACACATGCAATGACACTAGGTGTGGTTCATGATATGGTTTGTGAGAAGAACACACATGCAATGACACTGGTGGATCCATGTGTGGTCTTTGGGAAGAACACACATGCAATGACACTGGTGATATGTGGTCTGTGAGAAGAACACACATCCAATGAGTCAAGCTGTGGTTCATGAAAAGAGCAGACATGCAATGACACTGGTGGATCCATGTGTGGTTCATGGGAAGAACACACATGCAATGACACTGGGTGTGGTTCATTATATGGTTTGTGAGAAGAACACACATGCAATGACACTAGTGGATCCATGTGTGGTGTTTGGGAAGAACACACATGCAATGACACTGGTGATGTGTGGTATGTGGGAAGAGTAGACGTGCAATGACACTGGTGGATCCATGTGTGGTTCTGTTGGGTCTGCAGCATAGAAAACAAAAAATTCCTACGATGAGAACTACACGCCAAGATCTATCTACTAGGTACAGAGCAACGGGTGGACATACATCGATCGAGAACTTACCCTCAAAGACAACGAGTTTTGTTAACGAGTAGGAACTCGTGGTTGATGTAGTCGTACACTTGCCGATCTCAAGATCGTGAGGAAGTCCGAGCGCCGCAACTCAGCAGCGCATCCGTACTCGCACACACGTTCAAGCCACCGGACAACCTCCACTTGCTCGCTCTAGCGATCCAACGGAAGCAGCAACTCCTTCCAGACGAAATGCCACCGGGAACATGTATCTCTCTAATCCGAGACCGTGGGGAAATAATTCTAGAGGGGGAGAGAGATCCTTCACAAGAAGGTGTGAGGAAGAAGGAGGAAGAGGGTGGCCTTTTATAGGAGGAGGGGGTGCCCCTCCTTCATGGCCGGCGCATGGGGGGTGACTCCTCACCTTCCCCATTCATGTGGTGGTAACCCCTCCACATTAAAATGCCTCTTCACATTCCTGTTTAAAGTCCCTACTTTAAATGCATTAAAATTCTCCAAGTTTAATGCTCTCTCATTTAATAAAACTCTTTTATTAAATTTATTCAGAATTTTGTTAATTACTTTAATTAACAAACATTCACATATAACCCTTGCAATATTTCAATATCACATGCAGAACCACTTTCTGCAATTTCACCCGAAACAATTTCCGGTTTCTATCGAAACAATTCCTGCCCTTTGCAATTCTTTTGTCTGAAACATATGTGCTCCAAAATGGTGTCCGGTAACTCTTAAGTGTGTCACCCTACGGTTAGCGAATAATGCAGACATGATTGAGACTCCTCTCAGATCAATAATCAGAAGCGGGACCTGGAGATCCATACTGACTCCTACATATTCAATGATGACTTCTGTGATCGTGAGAACCTTTAACACTTGTAACTAAATCCCTTTGTCTCGCGATATATTACATGTTCGAGATTCGATCATCGGTATCTCCATACCTAGTTTGATCTCGTTGCCAACATGCACTCTTTTCTCGTTCCCGTGATATAACATTCTAGTGATCACATCACTTGCTTCCAAGCTATCTTAATGTGATATCACCGAGAGGGCCCAGAGTATATCTATCCGTCATCGGGATTGACAAATTCCACTCTTCATCCATGAGCCTCAACATAACACCTTCGTAGCACTAAACCCATCTTTATAGTCACCCTGTTACGGTGTGACGTTTGATGTTATCAAGATACTCTTCCGGTGTTAGCAATTAACATGATCTCATGGTCTAAGGATAAAGATTACTTCGTATGATGTTATAGCAATATAAACATAATGACTTGATCGTAATTCTATACTTCGGATGAATGTTAATCACATCATTCCACCAATGTTGTGCCCTCGTTATTAACAACATCCAATGTCCATGATCAGGAAACCTTGATCATCTTGTTAATCAACGAGCTAGTCTATAAGAGAGGCATAACTAGGAAGACTTTTTGTTTATTAAACACACATGTATTAATGTTTCCAATTAATACAATTATAGCATGCAAAATAAACATTTATCATAAACATGGAATAACATAATAAGCACTTTATTATTGCCTCTCGGGCATATTCCCTTCAGTCTCCCACTTGCACTAGAGTCAATAATCTAGTTTGAAAAACTTTGCGTATTGAACACCTATGGCTTTCTGGTGTTGCATATACGCTATTGATAGTGGTTAACATAATCTCCGGATCTGGCAGTTTCAGGTCCATGTGTATTTGCATGTCTTTGCGTCTCTACGCATCACTCATGCTCCAATGAGATGGCATTGTATAAATTTGGTCCTTTGGTGAGACCTTTAGTTCGTTCCGGTTAAAATATGTTGATATTATTGTCACACAATATATCTTCATAGTATTAGCCCACTTTGAACCACACCTAGTTTGATAACAAACTACTTAACACAAATATCATCCTATGCTGCTACTATAGCAGTCATATACTTAGCCCTTTTGTTGTAGTATCCTTCACAATGTCTCAACTTTGGAACTCATCCAAATCCATCATGGAACATCCTTTCCATTATATTGTGCCACCTATAGTCTAAATTGAGATAAATTTAATTTGTATCTTGTGACAAAAATAGTAGCAATGTAACACTTTACAATGAACTACCTTTAACTATTTGTCACTTATACATGATATATTCTTAGTTCTTCCAAAGTTCATAAGAATATCTTTACTATCGTCCAATGATCATCTTATGAATCATTCTGGTATGTGCTCATAACATTTAGATCATAGGACATTTTGGATATATACATATCATGGTATAATCGATCAAAATCTTCATGTGATTTTACTCACCAAGTGTTGAAACACTTGAATCTTGATACAATTCTTTCCATGCAGCAAGAACCTTTCTTGTTGTTTCCATATTGAACCCTTTCAATATCTCATATATGTATGTCTGGCACAACCATATTAGCGCCTTAGTCTATCCATATAGATATTGATGCCAAATATTCTGGGTTTGCCCAAGTCTTTCATCGAAATCTTATTTTAATGAAATTCTTAACTTGTGTCAATACAAGATACATCATCTCCAATCAACAATATGTCCTCTACATAATATATTAGAAATATGTCTCAGCGCTCCCACTTAATTTATTGCAAATGCAAGCATCTTCATCATCTCCGATGAATTTAAACTCTTTTAACAATTTCATCATGGTGAAGATTCTGACTCTGCTATGCTTACTTCAACTATTGAAGTTTGCATGCCCTTTTAGCACCCTTTGAATTAACAAGACCCTTCGGACCGTGTCTTGTACACGTACTAGGTAACCATTCTATTAGAAGAACATTGTTTTGTTTGTTCAACTACCATACATCAAATTATATGTAGTGGTTTCTACATTAATCCGTCAAGACTAAATATCGCTATGAAAGATCAAATCTTGTCATAGTCAACTCCTTGAACATTGTCGTAAACTTATTTCTGACATGTCGACTATTTCATAGATGTTAAACATCCATGTCTATTTCTTTATAGATCCAAACACGACTGATAGACTTCAC
Source organism: Avena insularis (assembly GCA_023614405.1). Lineage (NCBI taxonomy): Eukaryota > Viridiplantae > Streptophyta > Magnoliopsida > Poales > Poaceae > Avena > Avena insularis. The sequence goes on from CM042684.1 coordinate 308,587,991, forward strand.
GCCTTTCCGCAGGGTCTTCCAAGTTCAGAAACTTGATTTCTCGTGTATGGATACTATCACGGATTCTATGACTTCTAGTCATTTTATGGAGTCAGGGCCCATCATCGCTTCTTTGCATGTAGTCGGTTCATCATTGTCAAAACAATAACGACTTGCTTATCAAATCACACTATTTGATTCTTCCCGATCCACACTTTTCAATAAGAACTCTAATCTCTGAGATCACACCCTTTGTAATCACGGGAGCCATGAGCATTGTGGCTGCCACCGGCACACTTTCCGGCGATGCGCTACTTAGCACATATAGCTAAGGTTCAACAACCTTATCAAAGTTCTATTGTCCTCCCACTTAACTTTTCACGAAAAATTCCTTCTCAAGAAACTTGACGTTCCAAGTAACAAACTCTTTTGTCCTCGGTGTTATGGAGAAATTCCCAACAAATTCTTTGGGATAACCTACAAAGACGTGCTTATCCGACTTTAGTTGTAAACATTTTACTTATGCATAGCATACCAAAATTTAAGAAAAGACAATTCGGGTTTTATCCCAAACCATAACTTATATGATGTCATTTTAACGGATCACGATGGTGCTCTTTTCAGTGTAAAAGCGGTAGTCTCTAAAGCTTCAATCCTTAAAACATAATCGCAGTTTTATAAATGACACCTTTGATCTTACCATGTCAAACATGGTCTGAATTCATCTCTCGAATATGCCATACTCCTATGGTTTATCGGAAAACACAAATCATGGAGCAATTCCTCAAGTCTTAGGTGTTTTTGCTAAACATGTAACTCAAATATCTTCCTTTATGATCGAATCATAAAATCTTTATTTTCTTGTTACAATGATTTTCCAATTCATCTTGAAAGTCTTTGAACAATTTCAAATGTTTCATACTTCTTCCTTATTTAGTAAACATATAGATATATTCACTTAAATTTCTGGAGAAAGCATATGAAGAAAAAAGATCCATCGCATATGGCTACACATAATGGACTATGCACATCAGCATGCACAATTTCCAATAAGCTAGTCATCCGTTCCTCTTTGTCCTATGAACGGAGTTTCAATTATCTCAAGGAAAGTCTCACAAGCGTCAGTTCATCAAAATCAAAGACTCCAAAAATCCATCAACATGGAGTTTCTTCATGTTTTCTTTCCAATATAATTTAAACAGCGATGTCACTTCATAAGTGATCTTTCAATCATTTGTCTTGCGACATTTTAGCAATAGTGTTTATGGATGTGATTTCTCCCACTAGACTTGTAAAAGTTCATCATCCTTTATGGAATATGGTAATTATTTGAACAACCATTGTTTTCATAATACCGGAACAAAATAACAATTATTAAAACAAATCTTGAAGGCTAGGTTTGAGGACAACGAAAAACACAATAACACTTTATTTGTTTTCAATGAACATCATCACTTATTCTCTTGCTAGTTACTTAGGCCATTGCAGTTCATGAATTGCGTTGTCCTGTATGACACTTCATACCAACCAATTCGGTATCCAATACCTCAGAACCACATTGTTTAACAAGCAAGGAATACAGCCATAACATGTATATCTTCTATATACCTAAGTTGGACATCTCCAACCTTTTCTTTTCTGCCAAATATTTTATAGATTCTCTTTCAACAATTCCTTTTCTTTTAAAAGAATCTATCAACATCAATAGTGGTGTCATTCACATGACACATAGTACAAAGTGTATGTAGTCAAATACTAATACCTTTGAACTTGCACTTTGAAGTGGATCACCATCATCAAATGTTTGGTGTTCTTTCAAAAATCCATTCTTTAGTAATCTATTAGTGTAGTAAACATTTTACTTACATCTTCTATTCATCCTTATCATGACCACTTTCATGATCAAGCTACTATAGCCTGTAAGGAAGAATCGCGAGTATAATGTTAGTTCCCAAAAACCTTTTTGGGAGATCCGGATGCCTAGCATCTCCATCCTTCACAAATTCTCATACAATATGAGAACATGTATTTTGCTAAATTATACTCTATCATAATGCAACCGAAAACATTGTTTCAGATATCATAATATCTTTCACAGATGATGGTTTCTGAAACAATTTCCAGCTCTAATATAATCTTGATATTGAAACAACTTTTGAATATCAATAATCATGGAGGCAAACATGATACTTTAGATACTAACATTGGAATTCTTACTCTTGATTTAATACTACTTATTAAACTTCATCGAGTAAATAGAGTTTGCTAAAAGTTTGCAATAGGACTTATAAACTTTAAATTGACATTCAAAACAATACGATACCAGTTCGTAAAGTAAATATCCAGAATTCTATAGTTCTATTATCTCAATTAAAACTAAGCATAAGGTAGTAAACAGACGCCAATGACTACAACAAACTATGCAAATTCACTTCGATTTAGTTTATGACAAATTGAGTTCGACTAATCCAAATTAGAAATGAACTCCCACTCAAAAACGACATCCCTCGTGCCCTTTTGGTGATTACATGAACCAAATCCACTACACCAAGTCCGATCATCACGTGAGTTGATGTAGCTTCAAAGGCGAGCATCTATATGGGCATCGTATCAACTATATGACTCATGCTTAACCTTTCGGTCTGTGTTCCGAGGCTATGTCTGTACATGCTAGGCTCTCCAAGTAAGAACCTTAGTATTCACGTGTGTAAAACTGTCTTACACCCGTTCATATGAAAGTGTAGATTCGAGTACACCCGATCATCACGTGATGTCTCGAAACACGATCCATAGAACAATGCATACTTAAGGAAGAACACATTTTTATCTTGATATCTAAATGAGGGATCATCTTACAATGCTACAGAAAGCGCCAAACTAGCAGTATAAGATGCTAACATCTAATGTGTAAAGTGAGATGATATGGTCCATGCATTTGATCTCTATCACTTGCATCGTGGTATGATCTTCCTTTGTGTGTAAGGACAAGGTCTATGGAACTTACACGTTGAGTGTGTTGTAAGAGTATCTATCATACATCTACTTACAACAATACCATATCAATACACTAGCCCAGCAACGATCTAAACTAGACGCCTCTAATTATCAATTGCAAGTTTTACGTGGCTTAGGGCTTTCGGAGATAGACTCGTTCTTACCTACGAACATGAACCACAACAAGGATAACCAAGTTATTAGCAACTCGTTGTAAATCAGATATTGACTATAGTAGGAGATCAGACACCCGCCAGCCACTTATGCAAAACAAGTTGCATGTCAGTCGTGGAACCGGTCTCATGTACGATGACATGTAAGGTTGGTTTGGGCCGTTTCTTCCCACTATGCCACCAATATCCAAAATACATAGAAGATGCAATAACATGATCATCATCGCCCACATATAAACATATGTGTACTACCTGTGCAAAGCACCTACGCATAGATCAGGCTCTGATACCACTGTTGGGTCCGCAACATAGAAAACAAAAAAATTCCTACGATGAGAACTACACGCCAAGATCGATCTACTAGGTACAGAGCAACAGGTGGACATACATCCATCGAGAAGTTACCCTCGAAGACAACGAGTTTTGTTAACGAGTAGGAACTCGTGGTTGATGTAGTCGTACACTTGCCGATCTCAAGATCGTGAGGAAGTCCGAGCGCCGCAACTCAGCAGCGCATCCGTACTCGCACACACATTCAAGCCACCGGACAACCTCCACCTCCTCGCTCTAGTGATCCAGCGGAAGCAGCAACTCCTTCTAGACGAAATGCCACCAGGAACATGTATCTCGCTAATCCGAGACCATGGGGAAATAATTCTAGAGGGGGAGAGAGATCCTTCACAAGGAGGTGTGAGGAAGAAGGAGGAAGATGGTGGCCTTTTATAGGAGGAGGGGGGTGCCCCTCCTTCATGGTCGGCGCATGGGGGTGACTCCTCACCTCCCCCATTCATGTGGTGGTAAGCCCTCCACATTAAAATGCCTCTTCCTACTTTAAATGCATTAAAATTCTCCAAATTTAATGCTCTCTCATTTAATAAAACTCTTTTATTAAATTTATTCAGAATTTTGTTAATTACTTTAATTAACAAACATTCACATATAACCCCTTGCAATATTTCAATATCACATGCAGAACCACTTTCTGCAATTTCACCCGAAACAATTTCTGGTTTCTATCGAAACAATTCCTGCGCTTTGCAATTCTTTCGTCTGAAACATATGTGCTCCAAAATGGTGTCCGGTAACTCTTAAGTGTGTCACCCTACGGTTCGTGAATAATGCAGACATGATTGAGACTCCTCTCAGATCAATAATCAGAAGCAGGACCTGGAGATCCATACTGACTCCTACATATTCAACGATGGCTTCTGTGATCGTGAGAACCTTTAACGCTTGTAACTAAATCCCTTTGTCTCGCGATATATTACATGTTTGAGATTCGATCATCGGTATCTCCATACCTAGTTTGATCTCGTTGCCAACATGCACTCTTTTCTCGTTCTCATGATATAGCATTCTAGTGATCACATCACTTTCTTGCAAGCTATCTTAATGTGATATCACCGAGAGGGCCCAAAGTATATATATATCTGTCATCGGGATTGACAAATTCCACTCTTGATCCATGAGCCTCAACATAACACCTTCGTAGCACTGAACCCATCTTTATAGTCACCCTATTACGGTGTGACGTTTGATGTTATCAAGATACTCTTCCGGTGTTAGCAATTAACATGATCTCATGGTCTAAGGATAAAGATTACATCGTATGATGTTATAGCAATATAAACATAATGAATTGATCGTAATGCTATACATTAGATGAATGTTCATCACATCATTCCACCAAGGTTGTGACCTCATTATTAACAACATCCAATGTCCATGATCAGGAAACCTTGATCATCTTGTTAATCAATGAGCTAGTCTATAAGAGAGGCATAACTAGGAACCCTTTTTGTTTATTAAACACACATGTATTGATGTTTCCGATCAATACAATTATAGCATGCAAAATAAACATTTATCATAAACATGGAATAAGATAATAACCACTTTATTATTGCCTCTCGGCCATATTCCCTTCAGGTTCATGGGAAGACACACATGCAATGACACTGGGTGTGGTTCATGATATGGTCTGTGAGAAGAACACACATGCAATGACACTGGTGGATCCATGTGTGGTCTGTGAGAAGAACACACATGCAATGACACTGGGTGTGGTTCATGATATGGTTTGTGAGAAGAACACACATGCAATGACACTGGTGGATCCATGTGTGGTCTTTGGGAAGAACACACATGCAATGACACTGGATCCATGTGTGGTCTGTGAGAAGAACACACATCCAATGACTCTAGTTGTGGTTCATGAAAAGAGCAGACATGCAATGACACTGGTGGATCCATGTGTGGTTCATGGGAAGAACACACATGCAATGACTCTGGTGATATGTGGTTTGTGAAAAGAACAGACATGCAATGACTCTAGTTGTGGTTAGTGAGAAGAACACACATGCAATGACAATGGGTGTGGTTCATGATATGGTTTGTGAGAAGAACACACATGCAATGACTCCAGTGGATCCATGTGTGGTTCATGGGAAGAACACACATGCAATGACACTGGGTGAGGTTCATGATATGGTTTGTGAGAAGAACACACATGCAATGACACTGGTGGATTCATGTGTGGTCTGTGAGAAGAACACACATGCAATGACACTGGGTGTGGTTCATGATATGGTTTGTGAGAAGAACACACATGCAATGACACTAGTGGATCCATGTGTGGTCTTTGGGAAGAACACACATGCAATGACATTGGATCCATGTGTGGTCTGTAAGAAGAACACACATCCAATGACTCTAGCTGTGGTTCATGAAAAAAGCAGACATGCAATGACACTGGTGGATCCATGTGTGTTTCATGGGAAGAGCAGACATGCAATGACACAAGTGATATGTGGTCTGTGAGAAGAACACACATGCAATGACTCTAGATGTGGTTAATGAAAAGAGCTCACATGCAATGACACCGGTGGATCCATGTGTGGTTCAAGGGAAGAACACACATGCAATGACACTGGGTGTGGTTCATGCTATGGTCTGTCAGAAGAACACACATGCAATGACACTGGTGGATCCATGTGTGGTCTGTGAGAAGAGAAGACATGCAATGACACTGGTGGATCCATGTGTGATTTGTGAGAAGAACACACATGCAATGACACTGGTGGATCAATGTGTGGTCTTTGGGAAGAACACACATGCAATGACACTGGTGATATGTGGTCTGTGAGAAGAACACACATCCAATGACTCTAGCTATGGTTCATGAAAAGAGTAGACATGCAATGACACTGGTGGATCCATGTGTGGTTCATGGGAAGAACACACATGCAATGACACTAGTGGATACATGTGTGGTATGTGGGAAGAGCAGACATGCAATGACACTGGTGGATCCATGTGTGGTTCATGGGAAGAACACACATGCAATGACACTGGGTGTGGTTCATGATATGGTTTGTGAGAAGAACACACATGCAATGACACTGGGTGTGGTTCATGATATGGTCTGTGAGAAGAACACGCATGCAATGACACTGGTGGATCCATGTGTGGTCTTTGGGAAGAACACACATGCAATGACACTAGATCCATGTGTGGTCTATGAGAAGAACACACATCCAATGACTCTAGCTATGGTTCATGAAAAGAGAAGACAATGACACTGGTGGATCCATGTGTGGTTCATGGGAAGAACACACATGCGATGACACTAGGTGGATCCATGTGTCGTTTGTGAGAAGAACACACATGCAATGACTCTAGCTGTGGTTCATGAAAAGAGCAGACATGCAATGAAACTGGTGGATCCATGTGTGGTTCATGGGAAGAACACACATGCAATGACTCTGGTGATATGTGGTTTGTGAAAAGAACAGACATGCGATGACTCTAGCTGTGGTTAGTGAGAAGAGCACACATGCAATGACACTGGGTGCGGTTCATGATATGGTCTGTGAGAAGAACACGCATGCAATGACACTGGTGGATCCATGTGTGGTCTTTGGGAAGAACACACATGCAATGACACTGGGTGAGGTTCCTGATATGGTTTGTGAGAAGAACACACATGCAATGACACTTGTGGATCCATGTGTGGTCTGTGAGAAGAACACACATGCAATGACACTGGGTGTGGTTCATGATATGGTTTGTGAGAAGAACACACATGCAATGACACTAGTGGATCCATGTGTGGTCTTTGGGAAGAACACACATGGAATGACACTGGATCCATGTGTGGTCTGTGAGAAGAACACACATCCAATGACTCTAGTTGTGGTTCATGAAAAGAGCAGACATGCAATGACACTGGTGGATCCATGTGTGGTTCATGGGAAGAGCAGACATGCAATGACACGGGTGATATGTGGTCTGTGATAAGAACACACATGCAATGACTCTAGCTGTGGTTAATGAAAAGAGATCACATGCAATGACACCGGTGGATCCATGTGTGGTTCTAGGGAAGAACACACATGCAATGACACTGGGTGTGGTTCATGATATTGTCTGTCAGAAGAACACACATGCAATGACACTGGTGGATCCATGTGTGGTCTGTGAGAAGAGCAGACATGCAATGACACCGGTGGATCCATGTGTGCTTTGTGAGAAGAACACACATGCAATGACAGTGGTGATATGTGGTATGTGAGAAGAACACACATGCAATGACTCTAGATGTGGTTAATGAAAAGAGCTCACATGCAATGACACCGGTGGATCCATGTGTGGTTCAAGGGAAGAACACACATGCAATGACACTAGGTGTGTTTCATGCTATGGTCTGTCAGAAGAACACACATGCAATGACACTGGTGGATCCATGTGTGGTCTGTGAGAAGAGCAGACATGCAAGGACACCGGTGGATCCATGTGTGATTTGTGAGAAGAACACACATGCAATGACACTGGTGGATCCATGTGTGGTCTTTGGGAAGAACACACATGCAATGACACTGGTGATATGTGGTCTGTGAGAAGAACACACATCCAATGACTAGCTGTGGTTCATAAAAAGAGTAGACATGCAATGACACTGGTGGATCCATGTGTGGTTCATGGGAAGAACACACATGCAATGACACTGGTGGATACATGTGTGGTATGTGGGAAGAGCAGACATGCAATGACACTGGTGGATCCATGTGTGGTTCATGGGAAGAACACACATGCAATGACACTGGTGTGGTTCATGATATGGTTTGTGAGAAGAACACACATGCAATGACACTGGGTGTGGTTCATGATATGGTCTGTGAGAAGAACACGCATGCAATGACACTAGTGGATCCATGTGTGGTCTTTGGGAAGAACACACAAGCAATGACACTAGATCCATGTGTGGTCTGTGAGAAGAACACACATCCAATGACTCTAGCTGTGGTTCATGAAAAGAGAAGACAATGACACTGGTGGATCCATGTGTGGTTCATGGGAAGAACACACATGCGATGACACTAGGTGGATCCATGTGTCGTTTGTGAGAAGAACACACATGCAATGACTCTAGCTGTGGTTCATGAAAAGAACAAACATGCAATGAAACTGGTGGATCCATGTGTGGTTCATGGGAAGAACACACATGCAATGACTCTGGTGATATGTGGTTTGTGAAAAGAACAGACATGCAATGACTCTAGCTGTGGTTAGTGAGAAGAGCACACATGCAATGACACTGGGTGCGGTTCATGATATGGTCTGTGAGAAGAACACGCATGCAATGACACTGGTGGATCCATGTGTGGTCTTTGGGAAGAACACACATGCAATGACACTGGGCGAGGCTCCTGATATGGTTTGTGAGAAGAACACACATGCAATGACACTGGTGGATCCATGTGTGGTCTGTGAGAAGAACACACATGCAATGACACTGGGTGTGGTTCATGATATGGTTTGTGAGAAGAACACACATACAATGACACTAGTGGATCCATGTGTGGTCTTTGGGAAGAACACACATGGAATGACACTGGATACATGTATGGTCTGTGAGAAGAACACACATCCAATGACTCTAGCTGTGGTTCATGAAAAGAGCAGACATGCAATGACACTGGTGGATCCATGTGTGGTTCATGGGAAGAGCAGATATGCAATGACACAGGTGATATGTGGTCTGTGAGAAGAACACACATGCAATGACTCTAGCTGTGGTTAATGAAAAGAGATCACATGCAATGACACCGGTGGATCCATGTGTGGTTCAAGGGAAGAACACACATGCAATGACACTGGGTGTGGTTCATGATATGGTCTGTGAGAAGAACACACAAGCAATGACACTGGTGGATCCATGTGTGGTCTGTGAGAAGAGCAGACATGCAATGACACCGGTGGATCCATGTGTGATTTGTGAGAAGAACACACATGGAATGACACTGGTGGATCCATGTGTGGTCTTTGGGAAAAACACACATGCAATGACACTGGTGATATGTGGTCTGTGAGGATAACACACATACAATGACTCTAGATGTGGTTAATGAAAAGAGCTCACATGCAATGACACCGGTGGATCCATGTGTGGTTCAAGGGAAGAACACACATGAAATGACACTGGGTGTGGTTCATGCTATGGTCTGTCAGAAGAACACACATGCAATGACACTGGTGGATGTAACTACCTCGGTGAATTACGCTCCTAGTACAAGCCTGGATGTTCAGAAATGGTTGAAATAGTACGGTGGGGCCCAAATGCCACTCACAGGTAGACCTTTCGGCCGTCCCAACCATTTCCAAACATCGGGACAAGAACGGGCGGCGTAATCGGCAGGCGAAGGGATCAACTACATACACAAATGAGTATGTATGCAAGCCACCATACAACAGTACATCAGAGCCATTCCATCTAAAAAGAAAGGAAATATAGCAACGCCATACGGCAAGATCCAAATATCCTAGATAGATATAATAGTTTAGGATATCTCCTCATACATCAATCAGAGTATCAGCGAAGCGAAGACAAAATCCGAGTACGGATAAGAAGCAAATCGGCATAAGATGCCCCATAAATAAGCACATCCCGCCCACAGATCTCACGGATCCCCGTTCCCGGAATCTCCACACCGAATGATTGTTGCCCACATCGTCCGTCTCTTCCACCCAGTATCCATCTTGCGAGTGTACTGCTCATACGAACCAATAATTTATCGTGAGACCCTAGGGTACTCGGCAAGTCTTTATGCCTCTAAAGGGGACACAACTGGGTGACGAATTGCAGCAAAAGATAAACCCTAACAGTTCTATAGATACTGCCACCCATCCGCCTAACGAGAGATAGACGGATGTCCGTGAATTAATAACATGATTATAACGGTTATAACGGTAATATCCACAGATCCATCCTCCTCCGCCATCGACGAGGAAGCTTAACAACCCCCATCCGCTGGCAGTTTTATTATCCATTCCGTGAGTGTTGCACTATTTACTAGTCGTACCTAGTCTAGTCAAATTAAAAGCGGTACTTTAGTTATGCTTGTCTATGATCGAGAAACTGTGCTCCAAGTCGCCCATAACATGGACACGGCTTTGAAAGTTTTACCTGAGGGTGCACAAATAGCAACACACACTCGATATGCCTCGAAAACCAAATCAAAACCCAACGAGGCGCCACGACAAAGCAATTACAGGATTCAGAAATATTTCAGGGGCCACCCATTAAGCTACCATAGCAACGGCCAGCTACGAGACGGACTCAAGGTTTAGGTGGCCGGGTCAGAACGATCGGGAACCCAAAGTGTGACTGGCTTGTCGACACAGGAAACGGGTCACGGACCTAACAGACAAAGCAAAGACTACTCGCACAATTTAAATAAAGCAGAAGCATGGCATAAGTACAGGATAGTAAATAAAACCTCAAACTAGTTTGTGGCCCCAATAAATAAGAATGAATCAAGCTCTGCTCGGGGGGTTCATAAGCCTCCTGATGTGGATAGCGAATATTCAAGGAACAGGAATCAAGTACTCGGGGTCCCACGGACACAAGTGAGCCTGAAAACCAAATAGCAAATATGGCCCACCGATGCCACTTTCATTAGTTATCCCATTACTACTCGAGTTAAGTTGTTTAGGTACCTCGTTATCCATCGGACACTCACATACCCTACACATGTGTTTCTCGACTCGCATGGCTCAAGCAACTCCTGTAGTAATGGCTCTTGGGATGGAGGAACAAGCTTCGGTGGGGTTTAAAAGTAAAGGCTATGCAATACTTGGGATTCAATTTAATGCAATCGCGACTCAATGATGCAAGAATAAGAAAGAGGCAGTAGGTACTATATGTATGCAAGCATGTGGTAGTGCTTGGGCAGCTCGCTTGAAGCAGAGAAGGATCTGGTAGTGCTCACGGTTCTCTTGATATATCCCCTTTCAGCCTATTCAAGAAGAACCAAACAAACAAGGCCAACATAAATAAAGTGCACAAGCATATGAATTAAATGCATCAAGCAAACAATCATGCCATGATGAATGATGCACAATTTGCATGGCAATAAGGTAGCATGGCACGGGTGAGGTGTGGAATACAAGATTAAATCATTTTATTGAGTTTTGGTCACATTTTATCCTCATATTAGTTGCTGTACACAATATATTTATATGATGCATGCTGTAGAACAGATAATGGAATGCCTAAACAGAAAGGTCTCGTCGAGCTAATCATTTTAGACATATCATTTATTAAATTTGGAGTTATAAAACAAAAGTTATTAATTTATTAAAGAAAAGGGGCATTTTATTGTAATTTAAATAAACTTGGAATTTTGAATGTTCAAAATATATTTTGATTGCATATTTGAAATCCTCACATTTTATGATTTGAAAACATATATTAATTGTATTATTTGGATTAATAATTGAAATTTTATTTGAAAACATAATTTAATTTTAATTTGTAATAATTTGAAAAAATATTTGAATTTAAGCAGATAGATGAATTACTTTTATACCAGGCAGTCCTAGCCACTATCGCTGACGGGTGGGGACAGTGACTCAGCATCACAACAGGCAAAGACAAAGCGCTTTCTCACAGATAGCTAGCCCAGAGGCGAGGTGGGCTAACGGTTCGCAGCCCACGTGTCAGCGGGCGAAGGGGCAGGCACTGACAGATGGGGCCAAGATGGAGCGCGGGTTGAGATTACTAGAGGCCAGGGGGTTCTCTGCAAAAAGCTGGCTGGTGACTAGTGGGTCCGCGAGATCGCGGGTTACGCAGACAAAGCGTGGGGTATGCGAAACGACCACGCTGCGCAAGATCGCTTTCTTCTCTGCATCTCCGACGAAGCGGTCGATGCGCGTGACAGAAAGGCGCTGGCGGGATCGATCTCGACTGGGCTCATGAAGCGGCTACCGCTGCGGTGGCTTGGGCTAGGTGACAGAGAGGTGGGCGCGGCCTAGCTAGGGCTTCGCGACGCCTTACGAGGCGGACCGAGCGCGACGCCGGCGCACGGAGCATGCACGACGAAACATCCGGCGAATCTAGGGCGGCACGGCGAGGCGGACCGTGTCAGGGAGGGAGAGGGGCTCACCGCGAGGCTGTCGGTGGCGGTGGATCGGGCTGGGAGGCAGGGGATCGACGGCGAGGCAGGGCCAAAGCGATTAGGGTTTCTCGTCGCTGCTGGCCGGCCTGGTGGTTGGTACTCCTCCTTCTCGCTGGCGGCCTCTTGGACGTTGCAGGGGAGCCTCGATCTTCTCGACACCTAGCGCACCACGCCGACTGGTTTGAGTCAGGGCGGTGGAGGCCGAGGGTTTTCCGGCGAGGGGGGGTAGACGGTGGTGGAGGAGAGAAGGGAGGGAGCAGGGCGTCCTTGGGGTGGATCTGGGGATGGTCTGGCGAGGCAGAGAGGCAGGAGATAAGCAGAGGGAGGGAGAGGCTGCCGTGGGGGAGTGGTTGGAGATAAAGGTGGCTCGGCCACCTTTTCCTCCTCCACCCTCACGTGCTCGAGCAGGGCAGGCAGGGCAGGGGCAGCTGGCAGGTGGGGACGGCAGGGTGAGGCCAAGGAGGCAGGGGAGGCTCGGGGTAGGGCCACAAGGCAGGGAGAGGGAGAGCTAGAGGAAGAGGGGGTAGCCTCGGGTAGGGTTAGAGCTAGGCTCGGGTTAGGGTTAGGTATGGCTCGGTGTAGCTAGGGTCTGGGGTGGGGTAGCAGCTAGGTGGCATGGTGGGGCCAGCTAGTGAGAGAAGGAGAGAGGCCGAGAGAGAGAGGTAGGTTTAGGGTTTGGTCTAGATTAGGTGTGGATTAGGGTTTTGCTTAGATGGAGGGGGTATGGGTAGATTAGAGGAGATGGAGAGATTTGTAGCTAGGGTTTGCTATGGACAAGGACAAGCCAAGACTAACCAAGATCAAAGAAAAACAAGACAAGAAAAGAGAGAGGGATGTGATGATAGGGTTTAAGCTAGATCAAATTAAGATCAAGCTAAAAGGAGTGAGAGATAGATGAGAGATGGCATGATCCAACCAAAAACAAGTAAAAACCAAATGACAAGCAAAAGGTGGTACTTGCATGGCCCATGCAAATATTTAATGCCATGTTGATTCTTGTGAAAACAATGTTATTACATGGCATTATTATTATGCATTCCCAAAATTGGAGTAAGGCCCAAGCAAAAGAATCTAGAAAGAATTCCAAGTGGAATAGATGGAGATAGCCATGTTTGAAATAGAATGGGACATGCTAGTGTGTATGTTCCACTAGATGATCAATAGTCCCAAAATATTCCAACATTAGCATAATTCCATGATGAACCATATGGAAGCTAGGAGAAAGGTTCCACTCACAAGGCATGCAAAGGTGGCCATGTGGCTCTCATATATCAATGATGTGAAAACAACATGATGCTAAGATGAGAGCATGTGGACAAGAATTGGATCCATCCCAACCCACATGAGCTAGAGGTAAAACCAATAAGTGCCAAGCTCATATTTAGTTGGATGGTGGAATTATAAGGTGGTGAAAGAAAAAGGTGGTGGAGTTAATAAGAGATATGCCCCCAACTCAACTTGGGCATTGAAACAATATATCAAGAACCAAATACAATATCAAGAGGCAAATACAATTAATAATGCATATGAGATAAGAACCAAATGAGAAAGGGTTTTATATGATGCTCAGATGCAAGGTGGCATGATGACATGAGCATGATATAATGATGATGCAACAATTATATATTTGAAGTAGCCATTATATTACTAGACCAAGTAGCATTACAATTGTTAGACAATTGGGATGCTACAACTCTCCCCCACTAAACAGGAATCTCGCCCCGAGATTCCTAGGAAAAAGAAAACAACACCAGGAGAGGCAGGTGTTCGAACGAAGGTGACCCTCACGTTCCCAAGTTGATGAACAACGGAATGGTGTGACCACCACACCTTGCAAAACTTGCTAGACTTGTTGCGAGTCTTGCGTTTTGCTTGAGAAACAACGGGTTAGACGAGTTGAAGGATTGTCGTGAGGCAAGAAGGATAGGATGGACATAGCTCCGGTTCTCTCAAGAAACATGATAAAAGAATAGAACCACTTGTGAAAGAAAAAGAGAAGATGATGTATCATGGATATAGAAAGGCACACTGTTAAGATTAAAGATTTACTGATACTAGAGAGGATGAAAACTTTGTCTCGCCGGAAGAAAAGAGCTAGATTGGAGAGGTTTTGAACCACTATGACAATAGTATCGTATCCTCTCTCGGATTAGAGAAATGAAGTACGGAAACAATATCGCCTTCAAACAATAGAGTCCCTTGATATCAACAGAAAGATTTAGTTAGACACCGTCGGATTAGATTCTTCTTGCGCCGGTAAGAACCAAAGGATCACGCAATTGAGGTGCGCGGATATAACTTCCAGAGACGGATGTGAAGCTAGATCATGGTGGAATCCCGAGAAGCAAAGAGTATGGAGGATCTGGAGTTTATTGTGGAGATACTTATTGCTTTCTTTAGCCTTGAGGCTAACGCAATAGATTTGCGGCTGATGGCACCAACCATAATTGGCTTTACCACAGAAAAAGAATTGATGAAACAAAGAGAGAGATAGTTTCCTTTCATCTTGTTTGTGGATGTCGAGCACCGGTAGAATGACGAGGGCCGAAAGGAGTTTGCGTTTGTTTCCACCAGATAATTGAAGATTTGGCTCCATGTAGAAAGGGTGAGATCACCAACAAGAGATTATTGATTACCTTCTTCGAGAGAGCACTCCGGAAAACAAGGACGGAAGTAAAAGTATCAAGGAATAAAGGCCACTTCTAACTTCCGTGGAATGAGTGAAATCACATTAATTCACCAATTCAATGTACAAGAGCGAATGATAAGACTAGTGGTATGGTAGCTACTCCATCCCGCACCCAAAGCATTACTCCGCACATGAATAAGAAAACCATGCAACCCAACTACCGAAACAGACTGAAGGTATTGACAATAACTCATGGAACTCCGTTAGAAAACAAGAATAGATGCAAACGATTTGCCAGGTTCATAGATAGATAAAGATGATGATGTTGTCATCATGTCATAAGTAACCAGCCACCGGAAAGATATGAAGGAAGATTACGGAGAAGAACTGCAAGATTCCACAGGCAAAGAAAAAGATAGCACCACTTGAACATAAGGAAAAACAAGATCTGAAAGGTCTTCATGGTCTCCGGTGGATTGAGCATAGACGATAGAACAAGAGGGTTTCAAAGGATCACTTGATGAGACTGAGGTGAAAGAACTCCATGTTGTTCTTGAAATGATTGAGAGAGATTTAGCAATTTTGAGGAAAATCTTTAGCGGAACGACGATGATAACTTGCCAACAAGGAACAACTCCGGATTGGTTGAAGATGGAGGATGGAATTAACAATGAATTGCCAATTCCAGAATTGAAGCAATGTATTTAGCAGAAGGACGTGGTCGAGATAGGTGACTTCAAAAAGTCAGAATTCACGCTTTGAGAACTTGCACACAGGCAATGCTCACGAAGCTTGAGAGAAAGAGACACAGATGATCTTCCATGTCCTTCTATTGATATGGATTAGGCAAGCATATTATCAACATATACCACCATGGATTAACAGGATATTCCCAGAATATCAAGTTCAAAAGGCGAGAGGAACGAACAAATGCTCGAACACTTCCTGAGCTCAACGCTCTTAGAAAGATCAATATTAAGAGCACGGGTTCGTTCTGAAGAATATGCACTGGAAGAATAGATTATCTGGTCCTTCGGAAGAAAAAGAGATGTCGCCTGGTTCACATTGTCGATCGGATCACCGGTTTCAAAGATAAAGAGATCTTGGATAAAGAAACGATGATAGCTCATACCTGAAGCAAAACTATCAGAGACGAAAAGATGCAATTCCCTCGTATCAAAGAGAATTTTGCAGATATGGAGTTCAAAAAGATTTGCAGCATGATGGACAGATGATAGACCGCCGTAGTGCCTTGGGAAACTCCGGATTGCCAAAGATGCTTGAATATGCATAGATATGATCACGGTGTACTCAAAATCACAGGAGATAACCTTATCCTCCAGATGGTGACGGTTGATAGCATTTTCCATATTCCAATCGACACTTATCATGCGTGGAATATAGTTATGCCGAGAGCCAAATTACAATCACCAGCATCGGATCGACACATGTTATGTAATTAGCCCAAGAGATTTGGAGATGATAAGAAACTCCAGGATTAAGCGCCGGTGACAAAAGAATGAGTTAGCATGAACATGCTGATAAAAGGGAGATAGATAATGTTTCACACACGACTGAAAAGGAGTGTGGAAACACAGATATATCAAAGAAAAAATTTCCGCATTTTCGGCATTAAAGTACCAATAGATGCGCAAAATCACTTAGCAGATAGAGATTAGCAACAGATGCTTACACAGAATGTGGAGTTGCTAGAAGGAAGGACACCCTTAAGAAGATGGCACCGGTTAACAAGGAGTCAGATAGATCGCGCCGGTTTTCAAAAACCTGTCAGTATGGAATGTACCAACAGTTGATAACCAAGGGCAGATAAAGATAACATGTTGGATGCAACAGATAGACAAGGAATTACACACACACACACACACACTTCCTATGGTACTACGGAAACCCAGAACACGTGAATCCTAGTTTGAATTTTAAGAAGAGGATTGAAAACGTTACACTTCCTTACCAGAAAAGGGTGGTGGGTGGGTAAGAAGAAAAGTGGAAGCAGTCCTACTCTCGCGTTTTGTTTTTCCCTAGTATACATAGCTACCAAAATATTTGCTAGGGATGGACAACGACCATTTGGCTGAGACTCAAGGTCGGGATGGCTCGATACCAATTGTAACTACCGTGAATTACGCTCCTAGTACAAGCCTGGATGTTCAGAAATGGTTGAAATAGTACGGTGGGCCCAAATGCCACTCACAGTAGACCTTTCGCCGTCCCAACCATTTCCAAACATCGGGACAAGAACGGCGGCGAATCGGCAAAGCGAAGGGATCAACTACATACACAAATGAGTATGTATGCAAGCCACCATACAACAGTACATCAGAGCCATTCCATCTAAAAAGAAAGGAAATATAGCAACGCCATACGGCAAGATCCAAATATCCTAGATAGATATAATAGTTTAGGATATCTCCTCATACATCAATCAACAGAATATCAAGCGGAAGCGGAAGACAAAATCCGAGTACGGATAAGAAGCAAATCGGCATAAGATGCCCCATAAATAAGCACATCCCTCCCACAGATCTCACGGATCCCCTGCTCCGGAATCTCTACAATCAATGATCGTTGCCCACATCGTCCATCTCTTCCACCCAAAGATCCATCTTGCAGTGTACTGTTCATCTCGAACCAATAATTTATCGTGTGAGACCCTAGGGTACTCAGCAAGTCTTTATGCCTCTAAAGGGACACAACTGGGTGACGAATTGCAGCAAAAGATAAACCCTAACAGTTCTATAGATATCGCCACCCATCCGCCTAACTAGAGATGAGCGGATGTCCGTGAATTAATAACAACAGTTATAACGGTTATAACGGTAATATCCACAGATCCATCCTCCTCCTCGCCATCGACGAGGAAGCGAACAATCCCCCATCCGCTGGCAGTTTTATTATCCATTCCGTGAGTGTTGCATTTACTAGTCGGTACCTAGTCTAGTCAAATTAAAAGCGGTACTTTAGTTATGCTTGTCTATGATCGAGAAACCGTGCTCCAAGTCGTCCATAACCATGACACGGCTTTCAGAAAGTTTTACCGCAGGGTGCACAAATAGCAACACACACTCGATATGCCTCGGAAAAACCAAATCAAAACCCAACGAGGCGCCACGACAAAGCAATTACAGGATTCAGAATATTTCAGGGGCCACCCATTAAGCTACCCGCAACGGTGGCTGCCACTGAGACGGACTCAAGGTTTGTGTGGTCAGTAAACGATCGGGAACCCGAAAGTGTGACTGGGCTTGTCGACATGAAAGAAACAGGTCACGGACCTAACAAAGACAAAGGTGAAGACTCGCACAATTTAAATAAAGCAATAAAGCATGGCATAAGTACAGGATAGTAAATAAAACCTCAAACTAGTTTGTGGCCCCAAGAAATAAGAATGAATCAAGCTCGCCTGTGGGGTTCATAAGCCTCCCGGATGTGGATAGCGAATATTCAAGGAACAGGAATCAAGTACTGGGTCCCACGGACACAAGTGAGCCTGAAAAACCAAATAGCAAATATGGCCCACCGATGCCACTTTCATTAGTTATCCCATTACTACTCAGGTTAAGTTGTTTAGGTACCTCGTTATCCATCAGACACTCACATACCCTACACATGCTGTTCTACGACTCGCATGGCTCAAGCAACTCCTGTAGTAATGGCTCATGGGATGGAGGAACAAGCTTCGGTGGGGTTTAAAAGTAAAGGCTATGCAATACTTGGGATTCAATTTAATGCAATCGCGACTCAATGATGCAAGAATAAGAAAGAGGCAGTAGGTACTATATGTATGCAAGCATGTGGTAGTGCTTGCCTGGCAGCTCAGTTGAAGCGAGAGAAGGATCTGGGTAGTGCTCCTGGTTCTCTTGATATATCCCCTGCTCAGCGTCTATTCGAAGAAGAACCAAACAAACAAGGCCAACATAAATAAAGTGCACAAGCATATGAATTAAATGCATCAAGCAAACAATCATGCCATGATGAATGATGCACAATTTGCATGGCAATAAGGTAGCATGGCATGGGTGAGGTGTGGAATACAAGATTAAATCATTTTATTGAGTTTTGGTCACATTTTATCCTCATATTAGTTGCTGTACACAATATATTTATATGATGCATGCTGCAGAACAGATAATGGAATGCCTAAACAGAAAGGTCTCGTCGAGCTAATCATTTTAGACATATCATTTATTAAATTTGGAGTTATAAAACAAAAGTTATTAATTTATTAAAGAAAAGGGGCATTTTATTGTAATTTAAATAAACTTGGAATTTTGAATGTTCAAAATATATTTTGGATTGCATATTTGAAATCCTCACATTTTTCTGATTTGAAAACATATATTAATTGTATTATTTGGATTAATAATTGAAAAGATATTTGAAAACATAATTTAAATTGAATTTGAATTAATTTGAAAAAAATATTTGAATTTAAGCAGATAGACTGAATTACTTTTTATACCCAGGCAGTCCTAGCCACTATCGCTGACGGGTGGGGCCAGGCTGACTCAGCATCACAACAGGCGACAAAGGCGCTTTCTCACAAGCAGATAGCTAGCCCAGAGGCGCAGGTGGGCCAACGGCAAGAGCCCACGTGTCGTCGCGAAGGTGCAGCAGCAGATGGGGCCAAGATGGAGCGCGGGTTGAGATTACTAGAGGCCAGGGGGTTCTCTGCAAAAACGCTGGCGCGGCTGACTAGTGGGTCCGTTAGGATCGCGGGTTGACGCAGACAAAACGTGGGGGGGTATGCGCAAAACGACCACGCGTAATCGCTTTCTCTCTCTGCATCTCGACGAAGCGGTCGCGATGCATGACGGCGCCGCAGGCGGGGTCGATCTCGACTGGGCTCGCTACATGAAGCGGCTACCGCTGCGGTGGCTTGGGCTAGGTGACAGAGAGGTGGGCGCGGCCTAGCTAGGGCTTCTGCGACGCTACAGCGAGGCGGACCGAGCGCGACGCCGGCGCACGGAGCATGCACGACGAAACGTCCGGCGAATCTAGGGCGGCACGGCGAGGCGGACCGTGTCAGGGAGGGAGAGGGGCTCACCGCGAGGCTGTCGGTGGCGGTGGATCGGGCTGGGAGGCAGGGGATCGACGGCGAGGCAGACGCCAGGCGGATTAGGGTTTCTCGTCGGTGCAGCGTCGGCCTGGTGGTTCTGGTACTCCTCC
This sequence comes from Avena insularis, assembly GCA_023614405.1. Taxonomy (NCBI): domain Eukaryota; kingdom Viridiplantae; phylum Streptophyta; class Magnoliopsida; order Poales; family Poaceae; genus Avena; species Avena insularis. Next base: position 308,608,411 of record CM042684.1, read on the forward strand.
TTCTCCGGGGCCACCGACGCAGGTGTGAGCCTCGATCTTCCTCGACACCTAGCGCGTCACGCCGCCTGCTGGTTTGAGTCAGGGCGGTGGAGGCCGAGGGTTTTCCGGCGAGGGGGGTAGACGATGGTGGAGGAGAGAGGGGAGGGAGCAGGGCGTCCTTGGGGTGGATCTGGGGATGGTCTAGCGAGGCAGAGAGGCAGGAGATAAGCAGAGGGAGGGAGAGGCTGACGTGGGGGAGTGGTTGGAGATAAAGGTGGCTCGGCCACCTTTTCCTCCTCCACCCTCACGTGTGCTCGAGGCAAGGTGCAGGCAGGGGCAGGTGGGGACGGCGGTGAGGCCAAGGAGGCGGGGGAGGCTCGGGGTAGGGGCCACAAGGCAGGAGAGGGAGAGCTAGAGGAGAGGGGTAGCCTCGGGTAGGGTTAGAGCTAGGCTCGGGTTAGGGTTAGGTATGGCTCGGTGTAGCTAGGGTCTGGGGTAGGGTAGCAGCTAGGTGGCATGGTGGGGCCAGCTAGTGAGAGAAGGAGAGAGGCCAAGAGAGAGAGGTAGGTTTAGGGTTTGGTCTAGATTAGGTGTGGATTAGGGTTTTGCTTAGATGGAGGGGGTATGGGTAGATTAGAGGAGATGGAGAGATTTGTAGCTAGGGTTTGCTATGGACAAGGACAAGCCAAGACTAACCAAGATCAAAGAAAAACAAGACAAGAAAAGAGAGAGGGATGTGATGATAGGGTTTAAGCTAGATCAAATTAAGATCAAGCTAAAAGGAGTGAGAGATAGATGAGAGATGGCATGATCCAACCAAAACAAGTAAAAACCAAATGACAAGCAAAAGGTGGTACTTGCATGGCCCATGCAAATATTTAATGCCATGTTGATTCTTGTGAAAACAATGTTATTACATGGCATTATTATTATGCATTCCCAAAATTGGAGTAAGGCCCAAGCAAAAGAATCTAGAAAGAATTCCAAGTGGAATAGATGGAGATAGCCATGTTTGAAATAGAATGGGACATGCTAGTGTGTATGTTCCACTAGATGATCAATAGTCCCAAAATATTCCAACATTAGCATAATTCCATGATGAACCATATGGAAGCTAGGAGAAAGGTTCCACTCACAAGGCATGCAAAGGTGGCCATGTGGCTCTCATATATCAATGATGTGAAAACAACATGATGCTAAGATGAGAGCATGTGGACAAGAATTGGATCCATCCCAACCCACATGAGCTAGAGGTAAAACCAATAAGTGCCAAGCTCATATTTAGTTGGATGGTGGAATTATAAGGTGGTGAAAGAAAAAGGTGGTGGAGTTAATAAGAGATATGCCCCCAACTCAACTTGGGCATTGAAACAATATATCAAGAACCAAATACAATATCAAGAGGTAAATACAATTAATAATGCATATGAGATAAGAACCAAATGAGAAAGGGTTTTATATGATGCTCAGATGCAAGGTGGCATGATGACATGAGCATGATATAATGATGATGCAACAATTATATATTTGAAGTAGCCATTATACTACTAGACCAAGTAGCATTACAATTGTTAGACAATTGGGATGCTACAGTGGATCCATGTGTGGTTTGTAAGAAGAGCAGACATGCAATGACACCGGTGGATCCATGTGTGATTTGTGAGAACAACACACATGCAATTACACTGGTGGATCCATGTGTGGTCTTTGGGAAGAACACACATGCAATGACACTGGTGATATGTGGTCTGTGAGAAGAACACACATCCAATGACTCTAGCTGTGGTTCATGAAAAGAGTAGACATGCAATGACACTGGTGGATCCATGTGTGGTTCATGGGAAGAACACACATGCAATGACACTGGTGGATACATGTGTGGTATGTGGGAAGAGCATACATGCAATGACACTGGTGGATCCATGTGTGGTTCATGGGAAGAACACACATGCAATGACACTAGGTGTGGTTCATGATATGGTTTGTGAGAAGAACACACATGCAATGACACTGGGTGTGGTTCATGATATGGTCTGTGAGAAGAACACGCATGCAATGACACTGGTGGATCCATGTGTGGTCTTTGGGAAGAACACACATGCAATGACACTAGATCCATGTGTGGTCTGTGAGAAGAACACACATCCAATGACTCTAGCTGTGGTTCATGAAAAGAGCAGACAATGACAGTGGTGGATCCATGTGTGGTTCATGGGAAGAACACACATGTGATGACACTAGGTGGATCCATGTGTCGTTTGTGAGAAGAACACACATGCAATGACTCTAGCTGTGGTTCATGAAAAGAGCAGACATGCAATGAAACTGGTGGATCCATGTGTGGTTCATGGGAAGAACACAAATGCAATGACTCTGGTGAAATGTCGTTTGTGAAAAGAACAGACATGCAATGACTCTAGCTGTGGTTAGTGAGAAGAGCACACGTGCAATGACACTGGGTGTGGTTCATGATATGGTCTGTGAGAAGAACACGCATGCAATGACACTGGTGGATCCATGTGTGGTCTTTGGGAAGAACACACATGCAATGACACTGGGTGAGGTTCCTGATATGGTTTGTGAGAAGAACACACATGCAATGACACTGGTGGATCCATGTGTGGTCTGTGAGAAGAACACACATGCAATGACACTGGGTGTGGTTCATGATATGGTTTGTGAGAAGAACACACATGCAATGACACTAGTGGATCCATGTGTGGTCTTTGGGAAGAACACACATGGAATGACACTCGATCCATGTGTGGTCTGTGAGAAGAACACACATCCAATGACTCTAGCTGTGGTTCATGAAAAGAGCAGACATGCAATGACACTGGTGGATCCATGTGTGGTTCATGGGAAGAGCAGACATGCAATGACACAGGTGATATGTGGTTTGTGAGAAGAACACACATGCAATGACTCTAGCTGTGGTTAATGAAAAGACATCACATGCAATGACACCGGTGGATCCATGTGTGGTTCAAGGGAAGAACACACATGCAATGACACTGGGTGTGGTTCATGATATGGTCTGTGAGAAGAACACACATGCAATGACACTGGTGGATCCATGTGTGGTCTGTGAGAAGAGCAGACATGCAATGACACCGGTGGATCCATGTGTGATTTGTGAGAAGAACACACATGCAATGACACTGGTGGATCCATGTGTGGTCTTTGGGAAGAACACACATGCAATGACACTGGTGATATGTGGTCTGTGAGAAGAACACACATCCAATGACTCTAGTTGTGGTTCATGAAAAGAGTAGACATGCAATGACACTGGTGGATCCATGTGTGGTTCATGGGAAGAACACACATGCGATGACACTGGGTGGATCCATGTGTGGTTTGTGAGAACAACCCACATGCAATTACACCGGTGGATCCATGTGTGGTTCATGGGAAGAACACACATGCAATGACTCTGGTGATATGTGGTTTGTGAAAAGAATAGACATGTGATGACTCTAGCTCTGGTTAGTGAGAAGAACACACATGCAATGACACTGGGTGTGGTTCATGATATGGTTTGTGAGAAGAACACACATACAATGACACTGGTGGATCCATGTGTGGTCTTTGGGAAGAACACACATGCAATGACACTAGGGATATGTGGTCTATGAGAAGAACACACATCCAATGACTCTAGCTGTGGTTCATGAAAAGAGCAGACATGCAATAACACAAGTGGATCCATCTGTGGTTCATGGGAAGAACACACATGCAATGACACTGGGTGTGGTTCATGATATGGTTTGTGAGAAGAACACACATGCAATGACACTGGTGGATCCATGTGTGGTCTTTGGGAAGAACACTATGCAATGACACTAGTGATGTGTGGTATGTGGGAAGAGCAGACATGCAATGACACTGGTGGATCCATGTGTGCTTCATGGGAAGAACACACATGCAATGACATTGGGTGTGGTTCATGATATGGTCTGTGAGAAAAACACACATGCAATGACACTGGTAGATCCATGTGTGGTCTGTGAGAAGAACACACATGCAATGACTCCAGTGGATCCATGTGTGGTTCATGGGAAGAACACACATGCAATGACACTGGGTGAGGTTCATGATATGGTTTTTGAGAATAACACACATGCAATGACACTGGTGGATCCATGTGTGGTCTGTGAGAAGAACACACATGCAATGACACTGGGTGTGGTTCATGATATGGTTTGTGAGAAGAACACACATGCAATGACACTGGTGGATTCATGTGTGGTCTTTGGGAAGAACACACATGCAATGACACTAGATCCATGTGTGGTTTGTGAGAAGAACACACATCCAATGACTCTAGCTGTGGTTCATGAAAAGAGCAGACATGCAACGACACTGGTGGATCCATGTGTGCTCTGTGGGAAGAACACACATGCAATGACACTGGTTGTGGTTCATGATATGGTTTGTGAGAAGAACAAAGATGCAATGACACTGGTGGATCCATGTGTGGTCTTTGGGAAGAACACACATGGAATGACACTGGAGATATGTGGTCTTTGAGAAGAACACACATCCAATGACTCTAGCTGTGGTTCATGAAAAGAGCAGACATGCAATGACACTGGTGGATCCATGTGTGGTTCATGGGAAAAACACACATGCGATGACACTAGGTGGATCCATGTGTGGTTTGTGAGAAGAACACACATTCAATGACACTGGTGGATCCATGTGTGGTTCATGGGAAGAACACACATGCAATGACTCTGGTGATATGTGGTTTGTGAAAAGAACAGACATGCAATGACTCTAGCTGTGGTTAATAAGAAGAGCAGACATGCAATGACACCGGTGGATCCATGTGTGGTTCATGGGAAGAGCAGACATACAATGACACTGGTGGATCCATGTGTGGTTCATGGGAAGAGCACACATGCAATAACACCGGTGGATCCATGTGTGGTCTGTGGGAAGAACAGATATGCAATGACACTGGTGGATCCATGTTTGATTGATGGGAAGAACACACATGCAATGACACAGGTGATATGTGGTCTGTGAGAAAACACACATGCAATGACATTGGTGGATCCATGTGTGGTATGTGGGAAAGGCAGACATGCAATTATACTGGTGGATCCATGTGTGGTTCATGGGAAGAACACACATGCAATGACACTAGGTGTGGTTCATGATATTGTTTGTGAGAAGAACACACATGCAATGACACTGGTGGATCCATGTGTGGTCTGTGAGAAGAACACACATGCAATGACACTAGGTGTGGTTCATAATATGGTCTGTGAGAAGAACACACATGCAATGACACTGGTGGATCCATGTGTGGTCTTTGGAAGAACAAGCATTCAATGACACTGGATCCATGTGTGGTCTGTGAGAATAACACACATCCAATGACTCTAGCTATGGTTCATGAAAAGAGCATACATGCAATGACACTCGTGGATCCATGTGTGGTTCATGGGAAGAACACACATGGGATGACACTAGGTGTATCCATGTGTGGTTCATGAGAAGAGCACACATGCAATGACACCGGTGGATCCATGTGTGGTTCATGGGAAGAACACACATGCAATGACTCTAGTGATATGTGGTTTGTGAAAAGAACAGACATGCAATGACTCTAGCTGTGGTTAGTGAGAAGAACACACATGCAATGACACTAGGTGTGGTTCATGATATAGTTTGTGAGAAGAACACACAGGCAATGACACTGGTGGATCCATGTGTGGTCTTTGGCAAGAACACACATGCAATGACACTGGTGATATGTGGTCTGTGAGAAGAACACACATGCAATGACTCTAGATGTGGTTAATGAAAAGAGCTCACATGCAATGACACCGGTGGATCCATGTGTGGTTCAAGGGAAGAACACACATGCAATGACACTGGGTGTGGTTCATGCTATGGTCTGTCAGAAGAACACACATGCAATGACACTGGTGGATCCATGTGTGGTCTGTGAGAAGAGCAGACATGCAATGACACCGGTGGATCCATGTGTGATTTGTGAGAAGAACACACATGCAATGACACTGGGTGTGGTTCATGATATGGTCTGTGAGAAGAACACACATGCAATGGCACTGGTGGATCCATGTGTGGTCTCTGAGAAGACACACATGCAATGACACTGGTTGTGGTTCATGATATGGTTTGTGAGAAGAAGACACATGCAATGACACTGGTGGATCCATGTGTGGTGTTTGGGAAGAACACACATGCAATGACACTGGATCCATGTGTGGTCTATGAGAAGAACACACATCCAATGAATCTAGCTGTGGTTCATGAAAAGAGCAGACATGCAATGACACTGGTGGATCCATGTGTTGTTCATGGGAAGAACACACATGCAATGACTCTGGTGATATGTGGTTTGCGAAAAGAACAGACATGCAATGACTCTAGCTGTGGTTAGTGAGAAGAACACAGATGCAATGATACTGGGTGTGGTTCATGATATGGTTTGTGACAAGAACACACATGAAATGACTCCAGTGGATCCAGTGTGGTCCATGGGAAGAACAGACATGCAATGACGCTAGGTGAGGTTCATGATATGGTTTGTGAGAAGAACACACATGCAATGACACTGGTGGATCCATGTGTGGTCTGTGAGAAGAACACACATGCAATGACACTAGGTGTGGTTCATGATATGGTTTGTGAGAAGAACACACATGCAATGACACTGGTGGATCCATGTGTGGTCTTTGGGAAGAACACACATGCAATGACAATGCATCCATGTGTGGTCTATGAGAAGCACACACATCGAATGACTCTAGTTGTGGTTCATGAAAAGAGTAGACATGCAATGACACTGGTGGATCCATGTGTGGTTCATGGAAAGAGCAGACATGCAATGACATAGGTGATATGTGGTCCGTGAGAAGAATACACATGCAATGACTCTAGTTGTGGTTAATGAAAAGAGCTCACATGCAATGACACCGGTGGATCCATGTGTGGTTCAAGAGAAGAACACACATGCAATGACACTGGGTGTGGTTCATGATATGGTCTGTGAGAAGAACACACATGCAATGACACTGGCGGATCCATGTGTGGTTCATGGAAAGAGCAGACATGCAATGACACTAGTGATATGTGGTCTGTGAGAAGAACACACATGCAATGACTCTAGATGTGGTTAATGAAAAGAGCTCACATGCAATGACACCGGTGGATCCATGTGTGGTTCAAGGGAAGAACACACATGCAATGACACTGGGTGTGGTTCATGCTATGGTCTGTCAGAAGAACACACATGCAATGACACTGGTGGATCCATGTGTGGTCGGTGAGAAGAGCAGACATGCAATGACACCGGTGGATCCATGTGTGATTTGTGAGAAGAACACACATGCAATGACACTGGGTGTGGTTCATGATATGGTCTGTGAGAAGAACACACATGCAATGACACCGGTGGATCCATATGTGGTCTCTGAGAAGAACACACATGCAATGACACTGGTTGTGGTTCATGATATGGTTTGTGAGAAGAAGACACATGCAATGACACTGGTGGATCCATGTGTGGTGTTTGGGAAGAACACACATGCAATGACACTGGATCCATGTGTGGTCTGTGAGAAGAACACACATCCAATGACTCTAGCTGTGGTTCATGAAAAGAGCAGACATGCAATGACACTGGTGGATCCATGTGTTGTTCATGGGAAGAACACACATGCAATGACTCTGGTGATATGTGGTTTGCGAAAAGAACAGACATGCAATGACTCTAGCTGTGGTTAGTGAGAAGAACACACATGCAATGACACTGGGTGTGGTTCATGATATGGTTTGTGACAAGAACACACATGAAATGACTCCAGTGGATCCATGTGTGGTTCATGGGAATAACAGACATGCAATGACGCTAGGTGAGGTTCATGATATGGTTTGTGAGAAGAACACACATGCAATGACACTAGGTGTGGTTCATGATATGGTTTGTGAGAAGAACACACATGCAATGACACTGGTGGATCCATGTGTGGTCTTTGGGCAGAACACACATGCAATGACAATGCATCCATGTGTGGTCTGTGAGAAGAACACACATCCAATGACTCTAGTTGTGGTTCATGAAAAGAGTAGACATGCAATGACACTGGTGGATCCATGTGTGGTTCATGGAAAGAGCAGACATGCAATGACACAGGTGATATGTGGTCCGTGAGAAGAATACACATGCAATGACTCTAGTTGTGGTTAATGAAAAGAGCTCACATGCAATGACACCGGTGGATCCATGTGCGGTTCAAGAGAAGAACACACATGCAATGACACTGGGTGTGGTTCATGATATGGTCTGTGAGAAGAACACACATGCAATGACACTGGTGTATCCATGTGTGGTCTGTGAGAAGAGCAGACATGCAATGACACCGGTGGATCCATGTGTGATTTGTGAGAAGAACACACATGCAATGACACTGGTGGATCCATGTGTGGTCTGTGGGAAGAGCGGACATGCAATGACACTGGTGGATCCATGTGTGGTTCATGGGAAGAACACACATGCAATGACACTGGTGGATCCATGTGTGGTGTGTGAGAAGAACACACATGCAATGACACTGGGTGTGGTTCATGATATGGTTTGTGAGAAGAACACACATGCAATGACACTGGTGGATCCATGTGTGGTCTTTGGGAAGAACACACATGCAATGACACTGGATCCATGTGTGGTCTGTGAGAAGAACACACATCCAATGAATCTAGCAGTGGTTCATGAAAAGAGCAGACATGCAATGACATTGGTGGATCCATGTGTGGTTCATGGGAAGAACACACATGCGATGACACTGGGTGGATCCATGAGTGGTTTGTGAGAAGAACACACATGCAATGACACCGGTGGATCCATATGTGGTTCATGGGAAGAACACACATGCAATGACTCTGGTGATATGTGGTTTGTGAAAAGAACAAACATGCAATGACTCTAGCTGTGGTTAATGAGAGGAGCAGACATGCAATGACACCGGTGGATCCATGTGTGGTTTGTGAGAAGAACACACATGCAATGACACTGGGTGTGGTTCATGATATGGTTTGTAAGAAGAACACACATGCAATGACTCTAGCTGTGGTTTGTGAAAAGAGCACGCACGCGATGACTCTAGCTGTGGTTCATCGGAAGAGCAGACATTCAATGACACTGGTGGATCCATGTGTGGTTCATGGGAAGAACACACATGCAACGACACTGGTGGATCCATGTGTGGTCTGTGGGGAGAACACACATGCAATGACACTGGTGGATCCATGTGTCGTCTTTGGGAAGCACACACATGCAATGACACTGGTGATATGTGGTCTGTTAGAAGAACACACATCCAATGACTCTAGTTGTGGTTCATGAAAAGAGCAGACATGCAATGACACTGGTGGATCCATGTGTGGTTAATGGGAAGAACACACATGCAATGACACTGGTGGTCCATGTGTGGTCTGTGGGAAGAGCAGACATGCAATGACACTGGTGGATCCATGTGTGGTTCATGGGAAGAACACACATGCAATGACACTGGGTGTGGTTCATGATATGGTTTGTGAGAAGAACACACATGCAAGGACACTGGTGGATCCATGTGTGGTCTGTGAGAAGAACACACATGCAATGACACTGGGTGTGGTTCATGATATGGTTTGTGAGAAGAAGACACATGCAATGACACTGGTGGATCCATGTGTGGTCTTTGGGAAGAACACACATGCAATGATACTGGATCCATGTGTGGTCTATGAGAAGAACACACATCCAATGACTCTAGTTGTGGTTTATGAAAAGAGCAGACATGCAATGACACTGGTGGATCCATGTGTGGTACATGGGAAGAACACACATGCGATGACACCGGTGGATCCATGTGTGGTTTGTGCGAAGAACACACATACAATGACACGGTGGATCCATGTGTTGTTCATGGGAAGAACACATGCAATGACTCGGTGATATGTGGTTTGTGAAAAGAACAGACATGCAATGACTCTAGCTGTGGTTAATGAGAAGAGCGGACATGCAATGACAGGTGGATCCATGTGTGGTTTGTGAGAAGAACACACATGCAATGACAGGTGTGGTTCATGATATGGTTTGTAAGAAGAACACACATCCAATGACTCTAGGCATGGTTCATGAAAAGAGCATGCATGCGATGACCCTAGTTGTGGTTCATGGGAAGAAGCGGACATACAATGACACGGTGATATGTAGTGTGAGAAGAACACACATGCGATGACACGGTGGATCCATGTGTGGTTCATGGGAAGAACACACATGCAATGACTCGTGATATGTGGTTTGTGAAGAACACACATCCAATGACTCTAGTGGATCCTTACATGGTTTATGAGTGGTTTATGAGAAGAACACATCAATGAACTCTTGTGGATCTATCTTGGCATAATTTGATGTATGCCACGATGTATTTCATTGTGCAAGACACTCACTTTCCATTTTTATACTACTCAGTATCGCCCTTGGTTTTATGTGGTACTACTCCCTTTTGCCCCCCTCTCTCTATCTTCGTAGAAGAACAAATCATGCTCACCACATGCGCTACTCCTGATTGGTTATCACGGTTATAACGCGGATCGTCGCACTAGCCGTTGATTACATGCGATCCAACGAAGATCGTTGCACTGCGTCGTGCCCTTCACGCGATGCAGGCGAGACAGCACGGACGTCTCCCTCAGCGAGACTTCTACAAGAAGGAACACAATGCCGTCCATGGAAAAAGTCGTCGAGCGGTCATGTCATGTTTAATCAAGTCTGAAAAGCCTACTACTGCTACTACTATGCCACAACGCATGCGTCATCGAGTGCGCGGTCGTCGATGGACAACTGCAATTTATTGCCACTTGATTTTAATAAGACATATCCCATTTTTACGCAGCGGCTCTCAATCGCCAATTTTAGGGCCATGTCAAACTTCGTACATAGAAATTTTGTGTGTGCCCTTTGCATGCGGCTCAATACAGAACTTCCATGCATGGCCCGGGAAAAAACATGACGTACCGTGCGCGTGTCGCGGTGCACGGTGCAGTCGACTACGCGGCGCGTTGCACGGTGGTGCAACAAAACGTGCCTTGCTTCTATCCACCTTAGCTATAGAGTCCCTCTCCGCACACCCACTCCCACTCTCGCTCACTGTCCTCACGCAACCCTCTCCACTGTCCCACCAGCATCCGCAAACTTCCGAGAATACCCCGTCCGTGCTGGCGATGGCCGAGGAGGATAAGGTGGCCATCGTCGCCTCTGTGACCACCGGCGAGGAGGCCCCCGTCTCGTTGTCGGTCCTCCTCGACGCGTTGAAAGCAGCCGTTGTCCCTGTCCAGGCCCCAGTGGAGGCATCGATGGTAGCCGCCGTTCCCGTCTAGGCCCCCGTCCTAGCTACCGACGGAGACGCCGAAGAGGAGCCCCCCGCCGGCGAGGAGGCCCCCGCCGGTCACAAGCAGATCACGCACTTCTTGGGCACCTACGATCCAGATAAGTACATCGCTCCGCTGAACCCCTACGACACCGGCATCGACGACCTATGGTCGGAGGTAACTAGGGTTTGCTCCCCTCCCCTGGTTCTTCTACCATTTGTTAGAAATAATGGGCTAATCTATTTAAAATTTAGTTGGTATTGTCATGTTTAATATTCTAGAATTAATCATGGAAATTGTGCCTAATTATCCAACACCGTTCCCATCGTTGGATGCTAGATCTTGGTTTATTAGGATTCGCTTGTTCGCATTTTGATTGCTCGATCTTCTTACACCATCTACTCCCCCATTTTCCCTTTCTTCCAATAGGTTTCCGGCAGCGACGTCTGCAGCGATGACGAGTCCATTCACACCAAGGCTCGTCAGTCTTGGCGAGGCTTGCCAGCAATCTGACGGCTTCCTCCGCCCCCCTACTACAGTGCCCCTTCAGGGGGGCATCTCTTGTAACGAGTTGCATCATTTGGCACCGTCTTGAACACCTTACTGAAGCATGCAGAGGCCACGGGCTCCGGCATCCACAAAAGCGTCAAGCCCGATCCCGCGAACATCAACGCCTACATCGTTGAACACCGTGCTCTCGGCATTCACCTCTGAAACCTCCAGCGGGTGGCCATCAAAGAGGGTCGCATGCCTCCAATCAGGCCCAAGGCCCCCAAGTCCAAGAAACTGGGCAGCAAGAAGTGGCGGAGGCGCCAGAGGGAGATGGAGGCGCTGGCGAATGAACAGGTTGGATGTCTCCTTGAATGTATCTGCATCTGCCACGGCTGCTGCTACTAAGCAGATTCTTTTGATTTTCTATATTTTGCTTGCATCCTATTTTTGGCTAAATGCATCGAACCCCGTTAAGCAACCTACTACTTTCTATCACTATATCCTATTTAGCTGCGCACAACTATATCTACATTTGTTTTGTTTTCTGAATGAATGCATTACACTGGTGTGATTCTTTGCTCTAGATTTGCTAGCGATCGGAGGCAAAAAGAGGTCCAAAAGGGCAATTATCAGTGAGAATCTTCTCTAGATTTGCTACCAATTTGGGCAAAATGAAACATATTTGTTTAGCGAGAGAGGAAAAGGGCACTGTTTCAAACTGCCAGTTAAGAAGCTACCATCTTGACAAGCTACAAGACATATACATAAACATAACACAACAAAGGTTAAATTTATTTTACTAGTATCACTTGATGCGCTAGACATCTTGGCAAGCTAACTGAGTTCCACCAAACATAAACAGAAACATAACACTGACAAGTAAAATTTAATTCACTCCTCATCAGACCACTTGACGTGCTTGCTATCATTCCAGGTACTCCACGTCCGACAAACTGCTTTGTCCCAAATGGCATCTAACTTGGCTTTCCTATCTTCAGCGTCCTGCGGCACAATTAGCAGTGCATCACAGGCCTGATTGTTGCCGCTAGAAGATGTCGCCTCTCTATTTGCCGCTTCAGCTGCAGCCTCTCTGTCAGTTGCTTCTTCAGCTGCAAGCTCTCTTTCAGCTTCATGACCTCTCTCATTTGCCAGATGCAGCCAATTTCTTTGCATATTCAACTTCAAACTCAGCTATTCGGCATTTTCTACAAAGGGCTCCCCTAATCTCGTCTTCCCTCTTGCAAATAGGGCAAAGCACGAGGTAACGTTGAAAAAAAGGATCTTCTTGTACAGCTGGTAGATCACGTAAGCATCTATGGCTGCATACTTCAGGTTTATATCAGATAACAGCCACTCGTTCCAGAAATCGTGCCTATCCTTAGAGAAATCTTCCTTCATTGTGACGTATGACTCATCGAGGATTCTAGTTGCGAGTGATGCCATTCCATCCTTCTTCCTGCCCACTAGGATCTTGACAAGATGCTGAATATCGATCCAGTTGTGCGCAGGAATCATAATTTCCTCTTGCTACAATTTCGAAAAATCAGTTGTTGTGTAAATGGCGTAAAACAATTCCCTTTTTTCAAGGAACTAGCGCGCCGGACATTTCCTGTCGATCTGAAAGTATGTAGTTTGTCATCACCAAAATTTGTAACTACAAATATTTTGTCAATGCAAGATCATCATCTCAATATAATTTTGAAAAGTTTAGTAAATGCAAGATCAAGACTCTCAACATTGTATTGTCATAATTTATTCGGTTTTGCTATTTCTCAGTCGACTGAATGAGTTGCACATTTCTTTTAACTACGGTTGCACTTTTCTTAGGTGATTGAGACTAAAGAAAATCTCAGTCGATTGAGACATAGGCAAACCCTAATTTATTTGGTCCTAAGTAAATCCAGTAGTTGCAAGATGAGCAAGTGGATAAAGAACAAGAGGAGAAAACCCTAAAAGCGGTTAGCTACAGAGAGCAGATCTACAAACCGGGAGAGGTGGTAGACGAGGACGTGTTTCCGCATGGCAAGTTGAACGACGTCATTCACTTCATATGGGTGCTCCGGGGTGTACTCGAGGTCCAATCCCACAAACTTGTCCTCGTCTATCCCAATCCAACCCTCGTACATCCTCAGGACACGCACCACTGTCTCCTCTTCATTGGTGTAGACAACGTCTATCTTCTTGTTGTCATGGGTAGTGAAGCTTGTCTCTAGAGTGCGTAGATCTTCCATGGCGGCAAGGAGAAGACGGGAAGAAGATAGTAGATGACAGGAAGAAGAAGAGTGGTTTCTGTGAGGCAGGGGAACGGTGGAACCGTCAATGCGCTTTTATGGTAGGGGTTAACGATTGGGACGGAAGTCCAAGGAGAAACGCGTGGTGGTGGCTGTTCCAGCTTCTGAGTAAACAAAAAATAATTATAACGCTGATACATGGGCCCTGTTTTGTCACATCAATACACTGGGTAGGGGGCGTTGTCATATCCACTGTGCCAACGTTGCAAGCCTACGTGACAGCCACCCCGCCTAAGCGACGAGAGCGACATAACGGTGAACTGACAGGGGGGGCCAACTTGACGCCCATTAGCCTGATTTTTTGTATTGAAACATAAAGTTGAATTCGTGCCGAAAAAGACCCTCTGAGTATTTGGCACACCAACTATAGTCATCCCGGCTGATTTCAGGGAACTTGGGTACCGTGTTGCCTATACACCCCAACTTTCGGGCCGCAAAGTGATAATCTCGCGCCAGGGGGTGGTGTGGGCCCCTCAGGCCTCCACAGACCTTGCTCCTTCGCCTATATATTCCTACTGGGACAAAAACCCTAAGTATTAGATCAGAATTCCATGAAAAGTTCCACAGCGCCACCGCCACCGAAGAGAAGATTCGGGGGACATAAGTCTCTATTTCGACACCCTGCCGGGATGGGGAAGTGCCCCCGGAGCCATCTCCATCGACTCCACTGCCATCTCCATCGCCGTTGCTAACTCCCATGATGAGGAGGGAGTAGTTCTCTCTCGAGGCTAAGGGCTCTACAAGTAGCTATGTGTTCATCTCTCTCTCTATGCGTGATCTTATTGAGATCATGAGCTTTGTAATCTATAGATCTATTCTGGTACTCAAGTGCTTTAATTAATCTATGATTATCCCCATGTGTGTGAAGTTGACAGTGTGCACACCATGTGGCACTTTGGCTAAGATTACATAAATACTTGTCATGAGTATAATTTGAGTTGGATGTCTATATGATATTGTGGTGTTTGTTGGAACCATCTAGCACTCAAGGTGATAGTGAGGGGTTATCTAGATGGGGAATGTGAACTTTAAGGTGTGCCGTTATAGCCCTACATCGTCCAATCAGAGAGTAGTTCAGGGTAGTATCATGAAGAGAAGATAATTATATGAGAGTGTCCACTAGTGAAAGTATGATCCCTAAGCCGTGTTTCTAAGCATTGAAACACCGTTTGCAATCAGTTCTGTTACATGTTTGCTTTCTGCCATTCTTATTTCAGATTGCAATTACCATTTATAATCATCCATATTACTTGTATTTCACTATCTCTTCGCCGAACTAGTGCACCTATACACCTGACAAGTGTATTGGGTGTGTTGGGGACACAAGAGACTTCTTGTATCTTGATTGCAGGGTTGCTTGAGAGGGATACCTTTGACCACTTCCTCCCTGAGTTCGATAAACCTTGGGTGATCCACTTAAGGGAAACTTGTTGCTATTCTACAAACCTCTGCACTTGGAGGCCCAACACTGTCTACAAGAATAGAAGCGTGCGTAGACATCAAGCTATTTTCTGGCGTTGTTGCCGGGGAGGTAAGGTAAAAGGTACTCATATCCTCTAGCTACTAAGCTATCTTCTAGTGTGGTTGCTGGTGTGTGAGTGCTCAAAGTTATTTCAATTAGATTCTGCAATTATATCTTTTTATTTTTGTTTTTATCTTCACTAGTTAGGTTTAATGGAAAAAAATAGAGAGTTTTATAGTATTTATCTTGAGTTGGGACATGAAGTGTTTGAAGAGAAAATTAAAAAACCAATGGAACTTTATTTGCATGCTAATAGCAATGTTATTAGTATGAATTCTTTGAAAACCATTATTGCTAATGCTATGGAAAAGTCTAAGCTTGGGGAAGCTGGTTTTGATCATCATGATATTTTTAGTCCCCCAAGCACGGAGGAGAAAATTTACTTTGATGATACTATACCTCCGATATATGATGATTACAATGATGAGTATGATATTTTCAGTCCACCTACTATTGAGGAGAAAATTAATTATGATTACAATATGCCTCCTATATTTGATGATTATGGTGATGAGAATAATAATGATAGCTATTTTGTTGAATTTGCTCCCACTACAATTAATAAGAATGACTATGTTTATGTGGAGAGTATTAATTCTTTTATGCATGTGGCTCATGATAAGAATGTTTTATGTGATAGTTATATTGTTAATTTTATTCATGATGCTACTTAAAGTTATTATGAGAGAGGGAAACATGGTTTTATGTATCTCAACAATATTAAGTTTCCCCTCTTTATGTTGAAAATTTTGAAGCTGCACTTGTTTTGCTTTCCTATGCTTGTTGTTTTGTGCTTTCATGACTTGTTTCTTTACAAGATTAATTTTCATAGGAAGTGGGTTATACTTAAATTTGTTCTATATTTGCTTCTTGATGCTCTCTTTATACTTCAATTTGCATTTCTTATGTGAGCATCATCGAAATTATCATGCCTATCTTAATGGCTATAAAGAAAGAGCTTCTGGGAGACAACCCATTATATTTTTACTTTCAGTTTATTTTTGTTTTGTTGAGTCTTGGAAGTTATTGCCTCAGTAATAACCTCTCCTTATCCTTTTTGTGTGGTTTTTGTGCCAAGAATAACCTCTAATGAGAGAGAAGTAAGACTTGGGAAAGTTGCTGTCCCAAAACAGATTTTTGTGCTCCACTAAAAAATTCGTGAAAAAATCTCTGTACGTCGGATTGAGCTCTATTTTTTTGTGCTTCTGTCCCAGGTTATTATATAACTTTTGTTAGTTCAGCACTTTTCGATTTGAGCAACAGAAGGTCTTTGAAAAAAATCGGTTTTTACCTGCTAGTTTGTTTTGACAGATTTCTGCCATTATTTGCATTTGCCTCTTAATCTATTTCTCTCTGAGTTCTCTTTGATCACTTGAACTTTTAAAAGGAATTGCTACAGTAGCTTGTGTTTTAATGGAAGTTTTACTTGTGTTGATACTGAACCTAAAGACTTACTATCTTGAATACACTAATATTGTAATGCAGATTGTGTGAAGTTTTTTATGAAGGAAAATTTTCAAGTGTAGGGGAAGAATAATGTGATGAGGTGAAGTATGGACAAAAGCTCAAGCTTGGGGATGCCACCCGTGTCACCCCAAGAAATATTCAAGAAGTACAAGCATCAAAGCTTGGGGATGCCCAAGGCATCCCCTTCTTCATCAATAATCTCAGGTTTCTTCCAAACTCTTCATTTTTATTGTTTCATACACAATTGTGTTGTCCTTGGAGCGTCTTTGTTTTTAGTTTTCTTTTGCTTAGTTTGCCTAAATAAGTTGGTTGGATCCCAACACACTTCTTTTGGAGAGAGACACACCTCGTTATTCATTGCCTAGAACACTCTAGTTTTCACTCTTATTGTTCTGCGAGTGTTCTCCTTTGCTAGCACTGCGTTTAGCTTTAGTTTTCGATTGGTGTTGGAAAAAATTAGAAAGTTTCATGCTTATAGGGGTACAAAAGGAAGCTTGTTTTGACTGTGGCCTAGACTTTATCGTGTCATGTTTGACATTGCTATGACTTTATGCTTAGTGATTATTCCTGTAGCAAGACTTGTTACAAACAATTTAGATTGCTTAATGTGCCTTGAAAGAATCATGCGTTGTTTTAGCATATAAAAGCATAATATTGTGGTATTCTCCTTTGATGATTTATTTGGGTTGACTTGGCGCATGCTCACACCATGTTAAGACCATACCAGTCACCATAGCCTCTATGATCATTTAGTTTTTGACTTGTAATATCACTTTATGCTTTAATTAATAATGTTTTGTCGCTTTGCATGATTATGGCCATTGTTGCTCTCTTAGTTGGTCACTCCCAGTCTTTTGCTAGCCTCCACATGTACCAAGTATGAGTTCCACTCATGCATCCAACTCCAAATAAAACCAAGTTATTCCAAAGAGTCCACCATACCTACCTATTAGCATTATTGCTATTCCAAGTATATTCATGTTTTATCTACCTTCCAAATTAAACTTGTTATGTGAAAATTAGTGACTAAAGCTCTCACAAACTTGATGGCACACTTCACTTTCTTGCACTTAATAAACTTGAACCATTGTGCCCATCTATGTTGTGTATATGCTTGCGTTTTGTAAGTTGTGAATTAGCAGAACCATGTTATCATGGGGAACGCTTTCAACATTGCACTTTATTTAGTTGATATCATGTTCTTTTGCATATGGATCCCGGCGGTGTGAAATGAAAGGGGAGCTTGTAAGGCTCATGGAGTTCGTATATGTGTTAGAGAAACGCCTGGGCGGCTGGTCTAAGCCATGCCTAATCATGGTGGAAACCTGCAGCATAACCATAGTGAGCAATCTTTGAAGCATCCTCAATAAAAAACCTATGCAAATAGGAAAAATAAAATAATCTATGCAAATAGGAAATAAAAGGATCACTGAGATGCTCATTGTCTGCTTGCCTTGTCATTTTGATATGGGAAAGCTTCCGTATCATTGGGCAAGGGGTACCCCATTGGAGGTTCTCTATAATACACATGTACTTACAATGACAAGAACTTACATGTGACTAAAGTTGAGTAGCATGAGGAACAATACTCGTAAGCAAGGGGCATGAGATTTTCAGCTTATAACTTGTCAGGCATATCCTCATATTTGATCACTTTAACCTTAATCACCTAAAGATGCTTATGATAGGGGCAATGAGAGATGAAAGCTAATAAGTACCATAATTTTTGGAAGCTCTTTATGAAACTTGAATCCCTACTTCCTTCTATGAAGGGCCTTTCTTTTACTTTTATTTTGAGTCTCCATCTTCTATCTTTATGCACCTATTGAGAGAGCATAGTGGTCATTCTTAGTTTAATGTGCATTGTCCCAAAACTTGTTGATTGATTCATAACTTTGATATTGCTTGTTCTTAAACTATTTGTATCTAGTCACCCTTATGAACTTTGAAGGTGTCCTATGCATTTATGTTTTGCTACACTATGAGGGACAAGCTGAATACCACTTTTATTATGTTTTCTATATGAGAAACAAACAAACGTCTTTCAAAGCATTGTTATTGATGAATCTTTTGTTTGTACCTTTTCATGTTACAACATAGTTGATATGTCCTATTGTTAGAACTATATCTTTCATGCTATGTTAAAGTACTATGATCCCAGCTATCATTGTTTTATAAATACCTTGATCAAGATTGTGATGGTGCATGTCACCTCAAAAATTATTCTTTTTTTATCACTTACCTACTCGAGGACGAGCAAGAGTTAAGCTTGGGGATGTTGATACGTCATAAACGTATCTATAATTTTTGATGTTCCATGCTTGTTTTATATCAACTATCTTATGTTTTGTGTATATTTTGAGATACTTTTATGCATTTTCTGGAACTAACCTATTGACAATATATCGCAGTGTCAGTTGCCTGTTTTCTGCTGTTTTTGGTTTCAGAAAAGCTAGAAAAGACATATTCTCAGAATTGGACGAAACGAAAGCCAAACCTCCTACTTTTTCCAACACGAAGACGGAGTCCAAAGCAGAGACGGAGGAGGGCCAGGGGCTGGCAACACCACCTGGTGGTGCGGGCCAAGCCAGGCCACGCCAGGGGGTGGTGTGGGCCCCTCAGGCCTCCACCGACCTTGCCCCTTCGCCTATATATTCCTCCCAGGACAAAAACCCTAAGTATCAGATCAGAATTCCACGAAAAGTTCCGCAGCGCTGCCGCCACCGAAGAGGAGATTCGGGGACCGAAGTATCTGTTTCGGCACCCTACCAGGACGGGGAAGTGCCCTCGGAGACATATCCATTGACTCCACCTCTCCATCGCCGTTGCTGACTCCCATGATGAGGAGGGAGTAGTTCTCTCTCGAGGCTAAGGGCTCTACAAGTAGCTATGTGTTCATCTCTCTCTCTCTATGCGTGACCTTATTGATATCATGAGCTTTGTAATCTATAGATCTATTCTGCTACTCAAGTGCTTTAATTAATCTATGCTTATCCCCATGTGTGTGAAGTTGACAGTGTGCACACCGTGTGGCACTTTGGCTAAGATTACATAAATACTTATCATGAGTATAATTTGAGTTGGATGTCTCTATGAGATTGTGGTGTTTGTTGGAACTATTAGCGCTCAAGGTGACAGTGAGGGGTTATCTAGATGGGGAATGTGAACTTTAAGGTGTGATGTTATAGCCCTACATCGTCCAACCAGAGAGTAGTTCAGGGTAGCATCATGAAGAGAAGATAATTATATGAGAGTGTCCACTAGTGAAAGTATGATCCCTAGGCCTTGTTTCTAAGCATTGAAACACCATTTACAATCAGTTCTGTTACATGTTTTCTTGCTGCCACTATTATTTCAGATTGCAATTACCACTTATAATCATCCATATTACTTGTATTTCACTATCTCTTCGTCGAACTAGTGCACCTATACACCTGACAAGTGTATTGGGTGTGTTGGGGACACAAGAGACTTCTTGTATCTTGATTGCAGGGTTGCTTGAGAGGGATACCTTTGACCACTTCCTCCCTGAGTTCGATAAACCTTGGGTGATCCACTTAAGGGAAACTTGCTGCTATTCTACAAACCTCTACACTTGGAGGCCCAACACTATCTACAAGAATAGAAGCGTGCATAGACATCAGACCTCACATCCATCATCTGCTTCTGAGGGATTCATGAGGGATGCCTGTGCTAGTGCTCGTAGGCCCCCAATGCCTCCTATTGCTCGTGAGATTAAGCAGATGAATTGGTTCTAGTGGAACATTCTATGTATGGAGGTAGACACTCGCAAGGGTCAGTATGTGGCGTACAAGGAGAGCCACGAGATGGCCCATACCCAACAACTCATTTTTCACCATGTGTCTGGGGCATCTGGCGACCCTCCAACTTCTTCTGCTCCCACCCCATATGCTTAGTGGAACTTTTCGTCGGGGCTCAACTTTGGAGAGCTTGAGCGTCACCTGGTTCCTACCCGGGCGAGGAAGCCTGAAGCACCAGCTGATGATGAGGATGATGACACCGAGGAGCTTGAGGATGAGGACGAGGATGAGGAAGATGATGATGACTACGAGTGATCCCTTGGGGCGCTAGCATTGCTCTTCTTCCTTTTGGCATTTCGATGCCAAAGGGGGAGAAGTAGTTCTATTAGGTCTCCATGGATTTGCATGGGTCAGGCGCAAGCATTTGCACTTTATCTTTTCGGTCTTTTTTTGCTTGTGCCCATTTAGCATTGAACTTTCTTTTGTGATTTGGTTTGTATGAGACTATGTTTATGTGTGTGGCTCTAGATTTATCTTATGGATTATCCTTATGGACTTGTCTATCATATTGGCTATATTGGATATCTATCTCGAGGAAGGCGTTCATAATGTTTATCACATTGGATATTCTTACTATCTTGAGGACGTCTCTCTCTCGGTGGTATGATTGTTTTTGCTTATGTTCCAATTAAATAGACTTGTACCTTTTTGTGTGCATTTGTATGCAAATGCAATATTTTAGTATCCACACATTGAGGGGGAGTATTTTTCATTTGATTAATGATGTTGGCTATTTGGGCTATCTTGCAAATCCTAGTATTGTCATCTAACACCAAAAAGGGGGAGATTGAAAGAACATTTCATGGTTCCTTGTGTTTTGAGTGTTAGATAACAATACCGTGGAGTTTTTCCAGGTGCGCTGAGTGTTGCAGGAAAGAGCTTTTGAGATTTTGGGGCCGGATTATCCACCCCCATCAAGGGCCGGATAATCCGGCCTGACCATCCTGGCCAAGGGAGCTTCGGCGCGTGCCTCTGTCTTGGAGCGGATTATCCCCCGGACAATCCGTTGCTAGGGAGGATTTTTCCCCAGCCAGAAAATCCAGCCTTCCTCTAGGGTCGGATAATCCGGGCCCTAGGGAAACTGGCCAAGGGAGCGTCTGCGTGTGCCTATGTCCGGGGGCAGATTATCCCCCGGACAATCTGTTGCTGGGGCGGATTTTCCCCTAGCCGGATAATCCAGCCTTCCTCTAGGGCCGGATAAACCGCCCCCCAGGAGGAGTTGCCATGGACCGCTCGGCGCGTGCTTCTGTTCGAGGGCGGACTTTTCTCCGGATAATACGAGTCTGGGGCGGAGTATTCCCCAGGCCAGATAATCTGGCCCTCACTTGGGCTGGATAGTCCGGCCCCAAATGGCTCCAACGGCTTCGTCTGGACAGGGGGTATAAAAGCCTCATCCACCCCTCATGTTAGAGTTCTTGATTCATTTGAAAAAGTTCAGACATGTTGCAAAAGCTCTCTCCCGAGATCTCCCACTTCAACCACCCGAAGTCTTCTATCTTTGGGGAATTGAAGGAGGAGACATCATTCATCGCCATCACAAATCAAGCGCTTCAACTCCTCTCCATTCACTTGGAGAATCCCCGATCTAGTATTCCTGTTGATATCTAGATCTTGTGTTTCGTTATTGATAACAATTGTACTTGTGGCATCTTGTTGTCATTACGGGAGCCTCCAATTCGGTTGTGGAGTTGTGCCCTACTAGTTGTGTAAAGGCGCCGGTTCTCGCCTCGAAGGGTTCCTATAGTGGAAAGGTGGTTCAGGCCTTTGGTGGCGAGATCCATCGGAGAACAGGGTGAGGCCTATTGTGGCGTGGTGGTCTTAGTACCGCCCACCCCTCCAACGCAGATGTACTTCCCCTAACAAGGAAGGAACTGCGTAAAACAAATCATGTGTCTCCGCGTGCTCCACTTACGATTTCCTTGTTCCTCACTCTTACTCACCTTTACTCGCTAGTAGTTAGGTTTGCATATAGGGAAATTCTATATAGTCGCATATCTAGAAATTTTACCTTTTGTGTCAAGCCTAAAATTGAAAAAGTATTAAAATTTGAAGTAGCACCTATTCACACCCCCCTCTAGGTGCCCATACGATCCATTTCAGCTTGGGGATGTTGATTCCCACGGTGGGTCAGGTTACCCCTCTACCGGCCCACCCGGGTGAAGTGGAGTGAGGCAGGCGGGTTGGCGAGGCGACACAGTCCCGTGGTGGGACGAGACGGCCAGTGTCAGGCCATCTGGGTGACCTGTGATGCGGTTTCCTGGGCATCGAGGTGACGATACAAGGCTCGACATGGGGGAAGTCGGCCTGTGGTGGGCTGGCCGGGTTGGAGGAGTTGCCGGCCCACCCGGGAAAGCTTGCGGTGTCCCAGGCGGGGTAGTGATGAAGTGATGGCGCTGGTTCGTGCAGAGGGAGTTTGGTAGGAGCTGGTGGCGACGCCGGGGGTCGCGTTGACCCGTGGTGGAGAGGAGGAGGTGGCCCGTGGTGGGCCGAGCTCTCTCCAATACGGCCCACCCGGGAAAAGGCACAATGGCCCAGCCAGCCGACTTATGGCCTAACTCGGCACAGGTAGGCTTAACTCAGCCCAGATGGTGTAAATTTGGTCTAGGGAGATCTTTACCCAGGCCGAATTTGCACTAAGTCGGCCCAGGTGCTTTTCCTTTCTTTCTTTTTTATTTATAACTCTTTATATCACTTCTTTTTATACGTATGTCTTCTACCAAAACCCTATACGCACTAACTCCGGGTACCTGGGATCATATCCCAGACAGAACCTGTTATAGCCATATATCATTGATAAACACTACTAAGGATCATGATCTCTTTGAGGCGGCCACGGTGGTCACCATTGAAAATGGGGAGAAGGCACTGTTTTGGGAATCGTCTTGGCTTGAAGGAATGCGACCAAGAGATATGGTGCCGATTTTTTTTGAGATTGCAAGAAGAAGAAAGTGCACGGTGAAGAAATTCCTTGAAAATGATTTGTGGGTGTCTCAGTAGAACACCCAAAATGACCTCTTTGCGGAACCCATCTCATAATTCTACAACCTTTGGGAGATGCTTCAATGTATCCATATCGATCATAATACTCCAGACTCGGTTGCATGGAAGTTTGGTAAGGATGGGATCCACTCGCCTTTCTTGACATACAAAATGCAATTTTAGGGGTGCACCTCCTCTGCAATGCCTTCTATGGTTTAGAAACCATGGGCGTCTCCCAAGTGCAAGATTTTCACATGGTTGATCCTCTATAAGTGTTACATTGGCTATGTGTGGTTTTGGTAATTAATAACAATCCTTATAGACTGATGTTCTCATCAATTTTTATATAAAGGAATTTTCCATGGATAATGTTTATAGTCAATGGCAGAGCCAATGCTCGGGCTAAGCTTGTGAATTTCTTTAAGTACTATTAAAAAGTGAATCTTTATGCTAGAAATTGTATAGGCAAGTGTTGAGAAAATCGAGTTTACTTAGACATTGCCCGGGCAATGACGATGAGCTGCCTCCACCACTACTTGTAGTATATGTGTTGTATTCAAGTATGGATTCCATGAAGATAAACATATACCTTGAGTATTGGCATCAAGATCATCGATTTGAAGAGAAGAATATGATATGACAAGAATAAGTAATGAAGATGGAGTTCGTGTGTGGAACTTAATTTATCCATGCTCTAGCTTATGTGTTAAGTAATGGATGCCAGAGATCTTGAGAGTTTGATCTCAAGAGAAGAATTCAAGACATGGCTCTAACTATGTGTCATGATAGTCTCATGAGTTGTGTTATGGTTTTCTAATATTTAGAGCATGCAATCAATTGAAGAGTTATTTATGTACCTCAAGTTATTGAGATAGAGTATGAGAAGATACATGGTTGACCAATACAAAGAGTGTTGATTATGCTTCATGAACTAACCCATTATATATGTTCATTTGTTTTTTCTATGTGGGTTAGGTATCTTTCCGTGGGAATGCATAAAAAGTAAAGATTTGATATAGCCCGTGAGAGAATGACATCAAGTGGTGATCATCGTCAAGGTTGATAAGGGCAAGTTCAAGGCCATTAGCTCGAGAAGATCATTTGATTGAATCTTTCCTTCCATTTTGTGATAATGGACATGTGAAAATTGCTTTAATGAAGCTTTCCCATAGTGGTATACAGGGGAGCAAACTATGAGTCTTCACGAAGCAATAATGATCAAGTGAAGTATTGTGGTTTGAACGAAGCTTGAATATTTGTCATCAAGATCAAGCGGGATGCGCAAGTCAAAGATATGGCCTTGCTAGGTGATGACCCACAAGTATAGGGGGTTTATCGCAGTATTTTCGAGGGAAGTGAAACCCAATTTATTGATTCGACACAAGGGGAGCCAAAGAATACTTATAAGCCTTAACAACTGAGTTGTCAATTCAGCTGTACCTGGAAACAATCTTGCTCACAGCAGTTTATCAGTAGCAATAGTTTTGTAGTAGGAATAACAAAGTAGCAGTAGTAGTAAAGCAAAGACAGTAGTAACAAAAGCAATAAACAGTGGGATTCGAGTGCGGTAGGCATAGGGATGGATGGATGGGCGTTGCATGGACAAGACAATTCAAATAGCAATCAGAACATAGGGCAATTGCAGATAAATAAGATAAAGCATCCAAGTACTAGACAATCCTAGGCATGTGTTCCATATATAGTCATACGTGCTTGCAATGAGAACTTGCACAACATCTTTTGTCCTGCCAGCCCGTTTGCAGCGGGGCCTCTAGGGAACTATTGGCAATTAAGGTGCTCCTTTTAATAGAGCACCGGAGCAAAGCGTTAACACTCCGTGAACACATGTGATCCTCACATCAAAGCCATTCCCTTCCGGTTATCCCGATTTACATCGCCGGGCCATAGGTTCCGGACAACAACGTGTGTATACAACTTGCAGATAAGACCAAAAACAATATTATCATAATGAATCAATAACATGTTCAGATCTGAAATCATGGCACTCAGGCCCTAGTGACAAGCATTAAGCACAGCAAGTCGCAACAAAGTCATAAAGCACTAATAAAAGATACTAGGCACCATGCCCTAACAATCTGATGCCATTACATGAACGATCTCATCAAATCCCTACCATCCCCATAGCCTACAGCGGGGATTACTCACTCATAGATGGGGGAAACATGGATGGTCGATGGAGAAGCGATGGTGATGATGATGGCGATGATCTCCTCCAATTCCCCGTCCCAACAGGGTGCTAGAACGGAGTTTCTGGTGCTGTTTCGTGGAATCTGGTGGTGGCGGCAGAGCGGAACTCCTTCTAGAAAAACGTCGACCCCCCTGAAGTTTTTAGGTCAGAAGGCTCCTTATAGGCGAAGAGAGAGGCCGAGGGGGTGCCCGGGGGGCCCACACCACCTAAGCGTGGCTGGCACGGCAGCGCCAGTGTGGTGTGGCCACCCCCTGGCTCTTATCCGTCTCGTATTCTAGCTCCTGGAGTCTTCGAGTGAAATAGGATTTTTGGCATATTTTCCGGGATTTTTCCTGATAGTTGGTTTTCTGCATAAAAAGTAGACACCAAGGCAATTCTGCTGAAAACAGCGTCAGTCCATGTTAGTTGCATTCAAATCACACACGTTTAGAGGAGAAACAATAGGAAAAGTGTTCGGGAAAGTAGATACGTTTTGGACGTATCAACTCCCCCCAAGCTTAGCTTATTGCTTGTCCTCAAGCAATTCAGTTGAAAACTGAGTGCGATAAAAGAACTTTCACGAACACATTTGCTTCATAAGATGTAAATATTCTCAGCAATGCGATCAACTACTTAAACAGTTCATAATAAAGAGTATGCAACTGAGTCTACTTAATAGTCATTGCAAGCTATGAAGAGATTCCAACTCAAGAATAATAAGTAGCATGAAGCACAAACATAAGCAACAACATTACAATGCTCATAAAAAGGTATGATAGAGTGGTATCTCGCTTGCCTTTGATTATGAATGCCAAGGCACCTCTAAAGTTCAAGTGATGACTAGAAATAAAGATATCAAGGATACAAGCATCAAAGTCATCACACAAATAATCAAGTAATGGAACAAACACAAAGAATGACAACTATGCTCTCAAGAAGGTGCGCAGAGAATAAATGGAGACTCAACAAGTAAAGAAAAAAAGTTTTGAATAATTTGAAAGGCTTCCAAATGCTGAAAGTATGGTACTCATTAGCTTTGAGCTCTCATTGTCCCTATCATAAGCATCTTTAATGTGGTTAAGGTGAAAGTGACACAACTAAGAGGATATGCTTGACAAGTTATAAATCGAAGTCTCATGCCCCTTACTTACGAAGACCGATCCTCATGCTACTCAACTTCAGTCACAAGTAAGCTCTTGTCATTGTAAGATATACGTATCATAGAGAACCGCCAACGGGGTACCCCTTGCACATGAAATGGGAGCTGTCCCATAATCAAAACAAAAGGCAAGCAGACAATGAGCATCTCGGCGATCTTTTTATTTACTATGTGCATAGATTTTTATTGAGGATGCTTCATAGAATGCTCATTATGGTTATGCTGCAAGTTTCCACCATGATTAGGCATGGCTTAGGCTAGCGGCCCAGGCGTTTCTCTAACATACATACAAACTCCATGATCTTACAAGTTCCACTTTTATTTCACACCGCCGGGATCCATAAGCAAAAGAACATGATATCAACTAGGTACTAAGAACAATGAAGTGTTGAAAGCGATCCCCATGATACATGGTTCTGCTAACTTCAACTCATAAAGTGCAAGCATATACGCAACAAATAAGGACACAATGGTTCAGGTTTATTAAGTGCAAGAAAATAAAGTGTGCCATCAAGTTCGTGAGAGCTTTACTAACTAACTTTCTCATAACAAGCAAACATTTTATTCGGAAGAAAACAAGGCATATTGAATATGCACGGAGGTAGCAAATGATGCTAGTGGGTAGGTATGGTGGACACTTTGGAAATATTTGGTTTAGGGAGTTGGGAACTTGAGTAAAACATACTCAGTGAAAGTTAAGGCTAGCAATAGTAAGGGAGCGACAAACGAGAGAGCAATAGCTGTCATTATCATGCTTGCAACAAAACAGGACTACTCATGGCATGAAAGTGATTCAAGATCCTCAAGGCAAAATAATTCATCAAGGCTTAACTGATTATCACAGTCATGTGCATGCGTGAGCATGTGCCAAGTCAATTCAAATGAAACATTCAGAGGAGGATACCACGGTGTCATACCAATTTATGAATAGAGCAATGCAAGCAAACATTCATAAGACATGCTACAAACTATTAGCGAGCTGGAGCTAATCATAAGAAAGCAAGAACTACTAAGCATCCAAAGATAACATACACCCTACTCGAACGAACTAAGCAAGCTCACAATGATGAGTATATGTACAAAATGAAAACAAATAGAGTTCGTTACTAGCCTCTTACCATGCCTCAAGTTGTCATTGATCCTCATTATTGATCTTCACTTGTGTGGCTTGAATAATAATATGAAACCAATATCCACTAAGGACTGCTGAACCCTATAGCAAACTCACAAAACCAAAGAAGAACGACAAATATTTTTGGTGTTTTCGATTTTTAAACAAGAGCCAAAAGGGAAAAACAAACAAAGCAAAATCTTTTTGGGTTTTTCGAATAGTTCAAACAAAGCAAAAAGGGAAAAGCAAACCAAGGCAAAAATAAGAAGCAAACCAAAGAGAAACAACAGAAATATTTTTGGTCTTTTTGTGTTTTTAGAAAGCAAAAGCAAAGAAGAACAAAAATTAAAAAGAGAACGAAAACATGAATATACAAAGTATCGACGCAACATGATATGAAGATGAGTGCGGTGTCGGCGTACCTCCCCCCAAGCTTAGGCTTTTCCCCTAAGTGGGTATCAATCCATGTACGAATAGGGGTTCCAAGCGGGCGGATCTTGGTAAGAATGGTCATAGCTGGGCCCATGAGAAGAAGAAGAAGCTCCCCAATCATAAGCGGGCTGCTGATATGAAGACTCTCCCTCATTCGAGGGCTGGACCGAATCATCCGTGACCTTCCTTCTAGTGTCCTGCTCCTGTTGGGAGAGCTCTCCCAAGTACGTGTCAAGCTCCTCCTCAGTAAGGGACCATCCTTCCCTGTTATCAAGGTTAAACAAAACAGCTGCAGGCTGTTGGAGATATGCCCAAGAGGCAATAATAAAAGTGGTTATTATTATATCTTTGTGTTTATGATGAAAGTTTACATCCCATGCTATAATTGTATTATTAGGAAACACTAATACTTGTGTGTTTTGTAAACATAAAAGAGTCCCTAGTAAGCCTCTTGTTGAACTAGCTTGTTGATTGATTGATGATCATGGTTTCCTGATCATGGACATTGGATGTGATTAATAACAAGGTTATATCATTAGGAGAATGATGTGATGGACACACACCCATAGTAAGGGTAGCATAAGATCAAGTCATTAAGTTCGTATTGCTATAAGCTTTGAAATACATAGTAACCTAATCCTTCGACCATGAGGTTATGTTAATCACCATCACCGGATGGGTACTTTGATGACATCAAACGCTTAATCTGGCGGTTATAAAGATGTCATTGGGTATTCTGAAAGTATGTGTTGAAGCGCATAGACCAAGATTGGGATTTGTCCATCCATATGACGGATAGATATACTCTGGGCCCTCTCGGTGGAATGTCATCTAGATAGCTTGCAAGCATGTGACTGGGTCACAAGGGATGATGTAACATGGAATGAGTAAAGAGTACTTATCAGTAACGAGGAAGAACTAGGTATGAAGATACCGACGATCAAACCTCGGATAAGTAGAATATCGTGTGACAAAGGGAATTGGTTTTTATGTTAAATGGTTCTATCGATCACGAAGTAATCGTTGAGTATGTGGGAGCCGTTATGGATCTCGGATCCGCTGATGGTTATTAATCGAAGGTGTCTTCATCATATCGCATATTCACGAACCGTGGGTGACACACTTAAGGTTCTAAGTTGTTTTAAGTAGATATGGAATTTGTGTTGGAGACCGAATGTTGTTCGAGTCTCGTAATGGATCCGGACATCACGAGGAGATCCGGAATGGTCGGAGAATAAGATTCATATATTGGGGATCATTTTCTAAGTTAGGAAATGTTCCGAGTGTTTTATGGAGATTCTAGAAGGTTTGAATGTTCTGGAAGGTTCTAGAGGATTTCTTGGAGTTTACTTGAAAACCAAGAAAGGGATCAAGGGAGTCCAAGTGGGGGCAATACACGGATTCATGGGGGAGGAGGACTCCTCCCCCCAACCCGCCGGCCCAAGGAGGAGGGGAGTCCTACTAGGACCCCCCTCCCCAGGCGCGCCTCCCTCCTTTAAATAGAAGGGAGGGGGCGCCCCCTCTTGCTCCTCAGATCATAACAACTAATCTCAGCCGCCTCTCTCCTCCACCTTTCTTTTGCACAGGCATAGGCGAAGCCCTGCAGAATTCTCATCTCCACCACCACCACGCCGTCGTGCTGCTGGGATTCCGTGGAGAAGATCTACTACCTTCGCTGCTTTGGACGGGAGAGGAAGGTTCGCCGACTCATGCGTGTGACCGTCTGCGGAAGCGCTGCTGGAACGCAGCGCCGGAAGGATCATCCACACGATCTTGAGATCGGCAAGTGATCGACTACATCATCCACGAGATCTAATCTCGTAACGCTTTCGGTTCTACGAGGGTTAGTACCGATCTATCTCGTTGCTCATGTCTAATAGATTAGATCTTGGCTTTGTCTAGATTAGATCTGGGTTTTTGTTCGTTCTTGCGGTAGAAATTTTTTGTTTTCCATGCTACGAACCCATCACAGGCAAAAGAACAACACGCTCGGACTTGCTCTTTCTCCAACCAGCTTTGAGAAAGGTTATTTCCTAAGATAACTCACTCATACTAGCCCACGAGGAAACAAATTTATGCTGTATCATGGAATTAAGATCAAGCCTCTCTATGGGAAACTGTAGGTCTAGATGATGAGGCACTAAACCATGCAATGCTAGTAAACGAGAAGCAATGAGGCCTCCACAAATTCCACCTTTCTCACGGTTAGCAGCAAGACAGAAAGCTATCAAAGCACCTAAGTTGTAAGACCTATCTCGTTTAAGAGCAGCAGCAGATAAATGCTAGATCAAACGAAGATAACTTATTGGCAGTTTTCCTAGCAAGAACACACTTGGCAATAAAGTAGGCAAAGAGTGACTAAATTGGAAGTCCTGCACCACAGACATGGTTAGCTTCACAAATTGACAAGGTTCATCTTCCAAAAAGTGCTCTAACCCTACATTAGAAACCAAAGTGTGGAAATCTTGTAGAATTCCTGCATCTCTCATGAACTTAGAGCATGGATAAATGGAAGGAAAAACTTCCTCCTCCCGGTGGACCTTCATGACCTCAAGCACCCAAAGCTCATGTTGGTTTAGGTGGTGTTCACTCATCTTCTATTCTGAAATTTAAACACCTATTAAACAAGTGATTGCAAAGTGAATATAATGAAGGATTCTACTCATAGGGACTTGCAAGAGGCCTAAACATGCATTAAAACTATATCTCTAAGCATAAAAAAAGCTTACAAGCTCTCATAACCAGTCACCTACAGCAGCAAAATACTCAATATATAATCCACTAAACACAAATATACTTGGACAAGGGGAGGAGTCACATACCAGGGAACAAATGCTCCAAATTTCAGCAAGAAAGATGGGTTGAGCAAGGAGATCGAAAAAAACGAGAGCAAGCACAGCAAGAACGCGATTTTGAGCTATGAACTGGAGCTTACTCAGGAGAAAGTGAAGAAAGTGGCAGGTGAGAGAGTTAGTGGGGGGCCAGGGTGGCCCACACCAGGGCATGGCGCCACCCAAGGCTGGCCGTGCCACCATGTGGTGTGCCTGCCTGGTGGGCCCCCCTGGTACCTCCAGTGTACTCGCCGCCTTTTTTCACGTAAAAATTTAATATGAATTTTCTGGAATTTTTTGAGACACTTTATTTTTGGGCATTTTTCAGAAATAGAAGAATGATTTTTCTGAGACAGATTTTTTTTCTTTTGGAAACATGATGCAAGGACAAAACAAGGCTAGAACTACAGAAGTTCTAACATGCAAGCAACTAACAACAAAAAGAAAACTAAACGAAAGCAAAAACTAAAATGCAAAGGATAGAAATAAATGGAGATAATCATAATGAAAACATTGTTTTATTCAATGGAATCCTTTTGTTAACAAGGTTGATCAAGTCTTGCTACCAAAACAATTGCATATGAGACAAAACTTTGTACTCCACTAATGATTATGTTACCTCAACCTTGATAGCAATGGTCCCAATCATAATAGTTTCAGATTTTTCTCTTGGTATGGGACAATATATTTCTCCAACTTGAATGCCTTCAACATGTTCAATTGAATTCAAACCATAAGTCCTGTCAATCTTCTTGGGGAAATAGACAGTATGTT
This sequence comes from Avena insularis, assembly GCA_023614405.1. NCBI lineage: Eukaryota > Viridiplantae > Streptophyta > Magnoliopsida > Poales > Poaceae > Avena > Avena insularis. Next base: position 308,640,854 of record CM042684.1, read on the forward strand.
CCTTGTCATTAACATTGAAGGTCACCTTTCCTTGATTACAATTAATAATAGCTCCTGCAGTATTAAGAAAAGGTCTCCCAAGAATAATAGACATATTATCATCTTCGAGCATTTCAAGCACAACAAAATCAGTTAATATCAAGCAATTGTGAGCCACCTGAACATGTACATCCTCACATATACCCACAGGAATAGTGGTAGATTTATCAGCCATTTGCAAAGATATATCAGTTGGTATTAATTTTTCAAGTTGAAGCCTCTTATAGAGAGAGAAAGGCATAACACTAACTCCAGCTCACAAATCACACAAAGCAGTTCTAACATAACTGTTCTTAATAGAGCAAGGGATAGTTGGAATCCCTGGGTCTCCAAGTTTCTTAGGAACCTTACCATTAAAGGAATAATTAGCAAGCAAAGTAGAAATTTATTCATTAGGGATCTTCCTTTTATTCGAGACAATGTCCTTCATATACTTTGAGTAAGGAGGCAATTTAATAGCATCAGTCAAAAGAATTTGCAAGAATAAAGTCTTCATCCACTCACAAAACTTATTATAGTGTTCATCTTCCTTTGACTTGTGTTTCTTATCAGGGAAAGGCATAGGTTTTTGGACCCATGGTTCTCTTTCACTACCATGTTTCTTAGCAATAAAATCTTCTTTGGTGTATTTAGTATTCTTAGTGTGGTTTTTAGGTTCTTCTTCAACTTTTTCTTCATTAGGAACTTCATTTTCTTCATTACCACTTTCAGTTTCAGCATCAGAGATAGATATACTATTAGGATCTATAGCAGGTTCAGAGGGTTCTACAACAGTTTTATGTTTCTTTTTCCTTTTCTTACGAGTAGAACCACTATTTTCAGCTTGTTGAGAATCCTGCTCAATTCTTTTGGGATGCCCCTCAAGATATAGAGGATCCTGGGTAGCAGCACCACTTCTAGTTCTAATTTCATAAGCATGTTTTTCTTTAGCAGCATTAACTAGCAAGTCGTTTTGCACTTTAACGAGTTGATCTATTTGAGTTTGAACCATTTGAAAGTGTTTAACAATCATTTTAACATCATTAGAGGTTATTTCCACAATATCTTTCAACTCAACAATAGCTCTAGTGTTTTCCATTAGATGATTTTGCACCCTTTTATTAAAGTTATCTTGCTTAACAATAAAGATATCAAATTCTTCTAAGCATTGATCAGGAGGTTTAGAGTAAGGGATATCACCTTCATCAAAGTGTTGGAGAGAGTGTACCTCAATAGTGGATGAGTAGGGAATAGGCTTACATAATTCTTCTATAGGAGGTAAATTCTTGACATCTGCAGCTTTAATTCCCTTCTCCTTAAGACATTTCTTAGCTTCCTTCATCACTTCATCATTTAATTCAATAACTCCCCTCTTCTTTGATGTTGGAATAGGCACCGGAATAGATGGTTCAGGTACAATTACTTCAGGTATAGCATGTTTAGGAGGAGTCAAATATTCATAGTTCTTACTTATTTTAGCCATTAATTCCTCAGCTTCCTTAGGAGTCCTATTCCTGAAAACACAATCAGCACAACTATCTAGGTATGTCCTAGATTCCTCGGTTAGTCCATTATAAAATATATCAAGAAGCTCATTCTTAGGTAATGGACTTCTAGCTTATGCATGAATCAAATCACAAAACCTTGCCCAAGATTCAGGCAATACCTCTTTTTCTCCCTATTTAAAATCAAAAAGTTCCTGCAAAATAGCATGTCTAGCACTAGGAGGAAAATATTTCTGTAGGAAAGTACTAATCAAGCACTCAGGGCTATCAATAGATCCAGGAGGTAAATTACTAAACCAAGTTTTAGCTTCTCCTTTCAGTGAAAAGGGGAAATCTTAGCAACAAAGTAAGTACGCATCTTAATATCATCAGAAAACAAGCCACTCATGGTAGAAAGTTCATTCATATGTGCTACCGCACTTTCATTCTTAGTCCCACAAAAAGGTTCTTTCTCGACAATAGCTATGTAAGATAGATCGAGAGAGAAATCATAATCTTCATCTATAATGTTTATGGGAGAAGCAGCAAACTTAGCAGCAGGAGATAATTTGGATCTAATAATACGCCTCTCAAGGAGACTCTTAGCAGCGCTCCTATCATGGGTGTTCTTACATTCTTTAATAAACTCATCGATCATCTCAACATAACCATCTTCAATATCATAACTCTCACTAGACTCAGGTGAGCTAACAGGTGTGGTAGTGTCTTCATTAGGAGTTTCGGTATTTCCAGCTATAGTTCTAGCAATCGTAGCATCTAGGAAAGGACCTAATGAACCACTCTTATCAAGCATAGTAGAAGCAGCATCATAAGCATCAGAAATTTCAGATTCAGCAGTAGTAGCAGTGTGTGTAGCATGTGTATGTGGTGGTGTAAGGAACTTACTCAAAACAGACGGTGAATCAAGAGCAACAGAGGTGTTCAAAACCGTACCTCTTCTTGTAGTGGATGGTAAAATAGGAACCTTGCCATCACGAGACTTACCCATGATGGATGGATAGCAGCGAACAATAAAGAATCCAAGTGAACTTGATAAATAAATCTATGCTCCCCGGCAACGGCGCCAGAAAATAGTCTTGATGACCCACAAGTATAGGGGGTGTATTGCAGTATTTTCGAGGGAAGTGAAACCCAATTTATTGATTCGACACAAGGGGAGCCAAAGAATATTTATAAGCCTTAACAACTGAATTGTCAATTCAGCTGCACTGGAAACAATCTTGCTCACAGCAGTTTATCAGTAGCAACAGTTTTGTAGTAGGAATAACAAAGTAGCAGCAGTAGTAAAGCAAAGACAGTAGTAACAAAAGCAGTAAACAGTGGGATTCGAGTGCGGTAGGCATAGGGATGGATGGACGGGCGTTGCATGGACAAGACAATTCAAATAGCAATCAGAACATAGGGCAATTGCAGATAAATAAGATAAAGCATCCAAGTACTAGACAATCCTAGGCATGTGTTCCATATATAGTCATACGTGCTCGCAATGAGAACTTGCACAACATGTTTTGTCCTGCCAGCCCGTTTGCAGCGGGGCCTCTAGGGAACTACTGGCAATTAAGGTGCTCCTTTTAATAGAGCACCGGAGCAAAGCATTAACACTCCATCAACACATGTGATCCTCACATCAAAGTCATTCCCTTCGGGTTATCCCGATTTCTGTCACTTCGGGGCCATAGGTTTCGGACAACAACGTGTGTATACAACTTGTAGATAAGACCAAAAACAATACTATCATAATGAATCAATAACATGTTCAGATATGAAATCATGGCACTCGGGCCCTAGTGACAAGCATTAAGCACAGCAAGTCGCAACAAAGCCATAAAGCACTAATAAAAGATACTAGGCACCATGCCCTAACAATCTGATGCCATTACATGAATGATCTCATCCAATCCCTACCATCCTCATAGCCTACAACGGGGGATTACTCACTCATAGATGGGGGAAACATGGATGGTCAATGGAGAAGCGATGGTGATGACGATGGCGATGATCTCCTCCAATTCCCTGTCCCGACAGGGTGCCAGAACGGAGTTTCTAGTGCTGTTTCGTGGAATCTGGTGGTGGCGGCGGAGCGGAACTCCTTCTGGAAAAACATCGAACCCCCCGAAGTTTTTAGGTCAGAAGGATCCTTATAGGCGAAGAGAGAGGCTGAGGGGGTGCCTAGGGGGCCCACACCACCCCCTGGCGTGGCCTGGCCTGCACCACCAGGTGGTGTGGCCACCCCCTGGCTCTTCTCCGTCTCGTATTCTGGATCCTGGAGTCTTCGGGTGAAATAGGATTTTTGGCATATTTTCCAGGATTTTTCCTCATAGTTGGTTTTCTGCACAAAAAGTAGACACCAAGGCAATTCTGCTGAAAACAACGTCAGTCCGCGTTAGTTGCATTCAAATCACACAAGTTTAGAGGAGAAACAATAGCAAAAGTGTTTGCGAAAGTAGACACGTTTTGGACGTATCACTAGGTTTTCATTTTACCTGTCTCAAGGTGGTTGTTGGGAGATCAGGTTATAGGATAGATGGTGGCACTATCAAGAGGGGCTTTCGGTTTGGTAACTTGATCACATCGTCTTAGGAAGCTCAATCATTTGCATATTTTTCGTCCTCTTATTCTTTTTATTCTTGGTGTTCATCTATGTGAGGTTCATAAGTTGTTGCTAGCTCTTCAAGAAGCCCAAGTTTATCAAAAATGGAATTTATATGCATCTTCTATTGCGTTTTCAAGTTTGGAGGTTTTACTGGTTCTTCATTTAGGGAAGTTTCATAAATTTACTTATTTGGTATTTTACTTCTTCCTCTTTCTTTGGTTTTGTAGCTTCTATTAGATAGAGTTTGTTCTTAGATTTTAAAAATGCCTAAGTTTGCTAAAATCAGAGTCCAGACACAAAAGTTATCACCGCTTTTATAAGTCATGTTTTATGTCCGAAAAACCGACACACAAACCGGCACTACTGGTTCCCCTCCTAAATAGTCCATGGGCCCTCGGTCCTCATGCCGATGAACGCCGGATAGACATACTGAAAAGCAATTCAGCGCCTGTCAGACAGATCCGCACAAGCCGCATATTTAGCCTGGCTCGCCAAATGTTCTGGTGGGGAAACTGGCACCTCTTGTTTGTACGCCAATCGTTCTAGCATACAAACGGCGGACCGGAATTTTTGCTAATCTTGATTGGACTGCTTGATTTTGGCCCAAATGGTCATATTTACTTTTCCTATAAAAGGGGCTTCTTCTCCCTTATTTTTCTTGAGTTCTTGAGCCCATTTTTCACCACCATTACTGAACCTTTTGAACTTGCTTCCTCTCCCATCCCTCCTATGATTTTTGCATCATTTTGAGAACTTAGAAAGAGGAGATATAGATTTACAATCCCCACCAATCAATTCCTCCTCCAAGTGAGGAGAACCCACTAGATCTGGATCTTAGAGTCATTGATTGATTTTTTTACTATTGTTCTTTCTCTCTAATTCTTGCCTAGCACTGGATTTGAAAGTGAATGATTTGAGCACCCTCGGTGTTCCTGCTTTGTATTCTTGCATAACTGTTGAAATCTCCATATGATTTGTTCGAGTGAGAGACTGTGTGCTTGTTACTCTTGGAGGTTAACCTCCTAGTTGGCTTAGGAGTTGATGTTGTAGTGATCTCTTAGTGGAAAATTGTGAAGAAGCTCTGTGAAAGTGCACATGTGCCCCATGTGTGGTTTTGGTAATTAATGACATCTCTATGGAAGTCCATTTGCGTTGAGGTACACTTGTAGAAATTGTCCAATGGCATCGCTTGAATCATGTGTTGGCTTCAAGGTTGAAATATGAAGAACAATAAGCAATGTACAAGGGCTTTGGGCCTATTGGAATCATGTTGAAGGAGAAGAAGAATAAAGAAAGAAGATCAAGAGTGTCTTGAAGAACAAGATGGAGTTCCTCATATATATCTTCAAGACATAATCCTAATGGAGTTAGAAGAAATGATGTGCAAGTTCAAGATGCGCCATCTCTAGAAGATCTCATGCTTGAAGCTTGCTATCCTAACTTTCATGGATCGATGAAGACAAGTTCAAAGAAGTGGTTTCCCCATGGTGTATGGGGGAGCTATTTGCATGTCTTTATCAAGCAAGTGTGGTGACAAAAATCAAGAAAGGTGTTACATCTTGAGGAGGACAAGATCTTCTACATCAAGCTCAAGTGGAATGCTCAAGGCAAAGGTATGATCTTGATAGTTTTTCCCTTTTGTCGGTCTCATGTTGGTAGTTGGGAGATCGGGTTTAGGATAGATAACCGTACTATCAAGAGGGGCTCTCGAGTGAGTAACTCGATCATATCTTTTGAAGAGAGCTCAAACCTACTTTGCATCATCTTTCTTAGTTGTTATTTGGATATTATCCATGTGAGGTTCTAGAGCTTGTGGTAATCTTCATAACAAGCTCTAGTTCATCAAAAACGGATTTCCCTTGTATACCCTATTATGCTTTTTGATCTTGAAGGTTTTCTGGCTCCATACCTTGGGAGGTATCTCACATACGTATACTTGATTTTATCTCCCTTGGTTGTATCCCCAATAAAATTGTTTTCATCATGTTTGGAGTTCGGATGCTCGAGTTATTACGTTTGCTGCTGCTACCAGCTTTGTCTGTCGTGACCGGTAGTACCGGGCTCCCTGTCTGGTAGTACCGCTCAACAACGATAGTACCGTCTGGCTGTACCGGTCTCATATATAGCCAGCAGCAAGATGGGGATCCTCCTCTAGACCATGTAGTACCCCCGAGTACTAACGGTAGTACCACTTCGTGGCCCGGAATTACCGGTATGCAATAGTACCACCCATGGACCCGGCACTACTGGTGGTCGACTGGGCTAACTTGGCTGCCCCGTTTCCTCCTCTAACTTGCTCGGTTACTATATCAGGTACCTGCCCGATAGTACCGCTGCCATGTCCAGTAGTACCGGTCGTCACAGGTGGGTAACAGGTAGATTCCTGCCCCCTATAAAATGGGCCCTTCTTCTCCCCCTTTGAGTCCCTTTCCCCCTCCATTGTTGAATCTCTTGAGCTTGTCCTCTCCCTCTCTCCCATGATTCTTGCATCTATTTGACGGAAAAGATAGAGGACATCTAGATCTACAATCCCACCAATCCATCTCTCCTCTAAGTGTTCTGCAATGGCTAGTTGACATGGGGGGGCCTATAAAAGGCCCTTTCTTCCCCAAGTGGCGGTGGCTCTTCCCCATTCTCTCTCATCCATTGTTGACCTTGAAGAACTTGCCCTTTGTCTCTATTCCGCCTATGATTCTTGCATCTATTTGTGGGAAAATAGAGAGAAGATCTAGATCTACAATCCCACCAATCCATCTCTCCCTCTAAGTGAGGGGAAGATCTTGGGATCTAGATCTTGGAAGACTTTTGTGGTTTTCCTCTTGTGTTCTTCCTCTCTTATCCTCCCAATAGTTTTTGTAGCTTTGGTAGAATTTGGGAGTAAAGGACTTTCCATTGCATTAGGTGCATCGTTTTGAGTTCGCCCCGGAGAATTTGGTTGGTGAAATCAAGAAGATTGTTACTATTGGGTTCTTGGAACCCTAGATGGTTAAGTGGCCTTTGTCGTGAGTTATTGGATCCTCCAATTAAGTTGTGGAGCTCTCCCAAGTCAGTGGCATTGGTGGTGATTATTGGGAGCCCCCAATTAAGTTGTTGTGATTGCCCCAATCTAGTACGAGTTTGGTGACCGCCTTCAAGTGTCCCATAGTAGATCAGGTTCTTACCGTGCGACGGGTTCTCGGGAGAATTGGGTGAGACCTCTTGTGGCGATGGTGGTCTTAGTACCATCCATCCCTCCAACAAGACGTACTCCCTTGTAAGGAGGGACTCGGTATAACATCGTTGTCTTCACGTGTCTCAGTTATATCTATACCCGAGCCTTTACTTATGCACTTTACTTTGTGATAGCCTTCATGCTTGAAGTCATCTATCTTGCTATCACATAGTTGCTTGCTTTGCCTAGCATAAGTTGTTGGTGCACATAGGTGAGCCATAGTATATACAGTTTTATGCTTGAAAAAAGTAAACAATAGTTTAAATCCGCCTTTATTAAGCCCATCTCGTAAAAGTTTTAAACGCATATTCACCCTCCTCTAGGTGCATATGTGTCCTTTCACTCTGGCTTCCCTTTTGTGGGATTTGTGAAGTGGTTGTAGAGCTTGCCATCTCCGGGTGGAGGTAAATCTAGCGATAAGGAAAGGGCCCTTATCCCTCGTGGAATAGCTCGGAGTAGAAGGTGAGCATTCATGGCGTTGGAAAATCCTTTGTGGGATCTCACACCTCTCTAACTTGACGTATCTTACATGTGTTATCTTGCTTATCTTAACTTGTTGTTGGTACACTTAGTTGAGCCTATCTTATTTAGGTTTTTTTCTTGTAAAATAAACATTAGTTTAATTCTGCATTCTTATGAGACAAATATGTGACTGCTTCTAAAACGCCTATTCAAACCCCTCTAGACGGCATCTCATCCTTTCATCCTCCAAAACCGAGTTTAGACTGTGGATAGGCTCTGTAAATAAGGATGGCCAAGTTGCGGTCATTACAAGCTTTGTAACCAAGTCCAAGAATCTACCACATATGTTATCTTTCAATATAGTTTCTCTAGAGGCATTTGGACAAGTTTGAAGGATTGGCTTGGACTCAATGACATACAACTTCAAGATTTGTTAGCTATCCATTCCATCAAAGATTGATGGAACGTGGTCATACAGAAAAGGGTACAATCGTGTAAAGATTTGGCTCTACTTGCAATGTTAGTTTCGTGGGAAAATTTGGAAGGAAATAAAGCCCGAGTATTTAGGAATCAGTCTTCAACCGCCAATATGATCTTCATGAAGATCAAAGAGGAAGTGGCCATGTGGAGCCTCGCCGGGGCCAAAGCGATTTGTAATATTATGCTGCGAGAGTAGACTTTTGTTTTTGACCTTGGTTTGTTCAAGGCTTGGTTTGTAAGACCTCTAAAAACTTCTTCTTAATCAATGAAAATAGCAAATATTTTGCCTTGTTTCAAAAAATAATCATCGAGAAATTTGTGCTCCAATAGTTTTTGTGGGACATGTAATCCGAGTCCAACTATACTAATATATACACATAATCAACATAGACTTCAAATAGAGGCAGAGCTACAAGAGAGACCTTTATTTTCAAAAAAAATGAAAAAAAATTCAATGTTTTAAACGAATATGTAAAATATTTTTGATTTAGTCATTGGTGTATAATGGAAGTATGCATAATCTCAATATGAAATACTTTACATTTTAGGCTACACAAAATTAAAAAGTATGGATCCGAGTACAACAAAATATGAAAATTTCAAAACTAACAAAATTGTCACATTTTATCATTTTATACTGCATCATGATTCGTGATGGCCTGAAAGTTGTACATAGGTTCACAACTAAGATTGGACGCCATGATTCTCGCTCGCCCAAAATTAGTCAATCTGTATAATTATGAGGAATGTGTGGTATATAATCAATAGAGTATGTAAGAGGTACTAATTGAATGCATTAAAACCCTTCCTTCTCATAGAAAGGTTATTTGTTAGACAAATTTACCCCTGACCAACATGTGGTCATGATTAAAACTTGATCTTACCACTAGCTAGGGAATAAGGGCATGTACAATGGTCATATCTTAGTCTTATCTTAACAATATCACGTAAGCTGATTTCTATGTATAGAAACAAAAAAGGACATTTGACTTTTCCTACCTAAGAGATCATCTCTTAAGACCGTCTTATTAACCACTGTACCTGCCCTAAGCTTAAGCTGGTAAAAATGGGTCAAAAAAGTCTAAACGGTGTGTACATGCATGACTGGGCGGTTTTGCACCCCGGTTGCATGCAATGCGTGGTGCGTCTCCTCTCCTTGCCAAGCTCACACCAAACAGGCATCCACCGCCTCAGCTCCCTTCATCTGCATCGCATGCATGCCCGCCCCCTCTCGCTTGAATTGACCGCAGGTCAAACCCCTGTACTCCTGATGATCCCTCCTCTCATAATTTCTTCTCCACCCTTCTCTCTCTCGCTTCTGCGCCTCCATTAACTCCCTCGCATCCACCCCCTCTTCACTTCACTGGCTCACTCCTCGCTCGTTCATAAAAACTCGCCACCCAAACGCACAGAGACCAACAAGAGAGCAGCAGCAGCAGCCTATAGTTGCAGCCTGGACACGCCGCCCAAGAAACGCCATTCTTCTCCCACGCCGGCCTAGCTTGTATGGCCAGCTAGCCTCCTCCCTGTCACGTGCTCGCAATCTCTCATACGTTGCTGCGGCGACGAGAACTAGCCGTTCGTCTGTCTACTTGGTGACTTGGTGTTGCCGTTGGTTGGCAAGAACCACCAAAATCTCCCGACCTGTGCTCGGCCTTGTGGGGATGAAGAAGGGAGGGACGGTGGGGATGGCGCCCCAGGATGCGGCGACGGTGGGGCAGGTGAAGGCGGAGCTGGAGGACGTGGGGAAGGCCGCGGGGCGGGCGGTGGCGGTCGCGGCGGCGCCGGCGATGAGCCCGCTCAGCGAGACGCTCTGGCGGGAGAAGGCGGCGGTGGAGTTCCTCGGCGACGTGTCGGCACGGCTGGCGTGGCGAGACCTCACCGTCACCGTGGCGCTCGGCAGCGGGGAGACGCAGACCGTGCTAGAGGCGCTCACAGGGTACGCCGAGCCGGGCACCATCACCGCGCTCATGGGGCCCTCCGGCTCCGGCAAGTCCACGCTGCTCGACGCCCTCGCTGGACGCCTCGTCGCCAACGCCTTCCTCTCCGGCACCGTACTCCTAAACGGCCGCAAGGCCAACCTCTCCTTCGGCGCCGCGGTACGTACCTCCTCACTAGTCACTACCTCCCCAGACCGGACGCCGCTGCCACCTTCTTAAGTTCGTAGAAAAGTTACAATAGAAATAGCTAAGGTTTTCTCCATTTGCAGATGGAACAAAATTGTTCAGTAATATTTGCACTATATCTCTTTTTTGCTCTGTTACAAACTAAGAAATATTTCTGTATATAATGTATCGCCCAACAAGACACTTGACATGTGTTAATTTCATGAATGTTAAGACTTGAGAGTCGATTTGGGCATACAACACATAGTACTAGCAGCTAGGTGATGGTGACATGGTATATTGGCATACATTGTCTGTTTTTTTGTTTATTTATCCTCTTGCTCCCTTTCCCTGCTTGCTTGTGTTTCTGCCCGCTGGCTGTCTTGAATTGTGATTAGATCTATGTGCATTACCTGATACTAACCATGTATAGTGTTCATAAAGGATAAAGAAGGTCATGTGCCACGTGGCAGACTTTGAAATCTTGCTTGTTTCTGGCCTCTGCAAGCTTAGCTTAGTTTAGCTGCATCTGCTATGTGCTGGAGGTCATCTCCTGAACTGCAGCTGAGCTACTTGTGTCTGGAGATAGATTAGCAGTTTTTTGTGAAGGTTAGGAGATCTTCCTGAATTTACTTTCTGCCTGTTTTAGATCGGCCATCTTCTTATAGGTAAGTTGTTTGCTGATGGATTGGACACACATTGGTTGGTAACAGATGAGTTATGGTTCAACTTTTTTTCTTCTCACGAGTCTGCTCATAAAAAACTCATGATACCTTGAAAACCGAGTCTATTTTTATGTGTTAAAATCTGACTTGTGTTTCTTAAATAAATATGTATATAGGCTACTAAAATTAATTATTTACACGCACGTAAAAAACTGAGTACTAGTATAGAGTAGGTTCTTTCATGTTTTGATGCCTGCTGTTGGAAGTTGGAACTGGCTATCTGTCTTGTACTGTTGTGCATCTCTAGTTTATGCCTGTACCAGTCACTGACTAACTAGTACTCCCTCCGTTCGGAAATATAAGACATTTTAGCTTTGTGCAATGAATGTATCTAGACATTTTTTTAGTGTATAGGTCCACTCTGAACCGCTACGAACCTATACACTAAAAGATGTCTAGATACATTCGATTCATAAAGCTTAAACGTCTTATATTTCTGAACGGATGGAGTATTATTGAATAATTGTGATAAGTAAATTCTCAATTGCAAAACAGAAACAAAGTTATCTGGAGGACACTATTTCCAATTTATAGTTATCTTTGCTCTCTCAGTTAATCTATTATCATAATCTCCCGATGATGCAACACATAACAAACTGTTCATGTTGAGTGATAATCAAAATTTCGCAATTCCAGGCCTATGTGACGCAAGATGACAACTTGATCGGAACACTGACGGTGAGGGAGACCATCTCATACTCTGCGCGTCTTCGCCTCCCTGACAACATGCCCATGGAAGAGAAGCGTGCCCTGGTCGAGGGCACGATCGTCGAGATGGGGCTCCAGGACTGTGCCGACACAGTCATCGGCAATTGGCACCTGAGAGGGGTCAGTGGTGGTGAGAAGAGGAGGGTCAGCATTGCCCTAGAGATACTCATGAGGCCTAGGCTGTTGTTCCTGGATGAGCCCACCAGTGGCCTTGACAGGTATGTGCTTGAAAAGTTTAGTTGTCTGAAAATTATTTTGCTTGTATTACTAGATCATGCAAGTAAGATATCTGGAATCTGAATTTCATATGTGTACAACTTGTTCTCTATTCGGTTCACCATTTAGTTTCAAGTCATGACACAACTTTCAGAAGGATTTGACTTTAGTGTGGTTCTATGTGATTCTAACAGTTTCAGTAGCTACCACGTGTCCAACAGTCCAAGTAATAACTGATGTATGACAAAACTGTGCAGTGCTTCAGCGTTCTTCGTGACGCAGACGCTGCGTGGACTGGCGAGGGACGGTCGGACGGTGCTCGCGTCGATCCATCAGCCAAGCAGTGAGGTCTTTGAGCTTTTCGATCGACTGTTTCTCCTCTCAGGTGGCAAAACGGTGTACTTTGGGCAGGCCTCTGCGGCTTGTGAGGTAGTATATCTGAGTTTGCATGTTCTTCATTTCGGTCATTAGGGTCTCTGAATCCTGTCCCCTCATGTGCATTTTGTAGTTCTTTGCCCAAGCTGGCTACCCGTGCCCACCGCTGCGCAATCTATCAGATCATTTCCTCCGGTGCATAAACGCAGACTTTGACAAGGTGAAGGCCACTCTGAAAGGATCAATGAAGATGAGAGTAAGTTTCAGAATTCAGCCAGATCCCTATTACTTACAAGTAGTTCATTGTTACGTTATACTAGGTGTGTTAACTGAATTTTTGCATACATAGTTTGAGAAGCCTGACGATCCCCTCGAGCGAACCACGACTTCGGAGGCAATCAGAAGGCTATTCAGCTATTATCAGCGCTCACAGTACTACTTTGTGGCGCGGCAGAAAGTCGATGAAATGGCACGGGTTGTAAGTGCTCGACAATATCCATTCAGCAACTTCTAACAATTCAACCTGACCAATGAGTCCATCACCATCTGAAGATTCATCATTCATGTGTTTTTTCTTCCATTGCAGAAAGGAACTATACTGGATGCAGGGGGGAGCCAAGCAAGCTTTGGGATGCAGGCCTTCACGCTCACGAAGCGATCGTTCGTCAACATGTCAAGGGACTTTGGGTACTACTGGCTGAGGCTTGTGATCTACATTGTTGTCACAATTTGTATTGGGAGTATCTACCTCAACGTTGGCACCAAATACAGCTCCATCCTGGTACATAGAAAACATGAACTATTTCTTCAGTTGACAGTTGACAGCTGACACTGACAGCTAGCTAGATATCCTGAACTGATAATACTGCTTCATGTGTCAAGTTTGGTGTTCTGACAAACACTGTGAAAACATGAATTCAGGCACGGGGCGCGTGCGCGTCGTTCATCTTTGGCTTTGTCACGTTCATGTCGATCGGAGGGTTCCCGTCTTTCGTGGAAGACATGAAGGTTTGTACTGCGAAAAACCATCAGAGATCGCATTGTACAGAGGTTCTCCCTTCAGGCCCATAACAAGTTTTGCTTATATTTTCTTGGGGGTGGTTTTCTTCAGGTGTTCCAGAGGGAGAGGATGAACGGGCACTACGGCGTTCTGGCGTTCGTGATCAGCAACACGCTGTCGGCGATGCCGTTCCTGATCCTCATCACCTTCCTGTCGGGGACGCTGTGCTACTTCATGGTGCGCCTCCACCCTGGCTTCAGTCACTATCTCTTCTTCGTGCTGTGCCTCTACGCCAGCGTCACCGTCGTCGAGAGCCTGATGATGGCCATCGCCAGCATCATCCCCAACTTCCTCATGGGCATCATTATCGGCGCGGGGATACAGGTAACACCCATGATCTGTCCAGCTGATACTGTTTTCAGACATGCAATGGGCATCGAGTGGTAACAGTTTCTGGAAATGTTTCAGGGGATATTCATGCTGGTATCAGGGTACTTCAGGCTCCCACATGACATCCCGAAGCCGTTCTGGAGGTACCCCATGTCCTACATCAGCTTCCACTACTGGGCGCTCCAGGTAAAATTTTCTCTGCTCGGAAGCTACCACTGAGCTCAAAGTGACATCAATGAATTGCTCGAGCTAATTTCCTTGATGGTTGGTATCGCAGGGGCAGTACCAGAACGACCTGGTGGGCCTGGTGTTCGACAACCAGGACGACGAGCTGCCCAAGATCCCGGGGGAGTACATCCTGGAGAACGTGTTCCAGATCGACGTGAGGCGCTCCAAGTGGCTGGACCTCTCCGTCCTCTTCAGCATGATCGTCATCTACCGCCTACTCTTCTTCGCCATGATCAAGGTCAGCGAGGACGTGACGCCGTGGGTGCGCGGATACATCGCCAGGAGGAGGGTGCAGCACAAGCGCAGAGAGGCGGAGCTGGCGGTAGTCCGAACGCCGTCGCTGCGCGGCTACGTAGTCGACGCTGAACTGCCGGCTGATCATCCGTGAATGGCCCGAGCTGAAGAAGAATGGTGGATTGGACACACACAAAAAAAAAACTAAGGCTAAAAGATAACTGAAGGGGTAGAAAAGAAGGTCTGATATGACTGAATGTGTGTGTTACATAGACCGTGCTTAAGCTATCTTTAGGTTGCTGTAGTACTACTTTGATATACGTACTGAGGTGTATATCAGCAGCTGAATGTAAGTTTTATTTCGTCATTAAGATGGCATCCTGTCATGGAAAACTACCTCCCATCTGCTAACTTGGATGATCTGAAAGTAGAGGAACGCGCGAATCTTCAGCCAGCTCCAATGCCCTACCGACGAAGATCGCAACCGGGGACGCGCTGGCATTCATCCTGCCATTCGAATTTTCCAGCCGCATTGAACTTCGTGTGTGCACATAGCTGTTTATAACCGGGCTCCAGCACCTGCTATGTTTTTTCTTTTTCCCTTTTCCGCCTGTTCTTTCGTTTTAATTCTATGTTTTAATCCTATCTTCGATCGTCAATGAAATCCAGCATTCTGCTGGCTTTTCGTCAAAAATAAAAAGATGGCATCCGCAGTAAGGTTGTCACCCAAATAGTGCCGCAAATGCCAACCCTCCCTCTGTCCGGAAATATGTGAATCGAGTTTGTCTAGATTCACATATATTCAAGTTACTACTCCTACTTATTTCCAGATAAAGAGTATAACAGATAGGTACTAATCTAAGATATCCCAAGGACGATCTTTTCAGGGAAGCACACTAACAGTGTTCTCAGGCTGGGCAAGAACTGAAGAGTCCAAGAAAGGACACATGGTATTTATACCCATTAAAGAGCGAACTATTTGCAACTATCATTATGATGCACAATTATTCTGAACTTAACAGCTGCCAGTGACATACAGGATAGATGTCAACACAAGCAGTCAAGAAGTTTTTGTTTTCGCAAAAAAGCAAAAGCGATTTATTGATAGAAAAAGATGTTTTTTTTGTTTGGAAAAGAGCAAGATACCAAATATACCCAGCCTCTGTAATAATGTATTGCCCTGGCAGCCATACGGATGCACACAGTCAAAAAAAAGAAGAATTATAAAAAAAGAAAAGTCCCGCTACGATGACCCATTCGTTGAAACAGCAGTACTACCACCACCAAGACAACACCAGAAGTCCAGCTTCTCCAAAAGCGATGCCTCCAAAAAGGGAATAGTGTACAACACCATCATAGCCCGATCATAGATCTTAGGTTTTCACCCTGAAGAAAAGTCTACGCTCTCAAAACAATGCCTTCAACAAGGCCATTGCCAGGCACAACCAATTTAGGCTAGACCTTGGGTTTTCACCCTGATAGGTAGGACTATGAACCTCTCCTGTGCAGTCGCCCCCACTTGCATGCCGCTGCTCCAAGTCATAAGTCACCAAGACAATTCCTCATCACCACCCAGAGTCGAACCACCATTGTCAGTCCTCAGAACTCGGTCTCCATGATATTCTCCGTCAGCACCATGGAACGAGAACATGCCCCATGATATTAACAACCAACTGAGCTTCGAAGCGCTCCCTCTGAACCCAAACGGCCAGAGTAAAACATGGGTGCGCACGACCGAATCTTTCCAATCCGGCAATCTCCAAGCATTATTCGCTCATGGGAGTTCGTCGGCGGAACCTTCCGAAACTCACCATTCCGACCAGATCAACAAGGGTAAGCAACAGCAGATCTTCATCTTCGCGCGAGAGGAACCATAGGACCGCCACCATTATTCAAGCACACCAGCAGGCCCCCACGCCGCCGATCAGAACATCGAAAGAGAAGGCAAGGCAACGCTAGAGACAAGTACCAGATCGGATAAATCCAGATCGAACCCATCTCTATGCGCGCCCCGCGACCACCCTTTGCCTCTCCGGCTCGCGCCCACCATGGCCAAAAGGTCCATGGCCACGCATGGATCCCGCTGGAAAATAGGGGTAGAGGGCCAATCTAGGTCTTCCAAACGAAATCCCAACGCCAGCACCTCCTCCACCAGATCTCCACCACGGGGAACCGCCGCCTCCACCCCAACCAAGGGACGCCGCCCAGGTCGTCGTGCCTCAGCCTCCGCCGCCGCCGCCCTGGCAGCACTGGCCTCCGCCTCGGATGCACCACCCCCTAGCCACCTTTGGCGGCTAGGCCCGCCGCCACCGCGGCGAGGGCCGGCGGCAGCGGCGGCGATTGGATCGCGAGGGGGAGCTTTTGGCGGCGGCGGTAGTCGCCCCTGGCGTCGCCCTGGGGAGCAACGCGAGGGGGTACGCGAGGGTGTTTTGTACAAACGTATATACAAGCTCAGAGGATCTAACATCCCACACGACTCAACCCACTAGATCTACGGGACCACGGGGATCAGGGCCTGAAGGCTTCTCGCACCGGCAACCACCCAAGGTCGTGCCTCGGATCGAACCGTGTCGAAAAGACGACCTATGCTAGGTGACGTATTGTCAAAGACAACTGCATTGCGTTGTTTCTAAATCCACCATGTCGTCAACATAATCAGCGAGGATGTCCCCTTGCTTAACGCGCGAGGGGTAGAAAGCGAGGCCTGTAGACACCAGTCCACGAAGTCGTCTTCTCTATCCGGTGGTGTGTCCATAAATCCGATCCAAGAGAGCACCTCATGCCAAAGCGCCCTGGAGAAGGGGCAGCCTACCAGGAGGTGCTTCACGGTCTCGTCCATCTGGTCACACAAGGGCAGCATGGAGGATGAACAAGTCCCCGTCTCGACAGCCGCTCAGCCATCCAGCCGTCCAGCAGCGGTCTTGGCATGCAAGCCAAATGAAGAATTTGACTGGGGGTGCCCAAGCTTGCCAGTTCAGTTTCCATGACCTTGAGCTAATCGAACCATGGAAGAGGAATTCATAGCAGGATTTGGAGGAGTATTGCACATCTGATGTCCATCTGCAATGGATGGTGTGAGGCGCCGCAGTGAGCTCCACATCCCGTACCTCAGTCCAGAGTTAGACGTACTTGAAGGAAGTATGCCCTGAGAGGCAATAATAAAGTTGTTATTATGTATTCCTTGTATATGATAGATGTTTATTTTGCATGCTATAATTGTATTGATAGGAAACATCAATACATGTGTGTTTAATAAACAAAAAGGATTCCTAGTTATGCCTCTCTTATAGACTAGCTTGTTGATTAACAAGATGATCAAAGTTTCCTGATCATGGACATTGGATGTTGTTAATAACAAGGTCACAACATTTGTGAAATGATGTGATGAACATTCATCCGAAGTATAGCATTACGATAAAGTCATTATGTTTATATTGCTATAACATCATACAAAGTAGTCTTAGTCCTTAGACCATGAGATCATGTTAATTGCTAACACCGCAAGAGTATCTTGATAACATCAAACGTCACACCATAACAGGGTGACCATAAAGGTGGGTTCAGTGCTATGAAGGTGTTATATTGAGGCTCATGGATCAAGAGTGGAATTTGTCAATCCCTATGATGGATAGATATACTCTGGGCCCTCTCGGTGATATCACATTAAGATAGCTTGTAAGCAAGTGATGTGATCACTGGAATGTTATATCACGGGAACGAGAAAAGAGTGCATGTCGGTAACGAGATCAAACTAGGTATTTGGATACCGATGATCGAATCTCGGAAATGTATTATATCATGAGACAAATGGATTAAATTGCTGAAGATCATAGAAGTCATCGTTGAATATGCAGGAGTCAGTATGGATCTCCAGGTCCTGCTTCTGATTATTGATCTAAGAGGAGTCTCAATCATGTCTGCATTATTCGCGAACCGTAGGGTGACACACTTAAGGGTTGCCGGACACCATTTAGGTACACATATGTTCCAGACAAAAGGTTTGCAAAGCGCAGGAAATGTTTCGATAGAAACAGGAATTGTTTCGATAGAAACCGGAATTGTTTCGGGTGAAATTGCAAAAAGTGGTTCTGCATGTGATATTGAAATGTTGCAAGGGGTTTTATGTGAATGTTTGTTAATTAAAGTAATTAACAAAATTCTGAATAAAATAAATAAAAGAGTTTTATTAATTGAGAGTTGCATTTAATTTGGAGGAAATTAAATACATGTGAGTGGGATTTTGGGTGGAGGCCATGTTTATGTGAGTGGAGGTTCACCACATGAATGAAGGAGGGGAGTCCCCCTCATGCGGCTATGGGAGGAGGGTATCCTCTCCCTATATAAAGCCCCCCTCTCCCTCTCACAAACCACACCTCCTCGTGAAGGATCTCTCTCCCCCTCTAGATATTCCACCATGGTCTTGGATTAGCGAGATACATGTTCCCGGTGGCCTTGCGTCTGGAAGGAGTTGTTGCTTCCGCTGATTCGCTGGAGCGAGGAGGTGGAGGTTGTCCGGTGGCTTGAACGTGTGTGCGAGGACGGATGCGCTGCTGATTTGCGGCGCTCGGACTTCCACACGATCTTGAGATCGACAAGCGTACGACTACATCAACCACGAGTTCCTACTCGTTAACAAAACTCGTTGTCTTCGAGGGTAAGTTCTTCATGGATGTATGTCCACCCGTTGCTCTGTATCTAGTAGATAGATCTTGGCGTATAGTTCTCATCGTAGGAAAATTTTTGTTTTCTATGCTGCGGACCCAACAGTGGTATCAGAGCCTGATCTATGCGTAGGTGCTTTGCACGGGTAGTACACATATGTTTATATGTGGGCGATGATGATCATGTTATTGCATCTTCTATGTACTTTGGATATTGGTGGCATAGTGGGATGAAGGCCTGGACCAACCTTACATGTCATCGTACATGAGACCGGTTCCACGACTGACATGCAACTAGTTTTGCATAAGTGGCTAGCGGGTGTCTGTCTCTCCTACTATAGTCAATATCTGATTTACAACGAGTTGCTAATAACTTGGTTATCCTCGTTGTGGTTCATGTTCGTAGGTAAGACCGGTTCTATCTCCGAAAGCCCTAAGCCACGTAAAACTTGCAATTGATAAATTAGAGGCGTGTAGTTTAGATCGTTGTTGGGCTAGTGTCTTGATATGGTATTGTTGTAAGTAGAGGTATGATAGATACTCTTACAACTCACTTAACGTGTAAGTTCCATAGACCTTAGCCTTACACATAAAGGAATGATAGAGATCATACCACGATGCAAATGATAGAGATCAAATGCATGGACCTTATCACCTCACTTCACACATTAGATGTTAGCATCTTATATTGCTAGTTTGGCGCTTTTGGTAGCATTATAAGATGATCCCTCATTTAGATATCAAGATAAAATGTGTTCTTCCTTAAGTATGCACCGTTTTGTGGATCGTGTTTTGAGGCATCACATGATGATCGGGTGTTCTCGACTCTACGCTTTCATACAACGGGTGTAAGACAGTTTACACCTTGAATACTAAGGTTCTTACTTGACGAGCCTAGCATGTACAGACATGGCCTCGGAACACTGACCGAAAGGTTAAGCATGAGTCATATAGTTGATATGATGCCCATATAGATGCTCGCCTTTGAAGCTACACCGACTCACGTGATGATCGGACTTGGTGTAGTGGATTTGGTTCATGTAATCACCAAAAGGACACGAGGGATGTCGGTTTTGAGTGGGAGTTTATTAGTAATTTGGATTAGTTGAACTCAATCTATCATAAACTTAGTCTAAATATATTTTACAAATTCTGTTGTAGATGGCACCACCTGCTTTTAATTTTAATGTGTTCATGGAGAAAGAGAAGCTTGCTGCGAATGGTAGCAACTTCACCAACTGGGCTATGAATTTGAGGATTCTCCTCACTGCTGCACAAAAGCAATATGTGCTAGAGGCGCCGCTAGGCCCCCCACCAGCTCCTGATGCCCCTGACGAGGAAAAGAACGTCTATGTAACTCGTCAGGAGGACCACAACTTAGTTCATTGCGGCATACTATATGGACTAGAGCCAGGACTTTGAAAACGTTTCGAAAATGGCAATGCCTTTGATACCATGGGAGAATTGAAAATGATTTTTGATACCCATGCTGCCGTAGAGAGTTATAATGCTTCTGAAAAGTTCTTTAGCTGCATGATGGAAGAGAACAACTCCGTTAGTGAGCACGTACTCAAAATGTCCAGATGCGCCGATAAGCTTGTGTCCTTGGGAATAACGATTCCCATTGACTTAGGCATACATCGTGTTCTCCAATCTACGCCACCTAGCTACAAGAGCTTCGTGATGAACTATAATATGCGGGGCATGAAGAAGTCTCTTCGAGCTTACATCAATGCTTAAGACCTGCAGTGGAGATTAGGAAAGAACATCAAGTGTTGATGATCAATAAGACCACCAGTTTCAAGAAGGACAAGAAAGGCAAGCGAAGGGAAAGAAGGCGGCAAATCTGCTGCGCTGAAAAAAAACCCGAGCCCTAAGTCCGACACGAAAGTGCTACTATTGCAAGGGGATGGCCATTGAAGCATAACGCCCCAAGTATTTGGCGGACAAGAAGGCGGCAAGGCAAACAAAGGTATATGTGATATACATGTTATTGATGTGTACTTGACTAGTACTCGCAGAGCTTTTGGGTATTTGATACGGGATCGGTTGCTAATATATGTAACTCGGTTCAGGGGCTACGGAACAAGCGACAACTAGCAAGGGATGAGGTCACGATGCGGGTCGGCAATGGATCAAGAGTTGATGTGATCGTCGTCGGAACGCTGCCTCTCCATATGCCATCAGGATTAGTTATAAACCTGAATAATTGTTATTTGGTGCCTGCACTAAGCATGAACATTGTATCCGGATCGTGTTTGATGCAAAGTGGTTATTCGTTTAAGTCTAAAAACAATGGTTGTTCGATTTATGTGAATAATATCTTTTATGGTCATGCACCTATGTTGAATGGTTTATTTCTGTTGGATCTCGATAGTAGTATTACGCATATTCATAATGTTGATGCTAAAAGGATTAAACTTGATAATGATATATCTGCATATATGTGGCACTGCCGTCTAGGTCATATTGGCATTAAACGCATGAAGAAACTCCATTCTGATGGACTTTTGGAATCACTTGATTTTGAATCATTTGATACATGTGAGCCATGCCTTATGGGCAAGATGACTAGAACGCCGTTTTCTGGTTCAATGGAATGGGCGACAGATTTATTGGAAATCATACATACTGATGTGTGTGGACCAATGAGTGTGTTTAGCGAGGTGGATATCGTTATTTTGTTACTTTCACGGATGATTTGAGTAGATACGAGTATATCTATTTGATGAAACATAAGTCTAAAACCTTTGAAAAGTTCAAAGAATTTCAGAATGAAGTGGAAAATCATCGTAACAGAAAGATCAAATTTCCGCGGTCCGACCGTGGAGGAGAGTATCTTAGTTACGAGTTTAGCACACATATGAAAGACTGTGGAATAGTTTCACAACTCACGCCTGCCGGAACACCACAACGTAATGGTGTGTCAGAACGTTGTAATCGTACTTTTTGGATATGGTTCGATCTATGATGTCTCTGACTGACTTGCCACTGTCATTTTGGGGTTATGCACTGGAAACCGCTGCATTCACTTTAAATAGGGCACCATCTAAATCCGTTGAAAAGACACCGTATGAATTATGGTTTGGAAACAAACCTAAGCTGTCATTTCTTAAAGTTTGGGGATGCGATGTTTATGTGAAGAAACTTCAACCAGATAAACTCGAACCCAAAGCGGAAAAATGCGTCTTCATAGGATACCCTAAGGAAATGATTGGGTATACCTTCTATCACAGATCCGAGGGCAAGGTCTTTGTTTCCAAGAATGGATCCTTTCTTGAGAAGGAGTTTCTCGCGAAAGGTGTGAGTAGTCGGAAGGTAGAACTCGAAGAGGTTATTGAACCTTCTCTTCATGAAATGGCGAGTAGCGCAACACCGGAAGTTGTTTCGGAGTTGACTTCACCAAATGAAGAGAGAGCTAATGATATTGATCGTGAAACTCCGAAAGAGGACACTACCGAACCTCGCAGGTCAAGCAGGACATATGCAGCTCCTGAACTGTACGGCAATCCTGTTATGAATTTCATGATTGATGAAATAGATGACCCTGCGACGTATGAAGAAGCGATGATGAGCCCTGATTCCAACAAATGGCTAGAAGACATGAAATCCGAGATGGAATCCATGTACGAAAACTAGGTTTGGACCTTGGTGGACTTACCTCACGATCGAAAGGCCGTTGAGAATAAATGGATTTTCAAAAGAAAAACTGATGCTGATGGTAATGTAACCATCTATAAGGCTCGACTTGTCGCAAAGGGGTTTCGACAAATTCAAGGAGTTGACTACGATGAGACATTCTCTCCCGTAGCGATGCTTAAGTCGGTTAGGATTATGTTAGCAATTGTTGCATATTTCCATTATGAAATATGACAGATGGATGTCAAAACTGCGTTCCTCAATGGTAATATTGAAGAAGAGTTGTATATGATACAACCTAAGGGTTTTGTCGATCCTAAGGATGCTGATAAGGTGTGCAAATTTCAGCGATCCATCTATGGATTGAAGCAAGCATCCCGGAGTTGGAATCTCCGCTTTGATGAGGTGATCAAAGAGTTTGGATTTGTCCAAACTTATGGAGAGGCTTGTATTTACAAGAAAGTGAGTGGGAGCAATGTGGCATTTCTGATATTATATGTGTTGGAGATATGCCCAAGAGGCAATAATAAAAATGGTTATTATTATATCTTTGTGTTTATGATGAATGTTTGCATCCCATGCTATAATTGTATTATAAGGAAACACTAATACATGTGTGTTTGTAAACATAAAAGGGTCCCTAGTAAGCCTCTTGTTAAACTAGCTTGTTGATTAATTGATGATCATGGTTTCCTGATCATGGACATTGGATGTCATTAATAACAAGATTGTATCATTAGGAGAATGATGTAATGGACACACACACCCATAGTAAGCATAGCATTAGATCAAGTCATTAAGTTCACATTGCTATAAGCTTTCGATACATAGTAACCTAATCCTTCGACCGTGAGGTTGTGTTAATCACCATCACCGGATGAGTACTTTGATGACATCAAACACCACTTCGTAACTGGGTGGTTATAAAGGTGTCATTAGGTATTCTGAAAGTGTGTGTTGAAGCGCATGGACCAAGATTGGGATTTGTCCATCCATATGACGGATAGATATGCTCTGGGCCCTCTCGGTGGAATGTCATCTAGTTAGCTTGCAAGCATGTGACTAGGTCACAAGGGATGGCATAACAGACGAGTAAAGAGTACTTATCGATGAGGTAGAACTAGGTATGGAGATACCGATGATCAAACCTCGGATAAGTAGAAGTATCGCGTGACAAAGGGAATTGGTTTCGTATGTTAATGGTTCTATCGATCACGAAGTCATCGTTGAGTATGTGGGAGCCGTTATGGATCTCTATATCCCGCTGATGGTTATTGATCGGAGAGGTGTCTTCATCATGTCTGCATATTCACGAACCGTAGGGTGACACACTTAAGGTTCGAAGTTGTTTTAAGTAGATATTGAATGTGCGTTGGAGACCGAATGTTGTTCGGAGTCTCGGATTGGATCCGGGACATCACGAGGAGATCCGGAACTGTCCGGGGAATAAGATTCATATAATGGGGATCATTTTCTAAGTTAGGAAATGTTCCAGAGTGTTTGTATGGGGATTCTAGAAGGTTTCGGAATGTTCCGGAAGGTTCTAGAAGATATCTTGGAGTTTATTTGAAAACCGAGATAAGATAAGATAAGATAAGGGGAGTTTAAAGGGGAAACTTGGGGGGGAAGGACTCTCCCCCCAAGCTCCCTAGTGCGCCGGCCCTAAGGGGTGGGAACCCTAGGCCACACCCCTCCCTCTATATATAGAGGGGTGGAGGCGCCACCCCTCCTTGCCCCCTCCCACTCCAAACCCTAGCCACATCTCTCTTCCTCCTTCCATCTGCTCCGGCTTAGGCGAAGCCTGCAAATTCTCTCCACCACCACCACGCCGCGTGCTGCTGGGATTGCGTGGAGAAGATCTACTACCTCTGCTGCTGGAACAAGGAGAGGAAGGTGCCTTCGACTCAAGACGCGTGTGACCGTCATGCGGAAGGCTGCGAGGGCGCCGGAAGGATCATCTACTCGATCTTGAGATCGGCAAGTGATCGACTACATCATCCACGAGATCTAATCTCGTTAACGCTTTCGGTTCTACGAGGGTTAGTACCGATCTATCTCGTTGCTCATGTCTAGTAGATTAGATCTTGGCTTTTATCTAGATTAGATCTGGGTTTTGTTCGTTCTTGCGGTAGAAATTTTTTGTTTTCCATGCTGCGAACCCATCAGTGGTATCAGAGCCTTGTCTATGCGTAGATCATTGCCGCAGTAGAACACAATGGTGTTGTGGGCGTTGGTGCTCGTGCCGTCTTTTGTTGTGTGTACTTTGCATCTTGCGGTATGGTGGGATGAAGCGGCTCGGGCTAACATTACATGTCATCGCACATGAGACTTGCTCCACGCTTGACGTGCAACTTGCTTTGCACAAGTGGCTTTGGGTGTCTCTCCCATCATAGTATAGATCAAATCTACACTTTGCACTTGATAGCACTTGTATCAACGTTGTGGTTCAGTTTAGTAAGATCCGTTCTTATTTGAAAGCCCCAAACCACGTAAAACTTGCAAAGAAAATTAGGCGTCTAACTTGTTTTTGCAGGGGTTTTGTGATGTGATATGGCCATCATGTGATTGCGATTATATTTGATGTATGCAATGATCCTTGTTGTAATATGACAACCGGCAGGAGCCTAATGGTTGTCTTTAATTCTGTTAAGACCTGTGTGTCTATTCATCTTGTAATAGCTTTATTCCAAGTAGTTGTAATAGTTGCTTATGATGATGGACAACCATGAAGCGGCGCCACTGACCTTGACGCAATGCTGGTAATGATGGAGATCATGTCCGTGCTTTGGAGATGGAGATCGAAGGCACAAGAAGAAAGGGCCATATCATATCACACTAATTATGAATTGCCTGTGATGTTAATCCTTTATGCATCTTGTATTGCTTAGATCGCGACGGTAGCATTATAAGATGATCCCTCTCACTAAATATCAAGTAATAAAAGTGTTCGTCCTTAGTTGGCACCGTTGCTAAGACTCGTCGTTTCGAAGCATCTCGTGATGATCGGGTGTGATAGATTCTACGTGTGCATACAACAGGTGCAAGCCAGATTTGCACATGCGGAAACTAAGGTTAATATTGACGAGCCTAGCATGTACAGACATGGCCTCGGAACACGGAATACCGAAAGGTAGAGCACGAGTCATATGAATGATATGATGAACATGAAGATTGTTCGCCGATGAAACTACATCTTCTCTCGTGAAGATCGGACTTGGTGTAGTGGACTTGGTTCGTGTAATCACTAAGACAATGTGAGGGATGTTGTTTTGAGTGGGAGTTCACCTAGTTAATTTAAGAATTGAAGTTGAACTCAATTTATCATAAACTTAGTCTAAACTACTTGCAAAATTTGTTGTAGATTATGGCGAACCTCTCCATCAATTTCAATGCATTCCTAGAGAAAGAAAAACTTAAGAACAATGGAAGCAACTTCACGGACTGGCTCCGTGGTCTGAAGATTGTCCTCAGGGCTGGTCAGATGACCTATGTGCTCGATGCACCGCTAGGTGACCCACCTGCAGAAGATGCCACCGATGACGTAAAAATGTTTACGCCACTCGGAAAAATCATTACTCCACAGTTCAGTGTGCCATCACATGCATGCGAAACGGAGCTTCAGAAGCGCTTTGAGCACCACGACCCGTTCGAGATCATTAAGGAGCTCAAGCTCATTTTTGAGACTCACGAGGCCATGGAGAGCTATGAAGCCTCCGAAAAGTTCTTTACCTGCAAGATGGAAGAGGGAAGCTCCGTTAGCGAGCACGTGCTCACCATGTCTGGGCACGCAAACAAGCTCCAAGAGTTGGGGATAACGATTCCTAATGAGTTAGGGATTCACCGTGTCCTCCAATCACTGCCACCGAGTTATAAGAACTTTGTGATGAACTACAATATACCTTTGCATGAACAAGACGTTGCTGAACGATCGTCCATGCTGAAAACTGCTGAAGTGGAGATCAAGAAGGAGCACCAAGTGTTGATGGTCAATAAGACCACCAATTTCAAGAAACAGGGCAAGCCTAAGAACAAGGGCAACTTCAAGAAGGACGGCAAGAAAGCTGTCGCACCTGCTAAGAAGCCCAAGGCTGGTCCTAAACCTGAAACTGAATGCTTCTCTCGCAAGGGTCTTGGTCCTTTGGGCAATGCCCCAAGTACTGGTAGATCCGAAGAACGGCAACATCAAGAAGAAAGGTATATTCGATATACATGTTATTGATGTGTATCTTACTAGTAATCGTAGTAGTGCACGGGTATTTGATCTTGGTTCGGTTGCTCATATTTGTAACTCGAAATAGGATCTCTGAAATAAACGAAGACCGCGAGAGACGAGGTGACGATCTTGGCGTTGGAAATGGCTCCAAGGTTGATGTGATCGCCGTCAGACGCTCCTCTACATCTACCTTGATTAGTTTTAAATTTGAATAATTGTTATTTGGTGCCTGCGTTAAGCATGAACATTATATCTGGATCTTGTTTATTGCGAGACGGTTACTCTTTTAAGTCCGAGAATAAAGGTTGTTCGATTTATATGAGTAATATCTTTTATGGTAATGCACCTGAGATGAATGGTTTATTCTTATTGAATCTCGATAGTAGTGATACACATCTTCACAACATAGATGCTAAACGAACAAAATTGAATGATAATTCTACATACATGTGGCAATCGTCGTCTTGGTCACATTGGAGTGAAGCGTATGAAGAAACTCCATTCTGATGGACTTCTTGAATCACTTGATTTTGAATCACTTGAAAGATGCGAAGCATGTCTAATGGGAAAAATGACTAAAACTCCATTCTCTGGAATAATGGAGCGAGCTACAGACTTATTGGAAATAATACATACCGATGTGTGCGGTCCAGTGAGTGTAGCATCGCGTGGTGGATATCGTTATGTTCTCACTTTCACGGATGACTTAAGTAGATATGGGTATGTCTACTTTATGAAACATAAGTCCGAAACTTTCGAGAAGTTTAAGGAATTTCAAAGTGAAGTGGAAAATCATCGTAACAAGAAGATTAAGTTTCTGCGTTCTAACCGCGGAGGTGAATATCTAAGTTATGAGTTTGGCATGCATTTAAAGAAATGTGGAATACTTTTGATTGACACCGGGAACACCACAACAGTAATGGTGTGTCGAACATCGAATCGAACTCTCTTAGATATGGTTCGGTCTATGATGTCTCTTCTGATTTACCGCTATCGTTTGGGGCTATGCATTAGAGACACGCATTCACTTTAAATAGGGCACCATCTAAATCCGTTGAAACGACACCGTTTAATTGTGGTTTGGAAAGAAACCTAAGTTGTTGTTCCTTAAAGTTTGGGGTTGCAAAGCGTATGTAAAGAAGTTACAACCTGATAAGCTAGAACCCAAAGCGGAGAAATGCGTCTTCATAGGATACCCTAAAGAAGCAATTGGGTATACCTTCTATCAAAGATCCGAAGGTAAAGTTTTCGTTAAGAATGGATCCTTTCTTGAGAAGGAGTTTCTCTCGAAAGAAGTGACTGGAAGGAAAGTAGAACTTCGACGAGGTTATTGAACCTTCTCTCGGGGTTGAGAGTAGTGCAGACCGGAAGATGTTTTCGTGCCGCTTTGCACCAACCGGAGAGGAAGCTAATGATGGTGATCATGAAACTTGACGAAGTTACTATCGAACCTCGCAGTCAACGAGGGTTCGTACCACTCGAGTGGTATGACTCGCCTTGAACGTCATGTTGGTGGACAACACCGATGACCTGTGGTATGAAGAAGCTATGGTGAGCCCAGATTCGACAAATGGCTACAAGCCATGAAATCGAAATGGGATCCATGTACGAAAACCAAGTATGGACGTTGGTGGACTTAGGATGGCCGTAAGGCTGTCGAGAACAAATGGATTTTCAAAAGAAAAAGATGTTGATGGTAATGTTCTGTCTATAAAGCTCGACTTGTCGCGAAAGGGTTCCGACAAATTCAAGGTGTTGACTATGATGAGACTTTCTCACCAATGGCGAAGCTAAAGTCTGAGGATTCTATTAGCAATTGCTGCATATTTCACTATGAGATATGGCGGATGGATGTCAAAAGCAGCGTTCCTTAATGGTGACATTGAGAAAGAGTTGTACATGGTACAACCCAAGGGTTTTGTCGATCCTAGTGATCTTGACAAGGTATGCAAACTTCAGCGCTCCATTTATGAACTGAAGCAAGCATCCGGAGTTGGAATCAACGTTTTGATAAAGTAATCAAAATTTTGGTTTTATACAAACTTATGGAGAAGCTTGTATTTACAAGAAAGTGAGTGGGAGCTCTATAGCATTCCTAGTACTATATGTAGATGACATCTTTGATTGGGAATGATATAGAACTTCTTAATAGCGTCAAAGCCTATTTGAATAATAGTTTTTCAATGAAGGATCTTGGCGGCGGCATATATTCTAGGCATCAAGATTTATAGAGATAGGTCAAGACGCTTGCTAAGCGCTTTCACAAAGTACATACGGACAAAGTTCTAAAGAAGTTTAGAATGGAAGAGAGCAAGAAAGGGTTCGTGCCCATGTTGTCGAGGAAAGACCTTGAGTAAGACTCAAAGTCCATTCTGACGAGAAGATAGAGAGAAGATGAATAATGTTCCCTATGCCTCAGCCATAGGTTCTATCATGTATGCCATGTTGTGTACAAGACCGGATATAGCACATGCCGTTAGTTTGACTAGCGATATCAAAGTGATCTGGAATGGAGCCTTTGGACAATGATCAAGAATATCCTTAAGTACGAATAGGACTAAGGATATGGTTCTTTCTTATGGAGGTGATGAACAGCTTGTTGTAGCAGTTACGCGATGCTAGTTGGAACACCGATCCGGATGACTCAAGTCACAGTGCGGATACGTATTTATTTTGAATGGTGCCGCGGTGAGCTGGAGGAGTGCCAAGCAAAGCGTTGTGCGAAATCTTCAACTGAATCGGAATACATAGCTGCCGGAGGCTGCACAAGAAGCCATATGGATGAAGGAGTTCATTACTGAACTTGGCGTGGTTCCTAGTGCGTTGGACCCGATGGCCATCTACTGTGACAACACAGGTGCCATAGCTAATGCACAAGAGCCAAGGTCACATAGCAAGCTGAAGCACATCAAGCTACGTTTCCATGCCATTCGCGAGTATGTCCGAGATGGTGACATAAAGATTTGCAAAGTACACACTGATCTAAATGTGGCAGATCCGTTGACTAAACCTCTCCTAGAGCAAAGCATGACCAACACGTAACGCCATGGGTGTTAGGTATATTACCATGTAATCTAGATTATTGACTCTAGTGCAAGTGGGAGACTGTTGGAGATATGCCCAAGAGGCAATAATAAAAGTGGTTATTATTATATCTTTGTGTTTATGATGAATGTTTGCATCCCATGCTGTAATTGTATTATAAGGAAACACTAATACATGTGTGTTTGTAAACATAAAAGGGTCCCTAGTAAGCCTCTTGTTAAACTAGCTTGTTGATTAATTGATGATCATGGTTTCCTGATCATGGACATTGGATGTCATTAATAACAAGATTGTATCATTAGGAGAATGATGTAATGGACACACACACCCATAGTAAGCGTAGCATTAGATCAAGTCATTAAGTTCACATTGCTATAAGCTTTCGATACATAGTAACCTAATCCGACCGTGAGGTTGTGTTAATCACCATCGGATGAGTACTTTGATGACATCAAACACCACTTAGAATCGGGTGGTTATAAAGGTGTCATTAGGTATTCTGAAAGTATGTGTTGAAGCGCATGGACCAAGATTGGGATTTGTCCATCCATATGACGGATAGATATGCTCTGGGCCCTCTCGGTGGAATGTCATCTAGTTAGCTTGCAAGCATGTGACTAGGTCACAAGGGATGGCATAACGAACGAGTAAAGAGTACTTATCGATGTGAGGTAGAACTAGGTATGGAGATACCGATGATCAAACCTCGGATAAGTAGAAGTATCGCGTGACAAAGGGAATTGGTTTCGTATGTTAATGGTTCTATCGATCACGAAGTCATCGTTGAGTACGTGGGAGCCGTTATGGATCTCCAGATCCCGCTGATGGTTATTGATCGGAGAGGTGTCTTCATCATGCCTGCATATTCACGAACCGTAGGGTGACACACTTAAGGTTCGAAGTTGTTTTAAGTAGATATTGAATGTGCGTTGGAGACCGAATGTTGTTCGGAGTCTCGGATTGGATCCGGGACATCACGAGGAGATCCGGAACTGTCCGGGGAATAAGATTCATATAATGGGGATCATTTTCTAAGTTAGGAAATGTTCCAGAGTGTTTGTATGGGGATTCTAGAAGGTTTCGGAATGTTCCGGAAGGTTCTAGAAGATATCTTGGAGTTTATTGAAAACTGAGATAAGATAAGATAAGATAAGATAAGGGGAGTTTAAAGGGGAAACTTGGGGGGAAGGACTCTCCCCCCAAGCTCCCTAGTGCGCCGGCCCTAAGGGGTGGGAACCCTAGGCCACACCCCTCCCTCTATATATAGAGGGGTGGAGGCGCCACCCCTCCTTGCCCCCTCCCACTCCAAACCCTAGCCGCCTCTCTCTTCCTCCTTCCATCTGCTCTGGCTTAGGCGAAGCCCTGCAGAATTCTCTCCACCACCACCACCACGCCGTCGTGCTGCTGGGATTGCGTGGAGAAGATCTACTACCTCCGCTGCTCGCTGGAACGAGGAGAGGAAGGTCTGCTTCGACTCCGCACATGTGACCGTCTGCGGAAGCGCTACCGAAACGCGGCGCCGGAAGGATCATCTACTCGATCTTGAGATCGGCAAGTGATCGACTACATCATCCACGAGATCTAATCTCGTTAACGCTTTCGGTTCTACGAGGGTTAGTACCGATCTATCTCGTTGCTCATGTCTAGTAGATTATATCTTGGCTTTTATCTAGATTAGATCTGGGTTTTGTTCGTTCTTGCGGTAGAAAATTTTTGTTTTCCATGCTGCGAACCCATCAATATGTGGATGACATATTATTGATTGGAAATGATATAGATCTTTTAAACAGTGTTAAAAGTTATCTAAACAACAAATTTTCGATGAAGGACCTTGGTGAAGCTTCATATATATTAGGCATTAAAATCTGTAGAGATAGATCAAGACGCCTAATTGGTCTATCGCAGAGTACATACCTTGATAAGATATTAAAGAAGTTTAATATGGACGGAAGTAAGAAGGGGTACTTACCTAAGGCAAGACATTGAGTAAGACTCAAAGTCCGGCTATGGCGGAAGAAAGAGAGATAATGGATAAGATCCCCTATGCCTCAGCCATAGGCTCTATAATGTATGCCATGCTATGTACAAGACCGGATGTGGCACATGCTATTAGTTTGACTAGTAGGTACCAATCGATCCAGGTTGAACATTGCATAGCGGTCAAGAATATCCTTAAGTACTTGAGAAGAACTAAGGATATGTTTCTTGTATCTGAGGTGAAGAAGAGCTAGTCGCTAAGTGTTATGTCGATGCTAGCTTTGACAGCGATCCGGATGAGTCTAAGTCTCAATCCGGATCGTATTTCTCTTGAACGAGCATCGCTTAGTTGGAGGAGCTCCAAACAACTGTGGTGGCTGGATCAATGACGGAGGCGGAATATGTTCTTTGCTTGAGCGGCGCAGAAGCGGTTTGGATGAAGGAGTTCATAACGGAACTAGGTGTGGTTCCTAGTGCGTTGGACCCAATGGTGATCTATTGTGACAATAATGGAGCCATAGCCAACGCCAAGGCCTCACAAGAATTCCAAGCATATTAAGCGTCGGTTTCACTCCATCCGCGAGCATGTCAAGGATGGAGATATAAAGATTTGTAAAGTGCACACGGACCTGAATGTAGCAGATCCGTTGACTAAAGTACTCCCTAGGGCAAAACATGATCAACACCAGAACTCCATGGGTGTTAGATTTATCACTATATAAACTAGATTATTGTCTCTAGTGCAAGTGAGAGACTGAAGGAAATATGCCCTGAGAGGCAATAATAAAGTTGATATTATGTATTCCTTGTATATGAAGATGTTTATTTTGCATGCTATAATTGTATTGATAGGAAACATCAATACATGTGTGTTTAATAAACAAAAAGGGTTCCTAGTTATGCCTCTCTTATAGACTAGCTTGTTGATTAACAAGATGATCAAAGTTTCCTGATCATGGACATTGGATGTTGTTAATAACAAGATCACATCATTCGTGAAATGATGTGATGAACATTCATCCGAAGTATAGCATTACGATCAAGTCATTATGTTTATATTGCTATAACATCATACAAAGTAGTCTTAGTCCTTAGACCATGAGATCATGTTAATTGCTAACACCGGAAGAGTATCTTGATAACATCAAACGTCACACCGTAACAGGGTGACCATAAAGGTGGGTTCAGTGCTATGAAGGTGTTATGTTGAGGCTCATGGATCAAGAGTGGAATTTGTCAATCCCGATGATGGATAGATATACTCTGGGCCCTCTCGGTGATATCACATTAAGATAGCTTGCAAGCAAGTGATGTGATCACTAGAATGTTATATCACGGGGAGCGAGAAAAGATGCATGTCGATATTAGATCAAACTAGGTATTTGGATACCGATGATCGAATCTCGGAAATGTATTATATCATGAGACAAAGGGATTAAATTGCTGACGTTAAAGGTTCTCACGATCATAGAAGTCATCGTTGAATATGCAGGAGTCAGTATGGATCTCTAGGTCCTGCTTCTGATTATTGATCTGAGAGGAGTCTCAATCATGTCTGCATTATTCGCGAACCGTAGGGTGATACACTTAAGGGTTGCCGGACACCATTTAGGAGCACATATGTTCCAGACGAAAGGTTTGCAAAGCGCAGGAAATGTTTCGATAGAAACCAGAATTGTTTCGGGTGAAATTGCAGAAAGTGGTTCTGTATATGATATTGAAATGTTGCAAGGGGTTTTATGTGAATGTTTGTTAATTAATGTAATTAACAAAATTCTGAATAAAATAAATAAAAGAGTTTTATTAATTGAGAGTTGCATTTAATTTGGAGGAAATTAAATACATGTGAGTGGGATTTTGGGTGGAGGCCATGTTTATGTGAGTGGAGGTTCACCACATGAATGAAGGAGGGGAGGAGTCCCCCTCATCATGCTGCTATGGGAGGGGTATCCCTCCCTCCTATATAAAGCCCCCTCTCCCCTCTCACAAACCACACCTCCTCGTGAAGGATCTCTCTCCCCCTCTAGATATTCCACCATGGTCTTGGATTAGCGAGATACATGTTCCTGGTGGCCTTGCGTCTGGAAGGAGTTGCTGCTTCCGCTGATTCGCTGGAGCGAGGAGGTGGAGGTTGTCCGGTGGCTTGAACGTGTGTGCGAGGACGGATGCTTGCTCGATTTGCGCTCGGGACTTCCACACGATCTTGAGATCGACAAGCGTACGACTACATCAACCACGAGTTCCTACTCGTTAACAAAACTCGTTGTCTTCGAGGGTAAGTTCTCCATGGATGTATGTCCACCCGTTGCTCTGTATCTAGTAGATAGATCTTGGCGTATAGTTCTCATCATAGGAATTTTTTGTTTTCTATGTTGTGGACCCAACAGTACTGCCATAGGGCAAGCAGACTCAGCGCGCCCCTGATGTCACTAATCCAGCAGCGCTCCCCAAGCGCCTCCTTCGTCATGCGGTGCTTCTTAGCGCGGGTGGAGACCAGCGCAGAAAGTTCCGACGCTATCTCCTTGATGGTCTTCCCGTCAAGCCATCTATCCGGCCAAAATAGGGCAGTATCCCCATCACCAATCGTCATCCTGGTAGAGGCTTCGAACGCCTGCACCTCAGCCTCGGAGAAACGCATGTCAAGGCCGCGCCAAGGTCGCAGCATATCAGTGCGCATCCTCCAAAGTCATCGCGTGCGCAGGCTAATCGCCATACGAGAGAGATTGGGAACACCCAGATCGCCATAGCATTTGGGTCTGCTGATCGTTTCCCAATTCACGTGGCAGTGCCCACCCTTGGCCTCCGCCCTCCCGGCCCACAAGAAGCTCCTAACGATCTTTTAAATCTATTTGAGCATCTGTTAGTTAAGGCCCATCATGATGATGTGGTGAAGGGGGATTGCCATGAGCACAAATTTGACCAATGCAAGGCGCCCCAAATGCTATGGCGGTCTGGGTGTTCCCGATCTCTCTCGTATGGGAATAGGGGAAGATTAATGCAAGCATAGTTAGTTGAGGTGGCAGGATGCATCATGAGCGGATTATATGCTTGATGTGGATCTTCCCATGCGGATGTGTTGCAACTGTGCAAGTCAGTGCCATCAAACAACGGCAATAACTTGTCCGGTTCCTGTAGCCAGCCGTGCCGCAGTGCTGCATGTGTTGTGCTGACAGGAAAAAACCAGTCTCCGTGTAACGGTGTAGACACGTAGAACAGAAAACCGTGATATATCCTTCTGAGTAGTATGGAGTACTAAGAGCAACTCTAACAAAGCCTGTAAACAAGCCAAAAACTGTAAAATTTCGGCGACATACCATTTCACGAGCGTCTGATTGATCTAGCGAAACCTATAAAACGATCCGGCCTGTAAATCGATTTAAAGTGGCCCGAGAACCCGACCCTGTGGCCAGTACATGTAGCGCTCCGAGAGACGTTTACAGGCCGAAATGCTACTTCCTCCGCCGCTCACATCCGCCGACGACTGTATGTATGTTGTCCCTCTAGCCATCAAATTGGCACTACTTAGGAAAAAATAGCCATCCGTGTCTGACTCCGACGAAGCGTCCACACCACTGCAAGACCAGGCGAGCTAGCGGCAACAACATGGAGCAGCAGCAGTGCACAGTAGCCGGGCTGGCAAGAGGCAAGGATGCGTATGCATTAATCTTCCATCCACGAATGGTAGTTAGCTAGTTATGTAGTATGCGTTAATCAATTTCATCCATGATCATAGGTAGCTATGTGGGACGGGCCTGCAAAAGGCAAGACCGCGGGAATATCTAGGGAAGAAGATGAGGGAATATACCAGAAAAATGAATATTCTCTTTTACGGGTCCAGTTCTACGGGCTCCGTTCTGCGCCGCCTATTTTGAAACCGTAAATGACATTTATCGTGTCGTGTAAACACGATTTACAGTTCATATTTTACCGGCTTCGTTAGAGTTGCTCTAGGGGCGTGATCGCAGGTCGCACAGATTTTGGAGCTCCCTGGGAGCACGATGTGGGGCGTATTGTGGACTTTGTTTGGTCACCCGGGTCACACAGTTGGCAACGCAGATGCCACTTTGATTGGTTGTATTCATTTGTTCCCTTCCCCTATTAACAACCACACTAACCCAGAGCTAAACACACTTAACCACCACAACTAGTAGCCATGGATGATGGCGCAGTAGAGGCGGTCAGAAAGTAGAACGCCAGTGGGCTGAGGGCCATATGAGGGTACCGCTGTTGGAGCACGCTGCTACGCGCGCACAACGACGGCGAGTAGTAGCGGTGATCCGGTTCATGGAGGAAAAACAAAAGAAAGAAGAACAAGAACAAGAGAAAGATGAAGAAGAAGAGGAAGAACAAGAACAAGAACAATAACAAGAGGAAGAACAAGAGGAGGAAGAATAAGAACCAGAGGAAGAACAAGCACAAGTAACCTACATACACGTACATAAAAGGGGAATCGTCTATGATCATCGAATTATAAAACTTGCAACATGAGAGTTGTGCACAACGTCGAGGTGAAACTACTCCTCAAAGGAAACTTCTAAAGATCGACCGAGTGGACGAATCTGACGAAATTCGTCCAAACAATCTCCAAGTTTGATCTCAAATCTGAGAAGATACAGTGCATGAATCTTGGTGTCAATGGTCGGAATGGAACTCCATTGTCGATGAGCATCTTTTTCGTGTAGAGCTTGATTCAATTGGGAGCCTAGTTGTACTAATCACAAGTGCTTGAGTTAAGCTAGTTTAGGGAGGAGAGAGAGAGGGAAGGAGTTTCATGCATGGGGAAGAAGAGGCACGCACGCAGTCTGACCATGGATAAACGGTTGATTTGGCCGTTGCCGCTGGGCCTGGTTGTGGCGTGCTTTGACGCGCGCTGGCCACAACGGAGCGGTGGCCCAGGTAAACAAACGCCCTGAATTTGCATCCACTGGGCCTGTTTACTCTTCATGCGACCTACCAAACATGCCCTAAGGCGTGATTGGTAGACTGGGTCGATTTTGGAGCTCCCGAGGATAGGATGGTGAGAGCATGTGAAAGAGCATGTATGCCCCATGTGTGGTTTTGGTAATTAATGACAATCTCTATGGACTAATGTGTAAATTGAGTTTCACTTGTAGGTTTGTCTATTGGCATCGCTTGGACCATGTGTTGGGTTCAAGGTTGAAAAAGAAGAAGCAATGTCCAGGGCTTTGTGCCTATTGGAATCTTGTTGAAGAAGAACAACAAGATCAAGTACGTCTTGAAGAAGAAGAAGAAGATGGAGTTCCTTATGACCATCTTCAAGACATCATCAAGAAATGAAGTGTAAGCTCAAGGTGCGCCATCTCTAGAAGATATCATGTTTGAAGCTTGAAATGGATCGTATGGGAACCTAGAGGGGGGTGAATAGGTGATACATCAAATTTTAATGCTTTTTCAATTTTAGGCTTGACACAGAAGGTAAATTCTCTAGATATAAAATTACGAAGAATTTCCCTATATGCAAACCTAACTACTAGCGAGTAAAGGCGAGTAAGAGTGAGGAACGAGGAAACCATAGTGGAGCACGCGGAGACACAGGATTTGTTTTACCACAGTTCCTTACTTGTTAAGGGAAGTACATCTGTGTTGGAGGGGTGAGCGGTACTAAGACCACCACGCCACAATAGGCCTCACCCTGTTCTCCGATAGATCTCGCCACCAAAGGCATGATCCACCTTTCCACTATTGGAACCCTTCAAGGCGGGGACTGGTGCCTTTACAGAACTAGCGGGGCACAACTCCACAACCGAATTGGAGGCTCCCGTAATGACAACAAGCTACCACAAGAACAAATATTATCAAAACTGAAACACAAGATCTAGATATTAGTAAGAATACTAGATCGAGAGATCTCCAAGTGAATGGAGAGGAAGTGAAATGCTTGATTCGTGATGTCGATGAATGAAGTCTCCTCCTTCGATTCCCCCAAAATCTGAGCCTTCGGGTGGTTGAAGTGGGATACCTTCAATGAGAGCTTTTGCAATAGACCGATACTTTTTCGAATGAATCAAGAGATCTGACAGGAGGGGTGATTCGGGATTTTATACCCCCTGTCCAAACATGGCCGTTGGTGAAGTCTGGGGCCGACTTATCTGGCCAAAGTGAAGGCCGGATTATCCGGCTGGGGGTAAAACTCCGCCCAAGCCTCGGATTATCCGGGGATATTCCGCTCCTCACACAGAAGGTCACGTTGTGGCTCCCTTGGTAAACTTCTCTGGGGGCGGATTATCTGGCTCAGGCAAAAACTCCGGCCCTGGCCGGACAATCCGAGAGATTATCTGCCCTCCCCCCACAGAAGGTCGCGCCTTGTCCAACTTTGACATCCTTCTCGGGGGGCGGATTATCCGGCCTGGGCAAATTCTCCGGCCCTAGCGGACAATCCGGGGGTTTATCCGCCCCCACACAGAGACTCACGCCTCGCCCTCCTTTGTCAAAGGGTCAGGCCGGATTATCCGGCCCTTGACAGGGGCAGATTATCTGGCCCCCCAACAATAGGTTTTCCAGCTTTTAATGTGAATACTTATCTGCAGCACTTAGAACACATGAGATACTCCATGGTATTGTTATCTAACACACAAAACACTAGAGATCATGAAATGTTCTTTCAATCTCACCCTTTTTGGTGTTAGATGACAATACTAGGATTTGCAAGATAAATCTAATATCACAAACACAAACATGAAGCAGACTCCCCCTAAGTGTGTGCATAGTTGAGTAATTTGCATTTGAATACAAATGCACACAAGTAGGTACACGTCTATTTCATAGGAAAAGAATTTTACACACATGAAAAGATGGCACAAAACCTCATACCATCGTGAGATAGAAGACCACAATACAATACAAGGATAGCCAATATGAT
Organism: Avena insularis; assembly: GCA_023614405.1. Classification (NCBI taxonomy): domain Eukaryota; kingdom Viridiplantae; phylum Streptophyta; class Magnoliopsida; order Poales; family Poaceae; genus Avena; species Avena insularis. The sequence goes on from CM042684.1 coordinate 308,679,519, forward strand.
AACCATTATTGAGGCCTTCCACGGTGAGAGGGATAACCAATAACCAATAGATGGATCCATAATCACCAATAGATAAATCCATAAGACCATTCCAGTGCCACACACCAACATAGTCTCATACAAACCAAATCACGAATAGAAGTTCAACGCTAAATGGGCACAAACGAGAAAAAGACTGAACGATAAAGTGCAAATGCTTGCGCCCGACCCATGCAAATCCATGAAGACTAATAGAACTACTTCTCCCCCTTTGGCATCGAAACACCAAAAAGGAAGAAGGGCAATGCTAGCGCCCCAAGGAATCACTCGTAGTCCTCATCATCTTGGTACCCGTCCTCATCATCATACTCCTCTATATATTCCCCTTCCTCGTCGGAAATAGGTGGCGCTCAAGCTCTCCATAGTTGAGTCCAGAAGAAGAGTTCCACTGAGCATATGGAGTGGGAGAAGTAGGGGCTAGAGGAGCGCTTGATGCCCCAAACACATGATGGAGAATGAACTGCTGGGTATGGGCCATCTCGTGGCGCTTCTTGTACGCCGCATACTGTCCATTACGAATATCTACCCCCATGCACAAAATGTTTCGCTGAAACCAATTCAGCTGCTTCACCTCACGAGCAACAAGAGGCACTGGGGGCCTACGAGCACTGGCACGAGCATCCCTCATAAGACCATCAGGAGCAGAGGATGGATGAGAGGTCTTCCTCTCCTTGTTGTAGATCTTCTTCACCTTATGCTCAACATCATAGTGAAATTCTCCAGTGGGAAGCAAGTACTTGATGAGCATCATAATATAAGGAGCATACATAATGGAGAGCCTATTAAACATGGCATCAGTCAACTCATGTTAGATGAATTCCATCACATCCAGCTTGTAGTCAACAGACTCATCCTCATAGGAGGCCATCTCATAGGAAAAAATAAGCAGCTGAACCAAGTGGCCACGGATACTGTCATTGTTTCCCCTACTAGGCGTGATAGAGTCATGGAAAACACCAACCAAACAAGCATAAAGAGTGGAGAGTCCAGCAAGCGTACCCACTATCCCATCATCAGTTGTGCAAGGAGAAAGAGCAGCATCCTTGTTGGGCTTGAGTTGAGTGATGATGCGATGGCCACAAGCACGATCCCTGCTAAGGAATGGATAGCCAAGCACCTCAGCAAAGGTATGAAAATCAGATTCCATCAGTGTCACGGGTCATCCACTTCATGGTGCGGTTCTCATCGCCACAAATTACCAAAGTGGAGAAGAATTGCTTCACCACCTCGGAGTCATAGGAACACTGAAGGGCCATAAGATGGTGTAGCCCCATCCGCTCAGTCATAGCCATAGCATCAATAAGTTGAGGCTTCTCCATAGCCTCAGCAATATTCATGGGACGCATAGGGCAAATCTTTAGAGAAGAATAAACATCATCATAGATGGACTTTTGGTCAGCACACCAAAAGCGGGAGTCACCCAGCTGAGTATCTCGCTCATATTCCACAAACAGATCACGATGACGAATCGAAGAATAGGTGACAGGATCCATTGCCTTATAGTTGACCTTGGGTGCCTTCCCTTTCCTCTTGGGCACGCCCACTCTTCCCTTTGCTTGCTTTGCTTGTTCAGCCATGCGGTCAACCTCTCTTTTCCTTCTTCTCAATTCAACCTCGTCCACGAGACCACCTTCACTGTCGTCCCTGAAGTAGAGGCCATGGGAACAGTGCTTGTAAGTTTTGGGGACACTGGAACCACCTGTGAAACGAATTAGATAGATATCACGGGGATAAGCACACACACAAGTCTAGGAGGAAATTAGAAATTGTAGACAAACAATCCACATCCCATAAATACATCATGCAAAAAAATATAAAGAATTCTGAATCAGAGATGAATCTGTCAGGCCGGATAATCTGGCCCTGGCAGAAATTTTCAGAATCGCCTAGATTGATTGCAACAAGTAGATCGGACACATGAACAGCAAGGATACAATTTCTAAGCGAAACAAGAACCACAAGGAGACTTATAGTCCATGTTCCACCAACAAGTAGCACATCAACACAAAAGATGGGAGGGAGGGAGTTACCCTCACTCATTGATGGAAGAACACGGAGGGGAGGTACCTGGATGCGTGGGGAAGAAGATCCGGGAGAGGCCTGGATAATACGGTGGCCGGAACGTCTCTGGGGAGGGTTGGGGCAGCGGGTGGCGGCTTGGGAGAAAGAGAGGGGTCGGGGGAGAAGAACTGCTCTGTTTGAGCCCCCCACCCCCCGATGCCCAGCCCTTAAAGGACAAAAGCTGTCAGGACCGGATAATCCGGCCCCCACTTGGGGCGGATAATCCGGCCTGATTTCTGAAGTTCTGTTTTACACAGATTCAGGCCCACGCACCACCAAATAAAAAAAATCACAAGGTAAACAATGGACTTACGTGCAAGAAGAGATGGCTTGGGGAGAGAGAAATGCTTGGGATTATACAACCAAATTGAGATGTTAATACACACTCAATGTTGCAAGAACCTAATCAAATAAAAGCCAAAATTGAGTGTGACTTCCGTAAGAACAATAGATAAGCAATAAAAACGAAAAATATCCACATAGAACCAAATCTTCTCACAGAAGAGGGCGATGGCCGAGGCCACCTTGTTGGAGTGCTTGGTATGACACCGCGAAGATATATCTTGGGTTCATGACCAATACTCATCAATAAGCTCACATATCACAAAATGATATTAAGAGAAATGATTTTACTTGCTTTCGGCATCATGGAGGAGGGTTAGCCCAATCAATTAGGACTACACTCCCCCTATATCCATGCCCACACCTAAACCAAATAAGGAGGAGATATAAGAGTGTGTGCATGGGTAATCAAGACAAACTCCTTGAATCAATGATATTTAGCTCATTCCTCAAATAACAAAATCTTGCTTCATCAAGTGGCTTCGTGAAAATATCAGCAAGTTGGTTCTTCATGCTCACAAAAGATAGATCAATATCACCAGCAACATGGTCCTAAATAAAATGATTCTGAATCTCAATATGTTTTGTCCTTGTATGCTACACCGGATTGTACGCAATTTTGATTGCACCTTCATTATCACATAAAAGAGGCACTTTGTCACAATTGACACCGTATTCCTTTAAAGTTTGCCTCATCCACAATAATTGAGTACATGCACTTGCAGCAGCCACATATTCAGCCTCGGTGGTGGAGAGAGATATACAATTCTGCTTCTTAGAAGACCAACATACCAAAGACCTTCTTAAGAATTGACAAGCTCTAGAAGTTGATTTCCTATCATCCTTGTCACCAGCCCAATCTGAATCAATATAACCACATAGAGAGAAATTGGAGACCTTGGGATACCATAAACCAAAATTAGGGGAATGAACCAAATATCGAAAGATTCTCTTGACCGCCACTAAGTGGCTTTCTTTAGGAGCTGCTTGATACCTTGCGCACACACCTACACTCAACACAATATCGGGTCTAGATGCGCAAAGGTAAAGGAGAGAGCCGGTCATGGACCGGTATACCTTTTGGTCCACATCTTTACCATTGGGATTAAGTTTAAGATGGCATTTAGTTTGCATCGGTGTGGCGACACCATTAAGATCCATCATCTTGAACCTCTTGAGCATGTCTTGGATGTATTTTTCTTGATTTATGAAGGTTCCTTCTCTAAGTTGTTTGATCTCAAATCCTAGAAAACACCGTAATTCCCCCATCATAGACATCTCAAACCTGTCAGTCATAAGCTTTGAAAATTCATCATTAAAAGCTTTATTAATAGAGCCAAAGATAATGTCGTCTACATATAATTGGCATACGAAGAGCTCCCCCTTAACCTTCTTAGTAAAAAGAGTGGGATCGATTTGCCCAACTTCGAAACCACGGTCTAGCAAAAGCTCTTTAAGGTGCTCATACCACACACGTGTGGCTTGTTTAAGGCCATAGAGTGCCTTATCGAGTTTGTAGACATGGTTCGGGAAGTTGGGATCCTCAAATCTCGGGGGTTGCTTTACATATACCAACTCATGTAGAGGACCATTAAGAAAAGCACTCTTAACGTCCATTTGCTGTAATTTAAAGTTATTATGAGCTGCATAAGGAAGAAGGATACGGATGGACTCAAGATGAGCCACATGATCATAGGTCTCGCCAAAGTCGATGCCTTCAACTTGGGAGTAGCCTTGTGCCATGAGTCTTGCCTTGTTCCTTACAACAATGCCATTCTCATCTTGCTTATTCTTGAAAATCCACTTTGTGCCAATAATATGCGGCAATCATTGGGCTTCTCTACAAATTACAGACCTTGTTGCGCTTGAAATTATTTAACTCTTCATGCATAGCAATAACCCAGTCCGAATCTTCAAGAGCTTTGAACATTTTCTTGGGTTCCACCATGGAAATGTGAGCTTGATGCTCACCGAAGCTTGCTAGCTCCCTTCTCGTGGACACCCTCCATCCGAGATCACCTACAACTTTATCAAGAGTGTGACCTCTCAATTCAAGATTCCGGTCTGCACGAGCTTTGCGGAGAAGTTCAATCAACTTGTTGTTTCTTGGAGGAATTTCTTCATCATTTGAATCTTCGTTGGGACTACTCGCTTGAACTTGATCTTTAGCTTGATCAGCGAGAAAAGGAGATAAAGAACCTTGCCCTTGATGTTGATCAGTAGCCATAACAGGAGACTGCTGTTGTTTTGAAAATTCTGGGCCGGATAATCTGGCTGAGGGAGTGGCCGGATAATCAGGCCTGGGAGTAGATGGTCCTTCCTGACTATCTTAGGTGTTCCTTGCTCGAGTTGCATAAGGGGCGGATAATCCGGTGTCACCCGGAAAATCCGTCCTGTGAGTTGCCTCAGTTCCTTCGTTGATCTATTCAGTCATGGCATTCGAGGTAGCCTAGCCGGATAATCCGGTGTCAACCAGATAATCCAGCCAGGAGCTTCTTGGAGCAGATGGTGTATGATCTTCAGCAGGTGGCGGTGATGGTGTAGAAGTTTCTCGAGCTATTGGAGCATGTTGAGCTTGAGTCGATGAGGGCTCTACTTGAGTAGAGCATTGTCCTTCCTGATCCACCACAAGGGGTTCCTCAATGGGGAGGAAAAATTCCATGCCCATTCTTCTTATGGCATCTTGGGGTATTTCAACATCTGCACCACAAACACCAACTTGCCCCGCACGGGAGCCATCATTTTCTTCGAACACCGCACTACAAGATTCTATAACTGTTCTGGAGAGCTTATTGTAGACTCTATAAGTGTGGGATTCAGCACCATAACCAACAAAAATACCTTCTAAAGCCTTAGACTCTAATTTAGATAAACGAACTACTTTGATGAGAAAGAAACACTTACAACCAAACACTTACTACTAGAGAAAAGGCTATAGGAGACATGCTCATTTGAGGCGCATTTATAATATATGCGCCTCCGATAAAATAGGCGAGGCACACTAAACTGACATGCGCCTCTAGTATTAAAATAGGTGAGGCACATATTTGTAGGATGCGCTTCCTCTAGTCTCTATATGGACGAAATCTGGCACCCCCATATTATGTGAGGAGCATTCTGGTAATATGCGCCTCCAACATGTTAGATAGGCGAGGCGCATATGTGAATAATGCGCCTCGCATATGTTGGGTGGGCCCAGGAGGAGATCGGTGGTCCAATATGTGAGGCGCATATCGTCACATTCGCCTCCTATACTTGATAATAGGCGAGGCGCATTAAGAAGAGTGCGCCTCAAGTAACCCCTGCGGGCCCGGGTGGCCGCATAGGTGAGGCGCATGTTAGCATATGCGCCTCAGATAGTTTATAATATAGGAGGCGCATTTAGTGCAATATGCACCTCGCGTAACCTGGCTCACTTTTTTCTGCACCTTTTGGCACATGCACCCCACTCACTTGTCTCACTTCTTCCTCCTCCACCAAAAGACAGATTTGGTCGCCCCCTCCGCCTCCCCACCTCATTTCCCACATTGATTCACCATAGAAGCTTGCTCAATCTCCATTGGTTGACACTCATATGTAAGTGAAGTCTCTTGCTCCTCTAGATCTACAACATGTCCCTTTACTTCTCCTCCGGCTCTCTTGCGCAAGTCGTTGTCGTAGGAAGCGTGAAGGCGTTGCTTGCATGCTCATGCGCATTGTCAGCGACACTGCGACTATATGATTGTGTTGTGGTGCATGCTTATTTTGTGAAGGGATTTCATTTGAGATGCCAATGTTTCACCGGAATGTCGATTCATTTCTTTTTTGGCGAATTTCTGGCACTCGCGGATGTCCTCTTTTTAGGGGAGGTCATGCCGAATTTTTCCGGCGATCCAGACGTCCATATATGATCTAATTATTCTCTTGCTCTTTGTACCACGCGTAGGCGACCATGGTCCAACCACTGATCCGCAAAGCCCTCGTGGATAGGTGGATGAGATGCACGAGGGCCAATATGGCACGTGCAAACAAGACGGAGATAAGATGTTCGTGTCACGACTGCAAGCTAATGTATCTGATAAGGCACGATTCCGGAATGCTGGAGTTGCACCTGCTCCGACGTAGTTTCATGGATGGCTACACTCGGTGGATACGTGATGACGAAGATGATGATGAGGATGCCAATAATGGTGAAGATCAAGATGTCGGTCACGATCACGAAGATCAAGATGCCGGCGGCGGGGAAGGTGATGATCATGAAGATCAGGGTGGCGCCGGGCATGATGGACACGAAGATGATCAAGGTGGCGCCGGGCATGAACACGAAGATCAAGGTGTCGACCATGATTCGAGCTGGCTATGAGACCCTCATGTCCAAGATCTGCTTCTCAAGGAGACGAGTAACGTCAGAGCCGCCGCTAGAGAGAAAGCTAAGCTGGAGCAAATGAAGAAAGACGCGGTCACTCCATTGTTTGATGGATGCAACGACGGGGATACCCATCTGAATGTAATGCTCAGGGCTCTAGAGATGAAGGCGAAACACAAAATGACCGACGAATGCTTCGACGACAACATTGCATTCTGGCACGATATTCTTCCCAAGAAGGGGAACCCATGTCCGACTAGTATCGCTGAGGCCAAGAAAGTCACGTGCCCTCTTAATCCACCGCACGTGAAATACCACGTCTGCATAAATGATTGCATCATCTACCGAGGCGAGGATGTGGAGAAGACCACGTGTCTGGTGTGCAAGACCTCTCGATACAAGAGAGGGACCAAGAAAGCTCCTAGAAAGGTGGTGTGGTGCTTTCCTCTAACTCCTCGTCTGCAGCGGTATTTCGCGGACCCTAAGGAAGCAGAGCTCATGCGCTGGCACACAGAAAGAAAGAGGACGGAAGACGATGATCCGGAGGAGGAAATGCTGAGGCACCCTTTGGATGCTTGCAAATGGAAGGCGTTGGACCTCCAATATTACCAACATTTTGGGAAAGAGTCAAGGAACCTCAGGCTGGGTGTGAGCACCGACAGACTCAATCCGTTTGGAAGCTAGAGCAGCACACACAACACCTAGCCCGTGTTTGTATGGATCTACAACCTTCCCCTGGTTGTGCATGAAGAAGAAGTACGTAACCATGAGTATGCTGGTTCAAGGGCCAAAACAACCCATATCTCATGTTGTTGAAAGAGGAGCTGGCCATGTTATGGGAAGAAGGAGCCCGTACGTGGGACGCCTCGAGACAAGAATACTTCGACATGAGAGCAGCGGTGATCACGACGGTGCAAGACTATCCCGGTTACAGATACTTCTCGGGGCAGGTGGTCTAAGGATTCTATGGGTGCGTTAGGTGCAAGGATAATACAACATACCGCTAGCTACAGAAATATCCCAGGTCCGGGAAAACCGTGTTCCTTGGTGCTCGGAGGTGGCTTGCCAAGAATCATGCCTGGAGAAAGCTAGGAGATCTGTTCGATGGGGCGATCAAGCTCCGAGGAATCCCGGACCAGAGTAGTGGCACGGAAATCTATGAGCTGTTGAATAACTGGAAGGAATGCCCTACACCGGGAAATACCCAGAAGAAGCTAGAGACGCTGCTGAAGGTATGGAAGGCGAGGTCTGTTTTCTGGGACTTGCCATACTGGAAGATCCTCCGTGTGCCTCATAGCCTCGATCTCATGCATATCACGAAGAACATGGGCGAGAGTCTTCTTGCCACCCTCCTTAACACCGACAACACCAAAGATGGGCCGAAGGCAAGGAACGACTTGAAGCATATGGGAATCAGGGATGAAATTCAACCACCACCTAGCGATGACGAGGAGGATGACAAGGAGGAGGAGATGGAAACACAGAATAGCCATCGTTGCAAGGGCAAAAAGCAGGTCAAGAAGGGCGAGGTCAATCTCAAGGCCTCATGCTTCACTCTGAGTAAGAAGGAGGCCATACAATTTATGAAGTGCCTCCTTGGAGTCAAATTTCCGAATGGCTACGCGAGGAAGATAAGCAGATGGCTAGACAAGGCGAAGCAGCGCTTCACTGGGATAAAGTCTCACGATGTCGCCATGCTGATGATGCAGGTACTCCCGGTCGCGATCTGGGGTATAATGGCCAAGCACGTCCGTGAAACGCTGTTTGGCCTCTACAACTTTTTCGACGTCATCTCTTGGAAGTCGATAGGCATTAAGCAGCTCACGAGGCTATAGGACGAGATCGTGGTGATACTATGCGAGCTCAAGATCTATTCCCCCCCCCGCATTCTTCGACGTCATGCTTCATATGCTTCTCCATGTCGTGGAGGATATCGTCCAACTCGGTCCTCCGTTTTTGCGAAGCATGATGCCGTTCGAAAGGCTCAATGGACACATCAAAGGATACGTTAAGAACAGGTCCCGTCCAGATGGAAGCATAGCAAACGGCTTCCTGGCCGAAGAGTGCATCTCTTTCTGCTCGAACTTTCTACAAACCGAGACCCCACTTGGTCTGCCATTCAACAAGCACCTTGGGAGGCTCGCTAGATGGGGTCACCATGAGGGTCGGCGCCCAAAGCATGTCGACATCGAGGGCCAAACAAAGGACTTTGAAAGAGCAAACCTGGTCGCGCTATAGCACCTGCAGGTGGTCAATCCATACATATATGAGCACAAAGAGTTTATCAAGAAGAATTACGCTGACCAGGGGCGCCAGTACTCGGAGGAAGATGTTATCAAGGAGCACAACACCAGTTTCACGCGGTGGTTCAGGGAGAAGGTCATTGATAATCCACCACTGGGCGAGTACTCGGAGGAAGATATACTCATATTCTCCTTGTCACGGGGCACCTCGCACAACCTGATGACCTTTTAGGCATACGATATCAACGGATACACATTCTACACCGAGGAAAAGGACAATAACTGTGATTACCAGAACTTAGGGGTTATGAGGATATTCTACACCGGCGACGTCCCGGAAAGATACTACGGAAGGATCGAGGAGATTTGGGAGGTCGACTACATTATGGAGAAGCTGCTGATGTTTTGTGTCAGGTGGGCCAAGAGCGTCGAGAAAGAAGGCTGATATTTCACCACCATGGTTATACCGTTAAAGACCACCAGCACGAACACACCCGCGAGAAATGAGCCTTGGGTTCTAGCTAGCAAGGTCAACCAATGCTGGTACATCACAGACTCATCAAAGCCTAGCCGGGTTGTCGTCAGGAGAGGCAAAAGGAACATCATCGGAATGGAATGAGTCGCGAGCAAGACTTTGACCGGAAGTGACCGAAGATGGAAGACGGCAATCTGACGGCAAGCTTTGTACAACACAACCCTACCTAAGAAAGGACTCTCGTTCAAAAGAAGTAGTGAAGACGTCCCAGACCTAACCTATGCAACCGTGACAAAGAAGGGCAAGAAGACGACCATTGTTAAGAAATGCTAGCGCGCTCCAACCATTGTCAAGAATCGTCGTCTGTGTGGCCTACTATTATGTATCGAAACATTCATAATTATCATTTTTTGTATGTTATAATATTGCATTGAGAATATTATGTATTGACGAGACACATTCATAATAGTCACTTTTGTTGTTTTGGAAATATTTGAATTTTTAAAATATTTACAGGATATTTTATAGTTCATATTGTGTTTGGACAATGTTTTTACATGAAAAATGGCCTTTAAAAAAATTTACAAAAATATGTTACCCCCAGGATTCGAACCTGGGTGGCTAGGGTTCAAAACAGGACAATGGACAATACTAGTGGGCTAATGTGTATTTGTTGACAGATACCAGCGCACCGCGCTAGTTGACTAGTATTGAATAATAGCCGAGGCGCATATGGACAGAATGCGCCTTGCGTAAACTTATACGAGGTGCATTTTCAAATATGCATCTTGCATAAGCTGGTACCTGTCTATGATGATTGAGCCTTTTTTTTCTCTTTCATCTTTTCATCTCTGGACGAACTGCCTCTCTGCCATCGACGTCACCGCCCCTTCCTCTACCGCCTCGTCGTTGCCCCTTCGTCTTGCCGCCGTCCATGCCCGCCGTCCACCGTCATCAAGGTGACCCTCTTCCCCTCTCCCTCCCCTTCCCCCTACCCCTAACCCTCTTCCCTCCCTCTCCCCTCTCCCTGACATCTCCATGACCAGCCACAGTGAGGAGCCCGCCGCCCGCCCCGTGGAGGAGGAGCCCGCCGCTGCCCCATGGAGGAGGAGCTGCTGCCTGTGCTCACCGCCGCCCCATGGAGGAGGAGCTGCTGCCCCATGGAGGAGGAGCCTGTCGCTGCCACCTCGTCTACAACCTCACTGTCGTCCTCGTCGAGCACCCCAAGGTGAGCAACTCGTCTGCAACCTCCCTACGTGCATACCCTACTATCAGATTAGGTGATGTTAATTACTGTCAGATTAGGTGTCATATCTCGGATAGAATTCACACATGATTTACTCCCTATGTGGAGAACCTCGATCAGTGGGGATTTCTACTCGAATTTTCCTAACCCTAGAACAGAAAGTAAAGGCAAATAAGGAATAGCTTGCAACTAGAATTATCTCGATAGCTCTGTCTTGCCCGGACCTGGGACATATATAGTCTGTTACAGACATTACAGTTTACATTACAAAGTAGTAAATGATGGTAACACCGGACTTCATCTTGACCGTTGGATGTTAAGTGGAATCACACTCGTTGATCTTAAGTGAACGGTGCCCTGGTGAGCATAAGGATCTGACATTAGGTGCAAGTGTGTTCTTTTCCACGAACCACTTATGGATCCATTAGAGTCATTGCATGTGTGTTATTTCCACAAACCACACATGGATCAACCTCAAGAGTCATTGCATGTGTGTTATTTCCACAAACCACACATGGATCAACCACTAGAGTCATTGCATGTGTGTTCTTTCCACAAACCGCACATGGATCAACCAGAGTTCATTGCATCTGTGTTCTTTTCCACAAACAACACATGGATCAACCACTAGAGTCATTGCATGTGTGTTATTTCCACAAAGCACACATGGATCAACCACTAGAGTCATTGCATGTGTGTTCTTTCCACAAACCACACATGGATCAACCAGTGGTCATTGCATGTGTGTTCTTTTCCACAAACCACACATGGATCAACCAGTGTCATTGCATGTGTGTTCTTTCCATAAACCACATATGGATCAACCTGTGGTCATTGCATGTGTGTTCTTTTCACAAACCACATGTGAACCCACTAGAGTCATTGCATGTGTGTTCTTTTCACAAACCACATGTGAACCCACTAGAGTCATTGCATGTGTGTTCTTATACTAAAACCAACACTAGAGTCATTGCATGTGTGTTTTTATACTAAAACCAACACTAGAGTCATTGCATGTGTGTTCTTTCCACAAACCACACAAGGATCCACAAGTGTTCATTGCATGTGTGTTCTTTTCCACAAACCACATATGGATCAACCAGTGGTCATTGCGTGTGTGTTCTTTTCATCAAACCACACATGGATCAAGCAGTGTCATCGCATGTGTGTTCTATCCACAAACCACATATGGATCAACCAGTGGTCATTGCATGTGTGTTCTTCTCACAAACCACATATGGATCCATTAGAGTCATTGCATGTGTGTTCATATACTAAAACTAGCACTAGAGTCATTGCATGTGTGCTCTTTCCACAAACCACTTATGGATCCACCAGTGTTCATTGCATGCGTGTTCTTTTCAGAAACAACATATGGATCCACCAGTGATCACTGCATGTGTGTTCTTTCCACAAACCACTTATGGATCAACCAGTGGCCATTGCATGTGTGTTCTTTCCACAAACCACTTATGGATCAACCAGTGGCATTGCATGTGTGTTCTTTTCACAAACTACATGTGGACCCACTAGAGTCATTAAATGTGTGTTCTTATACTAAAACCAGCACTAGAGTCATTGCATGTGTGTTCTTTTCACAAACAACATATGGATCCACCAGTGTTCACGGCATGTGTGTTCTTTCCACAAACCACACATGGATCAACCAGTGGTCATTGCATGTGTGTTCTTTCCACAAACCACTTATTGATCCACCAGTGTTCATTGCATGTGTGTTCTTTCCACAAACCACACATGGATCAACCAGTGGTCATTGCACGTGTGTCCTTTTCCACAAACCATACATGGATCAACCACTAGAGTAATTGCATGTGTGTTATTTCCACAAACCACACATGGATGAACCACTTGAGTCATTGCATGTGTGTTCTTTCCACAAACCATACATAGATCAACCAGTGGTCATTGCATGTGTGTTCTTTTCCACAAACCACACATGGATCAACCAGTAGAGTCATTGCATGTGTGTTATTTCCACAAACCCCACATGGATCAACCACTAGATTCATTGCATGTGTGTTCTTTCCACAAACCACATGGATCAACCAGTGGTCATTGCATGTGTGTTCTTTTCCGCAAACCACACATGGATCAACCAGTGTCATTGCATGTGTGTTCTTTTCTACAAACCACATATGGATCAACCAGTGGTCATTGCATGTGTGTTCTTTCCACAAACCACACATGGATCAACCAGTGGTCATTGCATGTGTGTTCTTTTCCACAAACTAGCACTACAGTCATTGCGTGTGTGTTCTTTCCACAAACCACTTATGGATCCACAGTGTTCATTGCATGTGTGTTCTATTCACAAAAATCATATGGATCCACCAGTGGTCATTGCATGTGTGTTCTTTCGACAAACCACTTATGGATCAACCAGTGGTCATTGCATGTGTGTTCTTTCCATAAACCACTTATGGATCAACCAGTGGCCATTGCATGTGTGTTATTTCCACAAACCACTTATGGATCAACCAGTGGCATTGCATGTGTGTTCCTTTCACAAACTACATGTGGGCCCACTAGAGTCATTGCATGTGTGTTCTTATACTAAAACCAGCACTAGAGTCATTGCATGTGTGTTCTATCCACAAACAACACATGGATCAACCAGTGGTTATTGCATGTGTGTTCTTTCCACAAACCACATATGGATCACCCAGTGGTCATTGCATGTGTGTTCTTTCCACAAACCACTTATGGATCCACCAGTGGTCATTGCATGTGTGTTCTTTTCACAAACCACATATGGACCCAGTAGAGTCATTGCATGTGTGTTCTATCCACAAACCACACATGGATCAACCAGTGTCATTGCATGTGTGTTCTTTCCACAAACCACATATGGATCAACCAGTGGTCATTGCATGTGTGTTCTTTCCACAAACCACTTATGGATCAACCAGTGGTCATTGCATGTGTGTTCTTTCCACAAACCACTTATGGATCAACCAGAGTCATTGCATGTGTTTTCTTTTCCACAAACCACTTATGGATCAACCAGTGGTCATTGCATGTGTGTTCTTTCCACAAACCACATATGGATCACCCAGTGGTCATTGCATGTGTGTTCTTTCCACAAACCACTTATGGATCCACCAGTGTTCATTGCATGTGTGTTCTTTTCCACAAACCACATATGGATCAACCAGTGGTCATTGCATGTGTGTTCTTTTCACAAACTACATATTGACCCACTAGAGTGATTGCATGTGTGTTCTATCCACAAACCACACATGGATCAACCAGTGGTGATTGCATGTGTGTTCTTTTCCACAAACCATACATGGATAAACCAGTGTCATTGCATGTGTGTTCTTTCCACAAACCACTTATGGATCAACCAGTGGTCATTGCAAGTGTGTTCTTTTCCACGAACCACTTATGGATCCATTAGAGTCATTGCATGTGTGTTATTTCCACAAACCACACATGGATCAACCACAAGAGTCATTGCATGTGTGTTATTTCCACAAACCACACATGCATCAACCACTAGAGTCATTGCATGTGTGTTCTTACCACAAACCACACATGGATCAACCAGTGGTCATTGCATGTGTGTTCTTTTCCACAAACAACACATGGATCAACCACTAGAGTCATTGCATCTGTGTTATTTCCACAAACCACACATGTATCAACCACTAGAGTCATTGCATGTGTGTTCTTTCCACAAACCACATATGGATCAACCAGTGGTCATTGCATGTGTGTTCTTTTCACAAACCACGTATGGAACCATTAGAGTCATTGCATGTGTGTTCTTATACTAAAACTAGCACTAGAGTCATTGCATGTGTGTTATTTCCACAAACCACTTATGGATTGTAAGATCCCTCCTTATTAAAGGAAAAGATCCCTGTGATTGCAATGCTAGTCCCTGGATCATTGCTAGCATCCACAGTTTAAGATGAAGTACACAGATACAAAGGTCATTTATTACAGTCATTCCAGAGATAAAACATAGTCTTTTACAACTCATGGCCAAAGGCCTAGTACAAGAGTTTATGGAATATGTAAATAAACATAAGTCTTCATCTTCATGTGCCACAGGCAAGCATGTTGAGTGTAGACTCATGACACCTAATCATCATCAGAGTAACCTGCAACATCATAAGTTACAGCCACAGAGGGTCAATACTTTGGAATAGTATTGGCAAGTGATACCTTAATATATTTTAAGTGGACTAAAAATACTATATGCATTTGGCTGGTGGAGTTTAGGCTTGCATTGCTCAAAAATAGATTTTTCCTTAACTTTTTGAAAATACTAAGTTTTTGCTTGACAAAGTCCATCCCAAGGTATCTACCAATCAGAGACTGAAGATCCACTCAGGGCATCTACCAATCAAAGACTGAAGATCCTTTAACCCTTGTTCACCCACAAGTTTTATTTAGAAATTGGAGTGATGAGATTCTTGAAGTTTCCATGTCTTGATGCTCAAATTGTCCTTTACCAGGGACATGGCTAAGTACTTAGGTTTTACACTCTGCAGAGGTGGTGCACTTTCCCCACAAGCCTTGGTTTCCCAAGACATGATCCTTCAGTAGCCTTTCCTTAGTCAAATGGACGCGCTCCAACCTATCAACCCATCTACCACCCACTGTCCAAGAGACTAAGTTCCAGCATCCTAAGATCATGGCAGAGTCCATATTACCAAGTGGTTGCACTTGAAGCTTCTCAACATTTGACAACTCAAATCTCTTTGTTCCTGGGTGGCCATCCACAAGTGAGATACACAAGGTTCACGGTACCCTGGCCTTGTGTAACCACTCAACATAACCCAATCTTTCCATTCCACCCAGGTGATTCATTAACTTAGTTGTTTTGTTAAATAAAAACAAGTCCTTAGACTTAGAATATTTTTCCATAGTGTGAATATATAAACCACCCTTGTTTTCTAGTAGCTAGGCTAAGCATGGCATGGCAACTTATCTTTAGGGAATTCTCCTAGCAATTCTAGCATTCTATTCTAAATAGGATTTCCCATCATCAATTGATAAAAGTAGCATGCAAGTCCTAACAAAATATATCTAATGCAAGTATAAAATATAGGTATGGAATATTCATGAAGATATCACTTGCCTTGGTAGTGTGGAGAGTAGCACTCGTCACAATCACAATCACTAGCAAAATCTACACACAAAGTTGTAGCACTCAATTACACACAAATATATACAAACAAGAAATAGTATGAATGCATGCATGCATGAATCTACCAAGTGATGATTTTTTTTGAAAACTCAACCAAGCAAGTGTATGAATACAGAACCCTAAACAAGTCACAAAATAGTCAAGACAACTTAAATAACCCTAAAACAAAAATACTAAACTAAATCTATACTTAAAATGGCCTCAAACAAGTCTCTGCAATTTTAGCACATCTAATGGTTACTATATGCTAAACAAAAAGGATAGGCAGAAAGGTCTTGTTTTTCTGAATCCAACGGTATAAAGTTTGCAAAATTCTAACGTGGGATTCAAAAGATATAGGCATTTGAAATCTGGATCAAAATCTGTTTTAAATTCTATTTTCGAATCAGCTCCTAGCCACGCGTCATGTTCCTATTCGCCCGTACCGGTTCGTCTGGATCGAGCGATACAGACCGCTGGATCTAAAGGGCAGGTGCGGCTCAGATCGCGTACCGCTTCGAGTTAAGTGGATCTATCCTAGCGCTACGATGCAGATCTAACGGCTGCTACTACTCTGGCCAAGAACTGGCGGCGGAGCGGCGGCTACCGGCGGCGGAACTGTCTGTCAACGACGTTGCCGACGATGCAGGAGGTAAGTGAGATCGAGGAGTAGCTCACCGGGCTCAGGAGGTCACGGCGAAGCTTGTCGTACTCGCGGTTGGTCAAGGGGCGCTCGGGCACGGCTGTGATTCCTCACCGGAGTTCGCGGCGGTGTCGGGTGCGTCGGGTGGTCGTCGGGGACGTCGCTGTGGATCACCCCAAGGCAAGATAATGACACGGTTAGGTTCACAGTGTCAAGGCAGAGTCGTGTGCGTGAACTAGAAGGCGCGGGGCGGTCTGTACTTACCACTAGAGTTCGCCGGAGTTTGTGCAGACGTCGGTGGCGACTAGTCGATGATGTTGCCGGAGCTATGGTCCATGCGAGAGCAAACGGAATGTGTTAAAAGATGCGCAGGGATTCACTGAATCAGTTTGCAAGAACGAGAGGCAGAGGGAAGCTCTGGACTCACCGGAATTCGCCGGCGCAGTCGTCGGAGACGGCGGGGTTTCAGAGGTTAATGCTCGCCTTTGGTGGCGCTCGGGTTCGGGTTTGAGGGAGAAGAGAGAGGAACAGAGGGGGTTCTTATAGCCTGGTCACGAGCGAGAATCACTCGGCCAATAAATCGAATTGATGTCGCGAATTAAACACAGAAACGCCCGCGTTGATTTGGGGATGAACGGGTCGTGCGGGTGGAGACGCGGTGACGTGGAGAAGGCCCGCCTGTCAGCGAGGAGCGCGAGTGTGGGTCGGGTTGTCGGCCGTCTGTCACAGGCTCACGCTGAGAGAAGTAAAAGGAGATCCGGGTGGGCTTGCTGGCTGGATCTGCTGGGCAGATTCTCGCCGCCTACTTTCTTTTCCTTAGCCTTTTCTTTTTCTAATTTCATTTTCTGGAATGAATTTGATATGAATTCAAATCCTTTTGAATTCAAACTTCTTTGGGGATTTTTGCAGGGTTCTTGTGGGTTCAAATGCAGTCAAATAACCATGTGGTCACCTTGCAAGGCTTGGTCAAGCTTGGGTCTTTGAAATAAACAGAGACTTTGTCTCTTTGCAAAAATTTGGAATAGGGTTTAGAAAATATTTCTAAATTGGAATCTTGGGTTTAAATGCTACTCCTAATCTTTCCAATCATGGAGGCAAGCAAACAAGTCCCTAAACAAACAAAACCCAAAGGGTGATGGCCATTTGAGATAAAATGCCCACATGAAATCATAGCTCAAACTTCTGCCTCTAAATGATTTTTGAGAAAAACCCTATATGAATGAATGATGCAAGAATGATATGAATGAGTTTTTGAAACATGATTTTTGGGGATGTTACAAATCTAACCCCCTTAAAATGAATCTCGCCCTCGAGATTCGGATTGGCTAGCAAATAGGTGAGGGTGGTCTTTCCGAAGATCATCTTCTCTTTCCCATGTTGCTTCTTCTTCGGAATGATGATTCCATTGTACTTTACAAAACTTGATAGTCTTTGTTCTTGTGACTCTTTCTGTGGTTTCAAGAATCTTGACAGGCTTTTCTTCATAGGTGAGATCACTTTCTAGTTGAACTTCTTCCAAAGATATGGTATCTTTCAAAGATGTTTCTTCCATTTCTGGGTGACATTTCTTGAGCTGGCTCACATGAAAAACATTATGGACTGCTAGTAAAGATGCTGGCAGTTCAATTTCATATGCAGCTTCTCCCTTGCGACTTAAAATGTTGAATGGTCCCACATATCTTGGTGCTAACTTTCCTTTGACTCCAAATCTTTTTACTCCACGAAGTGGTGATACTCTAAGATAAGCTCTATCCCCAACTTCGTAAGTGACTTCTCTACGCTTAGCATCTGCGTAGCTTTTACGCTCAGACTGTGCTATCTTCAATCTGTCTCTGACCAATTTGACCTTTTCTTCGGCGTCTTTGATAAGGTCTGGTCCAAACAAACTTCTTTCTCCCACTCCATTCCATAGCAGTGGGGTGGTACACTTTCTTCCGTATAGAAACTCAAATGGTGCCATCCCAATACTAGATTGGTGACTGTTGTAAGAAAACTACTGAAGGCGACTTTCATCCCAACTTGCTCCATAGTCTAGGGCACATGCCCTCAACATGTCTTCAAGAATTTGATTAGTCCTTTCTGTTTGTCCATCGGTTTGAGGATGAAAAGCAGTCTGAATTCCAACCTCGTTCCTAGAGACTCATGAAGTTGTCTCCAAAAGTGAGAAGTGAACTGAGTTCCTCTATCGGACACAATACTCTTAGGTACACCGTGAAGGCATATAATTGCTCATGTAGATTTTGGCTAACTTTGCCTTTGGTATAAGTTGTCTTTACGGGTATAAAATGAGCCACTTTAGTTAGGCGATCTACTATTACCCATATGGAATCATACCCTGACCTGGTCCTTGGTAATCCGGTAATGAAATCCATACCAATATTTTCCCACTTCCATTCAGGAATAGGCATTGGTTGAAGCAATCCTGCTGGTTTCGATGCTCGCTTTCACTACTACATACATCACACAAAGCAATGTGTTCGGCGATGTCCCTTTTGAGATTGTTCCACCAAAATCTTTCTTTCATATCCATGTACATTTTGGTGTTTCCCGGGTGAATAGAATATGGAGAGTTATGGGCTTCTTGCAGAATCAGTTTCCGCATTTCCGGATCTTGTGGAACACAAATACGTTTCTCGTGCCATAAAGTACCTTGTTCGTCCATATGGAAACTTTTAGCTTTCCCTTGGCTAATCCTTTCCTTGATCTCTTCGATTTCTTTATCCGTCTTTTGGGCTTCTTTAATCTTATCCAGCAGTGGGTTGAACATCCAAAGACATGAGATGTCCTTCCGCACAATCTCCAACCTGAGTTCCTTGAATTGCTTACACAAATCATCAGGCAATTCACCTTTGGTAAGACCATTTACAAACGCCTTACGACTTAGAGCATCTGCTACTACATTTTCTTTACCGGGGTGGTATTGCAAATTCAAGTCATAATCCTTGATAAGCTCTAGCCATCTTCTTTGTCTCATATTGATTTCCTTCTGGGTGAAGATATATTTCAAGCTTTTATGATCGGTGAATACTTCACAACGTTTTCCCAAAAGGTAATGTCTCCATGTTTTGAGTGCATGGACAACAGCGGCTAACTCTAAATCATGAGTAGGATAATTTACTTCATGAGTTTTGAGTTGTCTCGAGGCATAAGCCACAACTTTTCCGCCTTGCATAAGTACGGCTCCTAATCCTTGATGCGAAGCATCACAATACACTTGGAAATCCTTTTCCAAATCTGGTAGGCATAGAACTGGTGCTGACACAAGTCTCTTCTTTAATTCTTGAAAGCTGAGTTCACATCCTTCAGACCAAGCAAATTTCTTATCTTTCTTTAACAATTCCGTCATTGGTTTAGCAATTTTAGAAAAAAATTCAATGAACCTTCTGTAATAACCTGCTAAACCAAGGAAACTACGAACCTCTTTTACATTCTTAGGAGATTCCCATTCTATCACAGCCGAAACTTTAGCAGGATCAACAGCTACACCATCCTTTGTCATAACATGACCAAGAAATCCAACTTCCTCTAACCAAAACTCACACTTGCTGAACTTGGCATAAAGTTTATGTTCCCTTAGTTTCTCAAGTATCAAGCGTAGATGTCTTTCATGTTCATCCTCGCTCTTGGAGTAGACTAAGATGTCATCGATGAAAACAACAACGAACTTGTCGAGAAATTCCATGAACACTTTGTTCATCATATTCATGAAGTATGCTGGAGCGTTGGTTAATCCAAAAGGCATCACAGTGTACTCATACAATCCATACCTTGTGGTAAATGCTGTTTTAGGTATGTCTTGTTTTCTTATCTTGAGTTGAAAATAGCCTGACCGAAGGTCAATCTTTGAGAACACACAAGCTCCTTCTAGCTGATCAAACAAGTCATTGATTCTTGGCAAAGGATATTTGTTCTTGATGGTTACCTCGTTGAGAGAACGGTAATCTATGCATAATCTTTGAGTTCTATCTCTCTTTTCTACGAACAAAACTGGAGCTCCCCAAGATGAAGAACTTGGCTGGATGAATCCTTTCTGCAATTGTTCTCCAAGTTGTTTCTTGAGTTCCTTAAGTTCGTCAACTGACATTTTATAAGGCCTTTTTGCTCTTGGCCCAGATCCTGGTACCAATTCTATTATAAACTCCACATCTCTATCTGGTGGCATTCCTGGTAATTCTTCCGGGAACACATCCGGATACTCACACACTATTGGCACACTGTCCATGCTTACCCCCTTAAGAGAATTCAGCTGACTCCCTTTAGATTTAAAATTGGACTTAAATGTTATCCTCTTACCTGCAGGGGTTGTGAGTGAAATTGTGCGATTTTCACAATCTAGTACTCCCTCATACTTAGCCATCCAATCCATTCCCAAAATTACATCCAATCCTTGGGAATTTAGGATTATTAGGTTTACTGGAAACTTATGTTTTCCGATCTCTATGACTAGATCCCGGCATCCAAGACTCACTATCATATCCCCTCCCGGAGAGCTAACTTTTATTGGACACCCTATGTTTTCAGATGCAAACCCATTTCTTTCGACAAATGCTTTAGATATGAATGAATGAGATGCACCAGTGTCAAAGAGTACAAATGCTGAGATGGAATTGAGTCTGAACTTACCAAAGAAGCATCGTTCTTCATAGACTTCCTCCACATTGATGTGGTTAACCTGTCCTTTACGAAAAGGATTGGGTTTGTTAGGTCCTTCAACGTTCTTCTCGTGGCACTCATTAGCATAATGCCCCAGCTTCTTGCATTTGAAGCATTCAACCCGTTGTTGTCCTTCTTAGGTTGACTTCCACTTCCACTTCCACTTCCACTATGGTGGCTCTTATATCCACTCTTGTGGTTCTTGTACTTATCATTGTCATGACTGCGATGATGCTTGTTGTCATGACGGTTGTGGTTGTGGTGCTTGTTAAACTTCCCATGCTTGTGGGATCACGAGTGACACTATCATCATAGTGAGATCGCTTATGATACGATCCCAGCTATGCTTGTGAGTGTTTCCTCTTTCTACTCTCAACTTGCTTCATTTTATTTTCCACAATAACAGCCTTGTCACACAAATGACCGATAAGTTGGGACATATGCCACAGACATACCGCAGATTTAGCTCATCATTCAAGCCTTCTAGAAACTTTTCCTTCCTTTTGGCATCGGTGTCAACCTCATCCGTGCATAGCGCCGATTGTTGAACTCTTCGATGTATTCAGCCATCACTGGTGGCGCTGTTTCAGTTGTGAAATTCCTTCTTTTTAGGCTCATCATACCGTGAGATATGAGTGGTAAATCCATCTTCAAAGATAGCCCAAGTTACCTCATCAATAGGCGTGGTAACTGGAAGTTGTCCCACCATGCGCGGTGCTGGTCCTTCCAATGATGTCTGCAAACCCGACCTTTTCAGATCTGTGCATCCTACGGTCACTAAGTCTTTGTTCACAGAACGTAGCCAATCATTGGCCACCATGGGATCAGTCGTTCCCGAAAACTTAGCTGGCCTTAGACGCAGAAATCTGGTGAGCATATCAAAACCTGGAGGGTTGTTGTTGTTATTGTTGTTATTGTTGTTGGGATTGGGGTTGTTGTTGTTCTGGTTCTGGATGAACGTCGTCATCATTTGCATAAGCTGTGTTTGCGCATTCATCATTTGTTGCATTTCCGGGGTAATGTTGGGGTTGGGGTTGGTGTTTGCGCGACGGGGAGGCATCTGTGGTTTATTTATATAAAGATAAGAATGAGATACCCTTACATGATTTATGCACAATACATTACACAAGCAAACACATAGCAAGCAACACTAGGATAAAAGCTAAACAACAAGATAACAAAAGTCTCAAAGTACAAACACACAAGTGGCAAGCCATCCACATGTCGGATGGTCCAACAATAAGTTCATAAATAACAAGTGCGGTAAATAAAGATAACTGAGTAGTCAAATCTACTCGTCGGCATCAATCTCCTCCTCGACAAAGGTAAGACCTGCGTTCTCCATTGCGGTCTTGTTCTCCTCGATGGTAGTGGTCAAAGAGTCGATCTTGGCCTTGAGAGTCCTCTTCTGGGAACGCCTCAATCACCGCTCGCTGCTGCTCTAACTCAAGTCCTTGGACTGCAGTTCCTCGGTCATATCACGAATCCTCTTGTTCCTATCCTGGACACGCTTCTCTTGACTCTTGAACTTACGGTCTTGGGTCTCGAACTTCGTCTCCATCTCCTTGACTATCTCGTCCTGCTGCGCGAAGAGCTTGTCCTTCTCGCGAAGCTGCACCTGGAGCTCGTCATTACTAAGCATGACGTTGGTCCTATCGGTATCCACGTGCCTAATAAGAGTCTCTAAGTCCTGGAGGTACAGGCGTATCGGCTCTGCTGTGACCCTCGAGTCGTCCTCAAAGTCAATGGACTCTCCGTCATCATCTCGCCTTCCGAAGGCGTGGAAGTGAGTGCCTCTAACCTGTCGGGAGTGACGTCCTAACAGTCGTCCTATCAGATCCTGCATGACAACCTCCATGCCTCTCTTCCTGTCATCGTGCATAAGCTTGAAGACGATGGCCTCCGTAGTAGGCTCTGCCTGGCGTCCTGGCTGGTTCACCTTGAAGCCCCAAAGGTCCTCCCTCTCAAACTTAGTGAGTGGGTGCACCGTAATGGTAGGAAGAGGGAGATCGAGTAAAGTAGTAAGCTCTACGATACGAGGACCAAAACGGGTAGCCTGGAACTCCTCAACAGTGCTGATGGCAATAGGCATCTATTTAAGATTGAAAAAGTTAGAACAACACAATTTAAGATAAACAAGACAAACATTCAAACACATTCTTGAAACACACATAAATCATACAAGTCATGCATACAAGAATCCATTTCTTCAACAAGGGTTCAAACTTATTTAAGGTCTTATTTTGGAAAATAAGGTGATAGGTGGTGGTCAACTAACGAAGTGCGCTTACAATCCTATCTCATTGGATCTGGTGGCTAACACAATGTTCCTAGTGGCAATCACCCTATCTTGTTCACATGCTTCTATCACTAAGTCTATAATATCTCCTCTTAAGGATTGGTTGGTGATTTCCAACTCTTGGGTATGTTCCTTCTCTTTCTCTAAGTCTTTTTGGAGGTTGAGCATCCTGCACTTGACTCTAGCACTGAGTTCTTTGATAGTCTTCCAAGCTGCTTCTTTTGCTGACTCAAAGAATGTGGTGTGCATAAAAGTGTTGGTGTACATGCAAAAGCCCTTCTCTTTGTGGTTGTCTTCCTTGTTCTTGTACAAGTGAAGTTGCACCCACCAATACTCCACTCCATCCTCCATCACTGGAAAGCCCTTGTACACAGCTGCACCATGTACTCCCATGGTTTCCATGAGGTCCTTGAGAATCTTGGGAAACTAAGTCTCACACTCCAAGGTCATGGTCATGAGTGGTCCTTTCTTCACGGCTTGGTTGTGAGTTCATCTACAAATAGAGATGAGAATGAGAAGATTAGAAAAGTTTGAGAAGAATAGACAAGTGTAGAAGAAGTTAAAATTTTCCTTAGTGGTTTCCAATCCTAGGGTCATAATCCTACAGGCAACACAGTGCTCGATACCATCCGTAAGATCCTCCTTATTAAAGGAAAAGATCCCTGTGATTGCAATGCTAGTCCCTGGATCATTGCTAGCATCCACAGTTTAAGATGAAGTACACAGATACAAAGGTCGTTTATTACAGTCATTCCAGAGATAAAACATAGTCTTTTACAACTCATGGCCAAAGGCCTAGTACAAGAGTTTATGGAATAAGTAAATAAACATAAGTCTTCATCTTCATGTGCCATGCAAGCATGTTGAGTGTAGACTCATGACACCTAATCATCATCGAGTAACTTCGCAACATCATAAGTTACAGCCACAAGGGTCAATACTTTGGAATAGTATTGGCAAGTGATACCTTAATATATTTTAAGTGGACTAAAAATACTATATGCATTTGGCTGGTGGAGTTTAGGCTTGCATTGCTCAAAAATAGATTTTTCCTTAACTTTTTGAAAATACTAAGTTTTTGCTTGACAAAGTCCATCCCAAGGTATCTACCAATCAGAGACTGAAGATCCACTCAGGGCATCTACCAATCAAAGACTGAAGATCCTTTAACCCTTGTTCACCCACAAGTTTTATTTAGAAATTGGAGTGATGAGATTCTTGAAGTTTCCATGTCTTGATGCTCAAATTGTCCTTTACTGGGACATGGCTAAGTACTTAGGTTTTACACTGCAGAGGTGGTGCACTTTCCCACAAGCCTTGGTTTCCCAAGACATGATCCTTCAGTAGCCTTTCCTTAGTCAAATGGACGCGCTCCAACCTATCAACCCATCTACCACCCACTGTCCAAGAGACTAAGTTCCAGCATCCTAAGATCATGGCAGAGCCCATATTACCAAGTGGTTGCACTTGAAGCTTCTCAACATTTGACAACTCAAATCTCTTTGTTCCTGGGTGGCCATCCACAAGTGAGATACACAAGGTTCACCAGTACCCCTGGCCTTGTGTAACCACTCAACATAACCCAATCTTTCCATTCCACCCAGGTGATTCATTAACTTAGTTGTTTTGTTAAATAAAAACAAGTCCTTAGACTTAGAATATTTTTCCATAGTGTGAATATATAAACCACCCTTGTTTTCTAGTAGCTAGGCTAAGCATGGCATGGCAACTTATCTTTAGGGAATTCTCCTAGCAATTCTAGCATTCTATTCTAAATAGGATTTCCCATCATCAATTGATAAAAGTAGCATGCAAGTCCTAACAAAATATATCTAATGCAAGTATAAAATATAGGTATGGAATATTCATGAAGATATCACTTGCTTTGGTAGTGTGGAGAGTAGCACTCGTCACAATCACAATCACTAGCAAAATCTACACACAAAGTTGTAGCACTCAATTACACACAAATATATACAAACAAGAAATAGTATGAATGCATGCATGCATGAATCTACCAAGTGATGATTTTTTTTGAAAACTCAACCAAGCAAGTGTATGAATACAGAACCCTAAACAAGTCACAAAATAGTCAAGACAACTTAAATAACCCTAAAACAAAAATACTAAACTAAATCTATACTTAAAATGGCCTCAAACAAGTCTCTGCAATTTTAGCACATCTAATGGTTACTATATGCTAAACAAAAAGGATAGGCAGAAAGGTCTTGTTTTTCTGAATCCAACGGTATAAAGTTTGCAAAATTCTAACGTGGGATTCAAAAGATATAGGCATTTGAAATCTGGATCAAAATCTGTTTTAAATTCTATTTTCGAATCAGCTCCTAGCCACGCGTCATGTTCCTAGTCGCCGCATCGGTTAAATGCGGATCGAGCGATACAGACCGCTGGATCTAAAGGGCAGTGCGGCTCAGATCGCTGCATCGCTTGAGTTAAGTGGATCTATCCTAGCGCCGATGCAGATCTAACGGCTGCTACTACTCGCCAAGAACTGGCGGCGAGCGGCTACCGGCGGCGAATCATCGCGTCAACGACGTTGCCGACGATGCAGGAGGTAAGTGAGATCGAGGAGTAGCTCACCGGGCTCAGGAGGTCACGGCGAAGCTTGTCGCATTTCGCGTTGGTCAAGGGCGCCGCACGGCTGTGATTCCTCACCGGAGTTCGCGGCGGCGTCGGGTGCGTCGGGTGGTCGTCGGGGACGTCGCTGTGGATCACCCCAAGGCAAGATAATGACACGGTTAGGTTCACAGTGTCAAGGCAGAGTCGTGTGCGTGAACTAGAAGGCGCGGGGCGGTCTGTACTTACCACTAGAGTTCGCCGGAGTTTGTGCAGACGTCGGTGGCGACTAGTCGATGATGTTGCCGGAGCTATGGTCCATGCGAGAGCAAACGGAATGTGTTAAAAGATGCGCAGGGATTCACTGAATCAGTTTGCAAGAACGAGAGGCAGAGGGAAGCTCTGGACTCACCGGAATTCGCCGGCGCAGTCGTCGGAGACGGCGGGGTTTCAGAGGTTAATGCTCGCAGCCTGGTGGCGCTCTGGGTTCGGGGTTTGAGGGAGAAGAGAGAGGGAACAGAGGAGGTTCTTATAGCCTGGTCACGAGCGAGAATCACTCGGCCAATAAATCGAATTGACGTCGCGAATTAAACACAGAAACGCCCGCGTTGATTTGGGGATGAACGGGTCGTGCGGGTGGAGACGACGGTGACGTGGAGAAGGCCCGCCTGTCGGCCGAGGAGCGGAGTGCAGTGGGGTTGTCGGCGTCTGTCACTGGCTCAGCGTGAGAGAAGTAAAAGGAGATCCCGGTGGGCTTGCTGGGCTGGATCTGCTTTGGGCGATTCTGCCGCCGCGGCCCTTTTCTTTTCCTTAGCCTTTTTCTTTTTCTATTTTCATTTTCTGGAATTATTTTGATATGAATTAAAATCCTTTTGAATTCAAACTTTTGGGGATTTTTGCAGGTTCTTGTGGGTTCAAATGCAGTCAAATAACCATGTGGTCACCTTGCAAGGCTTGGTCAAGCTTGGGTCTTTGAAATAAACAGAGACTTTGTCTCTTTGCAAAAATTTGGAATAGGGTTTAGAAAATATTTCTAAATTGGAATCTTGGGTTTAAATGCTACTCCTAATCTTTCCAATCATGGAGGCAAGCAAACAAGTCCCTAAACAAACAAAACCCAAAGGGTGATGGCCATTTGAGATAAAATGCCCACATGAAATCATAGCTCAAACTTCTGCCTCTAAATGATTTTTGAGAAAAACCCTATATGAATGAATGATGCAAGAATGATATGAATGAGTTTTTGAAACATGATTTTTGGGGATGTTACATGGATGCACCAGTGTTCATTGCATGTGTGTTCTTTTCACAAACAACATATGGATCCACCAGTGTTCAATGCATGTGTGTTCTTTCCACAAACCACACATGGATCAACCAGTGGTCATTGCATGTGTGTTCTTTACACAAACCACTTATGAATCCACCAATGTTCATTGCATGTGTGTTCTTTCCACAAACCACACATGGATCAACCAGTGGTCATTGCATGTGTGTTCTTTTCCACAAACCACACATGGATCAACCACTAGAGTCATTGCATGTGTGTTATTTCCACAATCTACACATGGATGAACCACTAGAGTCATTGCATGTGTGTTCTTTCCACAAACCACACATGGATCACCCAGTGGTCATTGCATGTTTGTTCTTTTCCACAAACCACACATGGATCAACCACTAGAGTCATTGCATGTGTGTTATTTCCACAAACCACACATGGATCAACCACTAGAGTCATTGCATGTGTGTTCTTTCCACAAACCACACATGGTTCAACCAGTGGTCATTGCATGTGTGTTCTTTTCCACAAACCACACATGGAGCAACAAGTGTCATTGCATGTGTGTTCTTTTCCACAAACCACACATGGATCAACCACTAGAGTCATTGCATGTGTGTTATTTCCACAAACCACACATGGATCAACCACTAGAGTCATTGCATGTGTGTTCTTTCCACAAACCACACATGGTTCAACCAGTGGTCATTGCATGTGTGTTCTTTTCCACAAACCACATATGGATCAACCAGTGGTCATTGCATGTGTGTTCTTTTCACAAACCACATAAGAACCCACTAGAGTCATTGTGTGTTCTTATACTAAAACCAACACTAGAGTCATTACATGTGTGTTCTTTCCACAAACCACACATGGATCCACCAATGTTCATTGCATGTGTGTTCTTTTCCAGAAACCACATATGGATCAACCACTGGTCATTGCATGTGTGTTCTTTTCACAAACCACATATGGAACCATTAGAGTCATTGCATGTGTGTTCTTATACTAAAACTAGCACTAGAGTCATTGCATGTGTGTTCTTTTCCACAAACCACACATGGATCAACAAGTGGTCATTGCATGTGTGTTCTCTTCCACAAACCACACATGGATCAACCGGTGGCATTGCATGTGTGTTATTTTCACAAACCACACATGGATCAACCAGTGGTCATTGCATGTGTGTTCTTTCCACAAACCACACATGGATCAACTAGTGGTCATTGCATGTGTGTTCTTTTCCACAAACCACACATGGATCAACCACTAGAGTCATTGCATGTGTGTTATTTCCACAATGCACACCTGGATCAACCACTAGAGTCATTCCATGTGTGTTCTTTCCACAAACAACACATGGATCAACCAGTGGTCATTGCATGTGTGTTCTTTTCCACAAACCACACATGGATCAACCATTAGAGTCATTGCATGTGTGTTATTTCCACAAACCACACATGGATCAACCACTAGAGTCATTGCATGTGTGTTCTATTCAGAAACCACACATGGATCAACAAGTGGTCATTGCATATGTGTTCTTTTTCACGAACAACACATGAAGCAACTAGTGTCATTGCATGTGTGTTCTTTCCACAAACCACATATGGATCAACCAGTGGTCATTGCATGTGTGTTCTTTTCACAAACTACATGAGAACCCACTAGAGTCATTGTGTGTTCTTATAATAAAACCAACACTAGAGTCATTGCATGTGTGTTCTTTCCACAAACCACACATGGATCCACCAATGTTCATTGCATGTGTGTTCTTTTCCACAAACCACATATGGATCAACCAGTGGTCATTGCATGTGTGTTCTTTTCACAAACTACATATGGACCCAGTAGAGTCATTGCATGTGTGTTCTATCCACAAACCACACATGGATCAACCAGTGTCATTGCATGTGTGTTCTTTCCACAAAACACATATGGATCAACCAGTGGTCATTGCATGTGTGTTCTTTTCACGAATCACGTATGGAACCATTAGAGTCATTGCATGTGTGTTCTTATACTAAAACTAGCACTAGAGTCATTGCATGTGTGTTCTTTCCACAAACCACTTATGGATGCACCAGTGTTCATTGCATGTGTGTTCTTTTCACAAACAACATATGGATCCACCACTATTCGCTGCATGTGTGTTCTTTCCACAAACCACACATGGATCAACCAGTGGTCATTGCATGTGTGTTCTTTCCACAAACCACTTATGGATCCACCAATGTTCATTGCATGTGTGTTCTTTCCACAAACCACACATGGATCAACCAGTGGTCATTGCATGTGTGTTCTTTTCCACAAACCACACATGGATCAACCACTAGAGTCATTGCATGTGTGTTATTTCCACAATCTACACATGGATCAACCACTAGAGTCATTGCATGTGTGTTCTTTCCACAAATGTAAGATCCCTCCTTATTAAAGGAAAGGATCCCTGTGATTGCAATGCTAGTCCCTGGATCAATGCTAGCATCCATAGTTTAAGATGAAGTACACAGATACAAAGGTCGTTTATTACAGTCATTCCAGAGATAAAACATAGTCTTTTACAACTCAGGGCCAAAGGCCTAATACAAGAGTTTATGGAATAAGTAAATAAACATAAGTCTTCATCTTCATGTGCCACAGGCAAGCATGTTGAGTGTAGACTCATGACTCCTATTCATCATCGGAGTAACCTGCAACATAACAAGTTACAGCCACAGAGGGTCAATACTTTTGGAATAGTATTGGCAAGTGATACCTTAGCTTAATTAAAGTGGACTATACTACTATATGCATTTGGCCAAGTGGAGCTTAGGCTTGCATTGCTCAAAATAGATTTTTCCTTATCCTTTGAAAACACTATGTTTTTGCTTGACAAAACTTTCCCAAGGCATCTACCAATCAAAGACTGAAGATCCTTTCCAAGGCATCTACCAATCAAAGACTGAAGATCCTTTAACCCTTGTTCACCCACAAGATTTTTAACTTAGAAATTGGGATGAGGAGATTCTTGATAGCTTCCATGTCTTGATGCTCAAATTGTCCTTTACCAGGGACATGGCTAAGTACTTAGGTTTTACTCTCTGCAGAGGTGGTGCACTTTTCCCACAAGACTTGGTTTCCCAAGACAAGATCTTTCAGAAGCCTTTCCTTAGTCCAATGGACGCGCTCCAACCTATCATTCCCACTACCACCAACTGTCCAAGAGAGTAAGTTCTAGCAACCTATATGATCATGGCAGAGCCCATATTGCCAAGTGGTTGCACTTGAAGCTTCTCAACAATTGACATCTCAAATCTCTTTGTTCCTGGGTGGCCATCCACAAGTGAGATACACAAGCCAAGTCCATGGCCTTGTGAACCACTCAACACAAACCATTCCTTCCATTCCACCCAGGTGATTCATTCACTTAGTTGTTTTATTAAACAAAACATAAGTCCACAGACTTAGAAATTTTTCCACAGCATGAAGATATATTCCACCCTTGTTTTCTATTAGCTAAGCTAAGCATGAAGGTAGTAGGAATCTTAACTTAGGAAATTTCTACTAAGGCTTCATCTACTAGGTTTTCCCATAGCAAGGTCTATACTTAGCAAAATAAAATCCATGCAAGTTTGACTTAGCAAAAACACTAGTGCATAGTAAAAGTAATGGGACAAAAGATATGAAGCATCACTTGCCTTGGTAATGAGGAGAGTAGCACTCTTCACAATCACAATCACTAGCAAAATCTACACAAAATTGTAGCATACAATTACACACAATTTATATTCAATCAAAAATAATATGAATGCATGCATGCATGAATTTACTAAGTGGGGATTTTGAAATCTTTACCAAACATGTGCATGTTTACAGAAACATAACAAGACACAAAAATTGCCAAAACAAACTTATTTGGTACTTAAACAAATTGCTAAACTAAAATTATACTCAAAATAGCCTTAAACATGTTTCTACAACAAAGTCATTCTAATGGTTACTATTTGTTAAACACATTGGATATTCAGAAAGGTCTTGTTTCACTGAATCCAACGGTATAAAGTTTGCAAAAATCCAACGTGGCAATCAAAAGTTATAGGCATTTGAAAATTGGATCAAATTCTGATTTAAAATCTGTTTTTAGATCTAACCCTAGACACGTGTCATGTTGTGACTGGCGCGTACCGGTTCGCACTGGATCGAGCTCCACAGCCGCAGGATTTAAATGAGATCTGGCGGCTCAGACGCGCGCATACCCCTTCGTTTTAAAAATTCTATCCTAGCCCTACGATACGGATCCAACGATCTAAATCATCAAGCCAAAATCTGGCGGCGCTTATCGGCTTGTGGCGGCAGACGATGGCGGCGATATGGCGATCGCTAGGAGGATAGGGAAGATACTCACCGAGACCGCAAGGACGTGGGGGTGCTCAACGTGTGGTCAGCTCGGCAAGGGGCGCTCAGGGTTGCGGTGGATTTCTCGCCGGAGTTGGATCTGGCAACGGTGGCTCTGCTTGAGGTTGAAGGCGACGTTGTAGATCACTAGGAGGCAAACGGAGGGTATGGTCAGATGCAGAAGATCATGGCGAAGATGCGTGCGTGAAGGGAAAGGTTTGGGGCGGTCTGGAATTACCACTAGAGCTCGCCGGAGTTGATGTTGTCGGTGCTTGCGGTGTCGAGTGGAAAGCGGCGACACAGGGCAAGACAGATGAACTAGTGGGATCGAGGTGCAGAGACTCACTGAACATGATAGCGAAAACGAGAGACAGAGGGGAACACGAGGCTCACCGGAATTTGCCGGCGCAGTCGTCGGAGACGGCGGGGCTACAGAGAGCAATGCACGCAGCCTGGTGGCGCTCTGCGTTCGGGGTTTGAGGGAGAAGGGAGAGGAGAGGGGTTTATATAGCCTGGTCTGGCGAGAATCACTCGGGCATTGATCTGAATTGAAGCCGAATTTAAAGCGAAAACGGCGCGTTGATTTGGGGATGAACTGGTCGATGCGGGTGGAGACGACGATGCTCGGTGGGCGCGGTTGTCAGCGATAGAGGGAAATGTGAGTGGGCCCCTTCTGTCAGTGAGCTGGTGGGTGCGCTCACGCGTGAGAGAAGAAAAGGAAAAGCCCCGGGTGGGCTTGCTGGGCTCGATTCGATGCTGGGATGAAATGGTGGCGCGCGACCCTTTTCAATTGATTGCCTCTTTTCTTTTTTTCTAAATCTATTTTCTGAAATGATTTTGATATGAATTCAAATCCTTTTTTGAATTCAAACAGTTCTGGGGATTTTTGTAGGGTTCTGTGGTATCAAAAACCAGTTATTTAACAAGTAGTTACCCTGCAAGGGCTTGGTCAAGCTTGGGCTTAATACAAACAGATACTTTGCCTCTGGTTTGCAAATGTTGATAAAACAAAATAGGGTTTTGAAATTTATTTCTAAGTTGAAAACTTTGGTCAAACTTTTACACCTAAACTTTCCAACAATGGAGGCAAGCAAACAAGTTCCTAAACAATCAAGTCTCAAAGGGTGATGGCCAATTGAATTAAATCTGCTCACATGAAATCATAGCACCAAGCTTACATTTGAAATGATTTTGAGAAAAACCCTAAATGATGAAGGATGCAATGATGATATGAATGAGCTTTGAAATATGAATTTTAGGGATGTTACAAATCTAACCCCCTTAAGATGAATCTCGCCCTCGAGATTCGGATTGGCTAGCAAATAGGTGAGGGTGGTCTTTCCAAAGATCATCTTCTCTTTCCCATGTTGCTTCCTCTTCGGAATGATGATTCCATAGTACCTTGCAAAACTTGATAGTTTTTGTCCTTGTGACTCTTTCTGCGGTCTCAAGAATCTTGACAGGCTTTTCTTCATAGGTGAGATCACTTTCTAGTTGAACTTCTTCCAAAGATATGGTATCCTTCAAAGAAGATTCTTCCATTTCTGGGTGACATTTCTTGAGCTGACTCACATGAAAAACATTATGGATCTTTGATAAAGATCTTTGGCGATTCGATTTCATATGCAGCTTCTCCTTGCGACTTAGAATGTTGAATGGTCCAACATATCTTGGTGCCAACTTTCCTTTGACTCCAAATCTTTTCACTCCACAGTAGTGATACTCTAAGATAAGCTCTATCCCCAACTTCGTAGGTGACTTCTCACGCTTAGAATCTGCGTAGCTTTACATCGAGACCTGCTATCTTCAACTTTGTCCCTAACCAATTTGACCTTTTCTTGGCGTCTTTGATAAGATCTGGTCCAAACAAACTTCTTTCTCCACACCATTCCATAGCAACGGGTGGTACACTTCCTTCCGTAGAAACTCAAATGGTGCCATCCCAATGCTAGATTGGTAATTATTGTAAGAGAACTCTGCGTAAGGCGGACTTTCATCCCAACTTGCTCCATAGTCTAGGGCACATGCCCTCAACATGTCTTCAAGAATTTGATTAGTCCTTCTGTTTGTCCATCGGTTTGAGGATGAAAGCAGTGCTGAATTCAATCTCGTTCCCAAAGATTCATGACTGTCTCCAAAGTGAGAAGTGAACTGAGTTCCTCTATCGGACACAATACTCTCGGGCACACCGTGAAGGCATACAATTCTCATGTAAATTCTGGCTAACTTTGCACTGGTATAAGTTGTCTTTACGGGTATAAAATGAGCCACTTTAGTTAGGCGGTCCACTACTACCCATATGGAATCATACCCTGACCTGGTCCTTGGTAATCCGGTAATGAAATCCATACCAATATTTTCCCACTTCCATTCAGGAATAGGCATTGGTTGAAGCAAACTGCTGGTTTCGATGCTCGCTTTCACTCTACTACACATCACACAAAGCAATGTGTTCGGCGATGTCCCTTTTGAGATTGTTCCACCAAAATCTTTCTTTCATATCCATGTACATTTTGGTGTTTCCCGGGTGAATAGAATATGGAGAGTTATGGGCTTCTTGTAGAATCAGTTTCCGTAATTCCGGATCTTGTGGAACACAAATACGTTTCCCGTGCCATAAAGTACCTTGTTCGTCTATATGGAAACTTTTAGCTTTCCCTTGGCTAATCCTTTCCTTAATCTCTTCGATTTCTTTGTCCGTCTTTTGGGCTTCTTTAATCTTATCCAACAGAATGGGTTGAACATCCAAAGACATAAGATGTCCTTCTGGCACAATCTCCAATCTGAGTTCCTGGAATTGCTTGCACAAGTCATCTGGCAATTCACCTTTGGTAAGGCCATTTACAAATGCCTTACGACTTAGAGCATCTGCTACTACATTTGCTTTACCAGGATGGTATTGCAAACTCAAGTCGTAATCCTTGATAAGTTCTAGCCATCTCCTTTGTCTCATATTGATTTCCTTCTGGGTGAAGATATACTTCAAACTCTTATGGTCGGTGAATACTTCACAACGTTTTCCCAAAAGGTAATGTCTCCATGTTTTGAGTGCATGGACAACAGCGGCTAACTCTAAATCATGAGTAGGATAGTTTACTTCATGAGTTTTGAGTTGTCTCGAGGCATAAGCCACAACTTTTCCGCCTTGCATAAGTACGGCACCTAATCCTTGATGAGAAGCATCACAATACACTTGGAATCCTTTTCCAAGTCTGGTAGGCACCAGGTCTTGACACAAGCCTCTTCTTTAATTCCTGAAAGCTGAGTTCACAACCTTCAGACCAAGCAAATTTCTTATCTTTCTTTAACAATTCTATCATTGGTTTAGCAACCTTTGAAAAAATTTCAATGAATCTTACGTAGTAACTGCTAAACCAAGGAAACTACGAACCTCTTTTACGTTCTTAGGAGATTCCCATTACATCACGCTGAAACTTTAGCAGGATCAACTGCTACACCATCCTTTGTCATAAAGTGAGCAAGAAATCCAACTTCCTCTAACCAAAACTCACACTTGCTGAATTTGGCATAAAGCTTATGTTCCCTTAGTTTCTCAAGTATCAAGCGTAGATGTCTTTCATGCTCTTCCTTGCTCTTGGAGTAGACTAAGATGTCATCGATGAAAACGACAACGAACTTGTCGAGAAATTCCATGAACACTTTGTTCATCATATTCATGAAGTATCTTTGGGCGTTGGTTAAACCAAAGGCATCACGGTGTACTCATACAATCCATACCTTGTGGTGAATGTTGTTTTAGGTATGTCTTGCTCTCTTATCTTGAGTTGAAAATAGCGACCGAAGATCAATCTTGAGAACACACATGCTCCTTCTAGCTGATCAAACAAGTCGTTGATTCTCGGCAAAGGATATTTGTTCTTGATGGTTACCTCGTTGAGAGAACGGTAATCTATGCATAACCTTTGAGTTCTATCCCTCTTTTCCACGAATAAAACTGGAGCTCCCCAAGATGAAGAACTTGGCTGGATGAATCCCTTCTGCAATTGTTCTCCAAGTTGTTTCTTGAGTTCCTTAAGTTCGTCAACTGACATTTTATAAGGCCTCTTTGCTCTTGGTCGAACACGGTACCAAATCTATTATAAACTCTACATCTCTATCTGGTGGCATTCCGTAACTCTTAGGAAACACATCCGGATATTCACACACAATTAACAGTGTCCATGCTAACCCCTTAAGAATTCAGCTTACTTCCTTTAGATTTAAAATTGGACTTGAATTTTATCCTCTTACCTTGAGGTTGTGAGTGCAAGCGTGCTTGGCTAATCTAGTACTCCCTCCTACTTAGCCATCCAATCCATTCCCAAAATCACATCCAATCCTTGGGAATTTAGGATTATTAGGTTCACTGGAAACTTATGTTTTCCGATCTCTATGACTAGATCCCGGCATCCAAGACTCACTATCATATCTCCACCCGGAGAGCTAACTTTTATTGGACACCCAATGTTTCGGATGCAAACCCGTTTCTATCAACAAATGCTTTTGATATGAATGCATGCGATGCACCAGTGTCACAGACTACAACAGTAGAGATAGAATTGAGTCGGAACTTACCACAATGACATCGGGCTCTTCATAGACCTCCTCCACATTGATGTGGTTAACATCCTTCTGAAAAGGATTGGGCTTGCTAGGTCCTTCAACTTTCTTTTCAGGGCACTCATTAGCATAATGCCCCAGCTTCTTGCATTAGTAGCATTCGACCTGACTTATGACCGTTTTAGGCTGGTTTCTACTTCCACTTCCACTTACACTAAGGTGCCTCGTATGTCAACTCTGGTGATTCTTGTACTTATCATTGTCATGGCTGATGATGCTTGTTGTCATGCGGTTGTGGTTGTGGTGCTTGTTAAATTTCCCATGCTTGTGGGATCACAGGTGACACTATCATCATAGTGAGATCGTTTATGAGCGATCGAGCTATGCTTGTCGGAGTGTTTCCTCTTTCTACTCTCGACTTGCTTCATTTTATTCTCCACAATAACAGCCTTGTCACACAGCGACTGATAAGTTGGAACATATGCCACAGACAACTGCAGATTTAGCTCATCATTCAAGCCTTCCAGAAACTTTTCCTTTCTTTTGGCATCTGTGTCAACCTCATCCGGTGCATAGCGCGCCAGATTGTTGAATTCTTCAATATATTCAGCCACGCTGTGGTGGTGCTGCTTCAGGTTGTGAAACTCCTTCTTTTCAGGCTCATCATTCCTGGTGAGATATGTGTAGTGCGAAAGCCATCTTCAAAGATAACCAAAGTCACCTCATCGATAGGAGTGGTGATCTGGAAGTTGTCCCACCATGCGGCGGCTGGTCCTTCCAACAGATGTGTTGCGAACCTGACTTTTTCAGCATCTGTGCAGCCCACGATCACCAAGTCTTTGTTCACAGAACGTAGCCAATCATTGGCCACCATGGGATCAGTCGTTCCTGAAAACTTAGCGGCCTCGGGGCAGAAATCTGGTGAGCATATCAAAACACGGAGGGTTGTTGTTGTTGTTGTTGTTGTTGTTATTGGGGTTGTTGTTGTTGTTGTTCTGGTTTTGGATGAATGTCGTCATCATTTGCATAAGCTGTGTCTGCGCATTCATCATCTGTTGCATTTCCGGGGTAATGTTGTTGGGGTTGGGGTTGGGGTTTGCGCGATGGGGAGGCATCTGTGGTTTGTTCATATAGAGATACGAATGAGATACCCTTACATGATTTATGCACAATACATCACACAAGCAAACACATAGCATGCAACACAAGGATAAAAACTCAACAACAAGATAACAAAAGTCTCAAAGTAAAAACACACAAGTGGCAAGCCATCCACATGTCGGATGGTCCAATAATAAGTTCACAAATAACAAGTACGGTAAATAAAGATAACTGAGTAGTCAAGTCTACTCGTCAGCATCAATCTCCTCCTCGACAAAGGTAAGACCTGCGTTCTCCATTGCGGTCTTGCTCTCCTCGATAGTAGTGGTCAAGGAGTCGATCTTGGCCTCGAGAGCCCTCTTCTGGGAACGAAGTCTCTCAATCACTGTCTGCTGCTGCTCTAACTCAAAGTCCTTGGACTGCAGTTCCTCGGTCATGTCCCAAATCCTCTTGTTCCTATCCTGGACACGTTTCTCTTGACTCTTGAACTTATGGTCTTGGGTCTCGAACTTCGCCTCCATCTCCTTGACTACCTCGTCCTGCTGCGCGAAGAGCTTGTCCTTCTCATGAAGCTGCACTGGGCTTCGTCATTGCTAAGCATGGCGTTGGTCTGTCGATATCCAC
Source organism: Avena insularis (assembly GCA_023614405.1). Lineage (NCBI taxonomy): Eukaryota > Viridiplantae > Streptophyta > Magnoliopsida > Poales > Poaceae > Avena > Avena insularis. Next base: position 308,717,547 of record CM042684.1, read on the forward strand.
GTGCCTAATAAGAGTCTCTAAGTCCTGGAGGTACAGGCGTATCGGCTCTGATGTGGCCCTCGAGTCGTCCTCAAAGTCGATGGACTCTCCGTCATCATCACGCCTTCCGAAGGCGTGGAAGTAAGTGCCTCTAACCTGTCGGGAGTAGCGGCTATGATCGTCCTATCAGGTCTGCATGACAACCTCCATGCCTCTCTCCTGTCATCGTGCATAAGCTTGAAGGCGATGGCCTCCGTAGTAGGCTCATTTGGCGTCTGGCTGGTTCACCTTGAAGCCCCAAGGTCCTTCCTCTCAAACTTGGTGAGTGGGTGCCGTAATGGTGGGAAGAGTGAGATCGAGCAACGTAGTAAGCTCTACGATACGAGGTCCAAAACGAGTAACCTGGAACTCCTCAGCAGTGCTGATGGTAATAGGCATCTATTTATAAGATTGAAAAAGTTAGAACAACACAATTTAAAATAAACAAGACAAACATTCATACATATCCATGGAACACAAATATCACACAAGTCATGCATACATGAATCCATTACATCAACCAAGGTTCAAACTTATTTAAGGTATCATTTGGAAAATAAGGTGATAGGTGGTGGTCCAACTAAGTGTGCTTACAAACCTATCTCACTGGATCTGGTGGCTAACACAATGTTCCTAGAGGCAATCAGCCTATCTTGTTCACATGCTTCCATCACTAAGTCTATAATACCTCCCCTTAAGGTTTGGTTGGTGGCTTCCAACTCTTGGGTATGTTCCTTCTCTTTCTCTTAGTCTTTTGGAGGTTGAGCATCACGCACTTGACTCTACTTGAGTTCTTTGATAGTCTTCCAAGCTGCTTCTCTTGGCGACTCAAAGAATGTGGTATGCATCAAGTGTTGGTGTACATCTGAAACCTCTTTCTTTGTGGTTGTCTTCCTTGTTTTGTACAAGTGAAGTTGCACCACCAATACTCCACTCCTTCCTCCATCCTTTGGAAAGCCCTTGTACACAGCTGCACCATGTGCTTCCATTGCCTCCATGAGGTCCTTGAGAATCTTGGGAAACTCAGTTTCACACTCCAAGGTCATGGTCATGAGTGGTCCTTTCTTCACGGCTTCGTTGATGGAGTTCATCTACAAATAGAGATGAGAATGAGAAGATTAGAAAAGTTCTGAGAAGAATAGACAAGTGTAGAAGTAGTTAAAATTTCCTTAGTGGTTTCCAAACCTAGGGTCATAATCCTACAAGCAACACGATGCTCGATACCATCTGTAAGATCCTCCTTATTAAAGGAAAGGATCCTGTGATTGCAATGCTAGTCCCTGGATCAATGCTAGCATCCACAGTTTAAGATGAAGTACACAGATACAAAGGTCGTTTATTACGGTCATTCGGAGATAAAACATAGTATTTTACAACTCGGGGCCAAAGGCCTAATACAAAGTTTATGGAATAAGTAAATAAACATAAGTCTTCATCTTCATGTGCCACGAGCAAGCATGTTGAGTGTAGACTCATGACTCCTATTCATCATCAGAGTAACTTGCAACATTACAAGTTACAGACCCACGGAGGGTCAATACTTTTGGAATAGTATTGGCAAGTGATACCTTAGCTTATTTAAAGTGGACTATACTACTATATGCATTTGGCCAAGTGGAGCTTAGGCTTGCATTGCTCAAAATAGATTTTCCTTATCCTTTGAAAACACTATGTTTTTGCTTGACAAAACTTTCCCAAGGCATCTACCAATCAAAGTGAAGATCCTTTCCAAGGAATCTACCAATAAAAGACTGAAGATCCTTTAACCCTTGTTCACCCACAAGATTTTTAACTTAGAAATTGGGATGAGGAGATTCTTGATAGCTTCCATGTCTTGATGCTCAAATTGTCCTTTACCAGGGACATGGCTAAGTACTTAGGTTTTACTCTCTGCAGAGGTGGTGCACTTTCCCCACAAGACTTGGTTTCCCAAGACAAGATCATTGAAGCCTTTCCTTAGTCAATGGATGCGCTCCAACCTATCATTCCCACTACCACCAACTGTCCAAGAGACTAAGTTCTAGCAACCTATATGATCATGGCAGAGCCCATATTGCCAAGTGGTTGCACTTGAAGCTTCTCAACAATTGACATCTCAAATCTCTTTGTTCTGGGTGGCCATCCACAAGTGAGATACACAAGCCAAGTCCATGGCCTTGTGAACCACTCAACACAAACCATTCCTTCCATTCCACCCAGGTGATTCATTCACTTAGTTGTTTTATTAAACAAAACATAAGTCCACAGACTTAGAAATTTTTCCATAGCATGAATATATATTCCACCCTTGTTTTCTATTAGCTAAGCTAAGCATGAAGGTAGTAGGAATCTTAACTTAGGAAATTTCTACTAAGGCTTCATCTACTAGGTTTTCCCATAGCAAGGTCTATACTTAGCAAAATAAAATCCATGCAAGTTTGACTTAGCAAAAACACTAGTGCATAGTGAAAGTAATGGGACAAAAGATATGAAGCATCACTTGCCTTGGTAATGAGGAGAGTAGCACTCTTCACAATCACAATCACTAGCAAAATCTACACAAAATTGTAGCATACAATTACACACAATTTATATTCAATCAAAAATAATATGAATGCATGCATGCATGAATTTACTAAGTGGGGATTTTGAAATCTTTACCAAACATGTGCATGTTTACAGAAACATAACAAGACACAAAAATTGCCAAAACAAACTTATTTGGTACTTAAACAAATTGCTAAACTAAAATCATACTCAAAATAGCCTTAAACATGTTTCTACAACAAAGTCATTCTAATGGTTACTATTTGTTAAACACATTGGATATTCAGAAAGGTCTTGTTTCACTGAATCCAACGGTATAAAGTTTGCAAAAATCCAACGCGTCAATCAAAAGTTATAGGCATTTGAAAATTGGATCAAATTCTGATTTAAAATCTGTTTTAGATCTTACCCTAGACTCGTGTCATGTTGTGGACTGGCGTGCCGGTTCAGACTGGATCGAGCTCCACGCAGGATTTAAATGAGATCTGGCTCGGACGCGCATACCCTTCGTTTAAAATTCTATCCTAGCCCTACGATATGGATCCAACGATCTAAATCATCAAGCCAAAAGCTGGCGGCGCTTATCGGTAGCGGCGGCGGCGGACGATCGATGGCGCGGCGTCTGAGATCGCTAGGAGGATAGGAAGATACTCACCGAGACCGCAGGGCGTGGGGGTGCTCAACGTGGTCATTTCGGCAAAGGCGCTCGGTTGCGGTGGATTTCGCGGAGTTGGATCGGCAGCGGTGGCTCTGCTTGAGGTTGAGGCGGCGTTGTAGATCACTAGGAGGCAAGCGGAGGGTGGTCGGATCACGAAGATCATGGCGAAGATGCGTGCGTGAAGGGAAAGGTTTGGTGATGCGGACTTACCACTAGAGCTCGCGGAGTTGATGTTGTCGTCGGTGCTTGCGGTGTCGAGTGGAAGCGGCGACTGGGCGTCTGAGATGAACTAGTGGGGTGGAGGTGCGCGAGACTCACGAACATGATAGCGAGAGCGAGAGAACACGAGGCTCACGAATTTCGGGCGCGATCGTCGGAGAGCGGGCTCTGAGAGCAATCCGCAGCTGGTGGCGCTCTGCGTTGGGTTTGAGGAAGGAGGAGGCGAGGGTTTATATAGCCTGGTCACGGCGAGAATCACTCGGGCATTGATACGAATTGAAGCTGCAATTTAAAGCGAAAGCGGCGCGTTGATTTGGGGATGAACTGGTCGTGCGGGTGGAAACGGCGATGCTCGGGTGGGCGCGGTTGTCAGCGATAGAGGAAATGTGAGTGGGCCCTTCTGTGGCCGATGGTGGTGCGCTCACGCGTGAGAGAAAGGAAAAGCCGGGTGGGCTTGTTTGGGCTCGATTCGATCTTGGGCTAAAATGGTGGCTTGACCTTTTCAATTGATTGCCTTTTCTTTTTTTCTAAATCTATTTTCTGAAATGATTTTGATATGAATTCAAATCCTTTTGAATTCAAACAGTTCTGAGAATTTTGTAGGGTTACGTGGTATCAAAAACCAGTTATTTAACAAGTAGTTACCCTGCAAGGGCTTGGTCAAGCTTGGGCTTAATACAAACAGAGACTTTGCCTCTGGTTTGCAAATGTTGATAAAACAAAATAGGGTTTTGAAATTTATTTCTAAGTTGAAAACTCTGGTCAAACTTTTACACCTAAACTTTCCAACAATGGAGGCAAGCAAACACGTTCCTAAACAATCAAGTCTCAAAGGGTGATGGCCAATTGAATTAAATCTGCTCACATGAAATCATAGCACCAAGCTTCTGTTTCTGAAATGATTTTGAGAAAAACCCTAAATGATGAAGGATGCAATGATGATATGAATGAGCTTTGAAATATGAATTTTAGGGATGTTACAACAAACCACACATGGATCACCCAGTGGTCATTACATGTTTGTTCTTTTCCACAAACCACACATGGATCAACCACTAGAGTCATTGCATTGTGTGTTATTTCCACAAACCACACATGGATCAACCACTAGAGTCATTGCATGTGTGTTCTTTCCACAAACCACATATGGATCAACCAGTGGTCATTGCATGTGTGTTCTTTTCCACAAACAACACATGGATCAACCACTAGAGTCACTGCATGTGTGTTATTTCCACAAACCACACATGGATCAACCACTAGAGTCATTGCATGTGTGTTCTTTCCACAAACCAGACATGGATCAACCAATGGTCATTGCATGTGTGTTCTTTTCCACAAACCACACATGGATCAACTAGTGTCATTGCATGTGTGTTCTTTCCACAAACCACATATGGATCAACTAGTGGTCATTGCATGTGTGTTCTTTTCACAAACCACATGTGAACCCACTAGAATCATTGCATGTGTGTTCTTATACTAAAACCAACACTAGAGTCATTGCATGTGTGTTCTTTCCACAAACCACACATGGATCCACCAGTGTTCATTGCATGTGTGTTCTTTTCCACAAACCACATATGGATCAACAAGTGGTCATTGCATGTGTGTTCTTTTCCACAAACCACACATGGATCAAGTAGTGTCATCGCATGTGTGTTCTTTCCACAAACCACATATGGATCAATTAGTGGTCATTGCATGTGTGTTCTTTTCACAAACCACATATGGATCCATTAGAGTCATTGCATGTGTGTTCATGTACTAAAACTAGCACTAGAGTCATTGCATGTGTTTTCTTTCCACAAACCACTTATGGATCCACCAGTGTTCATTGCATGCGTGTTCTTTTCACAAACAACATATGGATCCACCAGTGGTCACTGCATGTGTGTTCTTTCCACAAACCACTTATGGATCAACCAGTGGCCATTGCATGTGTTTTCTTTCCACAAACCACTTATGGATCAACCAGTGGCATTGCATGTGTGTTCTTTTCACAAACTACATGTGGACCCACTAGAGTCATTACATGTGTGTTCTTATACTAAAACCAGGACTAGAGTCATTGCATGTGTGTTCTTTTCACAAATAACATATGGATCCACCAGTGTTCACTGCATGTGTGTTCTTTCCACAAACCACACATGGATCAACTAGTGGTCATTGCTTGTGTGTTCTTTCCACAAACCACTTATGGATCCACCAGTGTTCATTGCATGTGTGTTCTTTCCACAAACCACACATGGATCAACCAGTGGTCATTGCATGTGTGTTCTTTTCCACAAACCATACATGGATCAACCACTAGAGTCATTGCATGTGTGTTATTTCCACTAACCACACATGGATCAACCACTTGAGTCATTGCATGTCTGTTCTTTCCACAAACCATACATGGATCAACTAGTGGTCAGTGCATGTGTGTTCTTTTCCACAAACCACACATGGATCAACCAGTGTCATTGCATGTGTGTTCTTTTCTACAAACCACATATGGATCAACCAGTGGTCATTGCATGTGTGTTCTTTCCACAAACCACACATGGATCAACCAGTGGTCATTGCATGTGTGTTCTTTTCCACAAACCACACATGGATCAAGCAATTGCATGTCTGTTCTTTCCACAAACCACATATGGATCAACCAGTGATCATTGCATGTGTGTTCTTTTCACAAACCACGTATGGAACCATTAGAGTCATCGCATGTGTGTTCTTATACTAAAACTAGCACTATAGTCATTGCATGTGTGTTCTTTCCACAAACCACTTATGGATGCACCAGTGTTCAGTGCATGTGTGTTATTTTCACAAACAACATATGGATCCACCAGTGTTCACTTCATGTGTGTTCTTTCCACAAACCACACATGGATCAACCAGTGGTCATTGCATGTGTGTTCTTTCCACAAACCACTTATGGATCCACCAATGTTCATTGCATGTGTGTTCTTTCCACAAACCACATATGGACCAACTAGTGGTCATTGCATGTGTGTTCTTTTCACAAACTACATATGGACCCACTAGAGTCATTGCATGTGTGTTCTATCCACAAACCACACATGGATCAACCAGTGGTCATTGCATGTGTGTTCTTTTCCACAAACCAGACATGGATCAACCAGTGGTCATTGCATGTGTTTTCTTTGCCATAAACCACTTATGGATCAACCAGTGGTCATTGCATGTGTGTTCTATCCACAAACCAAACATGGATCAACCAATGGCATTGCATGTGTGTTCTTTTCACAAACCATACATGGATAAACCAGTGTCATTGCATGTGTGTTCTTTCCACAAACCACATATGGATCCACCAGTGGTCATTGCATGTGTGTTCTTTCCACAAACCACTTATGGATCAACCAGTGGCCATTGCATGTGTGTTCTTTCCATAAACCACTTATGGATCAACCAATGGCCATTGCATGTGTGTTCTTTCCACAAACCACTTATGGATCAACCAGTGGCATTGCATGTGTGTTCTTTTCACAAACTACATGTGGGCCCACTAGAGTCATTGCATGTGTGTTCTTATACTATAACCAGCACTAGAGTCATTGCATGTGTGTTCTTTTCACAAACAACACATGGATCCACCAGTGTTCACTTCATGTATGTTCTTTCCACAAACCACATATGGATCACCCAGTGGTCATTGCATGTGTGTTCTTTGCACAAACCACTTATGGATCCACCAGTGTTCATTGCATGTGTGTTCTTTTCCCCAAACCACATATGGATCAACCAGTGGTCATTGCATGTGTGTTCTTTTCACAAACTACATATGGACCCACTAGAGTGATTGCATGTGTGTTCTATCCACAAACCACACATGGATCAACCAGTGGTGATTGCATGTGTGTTCTTTTCCACAAACCAGACATGGATCAACCAGTGGTCATTGCATGTGTGTTCTTTTCCACAAACCACTTATGGATCAACCAGTGGTCATTGCATGTGTGTTCTATCCACAAACCACACATGGATCAACCAGTGGCATTGCTTGTGTGTTCTTTTCACAAACCATACATGGATAAACCAGTGTCATTGCATGTGTGTTCTTTCCACAAACCACATATGGATCAACCAGTGGTCATTGCAAGTGTGTTCTTTTCCACGAACCACTTATGGATCCATTAGAGTCATTGCATGTGTGTTATTTCCACAAACCACACATGGATCAACCACAAGAGTCATTGCATGTGTGTTATTTCCACAAACCACACATGCATCAACCACTAGAGTCACTGCATGTGTGTTCTTACCTAAAACCACACATGGATCAACCAGTGGTCATTGCATGTGTGTTCTTTTCCACAAACAACACATGGATCAACCACTAGAGTCATTGCATGTGTGTTATTTCCACAAACCACACATGGATCAACCACTAGCGTCATTGCATGTGTGTTCTTTCCACAAACCACACATGGATCAACCAGTGGTCATTGCATGTGTGTTCTTTTCCACAAACCACACATGGATCAAGCAGTGTCATTGCATGTTTGTTCTTTCCACAAACCACATATGGATCAACAGTGGTCATTTCATGTGTGTTCTTTTCACAAACCACGTATCGAACCATTAGAGTCATTGCATGTGTGTTCTTATACTAAAACTATCACTAGAGTCATTGGATGTGTGTTCTTTCCCCAAACCACTTATGGATGCACGAGTGTTCATTGCATGTGTGTTCTTTTCACAAACAACATATGGATCCACCAGTGTTCAATGCATGTGTGTTCTTTCCACAAACCACACATGGATCAACCAGTGGTCATTGCATGTGTGTTCTTTCCACAAACCACATATGGATCAATCAGTGGTCATTGCATGTGTGTTCTTTCCACAAACCACACATGGATCAACCAGTGGTCATTGCATGTGTGTTCTTTTCCACAAACCACACATGGATCAACCACTAGAGTCATGCAATGTGTGTTATTTCCACAATCTACACATGGATGAACCACTAGAGTCATTGCATGTGTGTTCTTTCCACAAACCACACATGGATCACCCAGTGGTCATTGCATGTTTGTTCTTTTCCACAAACCACACATGGATCAACCACTAGAGTCATTGCATGTGTGTTATTTCCACAAACCACACATGGATCAACCACTAGAGTCATTGCATGTGTGTTCTTTCCGCAAACCACACATGGTTCAACCAGTGGTCATTGCATGTGTGTTCTTTTCCACAATCCACACATGGAGCAACCAGTGTCATTGCATGTGTGTTCTTTCCACAAACTACATATGGATCAACTAGTGGTCATTGCATGTGTGTTCTTTTCACAAACCACATGAGAACCCACTAGAGTCATTGTGTGTTCTTATACTAAAACCAACACTAGAGTCATTACATGTGTGTTCTTTCCACAAACCACACATGGATCCACCAATGTTCATTGCATGTGTGTTCTTTTCCAGAAACCACATATGGATCAACCAGTGGTCATTGCATGTGTGTTCTTTTCACAAACCACATATGGAACCATTAGAGTCATTGCATGTGTCTTCTTATACTAAAACTAGCACTAGAGTCATTGCATGTGTGTTCTTTTCCACAAACCACACATGGATCAACAAGTGGTCATTGCATGTGTGTTCTTTTCCACAAACCACACATGGATCAACCGGTGGCATTGCATGTGTGTTATTTTCACAAACCACACATGGATCAACCAATGGTCATTGCATGTGTGTTCTTTCCACAAACCACACATGGATCAACCAGTGGTCATTGCATGTGTGTTCTTTTCCACAAACCACACATGGATCAACCACTAGAGTCATTGCATGTGTGTTATTTCCACAATGCACACATGGATCAACCACTAGAGTCATTCCATGTGTGTTCTTTCCACAAACCACACATGGATCAACCAGTGGTCATTGCATGTGTGTTCTTTTCCACAAACCACACATGGATCAACCATTAGAGTCATTGCATGTGTGTTATTTCCACAAACCACACATGGATCAACCACTAGAGTCATTGCATGTGTGTTCTATCCAGAAACCACACATGGATCAACTAGTGGTCATTGCATATGTGTTCTTTTTCACGAACAACACATGAAGCAACTAGTGTCATTGCATGTGTGTTCTTTCCACAAACCACATATGGATCAACCCGTGGTCATTGCATGTGTGTTCTTTTCACAAACCACATGAGAACCCACTAGAGTCATTGTGTGTTCTTATACTAAAACCAACACTAGAGTCATTGCATGTGTGTTCTTTCCACAAACCACACATGGATCCACCAATGTTCATTGCATGTGTGTTCTTTTCCACAAACCACATATGGATCAACCAGTGGTCATTGCATGTGTGTTCTTTTCACAAACCACATATGGACCCAGTAGAGTCATTGCATGTGTGTTCTATCCACAAACCACACATGGATCAACCAGTGTCATTGCATGTGTGTTCTTTCCACAAACCACATATGGATCAACCAGTGGTCATTGCATGTGTGTTCTTTTCACAAATCACGTATGGAACCATTAGAGTCATTGCATGTGTGTTCTTATACTAAAACTAGCACTAGAGTCATTGCATGTGTGTTCTTTCCACAAACCACTTATGGATGCACCAGTGTTCATTGCATGTGTGTTGTTTTCACAAACAACAGATGGATCCACCAGTGTTTGCTGCATGTGTGTTCTTTCCACAAACCACACATGGATCAACCAGTGGTCATTGCATGTGTGTTCTTTCCACAAACCACTTATGGATCCACCAATGTTCATTGCATGTGTGTTCTTTCCACAAACCACACATGGATCAACCAGTGGTCATTGCATGTGTGTTCTTTTCCACAAACCACACATGGATCAACCACTAGAGTCATTGCATGTGTGTTATTTCCACAATCTACACATGGATCAACCACTAGAGTCATTGCATGTGTGTTCTTTCCACAAACCACACATGGATCACCCAGTGGTCATTGCATGTTTGTTCTTTTCCACAAACCACACATGGATCAACCACTAGAGTCATTGCATGTGTGTTATTTCCACAAACCACACATGGATCAACCACTAGAGTCATTGCATGTGTGTTCTTTCCACAAACCACATATGGATCAACCAGTGGTCATTGCATGTGTGTTCTTTTCCACAAACAACACATGGATCAACCACTAGAGTCACTGCATGTGTGTTATTTCCACAAACCACACATGGATCAACCACTAGAGTCATTGCATGTGTGTTCTTTCCACAAACCAGACATGGATCAACCAGTGGTCATTGCATGTGTGTTCTTTTCCACAAACCACACATGGATCAACCAGTGTCATTGCATGTGTGTTCTTTCCACAAACCACATATGGATCAACTAGTGGTCATTGCATGTGTGTTCTTTTCACAAACCACATGTGAACCCACTAGAATCATTGCATGTGTGTTCTTATACTCAAACCAACACTAGAGTCATTGCATGTGTGTTCTTTCCACAAACCACACATGGATCCACCAGTGTTCATTGCATGTGTGTTCTTTTCCACAAACCACATATGGATCAACAAGTGGTCATTGCATGTGTGTTCTTTTCCACAAACCACACATGGATCAAGTAGTGTCATCGCATGTGTGTTCTTTCCACAAACCACATATGGATCAATCAGTGGTCATTGCATGTGTGTTCTTTTCGCAAACCACATATGGATCCATTAGAGTCATTGCATGTGTGTTCATGTACTAAAACTAGCACTAGAGTCGTTGCATGTGTTTTCTTTCCACAAACCACTTATGGATCCACCAGTGTTCATTGCATGCGTGTTCTTTTCACAAACAACATATGGATCCACCAGTGGTCACTGCATGTGTGTTCTTTCCACAAACCACTTATGGATCAACCAGTGGCCATTGCATGTGTGTTCTTTCCACAAACCACTTATGGATCAACCAGTGGCATTGCATGTGTGTTCTTTTCACAAACTACATGTGGACCCACTAGAGTCATTACATGTGTGTTCTTATACTAAAACCAGGACTAGAGTCATTGCATGTGTGTTCTTTTCACAAATAACATATGGATCCACCAGTGTTCACTGCATGTGTGTTCTTTCCACAAACCACACATGGATCAACTAGTGGTCATTGCTTGTGTGTTCTTTCCACAAACCACTTATGGATCCACCAGTGTTCATTGCATGTGTGTTCTTTCCACAAACCACACATGGATCAACCAGTGGTCATTGCATGTGTGTTCTTTTCCACAAACCATACATGGATCAACCACTAGAGTCATTGCATGTGTGTTATTTACACAAACCACACATGGATCAACCACTTGAGTCATTGGATGCGTGTTCTTTCCACAAACCATACATGGATCAACCAGTGGTCATTGCATGTGTGTTCTTTTCCACAAACCACACATGGATCAACCAGTGTCATGGCATGTGTGTTCTTTTCTACAAACCACATATAGATCAACCAGTGGTCATTGCATGTGTGTTCTTTCCACAAACCACACATGGATCAACCAGTGGTCATTGCATGTGTGTTCTTTTCCACAAACCACACATGGATCAAGCAATTGCATGTCTGTTCTTTCCACAAACCACATATGGATCAACCAGTGGTCATTGCATGTGTGTTCTTTTCACAAACCACGTATGGAACCATTAGAGTCATTGCATGTGTGTTCTTATACTAAAACTAGCACTAGAGTCATTGCATGTGTGTTCTTTCCACAAACCACTTATGGATGCACCAGTGTTCATTGCATGTGTGTTCTTTTCACAAACAACATATGGATCCACCAGTGTTCACTGCATGTGTGTTCTTTCCACAAACCACACATGGATCAACCAGTGGTCATTGCATGTGTGTTCTTTCCACAAACCACTTATGGATCCACCAATGTTCATTGCATGTGTGTTCTTTCCACAAACCACACATGGATCAACCAGTGGTCATTGCATGTGTGTTCTTTTCCACAAACCACACATGGATCAACCACTAGAGTCATTTCATGTGTGTGATTTCCACAATCTACACATGGATCAACCACTAGAGTCATTTCATGTGTGTTCTTTCCACAAACCACACATGGATCACCAAGTGGTCATTGCATGTTTGATCTTTTCCACAAACCACACATGGATCAACCACTAGAGTCATTGCATGTGTGTTATTTCCACAAACCACACATGGATCAACCACTAGAGTCATTGCATGTGTGTTCTTTCCACAAACCACACATGGATCAACCAGTGGTCATTGCATGTGTGTTCTTTTTCACAAACCACAGCTGGATCAACCGGTTGCATTGCATGTGTGCTCTTTTCACAAACCACACATGGATCAACCAGTGGTCATTGCATGTGTGTTCTTTCCACAAACCACGCCTGGATCAACCAGTGGTCATTGCACGTGTGTTCTTTTCCACAAACCACACATCGATCAACCAGTGTCATTGCATGTGTGTTCTTTTCTACAAACCACATATGGATCAACCAGTGGTCATTGCATGAGTGTTCTTTCCACAAACCACACATGGATCAACCAGTGGTCATTGCATGTGTGTTCTTTTCCACAAACCACACATGGATCAAGCAATTGCATGTCTGTTCTTTCCACAAACCACATATGGATCAACCAGTGGTCATTGCATGTGTGTTCTTTTCACAAACCATGTATGGAACCATTAGAGTCATTGCATGTGTGTTCTTATACTAAAACTAGCACTAGAGTCATTGCATGTGTGTTCTTTCCACAAACCACTTATGGATGCACCAGTGTTCATTGCATGTGTGTTCTTTTCACAAACAACATATGGATCCACCAGTGTTCACTGCATGTGTGTTCTTTCCACAAACCACACATGGATCAACCAGTGGTCATTGCATGTGTGTTCTTTCCACAAACCACTTATGGATCCACCAATGTTCATTGCATGTGTGTTCTTTCCACAAACCACACATGGATCAACCAGTGGTCATTGCATGTGTGTTCTTTTCCACAAACCACACATGGATCAACCACTAGAGTCATTGCATGTGTGTTATTTCCACAATCTACACATGGATCAACCACTAGAGTCATTGCATGTGTGTTCTTTCCACAAACCACACATGGATCACCCAGTGGTCATTGCATGTTTGTTCTTTTCCACAAACCACACATGGATCAACCACTAGAGTCATTGCATGTGTGTTATTTCCACAAACCACACATGGATCAACCACTAGAGTCATTGCATGTGTGTTCTTTCCACAAACCACACATGGTTCAACCAGTGGTCATTGCATGTGTGTTCTTTTCCACAAACCACACATGGAGCAACCAGTGTCATTGCATGTGTGTTCTTTCCACAAACCACATATGGATCAACCAGTGGTTATTGCATGTGTGTTCTTCTCACAAACCACATGAAAACCCACTAGAGTCATTGTGTGTTCTTATAGTAGAACCAACACTAGAGCCATTGCTTGTGTGTTCTTTCCACAAACCACACATGGATCCACCAATGTTCATTGCATGTGTGTTCTTTTCCAGAAACCACATATGGATCAACCAGTGGTCATTGCATGTGTGTTCTTTTCACAAACCACATATGGAACCATTACAGTCATTGCTTGTGTGTTCTTATACTAAAACTAGCACTAGAGTGATTGCATGTGTGTTCTTTTCCACAAACCACACATGGATCAACCAGTGGTCATTGCATGTGTGTTCTTTCCACAAACCACACATGGATCAACCAGTGGTCATTGCATGTGTGTTCTTTCCACAAACCACACATGGATCAACCAGTGGTCATTGCATGTGTGTTCTTTCCACAAACCACACATGGATCAACCACTAGAGTCATTGCATGTGTGTTCTTTCCACAAACCACACATGGATCAACCAGTGGTCATTGCATGTGTGATCTTTCCACAAACCACACATGGATCAACCACTAGAGTCATTGCAGGGGTGTTATTTCCAGAAACCACACATGGATCAACTAGTGGTCATTGCATGTGTGTTCTTTCCTGAACAACACATGAAGCAACTAGAGTCATTGCATGTGTGTACTTTCCACAAACCACATATGGATCAACCAGTGGTCATTGCATGTGTGTTCTTTTCACAAACCACATGAGAACCCACTAGAGTCATTGTGTGTTATTATACTAAAACCAACACTAGAGTCATTGCATGTGTGTTCTTTTCCAGAAACCACATATGGATCAACCAGTGGTCATTGCATGTGTGTTCTTTTCACAAACCACATATGGAACCATTACAGTCATTGCTTGTGTGTTCTTATACTAAAACTAGCACTAGAGTGATTGCATGTGTGTTCTTTCCACAAACCACATATGGATCAACCAGTGGTCATTGCATGTGTGTTCTTTCCACAAACCACATGGATCAACGGTTGCATTGCATGTGTGTTCTTTTCACAAACCACATATGGATCAACCAGTGGTCATTGCATGTGTGTTCTTTCCACAAACCACACATGGATCCAGTGGTCATTGCATGTGTGTTCTTTCCACAAACCACACATGGATCAACCACTAGAATCATTGCATGTGTGTTATTTCCACAAACCACACATGGATCAACCACTAGAGTCATTCCATGTGTGTTCTTTCCACAAACCACACATGGATCAACCAGTGGTCATTGCATGTGTGTTCTTTTCCACAAACCACACATGGATCAACCATTAGAGTCATTGCATGTGTGTTCTTTTCACAAACCACACATGGATCAACCAGTGGTCATTGCATGTGTGTTCTTTTCCACGAACAACACATGAAGCAACTAGTGTCATTGCATGTGTGTACTTTCCACAAACCACATATGGATCAACCAGTGGTCATTGCATGTGTGTTCTTTTCACAAACCACATGAGAACCCACTAGAGTCATTGTGTGTTATTATACTAAAACCAACACTAGAGTCATTGCATGTGTGTTCTGTCCACAAACCACACATGGATCCACCAATGTTCATTGCATGTGTGTTCTTTTCCACAAACCACATATGGATCAACCAGTGGTCATTGCATGTGTGTTCTTTTCACAAACCACATATGGACCCAGTAGAGTCATTGCATGTGTGTTCTATCCACAAACCACACATGGATCAACCAGTGTCATTGCATGTGTGTTCTTTCCACAAACCACATATGGATCAACCAGGGGTCATTGCATGTGTGTTCTTTTCACAAACCACGTATCGAACCATTAGAGTCATTGCATGTGTGTTCTTATACTAAAACTAGCACTAGAGTCATTGCATTTGTGTTCTTTCCACAAACCACTTATGGATGCACCAGTGTTCATTGCATGTGTGTTCTTTTCACAAACAACATATGGATCCACCAGTGTTCACTGCATGTGTGTTCTTTCCACAAACCACACATGGATCAACCAGTGGTCATTGCATGTGTGTTCTTTCCACAAACCACTTATGGATCCACCAATGTTCATTGCATGTGTGTTCTTTCCACAAACCACACATGGATCAACCAGTGGTCATTGCATGTGTGTTCTTTTCCACAAACCACACATGGATCAACCACTAGAGTCATTGCATGTGTGTTATTTCCACAATCTACACATGGATCAACCACTAGAGTCATTGCATGTGTGTTCTTTCCACAAACCACACATGGATCACCCAGTGGTCATTGCATGTTTGTTCTTTTCCACAAACCACACATGGATCAACCACTAGAGTCATTGCATGTGTGTAATTTCCACAAACCACACATGGATCAACCACTAGAGTTATTGCATGTGTGTTATTTCCACAAACAACACATGGTTCGACCAGTGGTCATTGCATTTGTGTTCTTTTCCACAAACCACACATGGAGCAACCAGTGTCATTGCATGTGTGTTCTTTCCAGAAACTACATATGGATCAACCAGTGGTCATTGCATGTGTGTTCTTTTCACAAACCACATATGGATCAACCAGTGGTCATTGCATGAGTGTTCTTTCCACAAACCACACATGGATCAACCAGTGGTCATTGCATGTGTGTTCTTTTCCACAAACCACACATGGATCAAGCAATTGCATGTCTGTTCTTTCCACAAACCACATATGGATCAACCAGTGGTCATTGCATGTGTGTTCTTTTCACAAACCATGTATGGAACCATTAGAGTCATTGCATGTGTGTTCTTATACTAAAACTAGCACTAGAGTCATTGCATGTGTGTTCTTTCCACAAACCACTTATGGATGCACCAGTGTTCATTGCATGTGTGTTCTTTTCACAAACAACATATGGATCCACCAGTGTTCACTGCATGTGTGTTCTTTCCACAAACCACACATGGATCAACCAGTGGTCATTGCATGTGTGTTCTTTCCACAAACCACTTATGGATCCACCAATGTTCATTGCATGTGTGTTCTTTCCACAAACCACACATGGATCAACCAGTGGTCATTGCATGTGTGTTCTTTTCCACAAACCACAGATGGATCAACCACTAGAGTCATTGCATGTGTGTTATTTCCACAATCTACACATGGATCAACCACTAGAGTCATTGCATGTGTGTTCTTTTCCAGAAACCACATGGATCACCCCGTGGTCATTCCATGTTTGTTCTTTTCCACACACCACACATCTAACAACCCCTATAGACATCGCATGTGTTTTATTTCCACAAACCACACATGGATCAACCACTAGAGTCATTGCATGTGTGTTCTTTCCACAAACCACACATGGTTCAACCAGTGGTCATTGCATGTGTGTTCTTTTCCACAAACCACACATGGAGCAACCAGTGTCATTGCATGTGTGTTCTTTCCACAAACCACATATGGATCAACCAGTGGTCATTGCATGTGTGTTCTTCTCACAAACCACATGAAAACCCACTAGAGTCATTGTGTGTTCTTATAGTAGAACCAACACTAGAGCCATTGCTTGTGTGTTCTTTCCACAAACCACACATGGATCCACCAATGTTCATTGCATGTGTGTTCTTTTCCAGAAACCACATATGGATCAACCAGTGGTCATTGCATGTGTGTTCTTTTCACAAACCACATATGGAACCATTACAGTCATTGCTTGTGTGTTCTTATACTAAAACTAGCACTAGAGTGATTGCATGTGTGTTCTTTTCCACAAACCACACATGGATCAACCAGTGGTCATTGCATGTGTGTTCTTTTCCACAAACCACAGATGGATCAACCGGTTGCATTGCATGTGTGTTCTTTTCACAAACCACACATGGATCAACCAGTGGTCATTGCATGTGTGTTCTTTCCACAAACCACACATGGATCAACCAGTGGTCATTGCATGTGTGTTATTTCCACAAACCACACATGGATCAACCACTAGAGTCATTCCATGTGTGTTCTTTCCACAAACCACACATGGATCAACCAGTGGTCATTGCATGTGTGTTCTTTTCCACAAACCACACATGGATCAACCATTAGAGTCATTGCATGTGTGTTATTTCCACAAACCACACATGGATCAACCACTAGAGTCATTGCATGTGTGTTCTATCCAGAAACCACACATGGATCAACTAGTGGTCATTGCATGTGTGTTCTTTTCCACGAACAACACATGAAGCAACTAGTGTCATTGCATGTGTGTACTTTCCACAAACCACATATGGATCAACCAGTGGTCATTGCATGTGTGTTCTTTTCACAAACCACATGAGAACCCACTAGAGTCATTGTGTGTTATTATACTAAAACCAACACTAGAGTCATTGCATGTGTGTTCTTTTCCAGAAACCACATATGGATCAACCAGTGGTCATTGCATGTGTGTTCTTTTCACAAACCACATATGGAACCATTACAGTCATTGCTTGTGTGTTCTTATACTAAAACTAGCACTAGAGTGATTGCATGTGTGTTCTTTTCCACAAACCACACATGGATCAACCAGTGGTCATTGCATGTGTGTTCTTTTCCACAAACCACAGATGGATCAACCGGTTGCATTGCATGTGTGTTCTTTTCACAAACCACACATGGATCAACCAGTGGTCATTGCATGTGTGTTCTTTCCACAAACCACACATGGATCAACCAGTGGTCATTGCATGTGTGTTCTTTCCACAAACCACACATGGATCAACCACTAGAATCATTGCATGTGTGTTATTTCCACAAACCACACATGGATCAACCACTAGAGTCATTCCATGTGTGTTCTTTCCACAAACCACACATGGATCAACCAGTGGTCATTGCATGTGTGTTCTTTTCCACAAACCACACATGGATCAACCATTAGAGTCATTGCATGTGTGTTATTTCCACAAACCACACATGGATCAACCACTAGAGTCATTGCATGTGTGTTCTATCCAGAAACCACACATGGATCAACTAGTGGTCATTGCATGTGTGTTCTATTCCACAACACATGAAGCAACTAGTGTCATTGCATGTGTGTACTTTCCACAAACCACATATGGATCAACCAGTGGTCATTGCATGTGTGTTCTTTTCACAAACCACATGAGAACCCACTAGAGTCATTGTGTGTTATTATACTAAAACCAACACTAGAGTCATTGCATGTGTGTTCTGTCCACAAACCACACATGGATCCACCAATGTTCATTGCATGTGTGTTCTTTTCCACAAACCACATATGGATCAACCAGTGGTCATTGCATGTGTGTTCTTTTCGCAAACCACATATGGACCCAGTAGAGTCATTGCATGTGTGTTCTATCCACAAACCACACATGGATCAACCAGTGTCATTGCATGTGTGTTCTTTCCACAAACCACATATGGATCAACCAGGGGTCATTGCATGTGTGTTCTTTTCACAAACCACGTATCGAACCATTAGAGTCATTGCATGTGTGTTCTTATACTAAAACTAGCACTAGAGTCATTGCATTTGTGTTCTTTCCACAAACCACTTATGGATGCACCAGTGTTCATTGCATGTGTGTTCTTTTCACAAACAACATATGGATCCACCAGTGTTCACTGCATGTGTGTTCTTTCCACAAACCACACATGGATCAACCAGTGGTCATTGCATGTGTGTTCTTTCCACAAACCACTTATGGATCCACCAATGTTCATTGCATGTGTGTTCTTTCCACAAACCACACATGGATCAACCAGTGGTCATTGCATGTGTGTTCTTTTCCACAAACCACAGATGGATCAACCACTAGAGTCATTGCATGTGTGTTATTTCCACAATCTACACATGGATCAACCACTAGAGTCATTGCATGTGTGTTCTTTCCACAAACCACACATGGATCACCCAGTGGTCATTGCATGTTTGTTCTTTTCCACAAACCACACATGGATCAACCACTAGAGTCATTGCATGTGTGTTATTTCCACAAACCACACATGGATCAACCACTAGAGTCATTGCATGTGTGTTATTTCCACAAACAACACATGGTTCGACCAGTGGTCATTGCATGTGTGTTCTTTTCCACAAACCACACATGGAGCAACCAGTGTCATTGCATGTGTGTTCTTTCCACAAACCACATATGGATCAACCAGTGGTCATTGCATGTGTGTTCTTCTCACAAACCACATGAAAACCCACTAGAGTCATTGTGTGTTCTTATAGTAGAACCAACACTAGAGCCATTGCTTGTGTGTTCTTTCCACAAACCACACATGGATCCACCAATGTTCATTGCATGTGTGTTCTTTTCCAGAAACCACATATGGATCAACCAGTGGTCATTGCATGTGTGTTCTTTTCACAAACCACATATGGAACCATTACAGTCATTGCTTGTGTGTTCTTATACTAAAACTAGCACTAGAGTGATTGCATGTGTGTTCTTTTCCACAAACCACACATGGATCAACCAGTGGTCATTGCATGTGTGTTCTTTTCCACAAACCACAGATGGATCAACCGGTTGCATTGCATGTGTGTTCTTTTCACAAACCACACATGGATCAACCAGTGGTCATTGCATGTGTGTTCTTTCCACAAACCACACATGGATCAACCAGTGGTCATTGCATGTGTGTTATTTCCACAAACCACATGGATCAACCACTAGAGTCATTCCATGTGTGTTCTTTCACAAACCACACATGGATCAAGTGGTCATTGCATGTGTGTTCTTTTCCACAAACCACACATGGATCAACCATTAGAGTCATTGCATGTGATATTTCCACAAACCACACATGGATCAACCACTAGAGTCATTGCATGTGTGTTCTATCCAGAAACCACACATGGATCAACTAGTGGTCATTGCATGTGTGTTCTTTTCCACGAACAACACATGAAGCAACTAGTGTCATTGCATGTGTGTACTTTCCACAAACCACATATGGATCAACCAGTGGTCATTGCATGTGTGTTCTTTTCACAAACCACATGAGAACCCACTAGAGTCATTGTGTGTTATTATACTAAAACCAACACTAGAGTCATTGCATGTGTGTTCTTTTCCAGAAACCACATATGGATCAACCAGTGGTCATTGCATGTGTGTTCTTTTCACAAACCACATATGGAACCATTACAGTCATTGCTTGTGTGTTCTTATACTAAAACTAGCACTAGAGTGATTGCATGTGTGTTCTTTTCCACAAACCACACATGGATCAACCAGTGGTCATTGCATGTGTGTTCTTTTCCACAAACCACAGATGGATCAACCGGTTGCATTGCATGTGTGTTCTTTTCACAAACCACACATGGATCAACCAGTGGTCATTGCATGTGTGTTCTTTCCACAAACCACACATGGATCAACCAGTGGTCATTGCATGTGTGTTCTTTCCACAAACCACACATGGATCAACCACTAGAATCATTGCATGTGTGTTATTTCCACAAACCACACATGGATCAACCACTAGAGTCATTCCATGTGTGTTCTTTCCACAAACCACACATGGATCAACCAGTGGTCATTGCATGTGTGTTCTTTTCCACAAACCACACATGGATCAACCATTAGAGTCATTGCATGTGTGTTATTTCCACAAACCACACATGGATCAACCACTAGAGTCATTGCATGTGTGTTCTATCCAGAAACCACACATGGATCAACTAGTGGTCATTGCATGTGTGTTCTTTTCCACGAACAACACATGAAGCAACTAGTGTCATTGCATGTGTGTACTTTCCACAAACCACATATGGATCAACCAGTGGTCATTGCATGTGTGTTCTTTTCACAAACCACATGAGAACCCACTAGAGTCATTGTGTGTTATTATACTAAAACCAACACTAGAGTCATTGCATGTGTGTTCTGTCCACAAACCACACATGGATCCACCAATGTTCATTGCATGTGTGTTCTTTTCCACAAACCACATATGGATCAACCAGTGGTCATTGCATGTGTGTTCTTTTCGCAAACCACATATGGACCCAGTAGAGTCATTGCATGTGTGTTCTATCCACAAACCACACATGGATCAACCAGTGTCATTGCATGTGTGTTCTTTCCACAAACCACATATGGATCAACCAGGGGTCATTGCATGTGTGTTCTTTTCACAAACCACGTATCGAACCATTAGAGTCATTGCATGTGTGTTCTTATACTAAAACTAGCACTAGAGTCATTGCATTTGTGTTCTTTCCACAAACCACTTATGGATGCACCAGTGTTCATTGCATGTGTGTTCTTTTCACAAACAACATATGGATCCACCAGTGTTCACTGCATGTGTGTTCTTTCCACAAAACACAATTTGATCAACCAGTTGTCATTGCATGTGTGTTCTTTCCACAAACCACTTATGGATCCACCAATGTTCATTGCATGTGTGTTCTTTCCACAAACCACACATGGATCAACCAGTGGTCATTGCATGTGTGTTCTTTTCCACAAACCACACATGGATCAACCACTAGAGTCATTGCATGTGTGTTATTTCCACAATCTACACATGGATCAACCACTAGAGTCATTGCATGTGTGTTCTTTCCACAAACCACACATGGATCACCCAGTGGTCATTGCATGTTTGTTCTTTTCCACAAACCACACATGGATCAACCACTAGAGTCATTGCATGTGTGTAATTTCCACAAACCACACATGGATCAACCACTAGAGTTATTGCATGTGTGTTATTTCCACAAACAACACATGGTTCGACCAGTGGTCATTGCATGTGTGTTCTTTTCCACAAACCACACATGGAGCAACCAGTGTCATTGCATGTGTGTTCTTTCCAGAAACCACATATGGATCAACCAGTGGTCATTGCATGTGTGTTCTTTTCACAAACCACATATGGAACCATTACAGTCATTGCTTGTGTGTTCTTATACTAAAACTAGCACTAGAGTGATTGCATGTGTGTTCTTTCCAAAACACACATGGATCAACCTGTTGTCATTGCATGTGTGTTCTTTTCCACAAACCACAGATGGATCAACCGGTTGCATTGCATGTGTGTTCTTTTCACAAACCACACATGGATCAACCAGTGGTCATTGCATGTGTGTTCTTTCCACAAACCACACCTGGATCAACCAGTGGTCATTGCATGTGTGTTCTTTTCCACAAACCACACATGGATCAACCAATAGAGTCATTGCATGTGTGTTATTTCCACAAACCACACATGGATCAACCACTAGAGTCATTCCATGTGTGTTCTTTCCACAAATCACACATGGATCAACCAGTGGTCATTGCATGTGTGTTCTTTTCCACAAACCACACATGGATCAACCATTAGAGTCATTGCATGTGTGTTATTTCCACAAACCACACATGGATCAACCACTAGAGTCATTGCATGTGTGTTCTATCCAGAAACCACACATGGATCAACTAGTGGTCATTGCATGTGTGTTCTTTTCCACGAACAACACATGAAGCAACTAGTGTCATTGCATGTGTGTTCTTTCCACAAACCACATATGGATCAACCAGTGGTCATTGCATGTGTGTTCTTTTCACAAACCACATGAGAACCCACTAGAGTCATTGTGTGTTCTTATACTAAAACCAACACTAGAGTCATTGCATCTGTGTTCTTTCCACAAACCACACATGGATCCACCAATGTTCATTGCATGTGTGTTCTTTTTCACAAAAAACATATGGATCAACCAGTGGTCATTGCATGTGTGTTCTTTTCACAAACCACATATGGACCCAGTAGAGTCATTGCATGTGTGTTCTATCCACAAACCACATATGGATCAACCAGTGGTCATTGCATGTGCGTTCTTTTCCAGAAACCACACATGGATCAACCAGTGGTCATTGCATGTGTGTTCTTTTCCACAAACCACACATGGATCAACCGGTGGCATTGCATGTGTTATCTTTTCACAAACCACACATGGATCAACCAGTGCTCATTGCATGTGTGTTCTTTCCACAAACCACACATGGATCAACCAGTGGTCATTGCATGTGTGTTCTTTTCCACAAACCACACATGGATCCACCAGTGGTCATTGCATGTGTGTTCTTTCCACAAACCACTTATGGATCCACAAGTGTTCATTGCATGTGTGTTCTTTCCACAAACCACACATGGATCAACCAGTGGTCATTGCATGTGTGTTCTTTTCCACAAACCAGACATGGATCAACCACTAGAGTCATTGCATGTGTGTTATTTCCACAAACCACACATGGATCAACCACTAGAGTCATTGCATGTGTGTTGTTTCCACAAACCACACATGGATCAACCAGTGGTCATTGCATGTTTGTTCTTTTCCACAAACCACACATGGATCAACCATTAGAGTCATTGCATGTGTGTTATTTCCACAAACCACACATGGATCAACCACTAGAGTCTTTGCATGTTTGTTCTTTCCACAAACCACACATGGATCAACCAGTGATCATTGCATGTGTGTTCTTTTCCACGAACTACACATGGATCAACCAGTGTCATTGCATGTGTGTTCTTTCCACAAACCACATATGGATCAACCAGTGGTTATTGCATGTGTGTTCTTTTTTCAAACCACATGTGAACCCACTAGAGTCATTTCATGTGTGTTCTTTTCTCAAACCACATGTGAACCGACTAGAGTCATTTCATGTGTGTTCTTATACTAAAACCAACACTAGAGTCATTGCATGTGTGTTCTTTCCATAAACCACACATGGATCAACCAGTGGTCATTGCATGTGTGTTCCTTTCCACAAACCACACATGGATCAACGAGTGGTCATTGCATGTGTGTTCTTTTTCACAAACCACACATGGATCAACCGGTGGCATTGCATGTGTGTTCTTTTCACAAACCAGATATGGATCAACCAGTGGTCATTGCATGTGTGTTCTTTCCACCAACCACACATGGATCCACCAGTGTTCATTGCATGTGTGTTCTTTTCCACAAACCACATATGGATCAACCAGTGGTCATTGCATGTTTGTTCTTTTCACAAACCACATATGGATCCATTAGAGTCATTGCATGTGTGTTCTTATACTAAAACTAGCACTAGAATCATTGCATGTGTGTTCTTTCCACAACCACTTATGGATCCACGAGTGTTCATTGCATGTGTGTTGTTTTCACAAACAACATATGGGTCCACCAGTGGTCACTGCATGTGTGTTCTTTCCACAAACCACTTATGGATCAACCAGTGGTCATTGCATGTGTGTTCTTTTCCACAAACCACTTATGGATCAACTAGTGGCCATTGCATGTATGTTCTTTCCACAAACCACTTATGGATCAACGAGTGGCATTGCATGTTTGGTCTTGTCACAAACTACATGTGGACCCACTAGAGTCATTGCATATGTGTTCTTCTACTAAAACGAGCACTAGAGTCATTGCATGTGTGTTCTTTTCACAAACAACATATGGATCCACCAGCATTCACTTCATGTGTGTTCTTTCCACAAACCTCACATGGATCAACCAGTGGTCATTGCATGTGTGTTCTTTCCACAAACCACTTATGGATCCACCAGTGTTCATTGCATGTGTGTTCTTTCCACAAACCACACATGGATCAACCAGTGGTCATTGCATGTGTGTTCTTTTCCACAAACCACACATGGATCAACCACTAGAGTCATTGCATGTGTGTTATTTCAACAAACCACACATGGATCATCCACTAGAGTCATTGCATGTGTGTTCTTTCCACAAACCACACATGGATCAGCCAGTGGTCATTCCATGTGTGTTCTTTTCCACAAACCACACATGGATCAACCACTAGAGTCATTGCATGTGTGTTATTTCCACAAACCACACATGGATCAACCACTAGAGTCATTGCATGTGTGTTGTTTCCACAAACCACACATGGATCAACCAGTGGTCATTCCATGTGTGTTCGTTTCCACAAACCACACATGGATCAACCACTAGAGAAACTACATGTGTGTTATTTCCACAAACCACACATGGATCAACCACTAGAGTCATTGCATGTGTGTTCTTTCCACAAACCACACATGGATCAACCAATGGTCAATGCATGTGTGTTCTTTTCCATAAACCACACATGGATCAAGCAGTGTCATTGCAGGTGTGTTCTTTCCACAAACCACATATGGATCAACCAGTGGTCATTGCATGTGTGTTCTTTTCACAAACCACATGTGAACCCACAAGATTCATTGCATGTGTGTTCTTATACTGATGGGTTCGTAGCATGGAAAACAAAAAAGTTCTACCGCAAGAACGAACAAAACCCAGATCTAATCTAGATAAAAGCCAAGATCTAATCTACTAGACATGAGCAACGAGATAGATCGGTACTAACCCTCGTAGAACTGAAAGCGTTAACGAGATTAGATCTCGTGGATGATGTATTCGATCACTTGCCGATCTCAAGATCGTGTGGACGATCCTTCCGGCGCCGCGTTCCGGCAGCGCTTCCGCAGACGGTCACACATGCGGTGTCGAAGCAGACCTTCCTCTCCCTGTTCCAGCGAGCAGCGGAGGTAGTAGATCTTCTCCATGGAATTCCAGCAGCACGACAGCGTGGTGGTGGTGGTGGAGATGAGAAACGTTCGCCATTGTTCTTAAGCTTTTCTTTCTCTAGGAACGCATTGAAATTGATGGAAACGTTCGCCATAATCTACAACAAATTTGCAAGTAATTTAGACTAAGTTTATGATAAATAGTGTTCAAATTTAATTCTTAAATCAACTAGGTGAACTCCCACTCAAAACAACATCCCTCGCAGTTGTTTTAGTGATTACACGAACCAAATCCACTACACCAAGTCCGATCATCACGTGAGATGATGTAGCTTCATCGGCGAATAATCTTCATGTTCATCATATCAATCATATGACTCATGCTCTACCTTTCGGTATTCCGTGTTCCGAGACCATGTCTGTACATGCTAGGCTCGTCAAGATTAACCTTAGTTTCCGCATGTGCAAATCTGGCTTGCACCCGTTGTATGCACACATAGAGTCTATCACACCCGATCATCACGAGATGCTTCGAAACGACGAGTCTTAGCAACGGTGCCAACTAAGGACGAACACTTTATGACTTGATATTTAGTGAGAGGGATCATCTTATAATGTTACCGTCGCGATCTAAGCAATACAAGATGCATAAAGGATTAACATCACAGGAAATTCATAATTTGTGTGATATGATATGGCCCTTTCTTCTTATGCCTTCTATCTCTATCTCCAAAGCACGGACATGATCTCCATCATCACCAGCATTGCGTCAAGGTCCGTGGAGCCGCTTCATGGTTGTTCATCTTCACTAGCAACTATTACAACTACTTGGAACAAAGCTATTACAAGATGAATAGACACGCAGGTCTTAACAGAATTAAAGACAACCATTAGGCTCCTGCCGGTTGCCATATTACAACAAGGATCATTGCATACATCAAATACAATCACAATCACATGTAGGCCATATCACATCACAAAACCCCTGCAAAAACAAGTTAGACGCCTCTAATTTTCTTTGCAAGTTTTACGTGCCTTGGGCTTTCGACTAAGAACGCATCTTACCTACCAAACTGAACCACAACGTTGATACAAGTGCTATAAAGTGCAAAGTGTAGATTTGATCTATACTATGATGGGAGAGATGACACCATAAAGCCACTTGTGCAATACGAGTTGCACGTCAAGCGTGGAGCAAGTCTCATGTATGATGACATGTAATGTTAGCCCGGGACGCTTCATCCCACCATACCGCAAGATGCAAAGTACACATATAGCAAAAGACGGCACGAGCACCAACGCCCACAACCTCATTGTGTTCTACTCGTGCAACAGATCTACGCATAGACAAGGCTCTGATACCACTGATGGGTTCGTAGCATGGAAAACAAAAAATTTCTACCGCAAGAACGAACAAAACCCAGATCTAATCTAGATAAAAGCCAAGATCTAATCTACTAGACATGGGCAACGAGATAGATCGGTACTAACCCTCGTAGAACCGAAAGCGTTAACGAGATTAGATCTCGTGGATGATGTAGTCGATCACTTGCCGATCTCAAGATCGTGTGGATGATCCTTCCCAAGGCGCGTTGCCCGGCAGCTTCCATGAGATGGTCACACGTGCGGAGTCGAAGCAGACCTTCCTCTCCCTGTTCCAGCGAGCAGCGGAGGTAGTAGATCTTCTCCACGGAATTCCAGTAGCACGACGGCATGGTGGTGGTGGTGGAGATGAGAATTCTGTAGGGCTTCGCCTATGCCTGTGCAGAAGAAAGGTGGAGGAGAGAGGCGGCTGAGATTGGGAGTTATGAGACAAGGTGCAAGAGGCGCCTCCCTTCTATTTAAGGAGGGAGGCGCTGGGAGGAGTCCTAGTAGGACTCCCTCCTCCTTGGGCCGGCGGGTTGGGGGGAGGTGTCCTCCTCCCCCACGAATCCGTGTAGTACCCCACTTGGTTTCTTTGATCCCTTTCTTGGTTTTCAAGCAAACTCCAAGAAATCCTCTAGAACCTTCCAGAACATTTCGAAACCTTCTAGAATCTCCATACAAACACTCCAGAACATTTCCTAACTTAGAAAATGATTCCCATTATATGAATCTTATTCTCCAGACCATTACGGATCTCCTCGTGATGTCCCGGATCCATTCCGAGACTCCGAACAACATTCGGTCTCCAACGCAAATTCCATATCTACTTCAAACAACTTCGAACCTTAAGTGTGTCACCCTACGGTTCGTGAATATGCAGACATGATGAAGACACCTCTCCCATCAATAACCATCGGGATCTGAGATCCATAACGGCTCCCACATACTCAACGATTACTTCGTGATCGATTGAACCAATTAACATACGAAACCAATTCCCTTTGTCTCGCGATATTCTACTTATCCGAGGTTTGATCGTCGGTATCTTCATACCTAGTTCTTCCTCGTTACTGATAAGTACTCTTTACTCGTTCCATGTTATGTCATCCCTTGTGACCTAGTCACACGCTTGCAAGTTGTCTAGATGACATTCCACCGAGAGGGCCCAGAGTATATCTATCCGTCATATGGATGGACAAATCCCAATCTTGGTCTATGCGCTTCAACACATACTTTCAGAATACCCAATGACACCTTTATAACCGCCCAGTTACGAAGCGGCGTTTGATGTTATCAAAGTACCCATCCGGTGATGGTGATTAACATAACCTCATGGTCGAAGGATTAGGTTACTATGTATTTTAAAGCTTACAGCAATACGAACTTAATGACTTGATCTTATGCTACGCTTACTATGGGTGTGTGTCCATCATATCATTCTCCTAATGATATAACCTTGTTATTAATCACATCCAATGTCCATGATCATAAATTAATCAACAAGCTAGTTCAACAAGAGGCTTACTAGGGACTCTTTTATGTTTACAAATCACACAAGTATTAGTGTTTCCTAATAATACAATTATAGCATGGGATGTAAACATTCATCATAAACACAAAGATATAATAATAACCTCTTTTATTATTGCCTCTTGGGCATATCTCCAACAGTCTCCCACTTGCACTAGAGTCAATAATCTAGATTACATGGTAATATACCGAACACCCATGGCGTTCTGGTGTTGGTCATGCTTTGCTCTAGGGAGAGGTTTAGTCAACGGATCTGCTACATTCAGATCAGTGTGTACTTTGCAAATCTTTATGTCACCATCTTGGACATACTCGCGAATAGCATGAAAACGTAGCTTGATGTGCTTCAGCTATGTGACCTTGGCTCTGTGCATTAGCTATGGCACTTTTGTGTTGTCACAAGAGATGGCCATCGGGTCTAACGACGGGAACCACGCCAAGTTCAAGAATGAACTCCTTCATCCATATGCCTTCTTGTGCAGCCTCCAAGCAGCTATGTATTCCGATTCATTGAAGATTTATACAACGCTGCTTGGCACTCCTCCAGCTTATTGCAGCACCATTCAAAATAAATACGTATCCAGACTGTGACTTCGAGTCATCTGGATCGGTGTTCCAACTAGCATCAGTGTAACCATTTACAACAAGCTGTTCATCACCTCCATAAGAAAGAACCATATCCTTAGTCCTATTCAGGTACTTTAGGATATTCTTGACCGCTGTCCAGTGTTCCATTCCAGGATCACTTTGATATCTGCTAGTCAAACTAACAACATGTGCTATATCCTTCTCGTACAAGATGACATACATGATAGAACCTATGGCTGAGGCATAGGGAATTTTATTCATCTTTTCTCTATCTTCTGCCGTAGCCGGACTTTGAGTTTTACTCAAGGTCTTACCTGACAACATGGGCACGAACCCTTTCTTGCTCTCTTCCATTCTAAATTTCTTTAGAACTTTGTCTAAGTATGTACTTTGTGAAAGCGCTATTAGGCGTCTTGATCTATCTCTATAAATCTTGATGCCTAGAATATATGCCTCTTCGCCAAGATCCTTCATCGAAAAACTATTATTCAAATAGGTTTTGACGCTATTAAGAAGTTCTATATCATTCCCAATCAACAATATGTCATCTACATATAGTACTAGGAATACTACAGAGCTCCCACTCACTTTCTTGTAAATACAAGCTTCTCCATAAGTTTGTATAAATCCAAAGTTTTTGATTACTTTATCAAAACATTGATTCCAACTCCGGGATGCTTGCTTCAGTCCATAAATGGAGCGCTGAAGTTTGCATACCTTGTCAGCATCTTTAGGATCGACAAAACCCTTGGGTTGTACCATGTACAACTCTTCCTCAATGTCACCATTAAGGAACGCTGTTTTGACATCCATCTGCCAAATTTCATAATCGAAATATGCAGCGATTGCTAACATAATCCTCACAGACTTTAGCTTCACTACAGGTGAGAAAGTCTCATCGTAGTCAACTCCTTGAATTTGTCGGAACCCTTTCGCGACAAGTCGAGCTTTATAGATGGTAACATTACCATCAGCATCTGTTTTTCTTTTGAAAATACATTTGTTCTCGACAGCCTTACGGCCATCCGGTAAGTCCACCAAAGTCCATAATTGGTTTTCGTACATGGATCCCATTTCGGATTTCATGGCTTCTAGCCATTTGTCGGAATCTGGGCTCACCATAGCTTCTTCATACGTCGCAGGGTCATCAGTGTTGTCCACCAACATGACGTTCAAGGAAGAGTCATACCACTCAGGAGTGGTACGAACCCTCGTTGACCTGCGAGGTTCAGTAGTAACTTCGTTTGAAGTTTCATGATCAGCATCATTAGCTTCCTCTCCAGTTGGTGCAGGCGGCACAGAAACATCTTCCGGTGCTGCGCTACTCTCAACTCCGAAAGAAGGTTCAATAACCTCGTCGAGTTCTACTTTCCTTCCAGTCACTTCTTTCGAGAGAAATTCCTTCTCCAGAAAGGATCCATTCTTAGCAACGAAAACTTTGGCTTCGGATCTATGATAGAAGGTATACCCAATTGTTTCTTTAGGGTGTCCTATGAAGACGCATTTCTCCGCTTTGGGTTCAAGCTTATCAGGTTGTAACTTCTTTACATATGCTTCGTAGCCCCAAACTTTAAGGAACGACAACTTAGGTTTCTTTCCAAACCACAATTAAATGCAGTGTCGTTTCAACAGATTTAGATGGTGCCCTATTTAAAGTGAATGCGGCTGTCTCTAATGCATAGCCCCAAAATGATAACGGTAAAACTGTAAGAGACATCATAGACCGAACCATATCTAAGAGAGTTTGATTACGACGTTCGGACACACCATTACGCTGTGGTGTTCCCGACGGTGTCAACTGTGAAAGTATTCCATATTTCTTTAAATGCATGCCAAACTCATAACTCAGATATTCACCTCCGCGGTCAGAACGCAGAAACTTAATCTTCTTGTTACGATGATTTTCCACTTCACTTTGAAATTCCTTAAACTTCTCGAAAGTTTCGGATTTATGTTTCATAAAGTAGACATGCCCATATCTACTCAAGTCATCTGTGAAAGTGAGAACATAACGATATCCACCACGCGATGCTACACTCATTGGACCACACACATCGGTATGTATTATTTCCAATAAGTCTATAGCTCGCTCCATTATACTAGAGAATGGAGTCTTAGTCATTTTTCCCATTAGACATGCTTCGCATCTTTCAAGTGATTCAAAATCTAGTGATTCAAGAAGCCCATCAGAATGGAGTTTCTTCATACGCTTCACTCCAATGTGACCAAGACGACAGTGCCACATGTATGTAGAATTGTCATTCAATTTTATTCGTTTAGCATCTATGTTGTGAACATGTGTATCACTACTATCGAGATTCAATAAGAATAAACCATTCATCTCAGGTGCATAACCATAAAAGATATTACTCATATAAATCGAACAACCTTTATTCTCAGACTTAAAAGAGTAACCGTCTCGCAATAAACAAGATCCAGATATAATGTTCATGCTTAACACAGGCACCAAATAACAATTATTTAAATTTAAAACTAATCCCGATGGTAGATGTAGAGGGAGCGTGCCAACGGCGATCACATCAACCTTGGAGCCATTTCCAACGTGCATCGTCACCTTGTCTCTTGCCAGTCTTCATTTATTCCGCAGCTCCTGTTTCGAGTTACAAATATGAGCAACCGAACCAGTATCAAATACCCAGGCACTACTACGATTACTAGTAAGATACACATCTATAACATGTATATCGAATATACCTTTCTTCTTGATGTTGCCGTTCTTCAGATCCGCCAGGTATTTGGGGCAGTTACGCTTCTAGTGACCAGCACCCTTGCAGTAGAAGCACTCAGTTTCAGGTTTAGGACCAGCCTTAGGCTTCTTAGCAGGTGCGGCAGCTTTCTTGCCGTCCTTCTTGAAGTTGCCCTTGTTCTTAGGCTTGCCCCGTTTCTTGAAATTGGTGGTCTTATTGACCATCAACACTTGGTGTTCTTTCATGATCTCCACTTCAGCAGTTTTCAGCATGGACGATAGTTCAGGCAACGTCTTGTTCATGCAGTGCATATTGTAGTTCATCACAAAGTTCTTGTAACTTGGTGGTAGTGATTGGAGGACACGGTGAATCCCCAATTCATTAGGAATCGGTATCCCCAACTCTTGGAGTTTGTTTGCGTGCCCAGACATGGTGAGCACGTGCTCGCTAACGGAGCTACCCTCTTCCATCTTGCAGGTAAAGAACTTATCGGAAGCTTCATAGCTTTCCATGGCCGCGCGAGTCTCAAATATGAGTTTGAGCTCCTTAATGATTTCAAATGGGTCATGGTGATCAAAACGCTTTTGAAGCTCCGATTCTAAACCGTACAGGATGGCACACTGAACTATGGAGTAGTGATGTTTCTGAGTGGCATAAACATTCTTTACGTCATCGGTGGAATCTTCTACAGGTGGGTCACCTAGCGGTGCTTCGAGCACATAGGTCAACTGACCATCCCTGAGGACGATCTTCAGTCCACGGAACCAGTCCGTGAAATTGCTTCCATTGTTCTTAAGCTTTTCTTTCTCTAGGAGCGCATTGAAATTGATGGAAATGTTTGCCATAATCTACAACAAATTTGCAAGTAATTTAGACTAAGTTTATGATAAAAAGTGTTCAAATTTAATTCTTAAATCAACTAGGTGAACTCCCACTCAAAACAACATCCCTCGCAGTTGTTTTAGTGATTACACGAACCAAATCCACTACACCAAGTCCGATCATCACGTGAGATGATGTAGCTTCATCGGCGAACAATCTTCATGTTCATCATATCAATCATATGACTCATGCTCTACCTTTCGGTATTCCGTGTTCCAAGACCATGTTCAGACATGCTAGGCTCGCCAAGATTAACCTTAGTTTCCGCATGTGCAAATCTGGCTTGCACCGTTGTATGCACACGAGTCTATCACACCATCATCACGAGATGCTTCAAACGACGTAGTCTTAGCAACAGTGCCAACTAAGGACTAACACTTTATTACTTGATATTTAGTGAGAGGGATCATCTTATAATGCTACCGTCATGATCTAAGCAATACAAGATGCATAAAGGATTAACATCACAGAAATTCATAATTTGTGATATGATATGGCCCTTTCTTCTTATGCCTCGATCTCTATCTCCAAAGCACGGACATGATCTCGATCATCACCAAAGATTAAGGCCAAGGTCCATGGCGCCGCTTCATGGTTGTTCATCTTCACTAGCAACTATTACAACTACTTGGAACAAAGCTATTACAAGATGAATAGACACAGGTCTTAATGAATTAAAGACAACCATTAGGCTCCCGCCGTTGCTATATTACAACAAGGATCATTGCATACATCAAATACAATCACAATCACATGTAGGCCATATCACATCACAAAACCCCTGCAAAAACAAGTTAGACGCCTCTAATTTTCTTTGCAAGTTTTACGTGCCTTGGGCTTTCGACTAAGAACGCATCTTACCTACCAAACTGAACCACAACGTTGATACAAGTGCTATAAAGTGCAAAGTGTAGATTTGATCTATACTATGATGGGAGAGACAGACACCCGCAAAGCCACTTGTGCAATACGAGTTGCACGTCAAGCGTGGAGCAAGTCTCATGTATGATGACATGTAATGTTAGCCCGGGCCGCTTCATCCCACCATACAAACACTCCAGAACATTTCCTAACTTAGAAAATGATTCCCATTATATGAATCTTATTCTCCAGACCATTACGGATCTCCTCGTGATGTCCCGGATCCATTCCGAGACTCCGAACAACATTCGGTCTCCAACGCAAATTCCATATCTACTTCAAACAACTTCGAACCATAAGTGTGTCACCCTACGGTTCGTGAATATGCATACATGATGAAGACACCTCTCCCATCAATAACCATCAGCGGGATCTGGAGATCCATAACGGCTCCCACATACTCAGCATGTGTGTTCTTTTCCACAAACCACTTATGGATCAACCAGTGGTCATTGCATGTGTGTTCTATCCACAAACCACACATGGATCAACCAGTGGCATTGCATGTGCGTTCTTTTCACAAACCACACATGGATCAACCAGTGGCATTGCATGTGCGTTCTTTTCACAAACCACACATGGATCAACCAGTGTCATTGCATGTGTGTTCTTTCCACAAACCACATATGGATCAACCAGTGGTCATTGCATGTGTGTTCTTTTCCACGAACCACTTATGGATCCATTAGAGTCATTGCATGTGTGTTATTTCCACAAACCACACATGGATCAACCACTAGAGTCATTGCATGTGTGTTATTTCCATAAACCACACATGGATCAACCACTAGAGTCATTGCATGTGTGTTATTTCCACAAACCACACATGGATCAACCACTAGAGTCATTGCATGTGTGCCTTTCCACAAACCACACACGGATTAACCAGTGGTCATTGCATGTGTGTTCTTTTCCACAAACCACACATGGATCAACCACTAGTGTCATTGCATGTGTGTTATTTCCACAAACCACACATGGATCAACCACTAGAGTCATTGCATGTGTGTTCTTTCCACAAACCACACATGGATCAACCAATGGTCATTGCATGTGGGTTCTTTTCCACAAACCACACATGGATCAACCAGTGTCATCGCATGTGCGTTCTTTCCACAAACCACATATGGATCAACCAGTGGTCATTCCATGTGTGTTCTTTTCATAAACCACATGTGAACCCACTAGAGTCATTGCATGTGTGTTCTTTCCACAAACCACACATGGATCCACCAGTGTTCATTGCATGTGTGTTCTTTTCACAAACAACATATGGATCCACCAGTGGTCACTGCATGTGTGTTCTTTCCACAAACCACTTATGGATCAACCAGTGGTCATTGCTTGTGTGTTCTTTCGACAAACCACTTATGGATAAACAAGTGGCCATTGCATGTGTGTTCTTTCCACAAACCACTTATGGATCAACCAGTGGCATTGCATGTGTGTTCTCTTCACAAACTACATGTGGGCCCACTAGAGTCATTGCATGTGTGTTCTTATACTAAAACTAGCACTAGAGTAATTGCATGAGTGTTCTTTTCACAAACAACACATGGATCCACCAGTGTTCACTACATGTGTGTTCTTTCCACAAACCACATATGGATCAACCAGTGGTCATTACATGTGTGTTATTTCCACAAACCACTTATGGATCCACCAGTGTTCATTGCATGTGTGTTCTTTTCCACAAACCACATATGGATCAACCAGTGGTCATTGCATGTGTGTTCTTTTCGCAAACCACATATGGACCCACTAGAGTCATTACATGTGTGTTCTATCCACAAACCACACATGGATCAACTAGTGGTCATTGAATGTGTGTTCTTTTCCACAAACCACACATGGATCAACTAGTGGTCATTGCATGTGTGTTCTATCCACAAACCACACATGGATCAACCAGTGGCATTGCATGTGTGTTCTTTTCACAAACCACACATGGATCAACCAGTGTCATTGCATGTGTGTTCTTTCCACGAACCACATATGGATCAACCAGTGGTCATTGCATGTGTGTTCTTTTCCATGAACCACTTATGGATCCATTAGAGTCATTGCATGTGTGTTATTTCCACAAACCACACATGGATCAACCACTAGAGTCATTGCATGTGTGTTATTTCCACAAACTACACATGGATCAACCAGTAGAATCATTGCACGTGTGTTCTTTCCACAAACCACACATGGATCAACCAGTGGTCATTGCATGTGTGTTCTTTTCCACAAACCAGACATGGATCAACCATTAGAGTCATTACATGTGTGTTATTTCCACAAACCACACATGGATCAACCACTAGACTCTTTGCATGTGTGTTCTTTCCACAAACCACACATGGATCAACCAGTGGTCATTCCATGTGTGTTCTTTTCACAAACCACAGTCATTGCATGTGTGTTCTTTCCACAAACCACACATGGATCAACCAGTGGTCATTCCATGTGTGTTCGTTTCACAAACCACATGAGAACCCACTAGAGTCATTGTGTGTTCTTATACTAAAACCAACACTAGAGTCATTGCATGTGTGTTCTTTCCACAAACCACACATGGATCCACCAATGTTCATTGCATGTGTGTTCTTTTCCACAAACCACATATGGATCAACCAGTGGTCATTGCATGTGTGTTCTTTTCCACAAACCACACATGGATCAACCGGTGGCATTGCATGTGTGTTCTTTTCACAAACCACACATGGATCAACCAGTGGTCATTGCATGTGCGTTCTTTCCACAAACCACACATGGATCCCCCTGAGTCATTGAATGTGTGTTCTTATACTAAAACCAGCACTAGAGTCATTGCATGTGTGTTCTTTTCAAAAACCACTCATGGATCAACCAGTGTCATTGCATGTGTGTTCTTTCCACAAACCACATATGGATCAACCAGTTGTCATTGCATGTGTGTTCTTTTCCACAAACCACACATGGATCAACCAGTGGTCATTGCATGTGTGTTCTTTTCACAAACCACACATGGATCAACCAGTGTCATTGCATGTGTGTTCTTTCCACAAACCACATATGGATCAACCAGTGGTCATTGCATGTGTGTTCTTTTCCACAAACCACATATGGATCCATTAGAGTCATTGCATGTGTGTTATTTCCACAAACCACACATGGATCAACCACTAGAGTCATTGCATGTGTGTTATTTCCACAAACCACACATGGATCAACCACTAGAGTCATTGCATGTGTGTTCTTTCCACAAACCACATATGGATCAACCAGTGGTCATTGCATGTGTGTTCTTTTCCACAAACCACACATGGATCACCCACTAGAGTCATTGCATGTGTGTTCTTTCCACAAACCACTTATGGATCCACTAGTGTTCATTGCATGTGTGTTCTTTTCCACAAACCACTTATGGATCCATTAGAGTCATTGCATGTGTGTTATTTCCACAAACCACACATGGATCAACCACTAGAGTCATTGCATGTGTGTTATTTCCACAAACCACATGGATCAACCACTAGAGTCATTGCATGTGTTCTTTCCACAAACCACACATGGATCAACCAGTGGTCATTGCATGTGTGTTCTTTTCCACAAACCACACATGGATCCACCACTGTCATTGCATGTGTGTTCTTTCCACAAACCACTTATGGATCCACAAGTGTTCATTGCATGTGTGTTCTTTTCCACAAACCACACATGGATCAACCAGTGTCATTGCATGTGTGTTCTTTCCACAAACCACATATGGATCAACTAGTGGTCATTGCATGTGTTCATTTCACAAACCACATATGGATCCATTAGAATCATTGCATGTGTGTTCTTATACTAAAACCAACACTAGAGTGATTGCATTTGTGTTCTTTCCACAAACCACACATGGATCCACCAGTGTTGATTGCATGTGTGTTCTTTTCCACAAACCACATATGGATCAACCAGTTGTCATTGCATGTGTGTTCTTTCCACAAACCACACATGGATCAACCAGTGGCATTGCATGCGTGTTCTTTTCACAAAAAACACATTGATCAACAAGTGTCATAGCATGTGTGTTCTTTCCACAAACCACTTATGGATCCACTCGTGTTCATTGCCTGTGTGTTCTTTTCGACAAACCACTTATGGATCCATTTGAGTCATTGCATGTGTGTTATTTCCACAAACCACATGGATCAACCACTAGAGTCATTGCATGTGTGTTCTATCCACAAACCACACATGGATCAACCACTAGAGTCATTGCATGTGTGTTCTTTCCACAAACCACATATGGATCAACCAGTGGTCATTGCATGTGTGTTCTTTTCCACAAACCACACATGGATCAACCACTAGAGTCATTGCATGTGTGTTCTTTCCACAAACCACTTATGGATCCACTAGTGTTCATTGCATGTGTGTTCTTTTCCACAAACCACTTATGGATCCATTAGAGTCATTGCATGTGTGTTATTTCCACAAACCACACATGGATCAACCACTAGAGTCATTGCATGTGTGTTATTTCCACAAACTACACATGGATCAACCACTAGAGTCATTGCATGTGTGTTCTTTCCACAAACCACACATGGATCAACCAGTGGTCATTGCATGTGTGTTCTTTTCCACAAACCACACATGGATCAACCACTAGAGTCATTGCATGTGTGTACAAACCACTTATGGATCCACTAGTGTTCATTGCATGTGTGTTCTTTTCCACAAACCACATATGGATCAACCAGCGGTCATTGCATGTGTGTTCTTTTCGCAAACCACATATGGACCCACTAGAGTCATTGCATATGTGTTCTATCCACAAACCACACATGGATCAACAAGTGGTCATTGCATGTGTGTTCTTTTCCACAAACCACCCATGGATCAACCAGTGGTCATTGCATGTGTGTTCTTTTCCACAAACCACTTATGGATCAACCAGTGGTCATTGCGTGTGTGTTCTATCCACAAACCACACATGGATCAACCAGTGGCGTTGCACGTGTGTTCTTTCCACAAACCACTTATGGATCAACCAGTGGTCATTGCATGTGGGTTCTTTCCACAAACCACTTATGGATCAACCAGTTGCCATTGCATGCGTGTTCTTTCCACAAACTACTTATGGATCAACCAGTGGCATTGCATGTGTGTTCTTTGCACAAACTACATGTGGGCCCACTAGAGTCATTGCATGTGTGTTCTTATACTAAAACCAGCACTAGAGTCATTGCATGAGTGTTCTTTTCACAAACAACACATGGATCCACCAGTGTTCACTGCATGTGTGTTCTTTCCACAAACCACATATGGATCAACTAGTGGTCATTGCATGTGTGTTATTTCCACAAATCACTTATGGATCCACCAGTGTTCATAACATGTGTGTTCTTTTCCACAAACCACATATGGATCAACCAGTGGTCATTGCATGTGTGTTCTTTTCGCAAACCACATATGGACCCACTAGAGTCATTGCATGTGTGTTCTATCCACAAACCACACATGGATCAACCAGTGGTCATTGCATGTGTGTTCTTTTCCACAAACCACACATGGATCAACCAGTGGTCATTGCATGTGTGTTCTTTTCCACAAACCATTTATGGATCAACCAGTGGTCATTGCATGTGTTCCATCCACAAACCACACATGGATCAACCAGTGACACTGCATGTGTGTTCTTTTCACAAACCACACATGGATCAACGAGTCTCATTGCATGTGTGCTGTTTCCACAAACCACATATCGATCAACCATTGGTCATTGGATGTGTATTCTTTTCCACGAACCACTTATGGATCCATTAGAGTCATTGCATGTGTGTTATTTCCACAAACCACACATGGATCAACCACTAGAGTCATTGCATGTGTGTTATTTCCACAAACTACACATGGATCAAACACTAGAGTCATTGCATGTGTGTTCTTTCCACAAACCACACATGGATCCACCAGTGTTGATTGCATGTGTGTTCTTTTCCACAAACCACATATGGATCAACCGGTGGTCATTGCATATGTGTTCTTTTCCACAAACCACACATAGATCAACCAGTGTCATTGCATGTGTGTTCTTTCCACAAACCACATATAGATCAACCAGTGGTCATTGCATGTGTGTTCATTTCACAGACCACATATGGATCCATTAGAATCATTGCATGTGTGTTCTTATACTAAAACCAACACTAGAGTGATTGCATTTGTGTTCTTTCCACAAACCACACATGGATCCACCAGTGTTGATTGCATGTGTGTTCTTTTCCACAAACCACATATGGATCAACCAGTTGTCATTGCATGTGTGTTCTTTTCCACAAACCACACATGGATCAACCAGTGGCATTGCATGTGTGTTCTTTTCACAAACCACACATGGATCAACCAGTGTCATTGCATGTGTGCTCTTTCAACAAACCACATATGGATCGACTAGTGGTCATTGCATGTGTATTGTTTTCCACGAACCACTTATGGATCCATTTGAGTCATTGCATGTGTGTTATTTCCACAAACCACACATGGATCAACCACTAGAGTCATTGCATGTGTGTTATTTCCACAAACTACACATGGATCAACCACTAGAGTCATTGCCTGTGTGTTCTTTCCACAAACCACATATGGATCAACCAGTGGTCATTGCATGTGTGTTCTTTTCCACAAACCACACATGGATCAACCACTAGAGTCATTGCATGTGTGTTCTTTCCACAAACCACTTATGGATCCACCAGTGTTCATTGCATTTGTGTTTTTTTCCACAAACCACATATGGATCAACTAGTGGTCATTGCATGTGTGTTCTTTTTGCAAACCACATATGGACCCACTAGAGTCATTGCATGTGTGTTCTATCCACAAACCACACATGGATCTACCAGTGGTCATTGCATGTGTGTTCTTTTCCACAAACCACACATGGATTAACCAGTGGTCATTGCATGTGTGTTCTTTTCCACAAACCACTTATGGATCAACCAGTGGTCATTGCATGTGTGTTCTATTCACAAACAACATATGGATCCACCAGTGGTCATTGCATGTGTGTTCTTTCCACAAACCACACATGGATCAACCGGTGGTGATTGCATGTGTGTTCTTTCCACAAACCACATATGGATCAACTAGTGGTCATTGCATGTGTGTTATTTCCACAAACCACTTATGGATCCACCAGTGTTCATTACATGTGTGTTCTTTTCCACAAACCACATATCGATCAACCAGTGGTCATTGCATGTGTGTCCTTTTCGCAAACCACATATGGACCCACTAGAGTCATTGCATGTGTGTTCTATCCACAAACCACACATGGATCAACCAGTGGTCATTGCATGTGTGTTCTTCTCCACAAACCACACATGGATCAACTAGTAGAGTCATTGCATGTGTGTTCTTTCCACAAACCACTTATGGATCCACTAGTGTTCATTGCATGTGTGTTCTTTTCCACAAACCACATATGGATCAACCAGCGGTCATTGCATGTGTGTTCTTTTCGCAAACCACATATGGACCCACTAGTGTCATTGCATATGTGTTCTATCCACAAACCACACATGGATCAACCAGTGGTCATTGCATGTGTGTTCTTTTCCACAAACCACTTATGGATCAACCAGTGGTCATTGCATGTGTGTTCTATTCACAAACAACATATGGATCCACCAGTGGTCACTGCATGTGTGTTCTTTCCACAAACCACTTATGGATCAACCAGTGGTCATTGCATGTGTGTTCTTTCCACAAACCACTTATGGATAAACCAGTGGCATTGCATGTGTGTTCTTTTCACAAACTACATGTGGGCCCACTAGAGTCATTCCATGTGTGTTCTTATACTAAAACCAGCAGTAGAGTCATTGCATGAGTTTTCTTTTCACAAACAACACATGGATCCACCAGTGTTCATTGCATGTGTGTTCTTTCCACAAACCACATATGGATCAACTAGTGGTCATTGCATGTGTGTTATTTCCACTATCCACTTATGGATCCACCAGTGTTCATTGCATGTGTGATCTTTTCCACAAACCACATATGGATCAGCCCACTGGTCAGTGCATGTGTGTTCTTTTTGCAAACCACATATGGACCCACTAGAGTCATTGCATGTGTGTTTTATCCACAAACCAGACATGGATCAACCAGTGGTTATTGCATGTGTGTTCATTTCCACAAACCACACATGGATCAACCAGTGGTCATTGCATGTGTGTTCTTTTCCACAAACCAATTATGGATCAACCAGTGGTCATAGCATGTGTTCTATCCACAAGCCACACATGGATCAACCAGTGCCATTGCATGTGTGTTCTTTTCACAAACCACACATGGATCAACCAGTGTCATTGCATGTGTGCTCTTTCCACAAACCACATATGGATCAACCATTGGTCATTGCATGTGTATTCTTTTCCACGAACCAGTTATGAATCCATTAGAGTCATTGCATGTGTGTTATTTCCACAAACCACACATGGATCAACCACTAGAGTCATTGCATGTGTGTTATTTCCACAAACTACACATGGATCAACCAGTGGTCATTGCATGTGAGTTCTTTTCCACAAAGCACACATGGTTAAACCACTAGAGTCATTGCATGTGTGTTCTTTCCACAAACCACTTATTGATCCACCAGTGTTCATTGCATGTGTGTTCTTTTCCACAAACCACATATGGATCAACCAGTGGTTATTGCATGTGTGTTCTTTTCGCAAACCATATTTGGACCCACTAGAGTCATTGCATGTGTGTTATTTCCACAAACCACACATGGATCAACCACTAGAGTCATTGCATGTGTGTTATTTCCACAAACTACACATGGATCAACCACTAGAGTCATTGCATGTGTGTTCTTTCCACAAACCACACATGGATCAACCAGTGGTCATTGCATGTGTGTTCTTTTCCACAAACCACACATGGATCAACCACTAGAGTCATTGCATGTGTGTACAAACCACTTATGGATCCACTAGTGTTCATTGCATGTGTGTTCTTTTCCACAAACCACATATGGATCAACCAGCGGTCATTGCATGTGTGTTCTTTTCGCAAACCACATATGGACCCACTAGAGTAATTGCATATGTGTTCTATCCACAAACCACACATGGATAAACAAGTGGTCATTGCATGTGTGTTCTTTTCCACAAACCACCCATGGATCAACCAGTGGTCATTGCATGTGTGTTCTTTTCCACAAACCACTTATGGATCAACCAGTGGTCATTGCGTGTGTGTTCTATCCACAAACCACACATGGATCAACCAGTGGCATTGCACGTGTGTTCTTTCCACAAACCACTTATGGATCAACCAGTGGTCATTGCATGTGGGTTCTTTCCACAAACCACTTATGGATCAACCAGTTGCCATTGCATGCGTGTTCTTTCCACAAACCACTTATGGATCCACTAGTGTTCATTGCATGTGTGTTCTTTTCACAAACTACATG
Organism: Avena insularis; assembly: GCA_023614405.1. Taxonomy (NCBI): domain Eukaryota; kingdom Viridiplantae; phylum Streptophyta; class Magnoliopsida; order Poales; family Poaceae; genus Avena; species Avena insularis. The sequence goes on from CM042684.1 coordinate 308,761,316, forward strand.
TGGGCCCACTAGAATCATTGCATGTGTGTTCTTATACTAAAACCAGCACTAGAGTCATTGCATGTGTGTTCTTTTCACAAACAACACATGGATCCACCAGTGTTCACTGAATGTGTGTTCTTTCCACAAACCACATATGGATCAACTAGTGATCATTGCATGTGTGTTATTTCCACAAACCACTCATGGATCCACCAGTGTTCATAACATGTGTGTTCTTTTCCACAAACCACATATGGATCAACCAGTGGTCATTGCATGTGTGTTCTTTTCGCAAACCACATATGGACCCACTAGAGTCATTGCATGTGTGTTCTATCCACAAACCACACATGGATCAACCAGTGGTCATTGCATGTGTGTTCTTTTCCACAAACCACACATGGATCAACCAGTGGTCATTGCATGTGTGTTCTTTTCCACAAACCATTTATGGATCAACCAGTGGTCATTGCATGTGTTCTAGCCACAAACCACACATGGATCACCCAGTGGCATAGCATGTGTGTTCTTTTCACAAACCACACATGGATCAACCAGTGTCATTGCATGTGTGCTCTTTCCACGAACCACACATGGATCGACCAGTGGTCATTGCATGTGTATTGTTTTCCACGAACCACTTATGGATCCATTTGAGTCATTGCATGTGTGTTATTTCCACAAACCACACATGGATCAACCACTAGAGTCATTGCATGTGTGTTATTTCCACAAACTACACATGGATCAACCACTAGAGTCATTGCATGTGTGTTCTCTCCACAAACCACACATGGATCAACCAGTGGTCATTGCATGTGTGTTCTTTCCACAAACCACACATGGATCAACCACTAGAGTCATTGCATGTGTGTTCTTTCCACAAACCACACATGGATCAACCACTAGAGTCATTACATGTGTGTTCTTTTCCACAAACAACTTATGGATCAACCAGTGGTCATTGCATGTGTGTTCTTTCCACAAACCACATATGGATCAACCAGTAGAGTCATTGCATGTGTGTTGTTTCCACAAACCACATATGGATCAACCAGTGGTCATTGCATGTGTGTTCTTTTCACAAACCACATGTGAACCCACTATAGTCATTGCATGTGTGTTCTTATACTAAAACCAACACTAGAGTCATTGCATGTGTGTTCTTTCCACAAACCACACATGGATCCACCAGTGTTGATTGCATGTGTGTTCTTTCCACAAACCACATATGGATCAACAGTGGTCATCGCATGTGTGTTCTTTTCCACAAACCACACATAGATCAACCAGTGTCATTGCATGTGTGTTCTTTCCACAAACCACATATAGATCAACCAGTGGTCATTGCATGTGTGTTCATTTCACAGACCACATATGGATCCATTAGAATCATTGCATGTGTGTTCTTATACTAAAACCAACACTAGAGTGATTGCATTTGTGTTCTTTCCACAAACCACACATGGATCAACCAAGGTTGATTGCATGTGTGTTGTTTCCACAAACCACATATGGATCAACCAGTTGTCATTGCATGTGTGTTCTTTCCACAAACCACATGGATCAACCAGTGGCATTGCATGTGTGTTCTTTTCACAAACCACACATGGATCAACCAGTGTCATTGCATGTGTGCTCTTTCAACAAACCACATATGGATCGACTAGTGGTCATTGCATGTGTATTGTTTTCCACGAACCACTTATGGATCCATTTGAGTCATTGCATGTGTGTTATTTCCACAAACCACACATGGATCAACCACTAGAGTCATTGCATGTGTGTTATTTCCACAAACTACACATGGATCAACCACTAGAGTCATTGCATGTGTGTTCTTTCCACAAACCACATATGGATCAACCAGTGGTCATTGCATGTGTGTTCTTTTCCACAAACCACACATGGATCAACCACTAGAGTCATTGCATGTGTGTTCTTTCCACAAACCACTTATGGATCCACTAGTGTTCATTGCATGTGTGTTCTTTTCCACAAACCACTTATGGATCCATTAGAGTCATTGCATGTGTGTTATTTCCACAAACCACACATGGATCAACCACTAGAGTCATTGCATGTGTGTTATTTCCACAAACTACACATGGATCAACCACTAGAGTCATTGCATGTGTGTTCTTTCCACACACCACACATGGATCAACCAGTGGTCATTGCATGTGTGTTCTTTTCCACAAACCACACATGGATCAACCACTAGAGTCATTGCATGTGTGTACAAACCACTTATGGATCCACTAGTGTTCATTGCATGTGTGTTCTTTTCCACAAACCACACATAGATCAACCAGTGTCATTGCATGTGTGTTCTTTCCACAAACCACATATAGATCAACCAGTGGTCATTGCATGTGTGTTCATTTCACAGACCACATATGGATCCATTAGAATCATTGCATGTGTGTTCTTATACTAAAACCAACACTAGAGTGATTGCATTTGTGTTCTTTCCACAAACCACACATGGATCCACCAGTGTTGATTGCATGTGTGTTCTTTTCCACAAACCACATATGGATCAACCAGTTGTCACTGCATGTGTGTTCTTTTCCACAAACCACACATGGATCAACCAGTGGCATTGCATGTGTGTTCTTTTCACAAACCACACATGGATCAACCAGTGTCATTGCATGTGTGCTCTTTCAACAAACCACATATGGATCGACTAGTGGTCATTGCATGTGTATTGTTTTCCACGAACCACTTATGGATCCATTTGAGTCATTGCATGTGTGTTATTTCCACAAACCACACATGGATCAACCACTAGAGTCATTGCATGTGTGTTATTTCCACAAACTACACATGGATCAACCACTAGAGTCATTGCCTGTGTGTTCTTTCCACAAACCACATATGGATCAACCAGTGGTCATTGCATGTGTGTTCTTTTCCACAAACCACACATGGATCAACCACTAGAGTCATTGCATGTGTGTTCTTTCCACAAACCACTTATGGATCCACTAGTGTTCATTGCATGTGTGTTCTTTTCCACAAACCACTTATGGATCCATTAGAGTCATTGCATGTGTGTTATTTCCACAAACCACACATGGATCAACCACTAGAGTCATTGCATGTGTGTTATTTCCACAAACTACACATGGATCAACCACTAGAGTCATTGCATGTGTGTTCTTTCCACACACCACACATGGATCAACCAGTGGTCATTGCATGTGTGTTCTTTTCCACAAACCACACATGGATCAACCACTAGAGTCATTGCATGTGTGTACAAACCACTTATGGATCCACTAGTGTTCATTGCATGTGTGTTCTTTTCCACAAACCACATATGGATCAACCAGCGGTCATTGCATGTGTGTTCTTTTCGCAAACCACATATGGACCCACTAGAGTCATTGCATATGTGTTCTATCCACAAACCACACATGGATCAACAAGTGGTCATTGCATGTGTGTTCTTTTCCACAAACCACCCATGGATCAACCAGTGGTCATTGCATGTGTGTTCTTTTCCACAAACCACTTATGGATCAACCAGTGGTCATTGCGTGTGTGTTCTATCCACAAACCACACATGGATCAACCAGTGGCGTTGCACGTGTGTTCTTTCCACAAACCACTTATGGATCAACCAGTGGTCATTGCATGTGGGTTCTTTCCACAAACCACTTATGGATCAACCAGTTGCCATTGCATGCGTGTTCTTTCCACAAACTACTTATGGATCAACCAGTGGCATTGCATGTGTGTTCTTTGCACAAACTACATGTGGGCCCACTAGAGTCATTGCATGTGTGTTCTTATACTAAAACCAGCACTAGAGTCATTGCATGAGTGTTCTTTTCACAAACAACACATGGATCCACCAGTGTTCACTGCATGTGTGTTCTTTCCACAAACCACATATGGATCAACTAGTGGTCATTGCATGTGTGTTATTTCCACAAATCACTTATGGATCCACCAGTGTTCATAACATGTGTGTTCTTTTCCACAAACCACATATGGATCAACCAGTGGTCATTGCATGTGTGTTCTTTTTGCAAACCACATATGGACCCACTAGAGTCATTGCATGTGTGTTCTATCCACAAACCACACATGGATCAACCAGTGGTCATTGCATGTGTGTTCTTTTCCACAAACCACACATGGATCAACCAGTGGTCATTGCATGTGTGTTCTTTTCCACAAACCATTTATGGATCAACCAGTGGTCATTGCATGTGTTCTAGCCACAAACCACACATGGATCACCCAGTGGCATAGCATGTGTGTTCTTTTCACAAACCACACATGGATCAACCAGTGTCATTGCATGTGTGCTCTTTCCACAAACCACACATGGATCGACCAAAGGGTCACTGCATGTGTATTGTTTTCCACGAACCACTTATGGATCCATTTGAGTCATTGCATGTGTGTTATTTCCACAAACCACACATGGATCAACCACTAGAGTCATTGCATGTGTGTTATTTCCACAAACTACACATGGATCAACCACTAGAGTCATTGCATGTGTGTTCTCTCCACAAACCACACATGGATCAACCAGTGGTCATTGCATGTGTGTTCTTTTCCACAAACCACACATGGATCAACCACTAGAATCATTGCATGTGTGTTATTTCCACAAACCACACATGGATCAACCACTAGAGTCATTACATGTGTGTTCTTTCCACAAACCACACATGGATCAACCAATGGTCATTGCATGTGTGTTCTTTTCCACAAACCACACATAGATCAACCAGTGTCATTGCATGTGTGTTCTTTCCACAAACCACATATGGATCAACCAGTGGTCATTGCATGTGTGTTCTTTTCACAAACCACATGTGAACCCACTATAGTCATTGCATGTGTGTTCTTATACTAAAACCAACACTAGAGTCATTGCATGTGTGTTCTTTCCACAAACCACACATGGATCCACCAGTGTTGATTGCATGTGTGTTCTTTTCCACAAACCACATATGGATCAACCGGTGGTCATCGCATGTGTGTTCTTTTCCACAAACCACACATAGATCAACCAGTGTCATTGCATGTGTGTTCTTTCCACAAACCACATATAGATCAACCAGTGGTCATTGCATGTGTGTTCATTTCACAGACCACATATGGATCCATTAGAATCATTGCATGTGTTCTTATACTAAAACCAACACTAGAGTGATTGCATTTGTGTTCTTTCCACAAACCACACATGGATCCACCAGTGTTGATTGCATGTGTGTTCTTTTCCACAAACCACATATGGATCAACTAGTTGTCATTGCATGTGTGTTCTTTTCCACAAACCACACATGGATCAACCAGTGGCATTGCATGTGTGTTCTTTTCACAAACCACACATGGATCAACCAGTGTCATTGCATGTGTGCTCTTTCAACAAACCACATATGGATCGACTAGTGGTCATTGCATGTGTATTGTTTTCCACGAACCACTTATGGATCCATTTGAGTCATTGCATGTGTGTTATTTCCACAAACCACACATGGATCAACCACTAGAGTCATTGCATGTGTGTTATTTCCACAAACTACACATGGATACACCACTAGAGTCATTGCCTGTGTGTTCTTTCCACAAACCACATATGGATCAACCAGTGGTCATTGCATGTGTGTTCTTTTCCACAAACCACACATGGATCAACCACTAGAGTCATTGCATGTGTGTTCTTTCCACAAACCACTTATGGATCCACTAGTGTTCATTGCATGTGTGTTCTTTTCCACAAACCACTTATGGATCCATTAGAGTCATTGCATGTGTGTTATTTCCACAAACCACACATGGATCAACCACTAGAGTCATTGCATGTGTGTTATTTCCACAAACTACACATGGATCAACCACTAGAGTCATTGCATGTGTGTTCTTTCCACACACCACACATGGATCAACCAGTGGTCATTGCATGTGTGTTCTTTTCCACAAACCACACATGGATCAACCACTAGAGTCATTGCATGTGTGTACAAACCACTTATGGATCCACTAGTGTTCATTGCATGTGTGTTCTTTTCCACAAACCACATATGGATCAACCAGCGGTCATTGCATGTGTGTTCTTTTCGCAAACCACATATGGACCCACTAGAGTCATTGCATATGTGTTCTATCCACAAACCACACATGGATCAACAAGTGGTCATTGCATGTGTGTTCTTTTCCACAAACCACCCATGGATCAACCAGTGGTCATTGCATGTGTGTTCTTTTCCACAAACCACTTATCGATCAACCAGTGGTCATTGCATGTGTGTTCTATGCACAAACCACACATGGATCAACCAGTGGCATTGCACGTGAGTTCTTTCCACAAACCACTTATGGATCAACCAGTGGTCATTGCATGTGGGTTCTTTCCACAAACCACTTATGGATCAACTAGTTGCCATTGCATGCGCGTTCTTTCCACAAACTACTTATGGATCAACCAGTGGCATTGCATGTGTGTTCTTTGCACAAACTACATGTGGGCCCACTAGAGTCATTGCATGTGTGTTCTTATACTAAAACCAGCACTAGAGTCATTGCATGAGTGTTCTTTTCACAAACAACACATGGATCCACCAGTGTTCACTGCATGTGTGTTCTTTCCACAAACCACATATGGATCAACTAGTGGTCATTGCATGTGTGTTATTTCCACAAATCACTTATGGATCCACCAGTGTTCATAACATGTGTGTTCTTTTCCACAAACCACATATGGATCAACCAGTGGTCATTGCATGTGTGTTCTTTTCGCAAACCACATATGGACCCACTAGAGTCATTGCATGTGTGTTCTATCCACAAACCACACATGGATCAACCAGTGGTCATTGCATGTGTGTTCTTTTCCACAAACCACACATGGATCAACCAGTGGTCATTGCATGTGTGTTCTTTTCCACAAACCATTTATGGATCAACCAGTGGTCATTGCATGTGTTCTAGCCACAAACCACACATGGATCACCCAGTGGCATAGCATGTGTGTTCTTTTCACAAACCACACATGGATCAACCAGTGTCATTGCATGTGTGCTCTTTCCACAAACCACACATGGATCGACCAGTGGTCACTGCATGTGTATTGTTTTCCACGAACCACTTATGGATCCATTTGAGTCATTGCATGTGTGTTATTTCCACAAACCACACATGGATCAACCACTAGAGTCATTGCATGTGTGTTATTTCCACAAACTACACATGGATCAACCACTAGAGTCATTGCATGTGTGTTCTCTCCACAAACCACACATGGATCAACCAGTGGTCATTGCATGTGTGTTCTTTTCCACAAACCACACATGGATCAACCACTAGAATCATTGCATGTGTGTTATTTCCACAAACCACACATGGATCAACCACTAGAGTCATTACATGTGTGTTCTTTCCACAAACCACACATGGATCAACCAATGGTCATTGCATGTGTGTTCTTTTCCACAAACCACACATAGATCAACCAGTGTCATTGCATGTGTGTTCTTTCCACAAACCACATATGGATCAACCAGTGGTCATTGCATGTGTGTTCTTTTCACAAACCACATGTGAACCCACTATAGTCATTGCATGTGTGTTCTTATACTAAAACCAACACTAGAGTCATTGCATGTGTGTTCTTTCCACAAACCACACATGGATCCACCAGTGTTGATTGCATGTGTGTTCTTTTCCACAAACCACATATGGATCAACCGGTGGTCATTGCATGTGTGTTCTTTTCCACAAACCACACATAGATCAACCAGTGTCATTGCATGTGTGTTCTTTCCACAAACCACATATAGATCAACCAGTGGTCATTGCATGTGTGTTCATTTCACAGACCACATATGGATCCATTAGAATCATTGCATGTGTGTTCTTATACTAAAACCAACACTAGAGTGATTGCATTTGTGTTCTTTCCACAAACCACACATGGATCCACCAGTGTTGATTGCATGTGTGTTCTTTTCCACAAACCACATATGGATCAACCAGTTGTCATTGCATGTGTGTTCTTTTCCACAAACCACACATGGATCAACCAGTGGCATTGCATGTGTGTTCTTTTCACAAACCACACATGGATCAACCAGTGTCATTGCATGTGTGCTCTTTCAACAAACCACATATGGATCGACTAGTGGTCATTGCATGTGTATTGTTTTCCACGAACCACTTATGGATCCATTTGAGTCATTGCATGTGTGTTATTTCCACAAACCACACATGGATCAACCACTAGAGTCATTGCATGTGTGTTATTTCCACAAACTACACATGGATCAATCACTAGAGTCATTGCATGTGTGTTCTTTCCACAAACCACATATGGATCAACCAGTGGTCATTGCATGTGTGTTCTTTTCCACAAACCACACATGGATCAACCACTAAATTCATTGCATGTGTGTTCTTTCCACAAACCACTTATGGATCCACTAGTGTTCATTGCATGTGTGTTCTTTTCCACAAACCACATATGGATCAACCAGCGGTCATTGCATGTGTGTTCTTTTCGCAAACCACATATGGACCCACTAGAGTCATTGCATATGTGTTCTATCCACAAACCACACATGGATCAACTAGTGGTCATTGCATGCGTGTTCTTTTCCACAAACCACACATGGATCAACCAGTGGTCATTGCATTTGTGTTCCTTTCCACAAACCACACATGGATCAACCAGTGGTCATTGCATGTGTGTTCTATTGACAAACAACATATGGATCCACCAGTGGTCACTGCATGTGTGTTCTTTCCACAAACCACTTATGGATCAACTAGTGGTCATTGCATGTGTGTTCTTTCCACAAACCACTTATGGATCAACCAGTTGCCATTGCATGCGTGTTCTTTCCACAAACCACTTATGGATCAACCAGTGGCATTGCATGTGTGTTCTTTTCACAAACTACATGTGGGCCCACTAGAGTCATTGCATGTGTGTTCTGATACTAAAACCAGCACTAGAGTCATTGCATGAGTGTTCTTTTCACAAACAACACATGGATCCACCAGTGTTCACTGCATGTGTGTTATTTCCACAAACCACATATGGATCAACTAGTGGTCATTGCATGTGTGTTATGTCCACAAACCACTTATGGATCCACCAGTGTTCATTACATGTGTGTTCTTTTCCACAAACCACATATGGATCGACCAGTGGTCATTGCATGTGTGTCCTTTTCGCAAACCACATATGGACCCACTAGAGTCATTGCATGTGTGTTCTATCCACAAACCACACATGGATCAACCAGTGGTCATTGCATGTGTGTTCTTTTCCACAAACCACACATGGATCAACCAGTGGTCATTGCATGTGTGTTCTTTTCAACAAACCATTTATGGATCAACCAGTGGTCATTTCATGTGTTCTATCCACAAACCACACATGGATCAACCAGTGGCATTGCATGTGTGTTCTTTTCACAAACCACCCATGGATCAACCAGTGTCATTGCATGTGTGCTGTTTCCACAAACCACATATGGATCGACCAGTGGTCATTGCATGTGTATTGTTTTCCACGAACCACTTATGGATCCATTTGAGTCATCGCATGTGTGTTATTTCCACAAACCACACATGGATCAACCACTAGAGTCATTGCATGTGTGTTATTTCCACAAACTACACATGGATCAACCACTAGAGTCATTGCATGTGTGTTCTCTCCACAAACCACACATGGATCAACCAGTGGTCATTGCATGTGTGTTCTTTTCCACAAACCTCACATGGATCAACCACTAGAGTCATTGCATGTGTGTTCTTTCCACAAACCACTTATGGATCCACTAGTGTTCATTGCATGTGTGTTCTTTTCCACAAACCACTTATGGATCCATTAGAGTCATTGCATGTGTGTTATTTCCACAAACCACACATGGATCAACCACTAGAGTCATTGCATGTGTGTTCTTTTCCACAAACCACACATGGATCCACCAGTGGTCATTGCATGTTTGTTCTTTCCACAGACCACATATGGATCAACTAGAGTCATTGCATGTGTGTTCTTTCCACAAACCAGACATGGATCAACCAGCGGTCATTGCATGTGTGTTCTTTTCGCAAACCACATATGGACCCATTAGAGTCATTGCATATGTGTTCTATCCACAAACCACACATGGATCAACAAGTGGTCATTGCATGTGTGTTCTTTTCCACAAACCACACATGGATCAACCAGTGGTCATTGCATGTGTGTTCTTTTCCACAAACCACTTATGGATCAACCAGTGGTCATTGCGTGTGTGTTCTATCCACAAACCACACATGGATCAACCAGTGGCATTGCACGTGTGTTCTTTTCCTCAAACCACACATGGATCAACCACTAGAGTCATTGCATGTGTGTTCTTTCCACAAACCACTTATGGATCCACCAGTGTTCATTGCATGTGTGTTCTTTTCCACAAACCACATATGGATCAACCAGTGGTCATTGCATGTGTGTTCTTTTCGCAAACCACATATGGACCCACTAGAGTCATTGCATGTGTGTTCTATCCACAAACCACACATGGATCAACCAGTGGTTATGGCATGTGTGTTCTTTTCCACAAACCACACATGGATCAACCAGTGGTCATTGCATGTGTGTTCTTTTCCACAAACCACTTATGGATCAACCAGTGGTCATTGCATGTGTGTTCTTTTCCACAAACCATTTATGGATCAACCAGTGGTCATTGCATGTGTTCTATCCACAAACCACACATGGATCAACCAGTGGCATTGCATGTGTGTTCTTTTCACAAACCACACATGGATCAACCAGTGTCATTGCATGTGTGCTATTTCCACAAACCACATATGGATCGACCAGTGGTCATTGCATGTGTATTGTTTTCCACGAACCACTTATGGATCCATTTGAGTCATTGCATGTGTGTTATTTCCACAAACCACACATGGATCAACCACTAGAGTCATTGCATGTGTGTTATTTCCACAAACTACACATGGATCAACCACTAGAGTCATTACATGTGTGTTCTTTCCACAAACCATACATGGATCAACCAGTGGTGATTGCATGTGTGTTCTTTTCCACAAACCACACATGGATCAACCACTAGAGTCATTGCATGTGTGTTCTTTCCACAAACCACTTATGGATCCACTAGTGTTCATTGCGTGTGTGTTCTTTTCCACAAACCACACATGGATCATCCAGCGGTCATTGCATGTGTGTTCTTTTCGCAAACCACATATGGACCCACTAGAGTCATTGCATATGTGTTCTATCCACAAACCACACATGGATCAACCAGTGGTCATTGCATGTGTGTTCTTTTCGACAAACCACACATGGATCAACCAGTGGTCATTGCATGTGTGTTCTTTTCCATAAACCACTTATGGATCAACCAGTGGTCATTGCGTGTGTGTTCTATCCACAAACCACACATGGATCAACCAGTGGCATTGCACGCGTGTTCTTTTCCTTAAACCACACATGGATCAACCACTAGAGTCATTGCATGTGTTCTTTCCACAAACCACTTATGGATCCAGCAGTGTTCATTGCATGTGTGTTCTTTTCCATGAACCACATATGGATCAACCAGTGGTCATTGCATGTGTGTTCTTTTCGCAAACCACATATGGACCCACTAGAGTCATTGCATGTGTGTTCTATCCACAAACCACACATGGATCAACCAGTGGTTATTGCGTGTGTGTTCTTTTCCACAAGCCACACATGGATCAACCAGTGGTCATTGCATGTGTGTTCTTTTCCACAAACCACTTATGGATCAACCAGTGGTCATTGCATGTGTGTTCTATCGACAAACCACACATGGATCAACCAGTGGCATTGCACGTGTGTTCTTTTCCTCAAACCACACAAGGATCAAGCAGTGTTATTGCATGTGTGTTCTTTCCACAAACCACATATGGATCAACCAGTGGTCATTGCATGTGTGTTCTTTTCTACGAACCACTTATTGATCCATTAGAGTCATTGCATGTGTGTTATTTCCACAAACGACACATGGATCAACCGCTAGAGTCATTGCATGTGTGTTATTTCCACAAACCACACATGGATCAACCACTAGAGTCATTGCATGTGTGTTCTTTTCACAAACCACACATGGATCAACCAGTGGTCATTGCATGTGTGTTCTTTTCCACAAACCACACATGGATCAACCACTAGAGTCATTGCATGTGTGTTATTACCACAAACCACACATGGATCAGCCACTAGAGTCATTACTTGTGTGTTCTTTCCACAAACCACACATGGATCAACCAATGGTCATTGCATGTGTGTTCTTTTCCACAAACCACACATAGATCAACCAGTGTTATTCAATGTGTGTCCTTTCCACAAGCCACATATGGATCAACCAGTGGTCATTGCATGTGTGTTCTTTTCACAAACCACATGTGATCACACGAGAGTCATTGCATGTGTGTTCTTATACTAAAACCAACACTAGAGTGATTGCATTTGTGTTCTTTCCACAAACCACACATGGATCCACCAGTGTTGATTGCATGTGTGTTCTTTTCCACAAACCACATATGGATCAACCAGTTGTCATTGCATGTGTGTTCTTTTCCACAAACCACACATGGATCAAGCAGTGTCATTGCATGTGTGTTCTTTCCACAAACCACATATGGATCAACCAGTGGTCATTGCATGTGTGTTCTTTTCACAAACCACATATGGATCCATTAGAGTCATTGCATGTGTGTTCTTATACTAAAATTAGCACTAGTGTCATTGCATGTGTGTTCTTTCCACAAACCACTTATGGATCCACCAGTGCTCATTACATGTGTGTTCTTTTCACAAACAACATATGGATCCATCAGTGGTCACTGCATGTGTGTTCTTTCCACAAACCACTTATGGAGCAACCAGTGGTCATTGCATGTGTGTTCTTTCCGCATACCACTTATGGATCAACCAGTGGCCATTGCATGTGTGTTCTTTCCACAAACCACTTATGGATCAACCAGTGGCATTGCATGTGTGTTCTTTTCACAAACAACATGTGGACCCACTAGAGTCATTGCATGTGTGTTCTTTTCACAAACAAGATATGGATCCACCAGTGTTCACTACATGTGTGTTCTTTCCATAAACCACACATGGATCAACAAGTGGTCATTGCATGTGTGTTCTTTCCACAAACCACTTATGGATCCACCAGTGTTCATTGCTTGTGCGTTCTTTCCACAAACCACACATGGATCAACCAGTGGTCATTGCATGTGTGTTCTTTTCCACAAACCACACTTGGATCAACCACTAGAGTCATTGCATGTGTGTTATTTCCACAAACCACACATGGATCAACCACTAGAGTCATTGCATGTGTGTTCTTTCCACAAACCACACATGGATCAACCAGTGGTCATTGCATGTGTGTTTGTTTCCACAAACCACACATGGATCAACCACTAGAGTCATTGCATGTGTTTTATTTCCACAAACCACACATGGATCAACCACTAGAGTCATTGCATGTGTGTTCTTTCCACAAACCACACATGGATCAACCAGTGGTCATTGCATGTGTGTTCTTTTCCACAAACCACACATGGATCAACCAGTGTCATTGCATGTGTGTTCTTTCCACAAACCACATATGGATCAACCAGTGGTCATTGCATGTGTGTTCTTTTCACAAACCACATGTGAACCCACTAGAGCCATTGCATGTGTGTTCTTATACTAAAACCAACACTAGAGTCATTACATGTGTGTCCTTTCCACAAACCACACATGGATCCACCAGTGTTCATTGCATGTGTGTTCTTTTCCACAAACCACATATGGATTAACCAGTGGTCATTGCATGTGTGTTCTTTTCACAAACCACATATGGACCCACTAGAGTCATGGCATGTATGTTCTATCCACAAACCACACATGGATCAACCACTAGAGTCATTGCATGTGTGTTCTTTTCCACAAACTACATATGGATTAACCAGTGGTCATTGCATGTGTGTTCTTTTCGCAAACCACATATGGACCCACTAGAGTCATTGCATGTGTGTTCTATCCAGAAACCACACATGGATCAACCACTGGTCATTGCATGTGTGTTCTTTTCCACAAACCACACATGGCTCAACCAGTGGTCATTGCATGTGTGTTCTTTTCCACAAACCACTTATGGATCAACTAGTGGTCATTGCATGTGTGTTCTATTCACAAACAACATATGGATCCACCAGTGGTCACTGCATGTGTGTTCTTTCCACAAACCACTTATGGATCAACCAGTGGTCATTGCATGTGTGTTCTTTCCACAAACCACTTATGGATCAACCAGTTGCCATTGCATGTGTGTTCTTTCCACAAACCACTTATGGATCAACCAGTGGCATTGCATGTGTGTTCTTATCACAAACTCCATGTGGGCCCACTAGAGTCACTGCATGTGTGTTCTTTTCTACAAACAACACATGGATCAACCAGTGGTCATTGCATGTGTGTTCTTTTCCACAAACCATTTATGGATCAACCAGTGGTCATTGCATGTGTTCTATCCACAAACCACACATGGATCAACCAGGGGCATTGCATGTGTGATCTTTTCACAAACCACACATGGATCAACTAGTGTCATTGCATGTGTGCTCTTTCCACAAACCACATATGGATCGACCAGTGGTCATTGCATGTGTATTGTTTTCCACGAACCACTTATGGATCCATTCGAGTCATTGCATGTGTGTTATTTCCACAAACCACACATGGATCAACCACTAGAGTCATTGCATGTGTGTTATTTCCACAAACTACACATGGATCAACCACTAGAGTCATTACATGTGTGTTCTTTCCACAAACCACACATGGACCAACCAGTGGTCATTGCATGTGTGTTCTTTTACACAAACCACACATGGATCAACCACAAGTGGTCATTGCATGCGTGTTCTTTCCACAAACCACTTATGGATCCACCAGTGTTCATTGCATGTGCGTTCTTTCCACAAACCACACATGGATCAACCAGTGGTCATTGCATGTGTGTTCTTTTCCACAAACCACACATGGATCAACCACTAGAGTCATTGCATGTGTGTTATTTCCACAAACCACACATGGATCAACCACTAGAGTCATTGCATGTGTGTTCTTTCCACAAACCACGCATGGATCAACTAGTGGTCATTACATGTCTGTTCTTTTCCACAAACCACACATGGATCAACCACTAGAGTCATTGCATGTGTGTTATTTCCACAAACCACACATGGATCAACCACTAGAGTCATTGCATGTGTGTTCTTTCCACGAACCACACATGGATCAACCAGTGGTCATTGCATGTGTGTTCTTTTCCACAAACCACACATGGATCAACCACTAGAGTCATTGCATGTGTTTTAGTTCCACAAACCACACATGGATCAACCACTAGAGTCATTGCATGTGTGTTCTTTCCACAAACCACACATGGATCTACCAGTGGTCATTGCATGTGTGCTCTTTTCCACAAACCACACATGGATCAACCAGTGTCATTGCATGTGTGTTCTTTCCACAAACCACATATGGATCAACCAGTGGTCATTGCATGTGTGTTCTTTTCACAAACCACATGTGAACCCACTAGAGCCATTGCATGTGTGTTCTTATACTAAAACCAACACTAGAGTCATTACATGTGTGTTCTTTCCACAAACCACACATGGATCCACCAGTGTTCATTCCATGTGTGTTCTTTTCCACAAACCACATATGGATTAACCAGTGGTCATTGCATGTGTGTTCTTTTCACAAACCACATATGGACCCACTAGAGTCATTGCATGTGTGTTCTATCCACAAACCACACATGGATCCACCACTAGAGTCATTGCATGTGTGTTCTTTTCCACAAACAACACACATGGATCAACCAGTGGTCATTGCATGTGTGTTCTTTTCCACAAACCACAAATGGATCAACCGGTGGCATTGCATGTGTGTTATTTTCATAAACCACACATGGATCATCCAGTGGTCAATGCATGTGTGTTCTTTCCACAAACCACACATGGATCAACCAGTGGTGTCATTACATGTGTGTTCTTTCCACAAACTACATATGGATCAACCAGTGGTCATTGCATGTGTGTTCTTTTCCACAAACGACACATGGATCAACCAGTGGTCATTGCATGTGTGTTCTTTTCCACAAACCACTTATGGATCAACCAGTGGTCATTGCATGTGTGTTCTATTCACAAACAACATATGGATCCACCAGTGGTCACTGCATGTGTGTTCTTTCCACAAACCACTTATGGATCAACCAGTGGTCATTGCATGTGTGTTCTTTCCACAAACCACTTATGGATCAACTAGTTGCCATTGCATGTGTGTTCTTTCCACAAACCACTTATGGATCAACCAGTGGCATTGCATGTGTGTTTTTTCATGAACTACATGTGGGCCCACTAGAGTCATTGCATGTGTGTTCTTATACTAAAACCAGCACGAGAGTCATTGCATGAGTGTTCTTTTCAAAAACAACACATGGATCCACCAGTGTTCACTGCATGTGTATTCTTTCCACAAACCACATATGGATCAACTAGTGGTCATTGCATGTGTGTTATTTCCACAAACCACTTATGGATCCACCAGTGTTCATTACATGTGTGTTCTTTTCCACAAACCACATATGGACCAACCAGTGGTCATTGCATGTGTGTTCTTTTCGCAAAGCACATATGGACCCACTAGAGTCATTGCATGTGTGTTCTATCCACAAAACCACACATGGATCAACCAGTGGTCATTGCATGTGTGTTCTTTTCCACAAACCACACATGGATGAACCAGTGGTCATTGCATGTGTGTTCTTTCCCAAAAACCATTTATGGATCAACCAGTGGTCATTGCATGTGTTCTATCCACAAACCACACATGGATCAACCAGTGGCATTGCATGTGTGTTCTTTTCACAAACCACACATGGATCACCCATTGTCATTGCATGTGTGCTCTTTCCACAAACCACACATGGATCGACTAGTGGTCTTTGCATGTGTATTGTTTTCCACGAACCACTTATGGATCCTTTTGAGTCATTGCATGTGTGTTATTTCCACAAACCACACATGGATCAACCACTAGAGTCATTAAATGTGTGTTCTTTCCACAAACCACACATGGATCAACCAGTGGTCATTGCATGTGTGTTCTTTTCCACAAACCACACATGGATCAACCACTAGAGTCATTGCATGTGTGTTCTTTACAAACCACTT
Source organism: Avena insularis (assembly GCA_023614405.1). Lineage (NCBI taxonomy): Eukaryota > Viridiplantae > Streptophyta > Magnoliopsida > Poales > Poaceae > Avena > Avena insularis. The sequence goes on from CM042684.1 coordinate 308,778,569, forward strand.
ATGGATCGATCCACTAGTGTTCATTGCATGTGTGTTCTTTCCACAAACCACATATGGATCAACCAGTCATTGCATGTGTTTTCTTTTCCACAAACCACTTATGGATCAACCAGTGGTCATTGCATGTGTGTTCTTTCCACAAACCACTTATGGATCAACTAGTGGTCATTGCATGTGTTTTCTTTTCCACAAGCCACTTATGGATCAACAAGTGGTCATTTCATGTGTGTTCTTTCCACAAACCACTTATGGAGTCATTGGTCATTGTGTGTGTTCTTTTCACAAACCACATGGATCCACCATGGCATTGCATGTGTATTCTTTCCACAAACCACATATGGATCAACTAGTGGTCATTGCATGTGTGTTATTTCCACAAACCACTTATGGATCCACCAGTGTTCATTACATGTGTGTTCTTTTCCACAAACCACATATGGACCAACCAGTGGTCATTGCATGTGTGTTCTTTTCGCAAAGCACATATGGACCCACTAGAGTCATTGCATGTGTGTTCTATCCACAAAACCACACATGGATCAACCAGTGGTCATTGCATGTGTGTTCTTTTCCACAAACCACACATGGATGAACCAGTGGTCATTGCATGTGTGTTCTTTCCCAAAAACCATTTATGGATCAACCAGTGGTCATTGCATGTGTTCTATCCACAAACCACACATGGATCAACCAGTGGCATTGCATGTGTGTTCTTTTCACAAACCACACATGGATCACCCATTGTCATTGCATGTGTGCTCTTTCCACAAACCACACATGGATCGACTAGTGGTCTTTGCATGTGTATTGTTTTCCACGAACCACTTATGGATCCTTTTGAGTCATTGCATGTGTGTTATTTCCACAAACCACACATGGATCAACCACTAGAGTCATTAAATGTGTGTTCTTTCCACAAACCACACATGGATCAACCAGTGGTCATTGCATGTGTGTTCTTTTCCACAAACCACACATGGATCAACCACTAGAGTCATTGCATGTGTGTTCTTTACACAAACCACTTATCGATCCACTAGTGTTCATTGCATGTGTGTTCTTTTCCACAAACCACATATGGATCAACCAGCGGTCATTGCATGTGTGTTATTTTCGCAAACCACATAGGGACCCAGTAGAGTCATTGCATATGTGTTCTATCCACAAACCACACATGGATCAACCAGTGGTCATTGCATGTGTTTTCTTTTCCACAAACCACACATGGATCAACCAGTGGTCATTGCATGTGTGTTCTTTTCCACAAACCACTTATGGATCAATCAGTGGTCATTGTGTGTGTGTTCTATCCACAAACCACACATGGATCAACCAGTGGCATTGCACGTGTGTTCTTTTCCTCAAACCACACATGGATCAACCACTAGAGTCATTGCATGTGTGTTCTTTCCACAAACCACTTATGGATCCACCGGTGTTCATTGCATGTGTGTTCTTTTCCACAAACCACATATGGATCAACCAGTGGTCATTGCATGTGTGTTCTTTTCGCAAACCACATATGGACCCACTAGAGTCATTGCATGTGTGTTCTATCCACAAACCACACATGGATCAACCAGTGGTCATTGCATGTGTGTTCTTTTCCACAGAAACCACACGTGGATCAACCACTAGAGTCATTGCATGTGTGTTCTTTCCACAAACCACTTATGGATCCACCAGTGTTCATTGCATGTGTGTTCTTTCCACAAACCACACATGGATCAACCAGTGGTCATTGCATGTGTGTTCTTTTCCACAAAAACCACACATGGATCAACCACTAGAGTCATGCAATGTGTGTTATTTCCACAATCTACACATGGATGAACCACTAGAGTCATTGCATGTGTCTTCTTTCCACAAACCACACATGGATCACCCAGTGGTCATTGCATGTTTGTTCTTTTCCACAAACCACACATGGATCAACCACTAGAGTCATTGCATGTGTGTTATTTCCACAAACCACACATGGATCAACCACTAGAGTCATTGCATGTGTGTTATTTCCACAAACCACACATGGATCAACCACTAGAGTCATTACATGTGTGTTCTTTCCACAAACCACACATGCATCAAGCAGTGTCATTGCATGTGTGTTCTTTCCACAAACCACATAAGGATCAACTAGTGGTCATCGCATGTGTGTTCTTTTCACAAACCACATATGGATCCATTAGAGTCATTGCATGTGTGTTCTTATACTAAAACTAGCACTAGAGTCATTGCATGTGTGTTCTTTCCACAAACCACACATGGATCAACCAGTGGTCATTGCATGTGTGTTCTTTTCCACAAACCACACATGGATCAACCACTAGAGTCATCGCATGTGTGTTCTTTCCACAAACCACTTATGGATCCACCAGTGTTCATTGCATGTGTGTTCTTTTCCACAAACTACATATGGATCAACCAGTGGTCATTGCATGTGTGTTCTTTTCGCAAACCACATATGGACCCACTAGAGTCATTGCATGTGTGTTCTATCCAGAAACCACACATGGATCAACCAGTGGTGATTGCATGTGTGTTCTTTTCCACAAACCACACATGGATCAACCAGTGGTCATTGCATGTGTGTTCTTTTCCACCAACCACTTATGGATCAACCAGTGGTCATTGCATGTGTGTTCTTTTCGCAAACCACATATGGACCCACTAGAGTCATTGCATATGTGTTCTATCCACAAACCACACATGGATCAACCAGTGGTCATTGCATGTGTGTTCTTTTCCACAAACCACTTATGGATCAATCAGTGGTCATTGCGTGTGTGTTCTATCCACAAACCACACATGGATCAACCAGTGGCATTGCACGTGTGTTCTTTTCCTCAAACCACACATGGATCAACCACTAGAGTCATTGCATGTGTGTTCTTTCCACAAACCACTTATGGATCCACCGGTGTTCATTGCATGTGTGTTCTTTTCCACAAACCACATATGGATCAACCAGTGGTCATTGCATGTGTGTTCTTTTCGCAAACCACATATGGACCCACTAGAGTAATTGCATGTGTGTTCTATCCACAAACCACACATGGATCAACCACAAGAGTCATTGCATGTGTGTTCGTTTCCACAGAAACCACACATTGATCAACCACTAGAGTCATTGCATGGGTGTTCTTTCCACAAACCACTTATGGATCCACCAGTGTTCATTGCATGTGTGTTCTTTCCACAAACCACACATGGATCAACCAGTGGTCATTGCATGTGTGTTCTTTTCCACAAAAACCACACATGGATCAACCACTAGAGTCATTGCATGTGTGTTATTTCCACAAACCACACATGGATCAACCACTAGAGTCATTGCATGTGTGTTCTATCCACAAACCACACATGGATCAACCAGTGGTTATTGCATGTGTGTTCTTTTCCACAAACCACACATGGATCAACCAGTAGTCATTGCATGTGTGTTCTTTTCCACAAACCACATAAGGATCAACTAGTGGTCATCGCATGTGTGTTGTTTTCACAAACCACATATGGATCCATTAGAGTCATTGCATGTGTGTTCTTATACTAAAACTAGCACTAGAGTCATTGCATGTGTGTTCTTTCCACAAACCACACATGGATCAACCAGTGGTCATTGCATGTGTGTTCTTTTCCAGAAACCACACATGGATCAACCACTAGAGTCATCACATGTGTGTTCTTTCCACAAACCACTTATGGATCCACCAGTGTTCATTGCATGTGTGTTCTTTTCCACAAACTACATATGGATCAACCAGTGGTCATTGCATGTGTGTTCTTTTTGCAAACCACATATGGACCCACTAGAGTCATTGCATGTGTGTTCTATCCAGAAACCACACATGGATCAACCAGTGGTGATTGCATGTGTGTTCTTTTCCACAAACCACACATGGATCAACCAGTGGTCATTGCATGTGTGTTCTTTTCCACCAACCACTTATGGATCAACCAGTGGTCATTGAATGTGTGTTCTATTCACAAACAACATATGGATCCACCAGTCGTCACTTCATGTGTGTTCTTTCCACAAACCACTTATGGATCAACCAGTGGTCATTGCATGTGTGTTCTTTCTACAAACCACTTATGGATCAACCAGTTGCCATTGCATGTGTGTTCTTTCCACAAACCACTTATGGATCAACCAGTGGCATTGCATGTGTGTTCTTTCCAGAAACTACATGTGGGCCCACTAGATTCATTGCATGTGTGTTCTTATACTAAAACCAGCACTAGAGTCATTGCATGAGTGTTCTTTTCAGAAACAACACATGGATCCACAAGTGTTCACTGCATGTGTGTTCTTTCCACAAACCACATATGGATCAACTAGTGGTCATTGCATGTGTGTTATTTCCACAAACCACTTATGGATCCACCAGTGTTCATTACATGTGTGTTCTTTTCCACAAGACACATATGGATCAACCAGTGGTCATTGCATGTGTGTTCTTTCCGCAAACCACATATGGAACCACTAGAGTCATTGCATGTGTGTTCTATCCACAAACCACACATGGATCAACCAGTGGTCATTGCATGTGTGTTCTTTTCCACAAACCACACATGGATCAACCAGTGGTCATTACATGTGTGTTCTTTTCCACAAACCATTTATGGCTCAACCAGTGGTCATTGCATGTGTTCTATCCACAAACCACACATGGATCAACCAGTGGTCATTACATGTGTGTTCTTTTCCACAAACCATTTATGGCTCAACCAGTGGTCATTGCATGTGTTCTATCCACAAACCACACATGGATCAACCAGTGGCATTGCATGTGTGTTCTTTTCACAAACCACATATGGATCAACCAGTGTCATTGCATGTGTGCTCTTTCCACAAACCACATATGGATCGACCGGTGCTCATTGCATGTGTATTGTTTTCCACGAACCACTTATGGATCCATTTGAGTCATTGCATGTGTGTTATTTCCACAAACCACACATGGATCAACCACTAGAGTCATTGCATGTGTGTTATTTCCACAAAGTACACATGGATCAACCACTAGAGTCATTACATGTGTGTTCTTTCCACAAACCACACATGGATCAACCAGTGGTCATTGCATGTGTGTTCTTTTCCACAAACCACACATGGATCAACCACTAGAGTCATTGCATGTGTGTTCTTTACACAAACCACTTATGGATCCACTAGTGTTCATTGCATGTGTGTTCTTTTCCACAAACCACATATGGATCAACCAGCGGTCATTGCATGTGTGTGATTTTCGCAAACCACATATGGACCCACTAGAGTCATTGCATATGTGTTCTATCCACAAACCACACATGGATCAACCAGTGGTCATTGCATGTGTGTTCTTTTCCACAAACCACACATGGATCAACCAGTGGTCATTGCATGTGTGTTCTTTTCCACAAACCACTTATGGATCAACCAGCGGTCATTGCGTGTGTGTTCTATCCACAAACCACACATGGATCAACCAATGGCATTGCACGTGTGTTCTTTTCCTCAAACCACACATGGATCAACCACTAGAGTCATTGCATGTGTGTTCTTTCCACAAACCACTTATGGATCCACCAATGTTCATTGCATGTGTGTTCTTTTCCACAAACCACATATGGATCAACCAGTGGTCATTGCACGTGTGTTCTTTTCGCAAACCACATATGGACCCACTAGAGTCATTGCATGTGTGTTCTATACTCAAACCACACATGGATCAACCAGTGGTTATTGCATGTGTGTTCTTTTCCACAAACCACACATGGATCAACCAGTAGTCATTGCATGTGTGTTCTTTTCCACAAACCACTTATGGATCAACCAGTGGTCATTGCATGTGTGTTCTATCCACAAACCACACATGGATCAACTAGTGGCATTGCACGTGTGTTCTTTTCCTCAAACCACACATGGATCAAGCAGTGCCATTGCATGTGTATTCTTTCCACAAACCACATATGGATCAACCAGTGGTCATTGCATGTGTGTTCTTTTCCACGAACCACTTATGGATCCATTAGAGTCATTGCATGTGTGTTATTTCCACAAACAAGACATGGATCAACCACTAGAGTCATTGCATGTGTGTTATTTCCACAAACCACACATGGATCAACCACTAGAGTCATTGCATGTGTGTTCTTTCCACAAACCACACATGGATCAACCAGTGGTCATTGCATGTGTGTTCTTTTCGACAAACCACACATGGATCAACCACTAGAGTCATTGCATGTGTGTTATTTCCACAAACCACACATGGATCAACCACTAGAGTCATTACATGTGTGTTCTTTCCACAGACCACACATGGATCAACCAATGGTCATTGCATGTGTGTTCTTTTCCACAAACCACACATAGATCAACTAGTGTCATTGCATGTGTGTTCTTTCCACAAGCCACATATGGATCAACCAGTGGTCATTGCATGTGTGTTCTTTTCACAAACCACATGTGAACCCACTAGAGTCATTGCATGTGTGTTCTTGTACTAAAACCAACACTAGAGTCATTGCATGTGTGTTCTTTCCACAAACCACACATGGATCCACCAGTGTTGATTGCATGTGTGTTCTTTTCCACAAACCACATATGGATCAACCAATGGTCATTGCATGTGTGTTCTTTTCCACAAACCACACATGGATCAAGCAGTGTCATTGCATGTGTGTTCTTTCCACAAACCACATATGGATCAACCAGTGGTCATTGCATGTGTGTTCTTTTCACAAACCACGCATGGATCAACCAGTGGTCATTGCATGTGTGTTCTTTTCCACAAACCACACATGGATCAACCACAAGAGTCATTGCATGTGTGTTATTTCCACAAACCACACATGGATCAACCACTAGAGTAATTACATGTGTGTTCTTGACACAAACCACACGTGGATCAACCAATGGTCATTGCATGTGTGTTCTTTTCCACAAACCACACATAAATCAACCAGTGTCATTGCATGTGTGTTCTTTCCACAAGCCACATATGGATCAACCAATGGTCATTGCATGTCTGTTCTTTTCACAAACCACATGTGAACACACTAGAGTCATTGCATGTGTGTTCTTATACAAAAACCAACACTAGAGTCATTGCATGTGTGTTCTTTCCACAGACCACACATGGATCCACCAGTGTTGATTGCATGTGTGTTCTTTTCCACAAACCACATATGGATCAACCAGTGGTCATTGCATGTGTGTTCTTTTCCACAAACCACACATGGATCAAGCAGTGTCATTGCATGTGTGTTCTTTCCACAAACCACATATGGATCAACCAGTGGTCATTGCATGTCGTTCTTTTCACAAACCACATATGGATCCATTAGAGTCATTGCATGTGTGTTCTTATACTAAAATTAGCACTAGAGTCATTGCATGTGTGTTCTTTCCACAAACCACTTATGGATCCACCAGTGCTCATTACATGTGTGTTCTTTTCACAAACAACATATGGATCCATCAGTGGTCACTGCATGTGTGTTCTTTCCACAAACCACTTATGGAGCAACCAGTGGTCATTGCATGTGTGTTCTTTCCACAAACCACTTATGGATCAACCAGTGGCCATTGCATGTGTGTTCTTTCCACAAACCACTTATGGATCAACCAGTGGCATTGCATGTGTGTTCTTTTCACAAACAACATGTGGACCCACTAGAGTCATTGCATGTGTGTTCTTTTCACAAACAACATATGGATCCACCAGTGTTCACTACATGTGTGTTCTTTCCATAAACCACATATGGATCAACAAGTGGTCATTGCATGTGTGTTCTTTCCACAAACCACTTATGGATACACCAGTGTTCATTGCATGTGTGTTCTTTCCACAAACCACACATGGATCAACCAGTGGTCATTGCATGTGTGTTCTTTTCCACAAACCACACATGGATCAACCACTAGAGTCCTTGCATGTGTGTTATTTCCACAAACCACACATGGATCAACCACTAGAGTCATTGCATGTGTGTTCTTTCCACAAACCACACATGGATCAACCAGTGGTCATTACATGTCACATCCCAAGATTTTCCAAATCTTGTAATGTGAAAATAAATGAATAAAATAAAATTTTGTTTGATTTTCAAGGCCAGAAGAAACTTTTTGAATTCAATTGGGACTTCAAACCAGATGGATCAAATAAAATCCTAAAGAAATTTATAAGGATAAACATTTATTAAAGGAAATTAAAATATTTTGAAATTACTATTTTGGATCTTTAAATAAAAGGATTTGGTTTTCAAAGGAAAAGATAGATTTATAAATAAGGATTATTTTATATAGCCAAATTAAACCTTGGCCAAAATTTTGAAAATAAAACATTTTGTTTTGATAAAAATAGCAAAGGATTAATTAAAATAGAATAATAAGGATTTAATATCCAATTTTTATTAAAAAAAAAGGTTTTACCATTTTAATTAAAACCTCAAAACTTATTAAATTATTTTAAATAAGTTTTCCAAGTATTTTATATTCTCAAATAAAACCTACTGAAGTGTTTTGGTATTATTTTAGATTTCAAAATAAAGATTTTAATAAAAAAAATCCTATTTGAATTAAATGAATAAGGTCTATTCATTCAATTGTTATTGGACCTTAAAATAAAATGTTATTTTATTTTAAACAAGTTTCCAAATATTCTTTATTTCCAAATAAAACCTACTGATTTGGTTTTGAAAATATTTGGATTTCAAATGGAGATTTTATTAAATAAATCAAACCCTATTTGATTAAATAACTAAAGGGCTATTTTATTTAAATATTAAATAGATCCTAAAAAATAAATAAAAATATTATTTTATTTTGAGATTTGGTTTATGTTGATAAACAGAACCAAAAACTTATTTAAGTGTGGTGATTATTTGAATTGGTTGAATGTTTGAATAATTGATTGAAATTCAAAATGTAAAAAATAGAAATAGAAAAAAAAGAATTAAAAATAAAAAAAAAGAGAGCCCAACTAATCCAACAAATTAAATTGACCATCCAGCCCATCTCGCCCCAAAAACCGCTTTTTTCCACGAAAACCTAAACCCACACCCTCACCGACGCATGACCCCATCTTCCCTCTCTCCTCACGTGACAAGACCACCCCACCTCTTCTTCCTCACCACTTCGCACGCACCATTGTTACCGCTGATGAATGCACGCTTAAATTCGCGGCATTGATGCTGCCTTTACCCCCTGTGACCATGCACATTTAAACGCCAGCGCATCCTCTCTCGTTCCCCTCTGTCGCCACTCCCTCTCTGCCCCGAGGCTGCCACGAATCGAGCTAGTACTCCCTCTGCTCCGACCAACGTCTCCGACCAATTCAGGCCAATACACACCACCCCGTGCCTCCCTGAGCATGCTAGGAGAATCCCCACTCCTAGACGTATCTCCCAGTATCACCCATTCGACCGCGGGCGTTCCAGAGCGTCGGCAACGGCCAGCTTCTAAACGCCGCCGCGACTGGTTCTTCTCCGACGACGACTTCCAGGTGAACCAGACCGCCCCTTCACCTCTCGTTCACACACACAACTTTGCCTTGGTCCTGCGCATCTAACTGCGTTTTCGTTATGCCTTGGGGTGAACCACAGCACAGCCCACGACGACCACCTGACGCACCCGACGCCGTCCTCCACTCCGGCAAGCAATCCTGCTAAGACCAGAACGCCCCTCGCCCGACCAACACCTCCTCGAGCTTCACCGTGACCTCCTGAACCTGGTGAGCATCTTCATTTTCCCCTTTGCTTCCTGTAATCGTCGTAGCGCCACCGCTTTCGCCGCTCAGCCACCGCCACCGGCGCCACGTTTGGTCACCATGATGATAGCCGTAGGATCTGGATCGAACGATTACGATAGATCACTTAAACCGCGAAGAGTTACGCCTTCTGAGCCACACGATTCATTTAGATCTAACGTTCCACAGAGCCGATCCGGCCGAACCGGTATCGACAAATGAAACAGCGGCGCGTGGCCAGTATTAAATCTAAAAACAGATTTGAATCAGATTTATTTGCAAACTTCAAACCCTTGTAACTTTGGATCCACACGTCCAAAAATTACAAATTTTATGTCGTTGGATTCAGGAGAGCAAGCCCTAGCCAACCATGCCCTTAGTTTAGCAAATAGTATCAGTTAGCTTGTTGGTTTTTGCAGAAACTTTTGATTGCTTGTTAAGGTTGTAAAAATTGTTTAAAAATGAATTTGTGGATAAAATCTGTTGCAATGGGATTGCTTTGAACCTACTGACCATAGGAAACACTTTGTGGACTCAAAAATGTATTTGGTGAAATAAAAATATGATTCTTTGATTTAAAACCATTTCTAGTCAAATAGAAATGTGGTTTATTTATTAAAAATGGTTTTGGAAGAAAACCTTTGGAAAATGTTTTGTTTTAAACTCTCTGACCCTAAATACCAAGTTTTATGATTGGAAAACAAATTGGGTGAACCCTATAGGTTAATGCCTTAGTAAAAATATTTCTACACCACATAAAATGATACTTTATTTTGAAAATGGTTTTGAAGTGAAACCTCTTTGCAAATGACTTTACCACTTTACAAAATGACCAAATAGTTGTTTTCAAATGTTTATGACCCTTTAGGAACCACTTCTTCAAACAAAACAAAGCTTGGCATGCTTGCATGCATTACTTTGACTTTGTCATTTTATGTGTTGTTTTGTTTGGTAGATTGAGTTTGTGCCTTGCTTGATTGATTTGTAGTGACTTGAAGAGTGTGATTGTTGCAAGGACAAGGAGTGAACCTATACCCTCTACCAAAAAGGCAAGTGATGCTTTATACTTTTTGTCCCATTACTTTCACTATGCATTAGTGATTTTTCTAAGTAAAACTTGCATGGAACTTTTGCTAAGTATAGACCTTGCTATAGGAAAACCTAGTAGATGAGTCCTTAGTAGGATTTTCCTAAGTTAAGATTCCTATTACTATCAAGCTTAACCTAGCTAATAGAAAACATGGGTGGAATATATATTCACACTATGGAAAAATATCCTAAGTCTGAGGACTTGTGTTTTGTTTAATAAAACAACTAAGTTAATGAATCACCTGGGTGGAATAGGACTTGCTTGGTGGTTTTTGGTTGAGTGGTTACACAAGGCCAGGGGACTAGTGAACCTTGTGTATCTCACTTGTGGATGGCCACCCAGGAACAAAGAGATTTGAGATGTCAAATGTTGAGAAGCTTCAAGTGCAACCACTTGGCAATATGGGCTCTGCCATGATCATATAGGTTGCAAGAACTTAGCCATATGGACAGTTGGTGGTAGTGTTTGATAGGTTGGAGCGCGTCCATTTTGGTCTAAGGGAAAGCTTCTGAAAGATATTGTCTTGGGAAACCAAGTCTTGTGGGGAAAGTGCACCACCTCTGCAGAGTGTAAAATCTAAGTACTTAGCCATGTCCTTGGTGAAGGACAATTTGAGCATCAAGACATGGAAGCAATCAAGAATCTCATCATTCAAATTTCTAAGTTAAAACTTGTGGATTGAACAAGGGTTGTTTGAAATCTTCAATCTTTGATTGAGAGATGCCTTGTAAAGGATCTTCAATCTTTGATTGAGAAAAATGATTTTATCAAAGCAAAAACTTAGTATTTTCAAAGGTTAAGGAAAAATCTATCTTGAGCAATGCAAGCCTCAACTCCACTTAGCCAAATGCATATAGATGATAGACTCCACTATACTACCATAGTATCACTTGCCAATACAATTCAAATGTATTGACCCTTGTGGCTGTAACTTGTAATGTTGCAGGTTTGATTGATTTTAAGTGAAGATTGTTTGATTAGGATTACAAAGTCTACAACCAACATCTGCCTGTGGCACTTTGAAGATGAAGGACCCCATGATTATAATTATTCCGCTGCAATGTAATGTAATAGCCAAATGAGCTATGTATTGATGTAATAAAGTTATGTTATTCCTGGTTATAAAGTTATATTATGACCTTTGTTTCTTGATATTACATCTAAACTGTGGATGCTAGCTATTGATCCAGGGACTAGCATTGTAAAACACAGGGGAAATCTACCTTATTAGGTTGAGACCTCTACAGATGGTATCAGAGCATTGTGTTGCCTGTAGGATTTGTAATCCTAGGATTGGACAAAACCCCTTAGAAAAATAGGAGTTGTATTTGTTCCAAAACTTATTTACAAACAATATTGTAAACTTTTTCCTCAACCATTTTGGTTTCAACTCTACTTCTCTTGTATCTCAAACTTGATGGAAAAACCTACCCCATGACCAAAGACTACACCATGTGCAAAGGACTTCTTCAACACTTTCAACTCTAATGACTTCAACTTCTTCAACTCTAATGACTTCAACATCTTCAGCATATTCACCAAGGACTTCCAACTTGGACACCACTAAGGACTACATGTGAGACAAGGAAATCTTGCTCAAGATTTGGAGACCAAGGAAATGCAAAATAAGAAGGAGCCATCATCACCTTTGAAGTATTGTAACCAAGAAAATTCTCAAGGAAACCATGATCTTATGCAAAGAAGAATCAACCAAGAAGGATGGAAAGATCACAAATGAACCATATAGATGGACCACCATATTTTAGTTAAGTCTAACACACCAACTTATGTGGTGTAACAAAATTATTTTGTTGCCTAAGTATGTGCTTGAACTTTGTTGTTTGAGTGGAATGTTTTGATTGTGATTGCTTGCACATTGCTTGAGTGCATTGTGATGTGTGTGATTAGAATCATTCCCTTAGAAATATTTTTGCCTATTCTAATCCTACTCAACCCAACCAGATGATCTCTCCAAGAAACTCCAACATCAAGGATGGTGACAACAACAACAACAACCATGAGGACAACATGGGAGAACTCATAGCAACCCAAAACCAGTTGAGCCAAGAAACAACTCAGCTTTTAGCCAACAACAATGGACTAGACCCAGCCATACAAAGGATTTTGAAACTTCAATCCCAATTGTTGCAAGGATTGGTTACTCAAGTGATCAACATGAGAGAAAACTTTTCCCAAGGAGCTAATAACAACAAGGATGACAAGGATATTATTCTAGAGAGAACCCAAGCTTGCATTATCTATGAAGTCAAGGATCATGCACCCAAGGAACATGAAGATCAATGCCCCAAGAAGAGAGAAAGATCTCCCACTCATGAAGAACATGAACTAGAAGAACTCCTAGCTTTGGAGAGACCCAAAAAGAAGAAGAAGAAATGCCCCAACACTAGCAAGAAGGATATTACACAAGTGCAATGTTTCAAATGCAAAGAGATGGGACACTATGCCAATGAGTGCCCAGAAAAGAAGAAGAACCAAGGAAACAAACAATAGACAATAATACTAAAGAAAAAGAAAGATATCAGCCAAGTGATATGTTTCAAATGCAAGGAACCAGGCCACTATGTAAACAATTGTCCAGAAAAGATGATGAACAAGTTGAACAAGCCTATGGAGAAACTCAACCTTGGCCCATGAGTCAAGTATGGAAATAAAGGACACTATGCAGGTGTTTGCCCAGAGAAGTTTCCCTAGGATCCCAAGAAGGCCAACATGTAGTTTAGTTGGAAATTTTTTAAGGGTGGTAGTACCCTAGATGCTTTTGAGCCAACTTGTAACCCCAAGCCTCCCCAAATCTCGGGACAAGATTTATTTTAAGGGTGGTAGCCTTTCACATCCCAAGATTTTTCAAATCTTGTAATGTGAAAATAAATGAATAAAATAAAACTTTGTTTGATTTTCAAGGCCAGAAGAAACTTTTTGAATTCAATTGGGACTTCAAACCAGATGGATCAAATAAAATCCTAAAGAAATTTATAAGGATAAACATTTATTAAAGGAAATTAAAATATTTTGAAATTACTATTTTGGATCTTTAAATAAAAGGATTTGGTTTTCAAAGGAAAAGATAGATTTATAAATAAGGATTATTTTATATAGCCAAATTAAACCTTGGCCAAACTTTTGAAAATAAAACATTTTGTTTTGATAAAAATAGCAAAGGATTAATTAAAATAGAATAATAAGGATTTAATATCCAATTTTTATTAAAAAAAAGGTTTTACCATTTTAATTAAAACCTCAAAACTTGTTAAATTATTTTAAATAAGTTTTCCAAGTATTTTATATTCTCAAATAAAACCTACTGAAGTGTTTTGGTATTATTTTAGATTTCAAAATAAAGATTTTAATAAAACAAATCCTATTTGAATTAAATGAATAAGGTCTATTCATTTAATTGTTATTGGACCTTAAAATAAAATGTTATTTTATTTTAAACAAGTTTCCAAATATTCTTTATTTCCAAATAAAACGTACTGATTTGGTTTTGAAAATATTTGGATTTCAAATGGAGATTTTATTAAATAAATCAAACCCTATTTGATTAAATAACTAAAGGGCTATTTTATTTAAATATTAAATAGATCCTAAAAATGAATAAAAATATTATTTTATTTTGAGATTTGGTTTATGTTGATAAACAGAACCAAAAACTTATTTAAGTGTGGTGATTATTTGAATTGGTTGAATGTTTGAATAATTGATTGAAATTCAAAACAGAAAAATAGAAATAGAAAAGGAAAAAGAATTCAGACAGAAAAATTAATAGAACAATTCTCTCGGCCCCAACTAACCCAACAAACAATCCAGCCCATCCCGCCATCGAACTGCTTTTTCTCCACCTAAACCTAACCCTCACATCGACCCCATCTTCCCTCTCTCTCTCCGACAAGACGACCCACCACCGCCCTCTTCTTCTCACTCACATCGACCACGCCGGGTTATCCGATGAATGCACTCTTAAATTCGCGGCATTGATGCTGCCTTTACCCCATGCGACCATGCACATTTAAATGCCAGCGCATCCTCTCTCGTTCCCCTCTGTCGCCACTCCCTCTCTGCCCCGAGGCTGCCACGAATCGAGCTAGTACTCCCTCTCCACCAACGCCTCCACCAATTCAGGCCAATACACACCACCCCGTGCCTCCCCGAGCATGCTAGGAGAATCCCCACTCCTAGACGTATCTCCCAGTATCACCCATTCGACATGCCGTTCAGGCGTCGGCAGCGGAACGGCTTCTAAACGCCGCTGATCGGTTCTTCTTCTCCGACGACGACTTCCAGGTGAACCAGACCGCCCCTTCACCTCTCGTTCACGCACACAACTTTGCCTTGGTCCTGCACATCTAACTGCGTTTTCGTTATGCCTTGGGGTGAACCACAGCACAGCCCACGACGACCACCTGACGCACCCGACGCCGTCCTCCACTCCGGCGAGCAATCTTGCTAAGACCAGCGCGCCTCGACCAACACCTCCTCTCTCGAGCTTCACTGAACTCTGGTGAGCATCTTCATTTTCCCTTTGCTTCCTGTGTCAGTCGCGCCACCGCCGTCAGTTCGCCGCTAGCCACCGCCGGCCGCCACATTTGGTCACCACGATGATAGCCGAGGATCCGGATCGAACGATTACGATAGATCACTTAAACCGAAGAGTTACGCCTTCCGAGCCACACGATTCATTTAGATCTAACGTTTACAATGATCCGGCCGAACCGGTATCGACTAATGAAACAGCGACGCGTGGCCAGTATTAAATCTAAAAACAGATTTGAATCAGATTTATTTGCAAACTTCAAACCCTTGTAACTTTGGATCCACACGTCCAAAAATTACAAATTTTATGTCGTTGGATTCAGGAGAGCAAGCCCTAGCCAACCATGCCCTTAGTTTAGCAAATAGTATCGGTTAGCTTGTTGGTTTTTGCAGAAACTTTTGATTGCTTGTTAAGGTTGTAAAAATTGTTTAAAAATGAATTTGTGGATAAAATCTTTTGCAATTGGATTGCTTTGAACCTACTGACCATAGGAAACACTTTGTGGACTCAAAAATGTATTTGGTGAAATAAAAATATGATTCTTTGATTTAAAACCATTTCTAGTCAAATAGAAATGTGGTTTATTTATTAAAAATGGTTTTGGAAGAAAACCTTTGGAAAATGTTTTGCTTTAAACTCTCTGACCCTAAATACCAAGTTTTATGATTGGAAAACAAATTGGGTGAACCCTATAGGTTAATGCCTTAGTAAAAATATTTCTACACCACATAAAATGATACTTTATTTTGAAAATGGTTTTGAAGTGAAACCTCTTTGCAAATGACTTTGCCACTTTACAAAATGACCAAATAGTTGTTTTCAAATGTTTATGACCCTTTAGGAACCACTTCTTCAAACAAAACAAAGCTTGGCATGCTTGCATGCATTACTTTGACTTTGTCATTTTATGTGTTGTTTTGCTTGTTTGGTAGATTGAGTTTGTGCCTTGCTTGATTGATTTGTAGTGACTTGAAGAGTGTGATTGTTGCAAGGACAAGGAGTGAACCTATACCCTCTACCAAAAAGGCAAGTGATGCTTTATACTTTTTGTCCCATTACTTTCACTATGCATTAGTGATTTTTCTAAGTAAAACTTGCATGGAACTTTTGCTAAGTATAGACCTTGCTATAGGAAAACCTAGTAGATGAGTCCTTAGTAGGATTTTCCTAAGTTAAGATTCCTATTACTATCAAGCTTAGCCTAGCTAATAGAAAACATGGGTGGAATATATATTCACACTATGGAAAAATATCCTAAGTCTGAGGACTTGTGTTTTGTTTAATAAAACAACTAAGTTAATGAATCACCTGGGTGGAATGGGACTTGCTTGGTGGTTTTTGGTTGAGTGGTTACACAAGGCCAGGGGACTAGTGAACCTTGTGTATCTCACTTGTGGATGGCCACCCAGGAACAAAGAGATTTGAGATGTCAAATGTTGAGAAGCTTCAAGTGCAACCACTTGGCAATATGGGCTCTGCCATGATCATATAGGTTGCAAGAACTTAGCCATATGGAGAGTTGGTGGTAGTGTTTGATAGGTTGGAGCGCGTCCATTTTGGTCTAAGGGAAGGCTTCTGAAAGATCTTGTCTTGGGAAACCAAGTCTTGTGGGGAAAGTGCACCACCTCTGCAGAGTGTAAAATCTAAGTACTTAGCCATGTCCCTGGTAAAGGACAATTTGAGCATCAAGACATGGAAGCAATCAAGAATCTCATCATTCAAATTTCTAAGTTAAAACTTGTGGATTGAACAAGGGTTGTTTGAAATCTTCAATCTTTGATTGAGAGATGCCTTGTAAAGGATCTTCAATCTTTGATTGAGAAAAATGATTTTATCAAAGCAAAAACTTAGTATTTTCAAAGGTTAAGGAAAAATCTATCTTGAGCAATGCAAGCCTCAACTCCACTTAGCCAAATGCATATAGATGATAGACTCCACTATACTACCATAGTATCACTTGCCAATACAACTCAAATGTATTGACCCTTGTGGCTGTAACTTGTAATGTTGCAGGTTTGATTGATTTTAAGTGAAGATTGTTTGATTAGGATTACAAAGTCTACAACCAACATCTGCCTGTGGCACTTTGAAGATGAAGGACCCCATGATTATAATTATTCCGCTTCAATGTAATGTAATAGCCAAATGAGCTATGTATTGATGTAATAAAGTTATGTTATTCCTGGTTATAAAGTTATATTATGACCTTTGTTTCTTGATATTACATCTAAACTGTGGATGCTAGCTATTGATCCAGGGACTAGCATTGTAAAACACAGGGGGAATCTACCTTATTAGGTTGAGACCTCTACATTACATGTCTGTTCTTTTCCACAAACCACACATGGATTAACCACTAGAGTCATTGCATGTGTGTTATTTCCACAAACCACACATGGATCAACCACTAGAGTCATTGCATGTGTGTTCTTTCCACAAACCACACATGGATCAACTAGTGGTCATTGCATGTGTGTTCTTTTCCACAAACCACACATGGATCAACCAGTAGAGTCATTGCATGTGTTTTATTTCCACAAACCACACATGGATCAACCACTAGAGTCATTGCATGTGTGTTCTTTCCACAAACCACACATGGATCAACCAGTGGTCATTGCATGTGTGTTCTTTTCCACAAACCACACATGGATCAACCAGTGTCATTGCATGTGTGTTCTTTCCACAAACCACATATGGATCAACTAGTGGTCATTGCATGTGTGTTCTTTTCACAAACCACATGTGAACCCACTAGAGCCATTGCATGTGTGTTCTTATACTAAAACCAACACTAGAATCATTACATGTGTGTTCTTTCCACAAACCACACATGGATCCACCAGTGTTCATTGCATGTGTGTTCTTTTCCACAAACCACATATGGATTAACCAGTGGTCATTGCATGTGTGTTCTTTTCACAAACCACATATGGACCCACTAGAGTCATTGCATGTGTGTTCTATCCACAAACCACACATGGATCAACCACTAGAGTTATTGCATGTGTGTTCTTTTCCACAAACAACACACATGGATCAACCAGTGGTCATTGCATGTGTGTTCTTTTCCACAAACCACACATGGATCAACCGGTGGCATTGCATGTGTGTTATTTTCATAAACCACACATGGATCATCCAGTGGTCAATGCATGTGTGTTCTTTCCACAAACCACACATGGATCAACCAGTGGTGTCATTGCATGTGTGTTCTTTCCACAAACTACATATGGATCAACCAGTGGTCATTGCATGTGTGTTCTTTTCGCAAACCACATATGGACCCACTAGAGTCATTGCATGTGTGTTCTATCCAGAAACCACACATAGATCAACCAGTGGTCATTGCATGTGTGTTCTTTTCCACAAACCACGCATGGATCAACCAGTGGTCATTGCATGTGTGTTATTTTCCACAAACCACATATGGATCAACCAGTGGTCATTGCATGTGTGTTCTATTCACAAACAACATATGGATCCACCAGTGGTCACTGCATGTGTGTTCTTTCCACAAACCACTTATGGATCAACCAGTGGTCATTGCATGTGTGTTCTTTCCACAAACCACTTATGGATCAACTAGTTACCATTGCATGTGTGTTCTTTCCACAAACCACTTATGGATCAACCAGTGGCATTGCATGTGTGTTCTTTTCACAAACTACATGTGGGCCCACTACAGTCATTGCATGTGTGTTCTTATACTAAAACCAGCACTAGAGTCATTGCATGAGTGTTCTTTTCAGAAACAACACATGGATCCACCAGTGTTCACTGCATGTGTGTTCTTTCCACAATCCACATATCGATCAACTAGTGGTCATTGCATGTGTGTTATTTCCACAAACCACTTATGGATCCACCAGTGTTCATTACATGTGTGTTCTTTTGCACAAACCACATATGGATCAACCAGTGGTCATTGCATGTGTGTTCTTTTCGCAAACCACATATGGACCCACTAGACTCATTGCATGTGTGTTCTATCCACAAAACCACACATGGATCAACCAGTGGTCATTGCATGTGTGTTCTTTTCCACAAACCACACATGGATCAACCAGTGGTCATTGCATGTGTGTTCTTTCCCACAAACCATTTATGGATCAACCAGTGGTCATTGCATGTGTTCTATCCACAAACCACACATGGATCAACCAGTGGCATTGCATGTGTGTTCTTTTCACAAACCATACATGGATCACCCATTGTCATTGCATGTGTGCTCTTTCCACAAACCACATATGGATTGACTAGTGGTCATTGCATGTGTATTGTTTTCCACGAACCACTTATGGATCCTTTTGATTCATTGCATGTGTGTTATTTCCACAAACCACACATGGATCAACCACTAGAGTCATTGCATGTGTGTTATTTCCACAAACTACACATGGATCAACCACTAGAGTCATTACATGTGTGTTCTTTCCACAAACCACACATGGATCAACCAGTGGTCATTGCATGTGTGTTCTTTTCCACAAACCACACATGGATCAACCACTAGAGTCATTGCATGTGTGTTCTTTCCACAAACCACTTATGGATCCACTAGTGTTCATTGCATGTGTGTTCTTTTCCACAAACCACATATGGATCAACCAGCGGTCATTGCATGTGTGTTCTTTTCGCAAACCACATATGGACCCACTAGAGTCATTGCATATGTGTTCTATCCACAAACCACACATGGATCAACCAGTGGTCATTGCATGTGTGTTTTTTCCACAAACCACACATGGATCAACCAGTGGTCATTGCATGTGTGTTCTTTTCCACAAACCACTTATGGATCAACCAGTGGTCATTGCGTCTGTGTTCTATCCACAAACCACACATGGATCAACCAGTGGCATTTCACGTGTGTTCTTTTCCTCAAACCACACATGGATCAACCACTAGAGTCATTGCATGTGTGTTCTTTCCACAAACCACTTATGGATCCACCAGTGTTCATTGCATGTGTGTTCTTTTCCACAAACCACATATGGATCAACCAGTGGTCATTGCATGTGTGTTCTTTTCCACAAAAACCACACATGGATCAACCACTAGAGTCAATGCATGTGTGTTATTTCCACAAACCACACATGGATCAACCAGTAGAGTCATTTCATGTGTGTTCTTTCCATAAACCACACATGGATGAAGCAGTGTCATTGCATGTGTGTTCTTTCCACAAACCACATAAGGATCAACTAGTGGTCATCGCATGTGTGTTCTTTTCACAAACCACATATGGATCCATTAGAGTCACTGCATGTGTGTTCTTATACTAAAACTAGCAGTAGAGTCATTGCATGTGTGTTCTTTCCACAAACCACACATGGATCAACCAGTGGTCATTGCATGTGTGTCCTTTTCCACAAACCACACATGGATCAACCACTAGAGTCATCGCATGTGTGTTCTTTCCACAAACCACTTATGGATCCACCAGTGTTCATTGCATGTGTGTTCTTTTCCACAAACTACATATGGATCAACCAGTGGTCATTGCATGTGTGTTATTTTCGCAAACCACATATGGACCCACTAGAGTCATTGCATGTGTGTTCTATCCACAAACCACACATGGATCAACCAGTGGTGATTGCATGTGTGTTTTTTCCACAAACCACACATGGATCAACCCGTGGTCATTGCATTTGTGTTCTTTTCCACCAACCACTTATGGATCAATCAGTGGTCATTGCATGTGTGTTCTATTCGCAAACAACATATGGATCCACCAGTGGTCACTGCATGTGTGTTCTTTCCACAAACCACTTATGGATCAACCAGTGGTCATTGCATGTGTGTTCTTTCCACAAACCACTTATGGATCAACCAGTTGCCATTGCATGTGTGTTCTTTCCACAAACCACTTATGGATCAACCAGTGGCATTGCATGTGTGTTCTTTCCAGAAACTACATGTGGGCCCACTAGAGTCATTGCATGTGTGTTCTTATACTAAAACCAGCACTAGAGTCATTGCATGAGTGTTCTTTTCAGAAACAACACATGGATCCACCAGTGTTCACTGCATGTGTGTCCTTTCCACAAACCACATATGGATCAACTAGTGGTCATTGCTTGTGTTTTATTTCCACAAACCACTTATGGATCCACCAGTGTTCATTACATGTGTGTTCTTTTCCACAAACCACATATGGATTAACCAGTGGTCATTGCATGTGTGTTCTTTCCGCAAACCACATATGGACCCACTAGAGTTATTGCATGTGTGTTCTATCCACAAACCACACATGGATCAACCAGTGGTCATTGCATGTGTGTTCTTTTCCACAAACCACACATGGATCAACCAGTGGTCATTGCATGTGTGTTATTTTCCACAAACCATTTATGGATCAACCAGTGGTCATTGCATGTGTTCTATCCACAAACCACATGGATCAACCAGTGGCATTTCATGTGTTCTTTTCCCAAACCACACATGGATCAACCAGTGTCATTGCATGTGTGCTCTTTCCACAAACCACATATGGATCGACTAGTGGTCATTGCATGTGTATTGTTTTCCACGAACCACTTATGGATCCATTTGAGTCATTGCATGTGTGTTATTTCCACAAACCACACATGGATCAACCACTAGAGTCATTGCCTGTGTGTTATTTCCACAAACCACACATTGATCAACCAATAGTGTCTTTACGTGTTTTTACTTTCCACAAACCACACATGGATCAACCAGTGGTCATTGCATGTGTGTTCTTTAACACAAACCACACATGGATCAACCACTAGAGTCATTGCATGTGTGTTCTTTCCACAAACCACTTATGGATCCACTAGTGTTCACTACATGTGTGTTCTTTTCCACAAACCACATATGGATCAACCAGCAGTCATTGCATGTGTGTTCTTTTCGCAATCCACATATGGACCCACTAGAGTCATTGCATATGTGTTCTATCCACAAACCACACATGGATCAACCAGTGGTCATTGCATGTGTGTTCTTTTCCACAAACCACACATGGATCAACCAGTGGTCATTGCATGTGTGTTCTTTTCCACAAACCACTTATGGATCAACAAGTGGTCATTGCGTGTGTGTTCTATCCACAAACCACACATGGATCAACCAGTGGCATTGCACGTGTGTTCTTTTCCTCAAACCACACATGGATCAACCACTAGAGTCATTGCATGTGTGTTCTTTCCACAAACCACTTATGGATCCACCAGTGTTCATTGCATGTGTGTTCTTTTCCACAAACCACATATGGATCAACCAGTGGTCATTGCATGTGTGTTCTTTTCGCAAACCACATATGGACCCACTAGAGTCATTGCATGTGTGTTCTATCCACAAACCACACATGGATCAACCAGTGGTCATTGCATGTGTGTTCTTTTCCACAAACCACTTATGGATCAACCAGTGGTCATTGCATGTGTGTTCTATCCACAAACCACACATGGATCAACCAGTGGCATTGCACGTGTGTTCTTTTCCTCAAACCACACATGGATCAAGCGGTGTCATTGCATGTGTGTTCTTTCCACAAAACACATATGGATCAACCAGTGGTCATTGCATGTGTGTTCTTTTCCACGAACCACTTATGGATCCATTAGAGTCATTGCATGTGTGTTATTTCCACAAACCACACATGGATCAACCACTAGAGTCATTGCATGTGTGTTATTTCAACAAACCACACATGGATCAACCACTAGAGTCATTGCATGTGTGTTCTTTCCACAAACCACACATGGATCAACCAGTGGTCATTGCATGTGTGTTCTTTTCCACAAACCACACATGGATCAACCACTAGAGTCATTGCATGTGTGTTATTTCCACAAACCACACATGGATCAACCACTATAGTCATTACATGTGTGTTCTTTCCACAAACCACACATGGATCAACCAATGGTCATTGCATGTGTGTTCTTTTCCAGAAACCACACATAGATCAACTAGTGTCATTGCATGTGTGTTCTTTCCACAAGCCACATATGGATCAACCAGTGGTCATTGCATGTGTGTTCTTTTCACAAACCACATGTGAACCCACTAGAGTCATTGCATGTGTGTTCTTATAATAAAACCAACACTAGAGTCATTCCATGTGTGTTCTTTCCACAAACCACACATGGATCCACCAGTGTTGATTGCATGTGTGTTCTTTTCCACAAACCACATATGGATCAACCAATGGTCATTGCATGTGTGTATTCTTTTCCACAAACCACACATGGATCAAGCAGTGTCATTGCATGTGTGTTCTTTCCACAAAACCATATGGATCAACCAGTGGTCATTGCATGTGTGTTCTTTTCACAAACCACATATGGATCCATTAGAGTCATTGCATGTGTGTTCTTATACTAAAATTAGCACAAGAGTAATTGCATGTGTGTTCTTTCCACAAACCACACATGGATCCACCAGTACTCATTGCATGTGTGTTCTTTGCACAAACCACACATGGATCAACCATTGGTCATTGCATGTGTGTTCTTTTCCACAAACCACACATGGATCAACCACTAGAGTCATTGCATGTGTGTTATTTCCACAAACCACTTATGGATCCACCAGTGTTCATTGCATGTGTGTTCTTTCCACAAACCACACATGGATCAACCAGTGGTCATGGCATGTGTGTTCTTTTCCAGAAAAACCACATGGATCAACCACTAGAGTCATTGCATGTGTGTTATTTCCACAAACCACACATGGATCAACCACTAGAGTCATTGCATGTGTGTTATTTCCACAAACCACTTATGGATCCACCAGTGTTCATTGCATGTGTGTTCTTTCCACAAACCACACATGGATCAACCAGTGGTCATTGCATGTGTGTTCTTTTCCATAAAAACCACACATGGATCAACCACTAGAGTCATTGCATGTGTGTTATTTCCACAAACCACACATGGATCAACCACTAGAGTCATTGCATGTGTGTTCTTTCCACAAACCACACATGGATCAACCAGTGGTCATTGCATGTGTTTTCTTTCCAAACACCACACATGGATCAACCACTAGAGTCATTGCATGTGTGTTATTTCCACAAACCACACATGGATCAACCACTAGAGTCATTGCATGTGTGTTCTTTCCACAAACCACACATGGATCAACCCGTGGTCATTGCATGTGTGTTCTTTTCCACAAACACCACATGGATCAACCACTAGAGTCATTGCATGTGTTATTTCCACAAACCACACATGGATCAACCACTAGAGTCATTGCATGTGTGTTCTTTCCACAAACCACACATGGATCAAGTAGTGTCATTGCATGTGTGTTCTTTCCACAAACCACATAAGGATCAACCAGTGGTCATTGCATGTGTGTTCTTTTCACAAACCACATATGGATCCATTAGAGTCATTGCATGTGTGTTCTTATACTAAAACTAGCACTAGAGTCATTGCATGTGTGTTCTTTCCACAAACCACTTATGGATCCACCAGTGTTCATTGCATGTGTGTTCTTTTCACAAACAACATATGGATCCACTAGTGTTCACTACATGTGTGTTCTTTCCATAATCCACACAAGGATCAACAAGTGGTCAGTGCATGTGTGTTCTTTCCACAAACCACTTATGGATCCACCAGTGTTCATTGCATGTGCGTTCTTTCCACAAACCACACATGGATCAACTAGTGGTCATTGCATGTGTGTTCTTTTCCACAAACCACACATGGATCAACCACTAGAGTCATTGCATGTGTGATATTTCGACAAACCACACATGGATCAACCACTAGAGTCATTGCATGTGTGTTCCTTCCACTAAACACACAAGGATCAACCTGGTCATTGCATGTCTGTTCTTTCCACAAACCACACATGGATCAACCACTAGAGTCATTGCATGTGTTATTTCCACAAACCACACATGGATCAACCACTAGAGTCATTGCATGTGTGTTCTTTCCACAGAGGACACATGGATCAACCAGTGGTCATTGCATGTGTGTTCTTTCCACAAACCACGATCAACCCCTAGCGTCACTGCATGTGTGTTATTTCCACACACCACACCAGGATCAACCACTAGAGTCATTGCATCTGTGTTCTTTCAACAAACCACACATGGATCAACCAGTGGTCATTGCATGTGTGTTCTTTTCCACAAACCACACATGGATCAACCAGTGTCATTGCATGTGTGTTATTTCCACAAACCACATGTGGATCAACCAGTGGTCATTGCATGTGTGTTCTTTTCACAAACCACATGTGAACCCACTAGAGTCATTGCATGCGTGTTCTTATACTAAAACCAACACTAGAGTCATTACATGTGTGTTCTTTCCACAAACCACACCTGGATCCACCAGTGTTCATTGCATGTGTGTTCTTTTCCATAAACCACATCTGGATTAACCAGTGGTCATTCATGTGTGTTCTTTTCACAAACCACATATGGACCCACTAGAGTCATTGCATGTCGTTCTATCCACAAACCACACATGGATCAACCACTAGAGTCATTGCATGCGTGTTCTTTTCCACAAACAACACACATGGATCAACCGGTGGTCATTGCATGTGTGTTCTTTTCCACAAACCACACATGGATCAACCGGTGGCATTGCATGTATGTTATTTTCATAAACCACACATGGATCAACTAGTGGTCATTGCATGTGTGTTCTTTACACAAACCACACATGGATCAACCAGTGGTCATTGCATGTGGGTTCTTTCCACAAACCACATATGGATCAACCTGTGGTCATTGCATTTGTGTTCTTTTCCACAAACCACATATGGATCAACCAGTGGTCATTGCATGTGGGTTCTATCCACAAACCACACATGGATCAACCAGTGGTCATTGCATGTGTGTTCTTTTCCACAAACCACACATGGATCAACCAGTGGTCATTGCATGTGTGTTCTTTTCCACAAACCACTTATGGATCAACCAGTGGTCATTGCGTCTGTGTTCTATCCACAAACCACACATGGATCAACCAGTGGCATTTCACGTGTGTTCTTTTCCTCAAACCACACATGGATCAACCACTAGAGTCATTGCATGTGTGTTCTTTCCACAAACCACTTATGGATCCACCAGTGTTCATTGCATGTGTGTTCTTTTCCACAAACCACATATGGATCAACCAGTGGTCATTGCATGTGTGTTCTTTTCCACAAAAACCACACATGGATCAACCACTAGAGTCAATGCATGTGTGTTATTTCCACAAACCACACATGGATCAACCAGTAGAGTCATTTCATGTGTGTTCTTTCCATAAACCACACATGGATGAAGCAGTGTCATTGCATGTGTGTTCTTTCCACAAACCACATAAGGATCAACTAGTGGTCATCGCATGTGTGTTCTTTTCACAAACCACATATGGATCCATTAGAGTCACTGCATGTGTGTTCTTATACTAAAACTAGCAGTAGAGTCATTGCATGTGTGTTCTTTCCACAAACCACACATGGATCAACCAGTGGTCATTGCATGTGTGTCCTTTTCCACAAACCACACATGGATCAACCACTAGAGTCATCGCATGTGTGTTCTTTCCACAAACCACTTATGGATCCACCAGTGTTCATTGCATGTGTGTTCTTTTCCACAAACTACATATGGATCAACCAGTGGTCATTGCATGTGTGTTATTTTCGCAAACCACATATGGACCCACTAGAGTCATTGCATGTGTGTTCTATCCACAAACCACACATGGATCAACCAGTGGTGATTGCATGTGTGTTCTTTTCCACAAACCACACATGGATCAACCAGTGGTCATTGCATGTGTGTTCTTTTCCACCAACCACTTATGGATCAATCAGTGGTCATTGCATGTGTGTTCTATTCGCAAACAACATATGGATCCACCAGTGGTCACTGCATGTGTGTTCTTTCCACAAACCACTTATGGATCAACCAGTGGTCATTGCATGTGTGTTCTTTCCACAAACCACTTATGGATCAACCAGTTGCCATTGCATGTGTGTTCTTTCCACAAACCACTTATGGATCAACCAGTGGCATTGCATGTGTGTTCTTTCCAGAAACTACATGTGGGCCCACTAGAGTCATTGCATGTGTGTTCTTATACTAAAACCAGCACTAGAGTCATTGCATGAGTGTTCTTTTCAGAAACAACACATGGATCCACCAGTGTTCACTGCATGTGTGTCCTTTCCACAAACCACATATGGATCAACTAGTGGTCATTGCTTGTGTTTTATTTCCACAAACCACTTATGGATCCACCAGTGTTCATTACATGTGTGTTCTTTTCCACAAACCACATATGGATTAACCAGTGGTCATTGCATGTGTGTTCTTTCCGCAAACCACATATGGACCCACTAGAGTTATTGCATGTGTGTTCTATCCACAAACCACACATGGATCAACCAGTGGTCATTGCATGTGTGTTCTTTTCCACAAACCACACATGGATCAACCAGTGGTCATTGCATGTGTGTTATTTTCCACAAACCATTTATGGATCAACCAGTGGTCATTGCATGTGTTCTATCCACAAACCACACATGGATCAACCAGTGGCATTTCATGTGTGTTCTTTTCACAAACCACACATGGATCAACCAGTGTCATTGCATGTGTGCTCTTTCCACAAACCACATATGGATCGACTAGTGGTCATTGCATGTGTATTGTTTTCCACGAACCACTTATGGATCCATTTGAGTCATTGCATGTGTGTTATTTCCACAAACCACACATGGATCAACCACTAGAGTCATTGCCTGTGTGTTATTTCCACAAACTACACATGGATCAACCACTAGAGTCATTACGTGTGTGTTCTTTCCACAAACCACACATGGATCAACCAGTGGTCATTGCATGTGTGTTCTTTAACACAAACCACACATGGATCAACCACTAGAGTCATTGCATGTGTGTTCTTTCCACAAACCACTTATGGATCCACTAGTGTTCACTACATGTGTGTTCTTTTCCACAAACCACATATGGATCAACCAGCAGTCATTGCATGTGTGTTCTTTTCGCAATCCACATATGGACCCACTAGAGTCATTGCATATGTGTTCTATCCACAAACCACACATGGATCAACCAGTGGTCATTGCATGTGTGTTCTTTTCCACAAACCACACATGGATCAACCAGTGGTCATTGCATGTGTGTTCTTTTCCACAAACCACTTATGGATCAACAAGTGGTCATTGCGTGTGTGTTCTATCCACAAACCACACATGGATCAACCAGTGGCATTGCACGTGTGTTCTTTTCCTCAAACCACACATGGATCAACCACTAGAGTCATTGCATGTGTGTTCTTTCCACAAACCACTTATGGATCCACCAGTGTTCATTGCATGTGTGTTCTTTTCCACAAACCACATATGGATCAACCAGTGGTCATTGCATGTGTGTTCTTTTCGCAAACCACATATGGACCCACTAGAGTCATTGCATGTGTGTTCTATCCACAAACCACACATGGATCAACCAGTGGTCATTGCATGTGTGTTCTTTTCCACAAACCACTTATGGATCAACCAGTGGTCATTGCATGTGTGTTCTATCCACAAACCACACATGGATCAAATCCAGTGGCATTGCGTGTGTTCTTTTCCTCAAACCACACATGGATCAAGCGGTGTCATTGCATGTGTGTTCTTTCCACAAAACACATATGGATCAACCAGTGGTCATTGCATGTGTGTTCTTTTCCACGAACCACTTATGGATCCATTAGAGTCATTGCATGTGTGTTATTTCCACAAACCACACATGGATCAACCACTAGAGTCATTGCATGTGTGTTATTTCAACAAACCACACATGGATCAACCACTAGAGTCATTGCATGTGTGTTCTTTCCACAAACCACACATGGATCAACCAGTGGTCATTGCATGTGTGTTCTTTTCACAAACCACACATGGATCAACCACTAGAGTCATTGCATGTGTGTTATTTCCACAAACCACACATGGATCAACCACTATAGTCATTACATGTGTGTTCTTTCCACAAACCACACATGGATCAACCAATGGTCATTGCATGTGTGTTCTTTTCCAGAAACCACACATAGATCAACTAGTGTCATTGCATGTGTGTTCTTTCCACAAGCCACATATGGATCAACCAGTGGTCATTGCATGTGTGTTCTTTTCACAAACCACATGTGAACCCACTAGAGTCATTGCATGTGTGTTCTTATAATAAAACCAACACTAGAGTCATTCCATGTGTGTTCTTTCCACAAACCACACATGGATCCACCAGTGTTGATTGCATGTGTGTTCTTTTCCACAAACCACATATGGATCAACCAATGGTCATTGCATGTGTGTATTCTTTTCCACAAACCACACATGGATCAAGCAGTGTCATTGCATGTGTGTTCTTTCCACAAACCACATATGGATCAACCAGTGGTCATTGCATGTGTGTTCTTTTCACAAACCACATATGGATCCATTAGAGTCATTGCATGTGTGTTCTTATACTAAAATTAGCACAAGAGTAATTGCATGTGTGTTCTTTCCACAAACCACACATGGATCCACCAGTACTCATTGCATGTGTGTTCTTTGCACAAACCACACATGGATCAACCATTGGTCATTGCATGTGTGTTCTTTTCCACAAACCACACATGGATCAACCACTAGAGTCATTGCATGTGTGTTATTTCCACAAACCACTTATGGATCCACCAGTGTTCATTGCATGTGTGTTCTTTCCACAAACCACACATGGATCAACCAGTGGTCATGGCATGTGTGTTCTTTTCCAGAAAAACCACACATGGATCAACCACTAGAGTCATTGCATGTGTGTTATTTCCACAAACCACACATGGATCAACCACTAGAGTCATTGCATGTGTGTTATTTCCACAAACCACTTATGGATCCACCAGTGTTCATTGCATGTGTGTTCTTTCCACAAACCACACATGGATCAACCAGTGGTCATTGCATGTGTGTTCTTTTCCATAAAAACCACACATGGATCAACCACTAGAGTCATTGCATGTGTGTTATTTCCACAAACCACACATGGATCAACCACTAGAGTCATTGCATGTGTGTTCTTTCCACAAACCACACATGGATCAACCAGTGGTCATTGCATGTGTGTTCTTTTCCACAAACACCACACATGGATCAACCACTAGAGTCATTGCATGTGTGTTATTTCCACAAACCACACATGGATCAACCACTAGAGTCATTGCATGTGTGTTCTTTCCACAAACCACACATGGATCAACCCGTGGTCATTGCATGTGTGTTCTTTTCCACAAACACCACACATGGATCAACCACTAGAGTCATTGCATGTGTGTTATTTCCACAAACCACACATGGATCAACCACTAGAGTCATTGCATGTGTGTTCTTTCCACAAACCACACATGGATCAAGTAGTGTCATTGCATGTGTGTTCTTTCCACAAACCACATAAGGATCAACCAGTGGTCATTGCATGTGTGTTCTTTTCACAAACCACATATGGATCCATTAGAGTCATTGCATGTGTGTTCTTATACTAAAACTAGCACTAGAGTCATTGCATGTGTGTTCTTTCCACAAACCACTTATGGATCCACCAGTGTTCATTGCATGTGTGTTCTTTTCACAAACAACATATGGATCCACTAGTGTTCACTACATGTGTGTTCTTTCCATAATCCACACAAGGATCAACAAGTGGTCAGTGCATGTGTGTTCTTTCCACAAACCACTTATGGATCCACCAGTGTTCATTGCATGTGCGTTCTTTCCACAAACCACACATGGATCAACTAGTGGTCATTGCATGTGTGTTCTTTTCCACAAACCACACATGGATCAACCACTAGAGTCATTGCATGTGTGTTATTTCAACAAACCACACATGGATCAACCACTAGAGTCATTGCATGTGTGTTCCTTCCACTAACCACACATGGATCAACCAGTGGTCATTGCATGTCTGTTCTTTTCCACAAACCACACATGGATCAACCACTAGAGTCATTGCATGTGTGTTATTTCCACAAACCACACATGGATCAACCACTAGAGTCATTGCATGTGTGTTCTTTCCACAGAGGACACATGGATCAACCAGTGGTCATTGCATGTGTGTTCTTTTCCACAAACCACACATGGATCAACCACTAGAGTCATTGCATGTGTTTTATTTCCACAAACCACACAAGGATCAACCACTAGAGTCATTGCATCTGTGTTCTTTCAACAAACCACACATGGATCAACCAGTGGTCATTGCATGTGTGTTCTTTTCCACAAACCACACATGGATCAACCAGTGTCATTGCATGTGTGTTATTTCCACAAACCACATGTGGATCAACCAGTGGTCATTGCATGTGTGTTCTTTTCACAAACCACATGTGAACCCACTAGAGTCATTGCATGCGTGTTCTTATACTAAAACCAACACTAGAGTCATTACATGTGTGTTCTTTCCACAAACCACACCTGGATCCACCAGTGTTCATTGCATGTGTGTTCTTTTCCATAAACCACATCTGGATTAACCAGTGGTCATTCATGTGTGTTCTTTTCACAAACCACATATGGACCCACTAGAGTCATTGCATGTCGTTCTATCCACAAACCACACATGGATCAACCACTAGAGTCATTGCATGCGTGTTCTTTTCCACAAACAACACACATGGATCAACCGGTGGTCATTGCATGTGTGTTCTTTTCCACAAACCACACATGGATCAACCGGTGGCATTGCATGTATGTTATTTTCATAAACCACACATGGATCAACTAGTGGTCATTGCATGTGTGTTCTTTACACAAACCACACATGGATCAACCAGTGGTCATTGCATGTGGGTTCTTTCCACAAACCACATATGGATCAACCTGTGGTCATTGCATTTGTGTTCTTTTCCACAAACCACATATGGATCAACCAGTGGTCATTGCATGTGGGTTCTATCCACAAACCACACATGGATCAACTAGTGGTGATTGCACGTGTATTCTTTTCCACAAACCACACATGGATCAAGCAGTGTCATTGCATGTGTGTTCTTTCCACAAACCACATATGGATCAACCAGTGGTCATTGCATGTGTGTTCTTTTCACAAACCACATATGGATCAACAAGTGGTCATTGCATGTGTGTTCTTTTCCACAAACCACACATGGATCAAGCAGTGTCATTGCATGCGTGTTCTTTCCACAAACCAGATATGGATCAACCAGTGGTCATTGCATGTGTGTTGTTTTCACAAACCACATATGGATCCATTAGAGTCATTGCATGTGTGTTGTTATACTAAAACTAGCACTAGAGTCATTGCATGTGTGTTCTTTCCACAAACCACTTATGGATCCACCAGTGTTCATTGCATGTGCGTTATTTACACAAACCACTTATGGATCCACCAGTGTTCATTGCATGTGTGTTCTTTTCACAAACAACTTATGGATCCACCAAAGGCTCCTTTGCATGTGTGTTCTTTCCACAAACCACTTATGGATCAACCAGTGGCCATTGCATCTGTGTTCTTTCCACAAGCCACTTATGGATCAACCAGTAGCATTGCATGTGTGTTATTGTCACAAACTACATGTGGACCCACTAGAGTCATTGCATGTGTGTTCTTTTCACAAACAACATATGGATCCACCAGTGTTCACTGCATGTGTGTTCTTTCCACAAACCACACATGGATCAACCAGTGGTCATTGAATGTGTGTTATTTCCACAAACCACTTATGGATCCACTAGTGTTCATTGCATGTGTGTTGTTTCCACAAACCACACATGGATCAACCAGTGGTCATTGCATGTGTGTTCTTTTCAACAAACCACACATGGATCAACCACTAGAGTCATTGCATGTGTGTTATTTCCACAAACCACACATGGATCAACCACTAGAGTCATTGCATGTGTGTTCCTTCCACTAACCACACATGGATCAACCAGTGGTCATTGCATATCTGTTCTTTTCCACAAACCACACATGGATCAACCACTAGAGTCATTGCATGTGTGTTATTTCCACAAACCACACATGGATAAACCACTAGAGTCATTGCATGTGTGTTCTTTCCACAGAGGACACATGGATCAACCAGTGGTCATTGCATGTGTGTTCTTTTCCACAAACCACACATGGATCAACCACTAGAGTCATTGCATGTGTTTTATTTCCACAAACCACACAAGGATCAACCACTAGAGTCATTGCATATGTGTTCTTTCAACAAACCACACATGGATCAACCAGTGGTCATTGCATGTGTGTTCTTTTCCACAAACCACACATGGATCAACCAGTGTCATTGCATGTGTGTTCTTTCCACAAACCACATGTGGATCAACCAGTGGTCATTGCATGTGTGTTCTATTCACAAACCACATGTGAACCCACTAGAGTCATTGCATGTGTGTTCTTATACTAAAACCAACACTAGAGTCATTACATGTGTGTTCTTTCCACAAACCACACCTGGATCCACCAGTGTTCATTGCATGTGTGTTCTTTTCCATAAACCACATCTGGATTAACCAGTGGTCATTGCATGTGTGTTCTTTTCACAAACCACATATGGACCCACTAGAGTCATTGCATGTGTGTTCTATCCACAAACCACACATGGATCAACCACTAGAGTCATTGCATACGTGTTCTTTTCCACAAACAACACACATGGATCAATCCGTGGTCATTGCATGTGTATTCTTTTCCACAAACCACACATGGATCAACCGGTGGCATTGCATGTGTGTTATTTTCATAAACCACACATGGATCAACTAGTGGTCATTGCATGTGTGTTCTTTCCACAAACCACACAAGGATCAACCAGTGGTCATTGCATGTGTGTTCTTTCCACAAACCACATATGGATCAACATGTGTTCATTGCATTTGTGTTCTTTTCCACAAACCACATATGGATCAACCAGTGGTTATTGCATGTGGGTTCCATCCACAAACCACTCATGGATCAACTAGTGGTGATTGCACGTGTATTCTTTTCCACAAACCACACATGGATCAAGCAGTGTCATTGCATGTGTGTTCTTTCCACAAACCACATATGGATCAACCAGTGGTCATTGCACGTGTGTTCTTTTCAGAAACCACATATGGATCAATAAGTGGTCATTGCATGTGTGTTCTTTTCCACAAACCACACATGGATCAAGCAGTGTCATTGCATGCGTGTTCTTTCCACAGACCACATATGGATCAACCAGTTGTCATTGCATGTGTGTTCTTTTCACTAACCACATATGGATCCATTAGAGTCATTGCATGTGTGTTCTTATACTAAAACTAGCACTAGAGTCATTGCATGTGTGTTCTTTCCACAAACCACTTATGGATCCACCAGTGTTCATTGCATGTGTGTTCTTTCCACAAACCACTTATGGATCCACCAGTGTTCATTGCATGTGTGTTCTTTTCACAAACAACATATGGATCCACCAGTGGTCACTGCATGTGTGTTCTTTCCACGAACCACTTATGGATCAACCAGTGGTCATTGCATGTGTGTTCATTTCCACAAACCACTTATGGATCAACCAGTGGCCATTGCATCTTTGTTCTTTCCACAAGCCACTTATGGATCAACCAGTAGCATTGCATGTGTGTTATTGTCACAAACTACATGTGGACCCACTAGAGTCATTGCATGTGTGTTCTTATACTAAAACTAGCACTAGAGTCATTGCATGTGTGTTCTTTTCACAAACAACATATGGATCCACCAGTGTTCACTGCATGTGTGTTCTTTCCACAAACCACACATGGATCAACCAATGGTCATTGCATGTGTGTTCTTTCCACAAACCACTTATGGATCCACTAGTGTTCATTGCATGTGTGTTCTTTCCACAAACCACACATGGATCAACCGGTGGCATTGCATGTATGTTATTTTCATAAACCACACATGGATCAACTAGTGGTCATTGCATGTGTGTTCTTTACACAAACCACACATGGATCAACCAGTGGTCATTCCATGTGTGTTCTTTCCACAAACCACATATGGATCAACCTGTGGTCATTGCATTTGTGTTCTTTTCCACAAACCACATATGGATCAACCAGTGGTCATTGCATGTGGGTTCTATCCACAAACCACACATGGATCAACTAGTGGTGATTGCACGTGTATTCTTTTCCACAAACCACACATGGATCAAGCAGTGTCATTGCATGTGTGTTCTTTCCACAAACCACATATGGATCAACCAGTGGTCATTGCATGTGTGTTCTTTTCACAAACCACATATGGATCAACAAGTGGTCATTGCATGTGTGTTCTTTTCCACAAAGCACACATGGATCAAGCAGTGTCATTGCATGCGTGTTCTTACCACAAACCAGATATGGATCAATCAGTGGTCATTGCATGTGTGTTGTTTTCACAAACCACATATGGATCCATTAGAGTCATTGCATGTGTGTTCTTATACTAAAACTAGCACTAGAGTCATTGCATCTGTGTTCTTTCCACAAACCACTTATGGATCCACCAGTGTTCATTGCATGTGCGTTATTTCCACAAACCACTTATGGATCCGCCAGTGTTCATTGCATGTGTGTTCTTTTCACAAACAACATATGGATCCACCAGTGCTCACTGCATGTGTGTTCTTTCCACAAACCACTTATGGATCAACCAGTGGCCATTGCATATGTGTTCTTTCCACAAGCCACTTATGGATCAACCAGTAGCATTGCATGTGTGTTATTGTCACAAACTACATGTGGACCCACTAGAGTCATTGCATGTGTGTTCTTTTCACAAACAACATATGGATCCACCAGTGTTCACTGCATGTGTGTTCTTTCCACAAACCACACATGGATCAACCAGTGGTCATTGAATGTGTGTTATTTCCACAAACCACTTATGGATCCACTAGTGTTCATTGCATGTGTGTTCTTTCCACAAACCACACATGGATCAACCAGTGGTCATTGCATGTGTGTTCTTTTCAACAAACCACACATGGATCAACCACTAGAGTCATTGCATGTGTGTTATTTCCACAAACCACACATGGATCAACCACTAGAGTCATTGCATGTGTGTTCCTTCCGCTAACCACACATGGATCAACCAGTGGTCATTGCATGTCTGTTCTTTTCCACAAACCACACATGGATCAACCACTAGAGTCATTGCATGTGTGTTATTTCCACAAACCACACATGGATCAACCACTAGAGTCATTGCATGTGTGTTCTTTCCACAGAGGACACATGGATCAACCAGTGGTCATTGCATGTGTGTTCTTTTCCACAAACCACACATGGATCAACCACTAGAGTCATTGCATGTGTTTTATTTCCACAAACCACACAAGGATCAACCACTAGAGTCATTGCATATGTGTTCTTTCAACAAACCACACATGGATCAACCAGTGGTCATTGCATGTGTGTTCTTTTCAACAAACCACACATGGATCAACCAGTGTCATTGCATGTGTGTTCTTTCCACAAACCACATGTGGATCAACCAGTGGTCATTGCATGTGTGTTCTTTTCACAAACCACATGTGAACCCACTAGAGTCATTGCATGTGTGTTCTTATACTAAAACCAACACTAGAGTCATTACATGTGTGTTCTTTCCACAAACCACACCTGGATCCACCAGTGTTCATTGCATGTGTGTTCTTTTCCATAAACCACATCTGGATTAACCAGTGGTCATTGCATGTGTGTTCTTTTCACAAACCACATATGGACCCACTAGAGTCATTGCATGTGTGTTCTATCCACAAACCACACATGGATCAACCACTAGAGTCATTGCATGCGTGTTCTTTTCCACAAACAACACACATGGATCAACCAGTGGTCATTGCATGTGTGTTCTTTTCCACAAACCACACATGGATCAACCGGTGGCATTGCATGTGTGTTATTTTCATAAACCACACATGGATCAACTAGTGGTCATTGCATGTGTGTTCTTTCCACAAACCACACAAGGATCAACCAGTGGTCATTGCATGTGTGTTCTTTCCACAAACCACATATGGATCAATATGTGTTCATTGCATTTGTGTTCTTTTCCACAAACCACATATGGATCAACCAGTGGTTATTGCATGTGGGTTCCATCCACAAACCACACATGGATCAACTAGTGGTGATTGCACGTGTATTCTTTTCCACAAACCACACATGGATCAAGCAGTGTCATTGCATGTGTGTTCTTTCCACAAACCACATATGGATCAACCAGTGGTCATTGCATGTGTGTTCTTTTCAGAAACCACATATGGATCAATAAGTGGTCATTGCATGTGTGTTCTTTTCCACAAACCACACATGGATCAAGCAGTGTCATTACATGCGTGTTCTTTCCACAAACCACATATGGATCAACCAGTGGTCATTGCATGTGTGTTCTTTTCACTAACCACATATGGATCCATTAGAGTCATTGCATGTGTGTTCTTATACTAAAACTAGCACTAGAGTCATTGCATGTGTGTTCTTTCCACAAACCACTTATGGATCCACCAGTGTTCATTGCATGTGTGTTCTTTCCACAAACCACTTATGGATCCACCAGTGTTCATTGCATGTGTGTTCTTTTCACAAACAACATATGGATCCACCAGTGGTCACTGCATGTGTGTTCTTTCCACAAACCACTTATGGATCAACCAGTGGTCATTGCATGTGTGTTCATTTCCACAAACCACTTATGGATCAACCAGTGGCCATTGCATCTTTGTTCTTTCCACAAGCCACTTATGGATCAACCAGTAGCATTGCATGTGTGTTATTGTCACAAACTACATGTGGACCCACTAGAGTCATTGCATGTGTGTTCTTATACTAAAACTAGCACTAGAGTCATTGCATGTGTGTTCTTTTCACAAACAACATATGGATCCACCAGTGTTCACTGCATGTGTGTTCTTTCCACAAACCACACATGGATCAACCAATGGTCATTGCATGTGTGTTCTTTCCACAAACCACTTATGGATCCACTAGTGTTCATTGCATGTGTGTTCTTTCCACAAACCACACATGGATCAACCAGTGGTCATTGCATGTGTGTTCTTTTCAACAAACCACACATGTATCAACCACTAGAGTCATTGCATGTGTGTTATTTCCACAAACCACACATGGATCAACCACTAGAGTCATTGCATGTGTGTTCTTTCCACAAACCACACATGGATCAACCTGTGGTCATTGCATGTGTGTTCTTTTCCACAAACCACACATGGATCAACCAGTTTGATTGCATGTGTGTTCTTTTCTACAAACCACATATGGATCAACCAGTGGTCATTGCATGTGTGTTCTTTCCACAAACCACACATGGATCAACCAGTGGTCATTGCATGTGTGTTCTTTTCCACAAACCACACATGGATCAAGCAGTGTCATTGCATGTGTGTTCTTTCCACAAACCATATATGGATCAACAGTGGTCATTGCATGTGTGTTCTGTTCCACAAACCACACATGGATCAACCAATAGTCATTACATGTGTGTTATTTCCACAAACCACACATGGATCAACCACTAGAGTCATTGCATGTGTGTTCTTTCCACAAACCACATTTGGATCAACCAGTGGTCATTGCATGTGTGTTCTTTTCACAAACCACATCTGGATCCATTAGAGTCATTGCATGTGTGTTCTTATACTAAAACTAGCAGTAGAGTCATTGCATGTGTGTTCTTTCCACAAACCACTTATGGATCCACCAGTGTTCATTGCATGTGTGTTCTTTCCACAAACCACTTATGGATCCACTAGTGTTCATTGCATGTGTGTTCTTTTCACAAACAACATATGGATCAACCAGTGGTCACTGCATGTGTGTTCTTTCCACAAACCACTTATGGATCAACAAGTGGTCATTGCATGTGTCTTCGTTAACACAAACCACTTATGGATCAACTAGTGGCCATTGCATCTGTGTTCTTTCCACAAGCCACTTATGGATCAACCAGTAGCATTGCATGTGTGTTATTGTCACAAACTACATGTGGACCCACTAGAGTCATTGCATGTGTGTTCTTATACTAAAACTAGCACTAGAGTCATTGCATGTGTGTTCTTTTCACAAACAACATATGGATCCACCAGTGTCATTGCATGTGTGTTGTTTCCACAAACCACATATGGATCAACCAGTGGTCATTCCATGTGTGTTCTTTTCCATGAACCACTTATGGATCCATTAGAGTCATTGCATGTGTGTTATTTCTAGAAACCACACATGGATCAACCAGTGGTCATTGCATGTGTGTTATTTTCCACAAACAACACATGGATCAACCACAAGAGTCATTGCATGTGTGTTCTTTCCACAAACCACACATGGATCAACCACTAGAGTCATTGCATGTGTGTTCTTTCCACAAACCACACATGGATCAACCAGTGGTCATTGCATGTGTGTTCTTTTCCACAAACCACACATGGATCAACCACTAGAGTCATTGCATGTGTGTTATTTCCACAAACCACACATGGATCAACCACTAGAGTCATTGCATGTGTGTTCTTTCCACAAACCACACATGGATCAACCAGTGGTCATTGCATGTGTTTTTTTCCACAAACCACACATGGAGCAACTACTGTCATTGCATGTGTGTTCTTTCCACAAACCACATATGGATCGACCAGTGGTCATTGCATGTGTGTTCTTTTCACAAACCACATGTGAACCCACTAGAGTCATTGCATGTGTGTTCTTATAATAAAACCAACACTAGTGACATTGCATGTGTGTTCTTTCCACAAACCACACATGGATCCACGAGTGTAAATTGCATGTTTGTTCTTTTCCACAAACCACATATGGATCAACCAGTGGTCATTGCATGTGTGTTCTTTTCACAAACCACATATGGACCCACTAAGTCATTGCATGTGTGTTCTATCCACAAACCACACATGGATCAACCAGTGGTCATTGCATGTGTGTTCTTTTCCACAAACCACACATGGATCAACCAGTGGTCATGGCATGTGTGTTCTTTTCCACAAACCACACATGGATCAACCGGTGGCATTGCATGTGTATTCTTTTCACAAACCACACATGGATCAACCAGTGGTCATTGCATGTGTGTTCTTTTCACAAACCACACATGGATCAACCAGTGGTCATTGCATGTGTGTTCTTTTCCACAAACCACACATGGATCCACCAGTGGTCATTGCATGTGGGTTCTTTCCACAAACCACATATGGATCAACCTGTGGTCATTGCATTTGTGTTCTTTTCCACAAACCACATATGGATCAACCAGTGGTCATTGCATGTGGGTTCTATCCACAAACCACACATGGATCAACTAGTGGTGATTGCACGTGTATTCTTTTACACAAACCACATATGGATCAACCAGTGGTCATTGCATGTGTGTTCTTTTCACAAACCACATATGGACCCACTAGAGTCATTGCATGTGTGTTCTATCCACAAACCACACATGGATCAACCAGTGGTCATTGCATGTGTGTTCTTTTCCACAAACCACACATCGATCAACCAGTGGTCATAGCTTGTGTGTTCTTTTCCACAAACCACACATGGATCAACCGGTGGCATTGCATGTGTGTTCTTTTCACAAACCACATATGGATCAACCAGTGGTCATTGCATGTGTGTTCTTTCCACAAACCACTTATGGATCCACTATTGTTCATTGCATGTGTGTTCTTTTCCACAAACCACATATGGATCAACCAGTGGTCATTGCATGTGTGTTCTTTTCACAAACCACAGATGGATCCATTAGAGTCATTGCATGTGTGTTCTTTCCACAAACCACTTATGGATCAACCAGTGGTCATTCCATGTGTGTTCTTTTCCATAAACCACTTATGGATCCACTAGTGGCCATTGCATGTGTGATCTTTCCACAAACCACTTATGGATCAACCAGTGGCATTGCATGTGTGTTCTTTTCACAAACTACATGTGGACCCACTAGAGTCATTGCATGTGTGTTCTTATACTAAAACCAGCACTAGAGTCATTGCATGTGTGTTCTTTTCACAAACAACATATGGATCCACCAGCGTTC
Source organism: Avena insularis (assembly GCA_023614405.1). NCBI lineage: Eukaryota > Viridiplantae > Streptophyta > Magnoliopsida > Poales > Poaceae > Avena > Avena insularis. The sequence goes on from CM042684.1 coordinate 308,820,037, forward strand.
ACTTCATGTGTGTTCTTTCCACAAACCACGCATGGATCAACCAGTGGTCATTGCATGTGTGTTCTTTCCACAAACCACTTATGGATCCACCAGTGTTCATTGCATGTGTGTTCTTTCCACAAACCACACATGGATCAACTACTATAGTCATTGCATGTGTGGTCTTTCTACAAACCACACATGGATTAACCAGTGGTCATTGCATGTGTGTTCTTTTCCACAAATGACACATGGATCATCCACTAGAGTCATTGCATGTGTGTTATTTCCACAAACCACACATGGATCAAACCACTAGAGTCATTGCATGTGTGTTCTTTCCACAAACCACACATGGATCAACCAGTGGTCATTCCATGTGTGTTCTTTTCCACAAACCACGCATGGATCAACCACTAGAGTCATTGCATGTGTGTTATTTCCAAAAACCACACATGGATCAACCACTAGAGTCATTTCATGTGTGTTCTTTCCACAAACCACACATAGATCAACTAGTGGTCATTGCATGTGTGTTCTTTTCCACAATCCACACATGGATCAAGCAGTGCCATTGCATGTATGTTCTTTCCACAAACCACATATGGATCAACCAGTGGTCATTGCATGTGTGTTCTTTCCACAAACCACTTGTGGATCAACCAGTGGCAATTGCATGTGTGTTCTTTCCACAAACCACTTATCAATCAACCAGTGACATTGCATGTGTGTTCTTTTCACAAACTACATGTGGGCCTACTAGAGTCATTGCATGTGTGTTCTTATACTAAAACCAGCACTAGAGTCATTGCATGTGTGTTCTTTTCACAAACAACACATGGATCCACCAGTGTTCACTGCATGTGTGTTCTTTCCACAAACCACATATGGATCAACCAGTGCTCATTGCATGTGTGTTATTTCCACAAACCACTTATGGATCCACCAGTGTTCATTGCATGTGTGTTCTTTTCCACAAACCACATATGGATCAACCAGTTGTCATTGCATGTGTGTTCTTTTCACAAACCACATATGGACCCACTAGAGTCATTGCATGTGTGTTCTATCAACAAACCACACATGGATCAACCAGTGGCATTGCATGTGTGTTCTTTTCACAAACTACATGTGGGCCCACTAGAGTCATTGCATGTGTGTTCTTATACTAAAACCAGCACTAGAGTCATTGCATGTGTGTTCTTTCCACAAACCACTTATGGATCAACCAGTGGTCATTCCATGTGTGTTCTTTTCCACAAACCACTTATGGATCCACTAGTGGCCATTGCATGTGTGATCTTTCCACAAACCACTTATGGATCACCTAGTGGTCATTGCATGTGTGTTCTTTCCACAAACCACTTATGGATCCACCAGTGTTCATTGCATGTGTGTTCTTTCCACAAACCACACATGGATCAACCACTATAGTCATTGCATGTGTGTTCTTTTCCACAAACCACATATGGATCAACCAGTTGTCATTGCATGTGTGTTCTTTTCACAAACCACATATGGACCCACTAGAGTCATTGCATGTGTGTTCTATCAACAAACCACACATGGATCAACCAGTGGCATTGCATGTGTGTTCTTTTCACAAACTACATGTGGACCCACTAGAGTCATTGCATGTGTGTTCTTATACTAAAACCAGCTCTAGAGTCATTGCATGTGTGTTCTTTTCGCAAACAACATATGGATCCACCAGCGTTCACTTCATGTGTGTTCTTTCCACAAACCACGCATGGATCACCTAGTGGTCATTGCATGTGTGTTCTTTCCACAAACCACTTATGGATCCACCAGTGTTCATTGCATGTGTGTTCTTTCCACAAACCACACATGGATCAACCACTATAGTCATTGCATGTGTGGTCTTTCCACAAACCACACATGGATTAACCAGTGGTCATTGCATGTGTGTTCTTTTCCACAAACGACACATGGATCAACCACCCGAGTCATTGCATGTGTGTTATTTCCACAAACCACACATGGATCAACCACTAGAGTCATTGCATGTGTGTTCTTTCCACAAAATACACATGGATCAACCAGTGGTCATTGCATGTGTGTTCTTTTCCACAAACCACGCATGGATCAACCACTAGAGTCATTGCATGTGTGTTATTTCCAAAAACCACACATGGATCAACCACTAGAGTCATTTCATGTGTGTTCTTTCCACAAACCACACATGGATCAACTAGTGGTCATTGCATGTGTGTTCTTTTCCACAATCCACACATGGATCAAGCAGTGTCATTGCATGTATGTTCTTTCCACAAACCACATATGGATCAACCAGTGGTCATTGCATGTGTGTTCTTTCCACAAACCACTTGTGGATCAACCAGTGGCAATTGCATGTGTGTTCTTTCCACAAACCACTTATCGATCAACCAGTGACATTGCATGTGTGTTCTTTTCACAAACTACATGTGGGCCTACTAGAGTCATTGCATGTGTGTTCTTATACTAAAACCAGCACTAGAGTCATTGCATGTGTGTTCTTTTCACAAACAACACATGGATCCACCAGTGTTCACTGCATGTGTGTTCTTTCCACAAACCACATATGGATCAACCAGTGGTCATTGCATGTGTGTTATTTCCACAAACCACTTATGGATCCACCAGTGTTCATTGCATGTGTGTTCTTTTCCACAAACCACATGTGGATCAACCAGTTGTCATTGCATGTGTGTTCTTTTCGCAAACCACATATGGACCCACTAGAGTCATTGCATGTGTGTTCTATCAACAAACCACACATGGATCAACCAGTGGCATTGCATGTGTGTTCTTTTCACAAACTACATGTGGGCCCACTAGAGTCAATGCATGTGTGTTCTTATACTAAAACCAGCACTAGAGTCATTGCATGTGTGTTCTTTTCACAAACAACACATGGATCCACCAGTGTTCACTGCATGTGTGTTCTTTCCACAAACCACATATGGATCAACCAGTGGTCATTGCATGTGTGTTATTTCCACAAACCACTTATGGATCCACCAGTGTTCATTGCATGTGTGTTCTTTTCCATAAACCACGTATGGATCAACCAGTTGTCATTGCATTTGTGTTCTTTTCGCAAACCACATATGGACCCACTAGAGTCATTGCATGTGTGTTCTATCCACAAACCACACATGGATCAACCAGTGGTCATTGGATGTGTGTTCTTTTCCACAAACCACACATGGATCAACCAGTGGTCATTGCATGTGTGTTCTTTTCGACAAACCACTTATGGATCAACCACTGGTCATTGCATGTGTGTTCTATCCACAAACCACACATGGATCAACCAGTGGCATTGCATGTGTGTTCTTTTCACAAACCACACATGGATCAACCAGTGTCATTGCAGGTGTGTTCTTTCCACAAACCACATATGGATCAACCAGTGGTCATTGCATGTGTGTTCTTTTCCACGAACCACTTATGGATCCATTAGAGTCATTGCATGTGTGTTATTTCCGCAAACCACACATGGATCAACCACTAGAGTCATTGCATGTGTGTTATTTCCACAAACCACACATGGATCAACCACTAGAGTAATTGCATGTGTGTTCTTTCCACAAACCACACATGGATCAACCAGTGGTCATTGCATGTGTGTTCTTTTCCACAAACCACACATGGATCAACCACTAGAGTCATTGCATGTGTGTTCTTTCCGCAAACCACTTATGGATCCACCAGTGTTCATTGCATGTGTGTTCGTTTCCACAAACCACTTATGGATCAACGAGTGGTCATTGCATGTGTGTTCTTTTCGCAAACCACATATGGACCCACTAGAGTCATTGGATGTGTGTTCTATCCACAAACCACACATGGATCAACTAGTGGTCATTGCATGTGTGTTCTTTTCCACAAACCACTTATGGATCCACCAGTGTTCATTGCATGTGTGTTCTTTCCACAAACGACACATGGATCAACCACTAGAGTCATTGCATGTGTGTTCTGTCTACAAACCACACATGGATCAACCAGTGGTCATTGCATGTGTGTTCTTTTCCACAAACAATAGATGGATCAACCACTAGAATCATTGCATGTGTGTTATTTCCACAAACCACACATGGATCAACCACTAGTGTCATTGCATGTGTGTTCTTTCCACAAACAACACATGGATCAACCAGTGGTCATTGCATGTGTGTTCTTTTCCACAAACCACGAATGGATCAACCACTAGAGTCATTGCATGTGTGTTATTTCCACAAACCACACATGGATCAACCACTAGAGTCATTGCATGTGTGTTCTTTCCACAAACCACAAATGGATCAACCAGTGGTCATTGCATGTGTGTTCTTTTCCACAATCCACACATGGATCAAGCAGTGTCATTGCATGTATGTTCTTTCCACAAACCACATATGGATCAACCAGTGGTCATTGCATGTGTGTTCTTTCCACAAACCACTTATGGATCAACCAGTGGCAATTGCATGTGTGGTCTTTCCACAAACCACTTTTGGATCAACCAGTGGCATTGTATGTGTGTTCTTTTCACAAACTACATGTGGGCCCACTAGAGTCATTGCATGTGTGTTCTTACACTAAAACCAGCACTAGAGTCATTGCATGTGTGTTCTTTCCACAAACAACACATGGATCAACCAGTGGTCATTGCATGTGTGTTCTTTTCCACAAACCACGAATGGATCAACCACTAGAGTCATTGCATGTGTGTTATTTCCACAAACCACACATGGATCAACCACTAGAGTCATTGCATGTGTGTTCTTTCCACAAACCACAAATGGATCAACCAGTGGTCATTGCATGTGTGTTCTTTTCCACAATCCACACATGGATCAAGCAGTGTCATTGCATGTATGTTCTTTTCCACAAACCACATATGGATCAACCAGTGGTCATTGCATGTGGGTTCTATCCACAAACCACACATGGACCAACTAGTGGTGATTGCACGTGTATTCTTTTCCACAAACCACACATGGATCAAGCAGTGTCATTGCATGTGTGTTCTTTCCACAAACCACATATGGATCAACCAGTGGTCATTGCATGTGTGTTCTTTTCACAAACCACATATGGATCAACAAGTGGTCATTGCATGTGTGTTCTTTTCCACAAAGCACACATGGATCAAGCAGTGTCATTGCATGCGTGTTCTTACCACAAACCAGATATGGATCAATCAGTGGTCATTGCATGTGTGTTGTTTTCACAAACCACATATGGATCCATTAGAGTCATTGCATGTGTGTTCTTATACTAAAACTAGCACTAGAGTCATTGCATCTGTGTTCTTTCCACAAACCACTTATGGATCCACCAGTGTTCATTGCATGTGCGTTATTTCCACAAACCACTTATGGATCCGCCAGTGTTCATTGCATGTGTGTTCTTTTCACAAACACCATATGGAACCACCCGTCCCATTGCATGTGTGTTCTTTCCACAAACCACTTATGGATCAACCAGTGGCCATTGCATATGTGTTCTTTCCACAAGCCACTTATGGATCAACCAGTAGCATTGCATGTGTGTTATTGTCACAAACTACATGTGGACCCACTAGAGTCATTGCATGTGTGTTCTTTTCACAAACAACATATGGATCCACCATGTTCACTGCATGTGTTCTTTCCACAAACCACACATGGATCAACCAGTGGTCATTGAATGTGTGTTATTTCCACAAACCACTTATGGATCCACTAGTGTTCATTGCATGTGTGTTCTTTCCACAAACCACACATGGATCAACCAGTGGTCATTGCATGTGTGTTCTTTTCAACAAACCACACATGGATCAACCACTAGAGTCATTGCATGTGTGTTATTTCCACAAACCACACATGGATCAACCACTAGAGTCATTGCATGTGTGTTCCTTCCGCTAACCACACATGGATCAACCAGTGGTCATTGCATGTCTGTTCTTTTCCACAAACCACACATGGATCAACCACTAGAGTCATTGCATGTGTGTTATTTCCACAAACCACACATGGATCAACCACTAGAGTCATTGCATGTGTGTTCTTTCCACAGAGGACACATGGATCAACCAGTGGTCATTGCATGTGTGTTCTTTTCCACAAACCACACATGGATCAACCACTAGAGTCATTGCATGTGTTTTATTTCCACAAACCACACAAGGATCAACCACTAGAGTCATTGCATATGTGTTCTTTCAACAAACCACACATGGATCAACCAGTGGTCATTGCATGTGTGTTCTTTTCCACAAACCACACATGGATCAACCAGTGTCATTGCATGTGTGTTCTTTCCACAAACCACATGTGGATCAACCAGTGGTCATTGCATGTGTGTTCTTTTCACAAACCACATGTGAACCCACTAGAGTCATTGCATGTGTGTTCTTATACTAAAACCAACACTAGAGTCATTACATGTGTGTTCTTTCCACAAACCACACCTGGATCCACCAGTGTTCATTGCATGTGTGTTCTTTCCACAAACCACATCTGCAATAACCAGTGGTAATTGCATGTCTGTTCTTTTCCACAAACCACATATGGACCCACTAGAGTCATTGCATGTGTGTTCTATCCACAAACCACACATGGATCAACCACTAGAGTCATTGCATGCGTGTTCTTTTCCACAAACAACACACATGGATCAACCAGTGGTCATTGCATGTGTGTTCTTTTCCACAAACCACACATGGATCAACCGGTGGCATTGCATGTGTGTTATTTTCATAAACCACATGGATCAACTAGTGGTCATTGCATGTGTGTTCTTTCCACAAACCACACAAGGATCAACCAGTGGTCATTGCATGTGTGTTCTTTCCACAAACCACATATGGATCAACATGTGTTCATTGCATTTGTGTTCTTTTCCACAAACCACATATGGATCAACCAGTGGTTATTGCATGTGGGTTCCATCCACAAACCACACATGGATCAACTAGTGGTGATTGCACGTGTATTCTTTTCCACAAACCACACATGGATCAAGCAGTGTCATTGCATGTGTGTTCTTTCCACAAACCACATATGGATCAACCAGTGGTCATTGCATGTGTGTTCTTTTCAGAAACCACATCTGGATCAATAAGTGGTCATTGCATGTGTGTTCTTTTCCACAAACCACACATGGATCAAGCAGTGTCATTACATGCGTGTTCTTTCCACAAACCACATATGGATCAACCAGTGGTCATTGCATGTGTGTTCTTTTCACTAACCACATATGGATCCATTAGAGTCATTGCATGTGTGTTCTTATACTAAAACTAGCACTAGAGTCATTGCATGTGTGTTCTTTCCACAAACCACTTATGGATCCACCAGTGTTCATTGCATGTGTGTTCTTTCCACAAACCACTTATGGATCCACCAGTGTTCATTGCATGTGTGTTCTTTTCACAAACAACATATGGATCCACCAGTGGTCACTGCATGTGTGTTCTTTCCACAAACCACTTATGGATCAACCAGTGGTCATTGCATGTGTGTTCATTTCCACAAACCACTTATGGATCAACCAGTGGCCATTGCATCTTTGTTCTTTCCACAAGCCACTTATGGATCAACCAGTAGCATTGCATGTGTGTTATTGTCACAAACTACATGTGGACCCACTAGAGTCATTGCATGTGTGTTCTTATACTAAAACTAGCACTAGAGTCATTGCATGTGTGTTCTTTTCACAAACAACATATGGATCCACCAGTGTTCACTGCATGTGTGTTCTTTCCACAAACCACACATGGATCAACCAATGGTCATTGCATGTGTGTTCTTTCTACAAACCACTTATGGATCCACTAGTGTTCATTGCATGTGTGTTCTTTCCACAAACCACACATGGATCAACCAGTGGTCATTGCATGTGTGTTCTTTTCAACAAACCACACATGTATCAACCACTAGAGTCATTGCATGTGTGTTATTTCCACAAACCACACATGGATCAACCACTAGAGTCATTGCATGTGTGTTCTTTCCACAAACCACACATGGATCAACCTGTGGTCATTGCATGTGTGTTCTTTTCCACAAACCACACATGGATCAACCAGTTTCATTGCATGTGTGTTCTTTTCTACAAACCACATATGGATCAACCAGTGGTCATTGCATGTGTGTTCTTTCCACAAACCACACATGGATCAACCAGTGGTCATTGCATGTGTGTTCTTTTCCACAAACCACACATGGATCAAGCAGTGTCATTGCATGTGTGTTGTTTCCACAAACCACATATGGATCAACCAGTGGTCATTGCATGTGTGTTCTTTTCCACAAACCACACATGGATCAACCAATAGTCATTACATGTGTGTTATTTCCACAAACCACACATGGATCAACCACTAGAGTCATTGCATGTGTGTTCTTTCCACAAACCACATTTGGATCAACCAGTGGTCATTGCATGTGTGTTCTTTTCACAAACCACATCTGGATCCATTAGAGTCATTGCATGTGTGTTCTTATACTAAAACTAGCAGTAGAGTCATTGCATGTGTGTTCTTTCCACAAACCACTTATGGATCCACCAGTGTTCATTGCATGTGTGTTCTTTCCACAAACCACTTATGGATCCACCAGTGTTCATTGCATGTGTGTTCTTTTCACAAACAACATATGGATCAACCAGTGGTCACTGCATGTGTGTTCTTTCCACAAACCACTTATGGATCAACAAGTGGTCATTGCATGTGTCTTCGTTAACACAAACCACTTATGGATCAACTAGTGGCCATTGCATCTGTGTTCTTTCCACAAGCCACTTATGGATCAACCAGTAGCATTGCATGTGTGTTATTGTCACAAACTACATGTGGACCCACTAGAGTCATTGCATGTGTGTTCTTATACTAAAACTAGCACTAGAGTCATTGCATGTGTGTTCTTTTCACAAACAACATATGGATCCACCAGTGTCATTGCATGTGTGTTGTTTCCACAAACCACATATGGATCAACCAGTGGTCATTCCATGTGTGTTCTTTTCCATGAACCACTTATGGATCCATTAGAGTCATTGCATGTGTGTTATTTCTAGAAACCACACATGGATCAACCAGTGGTCATTGCATGTGTGTTATTTTCCACAAACAACACATGGATCAACCACAAGAGTCATTGCATGTGTGTTCTTTCCACAAACCACACATGGATCAACCACTAGAGTCATTGCATGTGTGTTCTTTCCACAAACCACACATGGATCAACCAGTGGTCATTGCATGTGTGTTCTTTCCACAAACCACACATGGATCAACCACTAGAGTCATTGCATGTGTGTTATTTCCACAAACCACACATGGATCAACCACTAGAGTCATTGCATGTGTGTTCTTTCCACAAACCACACATGGATCAACCAGTGGTCATTGCATGTGTTTTTTTCCACAAACCACACATGGAGCAACTACTGTCATTGCATGTGTGTTCTTTCCACAAACCACATATGGATCGACCAGTGGTCATTGCATGTGTGTTCTTTTCACAAACCACATGTGAACCCACTAGAGTCATTGCATGTGTGTTCTTATAATAAAACCAACACTAGTGACATTGCATGTGTGTTCTTTCCACAAACCACACATGGATCCACGAGTGTAAATTGCATGTTTGTTCTTTTCCACAAACCACATATGGATCAACCAGTGGTCATTGCATGTGTGTTCTTTTCACAAACCACATATGGACCCACTAAGTCATTGCATGTGTGTTCTATCCACAAACCACACATGGATCAACCAGTGGTCATTGCATGTGTGTTCTTTTCCACAAACCACACATGGATCAACCAGTGGTCATGGCATGTGTGTTCTTTTCCACAAACCACACATGGATCAACCGGTGGCATTGCATGTGTGCTCTTTTCACAAACCACACATGGATCAACCAGTGGTCATTGCATGTGTGTTCTTTTCACAAACCACACATGGATCAACCAGTGGTCATTGCATGTGTGTTCTTTTCCACAAACCACACATGGATCCACCAGTGGTCATTGCATGTGGGTTCTTTCCACAAACCACATATGGATCAACCTGTGGTCATTGCATTTGTGTTCTTTTCCACAAACCACATATGGATCAACCAGTGGTCATTGCATGTGGGTTCTATCCACAAACCACACATGGATCAACTAGTGGTGATTGCACGTGTATTCTTTTACACAAACCACATATGGATCAACCAGTGGTCATTGCATGTGTGTTCTTTTCACAAACCACATATGGACCCACTAGAGTCATTGCATGTGTGTTCTATCCACAAACCACACATGGATCAACCAGTGGTCATTGCATGTGTGTTCTTTTCCACAAACCACACATCGATCAACCAGTGGTCATAGCTTGTGTGTTCTTTTCCACAAACCACACATGGATCAACCGGTGGCATTGCATGTGTGTTCTTTTCACAAACCACATATGGATCAACCAGTGGTCATTGCATGTGTGTTCTTTCCACAAACCACTTATGGATCCACTATTGTTCATTGCATGTGTGTTCTTTTCCACAAACCACATATGGATCAACCAGTGGTCATTGCATGTGTGTTCTTTTCACAAACCACAGATGGATCCATTAGAGTCATTGCATGTGTGTTCTTTCCACAAACCACTTATGGATCAACCAGTGGTCATTCCATGTGTGTTCTTTTCCACAAACCACTTATGGATCCACTAGTGGCCATTGCATGTGTGATCTTTCCACAACCCACTTATGGATCAACCAGTGGCATTGCATGTGTGTTCTTTTCACAAACTACATGTGGACCCACTAGAGTCATTGCATGTGTGTTCTTATACTAAAACCAGCACTAGAGTCATTGCATGTGTGTTCTTTTCACAAACAACATATGGATCCACCAGCGTTCACTTCATGTGTGTTCTTTCCACAAACCACGCATGGATCAACCAGTGGTCATTGCATGTGTGTTCTTTCCACAAACCACTTATGGATCCACCAGTGTTCATTGCATGTGTGTTCTTTCCACAAACCACACATGGATCAACTACTATAGTCATTGCATGTGTGGTCTTTCTACAAACCACACATGGATTAACCAGTGGTCATTGCATGTGTGTTCTTTTCCACAAATGACACATGGATCATCCACTAGAGTCATTGCATGTGTGTTATTTCCACAAACCACACATGGATCAAACCACTAGAGTCATTGCATGTGTGTTCTTTCCACAAACCACACATGGATCAACCAGTGGTCATTCCATGTGTGTTCTTTTCCACAAACCACGCATGGATCAACCACTAGAGTCATTGCATGTGTGTTATTTCCAAAAACCACACATGGATCAACCACTAGAGTCATTTCATGTGTGTTCTTTCCACAAACCACACATAGATCAACTAGTGGTCATTGCATGTGTGTTCTTTTCCACAATCCACACATGGATCAAGCAGTGCCATTGCATGTATGTTCTTTCCACAAACCACATATGGATCAACCAGTGGTCATTGCATGTGTGTTCTTTCCACAAACCACTTGTGGATCAACCAGTGGCAATTGCATGTGTGTTCTTTCCACAAACCACTTATCGATCAACCAGTGACATTGCATGTGTGTTCTTTTCACAAACTACATGTGGGCCTACTAGAGTCATTGCATGTGTGTTCTTATACTAAAACCAGCACTAGAGTCATTGCATGTGTGTTCTTTTCACAAACAACACATGGATCCACCAGTGTTCACTGCATGTGTGTTCTTTCCACAAACCACATATGGATCAACCAGTGCTCATTGCATGTGTGTTATTTCCACAAACCACTTATGGATCCACCAGTGTTCATTGCATGTGTGTTCTTTTCCACAAACCACATATGGATCAACCAGTTGTCATTGCATGTGTGTTCTTTTCACAAACCACATATGGACCCACTAGAGTCATTGCATGTGTGTTCTATCAACAAACCACACATGGATCAACCAGTGGCATTGCATGTGTGTTCTTTTCACAAACTACATGTGGGCCCACTAGAGTCATTGCATGTGTGTTCTTATACTAAAACCAGCACTAGAGTCATTGCATGTGTGTTCTTTCCACAAACCACTTATGGATCAACCAGTGGTCATTCCATGTGTGTTCTTTTCCACAAACCACTTATGGATCCACTAGTGGCCATTGCATGTGTGATCTTTCCACAAACCACTTATGGATCAACCAGTGGCATTGCATGTGTGTTCTTTTCACAAACTACATGTGGACCCACTAGAGTCATTGCATGTGTGTTCTTATACTAAAACCAGCTCTAGAGTCATTGCATGTGTGTTCTTTTCGCAAACAACATATGGATCCACCAGCGTTCACTTCATGTGTGTTCTTTCCACAAACCACGCATGGATCACCTAGTGGTCATTGCATGTGTGTTCTTTCCACAAACCACTTATGGATCCACCAGTGTTCATTGCATGTGTGTTCTTTCCACAAACCACACATGGATCAACCACTATAGTCATTGCATGTGTGGTCTTTCCACAAACCACACATGGATTAACCAGTGGTCATTGCATGTGTGTTCTTTTCCACAAACGACACATGGATCAACCACCCGAGTCATTGCATGTGTGTTATTTCCACAAACCACACATGGATCAACCACTAGAGTCATTGCATGTGTGTTCTTTCCACAAAATACACATGGATCAACCAGTGGTCATTGCATGTGTGTTCTTTTCCACAAACCACATGGATCAACCACTAGAGTCATTGCATGTGTGTTATTTCCAAAACCACATGGATCAACCACTAGAGTCATTTCATGTGTGTTCTTTCCACAAACCACACATGGATCAACTAGTGGTCATTGCATGTGTGTTCTTTTCCACAATCCACACATGGATCAAGCAGTGTCATTGCATGTATGTTCTTTCCACAAACCACATATGGATCAACCAGTGGTCATTGCATGTGTGTTCTTTCCACAAACCACTTGTGGATCAACCAGTGGCAATTGCATGTGTGTTCTTTCCACAAACCACTTATCGATCAACCAGTGACATTGCATGTGTGTTCTTTTCACAAACTACATGTGGGCCTACTAGAGTCATTGCATGTGTGTTCTTATACTAAAACCAGCACTAGAGTCATTGCATGTGTGTTCTTTTCACAAACAACACATGGATCCACCAGTGTTCACTGCATGTGTGTTCTTTCCACAAACCACATATGGATCAACCAGTGGTCATTGCATGTGTGTTATTTCCACAAACCACTTATGGATCCACCAGTGTTCATTGCATGTGTGTTCTTTTCCACAAACCACATGTGGATCAACCAGTTGTCATTGCATGTGTGTTCTTTTCGCAAACCACATATGGACCCACTAGAGTCATTGCATGTGTGTTCTATCAACAAACCACAAATGGATCAACAAGTGGCATTGCAAGTGTGTTCTTTCACAAACTACATGTGGGCCCACTAGAGTCATTGCATGTGTGTTCTTATACTAAAACCAGCACTAGAGTCATTGCATGTGTGTTCTTTTCACAAACAACACATGGATCCACCAAAGGTTCATTGCATGTGTGTTCTTTCCACAAACCACATATGGATCAACCAGTGGTCATTGCATGTGTGTTATTTCCACAAACCACTTATGGATCCACCAGTGTTCATTGCATGTGTGTTCTTTTCCATAAACCACGATGGATCAACCAGTTGTCATTGCATTTGTGTTCTTTTCCAAACCACATATGGACCCACTAGAGTCATTGCATGTGTGTTCTATCCACAAACCACATGGATCAACCAGTGGTCATTGGATGTGTGTTCTTTCCACAAACCACACATGGATCAACCAGTGGTCATTGCATGTGTGTTCTTTCAACAAACCACATATGGATCCACCAGTGTTCATTGCATGTGTGTTCTTTCCACAAACCACACATGGATCAACCAGTGGCATTGCATGTGTGTTCTTTTCACAAACCACACATGGATCAACCAGTGTCATTGCAGGTGTGTTCTTTCCACAAACCACATATGGATCAACCAGTGGTCATTGCATGTGTGTTCTTTTCACTAACCACTTATGGATCCATTAGAGTCATTGCATGTGTGTTATTTCCAAACCACACATGGATCAACCACTAGAGTCATTGCATGTGTGTTATTTCCACAAACCACACATGGATCAACCACTAGAGTAATTGCATGTGTGTTCTTTCCACAAACCACACATGGATCAACCAGTGGTCATTGCATGTGTGTTCTTTTCCACAAACCACACATGGATCAACCACTAGAGTCATTGCATGTGTGTTCTTTCCGCAAACCACTTATGGATCCACCAGTGTTCATTGCATGTGTGTTCGTTTCCACAAACCACTTATGGATCAACGAGTGGTCATTGCATGTGTGTTCTTTTCGCAAACCACATATGGACCCACTCGAGTCAGTGGATGTGTGTTCTATCCACAAACCACATGGATCAACTAGTGGTCATTGCATGTGTGTTCTTTTCCACAAACCACTTATGGATCCACCAGTGTTCATTGCATGTGTGTTCTTTCCACAAACGACACATGGATCAACCACTAGAGTCATTGCATGTGTGTTCTGTCTACAAACCACACATGGATCAACCAGTGGTCATTGCATGTGTGTTCTTTTCCACAAACAATAGATGGATCAACCACTAGAATCATTGCATGTGTGTTATTTCCACAAACCACACATGGATCAACCACTAGTGTCATTGCATGTGTGTTCTTTCCACAAACAACACATGGATCAACCAGTGGTCATTGCATGTGTTCTTTTCCACAAACCACTTAATGGATCAACCACTAGAGTCATTGCATGTGTGTTATTTCCACAAACCACACATGGATCAACCACTAGAGTCATTGCATGTGTGTTCTTTCCACAAACCACAAATGGATCAACCAGTGGTCATTGCATGTGTGTTCTTTTCCACAATCCACACATGGATCAAGCAGTGTCATTGCATGTATGTTCTTTCCACAAACCACATATGGATCAACCAGTGGTCATTGCATGTGTGTTCTTTCCACAAACCACTTATGGATCAACCAGTGGCAATTGCATGTGTGGTCTTTCCACAAACCACTTTTGGATCAACCAGTGGCATTGTATGTGTGTTCTTTTCACAAACTACATGTGGGCCCACTAGAGTCATTGCATGTGTGTTCTTACACTAAAACCAGCACTAGAGTCATTGCATGTGTGTTCTTTCCACAAACAACACATGGATCAACCAGTGGTCATTGCATGTGTGTTCTTTTCCACAAACCACGAATGGATCAACCACTAGAGTCATTGCATGTGTGTTATTTCCACAAACCACACATGGATCAACCACTAGAGTCATTGCATGTGTGTTCTTTCCACAAACCACAAATGGATCAACCAGTGGTCATTGCATGTGTGTTCTTTTCCACAATCCACACATGGATCAAGCAGTGTCATTGCATGTATGTTCTTTCCACAAACCACATATGGATCAACCAGTGGTCATTGCATGTGTGTTCTTTCCACAAACCACTTATGGATCAACCAGTGGCAATTGCATGTGTGGTCTTTCCACAAACCACTTTTGGATCAACCAGTGGCATTGCATGTGTGTTCTTTTCACAAACTACATGTGGGCCCACTAGACTCATTGCATGTGTGTTCTTACACTAAAACCAGCACTAGAGTCATTGCATGTGTGTTCTTTTCACAAACAACACATGGATCCACCAGTGTTCACTGCATGTGTGTTCTTTCCACAAACCACATATGGATCAACCAGTGGTCATTGCATGTGTGTTATTTCCACAAACCACTTATGGATCCACCAGTGTTCATTGCATGTGTGTTCTTTTCCACAAACCACACATGGATCAACCAGTTTTCATTGCATCTGTGTTCTTTTCACAAACCACATATGGACCCACTAGAGTCATTACATGTGTGTTCTATCCACAAACCACACATGGATCAACCAGTGGTCATTGCATGTGTGTTCTTTTCCACAAACCACACATGGATCAACCAGTGGTCATTGCATGTGTGTTCTTTTCGACAAACCAGTTATGGATGAAGCAGTGGTCATTGCATGTGTGTTCTATCCACAAACCACACATGGATCAACCAGTGGCATTGCATGTGTGTTCTTTTCACAAACCACACATGGATCAACCAGTGTCATTGCATGTATGTTCTTTCCACAAACCACATATGGATCAACCAGTGGTCATTGCATGTGTGTTCTTTTCCACGAACCACTTATGGATCCATTAGAGTCATTGCATATGTGTTATTTCCACAAACCCCACATGGATCAATCACTAGAGTCATTGCATGTGTGTTCTTTCCACAAACCACACATGGATCAGCCAGTGGTCATTACATGTGTGTTCTTTTCCACAAACCACACATGGATCAACCACTAGAGTCATTGCATGTGTGTTCTTTCCACAAACCACTTATGGATCCACCAGTGTTCATTGCATGTGTGTTCGTTTCCACAAACCACATATGGATCAACCAGTGGTCATTGCATGTGTGTTGTTTTCGCAAACCACATATGGACCCACTAGAGTCATTGGATGTGTGTTCTATCCACAAACCACACATAGATCAACCAGTGGTCATTGCTTGTGTGTTCTTTTCCACAAACCACACATGGATCAACCAGTGGTCATTGCATGTGTGTTCTTTTCAACGAACCACTTATGGATCAACCAGTGGTCATTGCATGTGTGTTCTATCCACAAACCACACATGGATCAACCAGTGGCATTGCATGTGTGTTCTTTTCACAAACCACACATGGATCAACCAGATTGCATGTGTGTTCTTTTCGACAAACCACTTATGGATGAAGCAGTGGTCATTGCATGTGTGTTCTATCCACAAACCACAGATGGATCAACCAGTGGCATTGCATGTGTGTTCTTTTCACAAACCACACATGGATCAACCAGTGTCATTGCATGTATGTTCTTTCCACAAACCACATATGGATCAACCAGTGGTCATTGCATGTGTGTTCTTTTCCACGAACCACTTATGGATCCATTAGAGTCATTGCATATGTGTTATTTCCACAAACCACACATGGATCAACCACTAGAGTCATTGCATGTGTGTTCTTTCCACAAACCACACATGGATCAACCAGTGGTCATTGCATGTCTGTTGTTTTCCACAAACCACACATGGATCAACCACTAGAGTCATTGCATGTGTGTTCTTTCCACAAACCACTTATGGATCCACGAGTGTTCATTGCATGTGTGTTCGTTTCCACAAACCACATATGGATCAACCAGTGGTCATTGCATGTATGTTGTTTTCGCAAACCACATATGGACCCACTAGAGTCATTGGATGTGTGTTCTATCCACAAACCACACATGGATCAACCAGTGGTCATTGCTTGTGTGTTCTTTTCCACAAACCACACATGGATCAACCAGTGGTCATTGCATGTGTGTTCTATCCACAAACCACACATGGATCAACCAGTGGCATTGCATGTGTGTTCTTTTCACAAACCACACATGGATCAACCAGTGTCATTGCATGTGTGTTGTTTCCACAAACCACATATGGATCAACCAGTGGTCATTGCATGTGTGTTCTTTTCCATGAACCACTTATGGATCCATTAGAGTCATTGCATGTGTGTTATTTCTAGAAACCACACATGGATCAACCAGTGGTCATTGCATGTGTGTTCTTTTCCACAAACAACACATGGATCAACCACAAGAGTCATTGCATGTGTGTTCTTTCCACAAACCACACATGGATCAACCACTAGAGTCATTGCATGTGTGTTCTTTACACAAACCACACATGGATCAACCACTGGTCATTGCATGTGTGTTCTTTCCACAAACCACACATGGATCAACCACTAGAGTCATTGCATGTGTGTTCTTTCCACAAACCACACATGGATCAACCAGTGGTCATTGCATGTGTGTTCTTTCCACAAACCACACATGGATCAACCAGTGGTCATTGCATGTGTGTTCTTTTCCAAACCACACATGGAGCAACCAGTGGTCATTGCATGTGTGTTCTTTCCACAAACCACATATGGATCGACCACTAGGTCATTGCATGTGTGTTCTTTTCACAAACCACATGGATCCACTAGAGTCATTGCATGTGTGTTCTTTCCACAAACCACATGGATCAACCAGTGGTCATTGCATGTGTTCTTTTCACAAACCACCTATGGATCCCCTAGTGTCATTGGATGTGTGTTCTTTCCACCAAACCACACATGGATCAACCACTAGAGTCATTGCATGTGTGTTCTTTCCACAAACCACACATGGATCAACCAGTGGTCATTGCATGTGTGTTCTTTCCACAAACCACACATGGATCAACCAGTGGCATTGCATGTGTGTTCTTTCCACAAACCACATGGATCAACCAGTGGTCATTGCATGTGTGTTCTTTTCACAAACCACACATGGATCAACCAGTGGTCATTGCATGTGTGTTCTTTTCCACAAACCACACATGGATCCACAATGTTCATTGCATGTGTGTTCTTTTCCACAAACCACATATGGATCAACCAGTGGTCATTGCATGTGTGTTCTTTTCACAAACCACATATGGACCCACTAGAGTCATTGCATGTGTGTTCTATCCACAAACCACACATGGATCAACCAGTGGTCATTGCACGTGTGTTCTTTTCCACAAACCACACATCGATCAACCAGTGGTCATAGCTTGTGTGTTCTTTTCCACAAACCACACATGGATCAACCGGTGGCATTGCATGTGTGTTCTTTTCACAAACCACATATGGATCAACCAGTGGTCATTGCATGTGTGTTCTTTCCACAAACCACTTATGGATCCACTAGTGTTCATTGCATGTGTGTTCTTTTCCACAAACCACATATGGATAAACCAGTGGTCATTGCATGTGTGTTCTTTTCACAAACCACAGATGGATCCATTAGAGTCATTGCATGTGTTTTCTTATACTAAAACTAGCACTAGAGTCATTGCATGTGTGTTCTTTCCACAAACCACTTATGGATCCACCAGTGTTCATTGCATGTGTGTTCTTTTCACAAACAACATATGGATCCACTAGTGGTTACTGCATGTGTGTTCTTTCCATAAACCACTTATGGATCAACCAGTGGTCATTCCATGTGTGTTCTTTTCCACAAACCACTTATGGATCCACTAGTGGCCATTGCATGTGTGATCTTTCCACAAACCACTTATGGATCAACCAGTGGCATTGCATGTGTGTTCTTTTCACAAACTACATGTGGACCCACTAGAGTCATTGCATGTGTGTTCTTATACTAAAACCAGCACTAGAGTCATTGCATGTGTGTTCCTTTCGCAAACAACATATGGATCCACCAGCGTTCACTTCATGTGTGTTCTTTCCACAAACCACGCATGGATCAACTAGTGGTTATTGCATGTGTGTTCTTTCCACAAAACACTTATGGATCCACCAGTGTTCATTGCATGTGTGTTCTTTCCACAAACCACAGATGGATCAACCACTATAGTCATTGCATGTGTGGTCTTTCCACAAACCACACATGGATTAACCAGTGGTCATTGCATGTGTGTTCTTTTCCATAAACGACACATGGATCAACCACTAGAGTCATTGCATGTGTGTTATTTCCACAAACCACACATGGATCAACCACTAGAGTCATTGCATGTGTGTTCTTTCCACAAACCACACATGGATCAACCAGTGGTCATTGCATGTGTGTTCTTTTCCACAAACCACGCATGGATCAACCACTAGAGTCATTGCATGTGTGTTATTTCCAAAAACCACACATGGATCAACCACTAGAGTCATTTCATGTGTGTTCTTTCCACAAACCACACATGGATCAACTAGTGGTCATTGCATGTGTGTTCTTTTCCACAATCCACACATGGATCAAGCAGTGTCATTGCATGTATGTTCTTTCCACAAACCACATATGGATCAACCAGTGGTCATTGCATGTGTGTTCTTTCCACAAACCACTTGTGGATCAACCAGTGGCAATTGCATGTGTGTTCTTTCCACAAACCACTTATCGATCAACCAGTGACATTGCATGTGTGTTCTTTTCACAAACTACATGTGGGCCTACTAGAGTCATTGCATGTGTGTTCTTATACTAAAACCAGCACTAGAGTCATTGCATGTGTGTTCTTTTCACAAACAACACATGGATCCACCAGTGTTCACTGCATGTGTGTTCTTTCCACAAACCACATATGGATCAACCAGTGGTCATTGCATGTGTGTTATTTCCACAAACCACTTATGGATCCACCAGTGTTCATTGCATGTGTGTTCTTTTCCACAAACCACATATGGATCAACCAGTTGTCATTGCATGTGTGTTCTTTTCGCAAACCACATATGGACCCACTAGAGTCATTGCATGTGTGTTCTATCAACAAACCACACATGGATCAACCAGTGGCATTGCATGTGTGTTCTTTTCACAAACTACATGTGGGCCCACTAGAGTCATTGCATGTGTGTTCTTATACTAAAACCAGCACTAGTCATTGCATGTGTGTTCTTTTCACAAACAACACATGGATCCACCAGTGTTCACTGCATGTGTGTTCTTTCCACAAACCACATATGGATCAACCAGTGGTCATTGCATGTGTGTTATTTCCACAAACCACTTATGGATCCACCAGTGTTAATTGCATGTGTGTTCTTTTCCATAAACCACGTATGGATCAACCAGTTGTCATTGCATTTGTGTTCTTTTCGCAAACCACATATGGACCCACTAGAGTCATTGCATGTGTGTTCTATCCACAAACCACACATGGATCAACCAATGGTCATTGGATGTGTGTTCTTTTCCACAAACCACACATGGATCAACCAGTGGTCATTGCATGTGTGTTCTTTTCGACAAACCACTTATGGATCAACCAGTGGTCATTGCATGTGTGTTCTATCCACAAACCACACGTGGATCAACCAGTGGCATTGCATGTGTGTTCTTTTCACAAACCACACATGGATCAACCAGTGTCATTGCATGTGT
The DNA here is from genome assembly GCA_023614405.1 of Avena insularis. Taxonomy (NCBI): domain Eukaryota; kingdom Viridiplantae; phylum Streptophyta; class Magnoliopsida; order Poales; family Poaceae; genus Avena; species Avena insularis. The sequence goes on from CM042684.1 coordinate 308,841,085, forward strand.
GTTCTTTCCACAAACCACATACGGATCAACCAGTGGTAATTGCATGTGTGTTCTTTTCCACGAACCACTTATGGATCCATTAGAGTCATTGCATGTGTGTTATTTCCACAAACCACACATGGATCAACCACTAGAGTCATTGCATGTGTGTTATTTCCACAAACCACACATGGATCAACCACTAGAGTAATTGCATGTGTGTTCTTTCCACAAACCACACATGGATCAACCAGTGGTCATTGCATGTGTGTTCTTTTCCACAAACCACATATGGATCAACCACTAGAGTCATTCCATGTGTGTTCTTTCCGCAAACCACTTATGGATCCACCAGTGTTCATTGCATGTGTGTTCGTTTCCACAAACCACATATGGATCAACCCAGTGGTCATTGCATGTGTGTTCTTTTCGCAAACCACATATGGACCCACTAGAGTCATTGGATGTGTGTTCTATCCACAAACCACACATGGATCAACTAGTGGTCATTGCATGTGTGTTCTTTTCCACAAACCACACATGGATCAACCAGTGGTCATTACATGTGTGTTCTTTTCAACAAACCACATATGGATCAACCAGTGGTCATTGCATGAGTGTTCTATCCACAAACCACACATGGATCAACCAGTGGCATTGCATGTGTGTTATTTTCACAAACCACACATGGATCAACCACTAGAGTCATTGCATGTGTGTTCTTTCCACAAACCACATGGATCAACCAGTGGTCATTGCATGTGTTCTTTCCACAAACCACATGGATCAATCTGAGTCATTGCATGTGTGTTATTTTCCAAACCACATGGATCAACCACTAGAGTCATAGCATGTGTGTTCTTTCCACAAACCACATGGATCAACCACAAGAGTCATTGCATGTGTGTTCTTTCCACAAAACACACATGGATCAACTAGAGGTCATTGCATGTGTGTTTTTTCCACAATCCACACATGGATCAACCAGTGGTCATTGCATGTGTGTTCTTTCCACAAACACACATGGATCAACACTAGAGTCATTGCATGTGTGTTCTTTCCACAAACCACATGGATCAACCACTAGAGTCATTGCATGTGTGTTCTTTCCACAAACACACATGGATCAACAAGTGGTCATTGCATGTGTGTTCTTTTCACAAACCACACATGGAGCAACTAGAGTCATTGCATGTGTGTTCTTTCCACTAAAACCACATATAGACAACCAGTGGTCATTGCATGTGTGTTCTTTCCACAAACAACACATGTGAACCACTAGAGTCATTGCATGTGTGTTCTTTCCACAAACCAAATGGATCAACCACTAGAGTCATTGCATGTGTGTTCTTTCCACAAACCACACATGGATCAACCTAGAGTTCATTGCATGTGTGTTCTTCCACAAAACACATATGGATCAACCAGTGTTCATTGCATGTGTGTTCTATCCACAAACCACACATGGATCAACCAGTGTCATTGCATGTGTGTTCTTTCCACAAACCACACATGGATCAACCAGTGGTCATTGCATGTGTGTTCTTTCCACAAACCACACATGGATCAACCACCGGTCATTGCATGTGTGTTCTTTCCACAAACCACATGGATCAACCAGTGGCATTGCATGTGTGTTCTTTCACAAACCACACATGTATCAACCAGTAGGTCATTGCATGTGTGTTCTTACACTAAAACCACACTGGATCAACCAGTGGTCATTGCATGTGTGTTCTTTTCCACAAACACACATGGATCCACAAATGTTCATTGCATGTGTGTTGTTTTCACAAACCACATATGGATCAACCAGTGGTCATTGCATGTGTGTTCTTTCCACAAACCACATATGGACCCACTAGAGTCATTGCATGTGTGTTCTATCCACAAACCACACATGGATCAACCAGTGTCATTGCATGTGTTCTTTCACAAACCACACATGGATCAACCAGAGTCATTGCATGTGTGTTCTTTCCACAAACCACATGGATCAACCGGGTCATTGCATGTGTGTTCTTTTCACAAACCACACATGGATCAACCAGTGGTCATTGCATGTGTGTTCTTTCACAAACCACACATGGATCAACCAGTGGTCATTGCATGTGTGTTCTTCCACAAACCACACATGGATCAACAAATGTTCATTGCATGTGTGTTCTTTTCACAAACCACATATGGATCAACCAAAGGTCATTGCATGTGTGTTCTTTCCACAAACCACATATGGATCAACCAGAGGTCATGTCATGTGTGTTCTTTCCACAAACCACATATGGATCCATTAGAGTCATTGCATGTGTGTTCTTTCCACAAACCACACATGGATCAACCACTAGAGTCATTGCATGTGTGTTCTTTCCACAAACCACACATGGATCAACAAGTGGTCATTATATGTGTGTTCTTTTCCACAAACCACACATGGATCAACCATCAGAGTCATTGCATGTGTGTTCTTTCCACAAACCACATATGGATCCACTAGTGTACATTGCATGTGTGTTCTTTCCACAAACCACATATGGATCAACCAGTGGTCATTGCATGTGTGTTCTTTCACAAACCACATATGGACCATAGAGTCATTGCATGTGTTTTCTTATACTAAAACTAGCACTAGAGTCATTGCATGTGTGTTCTTTCCACAAACCACATAGATCAACCAGTGGTCATTGCATGTGTGTTCTTTTCACAAACCACAAATGGATCCACCAATGGTCATTGCATGTGTGTTCTTTCCACAAACCACTTATGGATCAACTAGTGGTCATTCCATGTGTGTTCTTTCCACAAACCACACATGGATCAACCAGTAGGCATTGCATGTGTGTTCTTTTCACAAACCACTTATGGATCAACCAGATTGCATTGCATGTGTGTTCTTTTCACAAACCACATGGATGAAGCACTGAGTCATTGCATGTGTGTTCTATCCACAAACCAGGATCACTAGAGTCATTGCATGTGTGTTCTTATCACAAACCACATGGATCAACCAACGTCATTGCATGTGTGTTCTTTCCACAAACCACATATGGATCAACCAAAGGTGGTCATTGCATGTGTGTTCTTTCCACAAACCACTTATGGATCCATTAGAGTCATTGCATGTGTGTTATTTCCACAAACCACACATGGATCAACCACTAGAGTCATTGCATGTGTGTTCTTTCCACAAACCACACATGGATCAACCAGTGGTCATTGCATGTGTGTTCTTTTCCACAAACCACACATGGATCAACCACTAGAGTCATTTCATGTGTGTTATTTCCACAGACCACACATGGATCCACGAGCCATTGCATGTGTGTTCTTTCCACAAACCACATATGGATCAACCAGTGGTCATTGCATGTGTGTTCTTTTCAAGAAACCACATATGGACCCACTAGAGTCATTGGATGTGTGTTCTATCCACAAACCACACATGGATCAACCAGTGGTCATTGCTTGTGTGTTCTTTTCCACAAACCACACATGGATCAACCAGTGGTCATTGCATGTGTGTTCTTTTCAACAAACCACTTATGGATCAACCAGTGGTCATTGCATGTGTGTTCTATCCACAAACCACACATGGATCAACCAGTGGCATTGCATGTGTGTTCTTTTCACAAACCTCACATGGATCAACCAGTGTATTTGCATGTGTGTTCTTTGCACAAACCCCAGATGGATCAACCACCGTCATTGCATGTGTGTTCTTTCCATGAACCACTTATGGATCCATTAGAGTCATTGCATGTGAGTTCTTTTCTACAAACCACATCTGGATCAACCAGTGGTCATTGCATGTGTGTTCTTTCCACAAACAACACATGGATCAACCACTAGAGTCATTGCATGTGTGTTCTTTCCAAAAACCACACATGGATCCACCACTGTCATTGCATGTGTGTTCTTTCCACAAACCACACATGGATCAACCAGTGGTCATTGCATGTGTGTTCTTTTCCACAAACCACACATGGATCAACCACTAGAGTCATTGCATGTGTGTTATTTCCACAAACAAACATGGATCAACCACTAGAGTCATTGCATGTGTGATTTTTCCACAAACCACACATGGATCAACCACTAGAGTCATTGCATGTGTTTTTTTTTCCACAAACCACACATGGATCAACCACTAGAGTCATTGCATTTGTGTTATTTCCACAAACCACACATGGATCAACCAGTGGTCATTGCATGTGTGTTCTTTTCACAATCCACATGTGATCGAACTAGAGTCTTTTCATTTATGTTCTTATACTAAAACCACCACTAGTGACATTGCATGTGTGTTCTTTCCACAAACCACACATGGATCCACAGTGTAAATTGCATGTGTGTTCTTTCACAAACCACATATGGATCAACAGGTGGTCATTGCATGTGTGTACTTGTCACAAACCACATGTGGACCCACTAGAGTCATTGCATGTGTGTTCTTTCCAAAAACCACAGATGGATCACCCAGAGGTCATTGCATGTGTGTTCATTTCACAAACCACACATGGATCAACCACTAGGTCATTGCATGTGTTCTTTTCCACAAACCACACATGGATCAACCACTGTGGCATTGCATGTGTTCTTTCACAAACCACACATGGATCAACCAGTGGTCATTGCATGTGTGTTCTTTTGCACAAATCACACATGGATCAACCACTAGAGTCATTGCATGAGTGTTATTTCCACAAACCACATATGGATCCACAATGTTCATTGCATGTGTGTTCTTTCCACAAACCACATATGGATCAACCATGGTCATTGCATGTGTGTTCTTTCACAAACCACATATGGACCCACTAGAGTCATTGCATGTGTGTTCTATCCACAAACCACACATGGATCAACCGTGGTCATTGCATGTGTGTTCTTTTCCACAAACCACACATGGATCAACCAGTGGTCATAGCAGGTGTTTTCTTTTCCACAAAACCACATGGATCAACCGTGGCATTGCATGTGTGTTCTTTCACAAACCACACATGGATCAACCAGTGGTCATTACATGTGTGTTCTTTCCACAAACCACTTATGGATCCACCAGTGTTCATTGCATGTGTGTTCTTTCACAAAGCACATATGGATAAACCAGTGGTCATTGCATGTGTGTTCTTTTCACAAACCACTTATGGATCCATTAGAGTCATTGCATGTGTTTCTTATACCAAAACTAGCACTAGAGTCATTGCATGTGTGTTATTTCCCCAAACCCCTTATGGCTCCACCATGGTTCATTGCATGTGTGTTCTTTCCACAAACCACATATGGATCCACTAGTGGTCATTGCATGTGTGTTCTTTCCATAAACCACTTATGGATCAACCAGTGGTCATTCCATGTGTGTTCTTTCCACAAACCACTTATGGATCCACTAGTGGCCATTGCATGTGTGATCTTTCCACAAACCACTTATGGATCAACCAGGTGGCATTGCATGTGTTCTTTTCACAAACCACATGTGGACCCACTAGAGTCATTGCATGTGTGTTCTTATACTAAAACCAGCACTAGAGTCATTGCATGTGTGTTCTTTCAACAACATATGGATCCACCAGTGTTCACTTCATGTGTGTTCTTTCCACAAACCACATGGATCAACTAGTGGTTATTGCATGTGTTCTTCCACAAAACACTTATGGATCCACCAGTGTTCATTGCATGTGTGTTCTTTCCACAAACCACATATGGATCAACCACTATAGTCATTGCATGTGTGTCTTTCCACAAACCACACATGGATTAACCGGTCATTGCATGTGTGTTCTTTCCATAAACCACATATGGATCAACCACTAGAGACATTGCATGTGTGTTATTCCACAAACCACACATGGATCAACCACTAGAGTCATTGCATGTGTGTTCTTTCCACAAACCACACATGGATCAACCAGTGGTCATTGCATGTGTGTTCTTTCCACAAACCACGCCTGGTTCAACCACTAGAGTCATTGCATGTGTGTTATTTACAAAAACCACATGGATCAACCACTAGAGTCATTTCATGTGTGTTCTTTCCACAAACCACACATGGATCAACTAGTGGTCATTGCATGTGTTCTTTCCACAATCCACACATGGATCAAGCAGTGTCATTGCATGTATGTTCTTTCCACAAACCACATATGGATCAACCAGTGGTCATTGCATGTGTGTTCTTTCCACAAACCACACTTGGATCAACCAGTGGCAATTGCATGTGTGTTCTTTCCACAAACCACTTATGGATCAACCAGGACATTGCATGTGTGTTCTTTCACAAACCACATGTGGGCCTACTAGAGTCATTGCATGTGTGTTCTTATACTAATACCAGCTCTAGAGTCTTTGCATGTGTGTTCTTTTCACAAACAACACATGGATCCACCAGTGTTCATTGCATGTGTGTTCTTTCCACAAACCACATATGGATCAACCAGTGGTCATTGCATGTGTGTTATTTCCACAAACCACTTATGGATCCACCAGTGTTCATTGCATGTGTGTTCTTTTCCACAAACCACATATGGATCAACCAAGTGTCATTGCATGTGTGTTCTTTCACAAACCACACATGGACCCACTAGAGTCATTGCATGTGTGTTCTATCAACAAACCACACATGGATCAACCAGTGGCAATTCATGTGTGTTCTTTTCACAAACTACCTGTGGGCCCACTAGAGTCATTGCATGTGTGTTCTTATACTAAAACCAGCACTAGTCATTGCATGTGTGTTCTTTTCACAAACAACACATGGATCCACCAGTGTTCACTGCATGTGTGTTCTTTCCACAAACCACATATGGATCAACCAGTGGTCATTGCATGTGTGTTATTTCCACAAACCACTTATGGATCCACCAGTGTTAATTGCATGTGTGTTATTTCCACAAACCACACATGGATCAACCAGTTGTCATTGCATTTGTGTTCTTTTCACAAACCACATATGGACCCACTAGAGTCATTGCATGTGTGTTCTATCCACAAACCACATGGATCAAACCAATGGTCATTGGATGTGTGTTCTTTCCACGAACCACATATGGATCCACCAGTGTTCATTGCATGTGTGTTCTTTTCCACAAACCACTTATGGATCAACCAATGGTCATTGCATGTGTGTTCTATCCACAAACCACACGTGGATCAACCAGTGGCATTGCATGTGTGTTCTTTTCACAAACCACACATGGATCAACCAGTGTCATTGCATGTGTGTTCTTTCCACAAACCACATACGGATCAACCAGTGGTAATTGCATGTGTGTTCTTTTCCACGAACCACTTATGGATCCATTAGAGTCATTGCATGTGTGTTATTTCCACAAACCACACATGGATCAACCACTAGAGTCATTGCATGTGTGTTATTTCCACAAACCACACATGGATCAACCACTAGAGTAATTGCATGTGTGTTCTTTCCACAAACCACACATGGATCAACCAGTGGTCATTGCATGTGTGTTCTTTTCCACAAACCACATATGGATCAACCACTAGAGTCATTCCATGTGTGTTCTTTCCGCAAACCACTTATGGATCCACCAGTGTTCATTGCATGTGTGTTCGTTTCCACAAACCACATATGGATCAACCCAGTGGTCATTGCATGTGTGTTCTTTTCGCAAACCACATATGGACCCACTAGAGTCATTGGATGTGTGTTCTATCCACAAACCACACATGGATCAACTAGTGGTCATTGCATGTGTGTTCTTTTCCACAAACCACACATGGATCAACCAGTGGTCATTACATGTGTGTTCTTTTCAACAAACCACATATGGATCAACCAGTGGTCATTGCATGAGTGTTCTATCCACAAACCACACATGGATCAACCAGTGGCATTGCATGTGTGTTATTTTCACAAACCACACATGGATCAACCAGTGTCATTGCATGTGTGTTCTTTCCACAAACCACATATGGATCAACCAGTGGTCATTGCATGTGTGTTCTTTTCCATGAACCACTTATGGATCTATCAGAGTCATCGCATGTGTGTTATTTCTAGAAACCACACATTGATCAACCAGTGGTCATAGCATGTGTGTTCTTTTCAGCAAACCACACATGGATCAACCACAAGAGTCATTGCATATGTGTTATTTCCACAAACCACACATGGATCAACCACTAGAGTCATTGCATGTGTGTTCTTTCCACAAATCACACATGGATCAACCAGTGGTCATTGCATGTGTGTTCTTTTCCACAAACCACACATGGATCAACCACTAGAGTCATTGCATGTGTGTTATTTCCACAAACCACACATGGATCAACCACTAGAGTCATTGCATGTGTGTTCTTTCCACAAACACACATGGATCAACAAGTGGTCATTGCATGTGTGTTCTTTTCCACAAACCACACATGGAGCAACTAGTGTCATTGCATGTGTGTTCTTTCCACAAACCACATATGGATCAACCAGTGGTCATTGCATGTGTGTTCTTTTCACAAACCACATGTGAACCCACTAGAGTCATTGCATGTGTGTTCTTATACTAAAACCAACACTAGAGTCATTGCATGTGTGTTCTTTCCACAAACCACACATGGATCCACGAGTGTTCATTGCATGTTTGTTCTTTTCCACAAACCACATATGGATCAACCAGTGGTCATTGCATGTGTGTTCTTTTCACAAACCACATATGGACCCACTAGAGTCATTGCATGTGTGTTCTATCCACAAACCACACATGGATCAACCAGTGGTCATTGCATGTGTGTTCTGTTCCACAAACCACACATGGATCAACCAGTGGTCATTGCATGTGTGTTCTTTTCCACAAACCACGCATGGATCAACCGGTGGCATTGCATGTGTGTTCTTTTCACAAACCACACATGTATCAACCAGTGGTCATTGCATGTGTGTTCTTTCCACAAACCACACATGGATCAACCAGTGGTCATTGCATGTGTGTTCTTTTCCACAAACCACACATGGATCCACAAATGTTCATTGCATGTGTGTTCTTTTCCACAAACCACATATGGATCAACCAGTGGTCATTGCATGTGTGTTCTTTTCACAAACCACATATGGACCCACTAGAGTCATTGCATGTGTGTTCTATCCACAAACCACACATGGATCAACCAGTGGTCATTGCATGTGTGTTCCTCCACAAACCACACATGGATCAACCAGTGGTCATTGCATGTGTTCTCTTCCACAACCCCCGCATGGATCAACCGGTGGCATTGCATGTGTGTTCTTTTCACAAACCACACATGGATCAACCAGTGGTCATTGCATGTGTGTTCTTTCCACAAACCACACATGGATCAACCAGTGGTCATTGCATGTGTGTTCTTTTCCACAAACCACACATGGATCCACAAATGTTCATTGCATGTGTGTTCTTTTCCACAAACCACATATGGATCAACCAGTGGTCATTGCATGTGTGTTCTTTTCACAAACCACATATGGACCCACTAGAGTCATTGCATGTGTGTTCTATCCACAAACCACATATGGATCAACCAGTGGTCATTGCATGTGTGTTCTTTTCCACAAACCACACATCGATCAACCAGTGGTCATTGCATGTGTGTTCTTTTCCACAAACCACACATGGATCAACCGGTGGCATTGCATGTGTGTTCTTGTCACAAACCACATATGGATCGACCAGTGGTCATTTCATGTGTGTTCTTTCCACAAACCACTTATGGATCCACTAGTGTACATTGCATGTGTGTTCTTTTCCACAAACCACATATGGATCAACCAGTGGTCATTGCATGTGTGTTCTTTTCACAAACCACATATGGATCCATTAGAGTCATTGCATGTGTTTTCTTATACTAAAACTAGCACTAGAGTCATTGCATGTGTGTTCTTTCCACAAACCACTTATGGATCCACCGGTGTTCATTGCATGTGTGTTCTTTTCACAAACAACAAATGGATCCACCAGTCGTCACTGCATGTGTGTTCTTTCCACAAACCACTTATGGATCAACTAGTGGTCATTCCATGTGTGTTCTTTTCCACAAACCACGTATGGATCCACTAGTAGCCATTGCATGTGTGTTCTTTCCACAAACCACTTATGGATCAACCAGTGGCATTGCATGTGTGTTCTTTTCACAAACTACATGTGGACCCACTAGAGTCATTGCATGTGTGTTCTTATACTAAAACCAGCACTAGAGTCATTGCATGTGTGTTCTTTTCACAAACAACATATGGATCCACCAACGTTCACTGCATGTGTGTTCTTTGCACAAACCACGCATGGATCAACCAGTGGTCATTGCATGTGTGTTCTTTCCACAAACCACTTATGGATCCACCAGTGTTCATTGCATGTGTGTTATTTCCACAAACCACACATAGATCAACCACTAGAGTCATTGCATGTGTGTTCTTTCCACAAACCACACATGGATCAACCAGTGGTCATTGCATGTGTGTTCTTTTCCACAAACAACACATGGTCAACCACTAGAGTCATTTCATGTGTGTTATTTCCACAAACCACACATGGATCAACACTAGAGCCATTGCATGTGTGTTCTTTCCACAAACCACGCATGGATCAACCAGTGGTCATTGCATGTGTGTTCTTTTCGCAAACCACATATGGACCCACTAGAGTCATTGCATGTGTGTTCTATCCACATACCACACATGGATCAACCAGTGGTCATTGCTTGTGTGTTCTTTTCCACAAACCACACATGGATCAACCGATGGTCATTGCATGTGTGTTCTTTTCGACAAACCACTTATGGATCAACCAGTGGTCATTGCATGTGTGTTCTATCAACAAACCACACATGGATCAACCAGTGACATTGCATGTGTGTTCTTTTCACAAACCACACATGGATCAACCAGTGTCATTGCATGTGTGTTCTTTCCACAAACCACATATGGATCAACCAGTGGTCATTGCATGTGTGTTCTTTTCCACGAACCACTTATGGATCCATTAGAGTCATTGCATGTGTGTTATTTCCACAAACCACACATGGATCAACCACTAGAGTCATTGCATGTGTGTTATTTCCACAAACCACACATGGATCAACCACTAGAGTCATTGCATGTGTGTTCTTTCCACAAACCACACATGGATCAACCAGTGGTCATTGCATGTGTGTTCTTTTCCACAAACCACACATGGATCATCCACTTGAGTCATTGCATGTGTGTTCTTTCCACAAACCACTTATGGATCCACCAGTGTTCATTGCATGTGTGTTTGTTTCCACAAACCACATATGGATCAACCCAGTGGTCATTGCATGTGTGTTCTTTTCGCAAACCACATATGGACCCACTAGAGTCATTGCATGTGTGTTCTATCCACATACCACACATGGATCAACCAGTGGTCATTGCATGTGTGTTCTTTTCCACAAACCACACATGGATCAACCAGTGGTCATTTCATGTGTGTTCTTTTCGACAAACCACTTATGGATCAACCAGTGGTCATTGCATGTGTGTTCTATCCACAAACCACACATGGATCAACTAGTGGCATTGCATGTGTGTTCTTTTCACAAACCACACATGGATCAACCAGTGTCATTGCATGTGTGTTCTTTCCACAAACCACATATGGATCAACCAGTGGTCATTGCATGTGTGTTCTTTTCCACGAGCCACTTATGGATCCATTAGAGTCATTGCATGTGTGTTATTTCCACAAACCACACATGGATCAACCACTAGAGTCATTGCATGTGTGTTATTTCCACAAACCACACATGGATCAACCACTAGAGTCATTGCATGTGTGTTCTTTCCACAAACCACACATGGATCAACCAGTGGTCATTGCATGTGTGTTCTTTTCCACAAACCACACATGGATCATCCACTTGAGACATTGCATGTGTGTTATTTCCACAAACCACTTATGGATCCACGAGTGTTCATTGCATGTGTGTTCGTTTCCACAAACCACATATGGATCAACCCAGTGGTCATTGCATGTGTGTTCTTTTCGCAAACCACATATGGACCCACTAGAGTCATTGGATGTGTGTTCTATCCACAAACCACACATGGATCAACCGGTGGTCATTGCATGTGTGTTCTTTTCCACAAACCACAGATGGATCAACCAGTGGTCATTGCATGTGTGTTCTTTTCAACAAACTACTTATGGATCAACCAGTGGTCATTGCATGTGTGTTCTATCCACAAACCACACATGGATCAACCAGTGGCATTACATGTGTGTTCTTTTCACAAACCACACATGGATCAACCAGTGTCATTGCATGTGTGTTCTTTCCACAAACAACATATGGATCAACCAGTGGTCATTGCATGCGTGTTCTTTTCCATGAACCACTTATGGATCCATTAGAGTCATTGCATGTGTGTTATTTCCAGAAACCACACATGGATCAACCACTAGAGTCATTGTATGTGTGTTATTTCCACAAACTACACATGGATCAACCACTAGAGTCATTGCCTGTGTGTTATTTCCACAAACCACACATGGATCAACCAGTGGTCATTGCATGTGTGTTCTTTTCCACAAACCATACATGGATCAACCACTAGAGTCATTGCATGTGTGTTCTTTCCACAAACCACACATGGATCAACCAATGGTCATTGCATGTGGTTTCTTTTCCACAAACCACACATGGATCAACCAGTGTCATTGCATGTGTGTTCTTTCCACAAACAACATATGGATCAACCAGTGGTCATTGCATCTGTGTTCTTTTCACAAACCACATGTGAACCCACTAGAGTCATTGCATGTGTGTTCTTATACTAAAACCAGCACTAGAGTCATTGCATGTGTCTTCTTTCCAAAAACCACACATGGATCCACCAGTGTTCATTGCATGTGTGTTCTTTTCCACAAACCACATATGGATCAACCAGTGCTCATTGCATGTGTGTTATTTTCCACAAACCACACATGGATCAAGCAGTGTCATTGCATGTGTGTTATTTCCACAAACCACATATGGATCAACCAGTGGGCATTGCATGTGTGTTCTTTTCACAAACCACATATGGATCCATTAGTGTCATTACATGTGTGTTCTTATACTAAAACTAGCACTAGAGTCATTGCATGTGTGTTCTTTCCACAAACCACTTATGGATCCACCAGTGTTCATTGCATGTGTTGTCTTTTCACAAACAACATATGGATCCACCAGTGGTCACTACATGTGTGTTCTTTCCACAAACCACTTATGGATCAACGAGTGGGCATTGCATGTGTGTTCTTTCCACAAACCACTTATGGATCAACCAGTGGCCATTGCATGTGTGTTCATTCCACAAACCACTTATGGATCAACCAGTGGCATTGCATGTGTGTTCTTTTCACAAACTACGTGTGGGCCCACTAGAGTCATTGCATGTGTGTTCTGATACTAAAACCAGCACTAGAGTCATTGCATGAGTGTTCTTTTCACAAACAACACATGGATCCACCAGTGTTCACTGCATGTGTGTTCTTTCCACAAACCACTTATGGATCCACCAGTGTTTATTGCATGTGTGTTCTTTTCCACAAACCACATATGGATCAACCAGTGGTCATTGCATGTGTGTTCTTTTCCACAAACCACACATGGATCAACCACTAGAGTCATTGCATGTGTGTTCTTTCCACAAACCACACATGGATCAACCAATGGTCATTGCATGTGGGTTCTTTTCCACAAACCACACATGGATCAACCAGTGTCATTGCATGTGTGTTCTTTCCACAAACCACATATGGATCAACCAGTGGTCATTGCATGTGTGTTCTTTTCACAAACCACATGTGAACCCACTAGAGTCATTGCATGTGTGTTCTTATACTAAAACCAGCACTAGAGTCATTGCATGTGTGTTCTTTCCAAACACCACACATGGATCCACCAGTGTTCATTGCATGTGTGTTCTTTTCAACAAACCACATATGGATCAACCAGTGGTCATTGCATGTGTGTTATTTTCCACAAACCACACATGGATCAAGAAGTGTCATTGCATGTGTGTTATTTCCACAAACCACATATGGATCAACCAGTGGGCATTGCATGTGTGTTCTTTTCACAAACCACATATGGATCCATTAGAGTCATTACATGTGTGTTCTTATACTAAAACTAGCACTAGAGTCATTGCATGTGTGTTCTTTCCACAAACCACTTATGGATCCACCAGTGTTTATTGCATGTGTGTTCTTTTCACAAACAACATATGGATCCACCAGTGGTCACTGCATGTGTGTTCTTTCCACAAACCACTTATGGATCAACGAGTGGGAATTGCATGTGTGTTCTTTCCCAAAACCACTTATGGATCAACCAGTGGCCATTGCATGTGTGTTCTTTCCACAAACCACTTATGGATCAACCAGTGGCATTGCATGTGTGTTCTTTTCACAAACTATGTGTGGGCCCACTAGAGTCATTGCATGTGTGTTCCTATACTAAAACCAGCACTAGAGTCATTGCATGAGTGTTCTTTTCACAAACAACACATGGATCCACCAGTGTTCACTGCATGTGTGTTCTTTCCACAAACCAGATATGGATCAACCAGTGGTCATTGCATGTGTGTTAATTTCCACAAACCACTTATGGATCCACCAATGTTCATTGCATGTGTGTTCTTTTCCACAAACCACATATGGATCAACCAGTGTTCATTGCATGTGTGTTCTTTTTGCAAACCACATATGGAACCACTAGAGTCATTGCATGTGTGTTCTATCCATAAACCACACATGGATCAACCAGTGGTCATTGCATGTGTGTTATTTTCCACAAACCACACATGGATCAACCAGGGGTCATTGCATGTGTGTTCTTTTCCACAAACCACTTATGGATCAACCAGTGGTCATTGCATGTGTTTTCTATCCACAAACCACACATGGATCAACTAGTGGCATTGCATGTGTGTTCTTTTCACAAACCACATATGGATCAACCAGTGGTCATTGCATGTGTGTTCTTTCCACAAACCACTTATGGATCCATTAGAGTCATTGCATGTGTGTTATTTCCACAAACCACACATGGATCAACCACTAGAGTCATTGCATGTGTGTTATTTCCACAAACCACACATGAATCAACCACTAGAGTCATTGCATGTGTGTTCTTTCCACAAACCACACATGGATCAACCAGTGTCATTGCATGTGTGTTCTTTCTACAAACCACATATGGATCAACCAGTGGTCATTGGATGTGTGTTCTATTCACAAACCACATGTGAACCCACTAGAGTCATTGCATGTGTGTTCTTATACTAAAATCAACACTAGAGTCATTGCATGTGTGTTCTTTCCACAAACCACATATGGATCAACCAGTGGTCATTGCATGTGTGTTCTTTGCACAAACCACATATGGATCCATTAGAGTCATTGCATGTGTGTTCTTTCCACAAACCACTTATGGATCCACCAGTGGTCACTCCATGTGTGTTCTTTCCACAAACCACTTATGGATCAACCAGTGGTCATTGCATGTGTGTTCTTTCCACAAGCCACTTATGGATCAACCAGTGGCTATTGCATGTGTGTTCTTTCCACAAACCACTTATGGATCAACCAGTGGCATTGCGTGAGTGTTATTTTCACAAACTACATGTGGACCCACTAGAGTCATTGCATGTGTGTTCTTTTCACAAACAACATATGGATCCACTAGTGTTTACTACATGTGTGTTCTTTCCACAAACCACACATGGATCAACCAGTGGTCATTGCATGTGTGTTCTTTCCACAAACCACTTATGGATCCACCAGTGTTCAATGCATGTGTGTTCTTTCCACAAACCACACATGGATCAACCAGTGGTCATTGCATGTGTGTTCTTTTCCACAAACCACACATGGATCAACCACTAGAGTCATTCTATGTGTGTTATTTCCACAAACCACACATGGATCAACCACTAGAGTCATTGCATGTGTGTTCTTTCCACAGACCACACATGGATCAACTAGTGGTCATTGCATGTGTGTTCTTTTCCACAAACCAGACATGGATCAACCAGTGTCATTGCATGTGTGTTCTTTCCACAAACCACATATGGATCAACCAGTGGTCATTACATGTGTCTTCTTTTCACAAACCACATGTGAACCCACTAGAGTCATTGCATGTGTGTTGTTATACTAAAACCAACACTACAGTCATTGCATGTGTGTTCTTTTCACAAACCACACATGGGTCCACCATTGTCATTGCATGTGTGTTCTTTCCACAAACCACACATGGATCAACAAGTGTTCATTGCATGTGTGTTCTTTTCACAAACCACATATGGATCCATTAGAGTTATTGCATGTGTGTTCTTATACTAAAACTAGCACTAGAGTCATTGCATGTGTGTTCTTTCCACAAACCACTTATGGATCCACCAGTGTTCATTGCATGTGTGTTCTTTTCACAAACAACATATGGATCCACCAGTGGTCACTGCATGTGTGTTCTTTCCACAAACCACTTATGGATTAACCAGTGGTCATTGCATGTGTGTTCTTTCCGCAATCTACTTATGTATCAACTAGTGGCCATTGCATGTGTGTTATTTCCATAAACCACACATGGATCAACCACTAGAGTCATTGCATGTGTGTTCTTTCCACAAACCACGCATGGATCAACCACTAGAGTCATTGCATGTTTGTTCTTTCCACACACCACACATGGATCAACCAGTGGTCATTGCATGTGTGTTATTTCCACAAACCACACATGGATCAACCACTAGAGTCATTGCATGTGTGTTATTTCCACAAACCACACATGGATCAACCACTAGAGTCATTGCATGTGTGTTCTTTCCACAAACCACACATGGATCAACTAGTGGTCATTGCATGTGTGTTCTTTTCCACAAACCACACATGGATCAACCACTAGAGTCATTGCATGTGTGTTGTTTCCGCAAACCACACATGGATCAACCACTAGAGTCATTGCATGTGTGTTGTTTCCACAAACCACACATGGATCAACCACTAGAGTCATTGGATGTTTGTTCTTATACTAAAACTAGCACTACCCCCAATGGATCCACCGTTAGACCGAGTCTTCAAGAAGGCACACCATAACACAGTTGTTCTGCTTGACGATTGTTACATACCGTTCGATTGGGGCGCTTGGACGATTGGGATGGTCTTCGCAAGAGCGATCCTCGAGTAGGCTGTTTTGCGGCATGATTGGCCACGCTTTGCTCTAGACAAACTGGCATGTTGTGAGTGTTATGACTCACGAGTTCAGTGGGTCATATCCCAGTGTCACGTCCCCGTTACTTCTCTTCCTCCCCATACTTCTCTTCCTTCCCCTCGAAGCCACTTTCCCCACTTCACTACCATCCTGCCATAGCCGCAAGCCGACGACATCCGCCAATTCTCCAGTCGCTACCTTCATGCTAAGAAATCATTTTACAAGCTTTTGAACTTATCCTACATATTCCTGCTATTCGCCAATCTAACTGCTGATCTTTTTTCCGATTTCTCGACGAACTTCAGATGTGGCAGATGTTGCATCCCAAGAATCTGGAGATCCTCACACGCAACTTCTTAGCGGTGTTCCCGCTCATGTGCTCCCACCCAAGATGCTTTCGTCGTTACTCCTACCACGAGCTCTCGCTCCAGGAGCTCGCGTGCCTGCACGGCGCGTGCTCCTGCATGGAGCCAGGCTACAACTACACCGGCCCGCCGGCAGAGCTTGTCGTCCACCTTGTAGAGGGGCACTTGATCGAAGTGATTAGGATATCGTACGGGCAAGCCCAACTTCTCCAAGAGCAGGTACCATTCACTGACTCGCATGCCGCCTGCTAATTTTCTAGGGGGGCGGCTCTATTTTTGTCCTGACCATCACCGCCGGTGTTCCGGGAACCAGAGCTGGGCCCACCGTCATGGGTGCCGAGTGTCGGTCGGTCAGGCGCCCGTATACAGATACACGCAAGTGCATGTGGGCGAACGCCCAGCCGCCATCGTCTAATAGCATTCTTGTGCTAGCCAAGGCGCTGAGCTGCCCGACGCCGCGGGAGGTGGAGTATGTGGACCTAAGGTCGATCCTATGTGTGCCATCTCAGTACCTTGTAGATGCTGGACCGAACAGGCAGATGCATCTCTACATTTGTATCGAGAAGACCGACAGGGAAATGTAGTACTTGTGTTGTCGTTACTATTAGACTTAAGAGATGCTTCTCAGGTGCTTAGAGCATACGTGGTGTGCGAATGTACCCCAGTTGTAGTTTTCACTACTCCTTAATACTTCGACGAGTTATTATATTGGTCCAATCAGCTTGTTGTTGTCACGTTGCAAAGTCCGCTTGCTCTGGACAGACCGGCAATACTGCAGGTGCTCCGCCTCCCGCATGTCGTGTCACGTGTTCCGAGGACCCACCCGCTGTCACGCCCTCCTCTTCCTTCCCCTCGAAGCCACTGTCCCAACTTCTCTTCCATCCTGCCACTCCCGTCCGATGGTTGTAATCTGATGATTTTGTTGGATTGTTTACAAGTAATCTATGTTGATAATGCAACATGCAAATGGCACAGACACAATTTCTAAAGTGGAAGCACTCACACGCTGGTATTGCACATATTTCCCAATATAGCTCGACAAACCCATTACAATAATTGTACTCGCATTAAACACAACCGAAATTGCAACCATCCTAAAAAACATCTAAACCCACATCACACCGCTGTCGTTGGAGTCCACCTCTATTGGTGACACTGTCGTGCCCTTCTCGGCGACATCCACTCCCGCCCGTGGCTTGCCCTTCGCCAAGGAGGTAACAATGGTGTTCTGCATAGCTTCGTCCCCGTCGTCAGCGTTCTGCACAGCTTCGTCCCCGTCGTCCTCCACATCAGAATCGACAATGACGAAGGTAACGGGGTTGGCGTGGACCGAGCACCGTCGTGCCTGGCGGCACCTGCTCGAGCTCGACGCCGCATAAGTCCTTCTATAGGTAGGAGGGGCCGAGCTCGCATACATAGCATCGTCGCTCCTCTCAAGAAACCATGGCCATTTGATACTGCGACGGTAGGATCTTGGGATGGATCCGCCGCGGCGAGCCCTACCGGAAGCGGTGGAGCGGATGGATCTGCCGGCACGAGCCATGACAAGTTCCTAGGAGGGAGTAAGATTGTGGGCCAGGCGTGTCTGGTTCCTGAGGAAGGCCTCCCAGTGATATGTACGCGGGCAAGGTACCGAAATTTTTTGTCCAATGCGCGCGAGAGGGCTTTTGAACCACGAAGGCGCGAGGTTTTTTTTGACAAGTCCACACGCTAGGTCCCCCACCTGTCAGCCGAATGTGGACAGTAGGATTCTGCCTGAGTTATTAAGTAGGGATAAATCACGCTTCACCACTACCCTGACATCCAAAGGCTCCTTCTTTCCTTCGCCTCGCCCTCGCTCATGGCTCGCAGCTCGTGCAGTTCGTCTCGGGCGGAATCAGGGTCGGCTCAATGCCGTCAGGCGGGTGCCCCCATCATGTACCGGAGGGATCCCTACGATTACTACCTCGATATGCTGTGTTTGTGTGGTGAGAAGATGCCGAGATGGATTTCGTGGACCGACGAAAATACTGCAGAAAAATTCAGCAACTTCTGAAGATCGAGCGGTAAGTTCCTCAGAGGTACAATGGTAACCCAGATCCGGAAAGCGTAATGTAATTCTTTTTTTGTTTCCTTCGATCTACTATGCAGGAAGGGAGGGGGACTGGCTGTGACAAGTTTGTGTGGATCAAAAAGCCACTGAAAGGTTTTCACAGAGAGCTTGTTCAGGATCTGTGTGATGCTGTGTGGGACAAGAAAGAGGAGATCCGTGCGATGGAGCGAGAGATCTAGGAGCTTCGCCAGGTGCAAGGGAGGCAGGGACAGGGAGGTGGTGAGACAGACAGGCTCAAGATTAGGCCAGATAGTGGACACAATTTCCTCATTATCTGGGCATTATCTGTTGCATTTGTAGTTTATGTTGCCATGTCGTTGTCCAGCAGCTGAAATAAGTTGCTACTTCATGGAGTGTAGCAGCCAGCTTAAGAAATTGTTTTCCAGCCTAGAAACTTATCATAAGTGTAATGCCAACAACATGGATTTATTAAGCGCCTATAAATAAATCATGTATGTGCCACTAACACCCATCGATTTTGGAGAGGATTTAACCACTCAGTTATCGCGATTGTTCAGATAGTAGTGGCACAATCACAGTTTTGGATTCAATTAGTGGCCTCGGCCGTATCAAATCCTAAAGTCGTGATACATTTTACTCCGAGTATGGGAGGCAAATTGTTTCGCCCAACAAGTTCCACGCACACAGCTCCAGAGTTTAACCGAACTACATATATAGGTTCAAGTTCAATGCATCATTAGGCTGCTACACTGCTAGCCCTCTTTCTCTACTTGGGTACCAACTTTCTTCCTATTTCCTTCACGTCCACTGGCTTCTTCATCTCCTGCCTTCTTCCTCTTCCTGGGTCTCAATTTTCTTACCTTCACGTACCCTGCATCTCCGGGCCGAGGGAAGTCAGGCCAATCAGCACCAGAATCTTGTCCGGCATCATCACTCCACTCGTTTTGGTTTTCTTCTCGCAGCAAAATCACTGAGTCGGCTGTCTTGTTTCTTACCTTGCGCTTCCTGTAAAAAAAATAGTACATGGATTACTACCTTATATCTATAGACTAGAAACAATTTTTTGTATGAATGTACCATCTCATACCTAGGTTTGGGAGCATTAAGGGGACATCCAGCTGCTCTATGGCCTATAAGATGGCAGGTCTTGCATCTGTTTTTGCCCTTCTTTGTAGCCTGAAAGAACCCTTCTTCTTGAGAAAATTCTTAAACCTATTCACCTAGGGTCTTCCTCCGCCTTTTTGTAAGGCTGGCAAAGCTCGAAAGACAGCTTGGACTTGAGGCCATCGAGATGGGTTTGTACATGGCTCGACGGATCCAGACGCAGCTGGACCTTTCCATAGAGTAGTAGTCGACAAATCGATCCAAATGTGGTAGAGTTCTTTTCTTCACCAAGAAGGCCAAGCGTGGTCGCAAGGTTTCCCGGTATGTCGCCACTCTAAGGTGCATTCTCGCATTGGATGTTCACAACATCCCTTTTGCCACTCTTGGACATATCGACCACCTCACAGCCTTCTGGTTGTGGAGAACCTTAAGATGAGCAAGTCTCGGCTTCTCTTGTGTAGATTCTTTGTACAACCGGGCGGTAGCATATGTCCTCTAAGTCTCCTACCGATTTCTCTCCTTATATTTAATGACTTCATGATCATACCACATATGTTGTCCATCAAGATATGAACAGACACACTTTTATGTCCTTTACCCAGCTTATTCAGCATTCGCAAGGTTGTTATTTATGTAATCAACTTTGATGTGGTTGAATTGACTCCTCTTCCATAGCTACGAATGATGGATGGCTAAGTACTCTAGAAGTTCAGGCTTCGAAAAAATCTTGCTCATGAAATAATCGCGCTACTAGGTTTGTAAACTCTAGCAGGAAACATGTAATGAAATACTGTTTGCGTAGTGTGAGTACAAGTTGAGCATCATATGGGCATGGCATTCTCTACCTTCACCATGGAACACCTCCTTCATCGCATTCGTCACCTTTGCATACATCCGTGGATATAGCCAATGTATCCATGTGGCCTATTGATCTCTGAGCGCCTCATAAACTGACCCGCTTTCCTCCGTTTACATTTCAAACAGCCAATGCCACTAGGAACATCCAGCCAGACCATCAAGTGTTGTGGCGATGTGGCGGCCTTTCCATTTGCCAGTTAGGACAGTGTTGTCTACACTCAGATACGGCCTACAGCCGTCCTTGAATCCATCGATGGAAGGTTTAAGTGCCATAAAAAATCTTTTGAAATATATTTTACCACCTTCTGATTCGGTGTCAATCTCCACAACACTCCCCGGACACCTAGCTTGTACCTCCTCCTTGAAGTTGTACAGCATCCTGAAGCTATTGGTCCAATCCCCGTGCAAGACCCCCAAAGCTTTCTCTTTACCTTTCCAAACCGTAATACTGGAAGGACAATGTTGTATTTAGAATCGAGGCTAGTCTGAATATTCTTCGGTCTCCTTAGGGTTATCCTTTAGTATGGACATAGATTTCATAGCCACCCACTCAGATCAGCCATTGAGGATTTTAGTTTGTCGCCTGACACATGTGTGGAGGGCCTATTCTATTCACCTGCAACACGGATTCATTTAAAAGATAAGCGGAGTCGACTAGTTGCCAGAAAGATATCGCACATCAATTGTAGTTATAGAGTGAAAAGAGAGAGAGAGTTCTAATGGTTTGCTGCATTCATTTCCCCAATACCCTAATTGCAAATGACATGGGTAAGGCTCTTGTGATCCTCCATGGACAATGTACCTCGCCCATCCATTCATTTACGTTAACTTGCAAACGTCAAGATACCTCTTGGCGTAGTTCTTGACGATAAACGCCGAACTCCCCCTTGATACAAAAATGCCGGAACGACATCCTGAACTCATGCATGCTCCTGAACTCGGTGCCGACCGAAATTATAGGATACTCGTGGTCATGTTTCATTTCTTCTACTTCAACACCCAAATCATCGACTGGAATACCAGCTTCATCGTTAAGTTCCTCGTCTATTTCATCATCACTAGATTCTTGATCCTCTATAGTGCCTTCTTCTTCATCTGATTTAGAATCTTTGCCATCGTCTCTAATGCCTAGTACTGCACACATCATATTGACTCCCATGGGTGGGGCTGCACCATCGTCTCCACCCGGATGGACAGAACATTGCCTACCCACCTCACCGCAACTCGCTTTTCTCCAAGACACTCGGTTGGTTCTGCCGCAACCACATGGAGTGGTCTTACGCTTGCATGCATCCTGTGTACTTCAGTGGACAAACAAAGAATCAGAATCAATTTCATCTTGAGTGTACAAAACCCTCTTGCTCTTCCTGTGTACATCCTCCTTCCTGATGTAATCTTTCCTGATGGTATCAGTAGGGCTTGACATCCACGTTCCATTCCCCATCGAACTAGGCCTTTTGCTGCCGCTCTTGGGTGTGATCTCCTTACTGCCTTCCCTCACGGGTGTTGGCTCCAGGGTGCTGGCATTATTGCTTGACCTCTGCGACGTGTTCTTCTTCGAATTAGCCCTTTTGCTGCTACTATTGGGTGTGTTCTCCTTTGTCTTTGGCATTATTGTTCGACCTCATGCGTGTTCCACTCCAAATTAGCCCTTTTGCTGCTACTATTGGGCATCTTCTCCTTTGTGTTGGCATTATTGCCTGACCTCAGCGGTGTGTTCCGCTCCAAATTAGCCCTTTTGCTGCTACTATTGGGCGTGTTCTCCTTCGTGCTAGCATAATTCCCTGACAGCGGCGTGTTCCGCTCCAAATTAGTATTTTTTTCTGCTCCCACTAGGTGTGGTAGCCTCCGTGCTGGCCATCTTCGCCTCTTTGCTACCACTCCTGGGAGTGATCACCACCGTGCTAGCCCTCTTAGCATTTTTGCTGCTACCGTTCGGTGTGGCATTTTGACTGGATCTCAGGGGTGTACTCTGCGGCATGGTGCCTTTTGTCGTGCGACTCTTGGGCATCCTCTTCTCTGGCGTGGTCTCCTTGGTGACGTTCTTCTTCGGGCGCCCTTTCTGGGGATGCTCTTCCTACTCCTCTTTATGACGCTCCTCTGTAAGACTCTCCTCCTGCTCGGTTACCCTCAACAGATCAGCCCCAGTGATGCCATGGATCAGGTCATGCATGCCTTCTAAAAGTCCATCATCTCTATTGTCGAGTTCCAATTCCTCTCCAACCGTGAGCACTACCAAGTGGAAGTAAACTTCACCTCTATAATGTTTCCTTGTAAACGGTACGACTAAATCCCTGGTATCTTTCACTTTGATAGCATTTTTGCTCCTGTAACCATAATATAACAAACGTGCTTCCTGGGAGGACCCCCACAACACCTTCACACGTAACGATGCCATCAGGTCAGATAGCTCTACCACCTGTGGTCAGATTCGCCAAGGATTACATCAAACTCATCATAGAATTTTTACGTGCCATCATCTAATTTTGCAAAGATAATCCGCGACACCGATATGAACGATTAGTTTGCCATCATCGTTCTTGAGATAGAACCCTCCGAGAGGTTCGAGAGATGGAGCGCACCATCAGACCCAGCCCCAATGCCACCGCCGCCATCACCAGCGTCATCGTTAGCTGGATCAACCTCGGTGGAAGTACCAGGACCAGGAGCAAGGCGAGGGCCCTTAGCAGCGGGAGCTACATTACATGGTGGACAAGCAGGGCCCCTTCTAACGGCAGCCAAAATAGGATCAGCTGCTGCCATGCCACCTCGATGATCAGGAGCAGTTCCCACAACAACAGTGTTTCGGATGCTATCAGAGTCCAGACCATGAGCTGGCTTCAGACCAGCAGCTCGCTGAACCCGAGCATGGGTTCGAGGAGGAGACAAGGCATCAGTCTTTGCAACAACAGTGGGGCAGCCTCCGGAAGCCTTAGTTTCCTCAACGGTGGATTGGGTCAACGGCGTGATCAACAACAACACGAGGACGACAAGTACCAGTAGATTCCAGAGCACGGGTTCGCACAACTTGAGGATGGTTTCGAGGAGGAGCAGCACACAAGGCGACGGTCTTGGCAACAACAGTGGGGCAGCCTCCGGACGCCTTAGTTTGCTCAACAGCGGCATGGATTGGGTGAGCAAAGCAGAAAACACGGGCACGGGACGGGACGCACCAAGACCAGCAGATTCCAGAGTAGAGTTTTCCTCAACGGCAATACGGGACTCCTACGAGAAGGTTGCCCGATGTAAGCATGTCGCGGACGAGGAACCACATTTTGCTCAACAATGTAGGGTTCGAAAGTTAGACCTCCTTGTCCAATAATAGTTGGGCGACTCCCAGTAGCAGGAGCTTCCTCATCCTCTATGTTACACACCAGCATAACCACGCGAAGCCTAACATGTTGTTTCATCAACCCAATTAGCTGACTGTCACACGCTATAGGAACCTTGAAGCATCATTCATAAATGATTCTGAACCGTGCAGTCTGCTCTGGCCTCATTTCAGCAAGTTCACGCACAGCAGCAACCAAACCAGGGACAGTGCATAACTGCATACGCGCTACTTCCATCTTCAGATTCTGAGCTTGTTTCCACGTGCTCTTCCCATGTGCTAATTTAATGAGGTAGCCGCAGGTGGCCACCAGAACTGTGTATTTGGGTTCAGCGGAGATCCTAGTTGACAGAAAATTGGAGACAAAAGATAAGAATTGTTTGTTAGCGTTGTGCTAGCAAACAATTCTATGTTCGATATATCTCTGTAATGCCAATAGCCAGCTAGCAGTTATAGGTAGTGCAAATAGCAAAGAGAAGAGTAGCTCACCCGAAATTAGCCAGAAGTACTTCTTCCTCGGCAAATGGATCTACCATCCTTCGCGCTGCTCAGCTCGTTGGCAGTAGAGGCGGGCTAGATCATTGCAACGGCTGGCACGGCATTCGGCATTAGAGCTCAGTAGCAGCGAGTAGGCGCAGCAACTTGGTGCCAGAAGTCAAATGCCCGAAGAGATCATTCTGGTTGGAGAGGGGATTTCGACGCCGCCGGTGCTAGGGTTCATGCGAAAGGAGGGAGGGAGTGGATTTGTGAATTTGGTCAACACACCATGCTCCTTTAATATCTCATTTCGCCTACCTGGTTGCCGCGTTGGCGCTCGCGTCACGGAAATATTACTGACATGAGGGTCCCGACCGTCTACTTCACGAGGCAGTTTCACGGCATGTTTGGATTTGGTAGGGGTGAGACGAGTTTGCATCGAAATGGCCCCTCTCGGTAGTTGGCAGCCCAACTTTTCGAAACGCGGTAATTTCAGGCAACTTACGTACCGCGGTGCACTCGCCCGCCAACTTTGGTACCGCAGCCCGGTAGCCCCCCGCCAATGGCCACTCCGCCTGCTCGCTGCCGCCATAGAGCCTCCTCCTCGGCCGATACCCTAACCCTATAGGGCTTGTTCACCCCTCTTCTACTCTCCAGTACACCGTCGTCCACCCTTATAACCCTAGAGGGCCTTTCCGCTCCACTCATCTCCTCCGGTGGCATCTGGAGCACGGAGGAGGAGCTCGCCCCCTTGATCTACCTCCCAAGGTGGCACGGCTGCAGGCACTAGAGGAGCCGCCGCGGTTTTGCTTGCGGAAATCAAGGCCGTCGTGGTTCTGCTCGCGGCCATCAAGACTGCAGTCCATGACTCCTCTAGCTTCCGCGATCGCCGTGTACACTTCCCCGCAAAGTGCTGTCACCAGTCGAAGAGGAACACAACGACACGTTCATCACGGAGGAGACTCCATGACGCCATCCGCGGCCCAGCCTCCACTACACCTTCCAGGTGTATCTCTCTTTGCCCCCACAACTAGATAACGTGGATGTTCTAACACTGCTAGTGATTGGCAGTTCAGTATGTTGTCGAGTTGTCTACTGTCTATGTCCTTTTTTACTTCTAGAGAAGTCTGATCTATAGTTCCCATATGCAGTTTGTATCATCTTGAATGCATAGCACTTCCATTCCTGTTACATCCGCTGGTAGAGTTAAGTGACCTGAGAAAAATATATATTGTCCATATCATAATGTGACAACTGCTATCATTATAGATCTAAAGTTACTGTAAGTGGTTTTATCTAGTGTTTGATTATGCAACTATAATAAGTCCAGTAATGGCAGTTGTTTATCTGTGGTACATAACGTGTCTAGTCAACCATAAGATTGTACTATACTCTGATTAACACACAATACAAGTTCAATATGTACTTTATTGGCCAAGGTACTGCTCATTACATTCACACGCAACAATGATAGTGCTACCCACACAAAGCACAGGTGGAACATTACAAGTTTTTACTAGTCATTGGATCTGCGAAAAATGGTTGCATTGGTTTGAGCGTATCAGGTGTCAATGGTTTTGGAACGTTTAGATTTCTCAACTTAGTAACATTGAAGTCTGGTTCGTATCATCTATCTTTGATTTTAGTGTAATGAATACCTGATCTTTGTTTTGTTTTGCAGGAGTGTTGTTGTTTGCCGTGTGTAGCTGTTTGCTTTCTGCTGTCTTCAGACCCTGGGATTTGAAGATGGTGGTCCTTCCTTCTGTAGTTGGTGTGTACAACAATTCCACTATGCATCTTGTGCATATGCTACCTCTATTGTGCTGTGATGCGTGTTGTCTGCGGGTTCTTTTACTTCATCATGTTGCTAGCTGCTTGCTTACATACTGTGTTGGACCCTATCATGTCTTCCTTAGAAAAAAGGGCTGCATTAAACCTCTGGCTTAATGCCTCTCTACACTTATTAGTATTGTAGTTTGTTTCGGTCAAGTGTATCTTATTCAGGAAAAACACGGTTATAACTTCCTGGTTCTATGCAGTTATCTACTTATTAGTCAGTTTTTGTTTGTGGGCTATAATGTGGTGGTTTCATCTACATTTATTTATTTACTAAACTATTTTTGTCCATGCCTCATATTGTATGATTTCTGGAACTCTGCCAGTTTGGTGTATTTATTTTCCCATTGCCCAGTTCTATTAATTTAGTTGAAATTCGCTTCTTTGCATCTAACACTGTACTTCTGCTATATGCTAAAAGAAAATTGCATGTTTTGGAGAAGTTACCTCAGTCTGATAAAGTTCCTAGTGCTCTTGTCCTGGTGGTGGTTCGTTGGCTTGGTTCTTATTTCTGAATTGAACCACGATAAGGCCTACTATGCAGAATAGATGAAAGTGCAATTGTGTATATGTAGCTGTAGTTTCTTTAGATGAGCGTTAATTCTAATACTAGCTAGTAGTTAGATGTATTAGATGCTTTGCATATCGCAGCAGCTGCTATTGTTGTTACAAGATATTACAGCCATATAATCATCATTTTTTCTCTTTTTCAGGAGCTCCAAGCTAAAGAAGTTGGAACAAGCAAAGGATTCATACTCGGCAAAGTGTAGATAGTCATATTCTCGTAGCTAGTTATATGTTCTTGGTGATTTGTAATATGAACGGTTGTAATACACCAATGTAATATTTTTTGTTGCTGTTTTATATTCCTAGCTTATGTGAACTGTGTCCTGATTGTAATATATGTTGTAATTATTGTTGTCATTACTGAAAATGTTATTTGGGCTATGCTTACTGGTTGTTTACTGCTTGGACGGTTGAAGTAAATTATATGCTTGTTAGGCTCTAAAAAGGCCAGATCCCAAATAATATTCGACTGGAATAATTTATAAATTTGGAAAAAACATTGATAATTAAGAATAAATGGATCATAAAGAGGCCAAAGCCCAGGAAATAAAAAGGCCAGAATGTTGATCTTAGCCCATATTGCTCAACATAATTCATAAGAAAACGAATGAAAAGTCTGGAATTGTTGGGCTTCGCCCATGTAGAGCACGATATCGGACTGGGCTAATTTCGATCTAGAACCTGCCATGTAGGATTGGCCACGTTGGATCTGACATGGACATACCAAATTACTCATGACCAAATTGTTTGGTCATGGACAATATGACCATCAATTTTGGTCATAACTGTCCATGACCAATTCAAAAAAGGTCGTTAGCTGTCTATAGTGACCCTCGTTATGTGATCTATTGTTTTTGGTCATAGAAAGGTCATAGATGAATTACTATGACCTTTCTATGACCAATATTTGGGGTCACCAGTTAGCACATTCCTTGTAGTGATGTGGTTGACTACTCGTCGAAGCCATACACATTCTCGTGATGCTTCATATAATGCAATGATTTTCGAGT
Source organism: Avena insularis (assembly GCA_023614405.1). NCBI lineage: Eukaryota > Viridiplantae > Streptophyta > Magnoliopsida > Poales > Poaceae > Avena > Avena insularis. The sequence continues at coordinate 308,869,870 of CM042684.1, forward strand.
GGTTCGTCGAAGTTGACACAAGAGTTTGCTTAGACGATTTCTAGGAAATTGATGTTCCACCACAAAGGAAAACATATCCAGTCTATGACTTGGACGTGTGCGGGTCCGAAAGGTACCCAGCATCTGCATAGCCTAGAACAGATAGGTGTTGGTTCTTTTGGTAAAACAATCCAAGGTCTTTGGTCCCTTGTAGGTACCGGAGATGTCCTTAACACCTTTCCAATGCCTCTTGGTAGGCTCGGAACTATACCTAGCAAGCAGATTAACGGCGAATGCAATATCCGGCCATGTACAATTTGCAAGGTACATAAGTGCTCCAACCGCACTTAAGTAGGGGAATTCTGGTCCCAGAATTTCCTCCCCCCTTCTTTAGGCCTGAAAGGGTCCTTATCTTGCTGCAAAGATCTTCCGACCATCGGGGTCTTAGAAGGATATGCTTTATCAAACCCAAATCATTCCAACACCTTCTGGGTGTAGGTCGACTGGTGAACCAGAATCCCAATAGGGGAATGCTCAAGTTGTAGACCTAGGCAGAACTTGGTGTTGCCTAAGTCTTTCATCTCGAAATCCGACATTAGGTAGGAACTCACTTCCTCAATATCCTCATGTGTACCAATTATATTCAAATCGTCCACATACATCGAGATAATATAGAAACCATCCCGGGATCTCCATATAAAAACACATGGGCAATTGCTCGTGTAGCCCTTCTGATGAAGGAAATCGCTTAAACGATTATACCACATCCTACCTGACGAGGGTTTAACTCATCAATGCCCATTGTTATGGACTTGGGTTTCGGAGAAGGAGGGAGCGCTAGAAGTCTCGATCGGCTAGCAAACAAGCACACAGGGACGCAAGGTTTACCCAGGTTCAGGCCTCGTAGAGGACCCTACTCCTGCTTGTCTGCTCTTCATTGATGATGATCCGAAGGATTACAAGGTCGCCGATGGCAGTGTTGCAAAGATTGGATCTGGTGTATGTGTATGCGAGAGATTGATGTCTAGATCTATTGTCTATTGGCGATGTGGGAGATCGTAGATCTATCTATTGGGGAGTCGAGATTTGGGAGATCGTAGATCTATCTATTGGGGGAGTCGCGATGTCCTTCTCGTTGGACCCTCCTAGCCTTTATATATGGGGAGGCTAGGTCTCAGGTACCAATACGAGTTGGTTACAAGTTAGATTCAAACTCTTGTCTTGAGGTTTCCTCGTCTTGTGCGCTTGGGAGTCTGTGTCCATATGAGCTTCATACCACTCGAACCGTCATAGGCGTCATGGACCTTGGCAATTCGTCGAGTGGGCCTTCCGTCAAGCCGCACCAGGCAGGCTGTAGTCGGGTGCCTGTTGGGCATACCCATGTCAGTAGCCCCTGAGTGTCCATGTGAATCGTAGATTCGGGTAGAGACTTAGAAGTCTTGAGTCTTGCATTAGGATGTCGGAGTCGACAGTTATGTCGAGTGCGAAGCACTTCACCCAGAAGTTCATCGGGTTAGTCGAATTTATAGTAGTTCATAGGGATGATGGTAAACGTGTTGGGGAACGGTGCGGAAAACAAAAATTTCCCTATGAGGGAACCCCAGAAACTAGCCCAGGATCTATCTATGTAGTAATGCGGTAACGACCGGAGCGTAGAGAATACATACCCTTGTAGGCATCAGACGGTTAACGCTCATGGGAACGTGGTTGATGTAGTCGTACTCGAAGCCGACCTCAAGGTCGCGAAGCTCCTCGCAGGTCACCCCTTGCTCCTTCTTGATCTTCATCATCTTCATCGTGCAACAACTTCGGCTCACGACATTCTAGCGCCCCAAGTGTTGCGCCTCGTGTCTTCGTACACATCCGGTGCACGATGATACCTCCGGCTCCCCGATCCCGCCGGGAGTGCGGAAGTTGATATCCGGCTAGGAATCCCTACAGCACAACCGCGTACTACAGGTGTGCCTCGATCGCACAGCCCAAACTTGGGGCCATGGTCACAAGGGGTAGAGAGAGGGAGGGAGAAAGTCAACCAAACGACTTCTCAAATTGTGTGTTTAATCCCACCCATGGGCACCCCTTTATATAGGCGGAGGGGGTGTGCCCTCCCTATTGGGTTAGCCATGTGGGACTATTCATAAAAGAAAAGGCAGCAGATTTTCGGACTTGCCAAATGGGCCAAAAGTACTTAGCCCAAATAGCAAACAGAAAATAAACAGAAAAAGGAAAAAGGGGAGCAGCAAGGGCTGGCCGGGTGGGCCCTGGCCACGGCCCACCCCACGCTCAGCCTCACCCCGCGAGGCGGCGTCCTGCTGGAGCCAGCAACCCTTGGTGGGCCTGCCAAGCGCCGGCGGCCTGGCAACCCAGCCCGGGTGGGCTGGCGGCCCCTGCGGCCCAGCTCGTGCCACACTGCCCTGTGGCGCCCGCGCCTCGCCCAGGTGGGCCGGCCTGCCCCGATGGCCCAGCTCCCTGGCGCCCGCGTGGGCCAGGTCGAGCAGGCCAGGTGTGTAGTCATGGCCGTCCGTCTGCAGAAGTTAATAAAACCGCCCACGCCATTTTCTTTTTTTTCTCTTTATTTATTCTGCAGCTTTTATTCTAGACTATTTCCCTCCGAGATTTAGCCTAATATAAAAGTTGCCTTTATAAATATTAATCTAAATATTATTTATAATATATTAATTCACAATTAACATATAATAAATATATATTTAATTTCCCTTTTATTCGAAAACACTTTTCGGGGCTTTTCCTTTATTCTTTCTCCGAACAACTTCGGATCTCTCCGCGGAACGATTCCGCCTTTCTCTCTTTCTCTACTATGATTCCGTCTTACGAATGATCGCTCTCATCGTACCCTTAAGTGTATCCTCTCACGGCTCGGGAATGCTCTAGACATGATCTGTATCAATGATCAACAGAGGGACCAGGGATGTCCATGTAACCCCTATGCATTCCTGATGACAATGTCGTTTGAGCCGTCTAAATGTAGCATCCTCTTCCTTTTGTTTCTCGATACAACTTGTCCGAGATCCGATCATTGGTATCCCATACCTTGTTCAATCTCGTTCACAACAAGTTATGTTTTCTTGTTACCGTGATATATCCCCGTGACCTAGTCACATGTTGCAACATTTATAGATGAATCTCACCAAGTCGGCCGTATGTATCTTTACCCGTCATGTGGGTGAACAAATCCCGGTCTTGCAGTCACATGTCATCTACTATTCCTTCGGAATACCCAACGTACACCTTTATGGCCACCGCGTTACCAGATGACGGTTGATGCAGTCAAAGCAGCATAGGGAAACAGTCAGTAATATGAGCTCACGGTCTAAGGAGAAGGAGTCTAGGTATAGCTGTTGCAACAATGAACTATATGACTTGATCGTGTTACAATCCTTTGCAACAATGAACTATATGACAAGTATCAAATACTTTGCAAACTGCAACGAGTTTTGCAAGAATGTAATTTGTATATCTTACATATACCTTTTCATCCATGACCTCCATTGCAATCAAGTCCTTCCAAGAGTTCTTAACTCTCATGCAAGATCGGTAAGTGTTTTCCAAACATTCCAGAGTCTTTGAATTATCTCCTAATGGTTATTGTATCAATAAGAAAAGATCACCTTTTACGAGGATATCCCTCAGGCGTGGGTATTAATCTATGAAGTTGGACCCTTTTGCAAGTTCCAAATTAAGCAATATATTCCCATGCTCACAAAGGACCGCAATGGAATAGGCCAAGGTCTACTAAGATATTTGCAAACAAACATCTAGACTAAGTTTATAATAAGAGATCAATTTATAATTGGTCTCCACTAAAACGGTCATCCCCTGGACGATTTTAGTGATCGCATGATCCCTATCCTCTGCATCTCCCCCGATCATCACGGCTGTTGGGGATATACTTTCCGGGTATCCTCACAGTTCCTCACTGACCAGGGTGACCCACTTTGGGTTAGAGCATTGCTTCACGGGTGGCCCAGTCAGGGAGATAGACGAAGTCCAATCTGGCTACGGGAAGGTCCAGAAGACTTACTGACTTAGGCCCATAATGTTACTTGTAGTTCAAGATGTACTCTGTAACCGACTCTTAGTCGTAGCCAAATAGATCTCTCCTATAAACCCTAGGCCGGATACCTATATAAGCCGTCCTAGGGAGAGCCTTTAGGGCACACCTCAATAGTCTACAATCTCAACTCGCACAGGCGAAACCCTTGTAACCCATATTCTGCCAGACATCGATTGCTAGCAGGAGTAGGATCCGCCCAAAGCCGGATTCAACCTGGTAAACTTGTGTGCTCACCGTCCGGAACACCGTGACGCTCACGCCTCTCTTACGACGCCTCGAGGACCCCCTCATGGCGTACTTGTCATCAATCCGACGACAGTTGGCGCCCACCGTGGGGCAAGTGAGCTTTGGATATGCGTTCCGAGCGGAATCTGCAAGAATCGGAATCGGCAAGACTATCACCGTCGGTCGCATCCTCTACGCCAGCGACGTCCCTCTCATCGTTCTCGACGAGACTTGGATTCCGCTGAGGCCGTGGATCGCCACAATCATGTCTTTTGGCAAGATTGATGTTTACATCGGTTTCGCTGAACCTACCCAACCCACCCCAGCGGTGATGATAGAGGCAGAAGAAACTTCTGGGTCCCCTTTGTCCGTGGAGGCGACGGAGTTCCGGATCTCAGAAAACCCTAATCCCACCCGCACTGGGCCATGGAGATAGTGGAGAAATCCGAGCCTGAAGAAGACCTAGCGGTCCACGTAGAATCTGGAGTGGATCTCCCTGGAGAAGCCGGATCCCAGATCGACCCACCCGCGGAAGTCGAAATCCAGGAGGAGCACATCAGTGACACTGATTCCGGCTCTGATGATGCCGGGACAGACAGACCTTTCCTAAGGTACACATTATGACGTATGATACTGCGAGGCGAAAGCGCAGATGCAATTCTCGAAACCATCAAAAGTTTCGACATCGCTAATCGTGAAAGCCGCAGGTACCTCAGGAAGCATGCGTCGCACTTTGTCGGATACGTGGGATCCGAATCCAGCTCTGCCGATGCTGGAGAAAACACCGACTCGGTGCTCGAGGCAATTGGAACAAACGCCGACGTACCCGCATCCTCGGATGAATCGATGACGTTAGCAGATTTCTGAAAGTTCTCCGTGGAATATGAAGAGGAGTATAACTCCAAAGCTGCAGAAGAAGGAGAAGCCATGGATGAAGGATCCGAGGAACACTCTCCCAAAGCGCAGGATGACATGGACGTCGGAGATAATCTCGAGGTCTAGATGTCCGAAAGTACCGAACAGAGCTTGACTCCGAGAAACGGACCCAAAGCCGTCTTTGCTACCGGCGCTGCCAAGAAGGCAAAGAAGAAGAACAAGAAGAACAAGACCCGGCAAAAGACCCTCTGGCTGAGGAGGTGATTGCCGAGGAATACGAAGAAGACTCGGATGGAGCACCTTATCCCAGACGAGCAGAAAAAAGAAGAATCGATGGATGGACACGTGATCAGCGAAGGTGCGCGTAAACTCATCGATGCTGCATTAACCACACCTATCCCTACAGCTGCAGAACTTACTGCTGAAGAGCTGGACGAAAGGGCACAAGCCCTAGAAGCGCGTTGTCAACAACTCCTCGATGAAGCCAAAAACATCGAGGTGGAGAAGAAACGCATGGCAACCAAGGACTACATGTCTCAGTTGCATCAAAAAACACGGAAGCGTCACACAGATGATAACCAGTTTCCAACTGTCCGTGCCGTCCTTTTTGGAGATGAGATGGGGAAGCCACGGAAAGATAGCAAAGGAGATTGGGTATATCCAACCCCAGTACAAAATACCGTGGCAGCCCGAGAAATTCTATCGGCTAATCCAGGACCAGAGGAGATCCGTTTGGGTATCAAGCTACTCAACAAGGGACTGGAGCAGCAAAAGGTCGCCTTGTCCGGAAGTCAAAAACTAGTCTCGGATTCTGACCAATGTCGCACAGATCCGGCATGGGCTGACGTAAGACCCCATTACATTCCAGAGCAGCATTATCGCCCCGAACGACGGGAAGACAATTATTCGAGAACCGGATCATCAGGACAGCATCGCAGGACTACAAGCGGCTGGAGCAACATCGCACCAGCGGCCGAGAAGGACGCCATCGCTGCACTGAATCCGAAGAATCCTCCCCGACGAGAATCTAACGATTGAAGGGGAGAAGATAAAGAGAAACGACGGGAGGAGGATCATCAAAAAATGCCACCTCCTAAATATACGAGTCGTCCGGCTGATCCTCACCGTGGTGGGAACGACGGACGAAGGAACGACGGAAACCACGCCGGAACAGGCCGGCAGGGGGCTCGTCGTAGTCAAGATCCTCCCTGGAACCGGAATAATGACGCTCCGGACGGAGGCCGGCGATCAGCCGGAAACTATCCAGCTGCACCACCCTCTCCACCACACAGTCATCACAACGGCTCCCATGGAGGGCAAGGAGGACGACATGGCGGAGGAGGTGGTGGCAGAAGCCGAAGTCCGGCTCCAGGGCACCACAGCCACAACTAGCATTCAGGACGATCTCTATCCCCGAATGACGCAAGGCACATGATCAATTCCAACATAGAGGCGCAGCGCTATGAAAACGATGACATGTACGTGGGCCCAAAGTGCTTCGGACCACGCATCAGAGCTACAAGATTCCCGGAAGGATTTGCTATCTCAAGGCACATCCAAGCCTACAACGGCATTGCTCGGCCAGACACTTGGCTACAGGATTTTTTCCAAGCTTGCTGCATCGCTAAAGGCGGAAACAGCCTGGTCGCAACTCGATATCTCCCACTTATGTTGCGGAAGACGGCGCGATCATGGATCAATGAACTTCCGGAGAACACCATCCATAACTGGTATGACATGCAAAGTCCGTTATTTCGTAATTTCGAAGGCACATATCGGAGGCCCTGTTCGGTCGGAGACCTACAAGGTACCCGTAAAGCCGGAGAAACTTGCCGAGATTATCTCGGATGATGGATCGACACCAAGAACTCCTATGAAGGAGTAAACGACCAAACCGCGATTGAAGCTTTCATTGCAGGTCTCCCAATTGGTCTACTGCGTCATCGCTTGAAGTGTGATAAGGTCACTGATTTGGGAGAGATGATAGAAACAACGAGCAAGTATGCAAATCTGACGACGATGCAGAGGGATTGCTCAATGCCCTAGTTGTACCTTAGTCGGCAAAAACAAAGCAACAAGCTCAGAAACATAAGAACACCTCGGAGGAAAAAACCAACATGGAAACAGCGGTGGTTACTACTGTTTCCGGGTCTAGAGGACGAGGAGGACGTGGCGGAGGTCGCGGGCGTGGCCGTGGGACTTCAAGGGTCCAAGGTAGAGGAGAACAGCAACCAGGCAAAACCTACTCTTGGGCCGACATTGCCAATAACCCATGTGTGCATCACCTAGGTGCCAATGGGGGCTCGTCCCACACCAACGCTGAATGTCGCTTCAATGACGACATCAAAAGAGATGACACCGCGGGCTACAAAGCTAAGCGGAAGAAGGGAAAGTAAAATCCCGAAAAGGACAAAGAGACCAAGGAAGATTCCGACATGGAGGAAGCCGATGCTTCAAATCCCAAGTCGGAGGGAAGAAGACTTTTCCCACCAAAAAGGACACTTATGTCACTTTCCTCGGATCTCAACCAGCAAAGGTCAAGAAAGCAGTTCTACACGAGCTCAATGCAACAGTTCCGGCTGTCCCCCAGTATCTGGACTGGTCGGAAGTGGCAATCACATTTGACCGCGATGATCATCCGCCTAAGTTACACAGGCGAGGAAAATACGGCTTAATTGTCAACCCACTTATTGACGGCTATGGTTTCTCCAAGACCCTCATGGACGGTGGTAGCAGCATCAATATTCTCTATGTCGAAACGCTATGCCGGATGAAGATCTCAGAGACCCAGCTGAACCATAGCTCTGTGATTTTTCATGGATTTGTCCCAGGAAGACAAGCTAATTCTCTGGGAGAGATCACTTTGGATGTTACCTTTGGAACTCCAAAGAATTATCGGACGGAGGCACTTTCCTTCAAAGTGGTCCCGTTCAAGAGCGCATACCACGCTATATTTGGACGTCCGGCTTACTGGGATTTTATAGCTCGTCTGTGTTACATTTACAATATGATGAAAATTCCAGGTCCCAACAACGTGATCACCATTAGGGGAGACCCGAAGAAAGCGCGAGAGTGCAAGGGTGGAAATTCCACCTTTGCCGAAGCCGTGCTGCACGCCCAGGAGATCAAGAAGAGCATAGATCCGTCCGAGATGCCCACAACGAAGGAGGTGACAAAGCCAAATCTGGAGTTCAAGGCATCAGAAGAGACGAAGAAAGCACCGTTGAAGGATGATGACGCCTCCAAGGTGACTCAGATAGGCGTAGGCCTAGATAGCGCATAGGAAAGCGCGCTCGTCAAGTTCCTACAAGCAAATCAAGATATCTTCGTATGGCAGCCATCTAACATGACCGGAGTACCTAGGGAACTTGTCGAGCACTCCCTAAATGTAAACCCGAATGCTAAACCCGTCAAACAGTCCTTACGACGGTTTGGCAAAGCGTAAGGCAATAGCTAAGGAACTAGCACGGCTCGAGTTAGCCGGATTTATAGAAGAGGTCATCCACACTGAGTGGTCGGCCAATCCTGTAATGGTCCCTAAAAAGGACACCACTGATTTAAGGATGTGTGTTGATTATACTGCCTTGAACAAGGCTTGCCCAAAAGATCCATTCGCTCTGCCTAGAATTGATCAAGTTATCGATTCTACGGCAGGCTTGGAACTCCTATGTTTTCTAGACGCATATTCCGGTTATCACCAAATTCGGATGAAGGAATCTGACAAAGTCAAAACTTCATTCATAACCCCTTTCAGAACCTTTTGTTTTGTTACGATGCCCTTTGGGCTGAAAAACGCAGGAGCTACGTACCAGCGCATGATGCGGCGTTGCCTCCATGACCAACTCGGACGCAATGTACATGCATACGTGGATGATATCGCGGTGATGTCCAAAAAGAAGGAAACGCTAATTTCCGACTTGGAGGAAACATTCGCCAATCTACGAAAATACAACATCATGCTTAACCCGAAGAAATGCTTCTTTGGAATACCAGCTGGAAAATTGTTAGGTTTCATCGTGTCTCAAAGAGGCATAGAGGTGAACCGAGACAAAATCAAGGCTATACTCAATATTTCCAGGCCAACTCGCCTGAAGGACGTACAAAGATTAACTGGTGCATCATCATTGTGGTCGGGCCGATTTGTAAGCCGCTTGGTGAAACAGCCGCACCATTATATAAACTCGAAAAGACCAAAGATTTTGTTTGACCGATGAAGTCAAGTTGCACTACAAGACCAAGAAAGTACTCTCATCTGCTCCTATCCTTGCAGCGCGGAACCTAAGGAACCGATGTTGCTCTATCTTGTTGCGACAAATAAGGTCGTTAGTATCGCCATGGTGGTGGAGAGACCAGAGGAAAATCAGGAACACCCGTGCGAAGTCGACTTACTTTGTCCCGAGGTTCCGAGAATCAAAACAGCAGTATCCGCACTATCAAAAGTTGGCTTATGGTGTTTTTCTAGCATCTCGTAAGTTACGACACTACTTTCGGAGCATCCAATACCGTGGTGAGCACAGCTCCCATGAGAGATATAATCAACAGCATGACGCTGGACGGCCGCCAAATGGGGCATAGAGCTCTCAGCTTTCGATATTGAGCACAAACCCTGACAACAATCAAATCCCAAATCCTTGCCGACTTTGTCGCTGATTGACAGAGACGAAGGAGAATATGATCCTCCCGAGTCGGAATATTGGACCCTCTTTTTGACGGGTCTAAGGCTCGAGGGCAGGGGGGCGTGGTGCTCAAATCACCCCAAGGATATAAACTTTTATACGTGTTGCAGATCCACTTCATAGCGACAAACAATATTGCCGAGTATGAAGCACTGCTACATGGATCTGGATTGCTAAGGATATTGGCATCCGACGTTTGATGTGTTACGGAGATTCGGATCTTGTTGCTCAACAAGTGTCGGATATTTGTAATGCAAATAAACACATGGCAGCATATAAAGCTGTCGTGGATGATCTATCTAAATCGTTCGAAGGGTTTGAAGTTCAACGCATCCCTCGAGCAGAAAATGAGGAAGCAGATGCACTATCTCGGATAGGTTCTACGCGGAAAGAGGTCTCGGATGGCGCTTTTTTTAGAGCACCTCTAAGTTCCCTCAATAAAGGGAGTAGATGAGGAATATCCGACCAAATCCGACTCACCTTTGATAGCAGTTATGGCTGTAATTCCCAGCTGGACTCAACCCTACTTCGATTATTTGGTAGATGGCAAATTACCCGAAGACGAGGTGCTGAGCCGACAGATTATCCGACGAGCAAAAGCCTATACTATTGTTAAAGGTGAGCTCCATAAACGGAGTGTTTCTGGGGGTTTTCAGCGTTGTGTATCTCCGGAAGAAGGAGTGGAAATCTTAAGAGAAATCCACGAGGGCGAGTGTGGTCACCACGCTGAAGCCAAATCTTTAGTGGCAAAAGCTTTTATACACGGATTTTTCTGGCTTACAGCTCAGGCAGATGCCGAACGATTAGTCAAGACGTGCAAAGGCTGCCAAAAGTACGCCAAGCAAGCTCATTGTAACTACCTCGGTGAATTATGCTCCTAGTTACAAGCCAGGACGAGCGGAAATGGTTAAAATAGTACGGTGGGGCCCAAATGCCACTCACAGGTAGACCTTTCGGCCGTCCTAACCATTTCCAAACATCGAGACAAGAACGGGCGGCGTAATCGGCAGGCGAAGGGATCAACTACATACACAAATGAGTATGTATGCAAGCCACCATACAATAGTTCTCAGAGCCATTCCATCTAAAAGAAAAAGAAATATTGCAACGCCATACGGCAAGATCCAAATATCCTAGATAGATATAATAGTTTAGGATATCTCCTCATACATCAAACATCAGAGTATCAGGCGGAAGCGGAAAACAAGATCCGAGTACGGATAAGAAGCAAACCGGCATAAGATGCCCCATAAATAAACACATCCCGCCCACAGATCTCGCGGATCCCGCTTCGAATCTCTACACCGAATGATCGTTGCCCACATCGTCTGCCTCCTCCACCCAAAGATCCATCTTGCAAGTTTACCTGTTCATCCGAATCAAACAATTTATCGTGGTGAGACCCTAGGGTACTCAGCAAGTCTTTATGCCTCTAAAGGGACACAACCTGGGGTGACGAATTGCAGCAAAAGATAAACCTAACAAATCTATAGATACTGCTAAGCATCCGCCTAACCAAAGATAGCGGATGTCCGTGAATTAATGTCAACATTATAACGGTAATATTAATGATCCATCCTCCTCCTCGCTTACGAGGAAGCGACTTAACAACCCCATCCGCTGGCAGTTTTATTATCCATTCCATGAGAATTGCACTATTTACTAGTCAGGTACTTAGTCAAATTAAAAGCGGTACTTTAGTTATACTTGTCTATGATCGAGAAACTGTGCTCCAAGTCGTCCATAACCGCGGACACGGCTTTCAGAAAGTTTTTCCCTGCAGGGGTAAACAAATAGCAACACACACTCGATCAACCTCGGAAAAACCAAATCAAAACCCAACGAGGCGATCACGACAAAGTGATCACGGATTCAGAAATATTTCAGGGGCCACCCCATTAAGCTACCCGAACGGTTAGCCGACTCGAGATGCACTCAAGGTTTGCATCGTTGGTCAGAAACGACCGGGAACCCAAATGTGACTGGCTTGTCGATAGCTGAAAAACACTCCGCTTCCCTAAACAGTACAGGTGCAGTACCTCGCACAATTTTAAAATAAGCAGTAAAGCATGGCATAGGTACAGGATAGTAATAAAACCTCAAACTACTTTGTGGCCCCAAGAAATAAGAATGAATCAAGCTCTGGCTCAGGGGGGTTCATAAGCCTCCCGGATGTGGATAGCGCGAATATTCAAGGAACAGGAATCAAGTACTCGGTCCCACGGGACACAAGTGAGCATGAAGAACCAAATAGCGTATATTGCTCACCGGTGCCACTTTCATTAGTTATCCCATTACTACTCAGTTAAGTTGTTTAGGTACCTCGTTATCCATCGACACTCACATACCCTACACATGTCGTTTCTACGACTCGCATGGCTCAAACAACTCCTGTAGTAATGGCTCATGGGATGGAGGAACAAGCTTCGGTGGGGTTTAAAAGTAAAGGCTATGCAGTACTTGGGATTCAGTTTAATGCAATCGCGACTCAATGATGCAAGATTAAGATAGAGGCAATAGGTACTATATGTATGCAAGCATGTGGTAGTGCTTGCCTGGCAGCTCAGTTGAAGCGAGAGAAGGATCTGGGTAGTGCTCCTGGGTCTCTTGATATATTCCCTGCTCAGCGTCTAGTCGAAGAAGAACCAAACAAACAAGGGCCAACATAAATAAAGTGCACAAGCATATGAATAAAATGTATCAAGCAAACAATCATGCCATGATGAATGATGCACAATTTGCATGGCAATAATGTAGCATGGCATGGGTGAGGTGTGGAATACAAATATAAATCATTTTGTTGAGTTTTAATCATGTTTTAACCTCAATTAAGTTGCTGTATACATTATATTTATATGATGCATGCTGCAAAACCGAACAAGGAATGCATAAATAGAAAGGTCTCGTCGAGCTAATCATTTTAGACATATTATTTGTTAAATTTGGAGTTATAAAACAAAAGTTATTAAATACTTAAGGCAAAAGGGCATTTTGTTGTAATTTTAATCATCTTGGAAATTAAAGTGTTCAAAATATATTTTGAAGGGCATATTTGAATTCCTCATAATTTTCTGATTTGAAAACATATATTATTTGTATTATTTGGAATTATATTTCAAAAGTTATTTAAAAACATAATTTATAGTCATATTAAACATTTTCTGAAATCATTTTTATTGAACAGAAAAGAACAGACACTTTTTGTTACTCAGAGGAAGCTAGCCACATCCACTGACGGTTGGGCCCGAGATGCTGAGCCTTGCTGACCAGCGGGTATCTGATCGGGCTTTTTGCACCACGTGTCAGCCCAGAGACCCACGTAGCGGGGCCCCGAGGCCTGCTAAAGACGCGACCCAGCCTGTGGCGTGACACGGGCGATCCTGTATGGGAGGGTCTGTCCGTGATGGCCAGGATCTTCCGGGGGTTTGCTTGCAAAAAGGCACCGAGGGTGACAGGTGGGCCACTAGGGAGCGCGGGTTGAGGCAGGAAAAACTACAGGGGGCAAACTGCAAAACGGCTCCGGCTGTTGTTGATCACTGATAGAAAAGAGGTCGTGCGGCGGCGGGTCCGGTCGTTTCCGACGACGGTGGCGATGAAACCGCTGGGCGGAACACGTTGCTCCAAAAACGAAAGAAAAAGAGGGGACAACGATCTATGGTTTACGGTAAAGCATCTCGAAGGAGGCTGTCCCGGGCCGGCTTCGACGAGGAACAGGGGGAGCGGAGGTGTCTGCTGTTCCGCCGCTGCTTTGTCAGAGGATGACGGCGGTGCGCCGGTCTGTGATCGACGTGAGCGCCGCTGACGCTAAGGCGAAGCTAGAGAGGAGAAGGGGATGTCTAGGGGATCGAGATGCTCACCAGGAACTCGTCGGTGTGGTCGCTGGAGCTGGAGGTGGATCGGATCGGAGCAGAGGCAGAGGTTCCGCGAGCTTCGGATCCCGTGGCTGCGGCGTGTCCGGGGAGCTGCAGAGGACTCCGGCGAGGCGTGGCCGGTGCAGGGTGAGGTAGAGAAGACAGAGGGAGGTCCCAGATGCCCAGGCGTCTTGAACTCGCTGGATCGACGAAGGAGGTGGTAGACCGAGCTAGGTCTAGGGTTTGGGGCGTGGTCTTGTCCAGGGTGGTTGGCCAAAGGGAAGGGAGCCTGGGCGAGGAATCTCGATCTGGGGAAAAAGGAGAGGTAGAGGGGGGTGGTTGAGAAGAGGGGTAGCTCGGTTAGGGCTGGTGGGACCTTGAAGCAGCGAGAGGAAAGGAAGAGGCCGAGAGAGAGAGAGAGGGGGAGGGAGAGAGGGAGCTCGGGCTGGTTAGGGGAAGGAGGGGGTGGCTGCAGCTGGGTCCAGAGAGAGGAGAAGGGGAGGCTCGGGTGGGGCCTGGTTGGCAGGGCAGGTAGGGCTCGGCTAGGTAGAGAGGAAGAGAGAAGAGGGTTAGATGAGGGTTAGGTTTAGGGTTTAGGAGAGAGAGGGTAAGGTGATGGTGGGGTAGGGTGCTTAGGGTTTAGAGTTTTATATACTTACATGCACCAAACTAGATCAAACCAAGAATATGTGGAATAGATGTAGGGTTTAGCAAACTCAACAAGATCAACAAAAAAAGAGTGGAAGAGAGGGATAGAGGTGTGGTGGTGGATTTTAGCAAGACCAACTAGATCAAGCCAAAAAGAGTGGTAGAGAGAGGGAGAGATGATGATCCACTCAAAGATTCAAATAAAAACCAAAGACTAGAATGTGGTGGTACTTGCATGGCCCATGCAAAATATTTAATGCCATGTGTATTCTTGTGAGAACAATAATATTAACATGGCCTTATTATTATGCATTTCCAAAATTGGAATAAAAGCCAAGCAAAAGAATTAAAAGGATGCCCCATGTGGAGTAGATGGAGATGACCATATTTGAATATAAATGGGACTTGCTAGTGTGTATGTGCCACTAGGTATTTAGTAAGCCCAAAAATATCCCAACATGATTATAACCCCAAAACAACCCACATGGAAGCTAGGAAAAGGTTCCACTCACAAGGCATGCAAAGGTGGCCATGTGGCTCTCATAAACCAATAATGTGGAAACAATATGGTGCATATATGAGGGCATGTGGAGATAGAATTGGATCCATCCCAACCCACATGAGCTAGAGGTAAAACCCAATAAAGTGCAAAGCTCATATTCAGTTGGATGGTGGAATTATAAGGTGGTGACAGAGAAAGGTGATGGAGTTGAATAAAAGATATGCCCCCACTCAACTTGGGCATTAAGCAACATATAATAACCAAATACAATATCAAGAGGCAAATACAATTAATAATGCATATGAGAGAAGAACCAAAACAAAAAGGGTTTCATATGATACTCAAATGCAAGGTGGCATGATGACATGAGCATGATATAATGATGATGCAACAATTATATATAGGAAGTAGCATTTATATAGACTAGGATAGTAGCATTGCAATTGTTAGACAATTGGGATGCTACACTCATGTTCCGGCTGATCATCTACGAACAATACCTATAACATGGCCCTTTGCGGTCTGGGGGATTGACATGGTAGAACCATTTAGACGAGCTCCAAGTGGATTTACTCACCTCTTAGTGATGGTGGATAAATTCACCAAATGGATTGAGGCTAAACCTGTCACTAGTTGTGATGGAGCAACTGCCAAAAGATTTGTTGAGGATGTTATAATCCGGTATGGTTATCCGCATAGCATTATCACGGATAACGGGAGTAACTTTTCCATGGGAGAATTGGCTGAATTCTGCAACGAGCAAAATATCCGGCTTGACATTGCGTCAGTCGCACATCCACAGGCTAACGGACAAGTCGAAAGAGCAAATGGTTTAATTCTACAAGGCCTAAAACCGAGACTCGAAGCACCACTACGACATGCTGCGGGGGCTTGGGCAGAGGAACTACCCTCTGTAATTTGAAGTTTACGAACAACTCCAAACAGGTCAATAGGATACACACCTTTATTATTGGTCTATGGCGCAGAAGCAGTTCTTCCTAGTGATTTGATTCACACTTCTCCCGGAGTGGCCGCGTATATTGAAGAGGATGCCGAGATTTCTCGACAAAATGATCTCGACTTAGTCAAAGAAGTTCGCGTCGTTGCTGAAATGAGATCTACAGCCTATCAGCAGAAGTTACACAAATATCATAGCCAGAGAGTCCGAAATAGATCCTTCAATAAAGGTGATTTGGTTCTCCAGCTTGTGCAACAAAGAAAGCACAAACTTTCCCCAGTATGGGAAGGGCCCTTTTTAGTTAGTCGAGTATTGCACAATGGATCGTACTACTTAACTGACATGAGGCCAGTCAAAGAAAGACCTGCTACTAAGAAGAGAAAGAGAGATGGAGGCAGTACAAATCCGGATGAGTTAGACAGACCATGGAATATTGCTCAGCTATGTCCCTTTTATTCTTAGTTTATCCTTCTTTGTAAACATATATATGTACATGTTCTGTGATAAATAAAAGTTTTGGTTGCCTCAAATTTTTCTGAGAAGTTTTTACCATCTTATTTCCAAATGATCATGTCATAGTCGAAAATCCCAGAATGCTTGAAAGTACTTTATGCTCATGTTCGTTCTGGTTTAGATTTTCGATTCTAAAACTGCTACCTCCGGGTATAACTCTAAATTTTCTAGTCTTTACTTTGGTTATTTGTCTGATTGCTAGATGCGGGCATTTTCCGAGTAGTGAATTGTTGGTACTAGAAGCCGGCTTTGTTTCCGAGTTTAAACTGGTTTAGCAATTGAGCTCCGTTGCTCGGCAAAGTTTCCGGCAGAAGGTTTAGCCGGCTCACGAAAGGGACGAGGCGGAAAGCCAGATAAACGATAGTAGAGACGAAAAAATACAAGTGCTTATGTAAACATTTCAGACACACAAAAAAATTTCAAAGCCGAAAAGTGCTGAATAGATCAAAAGCTTAGCACTAGCAAAGTTAAAGTATTACATATTTACAAACGCATCATGTTTTTTCTGGAATAATACATAAGTTTCTGGTCTACGATGCAGGAGGAGATGAAGGAGCTGCCGGCTCGCTGGTTACTCCGCCTTGATATCGTTCCGAGATGTCCGCATCCGAGTTGGTGCGTTCATCGTCGGAAACTTCTGTTGGTTCTTCCGGAGGAGGAGGTGGAGTATCCACGCGGGTGAAGAAGGGGATCTCGTAGCTGGTCAGGTTAGCCACGTGACACCCATATCCGGCACAGGAGTGCATGATGGCTTGAAGGTCTTGCTCCTGGCCGTCTTCGTCTACCTTGCAGTACCCTCTGGTCACTTGCCATATTTCCATGTTTCCATGGTGGCTCATGACCATGGTCGAGGCGTTCGCACAGCTACAGTAGGACATGTTCTAGTCCCGAACAAGTTGCGGCATCTCCTTCGCCTTGTCCCGCACCTAAAAATCCGACATGCTTGGCATGTCCAAAATCTTGAGAGCCTCGCCAACGTCCTTAAGGGACTGGCGGAAGTCATGAAGCAGGTCACCGACTTGGGTAAGCCGATGGGTGCGGGGCTCAGAGGAGGAAGCGTCCGTCAAGTTCAGAGGACCTTTACACAAAACAAGTTAAGAAAAATCCGACATTGATAAAAGTCGAAGAAAGAGACAAGTCAAATAGATGGAACGTACCAAAAATGACATCGTCAATTTTCGTCTTCTCCTCCCGGAGACTCTGGAGTTCAGCCCGGAGCGTTTGGGACATATCCTTTTCTCTGCCAAGCTCATTCTTGAGATCCGAGATTATTTTATCTTGAGCAGCGATCTTGCGATCACGCTCATCAGTGGCCATGGAGAAGGATTCAAGGACTTGAGCTATGCTCCTTTCATGATCCGCCTTAAGCTTATCCAGCTCTTGGCAAAGTCCCTTGTTCTCCACCACCAGGGTCTTGAGGTTCTCGGCCTCTTCAATCATGGTGACGGATTGTTTCACCAGCCCTGTAAGTCAAAAAGAACAAAAGTTCAGGAAAATTCGACATTGAAAATACAAGGACAAGTTTGAGTCTCGGAATGTTTACCTTCGGCCTCATCCTTGGCAACTTTGAGTTTAGTGTTTTTAAGCCGGAGAGCTTTGATCTCTCTCCGCTTATCGCAGACATTGGTTAGTAATTCCTGGTTATAGGAACATACTTTCTGTAAGTCAGAATACCCAAAGTCAGAAAGCTACTTAAGACTCGGGCTAATATTTTTGCTAAATATCAGCACGAGCCTTGGGGGCTACACTAGTTCGTTCTTTGGCATCCTAATGAAGCATAAACCCGGATTGTTTATCCTACTTCATGCTTGGGGGCTAGAGGATATGATATAAAATACAATAAAGGAAAAACAGGAGTTGGAATTCCGACTTACATATTGCTCGCGGGTAAGTTTATCCAAACCCGTGTTCACTTCAGCAGCCACCTTCTTGGCGAGAGTCAGAGGAATCACTAGAGCTATTGGAAGCTCACCGGTCCTAATCCTCTCGTTGCGAAGGCGGACTTGGGTGAGAAGGTCAGAGAACTTGACGTCCTCTGCTTCTTGCGCTTCCTCTTCGGGAGATAGATGGCTTTTCTCCAGGCATTTCCTAGCGAGCCGCTGGATTTCTTCAGCAGATTTCCGAGACAGGCCAAACTTGGCAAGTCCCGGATTACTGATGAGGTTTTCGGCGAAGGTTTCTGCCGAGGGATCATTACCCAAAGAGGGTTCACCCTTATCTAGATCTGACGCACCCGTGGTGACGTTAGTTTATGATCCAAGGTTCGCAGGCCCCGTTGAAGGAGCCGGATCTTCTGCAGCATCCGGCGAGATAACCGGCGTTGTAGAAGGTGGAGGGGCAGGAGTCGGAGGAGCCACGGCAGGGGAAGCTATGGTAAGCTTTGTCTGCCGCAGCGGCTTCGAAGGAATCCCTTTCCCCTTGGCCTTGACGAGCGGTTTTGCTCTGAGAATGTAGTAAAAGTCAGAAAACATTACATCTCGGAAAGAAATTTGAATAAGGTACAAAGGCGGAAGTTGTGATTGAATGTTACCTCTTCACGACAGGCACCTCCTTTGTGCCAACAACCACTGTCGGAGCTTTGCGCTTCTTGAGCGCAAGATCCGGCAATGGAACTACCTCCACCTCCTAAGAGAACTCTGGAGGATATCCTTCGAGCGGAGCAAGTTCCAACTCGGGGAGGTCAGCAAGCTGAAAAGAAGGAAACATATCAGTATTGCATTATAACTCAAAGAATGAAACACATAAAAGGTGTGATGATGGAAGCTTACCGGCACCACGGGGTTTTCTGCCGTGTGCATATCTAGAGAAACCTCCGGAATTCTCCTCTCGATCCGCTCCTTGATCAACCACTTAATCTGCCTTATGTAGCCCTGTGTGGTGAAGGCTTTGGAGTTGATGCGGAGGGAATCTTTCGGGGACGACGTGATGGAGTGCATCAGTCGGGTTCTGTGGTACTGGAGAGGCTGGATCCGATGTCAGATCCTTGTGTTTGATCAAGTATTCGATTCTCCTCTTAGCGAGGATCAGATCGTCGGTGAGAGCCGGAGCAGCCTCGTCCCAAGAAGGTTGGGCTGTGGCAGCTCCGTCGATAAAAGTCGGCAAAGCAGTAGCTTTGTCGGGAGCTGGAATATCCCTATGATAGAAAAATGTGGCCGGCCATTGTTTGACCGAGTCACTGGCTAGAATCTTGGGATAAGCCCGGTCGCGTCTAAGTGAAAAGCTGATAGTGTCGGTGATGTAAGGAACACCGGCAGTAATGGAATTCCTCCGGACATGGAAATAGTACCGGAAGAGAGTCAAACTCGGCCTAATGCCGAGAAAGCCCTCACAAAGCGAAGCATACGCACTCATCTCTAAGAGAGAGTTAGGAGGAAGATTGTGGAGTTGAACTCCGAAATGATCTATCAACTCGGAAAAGAACACCGGGGGAGGAAAGGATAGACCTCTATCGAGGTGGGTGCCGAAGTGGACCCGCTCGCCGTCGCGCGGGTTGGGGACGGTTTCCCCGAAGCCACTCCGCCAGTCGCCGACGACGAGAAGCCCCTCCTTTTCCACATTCTTAAGGCCCTCCTCGTTGAGAGCGCAGGGAATCCAGATCCCGCGGAAGCTCTCTTTCTCCGCTACTGCTTCCGCCGTCATCGCCGCTGCCAAACTGGAGGAAGAAGATGAAGCCATTGCTCCGGTGAGAAGATGGCCTAAAAGGCGCGGCGCTGGGAGCTCTGTGGGGGAAGAACGAGGAAGCTCTGTGCGCGCAGGAGGATTGGGAGGAAAGGAAATGGCAAAGGACTGGTGGAAAGGAGAAGGAAAAATCCAAACCCCTTATATCCACCTACCTGCGCCAAGGTTCGTGCAAATGCTATAGTTTAACCGCCATGCGTCGTGGAAGGAACTGGGAAGGACCCACGCGATGATTGCGTCGCCTCGATCTCCATGCGCGCATTGAAACGGCGCCTCGGTTCCACGGACCGCGGACCCACCAATAGTCGTGCTGACGGAATGCCTGTCAGATGATGTGACTTGACCATGACTTGTGTCAGGTGGCGTTGAGAACCAAGTTTCGGCTTAGTTTGAAATCGAGCTAGAAAATCCAAGTAACCTACTGATAGGTCCGACTTATTTTTAAGACCCGGATCATATTTTTGTTGTGAAGTTTCAGGAACCCTTCAAGATTCTGCAAGCCGAAGATCAAGCTAGACGATGATAAATCCGACTTTGGATCTTGGAAGCCTCCGGGGGCTGCTGTTGGGGATATACTTTTCGGGTATCCTCACAGTTCCTCACTAACCAGGGTGGCCCACTTCGGGTTAGAGCATTGCTTCACGGGGGGCCCAGTTAGGGAGACAGACGGAGTCCAATCCGGCTACGGGAAGGCCCAGAAGACTTACCGACAGGCCCATAATGTTACTTGTAGTTCAAGATGTACTCTGTAACCGACTCTTAGTCGTAGCCGGATAGATTTCTCCTATAAACCCTAGGACGGATATCTATATAAGCCGTCCTAGGGAGAGACTTTAGGGCACACCTCAATAGTCTACAATCTCAACTCGCACAGGCAAAACCCTTGTAACCATATTCCGGCTCTGCCGTATTACTGGATTGCTAGCAGGAGTAGGATCCGTCCAAAGCCGGCGGATTCGAACCTGGGTAAACTTGTGTGCTCACCGTCCCGGAACACCGTACGTCTCACACCCCTCTCTTCTGCACGCCTCGAGGACCCCCTCATGGCGTACTTGTCATCAATCCGACAACAATGGCCATCAGTGCATTATCAAAGGTAGACATTCACTAATGTCAATCACATCATCCATGTGACTCATGCTTGATCTTTCGATCTCTTGTGTTCCGAGGCCATGTCTGTACATGCTAGGCTCGCCAAATCTAACTTGTGTGTATTCGCTGTGCAACATGGCTTACACACCTTGTATCTAACGTAGATATGTCTGACACCCAGGCCTGTAACCCTGGATCGCCTCATACCAAAGAACTTTCTTGGTGGTGCACACACAAGGGGAACACGGAACATTGGAATTATATAGGGATTATCTTATTTGCTATCGTTGAGTATCTAAATACTAGCACATAATAAGATGTAAAAACTGGTATCAACATCATATGTAAAATGTGATATGATATGGTCTTTCTTGTGCCTTGATCTCCATCGAGCGCTCCGGCATGATCTCCATCTTGCCCTTGGTTTGACGCCAAGTCCACGACGCCTCCACCAGGTCGTTCATCGGAACGATGACTATTACTATACTACTTAGCAACAGAAAAGTAAACTACTTTACCTTCGTAACGACCATTGCCATATCATATTCACATGCCCCCTGCAAGTTTTACGTGGTTGTTAGGGCTTTCGCACTAGAATCGTTTTTAAACTACGAACTTTCCAACCACAACATGGATCCAATAATTGTCTCTATTACACCCCTTTCGGTGCCCTCTGTTGTAAATGCTATATCAACTATCGAATGAGAGACAGACACCCGCTAGCCACTTATATGGTACAAGCCGTATGTTGAGCGTGGAACCAGTCTCGCGTATGAATACGCGTAAGGTTGGTCCGGGACGCTTCATCAAACAATATCGCGATATAAACAAGTACACGTTAGAGGGTAACAACTAAGGGATCAATGTCCGCACAATACTTGTGCGTACTAGTCGTATAGCACTCCTACGCATAACCTGGCTCTGATACCACTGTTGGGGATCGGTGCGGAAAACAAAAAATTTCCCTACGACGGAACCCCAGAAACTAGCCCATGAGCTATCTATGTAGTAATGCGGTAACGGCCGGAGCGTAGAGAATACATACCCTTATAGACCGTACGCGGTTAACGTTCCGCGGGGAATGTGGTTGATGTAGTCGTACTTGAAGCCGACCTCAAGGTCGCGAAGCTCCTCGCAGGTCACCCCTTGCTCCTTCTTGATCTTCATCATCTTCATCGTGCAACAGCTCCGGCTCACGACATTCTAGCGCCCCAAGTGTTGTGCCTCGTGTCTTCGTACACATACGGTGCACGATGAGACCTCCGACTCCCCAATCCCGCCGGGAGTGCGGAAGTTGATATCTGGCTAGGAATCCCTACAGCGCAACGGCGTACTGCAAGTGTGCCTCGATCTCACATCCCAGACTTGGGGCCATGGTCACAAGGTGTAGAGAGAGGGAGGGAGAAAGTCAACCAAAGGACTTCTCAAATTGTGTGTTTAATCCCACCCATGGGCACCCCTTTATATAGGCGGAGGGGGTGTGCCCTCCCCATTGGGTTAGCCATGTGGGACTATTTATAAAAGAAAAGGTAGCAGATTTTCGGACTTGCCAAATGGGCCAAAAGTACTCAGCCCAAATAGTAAACAAAAAATAAACAGAAAAAGGGGAGCAACAAGGGCTGGCCGGGCCACCCACGCTCAGCCTCACCCAGCACCTCATGAGGCGGCAGCTGGAGCCAAAGCAACCCCTGGTGGGCACTGCCAACCTAGCTGGGTGGGCTGGTGACCCCAGCCCAGCTGTGCCAACACCTGTGTGGCGTGGCGCCGCCCGGGTGGGCCGACCTGCCCTCTGGCCCAGCTCCCAGGCCAGGTCGAGCAGGCCCGGTGGCGGTGGTAGTCATGATCCGCCCCGTATGGGCGGTTAATAAAACCGCCCGTCAAGCTTTTTTTCTCTTTATTTATTCTGCAGTTTTTATTCTAGACTATTTCCCTTCGGGATTTAGCCTAATATAAAAGTTGCCTTTATAAATATTAATCTAAATATTATTTATAATATATTAGTTCACAATTAACATATAATAAATATATATTTAAATTCCCTTTTATCCGAAAACACTTTTCGGGGCTTTTCCTTTATTCTTTCTCCGAACAACTTCGGATCTCTCCGCGGAACAATTCTGGCTTTCTCTCTTTCTCTACTACGATTCCGTCTTACGAATGATCACTCTCATCGTACCCTTAAGTGTATCTTCTCATGGCTCGGGAATGCTCTAGACATGATCTGTATCAATGATCAACAGAGAGACCAGGGATGTCCATGTGACCCCTATGCATTCCTGATGACAATGTCGTTTGAACCGTCTCAATGTAGCATCCTCTTCCTTTTGTTTCTCAATATAACTTGTCCGAGATCCGATCATTGGTATCCCATACCTTGTTCAATCTCGTTCACAACAAGTTATGTTTTCTTGTTACCGTGATATTACATCCCCGTGACCTAGTCACATGTTGCAACATTTATAGATGTAATCTCACCAAGTCGGCTGTATGTATCTTTACCCGTCATGTGGGTGAACAAATCTCGGTCTTGCAGTCACATGTCATCTATTGTTCCTTCGGAATACCCAACATACACCTTTATGGCCACCACGTTACCAGATGACGGTTGATGCAGTCAAAGCAGCCTAGGGAAACAGTGAGTAATATGAGTTCACGGTCTAAGAAGAAGGAGTCTAGGTATAGTTGTTGCAACAATGAACTATATGACTTGATCGTGTTGCAATCCTTTGAGGAATGTCCAACCACATCATTCTCCAATGACATGATCTCGTTGTCAGTCGGCATAAATGCCCATGATCTTGAAACCCAGATCATCTTCATGACCAACGAACTAGTATGAACAGAGGCTACTAGGGACTTGGTTGTTTCATACCACACCTGTACCAATGTTTCTACTTGGCACAGTTCTAGCACAATATGAAACTATTATAAACTAATTGAGATATGACAATAAAAACCTATTTAGTATTTGCCTCTAGGGCATATCTCCTTCAAAACGTGCCTGGTGTGCTCGACGGATCGGGACCAGTTAATTGCTCTAGGGCAAAAACAACACTGCCTACTCAAACCGAGTCCCCGGACTCGAATTCGGAAAAGTGCTGGTGTAATTCGACTCAGGCCACGGATGTCTTATAGAGTCGAATTCTAGTGTGTAAATGTGAGCACTCGACGCGTCCGTCAAGGCTTATTCATCGTACCTGTAGGTACGGATTATTTCTGGTAGAGCGCAGCAGATGCGTTGTCAGGCCTTATTCAGGTCTTATCTTCACGATGTAAGAGCGGCATCCAATTTTTTTGTCACCGTGGAGATGATTCAGGTAACCCAGGAGACACAGTCTCTTTGCAGGGAAAATATGAGGCGGAGTCGCCATAACATTCGAGTGTGGATGTTATCGACACACAGTACGATGTACAAGGAAAATAATCATAGGGTGCGCGACCAGCGCTCCGTATGGGAGTAGCCCCCGAGTGCCTATTCGAGTCGTGGGCGAACATAAAGTATTTCTATTTCATTGCCGTCTTTTGCTTGTTTCAGTCGAATATGCTTTCAGCGCTCCCTATGGGAGTAACCCGAAGCCCACAATCGAATTGTAGATTCGAGTGAAGGGTTTTCATAATGCTTGGATATCTTCACAAATTTCTTCCGGTGCGCGGCCAGCGCTCCCTATGGGAGTAGCCCCCGAGTCCTTAGTCGAATCATCGATTCAGGTGAGGATTCAGAGCATGTCACTCGACGATCTTGTATATGAGCGACCAGCGCTCTAGTTTGGAGGCTCCCCCGAGTGTCTGGCGGAGTCATAGACTCGGACAGAGACTCGAGTCTTGTATCTTGAAGTGGTAGTCGAAAATCATGCGAGGAGAAAGCACTGACCCGGAAGTGCATCGAGTCAGCGTCTCACGCGCAAAGAGCCAAGAGTCGACGTTTTAGATGGAGTCAACATAATGGAATCATGCAGCATTTGGCCGGAAAGACTCGACGTTGCAGAAGGAGTTGAAGTAGTCACTTCTATCGGGTGCACGGTGAGGGTCGCGTCTTCTGTAGCATCCAGCGATGCAACCATCCAAGGAGGGACTCGACTCGGTCCTTGAGTTTATGGCGTAGCCAGTTGTTTTTTTGACTCATGTTGGAGGACCCGATCGAATAGCTCGACATAGTCGACATCCTTATAAGCTGCAGAAAATGCAAAGAGTTGTGAAGTACATGTATCTTGTAAAGAGTATTTGCATGCAGGTTTGTGAAGTAAGATTCTGGTGCCAATCGAGTCAACACTTCCGCACTGTATGCTAGGCCTTTTCGTTAGCCTGATTACCCTTAGTCTCAGTACCTTGCCGATGTACTCGGAGTTCAAGGATTTGACGATCAGGCAGAATCCGCTACTCGGGCTATCGTGTATGAGGTGCTCGAGTGCGTGGAGTCGACGGCACATTAGGTTACTCGAAGAGGGCGCAACCCCCGAGTGTTTCAAGTGCGAGTTAAAAAGAAGTCAGCTCTAAGTAGAGAGAAACTTAGCTTTATATATAGTTGCCATGACGAACGAGTCGCAAGATCCGATGCGATCGGTGGATCACGGGAGCCGATGCGACCGGTGGTGGGGAGAACACGACTCGAAGGTGTGGATGGCATTAGCTGTGAATGGTCGTGGCGAGAAATATCTGTGATGGACAGTCGGACGCCGACTCGCGGTCGGATGACATGGCAGTGCGGCAGGTCGTCGGCCAGCGGCGAAATCGACTCTGCAGTGGATGTAGTCAATGTGATGAACCGGAGTCGCATGGTGATGACGAGTTGCCGCATCCGAAGACCGTAACGGACCATAGCAGTCGAAGACCACATCAGGTCGCCTCATCTGAAGACCGCAGAAGGTCGCCGGAGTCGAAGGACGCGGCGGGTCGCCGTAGAGGAGCGAGCCCCCGAGTCGCTGGAGCTGAAGATCGTAGCGGGTCTCCGGAGTCGAAGACCGCACCAGGTCACCGATGTCGAGGGAGTCAATGTAGCAGAGGATTTCTGCAACCGAAGATTGCAGTGAGTAGCCATAGTCGAAGACTGCAGCGAGTCGGCGCAATCATAGACCGTAGGGGGTCGCCGATGCCGACAAGCCCTCGAGTCGCTAGATCCGAAGACCACAACGGGTCGTGGGAGCTGAAGGAGCCCCCGAGTGTAGAGTCGAGGTGGTTGATGGAGTCGAGACAGCGTTCATGAGCCGATGAGGCAGACTGGAGTCAACGCGGCAACAGGTCGCCGAAGCCGATGGCAGGAGCTGTTTGTCGCAACCGAAAATCGTAGCGGTCGCCGCAGCCGAGGACTGCAACGGGTCGCTAGATCTGAAGATCGCGGCGGGTCACGCGGCGAAGTTGACGAAGCCCCCGAGTGTAGAGTCTACGTAGTTGGACGAAGTTGAAGCGGAGCGGCAGGTCACCGGTGGACGAGAGTCGACGCAGCGGGTGGAGTCGCATCGTGGATGGAGTCACGCCGCGGATGGAACTGACATGGCGACGAGTCTTGTGGTGGATGGAACGTAATGGCGAGTCAAGGTTGACGGAGTCGTGCAGTGGACGGTGTTGAGACAGCCCCCGAGCGTAGCTGGCGGTTGCGATTACTCCATTACGTGGCTGCTTTGCTGATCTGATTTGATGTTTTTTTTCGCCGAACAGCTAAATTAGTCTGATGCACTGTCCTCTTTTTTTCTTAGAACCGATCTCTGTCCGCTATGATTTCATGCTTATACGTGCTCAGTCCATTTTGTTTTTCCTTGAAGCGTTGTATGATATGACAAGAGCTTGGCCGCTCGATGCCAGGTACCAAAGTAATATTTGGTTTTTCACTTGTCCACGGTTGGTTGACGCGAGAAGGTGAAACGGTCTGCTGGACGCTTGGAGTATTTTCGGGTCGCTAGCTGTTTCCTTGTGGTGTATGAGCAAAGATCGGTTTGCATTGTACTCTGCCACGATCCCTTTTTTTAGAACACGATGATTTTCCTTGGGACTTGATCCCCACGAAACATTTCTTCTACTTTCTTCTGATTAGTACGTGAAGTACCACAAGCAAATTGGTCGGGACCTGATGCTAGAAAGGTCCAATTGGCCTATCTTAGTGCAGCTTACATGTCGTGTCCGCCATGGAGACGCGTATCTATTACACGGCGTTTTGTTGAGGCTTATTTGATCCCATGATCATAGACCCACATAGACTTACGAGGCAAGTCAACACTCTTGCGATTCGAATTTTTATCGGACTTAGCCACCCAGCGTCAGCGTAGGACAGGCTATCGAACACAAAACTCAGATCCGATAGGTCCGATCAGCTAAGCAGGAGGGCGACGCTGACGTTTAGCCATGCGCCGGTGTTGGTGAAGATAAATTCAGCCGCAGTGGAGATGTCGATGATGAAGCTATGCGCCTGCGCCGACACAGATGAATCGACTAGATGCAATCTGTCTATTGTTGATGGTGAGGAAGCTAGAGTAGATGTAGTTCTCCGACGTAGATGAATAGTAGATCGTAGGAGATGGGGCCGTCGAGATCGTAACATCAGCGCGTCCAGTTCCTACAGACGGCACCAATTGACGAGGGTTTAACTCATCAATGTCTATTATTATGAACTTGGATTTTGGAGAAGGAGAGAGGGCTGAAAGTCTCGATCGGCTAGAAAACAAGCACACAAGGACGCAAGGTTTACCTAGATTCAGGCCTCGTAGAGGACCCTACTCCTGCTTATCTGCTCTTGATTGATGATGATCCGAAGGATTACAAGGTCGCCGATGGCGGTGTTGCAAAGATTGGATCTGGTGTATGTGTATGCGAGAGATTGATGTCTAGATCTATTGTCTATTGGCGATGTGGGAGATCGTAGATCTATCTATTGGGCAGTCACGATTTGGGAGATCGTAGATCTATCTATTGGGGGAGTCGCGATGTCTTTCTCGTTGGACCCTCCTAGCCTTTATATATGGGGAGACTAGGTCTCAGGTACCAATACGAGTTGGTTACAAGTTAGATTTAAACTCTAGTCTTGAGGTTTTCTCGTCTTGTGCGCTTGGGAGTCCGTGTCCATATGAGCTTCATACCACTCAAACCGTCATAGGCGTCATGGACCTTGGCAATTTGTCGAGTGGACCTTCCGTCAAGCCGCACCAGGCAGGCTGTAGTCGGGTGCCTGTTGGGCATACCCATGTCACTACCTGACTATTTAAGTCCATACAATGACTTCTTAAGCTGAACACTGTATAAACTCCTCTTTGCTCTATCCTGGTTCGGAACAGGGATACCTTCTGATACTTTCATGTGTATGTCTGAATCCAAGTTACCATATAGGTAAGCAGTGACAACATATATAAGTTTCATTTTCAAGTCCATGTTTACTACCATTGAGATCAAGTATCTAAAGGTAATTCCATCCATGACCGGGGAGTAAGTTTCCTTAAAGTCGACACCTGGTCGCTAAGTGAAACCTTGAGCAACGAGTCTTGCTTTGTACATTACTACTTCATTATTCTTGTTTCTCTTTCGAACAAAAACCCACTTATGGCCAACAGGGCGAATGTGGGGAGGAGTTAGACAAACAGGTCCAAATACCTCTCTTTTGTTTAACGATAATAATTCAGTAGTGATTGCCTTTTGCCAATCTTTCCAATCTGACATTTTCTTACAATCAGCGAGCGTGCTAGGCTCAGGGTCAAGATCTATGATTGAGGCAATTTTCTTGGAAAAATTAACGTCGACATTTGCCATGGCTCAGGTGTATGACTCGCTCGAATTAACATAGTTAATGGCCATTTCGTCATGGAGTGCATCAGGCATATCCTCTTGCTCCACTGAATTTCCTAATACGGGGGCTAGATCCTTTAGCTTTCCCGCTCCGATGTGTGTGCACATAACTTCGCTGGGTATTTCCGATATAGGAAAATTCAAGTCCGGAATTTCATGCACTAAAACATCCGTACTTGTGCTAGGTCTCAACTGGCTCCCCTCTTCAGGGGTATACAGTAATAAATCTCTCTTATCCTTTTTCTTCGGGCGTCCCTGGGTACTTGGGATTTGAGAAACCGGATTCCTCGTCCTCTTAGGCCTTAGGGCGGGAGCGGGTATACCATCATTTTTTTGGTATTTCAACCCTTTTCGGTGCATTGCGTGCAAGCACATGCGACTTTGTCACAGTCTTTAATGATCAGGCAGTTGATTCACTAAGGAGTGCAAATCTAGTATCTTTTAGACTTCTCGATTAGACTCAACAGTGCGCAGGTCATGAGCGTGGATCCTGATGGCTCGGTGTTGATGTAGAGCTTGTTGGGAACCCCAAGAGGAAGGTATGATGAACACAGCAGCAAGTTTCCCTCGGTTATGAAACCAAGGTTTAATCGAACCAGTAGGAGCAAGGAAACACCCCAAAGGTGTTGCTAGCTGAGCCTTGGCAGGGCGCACTACCGGTGCTAGTAGCAACGTGGAGACCTACACAACACAACCACATAACTCTGTCTCCAACTTGCGATGAGGTTCTCAATCTCACTGTGTTTTGCTAAAAACAAAGGATTAAATGTATCGAATGGAAAGAAGTAATAGTTTGCAGAAAGTAAACACAAAGCAGTAAACAGTTTATAGATTGTATGTAAAAGAAAGGATCGGGATCCATAGTTCACTAGAGGTGGCTCTCCTTAAGATAGATAACATGCTGGGTGAACAAATTACAACGGGGCAATTGACAAACATCGAGAAAGCAATACATGCATATACTAATCATCTTGAATCCTTTGAGATTTGATTGGGCATTACAAAATTATACATAGACTGCCATCCAACTGCATCTATGACTAATAATCCACCTTCAGGTTATCATCCGAACCCCCTCCAGTATTAAGTTGCAAGCAACAGATTATTGCTTTACGAATTGCGTGTAAACTAAACAATACGATTGTTCTATGAACAAAGGATTGTTGTTTTCTCCCTAGTAGCAACAGCACATCTAGTACCTTAGAGATTTCTGTCACTTCCCAGTTACGAGGCATGAACCCACTATCGAGCATAAATACTAACTCTTGGAGTTGCTAGCATCTACTTGGCCAAGATAGCTACTAACAACGGAAAGCATGCAAGATCACAAATAACAAAGACATGATAGAATCAATAATCAATCTGAAATAACATCTCAATATCCATCGGATCCCCGCAAGCACAACATGCAGAATTACAAATAGATGATCTTGATCATGAACGGAGCTCCAAAGATCTAGAAATGAAAGCACAAAGGAGGAGAACCAGCCATCTAGCTACTACATGGATCTGTAGTCCAAGGATGAACTACTCACGCATCACACCTAAGGCTTGCATGGTGATGAAGAAGGCCTCGTGGTGAATTCTCTCCCAGGTGCCGGAAGAGCTTCAGATCCCTCCCGATCTAGGGATGGAGATGACGGCCTCTGAGACTCTTTGTGGATTTTGATCGGGTACTTAGGGTTTTCGCCCGAGGGCATCTTATAGGCGAAGGAGAGGACGAGGGGTGTTGGGTCGGCCAGACCACCTGGCGGGCAGGCTGCCTGCCACGCTGCCAGTGGTGTGGCCGGCCCTAGCCCTTCTCTATCTCAGATTCGGCATCGATGACTTCAAAAATAGGCACTTTGGCTTTTGTCCCGCATAATTCGAGAATATTCATTTTCGACTTTCTGAACCAAAAATAGCAGAAAACAGGCATTGGTAATGCGGGCTCTTGTTAATAGGTTAGTCCAAGAAATCATATGAAAAGTCCTCCAAAGTATGGACAAAACACAAGAAAGTGGATAAAACCAAGCATGGAACATCAAAAATTATTGATACATTTGCAATGTATCAACATCCCCAAGCTTAACTCATGCTCGTCCTCGAGTAGGTAAGTGATAAAAAGAAAGAATAATTTTTGAGGTGACATGCACCATCAAAGACTTGATCAAAGTATTTGCAAAACATTCAAACCTGGGATCATAGTACTTCAATCATAACATGAAAAACAAAGTTCTAGCAATAAGACAAAGAAACTATGATGCAACATGAAAATGCACAAACAAAAGATTCATGAATAACAATGCTTTGCAAGACGTTTGTTTGTTTCACATAAAGAAAACATAGCATAATAGTATTCAGCTTGTCCCTCATAGAGTAGCAAATATAAATGCATAGGACACCTTCAAAGTTCATAAGAGTGACTAGATACAAATAGTTTAAAACAAGCAATATCAAGTTATGCATCAATCAACTAGTCTTGGGACAATGCACATAGAACTAAGAATGGCCACTATGCTCTCAAAGCAGGTGCATAAAGGTAGAAGGTGGAGACTCAATATAATGGTGGAAGAAAGGCCTTCATAGAAGGAAGCAGGGATTCAAGTCTCATAAAGAGCTTCCAAAAATTATGGTACTTCATAGTTTTCAGCTCTCATTGCCCTTATCATAAGCATCTTGAAGTGATTAAGGTTAAAGTGAACAAACTATGGTGTACATGCTTAACGAAGTATAAGTTAGAAATCTCATGTCCCTTGTATACAAGGGCCGATCCTCATGCTACTCAAGTTTAGTCACCGGTAAGTTCTTGTCATCGTAAGTACATGTGTATCATAGAGAACCGCCAACGGGGTACCCCTTGCCCGATGATACGGAAGAATCCCCATATCAAAATAACAAGGCAAGCAGACAACGAGCATCTTAGCAATCTTCTTATTTACCATGGGAATATGGTGCTTTTTTATCTCTTTCCTCTTTTCATAATCTCTTTTTTTTCCTTTTTTTCTCAATATAGGACTCTTTTTTACAAGAAGAATGCTTCATAGACAGCTCATTATGGTTACACTGCAGGTTTCCACCATGTCAGCATGGATTAGACCAATGCCCAAAGTGCTTTCTCTAACACATATACATAACTCCATGGACTTACAAGCTCCCCTTTCATTTCACACCAACGATATCCATATACAAAAGAGCATGATATCAACTAGGTACAAAGTACCAAGTGCAATGTTGAAAGCGTTCCCCATGAAAGCATGGTTCTGCTAATTCCCAACAAATAAGTGTAAGCATATACAACATAGACGACACAATGGTTCAAGTTTATTAAGGTCAAGAAAAGTAAAGTGTGCCATCAAGTTCGTGAGAGCTTTAATCACTAGTTTTCTCATAACAAGTTTAATTTGGAAGGTAAACAAAAGCATGAATATACTTGGAATAGCATAAGATAGTAGGTAGGTATGGTGGACTCTTTGGAATAACTTGGTTTAGGGAGTTGGATGCATGAGTGGAACTCATACTTTGTTGTGGAGGCTAGCAAAAGACTAGGAGCGACAAACTAAGAGAGCAATAATGGCCATAATCATGCAGAGCGACAAAACATCATTGATCAAAGCATAAAGTGATACTACAAGTTGAAAACTAAAGGATCATAAAGGCTATGGTGACTTGTGATAGTCATAACATGGTGTGAGCATGTGCCAAGTCAACCCAAATAAAGCATCAAAGGAGAATACCACTATACTATGCTTTAATATGCTAAAACAACGCATAACTCATCCAAGGCACATTAAGCAATCTCATTTGTTTGTAACAAGTCATGCTATAGCAAAGAATACTAAGCATAAAACCAAAACAATACCAAGCATGGCATGATAGAGCATAGGCCACAGTTAAAAACGAGCTCTTTTTATCACATATAAGCATGAACTTTCCTACTCTTTTCCAAACTACTGTAGCACTTCCCTCAAAAAGCTCAAAGCCCCAAAAGAACTCAAAAAGTAACCAACAAGAAGCAAATGCAGAAAATGGCAGAAATCTGTCAAAACAGACCAGCAGGTAAAGACGAATTTTTTCGAAGACCTTATGTTGCTCAAATTAAAAAGTGTTGAACTAACGAAAGTTAGATAACAACCTGGGGCAGAAGCACATAAATTTACACCTCAAAAAGACGTTCAGAGATTTTACACGAATTTTTATGGTGAAGCACAAAAATCTGTTTTAGGACAACAACTTTCCCAATCATTACTTCTCTCTCATTAGAGATTACTCTTGGCACAAAAAGCAAATAAAAAGGATAAGAGCGGTTATTACTAAAGTAATAACTTCTAAGACTCATCTAAAACTTTTGGGTTATCTCCCAATAAGTACTTTTCTTTAACGCCTTTAAGTTAGGCATAAGAAGCAAGAAAGAATCAAGTGTTCTCAAATGAAGAAGCATTAAAACCAAATTTCTTGCCCTTATCTCTCTTACTTTTATTCTTAACCTTGGGGAAAATATGATTGTTTGGTGGAGAAGAAAGGTGCATGGTCCCCTTTCCCACATCTATTATTGCTCCAAGGAGTTCTAATATGGACCTTCCAAGTGTAATTTGTCCTTTTCCTGCACATTCAATAACAAGATAATCAGTAGAAATCATTTTCCCAAGGATCTTTGTAAACACCCCTTCAGTTATTCCAATAGGTAATATGGTAGCATTATTAGCAAGAGATATTTCTTTTCCTTCTTCAGTAAGCCCCCAAAGATTCAAAGATTCATAAATATCTTTGGGCATAAGACAAAATTCAGACATGATATCACAGCAGGCTTGAAAAGTTTCAGTGTTTATCTCAATCTTTACTGTAGGGAGCCACTTTGATGGTTCAGAATTTATTGTAACATAATTATGATGCTCCCTAAGCGTATTATAGCAATCTTTTAAGCTAGTAGTGCTATTCTCAAGAGTGTTCAATCTAGCAAATATTCTTGCAAAAGAAATATCAGTTTGGCTAGGCAAGTTGTAAGTGAGGATCAATTTCTTTATAGAATTTATAGCATCATCCTCATTACATTGGAGGAAATCTCCTTCCACAATAGCATCTAAAGCATATCTATAGCAAAGAGCAATTCCAAGGTAAAAACTGCTAAGGAACAAGCTTTGAGTCATTTTAGGCTCAGTTTTTTATGTAGATCAGAGATTATAGACCATGCTTCCTTAAAACTTTCCTAAATTCCTTGTTTAAAAGTGAAAATCATTTCCTCGGGTGACATAGTGACTGGAGCAAGGCTAGACATAATGGCAACTTGAGAAAGGAACTAATTTTTTTGTGTTTTCAAATAAGAAATCAAACTAGTAAAACTATTTTTTTGTGTTTTTGATAAAGAAACAAGCAAACAAAGCAAAAAGAAACTAAGCAAAACAAAAATAACAAAGTAAAGAGATTGGTTATGAAGTACTCCCCTTGTGAAGATGTCCTTGACTCCCCGGCAACGGCGCTAGAAAAATGCTTGATGGCTCGGTGTTGATGTAGAGCTCGTTGGGAACCCCAAGAGAAAGGTATGATGAGCACGGCAGCAAGTTTCCCACAGTTATGAAACCAAGGTTTAATCGAACCAGTAGGAGCAAGGAAACACCCCAAAGGTGTTGCTAGCTGAGCCTTGGCAGGGCGCACTACCGGTGCTAGTAGCAACATGGAGACCTACACAACACAACCACATAACTCTGTCCCCAACTTGCGATGAGGTTCTCAATCTCACCGTGTTTTGCTAAAAACAAAGGATTAAATGTATCGAATGGAAAGAAGTAATAGTTTGCAGAAAGTAAATACAAAGCAGTAAACAGTCTATAGATTGTATGTAAAAGAAAGGATCGGGATCCATAGTTCACTAGAGGTGGCTCTCCTTAAGATAGATAACATGCTGGATGAACAAATTACAACGGGGCAATTGACAAACATTGAGAAAGCAATACATGGATATACTAATCATCTTGAATCCTTTGAGATTCGATTGGGCATTACAAAATTATACATAGACTGCCATCCAACTGCATCTATGACTAATAATCCACCTTCAGGTTATCATCAAGATATTACTCCAAGATTAAGTTGCAACAACAGATTATTGCTTTTAATTGTGTGTAAAGTAAACAATAGTTATATGAACAAAGGATTGTTGTTTTCCCTAGTAGCACAAAGACATCTAGTACCTTAGAGATTTCATCACTTCCCCGAGAGAGGCATGAACCCACTATCGAGCATAAATACTAACTCTTGGAGTTGCTAGCATCTACTTGGCCAAGATAGCTACTAACAATGGAAAGCATGCAAGATCACAAATAACAAAGACATGATAGAATCAATAATCAATCTGAAATAACATCTCAATATCCATCGGATCCCCGCAAACACAACATGCAGAATTACAAATAGATGATCTTGATCATGAACGGAGCTCACAAGATCTAGACATGAAAGCACAAAGGAGGAGAACCAGCCATCTAGCTACTACATGGATCCGTAGTCCAAGGATGAACTACTCACTCATCACACCGGAGGCTTGCATGGTGATGAAGAAGGCCTCTAGGGTGAATTCCCCTCTCTGGTAGGATGCCGGGAAGAGCTTCAGATACCTCCCGATCTAGGGATGGAGATGACGGCGGCTACAGACTCTTTCGTGGATTTTTGATCGGGTACTTAGGGTTTTCATCCTGAGGGCATCTTATAGGCGGAAGGAGAGGCCGAGGGGGTGCTAGGGTCGGCTAGACCACCCCCTGGCGCGAGCCAGGCCTGGCCGCGCGGCCAAGTGATGTGGTCGGCCCCCAGCCCTTCTCCGTCTCGTATTCTGGCATCTCATGACTTCCGGAAAAATAGGCACTTTGGCTTTTGTCCCATCCAATTCCGAGAATATTCATTTTCTGACTTTCCTGGAACCAAAAACAGCAGAAAACAGGCAGCTGGCACTGTGGCTCTTGTTAATAGGTTAGTCCAAGAAATCATATGAAAAGTACTCCAAAGTATGGACAAAACACAAGAAAGTGGATAAAACCAAGCATGGAACATAAAAAATTATAGATACATTTGCAATGTATCAGATCCCCATGGAGTTTGATTGCTATTGCCATGCAATAATCAATGCCTCTGCAAGTCCATTTTGAGTGTGGACAGCAGTACAGAGTGCTCAAGTTTGATTCCTGTTGCCATGCAATAATCATCGAATGCCTTTGAAGTAAATTCTTCGGCATTATCCATTCAAATAGACTTTAAACGATAATCAGGGAATTTATTCCGTATTTGTATGATCTGGGAGATCAACTTTGCAAAAGCATGGTTCCCTATTGACAGCAGGTAAACATTGGACCATTTAGAGGAAGCATCAATGAGCACCATGAAGTACCAAAACGGCCCCGAGAGGGGCTGAATTGGACCACATATGTCCCCTTGTATACGCTCCAAGAACGCGGGGATTTCATCCTTCACCTTGAGGGGGGATGGTCTAATGATCAATTTCCCCGTAGCGCATGCGGAGCACACGAAATCATCGGGATTCGGAATTTTTTTCACATTAACATTATGACCATTCAAGTTGTTAATTATATTTCTCATCATCCTAAGACCAGGGTGGCCTAATCTAGCATCCCAAAGGCAAAATAGTTCAGATCTTCTAAAGACAGTCTTAAGGGTAGTGTAAACAGGTGGTGCTACTATCTTAGTCTAGTACAGTGATACGTTGCAAACGTATCTATAATTTTTGATGTTCCATGCTTGTTTTATATTTACTTTCTTATGTTTTGTCCACACTTTGGAGTATTTTTTACACATTTTTTGGAACTAACCTATTAACAAGATGCCACGGTGCCAGTTGCCTGTTTTCTGTTGTTTTTGGTTTCAGAAAAGCTAGTAAGGAAATATTCTCAGAATTGGACCGGACAAAAGCCCAAGTCAATATTTCACCACAAGGAATACGGAGTCCGGAGGGGAGACGAAGAGGGGAGCCAGGGCGGCCACACCTGGTGGTGGCGCGACCATCCCTATCCGCGCCACCAGGGTGTGGCCCCCCTGGTACTCCACCGACCTTTCCCCTTCGCCTATATATTGCCTACGGGACGAAAACCCTAAGGACCTGATCAAAATTCCACGAAAGAGTCTGTAGCCACCGCCATCTCCATCCCTAGATCGGGAGGGATCTGAAGCTCTTCCCGGCACCCTGCCAGAGGGGAAAAATCACCCTGGAGGCCTTCTTCATCACCATGCATGCCTCCACTATGATGCGTGAGTAGTTCATCCCTGGACTACGGGTCCATGTAGTAGCTAGATGGTTGGTTCTTCTCCTTTGTGCTACCATGTCTAGATCTTGTGAGCTCCGTTCATGATCAAGATCATCTATTTGTAATCATACATGTTGTGTTTGCGGGGATCCGATGGATATTGAGATGCTATTTCAGATTGATTATTGATTCTATCATGTCTATGTTATTTGTGATCTTGCATGCTTTCCGTTGTTAGTAGCTATCTTGGCCGAATAGATGCTAGCAACTCCAAGAGGGAGTATTTATGCTCGATAGTGGGTTCATGCCTCTAGGAATCCGGGGAAGTGACAGAAATATCTAAGGTACTAGGTGTGCTGTTGTTACTAGGGAGAAAACAATAATCCTTTGTTCATAGAACAATCGTATTGTTTACTTTACACACTTTGCTTAATGCAATTATCTGTTGCTTGCAACTTAATACTGGAGGGGGTTCGGATGATAACCTGAAGGTGGATTATTAGTCATAGATGCAGTTGGATTACGGTCTATGTATAATATTGTAATGCCTAATCAAATTTCATAGGAGTCAAGATGATTAGTATATGCATGTATGCTTTCTCGATGTTTGTCAATCACCCCGCTGTAATTTGTTCACCCAACATATCATCTATCTTAAGGAGAATCACCTCTAGTGAACTATGGACCCTGGTCTATTCTTTTACCATCAATCTACAAATCTATTTACTCTTTACTATTTACTTTCTACAAGCAACTATTATCTTCCACACAATACGTTTAATCCTTTGTTTTCAGCAAAACCAGTGAGATTGACAACCTCATTGTAAGTTGGGGGCAAAGTTCTGTGGTTGTGTTGTACAGGATTCCAAGTTGGAAACAACACCTTGGAGGTGTTTCCTTGCTCCTACTGGTTTGATAACCTTAGTTTCATAACTGAGGGAAAACTTGCTGCTGTGCTCATCATACCTTCCTCTTGGGGTTCCCCAACGAGATCGACGTGTTGAGCCGATCATCATACAACCCAGTAGCTAATGAAGGGAGTCTTTCGACAACATGTTTACCATTTTCGTCGGGCTTGGTAATGAGTAGGAACTCCTTTCCATTCTCATCATCATCGGTCTCAACATGGAAACCATTTGCGCGGATGTCTCTAAAACTCAAGAGAGTACGAGTCGACTCCGGGTACAACAATGCCTCTTCAATGATCAAAGTTGTTCCATTTGGGAGTGTGATAGTTGCTCTTCCGGAGCCAACTACATTCGGACCGTAGCCAGTGATCATCATTATGTTATCGGGGTTTTTGGTAATAGACTCAAAGTACTTTGTTTCTCTCAAGATGGTATTTTTGGTGCCGCTATTAGCAAGGCACATTTCCTTCATTTGGGCACCACACGCGTTCCAAAATATAGTGTCTAATTAATATAATGGAGCGAGGAAGATGCTACATCAAGTAAGTGAACGCATAAACATTTCAGAATACAACCATATCATATTAAATAATGGAATAAATGAATGAAATAAATGTCACCCAATCGCCGAAAATAAATAAATGTTTTGCTCTCATAGAGCTTACAACCATATCAAAAGATTGTATCAGATTATTGCCGAATGAAATCATGAAGTAAATAACAACAAAAAGGAGCTTATATGGATTCTGCAAGGAAACCATCAATCTCAGCTGCTATCTCCAGCTCGTCGAGCTTCTCTTCGTTGGCTATCATCGCCGAGGCAGCTGTAATGTCCAGCTAGGGCACGGGAGGGGGCACAAAGTGCTCAACCTCCATGGGCACCATGGCGTTCGTGGGAACCGCCGAAGGTGCTGCCACATGTGCTACGCCCTGTGCCACTACGAGCACGACGTTGTGCACGGGCGCCGCTCCAGGCGCTAGTGGTTCCTCCACCTGGACGAGGTGCACCTCACGCACCTTCTTGTTGGCCTTAAACGCCTCCACGACGTGCTTAGGGGCCAAACACTTCCTGAAGAAGTGAGTCTTGGAGCCACAGCGGAAGCAGTCCTGGGGCCTTGCCTCCCCTTTGCCCGCCTTGTGTTGTTTGGCCGGGTTGGAGGAGTTGGGGCCCTTCTTGCCCTTCTTGCCTCGCCTCTTATGGATGGGCTTGCGCACCTTGTAGGCGTCGACATTAGCTTCATGACTTGGGCCCCCTGCGAAGGGTTGCGCGGAGAAGTTCTTTTTAAGAACATTGTCCTGCGCCTCGACCACTTGGAGAGCATCAATGAGCACTGCATATTCCGTAAATCCTTCCTGCGGTAGTTCTGCGAGGACTGAATAGTGGAAGGGTGGAATGTGGAGAGGGTCTTGTCTATCTTCTGTTGATCAGTGGTTGTAGTGCCACACAACTGAAGAATGGTACAAATCCGATGTAATGCGGAGTTGTACTCCCCCACAGTCTTGAAGTCCGCAAACCTCAGACAAATCCAATCCGCCTCCGCCTGTGGCTGAATGGTGTACTTAAGCCTAGAGAACCGTTTGTTGAGGGCGGTCCAAAGGACAGAAGCACTCTGTTCTGCCAAGTACTCATTTTTAAGAGTCTCACACATGTGATGGCGGAGGAAATGCAGTGTTTTTGCGTTATCCTCCGTGGTGGTGGTGCTTGGGGCCGTCTGGGTCTCCGCACTCAGCGCACTCTTGATGCATCAGCCCTCGAGGACGATCTCCACGTCCGAGGCCCAAGTCAGGTAGTTCAGCCCATCCTCACGATTCCGGTCATCTGCAATTTATACAAAGTATGTAAGATTACAGCAGGTAATCGGTTGCATAAATGCGATAATCGATACAATTATTCAAATATGATGGTGTTCCAAAATTTAAATTGAAAAAGGTACATGCTAACTATGGAATACAAAGAATTAAAGGCATAAGAACATTTAATTACTGTAGTAAAACATAGTAAAAAACATGTACAAAGAGATATTTATATTAGACGCGTTCTAGACGTGAAAAACGATCTAAAAAAATTCCGAGGCTATTTCTAGTGCTTTCTGCGCGTACTACCCTTTTTTTATTCGGATCGTCAGCAGGACGAAAAACACAGGCCAAAATGGCCGAACAACCCAGCCAACCACACACCCACTCCTGGCCAAAATGGCCGGCCGCTTGGACGTGACCACCCAATAGGTGTCACGAGGAACATGAGCTCGAAAAACATCCACGATCCCGACTACCCAGCTACACCGGCGGGGTGGCGAGGGTGGTTGGGTGGCGGTAGGTGCACGCGTTGAAAAGCGTGCTGTGGCACGGTCTCGGCTTGTCGTGGGCGCGACGACATGGCATTGAAGTGAGCGCCAGCTAGCCGGCGAGGCTTCTTGGCGAGCGAGGCGCTGGCTGGCATGTCTATTACGCGAGAGCGATGCGCGGCCATCTAGGCACACGGGCGAGCAAGACACGGCGGTGGAAACACGGTGGCGACCATGCATGGCATACGAGGCGCTTACTACCGTGACGACGGCCAGCCACCAATGACGCGCTAACAGAGCTACGGCGGCGACGCGGCTTGTATGGCGCAAGACGGCACGACGATGACGTGGGAGGCGGCGGCCAACGAGTTGTGGCGTGACAATGACAGCGCGACAGGCGTCGCTGCGGCAATGAACTGGCGGCATACATGCGGCGCTGGCAATAGGCTCATGAGGCTACGCAGCGCGCTAACAGCGGGCGACGACAACACGACCAGCAGGGCCGGCGGCGGACGCGGCGTCCAGCGGAGCCGGGTGCGGCTGGTGGCAGAGGCTCGCGGCGGTGGCATCTTGCCCATTAGGGCCATGGCTTCACACGTTATGAATAGAAAATAAATCGGCGCGCTTAGCACAACAGTTGCTCGCGGCGGTACTGGGATCAGCAAGATCGTGTATATACAGACTCTCTAAAGTGTAGTTAACAAGTCTCCAGATCCGAGAGTATCGACATTGGTCGGTGACAACATGCCTGCTCGACTCTCGGGGAGAAATCCACATAGTAGATGGGATCTAAAATACGTGATGAACGCAAAAAATTGAAAGGAAATCGAACAACGAATCCATTTTTGTGGTCAATTTAGGATTACCTTCAACGAAAGCCTGCGTGATGCATGTCATGCAGGCTCGACGGTGGATTGACGGAGGCTGGACGGATAGATACGTGATGATAACGTGTTTCACAACCCCTGCCGGCTGGTCGGTCCCGAGACTGCTCCACAATCGAGAAAGAAGACTAGAGTAGAAGGTACACAAGAATCACAGAGAAAATAATGGGAGCTCTTTATTGATCTCTCCGTGAACTCAAGTACAATAATTGCTTCTTTATTTATAAACTAAAAGGAATAAGAATATCCACATGGACTATAGAGACCTCACCGAATGGGCCCTACCGGCCCAGTTTTCGTGAAAACTGAAACGATACCACGCGAAAACTGAATTTTAACAAATGGGCCGGCCGGAAAACCATTGACGCGATGCCTATACGCGCACGCTTCGGGCGATAAATAGCAGCTCCCCCGCCTCTCTCTCCCACCTCCACTAGGGCACCCGCGCCGCACGCAGCCGCCGCTCGCCATGTCGGACTCCGACGAATACGGTGCGATTCTCAACCCCTCCTCGTTGCAGTTCCCCTTAACTTCTTTCTACTCTCCGTTTTTCTGATCGACTCGCCGCTCGCTTCGTGTTTCTCTGCGGGATACAGTGGACTTGCCCGTCTCGGACGAGGAGGAGGAAGATGATTGGGAGGATGACGACGAAGCGGAAGAGGAGGTGGAGGTGAAGGGAAGCTCTAAGAAGAAGGCCAAGCAGCACGTGGACCAACTCAAGAGGCTGCAGGAAAAGGTCCGTCTCCTGTCCGTATCATCTCCTCGTTTCTGCACCGTCCTTCAGTGGAATGTGATTTTGCAATCGATTTAGTCGCCGGTTAGTAGCTATAGTTAGCTCAGTAAGTGGGTATTCATATAGCTGTGTAAAATATGTGTTCTGAATCGTATGCAATTGTCCCTATAAAGTCTATTTAGCAAATTTTGGGCTTATTTTCTGGATGGCTGGTTTAGCTCTTTACTGCTAGGTTTGAGCTGTGGACTTTTCTGTATGTGAGTTGCACACATCTAATTCAGGCTGTAAGCCCGTACTGCACAAGTTTGCTTAGTGGGATATAAAACTAGGAGGGCTGCCCCCCTCCTTTCCCAGGCTGCACTTATTAACATTAGCGTTTCCAGGAAAAGTTCGCAATCTGCTCGGTGTAAATGAACTGGTGGAAAAAAAAAATACATGACAACTAATATATGCTCATATGCCTGAAACTCTGAATAGAGATGTTTATGCATTCTTATCACTGGTAATCTGGTATGGTACCTTAAAGAATGATGATAAATAAACTCCAAATTGTATGGACCATTGTAAGCAATGTAATTTGTAAGAACGATGCAAGTGTACGATTGCTGATTTACAGAGTTAAGTTGAGAGAGAGATAGGAAATATAGTTTGCCATTTATGCATCGATAGGGGAGTTCTACTTCCCATTTCAGTGTGGATTGCCAATGTTCACTGGCTTCAGCTGCACTGTAGTTGGTACGAGTGAATCTGAAACCATACGTGTATGCGCATGCGCATCCATGCTCCGACAGAAATAGTTTCTATTGAATTAAATTCCAAATTTATGATTTCAACTCTTACATCCCCCATTTGGATGAAAGAATGTGGTGTTGATTAAATTTTACATAGTCGTATTCTCTAAAATGGCATCCCAGTTAGTTCATATGTTTTTATTGTTGACTGAATCTGTGATTGTTGGTTATGAGGATTGGCCCATATACTCATTTGATGGCTGTTGGCTACCTTTTGGTGATCTGGTTGTTCAGTTCCTTTTTGAGGTCCTATCATGTATGGACAATGGTTAACACATGAGACAGCCATGGCCAGGAGCTCGCTATTGTTTTCTCCATTCGTTGTTTGTTTCTTTCCTACTTTTGTAAATTTTATTTTTCTTCTCTGTTCGGCTTTGTTACTGTTGACTGCTTATTGTACTCTTTTGTTGTAGGATCCTGAGTTCTTTCAGTATCTAGAAGAGTGTGATAAAGATCTCCTGGAGTTCAATGACGATGACATTGATGTAAGATATGGTACACATTTTTTAGTTGTAGTAATTTTCCTTTCCCCTCTAGAGGATTATATGAGCTGGTTGCTTTATATTTAGGATGATCAAGAAAGTGAGGAGGAACCTTCATCTGTACCTAAGGAGGAACCAAAAGAAACTGTTAAACCTATTACGATGGAAATGGTGGATTCCTGGTGTGATGGTGCAGTAGATGGGAAGATAGGTTCTATCCGGTCTATTCTTCAAGCCTTCAGGAGAGCCTGCCATTATGGTGAGGACACTGGAGATAATTCAGCACCAAAATTCAGTGTCATGTCCGGTAGTGTACTGGATAAAGTCATGCACTTCGCTTTAAAGAACATGGATAGCATTCTTCGCCAATTACTCAATGCCCCTAGCTCCCGAGGGAAGAAAGAGAAAATCAGTGAGCTGATGGTGACTACTCCATGGAAGAGGCATGGTAATCTAATGAGAGTGTATCTTTCCAATGCACTCCATATGATAACTGAGATGACTGATGAGCAAATGATAGCGTTTACTATTCACCGTGTTAGAGCATCAGCTGTTTTTCTGGCAGCCTTCCCTTCCCTCCTGAGGAAGTATGTTAAGGTGTGTTAGCTTTGGCTTCTCATTTCATCTTTAAGTGTAGCTTTCTACATTACTCTGATGTCCATCTGACAATGATTTTTTTTCAACTGGATGTTCCAATTGTAGGCCCTGTTGTATACCTGGGCTAGAGGTCGAGGTGCTATGCCTCTTGTTTCGTTTTTGTTCCTTCGAGACTTGTGTATTCAAGTAGGTACGGATTGCCTTGATGCATGCCTCAAAGGTATCTACAAGGCTTATTTGGTAAACTGTAAATTGTCCAAGTCTATTGGCGGATCGAAACTGCAGCACATTCAATTTCTTGGGAATTGTGTCAAAGAATTGTATAGGGTGAACCCTCAAAGTGCTTATCAACATGCTTTTGTTTTCATTCGTCAACTGGCAGTTATCCTGAGAGGTGCCCTTACTGAAAGAGGACCAAAGGTATTTTGTCTGTTGAAGTCTCATGGTCATATGTTGGAGCTGCATTAATTACTCATGATCTGACACAGTTTTGTGGTTCTTTAATTTTTTTGAAGACATCAAAGGACAAAAAGCAGAAAGAAAGGAACAAACCAACAAACAAACAGCTGGAGGTAATAATTCTCTTAGTATT
The DNA here is from genome assembly GCA_023614405.1 of Avena insularis. Classification (NCBI taxonomy): domain Eukaryota; kingdom Viridiplantae; phylum Streptophyta; class Magnoliopsida; order Poales; family Poaceae; genus Avena; species Avena insularis. The sequence goes on from CM042684.1 coordinate 308,914,204, forward strand.
GCTAAGTTTGTCTTGGTCTTGTATTTCAATACTAGTACAAATGCTATTCTTGAATGTTTTGTTGACAAGAGGTCACTTTAGGCTAATTCTGTTCTTTACTTTCCATGTTAGTTTGATATTATTTTGTGTCTAACAGACAAACAGAGTAATGTTTTCCTGTTGCTAACTGATGGTGAGCTTACATTGTTCCTGTGCAGAAATCATACCAAAAAGTTTATGATTGGCAATATATATTCTGCCTCGAGCTTTGGACAAGCGTTGTCTGTGGGTGTAGTTCTGAGGAACATTTCCGGCCATTGGCTTATCCGTTAACCCAGATAATTCATGGTGTAGCGTGTCTGGTACCGAGTGCACGCTACTTCCCTGTACGTATTAGATGTGTAAAAATGCTTAATTGCATTGCTCAAGCCACCGGTACCTTTATTCCGGTGTCGTCTCTGCTGCTTGATATGCTGGAGATGAAAGAACTTAGAGGGCGTCCAGATGGTGGTGTCGGCAAAGCAGTGAATCTGTTCAATGTTAAACAGGTTTGTTTTCTTGCAATACAATTCCATGGGAGCATGCCTCTGAAAAAATAAACATGTATAACAGGTATTCCTCTCTGGCAGGTAGATAAGAAAATAGTGAAGACACGTGCCTTTCAGGAAGCTTGCATTTACTCCGTGGTTGATGAGCTAGCTAAGCATTTGGCCCAGTGGAGCTACTCCGTTGCCTTCTTCGGAATGTCATTTTTACCACTTGTTCAAGTTCGGAACTTTCGCAAAACCATCAAGGCTGACAGATTCCGAAAAGAAATGAAGGATCTTATTCATCAGGTTTGCTAAGCATGTATAAAAGAATATCTAAATATAATACTTGATCCAACGCATGTGTGCTGATTCCTATCATCATTTCTGGTACCAGGTAGAAGCAAATGTTGAGTTCGTAAGCTCAAAACGTGCAGGAATTGCATTTTCTTCCAATGATGCAGCTGTAGATTCATTTCTACAGGTATGAGTTGTCATGTTGGCTCTGCTATCTGCGCACTTTTTTGTATATACTTTTTATTCTTGCGTTGTTGTAAAACATACAATATTCTTTCCCAATAGGTTGAGAAGATAGAACAGTCAAGTCCTCTCTCAAGATATGTTGCTACTCTACATAAGAGAGCACAGAAGAGAATTGATGCTATGGATGAGACGAGGTTAGTTTCGTTGATGCTAGTCCGTGTTGATGACGGGTGCAATCATGAGAAATATGTACCTTGTCCCGCAATTTTTTTTTAATTTGATTATCATTGAGTGACTTTCATCATCTGACCACACACCATATACTTCAGTAGTTTGTATATGAGTGACAGGAACACATGCACTCCATGTTTTATATGAATAAATATATTGGTTAATGGCATTACTAATTCATTCCTTTGGATACCAGCGTTATTGTAGGTGCTGAGTCCTCTACCTTTAAAAGGAGACTATCAGAAGTGCAGAAGCAACAGGATGATAGTGGAGAAACCATTGCTTTCAGTAAGAACTTGTTGGCTGAAAAGAAGAAAACTAAGTATGTTCTAACCTTTCTTTTCCGTTTTCGTTGCTTTCCTTGTGTGTGGAAGACATGTTACCTCTATCCTCCCATTTCTTCTGTTGCAGAACTGCAAAGGAGGAGAGCAAGAAACGAGCCCGTGACCATGATGATTTACCTACAGACGAGGATGTGGTTGAGGATTTGGTCTTGAGTTCAGACGAGGAAGAGGAAGACGAGAACGATGATATGGAATCAGATGAGGATGGCTCAGCTCCTGTTGAAGATGACAGCGATGAAGACTTTGTTGACCCCGACAGCGCATGGAAGAAACAGAAGAAGGAGAAGTTGAAGAAACGGAACAAGTACCAACCATCAAATAAGGCCACCTCAAAAACGAAAAGGAAACCCCATCCTAAGAAGAAAGCAAAGCATTAATCAAGCTAGATAGGGCCTGGCAATGACTGTTGATGAGTGCAATCATGAGAAACATGTACCTTGTCCCGCAAAATTTTGTTTAATTTGAGGAAGAGCTATATACACCTCTAGTCCCACAACTTGTCTAGCACGTGCAAGTTAGTCCCACATCTTGTAAAATGGGTACCGTGGTCCCACAACTTGTCTTACCGTCACAAAGCTAGTCCAAATTATCCAGAAACTGACACATGGCGACGTATTTTTTTGCAATAATACCCCTATATATTCCTATCTGTCATCTGTGGCTTTAATACTATCTTCTCATACGGGCCCATCTGTCAGTGGAGAAGGTTAAAACATAAATAAACTTTTGTGTGAATCGAACCTGTGACAATTATCTTAGCTTTCGGTAGCATGCCATTGCCACACAAGTCACTTACTGCTTGATTTTGTACTAAGGCTTTTATATATTTTATAAACGCGTTCCTCCATCAACCACCTTGTATTGACAATACATTTTCTATGATTGGGTTCCCGTAGAGACTAGTACCTAGCTAGCAAAACATAAAAAAAAAGCTACCTAGGGAAAGCTCTCATATATATTATAACAAATATATTTATGTAGGAAATAATAAATAATTTTCATGTTTGTATATTATTCATGCTGTAATAACGGTTGCCATACCATGTTACTCCCTCCGTTCAGAAATGAGGTCGTCGCCTGCGAGGCACAAGCGGCCTCACCACTTGGCGGCGGGAGTTGAGGCGAGACGTTGCTCGACATGTGAAGATTTGGATGGTGGGTGACAGACGTTGCTGAACTCGCGGCCACCGAATAGTGGAAGGCAGCGTTGTTGGCAGCGAGAACGGCGTTGAGTGCCCTATAGTTGATGAGCTTTTCCGTAATGGCCTGGGCCTGGGCGGCGAGAGCCCGTTCATGGCCTGGGTTTGAAGCTCGGCCAGTACCGTCGCTGCTTTCGTCTCTTCGGGTTCCTCGCACCCTCACTTCACGGATTCTCTGACCAGATCGCCAACCAGCCCTCTTCTTGATCTCATCGATTGGCTCCCTGTTCAGCTAGCGTAGGCCTGCCGCCTTGGCAGCGGACAAGAGGCAGGGACGGCGGGGACGGGGCTAGATGCTGGTGGCGGCACCGCCGACTTTTTCATGGTTTCCTAGGGGTTTGATGCGGGGAAAGAATGTGGATAATTTTAGGGGAGGACTGGCTGAATCGCGGGTTAGGAAGGACACATTTTGCACACCAAATCTGTCTGCGCGACACGAGCCGGCGCAAAACCTTCCTAGGTTTGGACCGGGAATGCGCCAGTCCGAGGCCTGCAGGCCGTTTGCTCCGCCTCCCACGTTGGGATCTTGGGCCGGGCTGTCCGCGGACTGCATTTCGTACATGAACAGTGCGGATGCGCCCCCGTTTGGTATGCTCTCACTACAGGATTGGTCGATGGAGAAACGCGTCCAGGATTAAGGTGACAAGGGTGTGAATACGCATGATTAAGGTGACAAGTTGCTTCTTCTTATATGGTTATATTCAAAATATTTTAAAGTAAATCTGTTTCATGTGAAAATTTTGCTTATGTGATATCGATGTGCTTATTTATGTCTTAGCTTATATTACACTTCATTAATCCTATTATTCTAAATTTTTATTCCTAGCTAGCTATACACTAACGATTTAGAAAGCTTTCCTTAGGTAGCTGTTTTTTATGTTTTGCTAGCTAGCTACTGCTCTCTACGGGCAATTATAGACAATGTACAAGTACGACGGTGGTCGACGAGCAACAAGTTTATGAACGTATATCAGATCAACGGTACATTCTACAGCATTAAGAAATTTGTGTTACGTGGCATTCTACAGCTTTCCTTAATTGAAGGTCTCTGGTTCGATTCACACAAAAGTTTTTTTTGTTTTAACCTTCTCCACTGACAGATGGATCCGTATGAGAAGATAGTATTAAAGCCACAGATGCCAGATAGGAATATATAGGTCATTATTGCAAAAAATACATCGCCATGTGTCAGTTTCTGGATCATTTGGACTAGCTTTGTGACGGTAAGACAAGTTGTGAGACTACGGTACCGTATTTTACAAGATGTAGGACTAATTTGCACATGCTAGACAAATTGTGGGACGAGATGTGTATATAGCTCTATATTTATACTACAAACACAGTTTGATGTGAAGATTGGTGCACATCAAAATTCCGAGAAAAGAAAAGAAAAATTAACTTTTTCACCACCTTGACGATACTTCGACGTACATGGAGATGGGGAAATTCCCCAAGAATTCGTTTCATACTCTTTTGTAGGAATCGAGAATAAAATCTCGCGTTACACATCGGCCGGGGCTAACATCCTGGAGTACAATTTTTTTTTTGACATATCAATCAAGAATAAAAATAACTGAAACCCATCTGAAGAAAACTGAAGCCGTTGACATTCCACGTCAATAACCGCACCGCGTTGGCCCGGCACGCTTCCCGCCCCCGCCAAAAAAAGAAAGAAAGATAAAATCCAATCCAATCCAAGAGTTTAACGAGAGACCACATGGCTGGATTAATCGAGCTCCGTTCCCCACTTAACCTCCTAATCCGAATCCAACTCGCGAGTCCTTCGCCCCGATCCTACAATTAATCCAACCCCTTTTCTCCTCCATAAAACTAAACCCCACTCTTAATACTAGTTCTCCCTCGTTTGCGATCGGTACTGGTTTTACTCACGGCCGGACTCCCTCCACAAGGAACAAGAAGATTATTACTCCGTCGCACGTCCACAACAACTCTCCAAGTCTCGATCCACGTCGTGAGGTACGTACGATACGACGATGCAGTCCCCGTTCCGGCGATCTACGGCGGCGCCCATGACGATGCTGTCGCTGCCTGTCAAGACGCCGATGGCCTTCATGTCCACGGAGAAGCAGGACGTCTCGGCCTTCGACAAGGACGTCGACCTGGGGCCCTTCGTCCGCTGCCGCGGCCTCCTCGTCCTGTCCTACTCGGAGAAGAAGACCGCCCCCAAGGAGCGCGGCGAACGCCTCCGCGCCTACGTCCGCGAGCTCGACGTCCTGGCGCCGCGCTTCGACGCGGCGATCGCGAGGACGGGCCGGAAGCAGCTCTGCCTCGCGTGGCACGACGCCGGGCCTTTCGCGCTCCGCAGGACGTACACGGCCCTGGCCAAGGAGCGCGCGGTGGCGCTGTTCGCGATGGCGGTGGAGGAGACCCGCGCGGCTGCGGAGGAGGACAGGCGCGGGCCGGACGGGATCCGGCGCGCGTGCGCCGCGCTCTGCGACGCGGCGGGCTTCCTGAGGGCCTTGGCCTCGGAGCTATCAACGTTAGGGGATAATAATAAGGCGCCGAGCGGCGACCGGCTGAAGCACATGTCCGGCGCGTGCATGGAGGCGTTCGAGGTGATGATGCTCGCGCAGGCGCTGGAGTGCTACTTCGAGCTCGCCGTCGGCGGGGGAAAGCCGCTGGCGCTGTGCTCCAAGGTCGCGCAGCAGGTGAGCCTGGACTACAACCGGGCGCAGGGCACCATGGTCTCGGCTCCCGAGATCGACAAGTCGTGGCAGGTGCACGCGCAGGTGAAGGCGGCCTACTTCCGGGGCGAGGCGTGCCTCCTGTCGGCGCGGGTGCTGCGCGAGAAGGGCGACGGAGACGGCGTCGGCGAGGCGATCGCGCGGTTCAGGCAGGGGCTGGCTTCCCTGGACGGCGCCAAGGGCTCGCTCTGGAAGGTGCCAGGGCCAGTGCGGGACGCGACCAAGCGCCTCCGGAAGGACATCGAGACCGATCTTGCGGCGGCCGAGCGCGACAACTGCAGGATCTACTACGCGCGCGTGCCCACCGCCGCCGCGCTCGCCGAGCTGCCCGGACTGCCGCAGCCGCTCGTGCGGCCAACCGCCGTGGAGAAGATCCTCCGGCAGGGAACCGGTCAGTCCAACGAATCAGCGGCGGGCGCGGGTGAACAAAAAACGAGCTAGCTAGATCATCGGTGTTGATCGTGTGCGACGTGATTCTGTGATCAGAAGAGATTGGTACGAACGTGTACGATCCTGTTCTTGTGTGTTTGTTCCTGTTTTTTTTCAATTCGAAAAGCTGCCCATCCTGCATGAGACGTGAAACAGTATAAATGTGTACCTGCTCCCCTTCGATGCTCCTGCCTGCCTCAGTTCAAAACTTCGACTGCCTGCTGTGTGTACACACGGAAGATAATCCTACATCGACCACTCGATAGCGATCAAAGTCGTGACTTCACTCGGGGGACCGAAATAGTTACTAGACCACCTCCACTCGTCGGCGTTCCTAGGTTCAATTCTTTTTAGCGCCGGACGGATAAAATATTTGGTCTAGAAACGCCCATTTTTCCACTCGTGTTCTCAGGTCGACTTTCCGCGTTTCGCCAAAATTCAATCAAACATGTGAAATTTAAACGAACATAGACGATTTCATTAAATTTTAAATTATAGGCTAGTTTCATAGATATTATATCAAATTCGGACATACACCCGAATTTTGACTGTACTAGGCTAAGAAAAACTTAAAAAAAACATAGAAATATAACTAAAGTGGCTGATGCCGATGCCCGACGCCGTTCACATGCCAAAGTGGCGGTAGAACAATGTGTAGCCGGCATCCTGGGTCCCGTCGTCGTCGCTCGGCGGCTGCGATGGCCGGGAGCTGCCCTGGTCGGCGTCGCCGCAGCACCACGGCTGCGAAGGCTGGGCCTCATCCTCATCGTCGAGGACGACAAGCGGCGCGTCTAGGTAGACGCTCTGGTGGCGAATGCCGCTCGGCCTACTCGTGCAGCCGGCATATGCGCTCGGCCTCCGCCTGCTCCCAGTCCACCCTGGACCAGGCGCAAGCGTCGCGGGCACTCATCGACGGCACGTCGTCGAGCGACGCTTCCACCGCCATCTTGAGGAGGAACGCGTCCTCGTCGACGGGCACCACCCAATCCACCGGCTCCTCTTTGGCATGCGCGGCTTCGTCCTAGCCAGCCGAAGGAGGCCGCTCGGTGGCGAAGGCGCGTGTGCGATGGGGAGCTTGTTGGCGCCAAACCAGACGAGCGGGATGCCGAAGCAGATGACGAGCCGGATGAACCGCTCTCCATCCTCCTCGGCATCCAGCTGGATTCGCATCGTCAGGAGACCATCGGAGGCGAACGCGGGGATACCTCAGCGGTGGCAGGCCTACGCTGTCGTGGGCGGCGAGCTGCTCCTTCCGTCGGTCGATGAAAAACTGCTCCTAGTAGGCTAGGTTCCCCGGATCCTCGACGAGCTTGGGGTCGCCGGGAAAGCGTTCCGCCATTGCTGCCGCCTAGCTATTCTTCTCTTCGCCGAAGGAGGAGTGAGTGGTTGGGGAATGTGAGGCGTGGGAGTGCTCTGGAACCGGCCAGGGCGCCGGCATTTATAGCCGAAATTGGGGCGGCGAAGGCAGGAGGGGTGTAGCGGCGTGGGCAGAAAAACGCGACATGGCGGGAAGGCAGGCCGGTGGTGACGTGCCATTAAGGCGACGCGTGGCCGACGAGACGGGCGGTGATTGGCCGGCGGTCCGTCGCGGGAGCCGAGGCGACGGGATGAGGAAGACTCGGCTTCACTCGCTGACAGGGCGAGGCCACAAGCGGGGGTGTTTTTTGGCGATTCCACTGCGTCCGGTGTTCCCAGGCGTTCCCAGTGCCCTAGGTTCGACCTGGGAATGTCGGATGAAGTTGGGCTAAATCCGACGAAATTTGGCGTACTGGAACACGACCGGGCTAATTTTCGCCGTCCGAATGTAAAAATTGTCCTGGAAACGTCCTTCTGGGAACGCGAGTTGAGATACTCTTATGTCCATGTCATGTTTACACACGTGATAAGTTTAACATATTACTCCCGCCGATCCATATTAATCGTCGCAGAATCTGATATATCTAAACATATTTTAGTGCTAGTAGGGTGTCAAAGTGGAATCCTAACAAAATTTCAGTTTTAGTTTTTTTTGGGATCAAAGCACACTTACATCGTCAATCCGTAACGGAACAATAAAGTTAGGTGGCTCCTCAACCCAAACATTTGGTTGATTACCACACTCTTTAGCTAAATCATGAGCTACACTATTGGCATTTCTAGGAACATGATGATATTCTACTTTGGAGAAACTAGACGCCTGAATGCAGATGTCTTGAAGAATCGATGCAGCTGCTGTGGCTCTGTATCCACCCTCCTCCAAAGAATTGATAATCTCCAAGCAATCAGATTGGACAATAATCCTATTGCACCCGACTTGGTTGGCCAAATAAATACCTTCTCCTATAGCCATTGCCTCACAAGTTACAGCATCAAGAGCATAGTCTACATTATTGTTGCTAGCCGCGACACAATTTTCTCTATCATCTCTGATAACAGCTCCTATATTCCATTTGATCGATGTAAAACCCCGCATCAACATTTACTGTAACAAAGCCCTCTTTTGCCTTCACCCAACTGCTCTCCCTTTCTCTTCGCTTCGGACTAGCAGCTTGGATAAAATTCGCCGCGAGAACTTTGATTGACATTAGTATTTGTACTAGAGTTTGAGTTGGTTCCTCATGTACTTTTTGTCGTCTGATGAACCAGATGTACCAGGCGCTAGTCAGGATGACCTTTCTAATATCATTCATCCTTGCTTCTTGATGGTTCCTGAACTTCCCTCTAATAAGATACTCTAAAACTGCACTTCTAGAGCGATCAATCATACATGCCTCCTGGACTAGAGTCCATAGACCCATTTTTTCCATATTTCCTTAGCACCACCACAAAGAAATAAAACGTGCTTTATATCTTCACACGGACCAGCACATAAAGGACATGCGCTATTAGTAATCACGTGCCGATTTGCCAATGACCCATATGAAGGAAATATGCCCTGAGAGGCAATAATAAAGTTATTATTATGTATTCCTTGTATATGATAGATGTTTATTTTGCATGCTATAATTGTATTGATAGGAAACATCAATACATGTGTGTTTAATAAACAAAAAGGGTTCCTAGTTATGTCTCTCTTATAGACTAGCTTGTTTATTAACAAGATGATCAAAATTTCCTGATCATGGACATTGGATGTTGTTAATAACAAGGTCACAGCATTTGTGAAATGATTTGATGAACATTCATCCGAAGTATAGCATTATGATCAAGTCATTATGTCTATATTGCTATAACATCATACAAAGTAGTCTTAGTCCTTAGACCATGAGATCATGTTAATTGCTAACACCGGAAGAGTATCTTGATAACATCAAACGTCACACCGTAACAGGGTGACCATAAATGTGGGTTCAGTGCTATGAAGGTGTTATGTTGAGGCTCATGGATCAAGAGTGGAATTTGTCAATCCCGATGACGGATAGATATACTCTGGACCCTCTCGGTGATATCACATTAAGATAGCTTGCAAGCAAGTGATGTGATCACTAGAATGTTATATCACGGGAACGAGAAAAGGGTGCATGTCGGTAACGAGATCAAACTAGGTATTTGGATACCGATGATCGAATCTCGGACAAGTATTATATCATGAGACAAAGGGATTAAATTGCTGACGTTAAAGGTTCTCACGATCACAGAAGTCATCGTTGAATATGCAGGAGTCAGTATGGATCTCCAGGTCCCGCTTCTGATTATTGATCTGAGAGGAGTCTCAATCATGTCTGCATTATTCGCGAACCGTAGGGTGACACACTTAAGGGTTGCCGAACACCATATAGGAGCACATATGTTCCAGACAAAAGGTTTGCAAAGCGCAGAAAATGTTTCGATAGAAACAGGAATTGTTTCGGTAGAAACCGGAATTGTTTCAGGTGAAATTACAGAAAGTGGTTCTGCATGTGATATTGAAATGTTGCAAGGGGTTTTATGTGAATGTTTGTTAATTAAAGTAATTAACAAAATTCTGAATAAAATAAATAAAAGAGTTTTATTAATTGAGAGTTGCATTTAATTTGGAGGAAATTAAATACATGTGAGTGGGATTTTGGGTGGAGGCCATGTTTATGTGAGTGGAGGTTCACCACATGAATGAAGGAGGGGAGGAGTCCCCCCCTCATGCGCCGGCTATGGGAGGGGAGGGGTCTCCCCCTCCTATATAAAGCCCCCCTCTCCCCTCTCACAAAACACACCTCCTCGTGAAGGATCTCTCTCCCCCTCTAGATATTTCCCCATGGTCTCGGATTAGCGAGATACATGTTCCCTGTGGCCTTGCATCTGGAAGGAGTTGCTGCTTCCGCTGATTCGCTGGAGCGAGGAGGTGGAGGTTGTCCGGTGGCTTGAACGTGTGTGCGAGGACGGATGCGCTGCTGATTTGCGGCGCTCGGACTTCCACACGATCTTGAGATCGGCAAGCGTACGACTACATCAACCACGAGTTCCTACTCGTTAACAAAACTCGTTGTCTTGAGGTAAGTTCTCCATGGATGTATGTCCACCCGTTGCTCTGTATCTAGTAGATAGATCTTGGCGTATAGTTCTCATCGTAGGAAATTTTTTGTTTTCTATGCTGCGGACCCAACAGTGGTATCAGAGCCTGATCTATGCGTAGGTGCTTTGCACGGGTAGTACACATATGTTTATATGTGGGCGATGATGATCATGTTATTGCATCTTCTATGTACTTTGGATATTGGTGGCATAGTGGGATGAAGCGGCCCGGACCAACCTTACATGTCATCGTACATGAGACCGGTTCCACGACTGACATGCAACTAGTTTTGCATAAGTGGCTAGCGGGTGTCTGTCTCTGCTACTATAGTCAATATCTGATTTACAACGAGTTGCTAATAACTTGGTTATTCTCGTTGTGGTTCATGTTCGTAGGTAAGACCGGTTCTATCTCCGAAAGCCCTAAGCCACGTAAAACTTGCAATTGATAAATTAGAGGCGTCTAGTTTAGATCGTTGCTGGGCTAGTGTCTTGATATGGTATTGTTGTAAGTAGATGTATGATAGATACTCTTACAACTCACTTAACGTGTAAGTTCCATAGACCTTGGCCTTACACACAAAGGAATGATATAGACCATACCACGATGCAAATGATAGAGATCAAATGCATGGACCATATCACCTCACTTCACACATTAGATGTTAGCATCTTATATTGCTAGTTTGGCGCTTTTGGTAGCATTATAAGATGATCCCTCATTTAGATATCAAGATAAAATGTGTTCTTTCTTAAGTATGCACCGTTTTGTGGATCGTGTTTTGAGGCATCACGTGATGATCGGGTGTTCTCGACTCTACGCTTTCATACAACGGGTGTAAGACAGTTTTATACACGCGAATATTAAGGTTCTTACTTGACGAGCCTAGCATGTACAGACATGGCCTCGGAACACGGACCGAAAGGTTAAGCATGAGTCATATAGTTGATATGATGCCCATATAGATGCTCGCGTTTAAAGCTACACCGACTCACGTGATGATCGGACTTGGTGTAGTGGATTTGGTTCATGTAATCACCAAAAGGACACGAGGGATGTCGTTTTTGAGTGGGAGTTCATTAGTAATTTGGATTAGTTGAACTCAATCTATCATAAACTTAGTCTAAATATATTTTACAAATTCTGTTGTAGATGGGACCACCTGCTTTTAATTTCAATGTGTTCATGGAGAAAGAGAAGCTTGCTGCGAATGGTAGCAACTTCACCAACTGGGCTATGAATTTGAGAATTCTCCTCACTGCTGCACAAAAGCAATATGTGCTAGAGGCGCCGCTAGGCCCCCCACCAGCTCCTGATGCCCCTGACGAGGAAAAGAACGTCTATATAACTCGTCAGGAGGACCACAACTTAGTTCATTGCGTCATACTGTATGGGCTAGAGCGAACTTGACGTTTGAAAATGGCAATGCCTTTGATACCATGGGAGAACTGAAAATGATTTTTGATACCCATGCTGTCATAGAGAGTTATAATGCTTCTGAAAAGTTCTTTAGCTACATGATGGAAGAGAACAGCTCCGTTAGTGAGCACGTCCTCAAAATGCAGATGCGCCCGATAAGCTTGTGTCCTTGGGAATAACGATTCCCATTGACTTAGGCATACATCGTGTTCTCCAATCTCTCGCCACCTAGCTACAAGAGCTTCGTGATGAACTATAATATGCAGGGCATGAAGAAGTCTCTTCGAGCTTACATCAATGCTTAAGACTGCAGAAGTGGAGATTAGGAAAGAACATCAAGTGTTGATGACCAATAAGACCACCGGTTTCAAGAAGGACAAGAAAGGCAAGCGAAGGGAAAGAAGGCGGCAAATCTGTTGCCGCGCTAAAAAAAACCCGAGCTGGCCCTAAGTCGACAAGTGCTACTATTGCAAGGGGTGGCCATTGGGCATAATCGCCCCAAGTATTTGGCGGACAAGAAGGCCGGCAAGGCAAACAAAGGTATATGTGATATACATGTTATTGATGTGTACTTGACTAGTACTCGCGTAGCACTTTGGGTATTTGATACGGATCGGTTGCTAATATATGTAACTCGGTTCAGGGGCTGCGGAACAAGCGACAACTAGCAAGGGATGAGGTCACGATGCGAATTGGCAATGGATCAAGAGTTGATGTGATCGCCGTCGAACGATGCCTCTCCATATGCCGTCGGGATTATTTATAAACCTGAATAATTGTTATTTGGTGCCTGCACTGAGCATGAACATTGTATCCGGATCGTGTTTGATGCAAAGTGGTTATTCGTTTAAGTCTGAAAACAATGGTTGTTCGATTTATATGAATAATATATTTTATGGTCATGCACCTGTGTTGAATGGTTTATTTCATTGGATCTCGATAGTAGTATTACGCATATTCATAATGTTGATGCTAAAAGGATTAAACTTTATAATAATATATCTGCATATATGTACTTTGCCGTCTAGGTCATATTGGTGTTAAGCATGAAGAAACTCCATTCGATGGACTTTTGGAATCACTTGATTTTGAATCATTTGATACATGTGAGCCATGCCTTATGGGCAAGATGACTAGAACGCTGTTTTCGGTTCAATGGAGCAGGCGACATATTTATTGGAAATCATACATCTTGATGTGTGGACCAATGAGTGTATCGGTGAGGTGGATATCGTTATTTTGTTACTTTCACGGATGATTTGAGTAGATACGGGTATATCTATTTGATGAAACATAAGTCTGAAACCTTTGAAAAGTTCAAAGAATTTCAGAATGAAGTGGAAAATCATCGTAACAGAAAGATCAAATTTCTGCGGTCCGACGCTGGAGGAGAGTATCTTAGTTACGAGTTTAGCACACATATGAAAGACTGTGGAATAGTTTCACAACTCACGCCTGCCGGAACACCAAAACGTAATGGTGTGTCAGAACGTCGTAATCGTACTTTATTGGATATGGTTCGATCTATGATGTCTCCGATCGACTTGCTATCATTTTGGGGTTATGCACTGGAAACCGCTGCATTCACTTTAAATAGGGCACCATCTAAATCCGTTGAAAAGACACCGTATGAATTATGGTTTGGAAACAAACCTAAGCTATCATTTCTTAAAGTTTGGGGATACGATGTTTATGTGAAGAAACTTCAACCGGATAAACTCGAACCCAAAGCGGAAAAATGCGTCTTCATAGGATACCCTAAGGAAACAATTGGGTATACCTTCTGTCACAGATCCGAGGGCAAGGTCTTTGTTGCTAAGAATGGATCCTTTCTTGAGAAGGAGTTTCTCGCGAAAGGTGTGAGTAGTCGGAAGGTAGAACTCGAAAAGGTTATTGAACCTTCTCTTCATGAAATGGCGACTAGCACATCACCAGAAGTTGTTTCGGAGTTGACTTCACCTGATGAAGAGAGAGCTAATGATATTGACCATGAAACTCCGAAAGAGGACACTACCAAACCTCGCAGGTCAAGCGAGACACGCAGACTCTGAACGTACGGCAATCCTGTTATGAATTTCATGATTGATGAAATAGATGACCTACTGACGTATGAAGAAGCGATGATGAGCCCTGATTCCAACAAATGGCTAGAAGCCATGAAATCCGAGATGGAATCCATGTACGAAAACCAGGTTTGGACCTTGGTGGACTTACCTCACGATCGAAAGGCCGTTGAGAATAAATGGATTTTCAAAAGAAAAACTGATGCTGATGGTAATGTAACCATCTATAAGGCTCGACTTGTCGCAAAGGGGTTTCGACAAATTCAAGGAGTTGACTACGATGAGACATTCTCTCCCGTAGCAATTCTTAAGTCGGTTAGGATTATGTTAGCAATTGCTGCATATTTCAATTATGAAATATGGCAGATGGATGTCAAAACTGCGTTCCTCAATGGTAATATTGAAGAAGAGTTGTATATGATACAACCTAAGGGTTTTGTCGATCCTAAGGATGCTGATAAGGTGTGCAAACTTCAGCGATCCATCTATGGACTGAAGCAAGCATCCCAGAGTTGGAATCTCCGCTTTGATGAGGTGATCAAAGAGTTTGGATTTGTCCAAACTTATGGAGAGGCTTGTATTTACAAGAAAGTGAGTGGGAGCAATGTGGCATTTCTGATATTATATGTAGATGACATATTATTGATTGGAAATTATATAGATCTTTTAAACAGTGTTAAAAGTTATCTAAACAGCAAATTTTCGATGAAGGACCTTGGTGAAGCTTCATATATATTAGGCATTAAAATCTATAGAGATAGATCAAGACGCCTAATTGGGCTATCGCAGAGTACATACCTTGATAAGATATTAAAAAAGTTTAATATGGACGGAAGTAAGAAGGGGTACTTACCTATGTTGCAAGGCAAGACATTGAGTAAGACTCAAAGTCCGGCTACGGCGGAAGAAAGAGAGATAATGGATAAGATCCCCTATGCCTCAGCCATAGGCTCTATAATGTATGCCATGCTATGTACAAGACCGGATGTGGCACATGCTATTAGTTTGACTAGTAGGTACCAATCTAATCCAGGTTCGGAACACTGGATAGCGATCAAGAATATCCTTAAGTACTTGAGAAGAACTAAGGATATGTTTCTTGTATACGGAGGTGAAGAAGAGCTAGTCGCTAAGTGTTATGTCGATGCTAGCTTTGACACTGATCCGGATGACTCTAAGTCTCAATCCGGATACGTATTTCTCTTGAACAGAGCAGCAGTTAGTTGGAGGAGCTCCAAACAACCTGTGGTGGCTGGATCAACGACGGAGGCGGAATATGTTGCTGCTTCAGAAGCAGCGCAGGAAGCGATTTGGATGAAGGAGTTCATAACGGAACTAGGTGTGGTTCCTAGTGCGTTGGACCCAATGGTGATCTATTGTGACAATAATGGAGCCATAATAGCGCCAAGGAACCAAGGTCTCACAAGAATTCCAAGCATATTAAGCGCCAGTTTCACTCCATCCGCGAGCATGTTAAGGATGGAGATATAAAGATTTGTAAAGTGCACACGGACCTGAATGTAGCAGATCCGTTGACTAAAGTACTCCCTAGGGAAAAACATGATCAATACCAGAACTCCATGGGTGTTAGATTTATCACTATATAAACTAGATTATTGTCTCTAGTGCAAGTGGGAGACTGAAGGAAATATGCCCCGAGAGGCAATAATAAAGTTGTTATTATGTATTCCTTGTATATGATAGATGTTTATTTTGCATGCTATAATTGTATTGATAGGAAACATCAATACATGTGTGTTTAATAAACAAAAAGGGTTCCTAGTTATGCCTCTCTTATAGACTAGCTTGTTGATTAACAAGATGATCAAAGTTTCCTGATCATGGACATTGGATGTTGTTAATAACAAGGTCACAACATTTGTGAAATGATGTGATGAACATTCATCCGAAGTATAGCATTACGATCAAGTTATTATGTTTATATTGCTATAACATCATACAAAGTAGTCTTAGTCCTTAGACCATGAGATCATGTTAATTGCTAACACCAGAAGAGTATCTTGATAACATCAAACGTCACACCGTAACAGGGTGACCATAAAGGTGGGTTCAGTGCTATGAAGGTGTTATGTTGAGGCTCATGGATCAAGAGTGAAATTTGTCAATCCCGATAACGGATAGATATACTCTGGGCCCTCTCGGTGATATCACATTAAGATAGCTTGCAAGCAAGTGATGTGATCACTAGAATGTTATATCACGGGAACGAGAAAAGGGTGCATGTCGGTAACGAGATCAAACTAGGTATTTGGATACCGATGATCGAATCTCGGACATGTATTATATCATGATACAAAGGGATTAAATTGCTGACGTTAAAGGTTCTCACGATCACAGAAGTCATCGTTGAATATGCAGGAGTCAGTATGGATCTCCAGGTCCCGCTTCTGATTATTGATCTGAGAGGAGTCTCAATCATGTCTGCATTATTCGCGAACCGTAGGGTGACACACTTAAGGGTTGCCGAACACCATTTAGGAGCACATATGTTCCAGACAAAAGGTTTGTAAAGCGCAGGAAATGTTTCGATAGAAACCGGAATTGTTTTGGGTGAAATTGCAGAAAGTGATTCTGCATGTGATATTGAAATGTTGCAAGGGGTTTTACGTGAATGTTTGTTAATTAAAGTAATTAACAAAATTCTGAATAAAATAAATAAAAGAGTTTTATTAATTGAGAGTTGCATTTAATTTGGAGGAAATTAAATACATGTGAGTGGGATTTTGGGTATATGCCATGTTTATGTGAGTGGAGGTTCACCACATGAATGAAGGAGGGGAGGAGTCCCCTCCCTCATGCGCCGGCTATGGGAGGGGAGGGGTCTCCCTCCCTCCTATATAAATCCTCCCTCTCCCCTCTCACAAAACACACCTCCTTGTGAAGGATCTCTCTCTCCCTCTAGATATTCCCCCATGGTCTCGGATTAGCGAGATACATGTTCCCGATGGCCTTGCGTCTGGAAGGAGTTGCTGCTTCCGCTGATTCGCTGGAGCGAGGAGGTGGAGGTTGTCCGATGGCTTGAACGTGTGTGCGAGGACGGATGCGCTGCTGATTTGTGGTGCTCGGACTTCTACACGATCTTGAGATCGGCAAGCGTACGACTATATCAACCACGAGTTCCTACTCATTAACAAAACTCGTTGTCTTCGAGGGTAAGTTCTCCATGGATGTATGTCCACCCGTTGCTCTGTATCTAGTAGATAGATCTTGGCGTATAGTTCTCATCGTAGGAATTTTTTTTGTTTTCTATGCTGCGGACCCAACACCATATCAGGGGAGAATAGCATGCAGACATTTCCAAGCAAATATTTTAATTTTAGCTAGAAGTTTGCATTTCCATACCTCATCCTATACCGGATTTTGACACGGTGCATCTGCTCCATCAATTCTTCTTAGTTTCTGTCCAAACTGTGACTCCCATTCCAAATGATAAGCTGAACGCACCAAGAAGAAACCTTTCTCGGTATATTTCCACGCAACAAAATCTTCCATCCCAAGTTCACTCAATGGAATAGACAGAACGGTATTGGCATCAATGGACCAAATTTTTTATCTAATAAGCTCTTCCTCCCAATTTCCATTTGCATCAATAAGGTCATTAATTGTGTTCAAGAGAATATCCCCAGGAGGGGTAAAAACCTTACCTATAGGGCTTAGAGGTAGCTAAGTATCGTCCCATATATTAATATGTTTCCTGTCACTAACTCTCCAAATAGCCTTTTCTTAAAAGTCTGAAATCCAGCAATTATACTTTGCCATGTGAAAGAAGATCCTTTCTTGATGTTTGCCTTCAAGATCCTTCCATCTACGTAGTATTTGCTCCGCAGAACTCTAGCGCAAAGACTTTCAGGGATAGAGATCGGTCTCCAAATTTGTTTCGCTAACATTGTCTTATTGAAACAGTGTGAGTCTCTAAAACCCATCCCACCTCTCTTCTTCGGGACACATAATTTTCACCATGTGAACCAGTGCATCTTTCTTATTGGATATTTCATCGCCCCACCAACAATGCGAGATTGCATCCGTGATTTCTTTACATATTTTTTTCAGAATCAAGAAAACAGATATCGCATACGTAGATACGGCTTGAGAAACTGCTTTCAACTTGACCTCCTTCCCGCCAATATTCAATGTCCTTTCTTTCCATCCTCTAGTATGTTGCAGAACTATATCAACCAAGTACTGGAAGAAATCCGATCTATCAGCACCCACTAGCATTGGGAGACCAAGCTACTTATCAGATAACGCTTCCACCATAATATTTAAAATTGTGCACACTTCAACCCTTACTTCCACCACTGTATTAGGAATAAAATATATGCTGCACTTCTGCTCACTAACCAACTGGCCCGATGCCCTGCAGTATTCCTCTAGAATTTGCTTCAAACAAATACTTCCTCCGTCCCAAAATAAGTGACATGGATTTGTCTAGATTCGAATGTATCTAGATACGTTTTAGTATATAGGTACATGCGAATCTAGACAAACTCAAGTCACTTATTTTAGGACGAAGGGAGTAACATTCTAGATATCGGCCTTCATCCAGACGAGGGAATCATCTGCAAAAAATAAATGGGACACCGAAGGTGCGTCCCTACACACCCGAACTCCCTCGATCTGTCCACATCTCTCATCATCCATGATCAACGCTGACAGACCCTCGGCAACCAGCATGAATAAATAAGTACTTAACATATCGCCTTGTCTTAGTTCTCTTGATGGAACAAATTGTTCCATTTCGGTTGAATTGAACCGAATTGTGTATCTAACGAGCGCACATACTCTATAATCAGTTTTACCCAGTCCTTCTTGAACCTCATCTTCAGCATAATGGCTTCGAGAAAAGACCACTCTACGCGATCATATGCCTTATGCATACCTAGCTTCACCACGCACAAAACTTTTTTCTCCGACTTCTTTTGTATTGCATGGATACTTTCATAGGCAACAAAAACATTGTCGGTTATCAATCTTCTATGCACGAATGCACTCTCGGTCTCCCCAATGATATCTTGAAGAATCACATTTAGCGCCAACATTTTACTGATCACCTTATAAATAACATTACAAAGTGATATCGGCCTGAATTGAGTATTTTGTCCAGATTTTCTATGTTTGGGATCAATACTATCGCTGTGTCATTCCAAACTTCGAGAAAATTCTAAAAAACCACCACATTTTAGGGAGAAATACGCAAAACCACCGGTATTACGCGAAATTGCAAAAATCCACCGGTTTTGAGGAGATTCGTTCCAATGTGCACTGATTCTTGTTTTTACCCGGCTTAACACGATTTCTGACATCGGGCCCCATTGTCAGGCTGACGTGGCACGCTGAATCGGTCAAACCGTCAAAGGAAGAGACATAACTTAAGGTAGGGTTTTTTTTGTAAAAATTCCTATTTTAATTTTTTTCCTTTTCTTCTGTTCATCTTCGCCGATGACCATTCCTCCTGCCCCCGGCTATCGGCGCCTTCCCCGGCCTACCTCCGGCGGGATCTCCGCCCCCCTCTCCGAACAGCAGCCGGCGCTGAGCACCGCTTCCGCGAAAGCCAGCACCGGGAGCAGCAGCGCCGCCGCGTCCACTGCTCATCTCAAGCTCCGGTGAAGCAGGGGAAGTCCTGGGAGGCCGCCGGCGGTGCGTACATCAGGTGAGGTCGGCGGTGGCCCGCGCAGCAGGTGAGGCGGGCGGCGACGCGCCCACCATGTCGAGCCGGAGCTTGCCCGCGCCCGTCCCTAGACGGAGCTCCTGGGCCCTGAGCGGGCCGGCGGCCGGATTGGTGGAGGGCGGCGCACATGCGGCTGAAGTAGGGAGGGGAGGCGCACCGACGGCCCGAGTGGGGAGGGGCGGCGCCGGGGTGGGGACGACGGCGTGCAGGGAGCAGGTGGGAATAAAATCAAAGGAAAAAAGAAAATTTTAATTACTGACTAGTGGGTCCCACATAAATTTTATAAATAAATCCAAAGTAGATATGTCTGAGCTCCGCATTGCCACGTCAGCACTGACAATGGGTCCCATCGGTCAGAAATCGTGTTAATCAGCCTCAATTTCACAATCAGTGCACACGGGAACAAATCTCCTCAAAACCGGTGGATTTTTGCAATTTTACGCAATACCGGTGGTTTTGCATATTTCCCTCTGAAATATGGTGGTTTTTTGGAATTTTCTCCCAAACTTCTGGTCACTGTGTTAACTGCGTCTAAAACTTCGGACACTAGGTCCTCCTCCACCATTACCCAGAATCTTTTGTAGAAAACGACATGTAAGCCATCGGCCCCGGAGCTTTTAAATCTCCAATACCATCCAAATCTCTTTTAACTTCTCTCGTATACTCAGCTGCTAGAGAATTATTCATCCATTCAGTCACACGTGTAGGAACTTTGCTTAGTACCACTTCATCAGCCACGTGCACCTCTGATGTAAAAAGCTGTGTCAAATAGTCTCTTATAAGTGGAGCAAGGTTCTCATTCCCTTCAACCAGATTACCCTCCTCATTAATTAGAGAGTTTATCCGGTTTCTCTTTTTCCTTGTCGTAGCACAGTGGTGAAAGAAGCTTGTATTTTTTATCACCGTGCTTCAGCCAGTTTGCTCTTCCCTCTGTAACCACATAATCTCTTCTTGTTCAAATAAATTTTCTAGCAACAAAAGTATCTCTTGCTGCCGAGCTAGTGCAACATCATACATTGGACCTCTTCTTAATTCTTCCAATTCCTTTTTGAGATTATTTATCCGTTTTGGGGGACTTTTTAATACATTTTGTCCCACTTGTGTAGATCTTTGTGAACCTCGTCTAGGGTCTTCATAATTTTTCTCCCAGAATTTTTTGCTTTATCCCAAAGACCCTTGACAATTTCGTCAACCGACGGCTCTTCTAACCATCTAGCTTCAAATCTTTTCATATTACTTCTCTCCTGACTTGCCACTTGCTTATGATAATCAGTATCAACCACAATTGTCCTATGATTTGATTTAGTCATACCTTCATTTACCAACTGAGCAAAAGGAAATAGATTATTCCATTCGGCATTACAAACCGAATGATCCAGGCATTCTTGGTTCCCCCCCCCCCCCCCCCCCCCGACAGGTAAACTTGTCTCCAATATAATCCATATCCATTAAATTGCAGAAGTCCAAACAATCTTGGAATGCATCCACATACCTAGCTGGTCTTGGATTGCCTCCCTCCTTTTCACTATTCAAGAGAACTAGAGGGTAAAAATTGAAATTTACTCTATTTTTTAAGGATGGTTTCTAGGATAACAAAAATTTATTCTAATTTGTTACCTTTCATTATCAACACCCACACGTATAAAAGTAGGCAAAGTGTTTTCACTTCGGTTCACACACGTGCACCAATAAGTATTCAAAGAAATAACTGCCACACAAGACATGTCATGTCAAAACATTTAAGTCAGAAAAACCACTTTTCTAGACCAATTTACCCTCCTTTAAAACCACAAATTACTGCCAAACCATATAAGTCGAAAATACTCTGTAGAGACATTCCATACTCCGACTCTAGTCCAGTCGCGTTCAACGGTGGTCCACTTTATGATGAGGATATATACATGGATTATGATGATTCTGACTGCCTGAACTGGAAGGAAATATTGAGTCAAATCAATAATGACTATCAGGTGAATTCATTCCTAATTGAAACCGATGTTTTACTTAATGAGAACTTTATACTACTTAAGTCTATGCATTTTTGTATGATCAGGTTTATTGATAACACAAGCGTTGCGCGAGGAGGAGGAGAGTTGCAGCAAGAAGGACAAACGCTGATTTCCAATATCAACAAGTGCGCGAGGGAGGAGCGGGAGGCATGCGCACTAGGAGGCAATGAGGAAATCATGTATGAGCAAGAGAGAGAGATGGCGCACCAAGAATTACATGTTTGAGGTGTTCCACGACGTTTGGACTGCGTGCCAATAAGGCCGAACCCATGTATGGGTCGGTATGTATCAGTTTGAGTCGAACCGAGTCAGTTTGGGCCAAGTTATGGCTGTTTTTAGGCCCGTTTAGAGGGGAGGACGCCCCAGCCCTCATATAAACCTGATCATACAAAGATGCATAGACTTAGGTAGTATAAAGTTCTCATTAAGTAAAACATCAGGTTCAATTAGGAATGAATTCACCTGATAGTCATTATTGATTTGACTCAATATTTTCTTCCAATTCAGGCAGTCAGAATCATCATAATCCCTGTATATATCCTCATCACTTTATGTAGCTAAGTTTCGTTCGTACTCCTTCTTCCATAAAAAAAGTTCCTTAGTTTGCACGGAAAAGAGATCAGGTCGGAGAAATGCTTTGTTCATTGCGATTTTGCTGAGACAAGATCGGATGGGACACTTCGCCGCGTTGTCTACAATCTATTTATCAGTATGTGGTATGTGTGTTGTATTCACTATTGGTAATATTTTTTTGTTACAATTTTTTTAATATATGAGCATGTGCAGGGTTGAGTATTTTAATCAGTAGACAAATATGTTATTTACGTGCTAGACATGTCTGAAATTGAGAGATCTGGTCTTAGACGCAAGAAGCGGACCCTTATTTCATATTAAAACTCATAAGCAGCATATGGTACCAGTGTTTCTTCAAGTAAACAAAAAGATACATTGAGCAAACTTTAAACAAAAATACATCGAGTAATAGACTAAGGTAAAAAATAATAATGTCAAAACAAGCTAATTTATGAAGATCACACAGTAACCTTGTTCGACTGCCTCAAAATTGATACTTGCAACTATTTGGATGCAGAGCTCCAAGAGAAGGCACAACTTTGTATTCAACACTTACTAGTGGCTGAACTATTAAGTGATTAGTTTAGTCAATATAAACACATATACTAATTTTATGCAGGAGTTATACTTGATATATTGCAAATTATTCACTAGTTCAATAAAATTTAAAAGAGAAGGTATGACTGAAAGTTGCCACAAATCTTTACATAAAAGCAAGTTCTGATATGTAATCAAGTTTGATAATTTCTATACATCAAAATGAAAAATAAAAGTTATGACATTCCTTTTGGACCCGCTTAGTCGATGGAACCCGCTTGTTCATTAATCATAGAGCATGCTCAAAGTTAAGGGCACTAGAATTTTTGTTAACTCATGTAGAAATTGTAGAATAACATAGAACACGTATCAATTTACACAAACATCTCATGTATTTTCGAGATATGCTAATATGTTCAAAAGAAAATTCAGTTGAAGAGGCTAAGAGGGGCCAAAATCAGCTTGTTCTGCTTTGTTTCAGAAATACATACATGTTAATTATTGAAGTGACATGAAACACGACCATTTCTCACAAGGCGCAACCATTTCTCACCTATTAGCACTCCATGCTTTCCGTTCAACGATTTTTCTGTTTGGTTACTGTAGATTTCGGGTTCTGGCCAATCGATCCGCGTCACCGCATGCCTCGCGAGCCTTCTCCTTTTCAATTCCTTTTTTTCCGCCATCCGTCCCTGATTTTTCCAGTCAAAACGGTGAGGATGATGCGACATCTTCGCGTAGTCCCACATATGAGCGTCTCTACCCATGTCGCCCCCTCTCTCTCACCCCCACTGTCCCACGCGCTCATCTCCTCCTTATCTTCCTCACCATCGACATAGCGTGGCGGCGAACAGGTGCGCGGGGTCAGGGCGATGTTGAATCGGTACTAGGCAGGTTCGAGGCAGGGAAGCAGATGCGGCTGACGCTGGATGTGGGATCTGGACAAGAGGCGGTGTCCTCGTGAGTGGAGGGGACAGAGGGGGCAGAGGAGCCTTCTCCTTTTCAATTCCTTTTTCCACCATTCGTCCCTGTTTTTTCTAGTCAAAGCGGTGAGGATGATGCGACATCTTCGCATAGTCCCGCATATGAGCGTCTCTACCTGCGTTGCCCCCTCTCTCACCCCCACCGTACCACGTGCTCACCTCCTTATTATCTTCCTCACCACCGGCAAAGCATGGCGGCGGATGGGTGCGCAAGGTCGGGGGCGATGTTGAATCGGTACTGGGCAGGTTCAAGGCGGGGAAGCAGAGGCGGCCGACGCTGGATGCGAGATATGGATGGGAGGCGGTAGCCTCGTGAGTGGAGGGGACATAGCGGGCGGAGGTGAGAGGTAGAGCTCGGGAGCAGCACAGGTTGCTGGGGGAGACGGAGGAGGGGTTGGGATGGGCGGGAGCTTGGGTGGAGGGGAACGTGATCGAGATGGAGTGGGGTGGGGGTAGGGATGGGAGGGACTAGCTCGTAAGACTTCAGTCAACACCTGAAATGGCATGGTTGAGATGACTCAGAGTGAAAATCAGACGGCTAGAAACACGTGCGCAGGCAGATGACCTCAGATGGCTCACTTTTGCTCAGGCTTAAGCTATGGTATAATTTCGTTAAAGTCACCTAGAACCACCCATGGAATCTTGAAAAGAGCATGCAAATCCTTTAGATTGCTCCACATCCTATCCTTATGATCCCATTATGGCTCCCCATAAACCCATGTGATCCTCCACTTCTCACCATCATCAACTACCACATCAATATGGTTTTTGTCACACTTTTCTCAATGATATTGACATCATCATGCCACATCATAAGCAAACCTCCACTTCTACCATCGCTCTCATCCACCAGTATGTGATTAAAACCACACTTTATCATCAATTTTTTTGCCTGAGCTCTCGACAAATGTGTTTTATACAGAAACAACACTTTTGTCTTTATTTGCCTTAGGTCATCCTGAAGCGCATGAACTGCCCCGAGCATTTTCACTCTGTGGCAGTTCCATCCTGCTATTTTCATTGCGGCCAGCGGTCCCCCTCAAAGGAGGCCACCGATATCTCATTTAAATTGTTTGTAATACTATCATCTTCCTCATCTCTCTGCTTCTTCTTGTTTAAGTTCTTCTGAGGAGTACATGTTGGAGTAGAATTCACCCCTGACCCCTCTTCAAATTGTCAACAATAGATGCCACCCCACTTGGTGATTCGTTGACAACCATAGTTGTGGTGGTATTCCCCCGATTTACCTTTGTATGAGTTGCCGCATCTATAGCTGGTCTTTTCAGTGGGTTCAAACCATTATTGGTATTTTCCGTATCCATATCAGTAGATGTTTCATATTTTTCCTGATCCTCATATCTCCCATCATATGGAATGCCACCAAAACCTCTTCCCATGCCTCTACCCCATGGACCTTGATCTCTGCCACGTCCCGATCGTCCATAATTAGCTCCTCTTTCTCTTCCCTTGCCATGACCACCATCAGCCCAAATGAAGTTTCCCCATTCAAGTTTTGTTTCTTCATGCTCCCCTGTACCACATTCTTCATATCAATGGCCAATCATACCACAGTTCCCAAAGAAATCTGGGAGCTTCTCATATTTGACTTGATAGTACTCCTTTTTCCTGTCCTTTGTGATCGAAACAAACCGGCTCAATTTCTTCTTTACATCCAATTTCGCTTTAATCCGTATGTACCTCCCCACAAAACTAGCCGATAGTTTAATCGATGCCTCTTCGATTTCTCCACATTATGTGCCATCCTTTTGATCACATCTTTATTGAGATAATTGTCTGGTAATTGGTGGATCTGCACCCAGAGTACTATTTTATCAAGTTTGATCGATCTTAGGTTTGAGAACCCATCATACTCTTCAATTATTAGGGCCTGATCTCTGAATAACCAAGGCCTTGCTTGATCACATTGTTCCAATCTGCCAAACAATTGAACTAGACTGTAAAGAGGGTTGCATCCACCCTCCTCCATGTTGGGTCCGCATCATAGAAAACAAAAAAATTTCTACGATGAGAACTATACGCCAAGATCTATCTACTAGATACAGAGCAACGGGTGGACATACATCCATGGAGAACTTACCCTCGAAGACAAAGAGTTTTGTTAACGAGTAGGAACTCGTGGTTGATGTAGTCGTACGCTTGCCGATCTCAAGATCGTGTGGAAGTCCGAGCGCCGCAAATCAGCAGCGCATCCGTCCTTGCACACACGTTCAAGCCACCGGACAACCTCCACCTCCTCGCTCTAGTGAATCAGCGGAAGTAGCAACTCCTTCCAGACGCAAGGCCACCGGGAACATGTATCTTGCTAATCCGAGACCATGGGGGAATATCTAGAGGGGGAGAGAGATCCTTCACGAGGAGGTGTAGTTTGTGAGAGGGGAGAAGGGGGCTTTATATAGGAGGGAGGGAGACCCCTCCTCTCCCATAGCCGGCGCATGAGGGGGGGGAACTCCTCCCCTCCTTCATTCATGTGGTGAACGTCCACTCACATAAACATGGCCTCCACCCAAAATCCCACTCACATGTATTTAATTTCCTCCAAATTAAATGCAACTCTCAATTAATAAAACTCTTTTATTTATTTTATTCAGAATTTTGTTAATTACTTTAATTAACAAACATTCACATAAAACCCCTTGCAACATTTCAATATCACATGCAGAACCACTTTCTGCAATTTCACCCGAAACAATTCCGGTTTCTATCGAAACAATTCCTGTTTCTATCGAAACATTTCCTGCGCTTTGCAAACCTTTTGTCTGGAACATATGTGCTCCTAAATAGTGTCCGGCAACCCTTAAGTGTGTCACCCTACGGTTCGCTAATAATGCAGACATGATTGAGACTCCTCTCAGATCAATAATCAGAAGCGAGACACAGAGATCCATCTTGACTCTGCATATTCAACGATGACTTCTGTGATCGTGAGAACCTTTAACGTCAGCAATTTAATCCCTTTGTCTCATGATATAATACATGTCCAAGATTCGATTATCGGTATCCAAATACCTAGTTTGATCTCGTTACCGACATGCACTCTTTTCTCGTTCCCGTGATATAACATTCTAGTGATCATATCACTTGCTTGCAAGCTATCTTAATGTGATATCACCGAGAGGGCCCAGAGTATATCTATCCGTCATCGGGATTGAAAAATTCCACTCTTGATCCATGCGCCTCAACATAACATCTTCATAGCACTGAACCCACCTTTATGGTCACCCTGTTACGGTGTGACGTTTGATGTTATCAAGATACTCTTCCGGTGTTAGCAATTAACATGATCTCATGGTATAAGGACTAAGACTACTTTGTATGATGTTATAGCAATATAAACATAATTACTTGATCGTAATGCTATACTTCGGATGAATGTTCATCACATAATTTCACAAATGCTGTGACCTTGTTATTAACAACATCCAATGTCCATGATCAGGAAACTTTGATCATCTTGTTAATCAACAAGCTAGTCTATAAGAGAGGCATAACTAGGAACCCTTTTTGTTTATTAAACACACATGTATTGATGTTTCCTATCAATACAATTATAGCATGCTAAATAAACATCTATCATATACAAGGAATACATAATAACAACTTTATTATTGCCTCTCAGGACATATTTCCTTCACTCCAAGTTACCTCTCTAGCCGGGTTCCATGCTGAGCGCATGTCGATGAACAGGGCGCTTTGGTTGAACCCTAACTACTCTATATGAACCTTTGCGATAGCAAACCACTTCTCCTTTATTATAGTTTCATCCACTTCTTTCTCCCACACAAAATCTTCGTCCTCCTCATCGTGCATATGCAATCTTTCCAATAGGTAATCAACGTTCTCCTTCTTGCCCTCCAGAGTGATGCTAGAACCTGCTTTGTACTCCATCACCTGACCCACAAATCCGATTGCTCGCAAGCGAAGATGGTCGGATCTGGGGCTAGAGATTAGAATTACCCGTAAAACTCTAGGTGATTTTTTTACGCCACCAGAGGAAAGGGAAATCCTAGTTATTTTGCTAGGGGAAAGTTTTACGTGCCCTCATTTAGTTTCCCATGAGATACCCACACCGTACTATGACTTGGTTGAGTTCTGGACCGGATGAGGCTATCCGGTTGCTGGAACTTGACACCTTAACTGCTAGGTACTATATCCGATTCAACGACAATTACTACAGGTATAAGGGGGTAGTAAGATTCATAGATTTTTATTCCAAATACATTAATACAATGAGTTCGAAGGTGATATTTAAGGGCTCAGGTTTGCTGCCTCCGGTTGTACTAACATGTTGTTTGTGACGGGGGTGATGTCGCGGTGCCTGCTGCAACGTGGCAGCCGGATCTTCGCAGACCCGTCTGGATCCGGCTGGGCCTATGATGCCGAACTCTAGGATGACGGCGGTTGTATTCTACGTGCAACAATGTCGTGGCGGGAATGTTACGGGCTTGTCTGGGGCTCGGCTGGGCCTGCTATGCTCGGTGTGTCTCCAATGCTGCGTCCAGTCGGCACCAATGGTGGTGGAGGTAGTTCTCCAGGTGGCTGTGATGCTGCTATGGGGGATTTGTGTCCCAATGGAACTAGGGTATCTCGCAAGTAGGATGTTTCGAACACTGGGGGATGAATACGCAAACTTTGGACCCTCGGCAACCTCGGCGATGGACAAGGAAATGCTCATGACAGAGGATGAAAGGATTTTACCTAGGTTCAGGACACTGTGTGGTTAAAAACCTACTCCTTCTTGTCTAGATTGCTTGAACTGCTTCGTGAGATTACAGTACAAGAGTTTGTGTTTAGATCCAATCGAGCGATCAAATCTCTAGGGTTTTCAAAGGAGCGTATCTCAGATCGCTAGGGTTTTGATCCCCTTCTAAGGTAGCAGCACTGCCCTTATTGTAGCCGCTTTGGTCCTCTTCCCGAAATTCTTGGCAGGAAGGGTTGCCACATAGCAACGAAATAAGGTACAGGCGCACATGCTACTTTTGACCATGGACTCAGTCCATGGCAGATAAAGCCACCATCCATGGTAGAGGCACTTTCACACTGATGACGTCCTCCTCTGTAGCACTGCACGGTCCACGGTCTTCTTACACCAAAGAGGCAAGTCTTGGGGCTCGCCTTGGTGGTAGTAGTTGTCATCCACGCTTGAATCATGGGAGAGGCATGTGCCTCCCTTAGCGCAGAGAGGGGAAGCTTGGTCTACCACGCCATCTGTGGCGCATGTTATCATCGTCATCATCCTTTGACTGAGCGTAGAGTCATGGGCATGCACCCCGCTCTCCCATGAGGGGGTCCTCACGAGGGTGCTCTTCCATGAAGGAGGCTTCATGAGTTGTTGCCTCGCGAGGTCTGTTCCCCCATGAGGGGGGCTCTGTGAGGGTCGTTCTTCACGAGGTGCTGGGTGACATAGGTATGCCCAATGGGTGTCCACCTTTGGTCTATCTAGATCGACCCGATGGGAGGCCTATGTGACGATCTACTGGCGATAGTAAAGCCCATGATGATTAGGGTGAGGCCAAACCCATGGAGGACCCGACTCCTTGGTGGACACAACAATAGTAGATAGGAAATTCTTAGGGTTACGATCTTATACATATAACTGACTTGGACGTCTCCCGAGACCTGGCTCCACATATAAAGACTAGGAGGGAATGATGGAAAGGATCATCGAAACTCTCATTCACACACCCGCCAGATTCATTCTGCGCACCATAGCCATCTAGGCACCCTTGTAACCTTTGGTTCCTCAATCAATCACGAAGAGATAAGTAGGAGTAGGGTTTTCCCTCCGGGGGCCTAAACCTGGGTAAACGTTGTGTCCCCTGTTGTTTGTCTATTAGCCAACAAAGTCTCCAGCGTGCCACTCTTTCCTAAACCCAAGTACACCAAGTATGGGCATTGACGTGACCACCCCACGTCAATTCTCATCGATCGTGGGGAACACGCATGCTGATGTGATGACTTTGACTACCTCATCATCAGCGACCAATGAATCATTGACATCAGAGGAGCATATCTACTTAAGCTCGTTTAACTTCACCATCCACTTGCCAGATCCGCACCCCGCCTTTTACTTGACGGAGCCGATATGACGATCGGTGATCTGCACTTCCAGGTTGGCAAGATCGGCACCCTTTGCCTTCCGGATGAGATTCGTTCAGTTCTGGAGCAGTCGACACCACCATAGATTGCACCCGCTTCGTGGATCCCACCACCCCTCGGCACCCTTAGTGAGCTAAACACCTCTTCATCAATCTGCAACTTGGAAAACACCAATAGTTGCAACTCCGATCTGGGCAACTCGCTCAAAGGGAACGACGATGTCGGATCTGACCCGAAAAGCTGCGGGAGCAGCGTCTGTAGGGTTTCGCGCATGAAAACGATAAATTTTTCCTACGCCAAGAACCCTAATGCCATGACCTATCTATTAGTACTGTAGTAACTGTAGGGGCTTTTTGCAAACTTACCCTTGAAGACCAAAAAGCGTGGCTGATGTAGTCGCACCGACGCTAACCTCGGGGTCGTGTTGAAGTCCGACGGCTCCTACGACTCCGACGACTCCTAGTGCCCCAAGTGTTGCACCTTTGAGGGAGTTACACACGTCTGGTGCCTGATGATGACTCCTGCTCCTCCGATCTAGCAATAGTTGCGGAAGTAGACCTTCTAGATCCGAATCCTGCAGTGCGACGGTGCTCCACAGTGAAGAAGTCTCCTGTTTGCACAGTCCTGACTTGGGACTACGGTCACAGGAGAGAGATAATCAACTGGAGGTCTCCCCAAAAGAGAGGGAACCTTTTATTGATTATTGTGTATTTATTTTCTCAAAATACCTCTCTTTATATAGGGGAAAAGGACGCCATGTGGCTTTAGCTAAGTCATGTGGGACTAAACAAAGGAGAGAAGAGGGGGAGGGGGTGGCTGGCCGGCCAAGGACCCCATGGGCCCAGCCGGCGGATGCATGGGGCCCATGCAGCCCCTCCTCCCTTTCTTCTTTTGGTCTTTTCCCTCATGGGCCTTTTTCCCTAGGGATTTTGTCCCAATTGCGAATTTGACCATTTTAATTCTTTTTATTTTAGTAAATAAATATAATAAATGATTAATCACTATTTAACACACTTACACTTTATTCAATCCTCGTGGTTATGGAACTCCTTCCACCCCACTTCGTACTTTCCAAAACTCTTTAGGTTTTCTCTGTTTCTATTCTTCGATGATTCTGATAATACCAAAACAATCTCCGAGCATCATCAAGCCCTTAAGCATGATACCCCACGGTTCAGGAACACTACAGACATGGTCGAGACCCCTCTCGTACCAATGATAATCAGCGGGACCTAGATTCCCATGATGACCCCTATGCATTCCACGAATCTTCGTTTTTGAACCATGAACGTCGTGTCATATTCCTTTTTGTCTCTATGATACTTGCGTTAGCTGAGATCTGATCAATGAAATCACAATGTCATGTCCAATCTCGTTATCGACAAATGCTACTTAACTCGTTCCGACAAGTGATATCCCCGTGACCTAGTCACACGCTGCGAAACTATTTGGATATAACTTCTCCGAGTGGGTCCTTGAGTATCTTTCTGTCACGCGGATGGACAAATCCTGCTCTTGACACATAATTCCTCTACACGCCCCTCTGAATACCTGAACACACCTTTATGATTACCGTTTAACCGAGTGACGTTTTATGATATCTAAGTATTCTTGGGTGACAGTGATTGATATGGTCTCATGGTCTGAGAAATAAGACACTAGGTCTTTCTAATCATCGTAAATTTGAACTTCATGACATGATCGGGTCACGATGCTTAGATTGGGTATAGATCATCATCTTATTCTCGCAATGAGGTGACTCCATTGTCAACTGGCATAAATGCCACATGATTAGGAAACCTTAATCATCTGTTGACCAATGAACAAGTGACTAGAGACTCACCGGGAACTACTGGTTGTTCATGTATCACACGTGTATTGACGTTCCTTTCAATACAATTATATCATGATATAAAACTTAATCATAAACTTTATGAAATATGATAATAATTCATATTATTAGTTGTCTCTAGGGCATATTTCCAGCAACGTCTACATCAACAACTACTACTGCGCTGTGATAATGCTAACACCGACAACAGACCTGAGAATAGGAATGACGCCAACTGCAGCAACCCCAACGAGCATCCTCAGATCAACGTCACGAACAATGAATAGGAGATGGTCAAGAAAGCCCTAAAGGGCACTCCCTTGCCAAAATACGCATCACACGAGGTACTGATGGCCTATCACTAGCACCTCAAAAATGAGTTCCATCGCCAACAGGAACTGCAAGCCCAACTCGAGGAGCGCAAGCGGCAGGCTGACGCATTG
Source organism: Avena insularis (assembly GCA_023614405.1). Lineage (NCBI taxonomy): Eukaryota > Viridiplantae > Streptophyta > Magnoliopsida > Poales > Poaceae > Avena > Avena insularis. The sequence goes on from CM042684.1 coordinate 308,946,233, forward strand.
AGTGCCCGATGGGCGGAACTCTCCTCCATCGGCGGGTGCTCCTCAAAGTACAACCACCATGATGGGGCGCAGAAGAGGCCTCTCGAATGAACCTCGTGGATGAAGAAGCTCGGCACGAGGCCAGTTGAAGCCTTGATTTATCATTCATGTCAGTGGACTTGTGGAGCAATATGATGTCCAAAACTCCACAGGTTGTCGTCATCGCAGCCACCACATGCCTACTATCCAACCAGCCTCCGGCAGGGGATCAACGATCCGCTATCCATATATCTGGCATCACCGAGATTTCCCTGGTAGAAGCTACACTCGTGGCTAAGACTAACCAAACCAGCGTCACATGTCACTATCCACTCGAGAATCTCATCAACCAGACAGGAGGATGGCGAGGGGAGGCGATCTCGGGGGAGAGGCGGATGGCAGCGCCGGAGGAGATCTCACAGGAGATCTCGGATATGGCATCGACGGCGAGCCTACGGGATCTCTCTCGCCGGCATCAGGCAGGTTCTGGGCGATCTCTTCTAGGGATAGCGATGTGGAGGTGGCCGCAGACTGGATCATGGATGCGTCTCGGTATCTCTCGACCTCTTCCCAGGAGAAGAACATCGACCTTATGGAATCATCTTCGAGGGTGGCTAAGAGGATCGCACGTCGTATCAGTAGCGGATCGCGGCGATGGATCTTCACATTTCTCGGTCTCAGGTTCGTTCGGATTCTTTTTCTCGCAGAATGGATTCTGCGTCTTACCGATCGGATCGCTCACACAAGATTCGGCGTCCAGTGTTGGACCCGACTGGGTTCGTGGGCAATGAAGATGATCTGGTTGGATGGACGAGGTGCAGCGGCGTAAGGTACGGCCAGAGATGAAGACATCGCCAGCGTACCATACATCGCTGAAAATCCGAGATTTGAATAAAACGAAAATTTTAAATTTTGCTTTGGGCCCATCTAGGCCTGTATTTCATCGTTGGGTTGCTAGTCGGTTTGTTGGCAAAACACTGGTTAACAACAACGAAAATTGCAGCCCACTCAAACATTGTCTGCTGAGCCCATATCGGTGCTGATCTGAAAACCTTGTTTGACCAAGTATCGTATCCCTCTTGACGCTAACTTTGGTGTGTTTCTTCCTCACGCCAAGTTCGATCTGCATCGGGAACAAGGCCAAACCCTATGGCAGCGGCTGAATTCAACGATGAGTGGCAACGGCGGTGGGGGAGGTTCGGCTGGAGGTAACGGTTCTGGTGGAGGAAGAGGATCTTTTGGTGGATATCAGGGAAGAGGTCGAGGTAACTTCAACTCTGGTCATGGCGGTGGATCGAACTATGCTGGCTCTGGTGGTGGTTTTTACCATGGTGAATCGAGTGGGACTAGTGGCAATCATGATGAGAATAATGCTCGTGGGAATGCCTTTGGAGGCTACCATGGAGGATCTTGTTACAACAACCAAGGTGGGTTCCATGGGGATGGGCACCATGGATACCAGAATAGAAGAAGGTACGAGTTTAGGGCATCTCGAGGACAGAATTGAAATGGTAATGGTGGTGGAGGACGTGGAAATTATTCTGGGACTGCCAATAGAAACTTCCATGTTGATCAAACTACCAACAATATTTCTGGGCAGGAGATGGTTAATCAAAATCTCATTAATCAAGTTGTGGAGGTTGTGGCTGCGGCTGTGAAGAGTGGTGCTTTGGCCATCTCGCAGCAGAGTGAGGGCATTGGTAATGGTTTGGCCGAGGTTGCAAATCCTGCCATAGTGTCTGCAGGGGTATCTGCCGCTGGTCTTGGGCAGCCTGCCGTGAATGCAAGGCAGCCTGCTGTGGCCCCAAGGCAGCCTGCCGCAACTACTCTCGTTGCCACGACACAGAAGGAGGCAGGGATGCCTGGTCTATCTACGCGGCAAAATGACTCTGCGAACGGTGGTGATCATATGGCTAATGATGTCGAGATGGGTGTGGATGGGAATGGACCATCCAAGAAACAAAGGAAGATGACAAGCTTAAATGTTTTAGATGTGGTCAACCAGGACATTTTCACGAAGATTGCGCTATCAAGGTTTGCGAGATATGTGAGTCTGCACAACATATTTCATCCTCGTGTCCTTTATTGCTTGCACCAAAACCTTCTATTGTGGTTCAGAGTCTTGGCTCTGAGAAACTGACTTTTTTGGAACTACCGATATCTGGTACATACAAACCCCGAGTGGAGAACTCTCGGGTTGGTAGGGTATCCGTACAGGGTGGATCCTTGTCAGTGGCTCAACTCATTGAGGTACTTAAGAGGCTTGTGCTATCGGAAAACTATCTTTGGGAAGTAATAGAGGTACAACAAAATGTTTTTAAAGTGAAGTTCCCGACAAAGATTGAGGTACTCAGGATGAAATCGGTGAGGCAGTACCAGATACCCGATACTAGTATTCTTCTGAGTTTTGATGAGTGGGGTACTGTGGAGGAACCACTTTTTCTTTTACCTCAGGTTTAGGTTCAAGTTGAAGGTGTTCCTAAAGACGTTAGAGGTGATTTTTTTGGCCATATGGGGAATTGGGTCTTTATTAGGGAAAATGAAATCCGTGGATATGGTTTTCACTAGGAAGCATGGACTGGCTCGGCTGGAGTTGTTTTGTGTGGACCCTTCCTTTGTCCCACAATTTCTAGATGTATGGATCAAAAGAAGTTTTTATCGATTAAAGTTTAAAGTGGAAAACAGAGATTCAGGTGGTCAGACTGAGGCTATGGGTGAGGATACTAGTAAAAATGGTGGCACGAAGGATGGTGCTGATGGTGGCAATACGAATGGGAATGATGATATGGAGGATGAAAATATTGCTAAAGATGTGGGGAAAAGCAATACTGATAATTCTTTTGATGCGGTTAACCATGGATCCTTAGGACAAGGGAAGCAAATGGCATCTAATCCTATAAGTATCAGTACTTTTGTGTTAGATAATTATGAGGTAAACCCATTTGTATCATCTTTTCATAATATTTTTGAGGATGGTTTTGATTATGATAATAGTGTTAGTACCGATCCATTATTCTCTTCTCTGGTTATGACTGTTCCGTTCTCAATTCCACCTAGCAGTGATGCTACGAGGGAGGAGAAGTCGAGTGATCGTACTAAGGTGATTGTTGCTCGGGGTGTGAGCAATATGACTCCTGATACGAACCTGGATGTCGTAGTCAAAGAGAACGACATGAATTTGGATCTGGAGTTTGGTTCTAAGGGGGCGAATGGTGCTAGTAATATGAAGGTTATTAACATGACACAAGTGTTTAGTGGTAATGATATTGCTAAACCGATTGTTTCTAATCTTGATAATTCTATCTTGTCTCAGGAAACCGACTCACAAAATGAGGTCAATATGGTTGAGAAGTTTCTTTCTTCTGGTAGTGCGAGGTTGCCTCTTTCGGGAGATCACTCCTTGTCGGGGAGCTCTACCATGCCAGAGAAGCAGTTTGCCGCGGGGCCGCGGCAGGCTGCCGTGGTTGGTTGTGCTGCCACGATAGCAGATGCGAGTCTGCCGGGGGCTTCTGCCGCGGCACAGATATTGCCTGCCGGGAGGGCGCGGCAGGCTGCCGTGATCACTTCCTCTGCCACAGCAGCGGGTGAGGACTCTGCGGCGACAGAACTTCTTCCTGTCGGGAAGGTACGGTAGGCTGCCCTGAAGCAGTCTACTGCCGCGGTAGATGGCGCGCCAAGTTTGGCCTCTCCGATCTCTTCTCATGGCACGGAGGTCGTGAAGAATTATGCAAGGACCGCTAGCTTGAAGGGATCTTGTATGAAGGAAGGAACTCCTTTTACACCCGCTAATATGAAGGAGATTGTTAGTGGCAAAGCTGGTTTTGCAGCACCTACTGGGGATATTCGTGCATGACCCTCTCTAGCAGAGGTAATTACTTATGGGTATTCCCACAAATGTTGCAACTGAAATCTGATCAAGTGACCGGATGAGAACTCATCCAAATGCTGACGCAACTCAGTTGGAGCGTGCGATGGAGATTTTGCAACATAGGGACGGAGTTGCAGGTAAAAATTTAAACCCCTCTTTTTCGATTATGTCTTTTTCAAATGTTGAGATTATTGATCATGCCGCTTCAAAGGTTTTTTTTTTGGGTGATTCATCTGTTGAGAAAAATGCGGCAGCTAAGTTAATTAAAGATAATGAACTCCATAGAACTTTAACTCTTCTTGAGCATAATGGAAGTAAAAAGGATACGCATGATTTGGGGGAAGCATGTTTGGCTGTATCTAGGGTGTCAAATCTCTGTGACGATCTGGCATTGGAGGAGGTGACAGAGCTAGATGACCTTGCCAAGAATCTAGCTAAAGAACCAATCCAAGTGCATGGACGCAAAAAGAGGACATATGATCCTAGTACGGTTCGTCGTGGTACTAGAGTTAGGATAAAAACATTTTGAGATGCAAGGTATAAGGGGAATGATTTGGAACAGTGAAGGCTTTAGGGATACTGCCAAACATCTTTTTGTTTCTGAGACGATTAGGGAACGAAGGCTTGACTTTGTCTCTTTGCTTGAGACAGGGAGATCGAATTTTACAGTCCCTTTTCTTAAACACTTGACACCAGGGAGGGAGTTTGCATGGTTCTTCTTACCCCCTCATGGTCGTTCAGGAGGTATTCTGGTTGGTGTTAACACAAAAACTCTACAAGTTAACAGGGTTGATTCGGGAGATTTCTGTGTTAAAATTCATCTGAAATGCCGCAATGATGGGTTCCAATGGATCTTGGTTCCCGTATATGGGGCGGCATAAGATAATTTGAAGCATGAATTCCTTGTGGAGTTAGTTAGAGTATGTGAGAATGTTGACTTACCTTTGTTGGTAGGGGGCGATTTTAATATCCTAAGAAGGAGAGAAGACAAGAATAATGACAATTTCAATAATAGGTGGCCTTTTATTTTCAATTCTATTATTGAAAGTTTAAACCTAAAAGAGATTGTTCTTTCTGGGAGACAATATACTTAGGCTAGTAGAAGAGAGAATCCCATGTATGAAAAACTGGATAGGATTTTATCGACCATTGAGTGGGAACAAAAATTTCCTCTTGTGACTGTGTGTGCTCTAACACGTTTGGGTTCTGATCACATACCACTCCTGATAGACTCAGGGGTCCAAGCTCACATGGGAAATAATCCTAGATTCTCGTTTGAGCTTTCATGTTGAGGCAAGACGGTTTCTTTGATCTTGTTGCTGCCGAATGGAATTCAGTCAATAGTGGGGGTTCATCTATGGAACGATGGCAACATAAAATTAGACATCTACAAAGGTTCATTCGTGGTTGGGCTAAAAACCAAAGTGGAAAATACAAAAAAGAGAAAGATAGGCTTCTATCCATCATTGATGAGCTGGATTTAAAAGCTGAAACTATACCTCTATCGGTAGAGGAAAGAAAGGCTTTGAAGTCTACAAACGAACTAATCACCAAACTTAGGCACTATGAGGAGTCCAAGTGGGCACAACGAGCCAAAGTTAAACATATTCAGGAGGGGGTAACAATACTAAATATTTCCACCTTATTGCTAATGGCAAGCATAGGAAAAAGAGAATTTTCCAACTTGAACAAGATGAAGGTACACTTGTGGGAGATGGTAATTTGAGGGTTATATTTCGGAGTATTACAAGAAACTATTCGAAGAACCGACTCCAAATAGTTTTTGCCTTTTAGAAGAGATAAATCATGACATACCTAAAGTCTCCCCTGAAGAAAATGAGATCTTGACACATCCGTTTTCTGAACTGGAAGTTTTCAAAGCAATTTCCTCGGTGGAGCATAACAAAGCCGCATGCCCTGATGGGTTCCCTGCGGAATTTTACCAACCTTTTTGGGGTGTGATTAAACAGGATGTAAAGGCTTTATTTGCACAGTTGCATGAAAGGGATTTACCACTGTTTAAGCTTAATTTTGGTGTTGTCACCTTGCTGCCCAAAAAAGAAAATGCGGTACAAATTCAACAATATAGGCTGATTTGCCTTTTAAATGTTAGCTTTAATTTTTTTTACCAAAGTGGCCACTAATCGTATCTCTGTGATTGCTCACAAAATTATCCGACCCACCCAAACAGATTTTATGCATGGAAGGCATATTCACGAGGGGGTTGTGGTCCCATGAGACTATTCATGAGATTCATAGGAAGAAGATGGAAATGGTCTTATCCAAAATTGATTTTGAAAAGGCTTTTATCCAAAATTGATTTTGAAAAGGCTTATGATAAAGTTAAATGGCCTTTTATGCAACAAGTTCTTCGCATGAAAGGTTTTCATCCATCCTGGTGTAAATGGATTGATAATTTTGTTCGTGATGGGAGTGTGGCTATCCATGTCAATGATGATATTGGTCACTATTTCCAAACAAAAAAGGACTTCGCCAAGGAGATCCTCTATCTCCCATGCTTTTCAATATTGTGGCTGATATGCTTGCCATTCTTATTGCTAGAGCAAAAGAGAGTGGGCATGTCGCTGGTTTAATCCCTCATCTTGTCGAGGGGGGGGGGTCCGTCCTTCAGTATGCGGATGATACTATCCTATTCATGGAACATGATCTTCAAAAAGCAGTCAACATGAAACTGATTCTATGAATTTTCGAACAACTATCTGGATTAAAAATTAATTTCCATAAAAGCGAGACTTTTTGTTTTGGCAAAGTTGCTGAACAAGAGAACACTTATAAGGAGATCTTTGGGTGTGAGGCTGGTGTCTTACTTTTCAGATATCTTGGAATACCTATACATCATAGGAAGCTTCGGAATTCCGAGTGGAATCCAGTTGAAACTAGATGTGAAGCCAAGTTAAGTTGTTGGAAAGGAAAACTTTTATCTTATGGTGATAGACTCGTTCTGATTAATTCTGTTTTATCGAGTCTGCTGATGTTTATGTTGTCTTTCTTTCTATTACCGAAGGGTGTCAGGAAAAGACTAGATTTCTATCGTTCATGGTTCTTTTGGCAAGCAGATGAACATAAGAAAAAATATAGATTAACTCGGTGGAACATTATTTGTCGGCGTAAAGATCAAGGCGGTTTGGGTATTGAGGTGTTAGAGCTAAAAAATAAATGTCTGCTAAGCAAATGGTTATATAAACTGTTGACTAAAGTTGAGGTTTGGCAAGAGTTACTATATAAGAAATATTTGTCGAACAAAACCTTAGCACAAGTCGAAGCTAAACCAACTGATTCACCTTTCTAGAAAGGGCTACTGGAAGTAAAAGATGAGTTCTTTGCTTATGGTACTTTCAAGATAGGGGATGGGAATGGTACTCGTTTCTGGGAGGATACTTGGTTGGGAGAATCACCTCTTGCCCATCAATATCCTTCCCTTTATGGCATTGTACATAGGAAACATGTTTTGGTTAACACAGTTCTATCGCACAATCCTCTAAACATTAGCTTTAGACGAAGCTTAACCGGAAATAAATGGTATGCATGGCTGCATCTTTGTGAGAGATTGATGGCGATCAACTTGACAAATAACAAGGAAGGTTTCCTTTGGAATTTAACTGAGAATGGAATTTTTACGGTTAAATCTTTATACGAAAACCTTATGAATAGTCATCCGCGTTTCCCCTCAAGGTATTTGTGGAAGTTAAAAATTCCTTTGAAAGTTAAGATCTTTATGTGGTTTCTTAATACAAGAGTTTTATTAACGAAAGATAACCTAGCTAAGAGCATGTGGAATGGATCTAAGAAATGTTGCTTTTGTGACGACGACGAAACAATCAAACATTTATTTATTTCATGTCCTTTTGCTAAAGTTATTTGGCGTATGATATTTTGTACCTATAATCTATCTCCCCAACCAATATTACTAATATGTTTGGTAACTGGTTAAATCGGGTAGATAAAGTAAACAAGAACATAATTAGAATTGGCATTTCGGCCATTTGTTGGTCCATTTGAAAATGTCGGAACAACTTTATTTTTAACCATGCCGGAGTTCCATCTTTTTTGCAGGTTATACATATGGCAGCACATTGGATCCAGTTATGGGCTTTCCTTCTCCTAGAGCACCAGCGGAAACCCATGGTTTCTGGGTGCACCCGTCTTGTGACGGTTACTTCGGATTTTTTCAGCCAGGCTTCATGGTGTCATTCTAGTAGATTGACAGATGCCTAGTTGTATTGAGTATCTCGCGTGAGATTTCTTGTTTTTTCAGATGGTTGGTGTTCTATATCAACCAGGTCTGATTTATGAGCTGTAATACTATCTAAACACGTTTGGTACTTCTAATAAAAGGGCTGTGTGCATCCCAGGATGCAGAGGTCGGGGTAATCCCCATTTCGAAAAAAAGAAGCTACACTCGCAGGGGAACCTGCCAAGGTGCCAAAGAAAGCACCTGCGATGCACAAGAGCAACCGCTCATCACCATGAGATGACGACCCTCCACTACGACACCACATCCCGCGGTGGACGGGTCACGACTATGACGCTCGTGAAGAGATCACACATCAGAAGATCAATAAACCGCATGCAAAATACACCTACTCCATCGAGTCAGATGACGAAGACACTGAACTTTGCGGTGCTAGATGCTTCAGTCATGCCATACAACAGACTTGGATGCCGAAGGGTTTCAAGCTACCTTCGGACAATCCAAAATTTGATGGTCTCCAGGAACCAAAGACCTGGCTAGATGATGTAATGCCCTGAATCGGGTCTATGCAGATCTCAGCATCTCCCACCAAAATCCGCATAGTAGTGATTCAAAAACGCCCACCAGACACTTTCGTGTGGGTGAGATTTTATTACAAGTAGTTACATCATAATAGTTTACAATAGAGTCCACAAGATACATGTATATACAACAACGACTCGACGAGAATACAAATGATACAAATCATAAAGAAAGCCAAATAGTATCCGAGTATGAATAAGATACAAATGGGACTAAGAGTCTTGAATAATAACCAAGCGGTGTCCATAAACCCTGCCCAAGCCAAGCCAGAAGGGTAACCTTGCTAACATCGTCGATCTCATACCTGTTAAAGCCAAAGGGGTGCCGACAAATGGCAAAGGAAAACATAAATAAACCGGTCAGTATTGAGTCCAGTACACCGCGAGTCTTAGAATTCGACGGCCCTCGCCTACATAGGTATGGTGGGCTTAGCGGCAGCAAAGCTTACACTATCTAACTTATAGAGACACGCTACAACTTTGGCTACTAGAGCGAGATAAGAGAGCTCCATACGGTAACATGAATATAACTCCAATCATAACCCATCTGAAGATTTCCCCCTCGAAGACCAGTTAGAAAGTCCTCTTGCAGAACACACATGGTGGCAATTTTAGTTAAGTAGGTGTTTAGTTGATAAAGCTAATTACTAATCATATTATTAGAGGCAAAATATTAGTTGCATTATCTGTGATCATGACACTATACTCCTAAGGCGTCCATAACCATGGACACACGACTCCTCGAAAAGATTTACCCTGCAGGGGTGCATTGCTATACCCAAACACATGTTCAAACTTTCAGGCAACATATTACGCGTGACTTCTAAATCTCACAACAAGAACTATCCCATAACTACACACATATCTAGAGGCATCACCTACTATGTGGAACCAGCCAGGAGGTATGACGATTCTCGAGGGAGGCACAACATTTGCGCCTACTAGTGGATTGGGCCATGCAGAGTAACTTGTACACACCGTGGGTGCCGGCACCATGTACTGAAATTTATGTATGCAAGCCATGGCAGTCCACCAAAATATCAAGTCCGAAGACATATCAACTCACCCATGTCTGAAGCCATATTATGCATATGCACCAAATAGAAAACCAATTTTGTAACCCTCTGGATATATATACGAATAGCGTCGGTAGTTGAGGGGGAAACCTAGAGGCCCCACGTTTGGTTAGCACTATCAACTCATAACTGGTATCATAGAACAAACGGTTCCTAGGTCAGCTCAAGCAGTTCCCAAAGGTGATCCCTGCCAGTGCCTTATCATTAGGTGAAACCATAACCATTACCAATATCACCAATTTAATTATCATGGTACCAACCATATCCAGATATCACAGTTCACCTGTATGAGAATGGTACTAAGAATGCCTACAACTCGCAAGGACAAAGCTAGCTAATCAAGCAAGGCAATAGGATAACCAAGGAAATATAGTGGAGCAGGTAAATAAGGGAACAACACTAAAACATCGACAATAAGGATAGAAATAGACAAATGAAGGAAGTAAAGACTATAAATGAAAAATAGGTAGAAGGGGGAGAATGCTCGCTTGCGAAACAAAGTCGGTAACCGAAGGCTTGTCGTATCTCGCATCAACTCATCATCCTAGCCGGTAAAGAAGCAAAGCACTAGCAGTACAAGAAAATTGTCCATCCGCAATGACTTGACCCATAGGTCGTCGTAGAAGGCGTGTCTTCCGCGTCGAATTTCTCGGCTCGAGCATGGCCGATGGAAAACTTTTTTTCTAGTTTCATGGCCCTCTATTACGATGAAACTGCTAAAATGTGGAGGAAGCTTGGCCGGTGCGTGGTTCAGTTTCTCGCTCATGTTGACTCGCCGAAGTCTTTTGAGGCATATGGGTCCCGGACGTCAGTGTCTCCAGCGCACCATATTTTTCGGTCATGCCTCCCTGATGTGAACTCGCTAACATTGCTTGATGCATCAGCCGTTTAGTCAGGCTGCTAGGTACCACATATCATCCTCTCATTAGAATAATCATGCGTATGTTGGAATTTTTTTCCTTGGCTCGCGCTATGCTATTCTGAACTTGATAGCATTGCTCGATGCATCTGCCATTTAATCAGGCTGTTGGGTACCACATGTCATCCTCTCATTAAAAGAAATGTGTGCATGATGGATTTTTTCCCTTGGCTTGTGCCTCCATGGTGTAAACTCGATAATGTTGCTCGATTGTCGTTGTATTGGGAACGACAGTACCTAAACAGGTTAGATAGAGGTGTGGGGACTAGCATGTAAGCTCTCGACGGCGTCCACATGCGGGATTGGGTACGAGCAGGTGTAGAGAGACACAGGAAGTACCTAGGTTCAGAGCCCTCGTGGTGAGGTGAAGCTCCCACTCCTGCCGATCTGACTATGAGTAGTATATGGGCTACAATCGCTCCTCGAGCTGTATTCTCTAGCTACCTCCTTAAATGCACTGAGACCAACCCTTGCTACGAGAACCTTGCCTCTCCTTATATAGGCATAGAGGCAACAGTCTCACTGGCCAGCCCGGCTAGCAGGCCCCACAGGTGGGTCCCAGCCGGCTGGTCATCTACAGTATCCGGTACACTTACATCCCATCAGAGTACATGCGGTATGGTCGTCGTGGGTACAGTGAACACCGTGCTAGCCTGTCGTCAGCATCTGGCCACTATTCCCGCATCACCCAGCAAAGTCTTCGGTATGGCTGTGTAGTTGCGGGTCTTGTCATCGTGTGCAGGCGTACGCATGCGCAAATGCGACGCCGTCTGTCCTCCTGATTGAGTCTAGCTATGCTAATGTAGCCGGTCCCGTGCCTTGCTGCTCCTCGTGGTTCCGGCTATCGTAAAGTAGCCGGTATGACTTGCTCGTGTCCGGCTGCGCTCAGCCAGCCGGACATGAACCGACTGCCGTAGTTCTTATCTGATTGGGGTATCCGGAGGTCATTCCCCCGACACTAGCCCCCGAGCGCGTGTAGATTTCGCCCTTAGGTGAAATATGCGCGCGCTCCTCTCCAACTTTGAAATTTCTGGCCGGCTACATCTGGCGGTTGTGCTACCCGTGACGTCAGTGCTTACGCTGGCCACAGGCGCACACGCCATCATTGCACTACAGCGGGCAGTGTAATGTCCCGGCGGACGTCGCCTCGGGAAACTGCCGTCTGCCTCTTCGGTTTCCGCTCCGATATCTACTACGCATCCCGCGCCTGCACAAGGGATCCTGTGCGGTGGGGAGGGTGGGGCGCGGCTCGATGGGAGCCACGTGGCACCATGAACAGTTGCGCTTCTGGGTCTTTAAAAGGACGCCCGGGGGAGGGCAATTCCTCCTTCTGTTTAGTGCCTCCCTAGTTCTCCCCTGCGCCCTTGCCTTCCTCGCTCTGCCTTGCTTGCTGCTGCCGCTGTAGTCAACCATTAAGCTGTTGTCGGTGATGACTATTAAGCGTTGACTACACCGGCAACAGCAAGCGAGGCAGAGCGAGGAAGGCAAGGGTGACGACTATTGCCCCATCCAGCTTCCGGATAGGCTTGACCTCTATCCATTTTGTGAACTTGTCTACTACCACGAGTAGGTGGGTCATGCCTGCGCGCGCCCGCTTGAAGGGACCGACCATGTCGAGGCCCAGACAGCAAAGGGCTAGGTGATCGGTATAGTTTTGAGCACTACGGCTAGCATGTGCCTAAGCTGCCCGAAGCGCTGGCAACCATTGCACGCACGGACTAGCTGCTCGGCATCCTCGAGGGCGGTGGGCCAATAGAAGCTGTGGTGGAATGCCTTGGCGACTATTGCCCTGGATGAGGCGTGATGTCCGCACTCGCCCTAGTGGATGTCCTTGAGTAGCCGGTAGCCTGTGTCCACATCGACACACCATTGGAAGATGCCGGATACACTGCGCTTGTACAGTTCCTTGTTGATGATGGTGTACATGTGTGCATGTCACCAGATTTGCCTGGCTTCCACCTCGTCATCCGGAAGTTCTCCATTGGCGATGTAGTTCATGAAGGGCTGCGCCCAGGATGGTATCTCCCAGATAGTGAGGACTGTAACATCCCAATTTCAGCAACCCTAATTAGTTGTTCAGAATGCAAAAATCAGGGGGAACACAAACTTTTTCTTGTTTATTGATGCAGTGTTTGCTTGTTGTGTGTTTGTACTTGTGCATGTGAGTGTATACCATATGATACTCCTTACCTCACCATCAGTTGATAAAAGCTATTTAACAAAACTATCCTGGCTCATTTTACATATTCTCAAATGTTCTGGCATTTCAAAGCATGAGCCAAGGTGCTTTTGTAAACAAAACTATTTTAGTAACTTCTATTGATCAAACTATGGAGAGCTATAGAATATTATCTCCTTATGTTTTCAAGACAGAACATGCAACTACTCTCACCTCTAGGATCTCCAAAACCTTTTACTAAGCCTTGGAATCCTACTCTTGGTAGAAGTACCAAGGACTCTCATCTTATTCAAAATCCAACCTCTTCAAAAATACCCCAACCTTACCTCAAGCTAGGCTTGATGGTAACCCTAGTACTAGGTTTGTTTGGTTTATAAGATGAGTTGCCTTGATCTGCTGTCTGATGAATTGCCTTGATCTGCTGCTTGTTTTGTCTGTTTAGGAGATAGTATGAGCTACTCTAGGAGCTCATCACTAGGATCCAGATGTTTCCAAATCACCCCACCCTAAGCAATAATACAAAGCTGGATCTAATCCCTAGTCACCAGGTGATCATATAAAACCCTTACCCAGATCAATTCTGCAGTGACCCACTCCAAAAGTTTCCAAGTCATTGGAGACCAATATCAAGCATGGATCCCTCTACTAAATCTACTCTTTAACATCATCCACTTGATGATGCTTTAGTACCTTGCAACCCATCAAAATCATCACCACCCACATTCTAGTCAAAAACCCTAAATCTGCCTCCCTTTCTCAACCCTTGTGCATTTTTGGAAATGCACCTGAGCCATCTTGTTAACCATACTAAGGAATACCAAGGACCACTCTTGCCTTTGGTTAGATCATCCTCCAACCCACTTGTTCTTGATGGTTTTGCAGGCAAGAAAATAACATTTCCTGTAAATCTAGTCATCATGCCTACTTTGACAGAAGCTCACACCATCATCCAACCTTCAATGGACCAACTCTTTGCATGGTTGTGCTCTACCCATATAGGTCTATAAACATCTACTTCCCTTGTTCCAAGTGGATCCTTGTTCTCCTTAAACCCACATGGTTTATAAGGCATCATGACTCATCTGGTATGGCAGCCTTAATTTCAACAAAGTTTGCCATTACTTCCAGACCACCTCAAATGTAACCACTCCAAACTACCTCTTCCATGATCATCTATATGTCTTGCTCTAACTATCCATCTATCCCTTGCATCAAGGTGAGCTCTGAGCTCCAAGATCTAACAAGGTTTTGGTGGTATAAAAATAACATCACCCTAGATCTACAACTCCTTGTTTTTCATCTTATTCAAGTTGGATTTACTTTTCCCAAGGTTGCAAATGCTTTCTAAACCCTGTCCACACCATCTACCTTGATCATCAAGATTTATCAAATATTACCCATAATTATTATGGCCCCAAATCTATTTAATTCCTTTAATATACAAAATCTCAAAACCCCTTTTTCCAATGGAAAGTTTGGTTTTTGTCAAAACACTTCCCCAACTTTTGGCTCATGTGAGTTCTATATATCATACCCTATCTTCCCATCTCAAAAATAAATATTTTTGAGAAGCTTTATTAATTCTTTTTGCCTATTTCCTAAATGGCAGGAATGGAATAATAATTGTTTTAAATACTTTTAATCCCCAATAAATCATGGAAAAATTACCCTAAGTGTGTATTCACATTTGGGACCCTCTCACACAAAAAACCAACCTTGTCCAATGTAATTATATCAAATGATCTTCTAGAAACCACTTCTGCCCTTTTTGAATAAATGGATTTAAGGGGACTAAAACACCTTATAAAAATCCCAAATAAATCCTAGGAGTGTACCTTGACCATGTCCATCCACCAGTACCATCTCTCCCACTCTTTCCAACATAAATAAGGTAACTCCTTCACAAGAATTCTTGTGATCAAATTAGCACAACAATCAAAACCTTGTATAAATACCCCATTAAACCTTATCAAATCCTCTCCACAAAGATGGTACAGCACACTTCTCTCCCTCTAGTCAAAAACACTGTAGCCCTAGCACTGTAGCATCCCTTCCCCTTGTCCCATGTGCTTAGAAGTGAGAAGTAGAGAGAGAGACAAGCATGTGAGATTAATTGCAACAGATGCCACTCCCTCCCTCACTGAGCTCCAGCACGACGAGGTCCCACTCCTACCCCTCCTCACCGCCCTCTAACCCAATCACTGACCAACAGTACCCCTCCCCCATGTCCAAAGTGGGCATTTTCACCATGGATCTCTCCCCCTCGGTATAAAGGCCAGAGGCCACTCCAGCACCCCTCCCTGGCTCATTTGCCCCTATCCTCCTCACTTACCTCCCCCAGCAACCCTCTCTTCCTTCCCTGCCTGGTCCTGCCCGAGAAGAAGAGAGAGCTCTCGGCCTCTCTCAGAAATTCGAGCAAGGCTCCCTCTCCTCAGCTCCCCTCCTCCTGCATGTCACCCTGCTGTGACCCTCTCCTCCTCCTCTATCTAACCAGGGTCTTTTTCTTGCCTAGGACCGTCCCCTTCGTCGTTGCTGTTGAGCTCCGACGAGGTAACCCTCGGTCACCGTCGCATGACCTGCCTCCCGGAGACCAACCCCGCCATGCTGCCCCTCCCCAGACTCGCCCGGGAGTCCTCCATTGCCATGCAGCCTTGCCACCCCCCCGGCGACCCCAAGTGAGCCTCCTGGCCGTCCCCGCCGCCTCTAGGGTTTCCTCGCGGCGGCGCCTGTTCACCTGAGGACGACGGCGGAGAGCCGTCCGTCTCCACTTAATCAGACGGCCACCAGGCCTCCTTACCCCCTCGCGCCCCCACAGTCACTTACGCTGGGCCCCGCCTGGCAGTTCAAGCCGCGGGCTCCTACGCACTGCACCGTTCGTCGTGGGCTGAATCTCTCTCCCCGCGGCCCATTTCCGTGCGAAACCAGCCTGCTACCCCCACTGTTTTATTATTTTCACCCAAATCTAGATTGTTGCCCTTCAGTTTAAATAAAAATAAAAATGCAAACCTGCCCCAAATGCCCAGATCTAAATTTCTAATGGTTCTCAGATGTTTTTGTAACCATGCAGAGGTATTACCTGGTCAAAAATAATTTTTATTATTTGTTGACATTTAATCTGCAGCAAGGTGTACCTTACACTAAATAAATTCCTCAGTGACCTACACATCTCCAAAATGGCTGAAACCAAGCTCTACTGAAAGTATATTCACACACCTACCATCTAGCATTTATCTCAGGTTAAGGTGAACTAAGGTCACCCTTTGGCAAAAATAACAAAAACTGTGAACATCTGCCTTGGGTAAATTCTATAGGTCAAACCAAATGAGGTATTGATCTAATTCCAACTCCCATGGATGTGTCTTATCAAAATCTATCAAACCCCAGCAGCTTAGATTTTATTGAGCTCTAGTTGAATTGTAGTGAACTAATCTTTTTTGTTTACCCCTTTTCACTAGATAAATTCTTCTAGTAGTTCTGGTTATCCGAAATGGATAATTCCAATTTATACAGAAATTTACTTCCAGTACCTACCTTGTAAAATTGGAATCACACTAAAACCTTCTGTAAAAGAAATCTGGTGAAAAAGAGAAAAACAATACATAACTACCTTTGATGATTTATTAAGGGCATTCTGGTAATTATTTGGACTTGATTATAACTCTCAGTGAACAAGTACATCAAACACTACCTAACCACCCAAGGAAATAATTTTTGGGCCTCCAGATAAATTCTGGTGAATTATTTCCCCAAACTAGAGTTTATTCCACTATAAAAAGCATAACTAAATCTAGGTAAATGATAATCCAGTGAAACCACTTGTGTTGGTCTTGTTTTGACAAGACCTATCTGAGGATATCATGGTTGCACATTGATATCCTCTAGATCTCAAGTCTCCACCACAAGTCCTTGGTATATAACCTAGACAACTATCTTCCAAGGGAAAAACACCTCGATGGCAATCTAGTAATTCCACTACTAGTACCCAACTCCTCCAAAACCTACTAAGTTAAGTAAGATTCTTTATGTTTGTTTTCTGTATGGTTTAATGCCGGAATTCCTTGTATTGATTGTGGTATTGTCTGCTTGCATGTATACTCGATGACGGCGATAGTGTGATTGTTTGACGACGAGAAGAAAGGGACTCCTTATTATTATTTATTGGGTATTCTTGGTTGTCTAAGGAAGTCCAGAGACTTATTGCTGATCACAGGCAAGCCACCATTCCCGAATTCTGATACTTGTCTGACTCTCTTTTACCTGTTTTGTTTCCTCTTCATAAATTGCATTATTTATCTGCATGTCTTGTTTTACAAGTACTGCGCTAATAACTTGGCTCCTCCAAGTTATGACTTTGTGTCCCTCGTGGCACCACCCTGATGTACCTACCATTTTACCACTTTAGACCGAGAGTACGATGGTTAGCATCCTACCTATTGAGAAACCACGAATTTTTGTTGAATAAACTGTTTTGGGGTTTACCCTACTACAAGTGTTTCAAAACTGCTTTGTAAAACCCTTGGGAAGAGCCATCATTCCAAGCGGAGGTTTTAACTAAAGAAATGGTGATGACGGGAAATGAGAAAGTGAAGGGATGTTCCACGCCTCTACCGGAACAATTTTTATCCGTGCAACCACATTACCCTAGGTGCTGGGGCTTAGCTCGTAGTTTGTCTTCATTAGCCGAGGCAGCTTGTACAATGCTTACGGGGAGAAATCCCCTGAATTATGGGCAGCTGCTAACAGATCTATGGATCTGGAGCCTATAGCTTGCTTCGGCAAGAGTGAGCCTTTCTTGGCAGGAGTGCTGGTGCAACAATTGGGTCTCCCGCGGACGGTATGACTTAGGTGGTACGGAAGGAAGTGGAGTCACCAAGTTAAGGTATACGCCAAGTTGCGGTTTGGGTATACGCGTGTACGGAAGGCAGGACTATGGCTGGGAGCCACATACTGCTGTCGGGAGAACAAACCCAAAAGGAAAAGCAGCCTTTGCTAGGGTCGACAAGCGAAAGGTTAGGTTTGATTATCCGGACCCCCATCTACAGTGGTAGTGGGCCGTGGTTTTATCCCGGTGGATGTATTGATTCTTGTGGGGAAAGTGCGCAAACTCTGCAGAGTATAATCTATTCGAATAGCCGTGTCCATGATCAAGGACGGTTAGAAAGGTGTTGGCTAGGATTACCCAGATGTTGGTTGTTTGGAACAATGTATGAAAGTATGGAGGTTCCGAGGAAACCTGAGTTTAAAGTGTGGTTTTGACCAGAGGTGGTCAAAGAGGTTTAAAAAGGGTTTTTACTCCAAAACTGTTTTCAAAAAGGTTTTCAACAAGGATATGGGGATATCTTGATTTATAAAACAGAGGCATGTTTCAAAACTCTTTTTCAACAAAGATATGGAGATGCCATATCTACTAGAGATAGTCTAGGATTTTGGAAAGCAACCCTAAATAGAGCTATCTCGCCACAGCCAGAATTGCATTTCCTTATTTCGCTTATATTGGTGGTTTGCGAGTACATTCAGAAGTACTCATGGCATTGTCCCTGGCTATTTACTTGGCCAGGCTTTCAGAGGTACGACATCAGAAGATTAAGGTGACGTCCAGCGAGCTAGGATGTCTTCCCAGTCAGTCGCCTGTAGGTTGAGGCACGATTAGGCTCTGTGCGTGATGATGTTCTGCTGCTAAAGATGGTATAGCTATAATGACATTTATGTATGTCTTGTATATTTGTTATGTTTTGGATGTTGTAATGATACTTGTCGGTTATGTTCCACGGCTCACTGATCATGGGAACGTGGATATATACATAACAGGGATTTCTCGGATGGATAATCCGGGGACCCCACAGACTTGGTATCAGAGCCATCCTGACTGTAGGAGACCTTAGTTAGCATGGATGTTAGACAAGAAACGACAAACCTATTTTCTAAAATACAAAGGAGAAGAGTTGATTATTTGCAAAAGTGCTTATGTCTTTTCCCCTCCATTTTTGAAAACCACTTGCATTAATATGATTTTCTAATCTTAAAATCCTGCACACTTTTCACTAACTCGACCTAGCCCTAAACACTTTTGTAGATGGAACCTGTTGATGAAGAGTGGCTGAAGATTGGATTTCCCCGACTCCTCTGGGACTCCCTGCAAGTTTGTGGTTACTAGCATAAACCTATTTACACCCTCCACAAGGGACTGGAATCAGGAGATTATGTGGGACAGATTGTCATACTAGCCAAGCCAGGAACCGATGGAAGCCCTATCTATTCCACTGGACCTCAGATGCCCAGTCCCGTACTTGCTATTGATTTGGTAGCTAGAGAAGCTTTGATGCGCATCCGTAGCTCCCTCCCAGAGATGAGACAGCCCACAACCTTCTACCTCCCCATGAAGGGAAATGTCGACTGCATCGGAGGATCTCAAGACCCTAGGCTAGCATACCCTGCTCTCTCCTTTCAGACCCGCTTCAGCTACTCTAGCAACGAGGTGTTAATAGCAGTCATTGACGAATACCGTCACTCCCAGATGGAGCTCCGTCGCCTACAAGCTAATCTCACCCATAAGGAAGCTCTGGAAACCCTGCAAAGGAATCAAGCATGTACCACCGCCACTGAAGGAACCTCGAGGGAAGCCGCCCCCAAGAGAAGCAGGAAGTGCATCGCCGACAGTCAGTATCTCCGTAGGTTCAAGCCCATCCCGGAGGGCAAGAAACCTCCACTGTTCCGCCAGAAGCCAGCCACGACTCCGTAGAGGCACTCTCCGAGTAATCACCCGCGTTGCGGTACTCGCCCATCTAGCAATAGGGTAGAGTCATGTATCGTCCCTGAACGCGTTTTGTAATGCTTAAGTACTATTAGCACCTTCGGGTGCAGACTGGCTTGTTATGAAATAATTTACTCGGATTGCTATGCTTGCTTTGATGTTTTCCCTCTTGTGTGTTTTACCCAAGACGTTGCATCAGACCCAACCCGGAACGAAAACGCCCCAAATGAACACTTCTCTTTGTTGTCTAGTATTCCTCCTGAAAGCTGGATGATTGCAGGTACCCCGTTAAATACACCTCGTGAGATCTAGAACCTTAGATAGATCTACTTGATTAGACCTAAGTCGCTATCCTACAGATCTATACCCCAATAATCCCTCCGAGCTGAACTCCGAAAGCTAACCGTTTAACACAGCTTACTCCCATAACTGGAATGCTTACCACCCATAGGAACTCCCTCCAGATGGGCATGAAGACCGGAAGCTCGAAGAAAGCATGTAGCCGTTGCGGAGAAGAAGGACACCAAGCCAGCAGGTGTTCCGGCCACTGCCCAAACTGTGTGAAAACTCATTCGCCCAAAATTTGTCCCACTCTGCTAGTCACTTGTTTCCTCTGCGAAGTCCAAGACCATGTCCCTGTCGACTGCCCCATATATCCCCTCATCAGCAGAGCCCGTCAACTCCCCGGCGTTAGCATAGGAAGGTTGTCAATTCAATTATGCCGAAAGAAAGGTACCTGTTTCTTGTGTGATCAACATGGTCACTTCAGCCAAGAATGCCCCCAGCGTTCACCCGTCAAGGCCTCCGCAAAGGTGAAGCCCGAAGGCACCAAGGTCCCTACCTCAAGAAAAGACGACCATCCGACCTCTCGCAACCCTACACCTCAAGATTGAGGAATCAACTCGCATCTCCAAACTACTACATCTCGTTGAAGTACAATCGTGGGAGAAGCTCCCTAACTTACCCTAGAACTCCCTGAACGCCGGCAAGTGCAACTTGTAATAAGCTAGTCCATGTTTCCCCCTGGAGCGACACCTATGATGCTACCCTCCCTTTTGTCGTTGTACGCTACCTTAAGAACTACCATTTGCCGCCCTCAGAAGGATGTCCCCGGCTTGTACCTCTCCTATCTACCCCAGTCTAATCCTAAGGGGGAAAGACTGCGTCTTTCCCGCAAAATGGAATAGCCCTCTGCCAGAAGCAATCCAACAGTTGGACCCAAGGACGTATACTAGAATACAATAATCCCTTAGGATGACGCATGAAATCCTTACAATCCTTAAGATCAGAAGATCCTCGCAATCCTGGTTGAAGCCTGCTCGACACTCGTGCTTTCAAGACGATTGGAGTTCAACCTTCTTGTCACAGTGATCCTGTTCAATGACAGAGCCGACAAGTTAGTACACAAGAAACACATAGCACTAACCCCAAGACAAATCCCCTAACCGTACCCTCCCGAATCTCGGGATGAGATTCTTTTAAGGGGGAAAGGTCTGTAACATCCCAATTTCAGCAACCCTGATTAGTTGTTCAGAATGCAAAAATCAGGGGGAACAAAAAAAAATTCTTATTCATTGATGCAGTGTTTGCTTGTTGTGTGTTTGTATTTGTGCATGTGAGTGTATACCATATGATACTCCTTACCTCACCATCAGTTGATAAAAGCTATTTAACAAAACTATCCTGGCTCATTTTACATATTCGCAAATGTTCTGGCATTTCAAAGCATGAGACAAGGTGCTTTTGTAAACAAAAATATTTTAGTAACTTCTATTGATCAAACTACGGAGAGCTATAGAATATTATCTCCTTATGTTTTCAAGACAGAACCTTCAACTACTCTCACCTCTAGGATCTCCAAAACCTTTTACTAAGCCTTGGAATCCTACTCTTGGTAGAAGTACCAAGGACTCTCATCTTATTCAAAATCCAACCTGTGAAAAAATACCACAACCTTACCTCAAGCTAGGCTTGATCGTAACCCTAGTAGTAGGTTTGTTTGGTTTATAAGATGAGTTGCCTTGATCTGCTGTCTGATGAATTGCCTTGATTTGCTGCTTGTTTTGTCTGTTTAGGAGATAGTATGAGCTACTCTAGGAGCTCATCACTAGGATCCAGATGTTTCCAAATCACCCCACCCTAAGCAATAATACAAAGCTGGATCTAATCCCTAGCCACCAGGTGATCATATAAAACCCTTACCTAGATCAATTCTGCAGTGACCCACTCCAGAAGTTTCCAAGTCATTGGAGACCAATATCAAGCATGGATCCCTTCTACTTAATCTACTCTTTAAGATAATCCACTTGATTATGCTTTGGTACCTTGCAACCCATCAAAATCATCACCACCCACATTCAAGTCAAAAACCCTAAATCTGCCAAATTTGGCTGTCTGGAAAACTATTTCCAACATCACCTTTTTGAATGCCTCCCTTTCTCAACCCTTGTGCATTTTTGGAAATGCACCCGAGCCATCTTGTTAACCATACTAAGGACTACCAAGGCCCACTCTTGCCTTTGGTTAGATAATCCTCCAACCCACTTGTTCTTGATGGTTTTGCAGGCAAGAAAATAACATTTCCTGTAAATCTAGTCATCATGCCTACTTTGACAGAAGCTCACACCATCATCCAACCTTCAATGGACCAACTCTTTGCATGGTTGTGCTCTAACCATATAGGTCTATAAACATCTACTTCCCTTGTTCCAAGTGGATCCTTGTTCTCCTTAAACCCACATGGTTTATAAGGCATCATGACTCATCTGGTATGGCAGCCTTAATTTCAACAAAGTTTGCCATTACTTCCAGACCACCTCAAATGTAACCACTCCAAACTACCTCTTCCATGATCATCTATATGACTTGCTCTAACTATCCATCTATCCCTTGCATCAAGGTGAGCTCTGAGCTCCAAGATCTAACAAGGTTTTGGTGGTATAAAAATAACATCACCCTAGATCTATAACTCCTTGTTTTTCATATTATTCAAGTTGGATTTAATTTTCCCAAGGTTGCAAATGCTTTCTAAACCCTGTACACACCATCTACCCTGATCATCAAGATTTATCAAATATTACCCATAATTATTATGGCCCCAAATCTATTTAATTCCTTTAATATACAAAATCTCAAAACCCCTTTTTCCAATGGAAAGTTTGGTTTTTGTCAAAAAACTTCCCCAACTTTTGGCTCATGTGAGTTCTATATATCATACCCTATCTTCCCATCTCAAAAATAAATATTTTTGAGAAGCTTTATTAATTCTTTTTGCCTATTTTCCTAAATGGCAGGAATGGAATAATAATTGTTTTAAATACTTTTAATCCCCAATAAATCTTGGAAAATTACCCTAAGTGTGTATTCACATTTGGGACCCTCTCACACAAAAAACCAACCTTGTCCAATGTAATTATATCAAATGATCTTCTAGAAACCACTTCTGCCCTTTTTGAATAAATGGATTTAAGGGGACTAAAACACCTTATAAAAATCCCAAATAAATCCTAGGAGTGTACCTTGACCATGTCCATCGACCAGTACCATCTCTCCCACTCTTTCCAACATAAATAAGGTAACTCCTTCACAAGCATTCTTGTGATCAAATTAGCACAACAATCAAAACCTTGTACAAATACCCCATCAAACCTTATCAAATCCTCTCCACCAAGATGGTACAACACACTTCTCTCCCTCTGGTCGAAAACACTATAGCCCTAGCACTGTAGCATCCCTTCCCGTTGTCCCATGTGCTTGGAAGTGAGAAGTAGAGAGAGACAAGCATGTGAGATTAATTGCAACAACTGCCACTCCCTCCCTCACTGAGCTCCAGCACGACCAGATCCCACTCCTAGACATCCTCACCGCCCTCTAAGCCAATCACTGGCCAGCACTACCCCCCCCCATGTACAAAGTGGGCATTTTCACCATGGATCTCTCCCCCTCGGTATAAAGGCCAGAGGCCACCCCCAGCACCCCTCCCTGGCTCATTTGCCCCTATCCTCCTCACTTACCTCCCCCAGCAACCCTCTCTTCCTCCCTTGCCTGGTCCTGCCCAAGAAGAAGAGAGAGAGAGAGCTCTTGGCCTCTCTCAGAAATTCGAGCAAGGCTCCCTCTCCTCAGCTCCCCTCCTCCTGCATGTCACTCTGCTGTGACCCTCTCCTCCTCCTCTATCTAACCAGCGTCTTTTTCTTGCCTAGGACCATCCCCTCCGTCGTCGCCGTTGAGCTCCGACGAGGTAACCCTCGGTCACTGTCGCGCGAGCTGCCTCCCGGAGACCAATCCCACCGTGCCGCCCCTCCCCGGACTCGCTCGGGAGTCCTCCGCCGCCCTGCAGCCTCGCCATCCCCTACCGGCGACCCCAGGTGAGCCTCCCGGTTGTCCCCACCGCCTCTAGGGTTTCCTCGCGGCGGCGCCTGTTCACCTGAGGATGACGGCGGAGAGCCGTCCATCTCCACTTAATTGGACAGCCACCAGGCCTTCTTACCCCCTCGTGCCCCCGCAGTCACTGACACCGGGCCCTGCCTGGCAGTTCAAGCCATAGGCTCCCACACACTGCGTCGTCTGCTGTGGGCCGAATCCCCCTCCCTGTGGCCCATTTCCGTGCGAAACCAGCCCGCTACCCCCTCTGTTTTATTATTTTCACCCAGATCCAGATTGTTGCCCTTCAGTTTAAATCGAAATAAAAATGCAAATCTTCCCCAAATGCCCAAATCTCAATTTTTGATAGTTCTTAGATGTTTTCGTAACCATGCAGAGGTATCACCTGGTCAAAAATAATTTTTATTATTTGTTGACATTTAATCTGCAGCAAGGTGTACCTTAAACTAAATAAATTCCTCAGTGTCCTACACATCTCCAAAATGGATGAAACCAAGCTCTACTGAAAGTATATTCACAGACCTACCATCTAGCATTTATCTCAGGTCAAGGTGAACTAAGGTCACCCTTTGGAAAAAATAACAAAAACTGAGAACATCTGCCTTGGGTAAATTCTATAGGTCAAACCAAATGAGGTATTGATCTAATTCCAACTCCCATGGATGTGCCTTATCAAAATCTATCAAACCCCAACAGCTTAGATTTTATTGAGCTCTGGTTGAATTGTAGCGAATTAATCTTTTTTGTTTACCCCTTTTCACGAGATAAATTCTTCCAGTAGTTCTGGTTATCCAAAATGGATAATTCCAATTTCTAAAGAAAGTTACTTCCAGTACCTACCTTGTAAAATTGTAATCACACTAAAACCTTCTGTAAAAGAAATCTGGTGAAAAAGAGAAAACAATACATAACTACCTTTGATGATTTATTAAGGGCATTCTGGTAATTATTTGGACTTGAAACTCTCAGTGAACAAGTACATCAAACACTACCTAACCACCGAAGGAAATAATTTTTGCGCCTCCAGATAAATTTTGGTGAATTATTTCCCCAAACTAGAGTTTATTCCACTATAAAAAGCATAACTAAATCTAGGTAAATGATAATCCAGTGAAACCACTTGTGTTGGTCTTGTTTTGACAAGACATATCTGAGGATATCATGGTTGCACATTGATATCCTCCAGACCTCAAGTCTCCACCACAAGTCCTTGGTATATAACCTAGACAACTATCTTCCAAGGGAAAAACACCTCGATGGCAATCTAGTAATTCCACTACTAGTACCCAACTTCTCCAAAACCTACTAACTTAAGTAAGATTCTTTATGTTTGTTTGCTATATGGTTTAATGCCGGAATGCCTTGTATTGATTGTGGTATTGTCTGCTTGCATGTATACTCGATGACGGCGATAGTGTGATTGTTTGATGACGAGAAGAAAGGGACTCCTTATTATTATTTATTGGGTATTCTTGGTTGTCTAAGGAAGTCTAGGGACTTATTGCTGATCACAGGCAAGCCACCATTCCCGAATTTTGATACTTGTCTGACTCTCTTTTACCTGTTTTGTATCCTCTTTATAAATTGCATTATTTATCTGCATGTCTTGTTTTACAAGTACTGTGCTAATAACTTGGCTCCTCCAAGTTATGACTTTGTGTCCCTCGTGGCACCATCCTGATGTACCTACCGTTTTACCCCTTTAGACCGAGAGTACGATGGTTAGCATCCTAACCGTTGAGAAACCACGAATTTTTGTTGAATAAACTGTTTTGGGGTTTACCCTACTACAAGTGTTTCAAAATTGCTTTGTAAAACCCTTGGGAAGAGCCATCATTCGAAGCAGAGGTTTTAACTAAGGAAATGGTGATGATGATAAATGAGAAAGTGAAGGGATGTTCTACGGCTCTACCAGAACATTTTTTATCCGTGCAACCACATTACCCCAGGTGCTGGGGCTTAGCTCGTAGTTTGTCTTCATTAGCCGAGGCAGCTTTTACAATGCTTACGGGGAGAAATCCCCTGAATTCCGGGCAGGTGCTAACAGATCTACGGATCTGGAGCCTGTAGCTTGCTTCGGCAAGAGTGATCCTGTCTTGGCAGGAGTGCCGGTGCAACAGTTGGGTCTCCCGCGGACGGTATGACTTAGGTGGTATATAAGGAAGTGGAGTCACCAAGTTAAGGTATACGCCAAGTTGCGGTTTGGGTATACGCGTGTATGGAAGGCCGGACTATGGCTGGGAGCCACATACTCGTTGCCGGGGAGAACAAACCCAAAAGGAAAAGCAGCCTTTGCTAGGGTCGACAAGCGAAAGGTTAGGTTTGATTATCCGGACCCCCATCTACAGTGGTAGTGGGCCGTGGTTTTATCCCAGCGAATGTATTGATTCTTGTGGGGAAAGTGCGCAAACTCTGTAGAGTATAATCTATTCGAATAGACGTTTCCACGGTCAAGGACGGTTGGAAAGGTGTTGGCTAGGAGTACCCAAATGTTGGTTATTTGGAACAATGGATGAAAGTATGGAGGTTCCTGGGGAACCTAAGTTTAAAGTGTGGTTTTGACCAGAGGAGGTCAAAGAGGTTTAAAAAGGGGTTTTACCAAAACTGTTTTCAAAAAGGTTTTCAACAAGGATATGGGGATATCTTGATTTATAAAACAGAGGCATGTTTCAACACTCTTTTTCAACAAAGATATGGAGATGCCATATCTACTAGAGATAGTCTAGGCTTTTCGAAAGCAACCCTAAATAGAGCTATCTCACCACAACCAGAATTGCATTTCCTTATTTCGCTTATCTTGGTGGTTTGCGAGTACATTCAAAAGTACTCATGGCATTGTCCCTGGCTATTTACTTGGCCATGCTTTCAGAGGTACGACATCAGAAGATTAAGGTGACGTCCAGCAAGCTAGGCCGTCTTCCCAGTCAGTCGCCTGTAGGTTGAGGCACGATTGGGTTCTGCGCGTGATGATGTTCCGCTGCTAAAGGTGGTATAGCCATAATGGAATTTATGTAAGTCTTGTATATTCGTTATGTTTCGGATGTTGTAATGATACTTGTCGGTTATGTTCCACGGCTCACTGATCATGGGAACATGGATATATACATAACAGGGATTTCTCGGATGGATAATCCGGGGACCCCACAAGGACGCTCTCGTTCTTCGACTGAGGGATGTCGGGGGGTCGTCCGGATGAGGTACCCGGGACGACAACCCCCGAGTGGCTTGATGAGTCGGTAGCCCCCGGGTCTTGCGAGCCGGTGGGCACAGACTTGCTGGAGTTAGTGCGAGCCTTCTTCTTCGCGGGCTCTTCCAGTTCCGCTTCTGCCGTGGCGTCAGTCGGAACGCTTCCTGCCTAGATAATGGAATCCGACTCAGGAGATGGGTTGATGGTGGGCTTGCGCAGATGCTCCAAGGAGACCCTTGGTGGGATCGCTGTTGGGTCCGCAACATAGAAAACAAAAAATTTCCTACGGTGTGAACTACACGCCAAGATCTATCTACTAGGTACAAAGCAAATGGGTGGACATACATCCATAGAGAACTTACCCTCGAAGACAACGAGCTTTGTTAACGAGTAGGAACTCGTGGTTGATGTAGTCGTACACTTGCCGATCTCAAGATCATGAGGAAGTCCGAGCGCCGCAACTCAGCAGCGCATCCGCACTCGCACACACGTTCAAGCCACCGGACAACCTCCACCTCCTCGCTCCAGCGATCCAGCGGAAGCAGCAACTCCTTCCAGACAAAATGCCACCGGGAACATGTATCTCGCTAATCCGAGACCATGGGGGAATAATTCTAGAGGGGGAGAGAGATCCTTCACAAGGAGGTGTGAGGATGAAGGAGGGAATGGGTGGCCTTTTATAGGAGGAGGGGGGGTGCCCCCTCTCTCCATGACCGGTGCATGGGGGGTGACCCCTCACCTCCCCCATTCATGTGGTGGTAACTCCTCCACATTAAAATGCCTCTTCACATTCCCTTTTAAAGTCTCCACTTTAAATGCATTAAGTTTCTCCAAATTTAATGCTCTCTCATTTAATAAAACTCTTTTATTAAATTTATTCAGAATTTTGTTAATTACTTTAATTAACAAACATTCACATATAGCCCCTTGCAATATTTCAATATCACATGTAGAACCACCTTCTGCAATTTCACCCAAAACAATTTCCGGTTTCTATTGAAACAATTCTTGCGCTTTGCAATTCTTTCGTCTGAAACATATGTGCTCCAAAATGGTGTCCGGTAACTCTTAAGTGTGCCACCCTACGGTTCGCGAATAATGCAGACATGATCGAGACCCTTCTTTGATCAATAATCAGCAGCGGGACCTGGAGATCCGTACTGACTCCTACACATTCAACAATGACTCATGTGATCGTGAGAACCTTTAACGCTTGTAACTAAATCCCTTTGTCTCTCGATATATGACATGTCCGAGATTCGATCATCGGTATCTCCATACCTACTTTGATCTCGTTACCGACATGCACTCTTTTCTTGTTCCCGTGATATAACATTCTAGTGATCACATCACTTGCTTGCACGCTATCCTAATGTGATATCACCAAGAGGGCCTAGAGTATATCTATCCGTCATCTGGATTGACAAATTCCACTCTTGATCCATGAGCCTCAACATAACACCTTCGTAGATCGAACCCATTTTTCGAGCCACACCCCGTTACGGTGTGACGTTTGATGTTATCAAGATACTCTTCCGGTGTTAGCAATTAACATGATCTCATGGTCTAAGGATAAAGATTACTTCGTATGATGTTATAGCAATATAAACACAATGACTTGATCGTAATGCTATACTTCGGATGAATGTTCATCACATCATTCCACCAATGGTGTGACCTTGTTATTAACAACATCCAATGTCCATGATCAGGAAACCTTGATCATCCTGTTAATCAACAAGCTAGTCTATAAGAGAGGCATGACTAGGAACCCTTTTTGTTTATTAAACACACATGTATTGATGTTTCCTATCAATACAATTATAGCATGCAAAATAAACATCTATCATATACAAGGAATACATAATAACAACTTTATTATTGCCTCTCAGGGCATATTTCCTTCAGTCTCCCACTTGCACTAGAGACAATAATCTAGTTCACATAGTGATAAATCTAACACCCATGGAGTTCTGGTGTTGATCATGTTTTGCCCTAGGGAGTACTTTAGTCAACGGATCTGCTACATTCAGGTCCGTGTGCACTTTACAAATCTTTATATCTCCATCCTTGACATGCTCGCGGATGGAGTGAAACCGGCGCTTAATATGCTTGGAATTCTTGTGAGACCTTGGTTCCTTTGTGTTGGCTATGGCTCCATTGTTGTCACAATAGATCACCATCGGGTCCAACGCACTGGGAACCACACCCAGTTCCGTTATGAACTCCTTCATCCAAACCGCTTCCTGCGCTGCTTCTGAAGCAGCAACATATTCCGCCTCCGTTGTTGATCCAGCCACCACAGGTTGTTTGGAGCTCCTCCAACTAACTGCTGCTCCATTCAAGAGAAATACGTATCCGGATTGAGACTTAGAGTCATCCGGATCAGTGTCAAAGCTAGCATCGACATAACACTTAGCGACTAGCTCTTCTTCACCTCCGTATATAAGAAACATATCCTTAGTTCTTCTCAAGTACTTAAGGATATTCTTGACCGCTATCCAGTGTTCCGAACCTGGATCAGATTGGTACCTACTAGTAAAACTAATAGCATGTGCCACATCCGGTCTTGTACATAGCATGGCATACATTATAGAGCCTATGGATGAGGCATAGGGGATCTTATCCATTATCTCTCTTTCTTCCGCCGTAGCCGGACTTTGAGTCTTACTCAATGTCTTGCCTTGCAACATAGGTAAGAACCCCTTCTTACTTCCGTCCATATTAAACTTCTTTAATATCTTATCAAGGTATGTACTCTGCGATAGCCCAATTAGGCGTCTTGATCTATCTCTATAGATTTTAATGCCTAATATATATGAAGCTTCACCAAGGTCCTTCATCGAAAATTTGCTGTTTAGATAACTTTAAACACTGTTTAAAAGATCTAAATCATTTCCAATCAATAATATGCATATAATATCAGAAATGCCACATTGCTCCCACTCACTTTCTTGTAAATACAAGCCTCTCCATAAGTTTGGACAAATCCAAACTCTTTGATCACCTCATCAAAGCGGAGATTCCAACTTCGTGATGCTTGCTTCAGTCCATAGATGGATCGCTGAAGTTTGCACACCTTATTAGCATCCTTAGGATCGGCAAAACCCTTAGGTTGTATCATATACAACTCTTCTTTAATATTAATATTGAGGAACGCAGTTTTGACATCCATCTGCCATATTTCATAATCGAAATATGCAGCAATTGCTGACATAATCCTAACCGACTTAAGCATCGCTACGTGAGAGAATGTCTCATCATAGTCAACTCCTTGAATTTGTCGAAACCCCTTTGCGACAAGTCGAGCCTTATAGATGGTCACATTACCATTAGCATCAGTTTTCCTTTTGAAAATCCATTTATTCTCAACGGCCTTTCGATCGTGAGGTAAGTCCACCAAGGTCCAAACCTGGTTTTCGTACATGGATTCCATCTCGGATTTCATGGCTTCTAGCCATTTGTTGGAATCCGGGCTCATCATCGCTTCTTCATACGTCGCAGGGTCATCCATTTCATCAACCATGAAATTCACAACAGGATTGCCGTACAGTTCAGGAGCTGCACGTGTCCTGCTTGACCTGCGAGGTTCGGTAGTGTCCTCTTTCGGAGTTTCATGATCAATATCATTAGCTCTCTCTTCATTAGGTGAAGTCAACTCCGAAACAACTTCCGGTGCTGCGCCACTCGCCATTCCATGAAGAGAAGGTTCAATAACCTCTTCGAGTTCTACCTTCCGACTACTCACACCTTTCGCGAGAAACTCCTTCTCAAGAAAGGATCCATTCTTGGCAACAAAAATCTTGCCCTCGGATCTGTGATAGAAGGTATACCCAATCGTTTCCTTAGGGTATCCTATGAAGACGCATTTTTCCGCTTTGGGTTCGAGTTTATCCGGTTGAAGTTTCTTCACATAAACATCGCATCCCCAAACCTTAAGAAATGACAGCTTAGGTTTGTTTCCAAACCATAATTCATACGGTGTCGTTTCAACGGATTTAGATGGTGCCCGATTTAAAGTGAATGCAGTTGTTTCCAGTGCATAACCCCAAAATGATAGTGGCAAGTCAGTCAGAGACATCATAGATCGAACCATATCCAATAAAGTACGATTACGACGTTCTGACACACCATTACGTTGTGGTGTTCCGGCAGGCGTGAGTTGTGAAACTATTCCACAATCTTTCATATGTGCTAAACTCGTAACTAAGATACTCTCCTCCACGGTCGGACCGCAGAAATTTGATCTTTCTGTTACGATGATTTTCCACTTCATTCTGAAATTCTTTGAACTTTTCAAAAGTTTCAGACTTGTGTTTCATCAAATAGATATACCCATATCTACTCAAATCATCCGTGAAAGTAACAAAATAACGATATCCACCTCGCGCCGACACACTCATTGGTCCACACACATCAGTATGTATGATTTCCAATAGATCTGTCGCCCGTTCCATTGAACCGGAAAACGGCGTTCTAGTCATCTTGCCCATAAGGCATGGCTCACATGTATCAAATGATTCAAAATCAAGTGATTCCAAAAGTCCATCAGAATGGAGTTTCTTCATGCGTTTAACGCCAATATGACCTAGACGGCAGTGCCACATATATGTAGATATATCATTATCAAGTTTAATCCTTTTAGCATCAACATTATGAATATGCGTAATACTACTATCGAGATCCAACAGAAACAAACCGTTCAACATAGTTGCATGACCGTAAAAGATATTATTCATATAAATCGAACAACCATTGTTTTCAGACTTAAATGAATAACCACTTTGCATCAAACACGATCCGGATACAATGTTCATGCTCAGTGCAGGCACAAAATAACAATTATTTAGGTTTATAACTAATCCCGATGGCATATGGAGAGTCAGCGTTTCGACGGCGATCACATCAACTCTTGATCCATTGCCGACCCGCATCGTGACCTCATCCCTTGCTAGTTGTCGCTTGTTCCGCAGCCCCTGAACCGAGTTACATATATTAGCAACCGATCCCGTATCAAATACCCAGGTGCTACTGCGAGTACTAGTCAAGTACACATCAATAACATGTATATCACATATACCTTTGTTTGCCTTGCTGGACTTCTTGTCTGCCAAATACTTGGGGCAGTTGCGCTTCCAATGGCCAGTCCCCTTGCAATAGTAGCACTCGGTGTCAGACTTAGGGCTAGCTCAGGGTTTCTTTTCAGGCGTGGCAACAGACTTGTGTAGGGGTTCGTAGCATGGAAAACAAAAAATTTTCTATCGCATACAAACAAACAAGCCAAGATCTATCTACTAGATTGTAGCAACGAGTCGATGGAATAACTCACCCTCGAAGATTCCAAAGTGTTTAACGAGAGCAGATTCTCGTGGGTGATGTAGTCGTACTCTTTCCGATCTCAAGATCGCGTAGACGATCCTTCCGGCGCGTTCCTCAAGCGCTCCCGTAGTCGATCACACGTTCGGTACTGAAGACCTTCCTCTCCCTTGTTCCAAAGAAAGCGGAGGTTGTAGCACTCTCCTCGTGATTCCGGCGGCCTGGCGTGTACCGGAAGTAGAGGGAGATCCGAGGCTTCGCCTTAAGCCGGTGCGAGTATGGTGGAGCTTATGAGAGAGGCTATTAGTGGTCTAGTAATTAGACACACCAATTAGAAGGCTCTAAACCGAAATAGCTCTAAACCGGGGTTTAGATCTAGGGTTTAGTTTAGAGGATAGGAACTTGTGTGTTCTAGGAGGGAGCCCTGCCCCTCCTTATATAGGTGGGAGGGGCTAGCCGGCCAAGGGGAGGGAGTGGAGTCCCTCCCCAACTCGGCCTTGAGGTGGGGCGCCGGCTTGGGGAGGAGGGAATCCCTCCCCAACTCGGTTTCCACTTCTCCTCCTCTTTCCACTTTCCAAAACTTGCCGTTTGACTTTCAAACTAGCCGTTTGACTTTTCAATTTAGGATTTAAATAAACCCTTTATTTTGGACAGCGAGAACACTTAGTACATGATGCAATCATTCCAACTTACAATGACACATTCATGTACCCTTCCCCCTCCGGAGTGCCGGACATTCCGGGACCTTCTAGAACATTCCCGATGAAAACACCGGAACCATTTCCCAACTCCGAAATGGGACTTTCCTTATATGAATCTTATTCTCCGGACCATTCCGGATCTCCTCGTGATATCCCGGATCCCATCCGAGACTCCGAACAACATTCGGTCTCTTTCTCATAATACCATAACTACTCAAACAACGTCGAATCCTTAAGTGTGTCTCCCTACGGTTCGTGAATTATGCGGACATGATCGAGACACTTCTCCGATCAATAACCAATAGAGGAATCTGGAAATTCATATGGCTCTACATATTTCTCGATTACTTTGCGTCGAATGAACCACTTACATACGATACGAATTTCCCTTTGTCTCTCGTTTTTTTACTTTTCCGAGGTTATGATCGTCGGTATCTCCGCATACCTAGTTCAACCTCGTTCTTGATAAGTACTCTTTTCTCGTTCCGTGATATGTGATCCCTTGTGACCAAGTCACATGCTTGCAAGCTAATTGGATGACATTTCACCGAGAGGGCCCAGAGAATATCTATCCGTCATGTGGATGGACAAATCCCACTCTTGATCCATGTGTTTCAACCAATACTTTCCGAACACTCAATGCCACCTTTATAGCCACCCTGTTACGGTGTGGTGTTTGATGACATCAAAGCATCCATCCAGTAAAGGTGATATGCATGATCTCATGGTCGAAGGAATTAGGTTACTATGTATCAGAAAGCATATAGCAATTGAACTATTGAAATGACTTGATCTTTATGCTACGCTTATCTATAGGAGTATGTCCACCATATCATTCTCCTAACGATATGATCTTGTTGTTGATAACATCTCAATGTTCATGATATGGAAACCACAATCATCAATCAACCAACAAGCTAGTGAAGTATAGAGGCTATACTAGGGACTTCAAATTAAGTTTACAAATCACACAAGTATTAATGGTTTCCTTGTTAATACTATTATAGCATGAATGTAAACATTTATCATAAGTATGAAGATATGATAATAACCTATTTTATTATTGCCTCTTGGGCATATCCCCAACAGTCTCCCACTTGCACTAGAGTCAATAATCTAGTTTCAAACCTTTGTGTATTCAACACCTATGGCTTTCCGGTGTTGTATGTACACGATTGCTAGTGGTCAACTGATCTCCGGATCTGACACTTCCAGTTCCGTGTGTAATTGCATGTCTTTGCGTCTCTACGCATCACTCATTCTCTAATGAGATGGCTTTGTATGATTTGGTCTTTCGGTGTGACCTTTAGTTCTTTGGGGTTAAAACATGTTGATAATATTGTCGCACAATATATCTTCATAGTATTATCCCGCTGTGAACTACACCTAGTTTGATAACAAACTACTTGATACAAATGCCCTCTTTTGCTGCTATAATAACAGTCATATACTTAGCCTTTTGTTGAAGTATCTGTCACAATGTCTTAACTTTGGAACTCATCCAAATCCATTATGGAACTCACTTTCCATTATATTGTGCCACCCTTAATTTAGATTGAGATAAACTTAATTTGTACTTTGTGACAAAACTAGTATCAATGTAGTACTTTTACAATGAACTAACCATCTATTTGTCACTTCTACAAATAATATACTCTTAGTTCTTCCAAAAGATCATAAGAATATCCTTACTATCGTCCAATGATCATCTTATGAATCATTCTGGTATATGCTCATAATATTTATAGCATAGGACATATCTGGATTTGTACATATCACAGTATGATTGATATAAATACTCTTTGTGATTTCATACATCAAGTATCAATCTATACTTGAATCTTTGTTTCACTTACCAAATGTCAATACATTTGAATATATCATCAACATTGAACTCATTCAATCCTTTCTGTGCGACAAGAACCTTTCTTGTAGTTTCTATATTGAACTCATTCAATATCTCGTCTATGTACTTCTGGCACAACCATATTAGCATCTATTGATGCCAAATATTTGGGTTTTGCCTAAGTCTTTCATCGGGATGAAATTCTTAATATGTGTTAATAAAAGATACATTATTTCCAATCAACAATATGTCCTCCACATAATGCATTAGAAATATGTCTTAGCGCTCCCACTTAATTTCTTGCAAATGCAAGCATCTTCATTGTCTCCAATGAAATTAAACTCTTTTAACAGTTTCATCATAGTGAAGATTCCAACTCCGCTATGCTTACTTTAACCATTGAAGTTTGCATATGCTTTTAGCATCCTTTGAATTAACAAAACCCTATGGACCGTGTTATGCACATGTCCTAGGTAACGATTCTATTAGAAGAACTTGTTTTGTTTATTCAACTACCATATAACAAATTTATATGTAGTGGTTGCTACATTAATCCGTCTAGACTAAATATCACTATGAAAGATCAAATCTTGTCATAGTCAACCTTTGAACATTGCTGTGAACTTTTCCCAACATGTCGACTATTTCATAGATGTGAAACATCCATGTCTACTTTTTTATAGATCCAAACACAACTGTAAGGTCTTACACCTTTCTCGAGGGTCCTTCAAGTTCAAAACTTGATTTCTCGTGTATGTAACTATCACGGATTTTATGGCTTCAAGCCATTTGACGGAGTCAGGGCCCATCATCGCTTCTTTGCATGTAGTAGGTTCATTATTCTCAAATAATGATTCAACCCTCAAATCTTGGTATTTGATTGTTCATCCGACCTACTTGTTTCAATAGAAACTTTAGACCTCCGTGACCACAACCTTTGAGGCACGTGAGCCATGAGCATTGTTGCTGCCTCCGGAACACTTTTCGGTGCTGCGCAACTTTGCACATATAGCTAAGGTTCTTTTAACCTTATCAAAGTTCTATTGTCCTCCCACTTCACTTTTCACGAAAAATTCCTTCTCAAAGAAACTTGACGTTCTAAGCGACATACAATTTTGTCTACGGTGTTTATGGACGAATACTTAACAGTAATACAAAGACAGGTTTATCCGACTTTGGTTGCAAACATCTTTCTTATGCATAGCATACCAATGTTTAAGAAAGGACTACTTGAGTTTTATCCCAAACCATAACCTTATATGGTGTCATTTCAGCGGATTATGATGGAGCTCTTTTAGTGGAAAACGGTAGTCTCTAGAGCTTTTAATCTTTAAAATATAATAGCAGTTTTATGAATTATACCTTCGATCTTACCATGTCAAACAAGGTTCAATTACATATCTCGAACGCTCCATACTCTTATGGTGTTTCGGGAAATGCAAATCCACGGAACGATTCCTTAAATCTTAGGTATTATGCTAAACTTGTAACTCAAATATCTTCCTTTATGATCTTATCATAAACTATTTATATTCTTGTTACAATGATTTTGCACTTCATCTTAAAATTCTTTGAACTTTTCAAATATTTCACACTTCATCCTTATTAAGTAAATATTCATATATTCACTCAAATTTTTGGAGAAAGCATATGAAGTTGAAATCCATCGCTCTTGACTACACATAATGGAGTTCGTACAACAATATGCACAAGTTCCAATAAGCTAGTCTTCGTTCCTTTTGGCCTATGAACGAAGTTTTAATTATCTCTAGGAAAGTTTCACAAACGTCATTTGATCAAAATCAAATAGACTCCAAAATTCCATCCACATGGAGTTTCTTCATGTTTTCTTTCCAATATAATTTAAACGGCGATGTCACTTCCTAAGTGATCTTTCAATCAATTTTAGCACTAGTTTTATGGATATGATTTATCCAACGAGATTTGTGAATCATCCATCTTTTATGGATTACGGCAATTATTTGAACAACCCTTTTGTTCTCATAATACCTGATAAAACAAATCCTGAAGGCAAGCTTTGATGTTTAACGAGCAACACAATAACCCTTTATTTGTTTTCGATGAACATCATCACATATTCTTTTGCTAGTTACTTAGGCCATTGTAGTTCATGAATTGTGTTGTTTCGTATGACGATTCATACCAACAAATTCAGTATCAAATACTTAAGAACCACATTGTTTAATAAGCAAAGAATATAGCCATAACATGTATATCATCTATATACTTAAACTGAACAATTCTAGTCTTTTCTTTTCTGCCATATATTTATGAGATTCTCTTTCGTATTTCCTTTTACATTTGAAAGAATCTATCAACATCAATAGTGGAGTCATACATATGACACATAGTCCAAAGCGTGTATAGTTAAATACCAATGTCTTTGGACTTGCACTTTAAGTAGATCACCATCATCAAATGTTTGGTGTTCTTTCAAATTCCTTTCTTTAGTAATCTCTTGGCGTAGTAAACATTTTACCTACATAAAATATTCACCTTCATCATGGAATCGTCCATGACCAAGCTACTTTTAGCTTATAACGGTGAATCACAGTATAATGTTGCTCTCCAAAACCTTTTGGAAGATTAGGACAACTAGTGTCTCCAACCTTTTGCAAATTCTCATCAAACATGAGAACATGTCTTTGCCATATTATACTCTATCATGTTGTAACCAAAACTTCGTTTCAGATATCACAATATCTTCCACACATCATGGTTTCTGAAACAACTCTTTCAGATCCTAGATAACCTTGATATTAAGATAATCTTTTGAATATCAAGAATCATGGAGACAAACATGATACTCATATACTAACACTTTGGAATTGTCACTCTTGTTTTAATACCAATTATTAAACTTCATGGAGTAACCGGAACTTACTTGAAAGTTTGCAATAGGACTTTAAACTTTAGATTAACACTTCAAAACAATACGATACCAGTTCGTAAAGTAACTAACCAGAATTCTATAGTTCTATCATCTCAATTATAACTAAGCGCAAGGTGGTAAACGGATGCCAATGACTACAACAACTATGCAAATTCACTTTGATTTAGTTTATGATAAATTGAGTTCTAATTAATAATTAAATTAATCTAGGTGAACTCCCACTCAAAACAACATCCCTCACATTGTTTTAGTGATCACACGAACCAAATCCACCACATCAAAACCGATCATCACGAGAGTTGATGTAGCTTCAATGGCGAACAATCAACATGTTCATCATATCTACT
Source organism: Avena insularis (assembly GCA_023614405.1). Taxonomy (NCBI): domain Eukaryota; kingdom Viridiplantae; phylum Streptophyta; class Magnoliopsida; order Poales; family Poaceae; genus Avena; species Avena insularis. The sequence goes on from CM042684.1 coordinate 308,984,529, forward strand.
ATATGACTCATGCTCTACCTTTCGGTAATCCGTGTTCCTGAGGCCATGTCTGTACATGCTAGGCTCGTCAAGATCAAACCTTAGCTACCGCATAAGCAAATCTGGCTTGCTTACGTTGTATTCACCCGCGGAATCAAAAACACCCGATCATCACGTGGTGCTTGAGCGACAAGCTTTGTAGCGGTGCATACTAAGGTGAACACTTTAGAACTTGAAATTTATGTGCATGAGGGATCATCTTATAATGCTACCGTCGTCTACTAAGCAATACAAGATGCATAAAGGATTAACATCACATGCAATTCATAATATGTGATATGATATGGCCTTTCTTCTTTGTGCTTCCGATCTCCATCTTCAAGCACGAACATGATCTCCATCATCACCGGCATAGCATCAAGGTCAATGACGCTTCTTCATGGTTGTCGTCCACCAGCTTCAACTATTACAACTATTTTGAATAGACACGCAGGTCTTAACAGAAATTAAAGACAACCATATGGCTCCTGCCGGTTGCCAACTTACAATAAGGAACATTGCATACATCATATATAATCACAATCATGGCCATATCACATCACTGCACACCCCTGCAAAACAAAGTTAGACGCCTCTACTTTCTTTGCATATTTTACGTGGTTTGGGGCTTTCAATAGGTGTCGTTCTAACCTACGAACAAGAACCACAACATTGATACTAGCATTGTTGATTACCCGTTGTAAATTGGATCTTTACTATGCTAGGAGAAAGCGAGCACCCATAAAGCCACTTATGCAATACTAGTTGCATGTCAAGCGTGGAGCAAGTCTCATGAACGATGTCATGTAAGGTTAGCCGCTTCATCCCAACATACCGCAAGATGCAAAGTACACAAGAAGTAATCGACAATAAAAGCATCAACGCCCACAATGACCATTGTGTTCTACTCGTCAACAGATCTACATATAGACACGGCTCGATACCCTTTGTAGGGGTTCGTAGCATGGAAAACAAAAAAATTTCTATCGCATACAAACAAACAAGCCAAGATCTATCTACTAGATTGTAGCAGTCGATGGAATAACTCACCCTCGAAGATTCCAAAGTGTTTAACGAGCAGATTCTCGTGGGTGATGTAGTCGTACTCTTTTCCGATCTCAAGATCGCGTGAAGCGATCCTTCCGGCCGCGTTCATGGCGCTCCCATGATCGGTCACCGTTCGATTTTCGTGAAGACCTTCCTCTCCTTGTTCCAGCGGCGGAGGTTGTAGCACTCTCCTCGTGATTCCTGTGGCGTGGTAGGAAGTAGAGGGAGATCATGAGGCTTCGCCTTAAGCCGGTAGTAGTATGGTGGAGCTTATGAGAGAGGCTATTAGTGGTCTAGTAATTAGACACACCAATTAGAAGGCTCTAACCGAAATAGCTCTAAACCGGGTTTAGATCTAGGGTTTAGTTTAGAGGATAGGAACTTGTGTGTTCTAGGAGGAGCCTGCCCTCCTTATATAGGTGGGAGGGGCTAGCCGGCCAAGGGAGGAGTGGAGTCCCTCCCCAACTCGGCCTTGAGGTGGGGCGCCCGGCTTGGGAGGAGGAATCCCTCCCAACTCGGTTTCCACTTCTCCTCCTCTTTCCACTTTCCAAAACTTGCCGTTTGACTTTCAAACTAGCCGTTTGACTTTTCAATTTAGGATTTAAATAAACCCTTTATTTTGGACAGCGAGAACACTTAGTACATGATGCAATCATTCCAACTTACAATGACACATTCATGTACCCTTACCCCTCCGGAGTCTTGGGACATTAGGGACCTTCTAGAACATTCCCGATGAAAACAGGAACCATTTCCCAACTCAAATGGGACTTTCCTTATATGAATCTTATTCTCCGGACCATTCCGGATCTCCTCGTGATATCCTCCGAGACTCCGAACAACATTCGGTCTCTTTCTCATAATACCATAACTACTCAAACAACGTCGAATCCTTAAGTGTGTCTCCCTACGGTTCGTGAATTATGCGGACATGATCGAGACACTTCTCTGATCAATAACCAATAGAGGAATCTGGAAATTCATATGGCTCCCACATATTTCTACGATTACTTTGCGATCGAATGAACCACTTACATACGATACCAATTTCCCTTTGTCTCACGATATGTTACTTATCCGAGGTTATGATCGTCGGTATCTCTGCATACCTAGTTCAACCTCGTTACTGATAAGTACTCTTTTCTCGTTCCCGTGATATGTGATCCCTTGTGACCAAGTCACATGCTTGCAAGCTAATTGGATGACATTTCACCGAGAGGCCAGAGAATATCTATCCGTCATGTGGATGGACAAATCCACTCTTGATCCATGTGTTTCAACCAATACTTTCCGAACACTCAATGCCACCTTTATAGCCACCACATTACGGTGTGGTGTTTGATGACATCAAAGCATCCATCCGGTAAAGGTGATATGCATGATCTCATGGTCGAAGGAATTAGGTTACTATGTATCAGAAAGCATATAGCAATTGAACTATTGAAATGACTTGATCTTTATGCTACGCTTATCTATAGGAGTATGTCCACCATATCATTCTCCTAACGATATGATCTTGTTGTTGATAACATCTCAATGTTCATGATATGGAAACCACAATCATCAATCAACCAACAAGCTAGTGAAGTATAGAGGCTATACTAGGGACTTCAAATTAAGTTTACAAATCACACAAGTATTAATGGTTTCCTTGTTAATACTATTATAGCATGAATGTAAACATTTATCATAAGTATGAAGATATGATAATAACCTATTTTATTATTGCCTCTTGGGCATATCCCCAACAGTCTCCCACTTGCACTAGAGTCAATAATCTAGTTTCAAACCTTTGTGTATTCAACACCTATGGCTTTCAGGTGTTGTATGTACACGATTGCTAGTGGTCAACTGATCTCCGGATCTGACACTTCCAGGTCCGTGTGTAATTGCATGTCTTTGCGTCTCTACGCATCACTCATTCTCTAATGAGATGGCTTTGTATGATTTGGTCTTTCGGTGTGACCTTTAGTTCTTTGGGGTTAAAACATGTTGATAATATTGTCGCACAATATATCTTCATAGTATTATCCCGCTGTGAACTACACCTAGTTTGATAACAAACTACTTGATACAAATGCCCTCTTTTGCTGCTATAATAACAGTCATATACTTAGCCTTTTGTTGAAGTATCTGTCACAATGTCTTAACTTTGGAACTCATCCAAATCCATTATGGAACTCACTTTCCATTATATTGTGCCACCCTTAATTTAGATTGAGATAAACTTAATTTGTACTTTGTGACAAAACTAGTATCAATGTAGTACTTTTACAATGAACTAACCATCTATTTGTCACTTCTACAAATAATATACTCTTAGTTCTTCCAAAAGATCATAAGAATATCCTTACTATCGTCCAATGATCATCTTATGAATCATTACGGTATATGCTCATAATATTTATAGCATAGGACATATCTGGATTTGTACATATCACAGTATGATTGATATAAATACTCTTTGTGATTTCATACATCAAGTATCAATCTATACTTGAATCTTTGTTTCACTTACCAAATGTCAATACATTTGAATATATCATCAACATTGAACTCATTCAATCCTTTCTGTGCGACAAGAACCTTTCTTGTAGTTTCTATATTGAACTCATTCAATATCTCGTCTATGTATACGGCACAACCATATTAGCATCTATTGATGCCAAATATTTGGGTTTTGCCTAAGTCTTTCATCGGGATGAAATTCTTAATATGTGTTAATAAAAGATACATTATTTCCAATCAACAATATGTCCTCCACATAATGCATTAGAAATATGTCTTAGCGCTCCCACTTAATTTCTTGCAAATGCAAGCATCTTCATTGTCTCCAATGAAATTAAACTCTTTTAACAGTTTCATCATAGTGAAGATTCCAACTCCGCTATGCTTACTTTAACCATTGAAGTTTGCATATGCTTTTAGCATCCTTTGAATTAACAAAACCCTATGGACCGTGTTATGCACATGTCCTAGGTAACGATTCTATTAGAAGAACTTGTTTTGTTTATTCAACTACCATATAACAAATTTATATGTAGTGGTTGCTACATTAATCCGTCTAGACTAAATATCACTATGAAAGATCAAATCTTGTCATAGTCAACCTTTGAACATTGCTGTGAACTTTTCCCAACATGTCGACTATTTCATAGATGTGAAACATCCATGTCTACTTTTTTATAGATCCAAACACAACTGTAAGGTCTTACACCTTTCTCGAGGGTCCTTCAAGTTCAAAACTTGATTTCTCGTGTATGTAACTATCACGGATTTTATGGCTTCAAGCCATTTGACGGAGTCAGGGCCCATCATCGCTTCTTTGCATGTAGTAGGTTCATTATTCTCAAATAATGATTCAACCCTCAAATCTTGGTATTTGATTGTTCATCCGACCTACTTGTTTCAATAGAAACTTTAGACCTCCGTGACCACAACCTTTGAGGCACGTGAGCCATGAGCATTGTTGCTGCCTCCGGAACACTTTTCGGTGCTGCGCAACTTTGCACATATAGCTAAGGTTCTTTTAACCTTATCAAAGTTCTATTGTCCTCCCACTTCACTTTTCACGAAAAATTCCTTCTCAAAGAAACTTGACGTTCTAAGCGACAAACACTTTTGTCTCCGGTGTTTATGGACGAATACTTAACAGTAATACAAAGACAGGTTTATCCGACTTTGGTTGCAAACATCTTTCTTATGCATAGCATACCAATGTTTAAGAAAGGACTACTTGAGTTTTATCCCAAACCATAACCTTATATGGTGTCATTTCAGCGGATTATGATGGAGCTCTTTTAGTGGAAAACGGTAGTCTCTAGAGCTTTTAATCTTTAAAATATAATAGCAGTTTTATGAATTATACCTTCGATCTTACCATGTCAAACAAGGTTCAATTACATATCTCGAACGCTCCATACTCTTATGGTGTTTCGGGAAATGCAAATCCACGGAACGATTCCTTAAATCTTAGGTATTATGCTAAACTTGTAACTCAAATATCTTCCTTTATGATCTTATCATAAACTATTTATATTCTTGTTACAATGATTTTGCACTTCATCTTAAAATTCTTTGAACTTTTCAAATATTTCACACTTCATCCTTATTAAGTAAATATTCATATATTCACTCAAATTTTTGGAGAAAGCATATGAAGTTGAAATCCATCGCTCTTGACTACACATAATGGAGTTCGTACAACAATATGCACAAGTTCCAATAAGCTAGTCTTTCGTTCCCTTTTGGCCTATGAACGAAGTTTTAATTATCTCTAGGAAAGTTTCACAAACGTCATTTGATCAAAATCAAATAGACTCCAAAATTCCATCCACATGGAGTTTCTTCATGTTTTCTTTCCAATATAATTTAAACGGCGATGTCACTTCCTAAGTGATCTTTCAATCAATTTTAGCACTAGTTTTATGGATATGATTTATCCAACGAGATTTGTGAATCATCCATCTTTTATGGATTACGGCAATTATTTGAACAACCCTTTTGTTCTCATAATACCTGATAAAACAAATCCTGAAGGCAAGCTTTGATGTTTAACGAGCAACACAATAACCCTTTATTTGTTTTCGATGAACATCATCACATATTCTTTTGCTAGTTACTTAGGCCATTGTAGTTCATGAATTGTGTTGTTTCGTATGACGATTCATACCAACAAATTCAGTATCAAATACTTAAGAACCACATTGTTTAATAAGCAAAGAATATAGCCATAACATGTATATCATCTATATACTTAAACTGAACAATTCTAGTCTTTTCTTTTCTGCCATATATTTATGAGATTCTCTTTCAGTATTTCCTTTTCTGTTTGAAAGAATCTATCAACATCAATAGTGGAGTCATACATATGACACATAGTCCAAAGCGTGTATAGTTAAATACCAATGTCTTTGGACTTGCACTTTGAAGTAGATCACCATCATCAAATGTTTGGTGTTCTTTCAAATTCCTTTCTTTAGTAATCTCTTGGCGTAGTAAACATTTTACCTACATAAAATATTCACCTTCATCATGGAATCGTCCATGACCAAGCTACTTTTAGCTTATAACGGTGAATCACGAGTATAATGTTGCTCTCCAAAACCTTTTGGAAGATTAGGACAACTAGTGTCTCCAACCTTTTGCAAATTCTCATCAAACATGAGAACATGTCTTTGCCATATTATACTCTATCATGTTGTAACCAAAACTTCGTTTCAGATATCACAATATCTTCCACACATCATGGTTTCTGAAACAACTCTTTCAGATCCTAGATAACCTTGATATTAAGATAATCTTTTGAATATCAAGAATCATGGAGACAAACATGATACTCATATACTAACACTTTGGAATTGTCACTCTTGTTTTAATACCAATTATTAAACTTCATGGAGTAACCGGAACTTACTGAAAGTTTGCAATAGGACTTTAAACTTTAGATTAACACTTCAAAACAATACGATACCAGTTAGAAAGTAACTAACCAGAATTCTATAGTTCTATCATCTCAATTATAACTAAGCGCAAGGTGGTAAACGGATGCCAATGACTACAACAACTATGCAAATTCACTTTGATTTAGTTTATGATAAATTGAGTTCTAATTAATAATTAAATTAATCTAGGTGAACTCCCACTCAAAACAACATCCCTCACATTGTTTTAGTGATCACACGAACCAAATCCACCACATCAAAACCGATCATCACGAGAGTTGATGTAGCTTCAATGGCGAACAATCAACATGTTCATCATATCTACTATATGACTCATGCTCTACCTTTCGGTAATCCGTGTTCACGAGGCCATGTGCGTACATGCTAGGCTCGTCAAGATCAAACCTTAGCTACCGCATAAGCAAATCTGGCTTGCTTACGTTGTATTCACCAGCGGAATCAAAAACACCCGATCATCACGTGGTGCTTGAAGCGACAAGCTTTGGCAGCGGTGCATACTAAGGGTGAACACTTTAGAACTTGAAATTTATGTGCATGAGGGATCATCTTATAATGCTACCGTGTCTACTAAGCAATACAAGATGCATAAAGGATTAACATCACATGCAATTCATAATATGTGATATGATATGGCCTTTCTTCTTTGTGCTTCCGATCTCCATCTTCAAGCACGAACATGATCTCCATCATCACCGCATAGCATCAAGGTCAATGGCGCTTCTTCATGGTTGTCGTCCACCAGCTTCAACTATTACAACTATTTTGAATAGACACGCAGGTCTTAACAGAAATTAAAGACAACCATATATTCCCCGCGGTTGCCAACTTACAATAAGGAACATTGCATACATCATATATAATCACAATCATGGCCATATCACATCATCAGACACCCCTGCAAAACAAAGTTAGACGCCTCTACTTTCTTTGCATATTTTACGTGGTTTGGGGCTTTCAATAGGTGTCGTTCTAACCTACGAACAAGAACCACAACATTGATACTAGCATTGTTGATTACCCGTTGTAAATTGGATCTTTACTATGCTAGGAGAAACAGCACCGCATAAAGCCACTTATGCAATACTAGTTGCATGTCAAGCGTGGAGCAAGTCTCATGAACGATGTCATGTAAGGTTAGCCCGGGCCGCTTCATCCCAACATACCGCAAGATGCAAAGTACACAAGAAGTAATCGACAATAAAAGCATCAACGCCCACAATGACCATTGTGTTCTACTCGTGCAACAGATCTACATATAGACACGGCTCTGATACCACTGTAGGGGTTCGTAGCATGGAAAACAAAAAATTTCTATCGCATACAAACAAACAAGCCAAGATCTATCTACTAGATTGTAGCAACGAGTCGATGGAATAACTCACCCTCGAAGATTCCAAAGTGTTTAACGAGAGCAGATTCTCGTGGGTGATGTAGTCGATTCTTCCGATCTCAAGATCGCAGAGACGATCCTTCCGCGCCTTGGCTCCAGCAGCGCTCCCGCAGTCGGTCACACGTTCGGTACTCGACGAAGACCTTCCTCTCCCTTGTTCCAGCAGGCAGCGGAGGTTGTAGCACTCTCCTCGTGATTCCGGCAGCACAACGGCGTGGTACCGGAAGTAGAGGGGAGATCCCGCAGGGCTTCGCCTTAAGCCGGTGCGAGTATGGTGGAGCTTATGAGAGAGGCTATTAGTGGTCTAGTAATTAGACACACCAATTAGAAGGCTCTAAACCGAAATAGCTCTAAACCGGGGTTTAGATCTAGGGTTTAGTTTAGAGGATAGGAACTTGTGTGTTCTAGGAGGGGAGCCCTGCCCCTCCTTATATAGGTGGGAGGGCCGGCGGCCAAGGGGAGGGAGTGGAGTCCCTCCCCAACTCGGCCTTGAGGTGGGGCGCCGGCTTGGGGAGGAGGAATCCCTCCCCAACTCGGTTTCCACTTCTCCTCCTCTTTCCACTTTCCAAAACTTGTCGTTTGACTTTCAAACTAGCCGTTTGACTTTTCAATTTAGGATTTAAATAAACCCTTTATTTTGGACAGCGAGAACACTTAGTACATGATGCAATCATTCCAACTTACAATGACACATTCATGTACCCTTCCCCCTCCGGAGTGCCGGACATTCCGGGACCTTCTAGAACATTCCCGATGAAAACACCGGAACCATTCCCCAACTCCGAAATGGGACTTTCCTTATATGAATCTTATTCTCCGGACCATTCCGGATCTCCTCGTGATATCCCGGATCCCATCCGAGACTCCGAACAACATTCGGTCTCTTTCTCATAATACCATAACTACTCAAACAACGTCGAATCCTTAAGTGTGTCTCCCTACGGTTCGTGAATTATGCGGACATGATCGAGACACTTCTCCGATCAATAACCAATAGAGGAATCTGGAAATTCATATGGCTCCCACATATTTCTACGATTACTTTGCGATCGAATGAACCACTTACATACGATACCAATTTCCCTTTGTCTCACGATATGTTACTTATCCGAGGTTATGATCGTCGGTATCTCTGCATACCTAGTTCAACCTCGTTACTGATAAGTACTCTTTTCTCGTTCCCGTGATATGTGATCCCTTGTGACCAAGTCACATGCTTGCAAGCTAATTGGATGACATTTCACCGAGAGGGCCCAGAGTATATCTATCCGTCATGTGGATGGACAAATCCCACTCTTGATCCATGTGTTTCAACCAATACTTTCCGAACACTCAATGCCACCTTTATAGCCACCCTGTTACGGTGTGGTGTTTGATGACATCAAAGCATCCATCCGGTAAAGGTGATATGCATGATCTCATGGTCGAAGGAATTAGGTTACTATGTATCAGAAAGCATATAGCAATTGAACTATTGAAATGACTTGATCTTTATGCTACGCTTATCTATAGGAGTATGTCCACCATATCATTCTCCTAACGATATGATCTTGTTGTTGATAACATCTCAATGTTCATGATATGGAAACCACAATCATCAATCAACCAACAAGCTAGTGAAGTATAGAGGCTATACTAGGGACTTCAAATTAAGTTTACAAATCACACAAGTATTAATGGTTTCCTTGTTAATACTATTATAGCATGAATGTAAACATTTATCATAAGTATGAAGATATGATAATAACCTATTTTATTATTGCCTCTTGGGCATATCCCCAACAACTTGCCACCCTTCTTTCCCTTGTGCTTGCCTTTCTCGTCCTTCTTGAAACCGGTGGTCCTATTGATCATCAACACTTGATGTTCTTTCCTAATCTCCACTTCTGCAGTCTTAAGCATTGACAGAAGCTCAGGAAGAGACTTCTTCATGCCCTACATATTATAGTTCATCACGAAGCTCTTGTAGCTAGGTGGCAGAGATTGGAGAACACGATGTATGCCTAAGTCAATGGGAATCGTTATTCCCAAGGACACAAGCTTATCGGCGTACCCAGACATTTTGAGTACGTGCTCACTAACGGAGCTATTTTCCTCCATCATGCAGCTAAAGAACTTTTCTGTAGCATTATAACTCTCTATGGCAGCATGGGTATCAAAAATCATTTTCAATTCTCCCACGGTATCAAAGGCATTGCCATTTTCGAAACGCTTTCGAAGTTCTGGCTCTAGCCCATACAGTATGCCACAATGAACTAAGTTGTGGTCCTCCTGACGAGTTATATAGACGTTCTTTTCCTCGTCAGGGGCATCAGGAGCTGGTGGGGGGCCTAGCGGCGCATCTAGCACATATTGCTTTTGTGCAGCAGTGAGGAGAATCCTCAAATTCATAGCCCAGTTGGTGAAGTTGCTACCATTCGCAGCAAGTTTCTCTTTCTCCATGAACACATTGAAATTAAAAGCAGGTGGTGCCATCTACAACATAATTTGTAAAGTATATTTAGACTAATTTTATGATAGATTGAGTTCAACTAATCCAAATTACTAATGAACTCCCACTCAAAAACGACATCCCTCGTGTCCTTTTGGTGATTACATGAACCAAATCCACTACACCAAGTCCGATCATCACGTGAGTCGGTGTAGCTTCAAAGGCGAGCATCTATATGGGCATCATATCAACTATATGACTCATGCTTAACCTTTCGGTCCGTGTTCTGAGGCCATGTCTGTACATGCTAGGCTCGTCAAGTAAGAACCTTAGTATTTGCGTGTGTAAAACTGTCTTACACCCGTTGTATGAAAGCGTAGAGTTGAGAACACCCAATCATCACGTGATGCCTCAAAACACGATCCACAAAACGGTGCATACTTAAGGAAGAACACATTTTATCTTGATATCTAAATGAGGGATCATCTTATAATGCTACCAAACGCGCCAAACTAGCAGTATAAGATGCTAACATCTAATGTGTGAAGTGAGGTGATATGGTCCATGCATTTGATCTCTATCATTTGCATCGTGGTATGATCTCTATCATTCCTTTGTGTGTAAGGCCAAGGTCTATGGAACTTACACGTTAAGTGAGTTGTAAGAGTATCTATCATACATCTACTTACAACAATACCATATCAAAACACTAGCCCAGCAACGATCTAAACTAGACGCCTCTCATTTATCAATTGCAAGTTTTACGTGGCTTAGGGCTTTCGGAGATAGAACCTGTCTAACCTACGAACATGAACCACAACGAGGATAACCAAGTTATTAGCAACTCGTTGTAAATCAGATATTGACTATAGTAGGAGAGACAGACACCTGCCAGCCAATGTGCAAAACAAGTTGCATGTCAGTCGTGGAACCGGTCTCATGTACGATGACATGTAAGGTTGGTCCGGGCCGCTTCATCCCACTATGCCACCAATATCCAAAGTACATAGAAGATGCAATAACATGATCATCATCGCCCACATATAAACATATGTGTACTACCCGTGCAAAGCACCTACGCATAGATCAGGCTCTGATACCACTGTTGGGTCCGCAACATAGAAAACAAAATTTTCCTACGGTGTGAACTACACGCCAAGATCTATCTACTAGGTACAAAGCAAACGGGTGGACATACATCCATAGAGAACTTACCCTCGAAGACAACGAGCTTTGTTAACGAGTAGGAACTCGTGGTTGATGTAGTCGTACACTTGCCGATCTCAAGATTGTGAGGAAGTCCGAGCGCCAGAACTCAAGCAAGATTCGCACTGCACACACGTTCAAGCCACCGGGACAACCTCCACCTCCTCGCCCAGCGATCCAGTGGAAGCAAAGAACTCCTTCCGCATTTAAATGCCACTGGGAACATGTATCTCGCTAATCCGAGACCATGGGGAATAATTCTAGAGGGGAGAGAGATCCTTCACAAGGAGGTGTTAGGATGAAGGAGGAATGGGTGGCCTTTATAGGAGGAGGAGGGGTGCCCCTCTCCATGGCCGGGCATGGGGTGCCCCTCTCTCCATGACCGTGCATGGGGTGACCTCACCTCCCCCATTCATGTGGTGGTAACTCCTCCACATTAAAATGCCTCTTCACATTCCCTTTTAAAGTCTCCACTTTAAATGTATTAAGTTTCTCCAAATTTAATGCTCTCTCATTTAATAAAACTCTTTTATTAAATTTATTCAGAATTTTGTTAATTACTTTAATTAACAAACATTCACATATAGCCCCTTGCAATATTTCAATATCACATGAACCACCTTCTACAATTTCACCAGAAACAATTTCCGGTTTCATTGAAACAATTCCTGCACTTTGCAATTCTTTCTCGAAAACATATATGCTCCAAAATGGTGTCCGTAACTCTTATGTGCCACCCTACGGTTCGCGAATAATGCGTACATGATCGAGACCCTTCTCCGATCAATAATCAGCAGCGGACCTAGAGATCCGATCGACTCCTACACATTCAACGATGACTCCTGTGATCGTGAGAACCTTTAACGCTTGTAACTAAATCCCTTTGTCTCTCGATATATTACATGTCCGAGATTCGATCATCGGTATCTCCATACCTAGTTTGATCTCGTTACCGACATGCACTCTTTTCTCGTTTCCGTGATATAACATTCTAGTGATCACATCACTTGCTTGCAAGCTATCCTAATGTGATATCGCCGAGAGGGCCCAGAGTATATCTATGCGTCATCTGGATTGACAAATTCCACTCTTGATCCATGAGCCTCAACATAACACCTTCGTAGCACTGAACCCATCTCTACAGTCACCCTGTTATGGTGTGACGTTTGATGTTATCAAGATACTCTTCCGGTGTTAGCAATTAACATGATCTCATGGTCTAAGGATAAAGATTACTTTGTATGATGTTATAGAAATATAAACACAATGACTTGATCGTAATGCTATACTTCGGATGAATGTTCATCACATCATTCCACCAATGGTGTGACCTTGTTATTAACAACATCCAATGTCCATGATCAGGAAACCTTGATCATCCTGTTAATCAACAAGCTAGTCTATAAGAGAGGCATGACTAGGAACCCTTTTTGTTTATTAAACACACATGTATTGATGTTTCCTATCAATACAATTATAGCATGCAAAATAAACATCTATCACATACAAGGAATACATAATAACAAATTTATTATTGCCTCTTAGGGCATATTTCCTTCAATCGCCTGCCTGGTAGATCCGATTCAGGTGAGTGGATTGGCTGCCTTGTTGTTCGTGCGAGGGACGTGATGGAACTCACATCCATCGAAGCAGGAACTAAGCTTCTGTATGTGGAACCGGTAGAGAGCCATGTTTGCATCGCGGGCATCCCACTCTCCGGATACCTGCTGCACCACCAGATCCGAATGGCCAAAGCAAAGGATCCAGTTGAAACCAATCTCCCTGGCTAGCCGGAGGCCATGCACAAATGCCTCGTACTCGACAATGTTGTTGGAGGCCTTGAAGTGGATCTAGAGGACGTACTCCATCTGGTCTCCTTTGGGCGAGGTGAGGACGATGCCGGCTCGCAAGCCCCCGAGCATCTTCGAGCCGTAGAAGTGCATCCTCTAGTGGTCCGAATCAGGAATCGGTGGGAGGTATTGGGTCTCGGCCCAGTCGACGAGGAATTCCGCCAGAGCTTGCGACTTGATCGTGAGCCGAGGCTCGTACTGGATGGAGTAGGCGGCGAGCTCGATGGCCCACTTGGAGACTTGGCCGGTGGCGTCCTCATTGCCGATGATTTCTGAAAGGGGTGCGGTGCACATGACCTTAATCGGATGCTCCTGGAAGTACTGCTTGAGCTTCTTGCATGCTAGGTACACACCGTAACGCATCTTCTAGTAGTGGGGGTAGTTTTGCTTGGAGAGGGAGAGAACCTCACTGAGGTAGTAGACGGGTCGCTGAACCGGCTGAGCCTTTCCTTCCTCGAGCCCACCACTGTGACAATCTCGACGACCCGGCTGATGGCTGCTATATAGAGCAACATCGGCTTCTTGCTAGCCAGCGTGGCTAGAACTGGCGCTGTGGATAGCATGCACTTGAGGTCATGAAAGGCAGCGTCGGCCTGCGAGGTCCAGGAGAACTTGTCCGTCTTCTTCATCAGCTGGTACAGCAGAAGTGCCTTCTCCCCCAACCGGCTGACGAAACGGCTGAGGGAAGCCAGGCATCCGGTGAACTTCTAGACTCCAAGCAAGCTCCTGGGCGGCTGCATTCGCTCTATGTCCGCGATCTTCTCCGTGTTCGCTTCGATCGTTGTTGTGAGACGAGGAAATCGAGTAGCTACCCGGATGGGGCGCCAAAGATGCACTTCTTCGGGTTCAGCTTCATCTGGTACTGACGGATGTTGCCAAATGTCTCCCCCAAATCCTCGAGGAGGGTGCGCTTCTCCTTTTTCTTGATGACGACATCGTCCACATAGGCATGCACGTTTCGGCCGATCTGTGAGTGCAAGCATTTCTGCATACAACGCTGATAGGCAGCGCCTGCATTTTTCAGACCGAAAGGCATGGTTACATAGCAGAAAGCCCTATACGGGGTGATAAAAGATGTTTTATCTAGTCAGCCGGGTTTAGCCTGATCTGATTGTAACCAGAGTAACAATCCAAAAAGGACAACAAGTCGCAGCCGGCCGTGGAATCGATAACTTGATCGATATGGGGCAAAGCAAATGGGGTCTTTCGGGCACGCCTTGTTTAGGCTGGTGTAGTCGATACACATGCGCCAGGTCTTGTTCTTCTTCAACACTAGGACTGGGTTGGCCAGCCAGTACGGGTGGTACACCTCCATAATGAACCTGGCTGCAAGGAGCCAGGTGATCTCGTCACCAATGATCTTTCTTTGCTCCTCTGCGAACCGGCACAGAGGCTACTTGACCGGCTTAGCATCCGGCCGCACATGAAGTGAGTGCTCGGTGAACTCCCTCGGGACACCTGGCAGGTCCTTGGGTGACCATGCGAAGATGTCCCAATTCTCACGGAGGAAGTCGATGAGCGCGCCTTCCTATTTGCTGTCCAAGTTGGCACCAATGGTGACGAACTTGGTCGAGTCGGAGGGGTCGAGCAGAATTCTCTTCGTCTCCTTTGCCGGCTAGAAAGCTGCTTCTCTAGCCGGCTTGCTGCTAGCCGGCATTTCTTGCTGGGACATAGCCACATTGCGCATGATCATGCACTTCTCTTCGGCTATGATGAGGGCCTCTGCCAGCTTGGAGCCGGCTAAGGCGCACTCCATCGACCGCCTAAAGCAGCCGGCGACGATGATCACGCCGTTTGATCCCGGCATCTTCGTCTTGAGATACGCTTAGTGGGGGACGGCCATGAACTTGGCGAGAGAGGGGCACCCGAGGAGAGCATGGTAGGAGCTCGACAGGTTCACCACCTCGAACCAAACCGGCTCACACCGGAAGTTCTCCTCGGTCCCGAAGATGACATCCAGCTGGATTTTACCCAGCGGAGCGCAAGCCAGCCCCGACAGTATGCCGTGGAATGTCGTGGAAGTCGGGCGTAGGTTGCACTCGCGGATGCCAAGCTTCTCCAGCAAAGACCAGTAGAGAAGGTTGAGGCTGCTACCTCCATCGATGAGGACGTGCGAGAAGCGGCAGGTGCGCTCGTTGGAGACGATGAGGGGGTCAAGCACCATGGCATAGCCCCCGGGATTCGGAAGCTCATTCGGCTGATCTTCCCGGCTCCAGGTGATGTGGGTCTCTGACCAGTTCAGGTACTGGGGGACTGGGGAGACGACGGCGTTGACCTCCTTAGAGTGTCGCCTGCGACTGTGCTTGTCGTCCAGCTCCGTCTCGAAGATGTGGTAGGCAGCATGTGGCTGGGGGTAGCCGTTGTTGTTGTTGCCACCATTGCCGCCGTTACCATCATTACCGGCTCCCCTAGCCGGTGGTGGGGGTTTACCAGGAGGGGGCGGGGGCAGACGTTGCTGGTTGCCTTGGTCCTTTAGCTAGCGGGTCCAACTACAGTTCCGGGTGGTGTGCGTAGCCGGCTTGAAGGGACCGCTATGCAACTTCCACGGGCCGTCAAACATTTGGTCGAAGGTGAGCCGCGGCTTCTGCCTTCTTGCATCGTTAACCTGTGCGTCGGGCACGCCTTCCACAACATTGACCTGCCATGCGTGGTAGCGAGGCTTCTGCTGTCCGGCTGGGCGGTCCCCATGGAACCGGTTGTCGTTGGCGCCTGGAGGATCTGGCTTCTCTGGCCGGATTGCTCGGACGATCGCGAGCCGGCTCCGACGGAGTTGGACGCCCATCAGCACTTACTCGGAGGGGCTTCTTCATCGCGGCATCCACCGTGGCGTACTGGTCGGCAACCGTCATGAGCTCCGCCATGGTTTTCAGCTTGTCACACAGTAGCTGATGGTGAAGCATGGTTCCTTCTCGGCACCCCTCGACGAAGAAGATGATGGCCTGGATCTCCAGGATGCCCTCACAGGTGTTGCTCAGTTCCGTCCACCTAGTGAGGTACTCGCGGTCTGACTCGTGGTCACCCTGGACGCACAAGACCAGGTCGCATGGGTGGCCCGGACGCTTGTACGTGCCATTGAAGTTGCGGACGAACACCTTCTCGAAGTCTGGCCATGCGTTGATGTTGTTGGGCGCGAGGCTGTTGAGCCATGTCCTTGCTGACCCGGTTAGCATGAGGGGGATGTAGCGCACAGCTGTGCGCTTGTTCCCGTGGGCGATGCCAACTGCCATGGTGTAGTCGGTCAGCCAGTCTCCCGGCTTCATGCTGCTGTCGTACTTGGGGGTATCCCTAGGAAGGGTGAACTTATCCGGAAATGGCTCGTTCCGGATGTGAGGTCCGAAACAAACCGGTCCAGTGGAATGTTCTTCTTCCATGACGTGCGCTTGAGCGAGGAGCTCGATGCGGTCGCGGGCATTCAGACAATCCGGGTTGGGCGCTCCTACCCGACCCGAGAGACGGGAACCGGCAGGTCGTGGCGCTCCGGTTGGTGGAGGGGGAGGCGGTGGGTTGTTGTTCACCATTTTCTCTTGGCGCGGCTGGCCCTTGTTGCCAGAGCTGCGGCGCTTGCTGTGGGCCTTAGCCGGAGGAGAGGACGCCTGCTGGGTGTCGCGGGGTGCGCCCTTGATGTTACCGGGCGACATGCTTCCCCTGGAGTAGCTGGGGTCCTTGTGCATCTGCCCGATGGCGTCAGCCTGCTCATCCGTGATCCGGAGGAGCTCCTGCACCCGGGCGTGCTGCCGGTCTCGCTCCTCGCCCTCCATGTTGAGTAGTTCATCTGCCGCGGCTCGCGCCGCGCGCATTTTCTTGATGGGTGTACTGTAGGTGGGCCGGATGAGAGCGGGAAGCGGGTCCGGCTCGCCATCCTGCCGCCTAGCTCGCCGCCCCAGCGTCATACTTATCCATGCCGGCTCGGCTCCGCGGTAGCTGGAGTGAGGCCGTGCGCGTGGTCGTACTCATGCTGGGTGATCTCGATCTGCTTCCTGGTCGTAGCTAGCTCCATGGCCTCCTAGAGAAGAAGCTGCCTCTCCATGGCGAAGTTGGCTTCCACCTCCTCCAGGTTATCCCCGAGGTTAACCGGCATGAGCAGCCGGTCGATAGCCTCCTCCACCGGGTTCCTGGGCCGCAGTGGAGCAGAAGTTCCGACCTCATCCATGCCCCGCTCCCGCGGCTGGCGAGGCTGAGAGTTGGAGCCGACCATCATCACCTCGACACCGCGAGGAGCGACGGAGGCGCCGCTGCCGAGGTGCAGCGGCTCCGTGACAGAAACGATCTCCCTAGGGAAACGCTCCGACACGGTGGCGACATAGACGGGGAGGTCGCCGAAAAGCAGAATAGAACCGTTTGCCAGAAATGTGGATTTGGCGAAACACGAAGCGTTGTCAATGACACAATCAAACTTGCCGAGCGTAAGCACTAGGCCGGAGGCCACGCGCTCACCGGCTGAAGTGCGGGGTCCCGTGCGGAACGTGCCTCCAGTCGAAGCCATCTTGCCCCACGGTGGGCACCAACTGTCATTGTATTGGGAACGGCAGTACCTAAACATGTTAGATAAAGGTGTGGGGACTAGCAGGGAAGCTCTCGATAGCATCCGCAGGCGGGATTGGGTACGAGCAGGTGTAACGAGACACAGGAAGTACCCAGGTTCGGAGCCCTCGTGGTGAGGTAAATCTCCTACTCTTGCCAATCTAAGTATGAGTAGTATACGGGCTACAATCGCTCCTCGAGCTGTATTCTCTAGCTACATCCTTAAATGCACTGAGACCAACCCTTGCTACGAGAACCTTGCCTCTCCTTATATAGGCAGAGAGGCAACGGTCTCACTGGCCAGTCCGGCTGGCGGGCCCCATAGGCGGGTCCCAGCCGGCTAGTCATCTACAGTATCCGGTACACTTACATCCCATCAGAGTACATGCGGTAGGGTCGTCGTGGGTACAGTGAATGCCATGCTAGCCTGTCGTCAGCATCTGGCCATATTCCCGTGTCACCCAACAAAGTCTTTGGTATGGCCGTGTAGTTGCGGTCTTGTCATCGTACCAGGGCGTACCGCGCTCTGTGCAACACGTCGCTCTGTCCTCCTGATTGAGTCCGGGTATGCTGATGTAGCCGGTCCCGTGCCTTGCTGCTCCTCGTGGTTCCGGCTACCGTAAAGTAGCCGGTATGAATTACTCATGTTCGGCTGCGCTCAGCCAGCCAGACACGAACCGACTGCCGTAGTTCTTGTCTGATTGGAGTATCCGGAGGTCATCCCCCTGACATCGACGCATCTGCTGTTTAGTCACGCTACTGGGTCCCCCATGTCATCCTGTCATTACAAGAATCATGTGTATGATGGAATTTTTGCCTTTGCTCGCGCTACCCTATTCCGAACTTGATAGCACTACTCAATGTATATATCGTTTAATCACGCCGCTGAGCCCCACATGTCATCCTCTCATTAGAAGAAATGTGAGTAATTTTTCCCCTCGGTCGCGCCTCCGTGTTCTGAAGTTGATAGCGTTTCTCGCTGCATCAGCCGTTTATTTAGGCTGGTGGGTCCCCTATGTCAGCCTCTCACTAGAAGAATCGTGTGTGTGATGGATTTTCTTCTTCTCTAGCGCTACCCTATTCTGAACTAGATAGCGTTGCTCGACAAATCTGCCATTTGGTCGCGTAGCTAGGTCTCACATGTCAGCTTCTCATTAGAAGGATTAGTTGTATGATTGACTTTTTTTCTTCACTCGCGCCTCCGTGTTTCGAACTTGATAACTTTGCTTGCTGCATCGGCCGACTTTCAGGCTGCTGGGTCCCCCATGTGAGCCTCTTATTAGAAGAAATGTGTGCATGTTGAACTTTTTCCTCGCTCGCGCCTCCGTATTTTGAACTTAGCAACATTGCTCGATGTAGCACCTATATAAGTTCACTCTATAGGGTCCCACGCGTTGGTCTCTCTATAAATGAAATGTGCATATGATGGACTTTTTATTCGGTCACGTCTGTTGTTTTGACCTTGGCAACGTTACTCGATGCGGCAGCCATGTATGGTCTTGCTGATGGGGCCCCCATGTCAGCATCTCTGGTATATTGTGGCTTGTGGGTCCCTAATGCATCCTTGTATATTCTGGATGGTGGGTCCCCAATGTCAGCCGTACAAGTATTTAATTTTTTTCAAACTCACATATTAAACTCGAGGGACGCTGCAGGCTGGGGTCTGTGTATCAGCCTCTCCGTAATGGAATATTTCTAGAATAAAAATGTAAACCCAAGATATATATGTGCACACAATGGATTCAAACTCAAGACCTTCGAATTAAATAGACGTAAACTGAGTGTGTTACAACTACACCAAAGATTTCTATAGAAAAGATATCATTAAACATTTATTAGTACTACAACTTATGTATTAGTCTTATAAATATTTTGTGTCCATGTTTATCTCTTTTAAAATATAAAAGGCCAGCGTTCCTAGAATCTTAATTTATAAAATGCCACATAATGGAGTAGTTTCTTTAAAACATGGGAAGGTGGAGTTTTTTTGAAGGAGTGGAGGGAAATGCTCAAAAGGACGAATTAAAAATATTTTGGGCTATACTCTATGGTCTATGCTCAATGGGCTCCTTTCTCAAATTTCACTGTGCTATGCTCAGCAGTTCCTTGACCCTGAAAAGACCGAAATATAATGTTCTGGGCTGTGTTCCATGGCCTCCTTTCTCAAATTTCAGTGGTTTGTGGTCAGTAGTCCCCTGAACCAAAAAAGGCTGGATTAAAATATTCTTGGCTAAAGAGGGGTGGAACGGGATAGATTTCTTCTCCTCATTAATGAAAATTGCATTGTGACATGATTCCGACGGATGCGAAACAAAGACCTCATAGAGGGAGGTGGAAAAAGCGATAATTATTTTGACATATATTCATGTGAAAAGTTAAAAGAACCATGGACACGCTCTCCGTCGGCGACAAACTGGACTGATACCCTATGACTTCACTTGGTGAAATCACGCTGTATCTTTACCACTCTCACGTCTATCCAAAACACATATCCAACGGTTCCAATGACAGAAAGGCAAAAGCTCTAGAGCAAATAGACAGTTAGCAACTGTAGGGGTTCGTAGCATGGAAAACAAAAATTTTCTATCGCATACAAACAAACAAGCCAAGATCTATCTACTAGATTGTAGCAACGAGTCGATAGAGGAACTCACCCTCGAAGATTCCAAAGCGGTTAACGAGAGCAGATTCTCGTGGGTGATGTAGTCGTACTCTTTCCGATCTCAAGATCGCGTAGACGATCCTTCCAGCGCCACGTTCCGGCAGCGCTCCCGCAGTCGGTCACACGTTCGGTACTCGACGAAGACCTTCCTCTCCCTTGTTCCAAAGAGCAGCGGAGGTTGTAGCACTCTCCTCGCGATTCCGCAGCAAGACAACGGCGTGGTACCGGAAGTAGAGGGAGATCCCAGGCTTCGCCTTAAGCCAAGTAGTATGGTGGAGCTTATGAGAGAGGCTATTAGTGGTCTAGTAATTAGACACACCAATTAGAAGGCTCTAAACCAATTAGAAGGCTCTAAACCGCTGGCTAAAGCAATTAGAAGCTCTAAACCAAAACGGCTCTAAACCGGAGGTAGAAGATAGGAACTTGTGTGTGCTAGGAGGGAGCCCTGCCCCTCCTTATATAGGTGGGAGGGCTGGCCGGCCAAGGGGAGGGAGTCCTCCCAAGTCGGCAGTGGGCGCGGCCAAGGGAGAACCTCCTCCAATTCGCCTCCACCAATCCTCCTCTCTTCCCACTTCCCAAAATTGTCGTTTGACTTTCAAACTAGCCGTTTGACTTTTCAATTTAGGATTTAAATAAATCCTTTATTTTGGACAGCGAAGACACCTAGTACATGATGCAATCATTCCAACTTACAATGACACATTCATGTACCCTTCCCCCCCCCCCCCCCGGAGTGCCGGACATTCCGGGACCTTCTAGAATGTTCCCGATGAAAACACCGGAACCATTCCCCAACTCCGAAACGGGACTTTCCTTATATGAATCTTATTCTCCGGACCATTCCGGATCACCTCGTGATATCCCGGATCCCATCCGAGACTCCGAACAACATTCGGTCTCTTTCTCATAATACCATAACTACTCAAACAACGTCGAATCCTTAAGTGTGTCTCCCTACGGTTCGTGAATTATGCGGACATGATCGAGACACTTCTCCGAACAATAACCAATAGAGGAATCTGGAAATTCATATGGCTCCCACATATTTCTACGATTACTTTGCAATCGAATGAACCACTTACATACGATACCAATTTCCCTTTGTCTCACGATATGTTACTTATCCGAGGTTATGATCGTCGGTATCTCTGCATACCTAGTTCAACCTCGTTTACTGATAAGTACTCTTTTCTCGTTCCCGTGATATGTGATCCCTTGTGAGCCAGTCACATGCTTGCAAGCTAATTGGATGACATTTCACCGAGAGGGCCCAGAGTATATCTATCCGTCATATGGATGGACAAATCCCACTCTTGATCCATGTGTTTCAACCAATACTTTCGAACACTCAATGCCACTTTTATAGCCACCTGTTACGGTGGTGTTTGATGACATCAAAGCATCCATCCGGTAAAGGTGATATGCATGATCTCATGGTCGAAGGAATTAGGTTACTATGTATCAGAAAGCATATAGCAATTGAACTATTGAAATGACTTGATCTTTATGCTACGCTTATCTATAGGAGTATGTCCATCACATCATTCTCCTAATGATATGACCCTGTTGTTAATAACATCTCTATGTTCATGATCAGGAAACAATGATCATATATTAACCAACAAGCTAGTTTAACAAGAGGCTTTACTAGGGACTCTTTTATGTTTACAAATCACACAAGTATTAATGTTTCCTGTTAATACAATTATAGCATGGTATGTAAACATTTATCATAAATATGAAGATATGATAATAACCACTTTATTATTGCCTCTTGGGCATATCTCCAACAGTCTCCCACTTGCACTAGAGTCAATAATCTAGTTTCAAACCTTTGTGTTTTCAACACCTATGGCTTTCTGGTGTTGTATGTACACGATTTCTAGTGGTTAACTGATCTCCGGATCTGACACTTCCAGGTCCGTGTGTAATTGCATGTCTTTGCGTCTCTACGCATCACTCATTCTCTAATGAGATGGCTTTGTATGATTTGGTCTTTCGGTGTGACCTTTAGTTCTTTGGGGTTAAAACATGTTGATAATATTGTCGCACAATATATCTTCATAGTATTATCCCGCTGTGAACTACACCTAGTTTGATAACAAACTACTTGACACAAATGCCCTCTTTTGCTGCTATAATAGCAGTCATATACTTAGCCTTTTGTTGAAGTATCTGTCACAATGTCTTAACTTTGGAACTCATCCAAATCCATTATGGAACTCACTTTCCATTATATTGTGCCACCCTTAATTTAGATTGAGATAAACTTAATTTGTACTTTGTGACAAAACTAGTATCAATGTAGTACTTTTAAAATGAACTAACCATCTATTTGTCACTTCTACAAATAATATACTCTTAGTTCTTCCAAAAGATCATAAGAATATCCTTACTATCGTCCAATGATCATCTTATGAATCATTATGTTATATGCTCATAATATTTATAGCATAGGACATATCTGGATTTGTACATATCACAGTATGATTGATATAAATACTCTTTGTGATTTCATACATCAAGTATCAATCTATACTTGAATCTTTGTTTCACTTACCAAGTGCCAATACACTTGAATATATCATCAACATTGAACTCTTTCAATCCTTTACGTGCAACAAGAACCTTTCTTGTAGTTTCTATATTGAATTCATTCAATATCTCGTCTATGTACTTCTGGCACAACCATATTAGCGTCTATTGATGCCAAATATTTGGGTTTTGCCTAAGTCTTTCATCGGGATGAAATTTTTAATATGTGTTAATAAAAGATACATTATTTCCAATCAACAATATGTCTTCCACATAATGTATTAGAAACATGTCTTAGCGCTCCCACTTAATTTCTTGCAAATGCAAGCATCTTCATTGTCTCAGATGAAATTAAACTCTTTTAACAGTTTCATCATAGTGAAGATTCCAACTCCGCTATGCTTACTTCAACCATTGAAGGTTGCATATGCTTTTAGCATCCTTTGAATTAACAAAACCCTTTGGACCGTGTCATGCACACGTCCTAGGTAACCATTCTATTAGAAGAACTTGTTTTGTTTATTCTACTACCACATAACAAATTATATGTAGTGGTTGCTACATTAATCCGTCTAGACTAAAAATCGCTATGAAAGATCAAATCTTGTCATATACAACCTTTGAACATTGTTGTGAACTCTTTCCCAACATGTCGACTATTTCATAGATGTGAAACATCCATGTCTACTTCTTTATAGATCCAAACACAAGCAAGGTCTTACACCTTTTTCGAGGGTCCTTCAAGTTCAAAACTTGATTTCTCGTGTATGGAACTATCACGGATTATATGGCTTCAAGCCATTTAACGGAGTCAGGGCCCATCATCGCTTCTTTGCATGTAGTAGGTTCATTATTCTCAAATAATGATTCAACCCTCAAATCTTGGTATTTGATTGTTCATCCGACCTACTTGTTTCAATAGAAACTTAGACCTCCGTGACCACAACCCTTGAGGCACGTGAGCCATGGGCATTATTCTTTGCCTCCGGAACACTTTTTCGGTGCTGCAACTTTTCACATATAGCTAAGGTCTTTTAACCTTATCAAAGTTCTATTGTCTTTCCACTTAACTTTTCATGGAAAATTTCTTCTCAAAGAAACTTGACGTTCTAAGCGACAAACACTTTTGTCTCCGGTATTATGGAGGAATACTTACTTGATAATACAAAGACAGGTTTATCCGACTTTGGTTGCAAACATCTTTCTTATGCATAGCATACCAATGTTTAAGAAAGGACTACTTGGGTTTTATCCCAAACCATAACCTTATATGGTGTCATTTCAGCGGATTATGATGGAGCTCTTTTAGTGGAAAAGCGGTAGTCTCTAAAGCTTTTAATCTTTAAAATATAATAGCAGTTTATGAATTATACCTTGATCTTACCATGTCAAACAAGGTTCAATTACATATCTCGAACGCTCCATACTCTTATGGTGTTTGGAAATGCAAATCCGGACGATTCCTTAAATCTTAGGTATTATGCTAAACTTGTAACTTAAATATCTTCCTTTATGATATTATCATAAACTATTTATATTCTTGTTACAATGATTTTGCACTTCATCTTGAAAGTCTTTTGAACTTTTCAAATATTTCATACTTCATCCTTATTAAGTAAATATTCATATATTCACTCAAATTTTCGGAGAAAGCATATGAAGTTGAAATCCATCGCTCTTGACTACACATAATGGAGTTCGTACAACAATATGCACAAGTTCCAATAAGCTAGTCTTTCGTTCCTTTTGGCCTATGAGCGAAGTTTTAATTATCTCTAGGAAAGTTTCACAAGCGTCATTTGATCAAAATCAAAAGACTCCAAAATTCCATCCACATGGAGTTTCTTCATGTTTTCTTTCCAATATAATTTAAGCGGCGATGTCACTTCCTAAGTGATCTTTCAATCAATTTGTCTTCGACAATTTTAGCACTTGTTTTATGGATGTGATTTATCCAGCGAGATTTGTGAATCATCCATCTTTTATGGATTACGGCAATTATTTGAACAACCCTTTTGTTCTCATAATACTGATAAAACAAATCCTGAAGGCAAGCTTTGATGTTTAACGAGCACAATAACCCTTTATTTGTTTTCGATGAACATCATCACATATTCTTTGCTAGTTACTTAGGCCATTGTAGTTCATGAATTGTGTTGTTTGTATGACGATTCACACCAACAAATTCAGTATCAAATACTTAAGAACCACATTGTTAATAAGCAAAGAATATAGCCATAACATATATCATCTATATACTTAAACTGAACAATTCTAGTCTTTTCTTTTCGCCATATACTTATGAGATTCTCTTTCAGTATTTCCTTTTCTGTTTGAAAGAATCTATCAACATCAATAGTGGAGTCATACATATGACACATAATCCAAAGCGTGTATAATTAAATACAAATGTCTTTGGACTTGCACTTTGAAGTAGATCACCATCATCAAATGTTTGGTGTTCTTCCAAATTCCTTTCTTTAGTAATCTCTTGGTGTAGTAAACATTTTACCTACATCAAATATTCACCTTATCATGGAATCGTCCATGATCAAGCTACTTTTAGCTTATAACGATGAATTATGAGTATAATGTTGCTTTCCAAAACCTTTTGGAGGATTAGGACAACAAGTGTCTCCAACCTTTTGCAAATTCTCATCAAAATATGAGAACATGAACTTTGCCATATTATACTCTATCATGTTGTAACCAAAACTTTGTTTCAGATATCACAATATCCTCCACACATCATGGTTTCTGAAACAACTCTTTCAGATCCTAGATAACCTTGATATTAAGACAATCTTTGAATATCAAGAATCATGGAGACAAACATGATACTTATATACTAACATTTGGAATTGTTACTCTTGATTTAATACTAATTATTAAACTTCATGGAACGGAACTTCTTGAAAGTTTGCAATAGGACTTTTAAACTTTAGATTAACACTTCAATACAATACGATACCAGTTCGTAAAGTAACTAACCAGAATTCTATAGTTCTATCATCTCAATTTTAACTAAGCGCAAGGTGGTAAACGGATGCCAATGACTACAACAACTATGCAAATTCACTTTGATTTAGTTTATGATAAATTGAGTTCTAATTAATAATTAAATTAATCTAGGTGAACTCCCACTCAAAACAATATCCCTCACATTGTTTTAGTGATCACCTGAACCAAATCCACCACATCAAAACCGATCATCACGTGATTTGATATAGCTTCATTGGCGAACAATCAAGTTGTTCATCATATCTACTTTATGACTCATGCTCTACCTTTCGGTAATCCGTGTTCACGAGGCCATGTCTGTACATGCTAGGCTCGTCAAGATCAAACCTTAGCTACCGCATAAGCAAATCTGGCTTGCTTACGTTGTATTCACCAGCGGAATCAAAGACACCCGATCATCACGTGGTGCTTGAGCGACAAGCTTTGGCAACGTGCATACTAAGGGTGAACACTTTAGAACTTGAAATTTATGTGCATGAGGATCATCTTATAATGCTACCGTCGTCTACTAAGCAATACAAGATGCATAAAGGATTAACATCACATGCAATTCATAATATGTGATATGATATGGCCTTTCTTCTTTGTGCTTCGATCTCCATCTTCAAGCACGAACATGATCTCCATCATCACCGGCATAGCATCAAGGTCAATGGCTTCTTCATGGTTGTCGTCCACCAGCTTCAACTATTACAACTATTTTGAATAGAACGCGAGGTCTTAACGAAATTAAAGACAACCATATGGCTCTGCGGTTGCCAACTTACAATAAGGAACATTGCATACATCAAATATAATCACAATCATGGCCATATCACATCCTGCACACCTGCAAAACAAAGTTAGACGCTTCTACTTTCTTTGCATATTTTACGTGGTTTGGGGCTTTCAATAAGTGTCGTTCTAACTACGAACAAGAACCACAACATTGATACTAGCATTGTTGATTACCCGTTGTAAATTGGATCTTTACTATGCTAGGAGAAAGCAGGCACCCATAAAGCCACTTATGCAATACAAGTTGCATGTCAAGCGTGGAGCAAGTCTCATGAGCGATGTCATGTAAGGTTAGCGGCCGCTTCATCCCAACATACCGCAAGATGCAAAGTACACAAAAGCAATCTACAATAAAAGCATCAACGCCCACAATGACCATTGTGTTCTACTCGTCTGCAACAGATCTACATATAGACACGGCTCGATACCCTTTGTAGGGGTTCGTAGCATGGAAAACAAAAATTTTCTATCGCATACAAACAAACAAGCCAAGATCTATCTACTAGATTGTAGCAACGAGTCGATAGAGGAACTCACCCTCGAAGATTCCAAAGCGGTTAACGAGCGATTCTCGTGGGTGATGTAGTCGTACTCTTTCCGATCTCAAGATCGCGTGAGCGATCCTTCCAGCGCCACGTTCGGCAGCGCTCCCTGATCGGTCACACGTTCGGTACTCGACGAAGACCTTCCTCTCCCTTGTTCCAGCAGCGGAGGTTGTAGCACTCTCCTCGCGATTCCGGCGACTGTGGCGTGGTACCGTAAGTAGAGGGGAGATCATGAGGCTTCGCCTTAAGCCGGTGCGAGTATGGTGGAGCTTATGAGAGAGGCTATTAGTGGTCTAGTAATTAGACACACCAATTAGAAGGCTCTAAACCAATTAGAAGGCTCTAAACCGCTGGCTAAAGCAATTAGAAGCTCTAAACCAAAGCGGCTCTAAACCGGAGGTAGAAGATAGGAACTTGTGTGTGCTAGGAGGAGCCCTGCCCTCCTTACATAGGTGGGAGCTGGCCGGCCAAGGGAGGAGAGTCCTCCCCAAGTCGGCTTGGTGGGCGCCCGCCAAGGGAGGAACCCTCCTCCAATTCGGCCTCCACCAATCCTCCTCTTCCACTTCCCAAAATTGCCGTTTGACTTTCAAACTAGCCGTTTGACTTTTCAATTTAGGATTTAAATAAATCCTTTATTTTGGACAGCGAAGACACCTAGTACATGATGCAATCATTCCAACTTACAATGACACATTCATGTACCCTTCCCCCTCCGGAGTCACGGACATTAATGGACCTTCTAGAATTTTCCCGAAGAAAACACCGTAACCATTCCCCAACTCCGAACAGGACTTTCCTTATATGAATCTTATTCTCCGGACCATTCCGGATCACCTCGTGATATCCGGATCCCATCCGAGACTCCGAACAACATTCGGTCTCTTTCTCATAATACCATAACTACTCAAACAACGTCGAATCCTTAAGTGTGTCTCCCTACGGTTCGTGAATTATGCGGACATGATCGAGACACTTCTCCGAACAATAACCAATAGAGGAATCTGGAAATTCATATGGCTCCCACATATTTCTATGATTACTTTGCGATCGAATGAACCACTTACATACGATACCAATTTCCCTTTGTCTCACGATATGTTACTTATCCGAGGTTATGATCGTCGGTATCTCTGCATACCTAGTTCAACCTCGTTACCGATAAGTACTCTTTTCGCTCCGTGATATGTGATCCCTTGTGAGCCAGTCACATGCTTGCAAGCTAATTGGATGACATTTCACCGAGAGGGCCCAGTATATCTATCCGTCATATGGATGGACAAATCCCACTCTTGATCCATTTGTTTCAACCAATACTTTCTGAACACTCAATGCCACTTTTATAGCCCCCAGGTTACGGGGTGGTGTTTGATGACATCAAAGCATCCATCCGGTAAAGGTGATATGCATGATCTCATGGTCGAAGGAATTAGGTTACTATGTATCAGAAAGCATATAGCAATTGAACTATTGAAATGACTTGATCTTTATGCTACGCTTATCTATAGGAGTATGTCCATCACATCATTCTCCTAATGATATGACCCTGTTGTTAATAACATCTCTATGTTCATGATCAGGAAACAATGATCATATATTAACCAACAAGCTAGTTTAACAAGAGGCTTTACTAGGGACTCTTTTATGTTTACAAATCACACAAGTATTAATGTTTCCTGTTAATACAATTATAGCATGGTATGTAAACATTTATCATAAATATGAAGATATGATAATAACCACTTTATTATTGCCTCTTGGGCATATCTCCAACAGCAACGACAATACTTTTGATAGATTTTGTACTAGAATTTTAAAGATTTAGAAGTATAGATAAAGACAGAAAAATATCAACAAATTCCCAGTTCGTAATCAGCCACACTTGACAGATTCTGCAGCATTTCAAAGTGGCCGATTCAGCAATTCAGACACTGAAATTCAATAGCAGTACAAAGATAATCAGTTCTTGTTTCAGCTCTAAAAACCTTGGCGCACGATGAGTTTGCCCCTTTTCTCCGAACACACTACATCATTGGAGCATGCACAACTGACAATCAAGGCTGCTTTTGTGTGCATACCTTGTTCTTACATCAATGCTTGTGTGACCAACATATATGCAACGCAAAATGCCCAAGCCTCATCTAGATTGTGACATGGCCATGTTTCAAAACAAAATCAAGACCGGCCATCTACTGCCCTTGACTAAACAAGTAACAATACATCAGTATTAGGTCTACGAAATACTTTAGTAAAAGAAACGATAGAAAATTTGACAAATTCAGTAGCATTTGAAAGATTCGGCAGTACATAATAAGACTAGAAAAGTATCTTATAGGTTCCCAGTTCACATTCAACAACACATGATAGACTCAGTAGCAATTTAAAGTGGCTAATTCAACGGTGGTAAAAAATGACCAAACGAATTGACAAATTCGACAATGCCGACATTGAAATTCAATGGTTGTACAACAATGCGGCAAGGCCAAGTTTCAAAATGAAAGCGAGACCATGCATATTCAACACTAGATTTAAACAAGTCTCAGTACATAGGTATTACTACAAAATAGATTAGCAGTAGCTGAACTCCATACAAAATACTTAGTAGACGTGTAGAACTACAAGTCTACACTAAGCTAGGAACCACTACATGTCCCATCATACATACTCGAAGAAGATAATGCATCAGCGTGTCAAAGTGCTGGTCGGGCAGCGCGCTTGATTTCCTGCCTGGGACGCGTCTCTCGTTTTATTGTCACCTGTCGGCCTCTAGATCAGCAGCATACAAGTAAAATTCATACGACCAACCAGGAAATTTAGGATCCTTAATTTCCGCAATTCCAATTACAAAGGGAATCTACCACCAACATAAACTAGCGAATTAGTACAAATTACATACACTCACACTAGGATCATCACAAGAGAATTAAGATGTGATATCTCACCAGTGAATCTTGTCCGACGACATGTTCAATAGTATGCTAGTAAAGTCGCGGCTTCGACAGAAAAGATGTGAGCACTTCCTGCGTGGCATCGGCCGATGACGGCCTAATAATTGTCTCGAATGACCTCGTTACTACAACCTGATTGAAACTAGCGAACAAGACCAATGGACAAAACCTCACCTCGTACCGCAACGATTTGCATGCCGCCGACCTGACCGGCCTGATAGACAGGAGCAAGTCCATGCTATGCCCGTCAATGTGGGCGACGAACAACTTTCCCTCCTTCCTGATGCCGATAAACTCAGCTCTCAGCGAGCCCGGTGCACGAACCGGCATAGACGGGTCCCATTTTGGGGCGCTGTATCTAGGCACCGTCATCCAGTGGGCAGATATGAGGCCCTCCACGAACACTTTATTGACGCTGATGAACTCGCATCCTGGCTGTAACACCCCAGCATAAGAGATTAAAAATAAGCTAAGATAAGGTGTGTGCATTGCATTCAAGTATAGAAAATTCGGATAATTTTCGCCCTTTTGAATAAAACTTGTCAAAGAGATTGAGGCTTCTCTTAACTTGGTGGAACTGAAGTAGATCATCAAGTTGATTGCGATAAGTTTCAATATGACATTTGCTAAAACCTTATCTTTGGGTAATATAATTTGATCTAAGGGTAGATCAAATGTAATAAAACCAAGTCACAACACACTACTTAATAAGGAGTACTTGATCTTCTAGAGATCATTACATGGTATTCCATACCACAACTCAAGGATGAATACTTAATATTCTAAAGCTGATATCAAGGTATTATCTACCACAAACCCTGAATACCAAGTTAAGCATATAACTTAAGTAAAAGAAACTCATAACTAAATCTGGAAACACTTGCTTGCCCTAGTTATTCCTACCATGGCTATCATGGTAGTTCTTAAACATTAACTCTTACCACAAATAAAATAGAATGGAAGACAAGCCAAGACCAGACATCACATGCCCTTGTTGTCATATTAACATATGACATTCCTAAATAGTTAAGGCCTAGTGTCAATTGATCATCAATGTGGGTGATCAATTCTTGACCTAGCACTTATTGACTCATAGTCTTTGACCTATTATATTAACCTTTCAAAGACCTTAAGTAAAATTAATAAGAAGGATAAACTAGATATGGTAGAGTGTGCCCTCATCAATGTAATGAGATCCTTAGTGGTGATCAAACCATTTGGTGTTGGAGGAGTTAACTCACTCATGAAGCAGTACCTAAACCCAAGAAGTAACTAGTGATCATGAAGCTATAAGGAAGCTAGTAGTATTAGAATATCCAGTAATAATCTTGTTAAGCTAAGTGGGTGTAAACTTAGAGAAAGCTTTCTTAACAAGATAAGCCTATAGAGAGACTAGTACTAGTCTACTACTTAGTTGAGTATAGATCTTGATTAAACAATTAGAAGCCTAAGCTTTGTATGATCAAAGGTTGGTGGTTATTATTTCCATGTCATTGGAGAATAGATGACGAGGTGTTAAAGAATTGTTGCGAGTATACCAAATTAGGTAAAGCCCTAGTAAGATGAATCATCTAACTTGATTATGAGAAGTCAAGCTAGAGTATAATGAAGTATATAACATAAGATTGTAGGAGTATTTGGAAGTATAGTAGTTTAACCAAGCTAATACAAGAACAAACTTGTACTATGGGAGTAGTACCATACCTATTCCAGAGGATTGTTATCACATGTGATATAGAGAGAGTTATAATCTTGCAAGCCTTGGAAGTTGTTGCAAGATGGATTTAAAGTAGCTACATTGATGGATACATTAGAGGTAGTTAAGAAATGAAAGTTATATACTAGAGTAGTAATGGAGAGTGAGTATTGTTGAAATGGCATGACCATGTCATCATATGGTGATGGATATGGTGGAGTCAGATGATTGTCTTATTCAGGAAGATGTGATCTTTGTGAATAAGATAAGAGAGATATATAGAGTATATTTAGGAAATGAATTCCTTATCTAAATATAATCTTAGTGATGTATTAAGGTAAGGATTCTTTACAAGGCTTAACCAAGATCATATTAACCCCACAAACTAAGTAGGGTTGGAATGGGAGAAACCATCAAATATAGAGAACCATAAAATTCAAATCACCTTATTATAAACCCAGGGTTTAATACCTTGTAACATATTTGCATAGTTTTTTTATGAGGCTAAGTATGAATAGAGTCCTATGTATATCATTTACCATTTTAAATCAATACCATTACAATTATCAAGTGAAAATTGAATCATTTTTATAATCTTATTATCAGAAACAAATCTCTAAAACCCTAATCCTTAATTACTTTATTTAATAAGCACTTACCTATATAATAGTAGATGTTGGAATGCACTATCAAAAATAGGTCAATCAACTAGTATCAGGACCCTGAAATATTTGTAGGATTGTACAAAAGTTTTGGAGTTTAAATGAATTGAAATTCAAGTTGAAATATAAAGGAGAAAATAGAAACAGAGTAAAGAAGAAAAAAGTAGAACTGTCGGCAGAACCGACCCAAGGCACATCTTCCTACCCGTCGCCCGCAAGCAGCAGCAATCACGATTCTCTCACCCAGCCACAACCCAGTAGCAGCCCAACCAGGGTACCTCTTCGCTGTTTCTCTGGCAAGCGGGGCCCGCGTGAAGATAGAACCATCACCCTCGTCTTCCAACGTCTGGTCGACATACCGCTGATGAGCCACGTCGCGGCCGCAATCCTAGACCGCCCGGACGCGATTGACTCACCCAGAGCCCCGTCTAAGTCGCCAGGCATCCGCCAGTTGGACAAGTGCGCAGCGATTCACGCCCAGATCGAGCTCTTACGTCCCCGGCGCATCTCGGCCATCGCCGCCATCGTGATGTCGTGTATGACACCGGCTGGACCTAGAAATAGACCGTGGAGATCTGCATCGATGTTCTTATCCATCCCTACCCTCTCTATTTCTCTCTCTCGCTCTCTGTCCTCTACAAATCCACCGAAGCCGCCATCGGCGAGCTTCAGCTAGCCGTCGATACAACCCACCTCCGGTTCCGTGGAGTGGTCTGGGAGGTGAACCTCATCACCGTGATCGTTCTGGT
This sequence comes from Avena insularis, assembly GCA_023614405.1. Taxonomy (NCBI): domain Eukaryota; kingdom Viridiplantae; phylum Streptophyta; class Magnoliopsida; order Poales; family Poaceae; genus Avena; species Avena insularis. The sequence continues at coordinate 309,018,049 of CM042684.1, forward strand.
ATAAGCAAGCGTCAAGGGGAGGTCAGAGGTAGGAGAATTTCTAGATTCTCTTCCGACAGGGTTCGCTAGAATCCATGACGCCACGCTCATCTCCGGTTACCACCAACATCACCGAGCCCACCGTAATGTCCAGGGTAAGAATTCCCATCAATTGGTACTACCTACACGTCCAAGCTTAGCCCATAGCTCTAGTTCATCATGTCGTCGGCGAGCGCCGCTGCAGGTGCTCGTCGCTGCTACTGTTCCGGTGACCAAAACCTAGCAGCACACGCGTAGCTAGATTCGCCTCAGTGTCCTTGTTCGAACGCACCTCTCCGCGTTGCCCTTGATGCCATATTCTAACGTCCCCGTCATACTCCGGCGAGGTGACGTTAGGCGCTGGCGAGGTGACATTATCTTTGACTGGTCCGCGCCAGCGTGGGTTGCCGACGTGGCCAATGGCCCACCTGTCTGTGACTCAGACTAGAGCATGTCTCGGTGTAAAAAGATCTACCCACGTGTATGCGTCATGCTGACGTCAGCACTGACGCAATAAAGCATTTAATATTTATTTTTAATTCTAGAAAATGAATAAATCTTATTAAATCAATATCTTTTGTTTTATAATCCAGAAAAATGTATATAATATATCAAAATGCTCATAAAAATAAAATCTATAATTTAACTTTATAATCAAATATTACTATGTAACTATTTAAATAATTATTATTTAATAAAGATTTATAAGTTATAATACTTTCAAAATTCATATTTTAATGTTGGTAAATAAGAAAAATATAAATAATATACCAAAAATTCTTAGAAAAACAAAATCTACATTTACAAACTTATTTCAATTATTTTTATATCACTTAACTAATATTTATTATTTATTAAGTTTTTATAAAATGATAACACTTATACAATCATATCTTAATATTAAAAATCACAAAAATACATATAATATACCAAAATGATCATAAAAATAAAACCTACACCTTAAAAATATCATCTTTCATAATTAAAGTCAAATAAAAGGTAAAGGTATAATAAATCTTATTTTAACTATTTTCTTTTATTTTAATTCATTAAAAATATATAAATATTTAATATTGCCTTTAGCATTATTTGTTTAAAGTTTCAAAATGTAATAACATGTTCAATTGATGTTTAAGTAAAGTCAAAATAGGTCTAACCATTTTAAGTTCTACTTACTAAACTACCATTTAGAATTAAGTAAATCTTACACACCAAAAATAGTTTATCAATTATAGAATCATCAAGATTTGAGTACTAATTCTTTACAAGTATGGGAATCCACCTTAAAGGCTAAAGAAAGTTTGTAAGTATTTAACATGATGCCATTCCCATGTTTATAGAATTGAGTATTCATTCCATAATAAGTAAGTGATTCTATGCACTTATAAATCAAGAGAACACCACTTCCATAAAGGCATAATACTTTTGTTTCACCTTCATGAAGTGTTAAAAGTCTCCATTGGCTAGAGGAATAGTTATTCAAAAATACTAATTGTTTTCTACTTTAATACTTGTAATTAATAAGAAAAACTTAAAGTATTAGATTTAAGTTTAAATACTTTTTACTTTGTAAAGTAATATTTTCCTCAAAAGTTATTCTATCAAGAAACATTAAAAGTGAACCTTGAACACTTCTTTAAAAGCTCTAATTGATTCTTAAATTTGCTTAAGTAATATTTCAGATACCATGACCCATTTGAGTGCTTTAGTATTGCATGCTACTTGTTGTATTTACATATTGTTTCACACACTCTCACAAGCCTTAATAACAAGCACAAGTGTGAATCTAATATAAAAGTGCAACACATTCCTAAGAACTCATCACTAGTTTACAAAACCTAGATCAGACACGATTGTCTTAGGGAATCACATTTATCAAATTGCATTACATTATTTATGCATCGTTGCATCTTGCTTCTTTAAACATTAGTCCTTAGCGGACCAATGATGCTACTTTTAGAATTTGGATCTTCTAATGTCTTGAAGCCCGTGAGTGCATAGTCTTGCAATCACAAAAGACAAGTTCACAACTTGCTCGTGTCCTTTTATTATTTTCTATCAAATTCTTGTAACTCAAATGTTGTCATCACCTGCATTTCAAAAAGGTCAGAAAACACTATTTTCAAAATAATATGATTATGGATTTTTTACCAAAAGGTAATAATCTATTGATACAGTTCTAGTGGTAAAGGAACATAATATCTAGGTCTTAACAACCAATGTCACCAGTGATTCTAGCGCCGTATATTACGCATCAACCATAAGACTTGGGATGGGATGGGAAAGTCAGCTATATCTTCTCCCTTTCACATGGACGGATGACCTTATCGTGAGGCTATTGATATTCTCATGGAGAATCCAGCACATGGGTGGGACCCTTAGTTCCCCGCGAGCTAGGTGTCTAGATTATCTGTGCATAGATGTCTTGGTGTAATCTCACCATAGCTGATGGTGGCTCCCAAACAGAGTTGCTTACAGAGTCTTCGAGAGGCTACCCAAAGAGTAACCGTGGTAGTCCATCTCGGGGGATCGTGTCTTCATGCGGGGTCGTGGAGAGGGTAGTACTGGCTTGGATCTTAGACTGGGCCCCATACCAAGGAAGTGTGGACAAGCTTGCGGCTTGGTTGTGCAACAAGGCTAAGGTCTCTTATGGGAAAAGTGATGCACCTCTGCAGAGTGTAAGAATTGTGACATGTTACTCCCTGTTCCGGGAAGGAGCTACGAACGTAGCATGAAAGGAACCCCATGAAGGTTCTGGTCAACCTGTGAAGACTGTCGGACATAGTTTTCAGAATAAAAGCAACCTTTGAAGAAATGTTTATGAAAACCTATTTGCCTACGACCTATGGTCTGTGGCTGTAGAGATAGTGCATCCTACACTCCTTTTTAGCGAACTTGCTAAGTACGCCCGTACTCAACCGTATCTTCTTAACCCTTGCTAGATCTCGGAGCAAGCAAAGGCGTTCCCAAGCAATAGTCCACTTTGAAGAGTTAAAGATACCAAGTGGAAGTCAATGGAGTCAATGACCACACCAAAAGCTATGGAGGTCAAGTTGAAGCGTAGAATATAAATAATTTCGCAGAAAACTAGAACCTACTTCTGTAGAACATTGCTATAGCAGCAATAGCAAACCATATATATATACATATCTTAGTAGTAGTACTCCTAGGATAGACTTCGAGTTGTTCTTTCTGGTTTTCTTCTACATAATGTTCCTCACTATTCGAGGAAGTTTCCTGGATCTTTTGTAATGTGATGTATGTAATCTAAAGTAATGTCTTAGACCCGTGATGTTTCTGTTGTACCACTCTAAGGGATATAATACTGGTGGAACGGTGTTTTATTGGTGTTATGTCAGCGACTATAGTGTACTACATCATGGAGTGGTATGCTGGGTCACCGCAGCTGGTATCAGAGCAAACACTTTGACCTTAGGATTAAAACCCTTTTAGGAGATCTGTAGGTTTGATAGTGACTTTAGGAAGCCATCTTATCTACACCACAAGTTCTTGTAAGTGTGATGGTTATTCACTTGAGAATAATCTTATCATAGTTTATGGAATAGTTACTTGTCTAGTATTTCTAGGTGAAGTTACCAACTAAATAGCTAATATCCTTTTTACTAGATTATCCTATATCCATAATTATATCAAAGTAGTATATCACCAAGCCAAAGTATCAATAAAGGAGTAATCATGGTGTTATCTTGCAAGGAGAAGCCATGTAAAGAAGTAAAACTCCACTATTATCTTTAGGATGGTGGGAAATATCAAGGAAGTACACCTCAACACCTTTAACAACATGTATTTTAGGGGAAGTAATACCTATTTGAAAGTTATTGCAGGAAGAATAGAACCTTGTTGAGAGTTAACCAATGGGTTATGTTTAATTAACCCCATAGAGTATGCCAAACCCATAGTGGTAAGGCCCAAGAGACAATATCCTTGTAGTATAAGTCAATCTATATAGATTGTGAAGCTTGTGAATTACCGTGGTTATAATGTAGAAGTACTTAGAGAGGATAAGATTAGAAACCAAGATCAGAAATGTAAGGATGATGTTAAGGATTACGTCAAGGATAATTATGTAATAACCAGTTGTAGAGGGAATTACCCAAACTATTGTTAGAGTTGGATCATTTTTGCCCAAAGTTATCCCTTTGCAAATGTGAAAGTGGTCTAATTAAGGAGGCAAAGAACAGTATGATCTGTATATATAGTATACAATGATAGAGATCCATACACTAATAGGTATCAAAAATTGTAATGTATAACATCAAATCCTAAGTACAAGAGATGTTTTACTCGAAGTACTATTTTTACAAGTTTCTGATGTATGTTTGCTAGCCATAATATTTGCGACTTGTTGGATTTTATTGGATTTTGTTGTGTGACTCGGTCTATGCATGAAGTTGAACTTTATGGGCATATGCATGATGTTTCATGAAGTTCTTACTTAATGTACATGTCCAGTGGGGAAAATGGGTTCGTGTGAGGGAGAGGCGAATTATCACCCTGATTTTAGGAAGATGAAGGCTCATGAGATAATGCTGACACAACAAAAGGAGGTTCGCGAGGAAATTCCAAAGGAAGTAGAAATTCAAATGCCACATTTAATTCCCAACGAAGGAGTTCTTAAGTATATGAAGGGTATGGAAGAAGGAAGAAAGGATGAAGTAGAGAGGCAGAATCAATTCTATCAGGAGACTTTAAACAAAATGCAAGCGCATCAACCTGAGGAATTACATCCAAGGGTTAAACTAGTGGAGTTCTTACAAACCAAGCCCTGGAGTTTTTCCATGGTAGAAGAACCTTTGGAGGCGGAAAACTAGTTAATGGATACATCTAGGAAGCTCAAAAGTGTGGGATGTAAGGATGAAGAAAAGGTGCGGTATGGAACTTATCTATTGACCAGAACTGCAGGCATGTATTGGGTGAAGTTAAGGTTCACAACATTGGGAGAAGGTGTTAGTACCTGGGCAGAGTTCAAAAAGAAGTTTCGTGAAGAATTTGTTCATTGGAACAATGGGAAAAGGAAGGAGGATGAAACTTTAGAAATGAAGAATCTTCTAGTTCTGAAACATGTACGGGAGTTTAATCGTTTATCCAAGTACATTAGTGTGGAAGTAAACATGGAGGAAAAACAACAAAGGAAGTTCATGAAAGGACTACAAGCAGTTATGAGGATGCAGCTTAGGATTGTGCGTACAAAGGAGTTCCAGGAGTCATTGGATAGTGCACATATATTAGAAGGTGATGAGATTGTTGTACCTGAAGGAAAGAGGAAGAAAGTTCAAAAATAGACCACAACGTGTCAGGTCCGAGGACATATGATCGAGAATTGTCCAGATCCACAGATGATGTACAACACAAAGAAGATATGTCACAATTGTGGAATCAGGGGCCACGTTCTTAAGGAGTGCCCAAATCCTAAGATATTATGTTACTAATGTGGAGAACCTAGACACATAGTGATGAATTGCCTAAATCAACCGTTAACTCGTGGGTTGTTAACAGCAGGAATAGGACCAATAATTGGTCTACCATCTAGTCCAAACATCTATCCCACTCCATTGAAGATAAATGCAAGAGCATTTCTAGGAAAGTGTAACAAGTGTGGAATTATAGGACACAAGAACTCGTGTTATCCAGAACATAGGGAGAAATCTGGAACATCCGTAGGAGGAAACCTAACATCCACTGGATTATCTTCAAAGGAGGGTGTAATTGAAGAAGGTACATCTCCAGGAAAACGGAAGTATGAGACCATGACTCAAGTCAACCGCAATGAATCAAGTGGTAAGTCAAGACATTATTAGTTGTATAATATGTTTCGTATATGCATTTAAGAAGTCAGGAAATTCACACTGGTATCCACAAATGGGTGGGTGTACCATATGTTTCCCTGTGAGACCTTTCAGAGGTAAAGTATAAGCTAGACGGAGACCAATATCCTAACTATTGAGTTAATGGGTATTCTACATTAGTTTAGAGACCATTAGGAAACCCCAAGGGAGAGAGTAAGCAATAAACACTGAAGTGTTGTTATCTAACTTTCTGACTAAAGGTTGGAGGAGAAGTACTAAGTCATGATGAGGTTAAGCCTTATTCTCATAAGGTTACAAGAAGCCATCATTATAAAGTATTTCCGAGAATATGTCTGAATGAAAGATCGAAGGAGATATAATAGATTAAACCTAGTGGAATAGTTCTAAAAGAAACAAATCATAAGTTGTCCTTAAGAAGGAGGAGAGCCTACTAAAATAGTTTAGTGAATAGTAGTAGGAAAACCTTATTGGAAGGGACGAAATGTGTCCACAACCAATTATAAATAGGACTATAAGGGCATAAACCCAAAGACATATAGTAAAAGGAACTATAGGGTAATAGTGGATATTGTCGGAATGAAGAGGATTCACGGAAAAAGATCTGGATAAGGGATACCACAATTATCCCCAATTATGATCACAATGGAGTTAAGAAATGTCGTGATCAATACAAGTCAACACCTCATTCTGAAACGCAAGAGAGTACGAACTTTGGGGACGAAGTTTATTTTAAGGGGGAGAGTCTGTAACACCCCAGCATTAGAGCTTAGAAATAACCTAAGATAAGGTGTGTGCATTGCATTCATGCATAGAAAATCCGGATAATTTTCGCGCTTTTGAATAAAACTTCTCAAAGAGATTGAAGCTTCTCTTAACTTGGTGGAACTTAAGTAGATCATCAAGTTGATTGCGATAAGTTTCAATATGACCATTGCTAAAACCTTATCTTTGGGTAATATAATTTGATCTAAGGGTAGATCAAATGTAATAAAACCAAGTCACAACACACTACTTAATAAGGAGTACTTGATCTTCTAGAGATCATTACATGGTATTACATACCACAACTCAAGGATGAATACTTAATATTATAAAGCTGATATCAAGGTATTATCTACCACAAACCCTGAATACCAAGTTAAGCATATAACTTAAGTAAAAGAAACTCATAACTAAATCTGGAAACACTTGCTTGCCCTAGTTATTCCTACCATGGCTATCATGGTAGTTCTTAAACATTAACTCTTACCACAAATAAAATAGAATGGAACACAAGCCAAGACCATACATCACATGCCCTTGTTGTCATATTAACATATGACATTCCTAAATAGTTAAGGCCTAGTGTCAATTAATCATCAATGTGGGTGATCATTTCTTGACCTAGCACTTATTGACTCATAGTATTTGACCTATTATATTGACCTTTCAAAGACCTTAAGTAAACTTAATAAGAAGGATAAACTAGATATGGTAGAGTGTGCCCTCATCAATGTAATGAGATCCTTAGTGGTGATCAAACCATTTGGTGTTGGAGGAGTTAACTCACTCATGAGTTAACTAGAAGCAGTACCTAAACCCAAGAAGTAACTAGTGATCATGGAGCTATAAGGAAGCTAGTAGTATTAGAATATCCAGTAATAATCTTGTTAAGCCAAGTGGGTGTGAACTTAGAGTAAGCTTGCTTAATAAGATAAGACAATACAGAGACCAGTACTAGTGTACTACTTAGTTGAGTATAGATCTTGCTCAAACAATTAGAAGCCTAAGCTTTGATGATCAAAGGTCGGTGGTTATTATTTCCATGCCATTGGAGAATAGATGACTAGGTGTTGAAGAATTGTTGTGAGTATACCAAATTAGGTTAAGCCCTAGTAAGATGAATCATCTAACTTGATTATGAGAAGTCAAGCTAGAGTATAATGAAGTATATAACATAAGATTGTAGGAGTAGTTGGAACTATAGTAGTTTAACCAAGCTAATACAAGAACAAACTTGTATTATGGAAGTAGTACCATACCTATTCCAGAGGATTGTTATCACATGTGATATAGAGAGAGTTATAATCTTGCAAGCCTTGGAAGTTGTTGCAAGATGGATTCAAAGGAGTTAATGGATGGAGTTAGAAGTAGCTACATTGATGGATACATTAGAGGTAGTTAAGAAATGAAAGTTATATACTAGAGTAATAATGGAGAGTGAGTATTGTTGAAATGGCATGACCATGTAATCATATGGTGATGGATATGGTGGAGTCAGATGATTGTCTTATTCAGGAAGATGTGATCTTTGTGAATAAGATAAGAAAGATATATAGAGTATATTTAGGAAAGGAATTCCTTATCTAAAGATAATCTTAGTGAGGTATTAAGGTAAGGATTATTTACAAGCCTTAACCAAGATCATACTAACCCCACAAACTAAGTAGGGTTGGAATGGGAGAAACCATCAAATATAGAGAACCATGAAATTCAAATCACCTTATTATAAACCCAGGGTTTAATACCTTGTAATATATTTGCATAGTTTCTTTATGAGGCTAAGTATGAATAGAGTCCTATGTATATTATTTACCATTTTAAATCAATACCATTACAATTATCAAGTGAAAATGGAATCATTTTTATAATATTATTATCAGAAACAAATCTCTAAAACCCTAATCCTTAATTACTTTATTTAATAAACACTTACCTATATAATAGTAGATGTTGGAATGCACTATCAAAAATAGGTCAATCAACTAGTATAAGGACCCCTGAAATATTTGTAGGATTGTACAAAAGTTTTGGAGTTTCAATGAATTGAAATTCAAGTTGAAATATAAAGGAGAAAATAGAAACAGAGTAAAGAAGAAAAAAGGAGAACTGTCGCCAGAACCGGCCCAAGGCCCATCTTCCTACCTGTCGCCCGCAAGCAGCAGCAGTCACACTTCACTCACCTAGCAACAGCCCAGTAGCAGCCCAGCTAGGGTACCTCTTCGCTGTTTCTCTGGCACGCGGGGCCCGCACGAAGAGAGAACCATCGCCCTCGTCTTCCTCCGTCTGGTCGACACACCGCCGATGAGCCATGTCGCCGCTGCAAACCTGGACAGCCCGGGCGCGATTGACTCACCCAGAGCCCCGTCTAAGTCGCCAGGCATCCGCTAGTTGGACAAGTGTGCAGCGATTCACGCCTAGATCGAGCTCTTACGTCCCCGGTGCATCTTGGCCATCGCCGCCATTTTGACGTTGTCTCTGACGCTGACTGGACCTAGAAATAGACGTTCTTATCCATCCCTACCCTCTTTGTTTCTCTCTCTCTCTCTCTCTCTCTATCCTCTACAAATCCACTGAAGCCACTGCCGGCGAGCTTCAACTAGCCGTCGATACAATGCACCTCCGGTTCCGTAGAGTGGTCTGGGAGGTGCACCTCATCGCCGTGATCGTTCTGGCACAGCAGGCATCAAGGGGAGGTCGGAGGTAGGAGAATTTCTAGATTCTCTTTCGATAGGGTTCGCCGGAATCCGCGACACCGCGTTCATCTCTGGTCACCATCAACATCACCGAGCCCACCGTCATGTCCAGGGTAAGAATTCCCATCAATTGGTACTACCTACACGTCCTAGCTTAACCCGTAGCTCTAGTTCTTCATGTCACCGACGAACGCCACCGCAGGTGCTCGTCGCTGCTAATGTTTTGGTGACCAAAACCTAGCAGCGCACGTGTAGTTAGCTTCGCCTCAGTGTCCTCATTCGAACGCACCTCTCCGCGTTGCCCCTGATGCCATATTCTGGCGTCGCCGTCGTACTCCGGCGAGGTGACGTTATCTTTGACTCGTTCGCGCAAGCATGGGTTGCTGACATGACCAGTGGCACACCTGTCTGTGACTCAGACTAGAGCCTGTCTCGGTGTAAAAAGATCTAACCCACGTGTGTGCGTCATGCTGATGTCGGCACTAACACAATAAAGCATTTAATATATATTTTTAAATCCAGAAAATGAATAAATCTTATTAAATCAATATCGTTTGTTTTATAATTCAGAAAAATAAAATCTATAATTTAACTTTATAATCAAATATTATTATGTAACTATTTAAATAATTATTATTTAATAAAGATTTATAAGTTATAATACTTTCAAAATTCATATTTTATTGGTAAATAAGAAAAATATAAATAATATACCAAAATTCTTAGAAAAGCAAAATCTACATTTACAAACTTATTTCAATTATTTTTATATCACTTAACTAATATTTATTAGTTATTAAGTTTTTATAAAATGATAACACTTATAAAAATCATATTTTAATATTTAAAATCAGAAAATACATATAATATACCAAAATGATCATAAAAATAAAACCTACACCTAAAAATATCATCTTTCCTAATTAAAGTCAAATAAAAGGTATAGGTCTAATAAATCTTATTTTAACTCTTTTATTTCATTTTAATTCATTAAAAATATATAAATATTTACTATTGCCTTTAGCATTATTTGTTTAAAGTTTAAAAATGTAATAACAAGTTCAATTGATGTTTAAGTAAAGTCAAAATAGGTCTAACCATTTTAAGTTGTACTTACTAAACTACCATTCAGAATTAAGTAAATCTTACACTCCAAAAATAGTTTATCAATTATAGAATCGTCAAGATTTGAGTACTAATTCTTTTACAAGTATGAGAATCCACTTTAAAGGCTAAAGAAAGTTTGTAAGTATTTAACATGATGCCATTCCCATGTTTATAGAAATGAGTATTCATTCCATAATAAGTAAGTGATTCTATTCACTTATAAATCAAGAGAACACCACTTCCATAAAGGCATAATACTTTTGTTTCACCTTCATGAAGTGTTAAAAGTCTCCATCGGCTAGAGGAATAGTTATTCAAAAATACTAATTGTTTTTACTTTAATACTAATTGTTTTCTACTTTAAGTTTAAATACTTTTTACTTTGTAAAGTAATATTTTCTCAAAAGTTATTCTTTCAAGAAACATTAAAAGTGAACCTTGAACACTTCTTTAAAAGCTCTAATTGATTCTTAAATTTGTTTAAGAAATATTTTAGATACCATGACCCATTTGAGTGCTTTAGTATTGCATGCTACTTGTTGTATTTACATATTGTTTCACACACTCTCACAAGCCTTACTAACAAGCACAAGTGTGAATCTGGTATAAAAGTGCAACACATTCCTAAGAACTCATCACCAGTTTCCAAAACCTAGATCCAAAAGTGCATAATCTTGCAATCACAAAAGGCAAGTTCACAACTTGCTCATGTCCTTTGATTATTTTCTATCAAATGCTTGTAACTCGAATGTTGTCATCACCTGCATTTCAAAAAGGTCAGAAAATACTATTTTCATAATAATATGATTATGGATTATTAACCAAATGGTAATAATCTATTGATACAGTTCAAGTGGTAAAGGAACACAATATCTAGGACTTAACAACCAATGTCACCAGTGATTCTAGCGTCGTATATTACGTATCAACCATAAGACTTGGAATGGGAAAGGAAAGTCAGCTGTATCTTCTCCCTTTCGCATGGACGGATGACCTTATCGTGAGGCTGTTGATATTCTCGTGGAGAATCTAGCACATGGGTGGGACCCCTTAGTTCCCCGCGAGGTTGGTGTCTAGATTAGCATAGCTGTCTTGGTGTAAGCTCACCACAGCTGATGGTGGCTCCCAGAAAGAGCTGCTTATAGAGTCTTCGAGAGGCTACCCAAAGAGTAACCGTGGTAGTCCATCTCAGGGGATCGTGTCTTCATGCGTGGTCATGGAGAGGGCAGTACTGGCTTGGATCTTAGACTGGGCCCCATACCAAGGAAGTGTGGACAAGCTTGCGACTTGGTTGTGCAACAAGGCTAAGGTCTCTTATGGGAAAAGTGACACACCTCTACAGAGTGTAAGAATTGTGACATGTTACTCCCTATTCTGGGAAGGAGCTACGAATGTGGCAGGAAAGGAACTCCATGAAGGTTCTGGTCAACCTGTGAAGACTGTCGGACATAGTTTTCAGAATAAAAGCAACCTTTGAAGAAATGTTTACGAAAACCTGCATTGCCTACGACCTATGGTCTGTGGCTATAGAGATAGTGCATCATACACTCCTTTTTAGTGAACTTGCTGAGTACGCTCATACTCAACCGTATCTTGTTAACCCTTGCTAGATCTCGAAGCAAGCAAAGGCGTTCCCAAGCAATAGTCCACTTTGAAGAGTTAAAGGTACCAAGTGGAAGTCAATGGAGTCAATAACCACACCAGAAGCTATGGAGGTCCAGTTGAAGCGTAGAATATAAATAAATTCCCAGAAAACTAGAACCTACTTCTATAGAACATTGCTATAGCAGCAATGGCAAATGAGATATATATACATATATCTTAGTAGTAGTTCTCCTAGGATAGACTTCGAGTTGTTCTTTCTGGTTTTCTTCTACATAATGTGCCTCACTGTTTCGAGGAAGTTTCCTGGATCTTTTGTAATGTGATGTATGTAATCTAAAGTCATGTCTTGGACCCGTGATGTTTCTGTTATACCACTCTGAGGGATATAATACTGGTGGAACGGTGTTTGATTGGTGTTATGTTAGTGACTATAGTGTACTACATCATGCAGTGGTATGCTGGGTCACCGCACTGGCTCCGTGCAGACACACCGGCGGTAGTTAAACACGATCTTGTGGTTGTAGACGTCCTTGTAGGAGACCAAAGTCTAGCAGATGTCGTTGGGGCATCTACTACCTTTTCCGCCAGCGACTTGGTGGTATAGCTCCTTGGAGCATGCGGCCAACCAGACGATGTTGGTAGTACATACGCAGAGCTAGTTCGTTGAAGACATCGTTGCTGACCTTCATCTAGACGTCGTTCAGTCGGTTGTGTCTCGAATCCATAGTCATCAGGTCTGGATGGATTGTGGGCAATGACGGATCTATGTATGACTGTTGGGTATATTTGGAGGAGAGGGATGGTGGCCTGGAAGGAGCAATGTTGTGGGTGAGATGGCGAGAAAAATGTGTGAAGTGCACGCTCGACAAGATCCAAATGCAGCCTCGTGGAGTTGGGGATGGCTCTTTGAATGACGGGGTTTTGGCATTTTGCCATGCTCCTTCGGTTGTCTTCTGCCAGGCGTAGCTACATCGAGGACGCCAGCTAGAGTTATGGAGCAGGGAGTACTATAGGTACTCTAGACTAGCATGCTGCCATGGAGTGTTCTCTCATCACATCAGTTATTAGAACTGAGATATGATTTATTTACTACTTCCATTTTTATACTACTCCCTCTAGTTCATATTATAATGGCCTCAACTTTGTCTAGATTCACATCAGTTAGACAGAGTAGTTGTAAGTTGAGTCACTTATGTTTTTCGGTACTTCATACCAAAATACCAAGATGCTGAACCGCATGAACTTTCTAGAAAGGTACCCCTTTGCAAAGTTTGGCAAGCCTGCTAAAATTGCTGAAACTTCTAGAAAGGCAAGAACCCATGACCTAAATTGCATCATGCTTGGTGAAATAACGACAGGTTCCCAGTTCATATTCAGCAGCATTTCAAAGTGAAAGATTCCAATACAGACTCTGAAATTTTATAGAAGGACAGCAAGACTCAATTCTTGTTTCAGCCCTAAAAACCTTGGCACGGGATCAGTCGCTTTTCTCCGAACACACTTGATCATTGGAGAAAGAAAAACTAACAATCAAGTCTCTTTTATCCAAACACACTCGATCATTGGTGGCTCCGTTCTCATGCCGCTCGTCGGCTACATGGAGCCTCAAGGCCGAGAGTTTGTGTTGATCTACGGTGGAAGGAAGACGTGCTCTCGAGGGTTTCTGGTGCCCCAATGCACTAGATCGAGTCCTAGTTGAAGAGCCCTTGAGTCCTCGGCTTAGCATCAAAGCCATGGAGGTGTGTTGGGTCGATGTCATCCAAGGGAAGGGAAGAAGTATCAAGCAAAGAATGTGATGAGTAGGGGGTGGATGTCACTGTTTCTTTATAGGCCCATGCCTAGGAAATCTATCCACTTACCTGCTACTCACAATTACTATCAAGACCTGCTGGCAAATGACGCGTCGTCCCCTTCGTGTATATCAAGGCATATGTGACACCTCTCGGACGGTGAAGTAGTGAATCACATGATAAAGTTATGATAAGGGTCATAGACCCACCTAAGATAAGGCTGCATCCCTAGCCAACACCGCTCTAGCTAAGGTGCGCATGAGGGATATTGCTGCATCCGTGGATTCGGGGCCTCCCTAAGCTGATGGAAGGGTCGCGACCCCTGCATACTACCCTCACGAGAACTTGGTCGGGGGCATCCCCTCGAGGGCTTTGGACCGAGCATTCTGCAGGGCATGATGCCAGGAGCCCACATCACTCGCCCAAGAAGAGTACCCCGGGTATGGCGTTCGAGGGAAGGGCCTGATGGCTACCCTGGAGAAGGACAGTTGGCCGATAATGCTTGACTTAGGGGGTAGACTGCCCTCTGTCCATGCTTCGTATGGCCCACCAATGGACACAGGCAGCACTAGTGTGCCATGATGCAACCATGTAGGGAGTCTAACTCACGAGGTCTTGTCCGGGACCCTCTTTGGTCTCTCCGCTGAGAGCTCAGGGGATGTGTGCCCCGGGAGCCATCCCCTCACAAGATTCATACTCACAGGATAGGCGTCAGTGTTAGACTGGTCAGTGCAGGCAGTGAGAGACACACGGTATGGTGGCAGGAGTGCATAACCATATTGAGGTCATGCACCCTATGCCCACGCTGCATGGTGATCGACCCTTGTGGTGTCCCCTTATGTTTATAAAAGGAGGACCAGTTCGGTCGAGAGAAGGGGATTTCATGAGCTACAGCCTTCCCGGCGAAGGAACCATTGTAATTGTGATCATCCACAAGATAGTTGAGAGTTTCAAGATGTAGGGCTCCGCACATCATGGACCTAAACTGGGTAAAAAAACCTATGTCTCTCTCTCTGTGTGTTCGTCTAGCTCGCTGATTGAGCTCGCCGTACGCAACACCCCTAGTCAAACTAACAAAGGGATGTCCCATCCCCGGTGTCTAAAATCAATATAGGACATCTCTATCAAGAATGGACGTCTACATTATGATGCGCAGGTTGAGGCAAACTAACCACCACAAGTTGAACCACAAGGAGAGGAGGAAGCGGAAGAAGAGCAAGAAGGACCCAAACAAGAGCAGAAGCAATTGAACTACAACACCACCTACAAGGATATGTACATGCTCGAAGGCAACATTGAAAGCATGAATAACCCTGCCATCAACCTTCGAGACTCCACCGCGGACCTCTTGTCCCATTTCACCAATTGGAGTAGCCAATGAAACTTTGGAGATTATCCTCCGCCACCAAAATGAGCAACAAGAGGTCTTGCAAAAGCCTAAGCTTGGGGATGTGTTTCCTAAGCAATTTATTTGTGTAACAATTAAGTTGTAATACACAGCTCCTAGTGAGCTTTGAAACACTCGTGTTGGACTTGTTCCAACACTTTGCCTTTTCTTTTCTTTTCTTTTTTGTTTTCTTTCTTATTTGTTTTTAGTTTCTTACTTTATCGCTAATATTTTTCTATTCTCTAAACCCAATCTTCAAAAATACAAAAATATTTTTCCTTTTGTCTTTATTCGTGGAAAGTGGATCGCCATGTGTCTCTTTGATTTGATATTATTAATAAGAGTGATCTAGAGTTTTGAAGCAACACATCGTATGGAAGAGAACTGTGAAGTTGCTCATAAGAGGTATGTCTTATGTCTCCCACTTCAAAAATTTGAAATGTTTATACTACCTAGTAGTGTTGTTAAGATATTATCTTAGTGGGAGTGATTTAAAATAGTTAGCGTGAAGCTTTTTATTCATATGAGTAATTAGTTGAGTAAGATTTTGCTCTGGTTCTTGTAGTTAATCGAGTCTTGCCTTGGAAATAATTATACTAAGCAAGTGCAATAAGAAGTCTCCAATTATGTCGTGTGTCATGTTTTGATTGTCTTAAGATTTTAACCGTGAAGATACTCAACTCCATAGATTTAATGATAGTCTAGGTAACACTTTTGAAAGGAGTTGTTTGATTGAAATGAAGTATAGTAGTGATTGAGATGCATGCCAAAATTGAAAGTTTGATCCAAAGTATGATATTGGTTGAAAGCTTTTCTAAAAAATTGTTGATGCACACCTCGGGATGCCAACAGTTCTGCTAGCCTTCGAACGATCTAGGTATAAATCCTGATTTTGGCTATGAGTTGATGACATGGGTAGCTAGCTACATGTGGGAAAAATATTGGTACTCTTGTGGGTTGTGCAAAATGTTACAAAAAGTCATTAATGACTTCAATTGGAAACTATTATTTTATCCAAAGTGATCACCTAGAAAGCCTTTAGCATGGTTTTGTTACTATTATATGAATTTTCTTGAAAGACAATAAATAGAAAGAACTGTTTTGATAGACTTGATTCATTGATGTGATTATCAATGAGACACTTGATTGTTATGCTTCTTTTGACATGATATCTCACACTTAAATTGATGTATGAAACTTCCCAATGTTCCTTGGCAAGCTGAGAGTTAACCAGAGGAATTGGAATGATTTCTACACTTCTAGTTATTTATGTTTATAGAAACTTCACTTTGAATGTCTTGAGTTACCAAAGCTAGTTTGATATTTTTGGCATTACTCTAACTATGTTAAACTTTCAAATGGAAGAAGTGTTGGACTCATATGGCTATCTCTTGTAAGTGATTTTACATTCTCATTATTTCAATTTAAACATTGAGTTACTTATGTTTTTTGGTTTCTTGCTCGAGGATGATCAAGGTTTTAGCTTGCAGATGTTAATAGTTGTGAAAAATAGCCATCTTTATTCGTGTTTAAATCTTATTTTTAGTCAATAAATTGACCAAATACCTCTCTAACCTTGCTACTAATGACTAAGTATTGCAAACATGTGAAAATCCTTCTCTTGATGATGTGCAGAAAATCAAGCTTTTATGGTGAAACATGAGCAATTATTAAATAATATGTCGTTGCCAACACAACCAAGTCAGCCAGGGGTGAAAAGGTATCTCTAGGAGCTGTAACGAGCATTAGTACAGGTGAGGCCTACCAGTACTGCCTTCCCGTAGCACGTCGAGCCCCGTCCTTGTGTCAAATAGAACCTTTTATGTGAAGGGAACAATATGATTCTAGGGGAGACACACTCTCCAGCCGTCGCAAAACACAGATGCTATTAAGATCACATCCACCACAAACCGAAGGATATCCACAACACTACCACCACCATAGTTCATCCTCTCCATCTCCATTCTCCTCCGTAACCATAGCCATCATCTTGTAATAGAGATGTCCTTGTGAATTGGTGACCATTGTAAGAGTATTTGATTTCAATCTAAGTATTTTGTCAATGATTTCTATCCTTGATCTTATTATTATGAGTGAGTATTCCTCACTTGCTGCGGGTTGAGGTGAAACCTCACAACAATTATGTGCATCTAATTACATGGGAATATTGTGTAGTGATTAAATAGCAGCTTTGCTATCTTGTATCTTTGTCTCTACCTCGATTCGAAGACTTGTAGGTACCCAAGACCCCACGGACTAATCAAGGTGTGAGGTGATATGAGTGGAGAACGGTGTCTGACGCGTGAAACCCCTATGACAGAAAGGGTGTGTCTTCTTGGGGTCTAAAACAACATCACCAACCATAAGGTTTTGGTCTGTTTTATTTAATAATAGTTGTGACCCTTAGTTTTGGTGTGTAAATGGTTGTACCAAGAGACTATTGTCACATGTGGTTTTAGGGGCTTTAGTATCTTAGGATGTGCTTCCCACAACTCTTATCATTATTAGATCATTTTACAAATGAATGTTCTTAACTTTATCTTTATCCCATATGAATGCATAGTTGTAGGTGAATCTTTAACCTGGCCTATCTCCATCCACTGAAAATAACAAAAATATACAAAGTAAATTGGGAAGATCCGGTAAATGAAAAACAAATCTTTTTAGTAAGTCTTGTAGATGTTCCTCAATTCTTTTTAGCAAGTGTTTCCCAAGGTTTGATAAACCTTGGTCTTTTCTAGGGAAAAAGCTATTATACTACATCCGTAATCCGGATCGAAGGTATCCGCAAACATGATGTGTAATGCAATCTATTGTTTTCCCATGATCTATTGTGTATCTATGTGTATGTATGAGTAGTGATCTGTTTATGACATTCGTTGTTGGTTGCATACAATTATGTTATATTCTATGATGGTCTTATGGACTGATATATGAGTGCACACATATGTTTGGGGATGCATAAGGTTTTTACCATTACATGTTGCTAGGAGGAGTATGGCTAGAGTCACTTGACAGAAACCATGTACCAAGTCTAAAGTATGCATGCTATATTAATGCATGGTTAATTAACAGGGAGACAAATTATCGGGACCTTGAAACTAACAATGGTGGTTGGACTTTATGTTTTAATAACTCTCTTGTTTACACAAAAACAGCCTTAGGATCAATCACTAGGGGTGTAATGGCACGGTTAAACGACTACACCTAGTTATGAGTCCTCTCTAGAAGAAACACTAGACTATCTTCATAATTTTTTAGGAGGATCCAACTCATCTCCTACGGACCCTCCCCAACCTGCTCTCCTCCTCCCTGCTATAGCTCCAGGAAAGCTCTCGAAGAGCCCTAGGCCAAACCGACGCCTCTCTTTGGCGTTGCTGGTGAGAGCTGGCGGAGGGGCGGTGTCGGTGGTAGTAGTCTAGGTAGGGCTAGTAGTAGAGCAGGTGTGTCCCCTGTTGGGGTGTCTTGGAGTGTAACACCCCAAAACTATTAAACAAGATTAACAAGTTCTAATCACCCAAGTTTAGGGTTAACAAAACCTTTTTCTTATTAAATCTAATATGAGTGTATGTGTGAATTGCATTAGTGTATGAATGAGCGCAATTGCCATGTTTGATTGCTACAAATGATAAGGAATGGTTTAAATATGAATACTACATCATCTAGGCCATTTACAAAAATAATCGAAAGAAAAGAAAATCAAATATGAATCATATAAGCAAATGGTCATTTTGACCAAAATTATCCACTAGACCACTTTGAGTGATTATAGTAAAATATTTCTAACAGAAACTTTCCCAATTCTTTTCACCCCTTGCTAGACCAAGTAAAAGTGAATCCAAGCCCACTTTACAAACTAACAGAAACTAATTCTAAATCATTTTAAAGGGTATTGCAAAATTGAATCAAGTTCATATGCATAGATCACCCTTTGTCAAAAACCACTCAAATCAATTCCACTTGACTTTTCCTAGCAACCATAGACACCTAAGCAAGCAACAAGCACACTCACCAAATTTCATCCAAAAATTCAAACTTTGAATTCATGCGGCCATTTAGTCGAGCACCTAGAAGACACCAGTAAACCTTGCTTACAATCACTGTTTGGAGCAGTAATTGATCGCCACTAGTGCCTCAATTCTCTCCCCTGGTCGCCCCAGTGTCCAACAGCGCAGTTGACAAGCCTCCCCTTTTTCCGTTCGCACCAGTGCAGCGCCGCCCGAGCTCACCGTGCAGGTCGACCACACCCCGCTCGCCACAGACCGCACTGCCCTCTCCCACGATGTCCAGGAGACAGGCGACACTCCACCACCACCCTCTGTCCACCCCTCACCGAAGACAAGCCGTGGACCAGCCGTAATCGCCGCACCCACTTCTCTGTCTGCCATGCCGAGAGCGCGCCAGAGCGCCGCAGCCGACACGCGCACACACGCCGCGCCTTGCCCTCTCCGCACGTGCCCGCACTCACTATGACCCCAGCTACCCCCCAGACACGCCTGTTCACCGCCGCGCGAACCGTGGACACTGTGCACCGTCTCAAACGCTGCCATTCCCGCACAGAGCATGGACCGCTCCTGACCATTCTCGACCGCCCCTTGCCACGGCATCACTCGCATGACAACCGCCCTGAAGAACCGCATCGACCCCTACCCTTAGCCATGTCGATAGCCCTCTGTAACGACGTCGCCGATGAGCCCGAGCCATGCCGCTCTACCCCTCTCGCCGGTGTATAAATAGAGGCCACCCCGGCCCCAATTCTCCACACCAGCTCACTCCCCTCTCTCTTAGAAACCTCCCACATCTCTCCCCGGAGCAAGGTGAGCACCAGCTCGCCGGAATTTCACCAGAGCCCTCCGTTGCAGAGGAGAAGAGGAACTGGAGCTAGGAGCCGCTCCAGGAGATGCAGCGACCACCATTCGACTCACCGGCCTCGACATGTTCGATCGCCCCCATCGCCAAGTCTAGCTGGAACCCAGGCGAGCCCCCACATACCCCCACCATCGCATTAGGGTTTAGTTCTCGCCGGCGTTGTGCGATGGAGACGATGATGCTCAGCCGTCGACTGCGCTCTAATCGCACGGCCCAGATAGAGCGTACTGTTTCGGCTTAGTTGAGTCGCTGACCAGTGGGACCCGCCTATCAGCAGACCGCTGCGCGCGCCGCGTAGTTGGGCCGGCCCAATTAGTTTCCCGCGTAGAGCCTGTTGATTCAAATAAACTTTTTCCATTTTAGTTAAAACTAGATTCTGTCAGTAGATTCAAAAATCAATTCAAAGAGATTCATTGAACCAAATTGCATGATTCCAATTTTTTTTGAAAGGTATTCAAAATATCTATCCAAGCCCATTGGATTCAAACCATTTGAAATTTTAGATCACCTATACCAAAAAAAACAAGACACGGGATTTTGCCACTTCAAACATTTTTCAAAAATCAACCATAAATGCTTTTGAGTTGATTCCAACTCTCAAAAATCACATTTGACAAGATCTATCTGAATATGTAAAAATATTTAGGTTTACATGTAGTGATCTTGGACTAATACTAAAAGAATGCTATATAGGCATTTGTAGTCACTTTAATGTTATTAAATAGTAATATTAAACTTTATAAAATATGACCACCACTTTAAATCACATTCCCAAGTATTAGAATATGTGGTGATGACATGTGTCAACATGATCCCATATTTTAATTGGAGAATATTAAATCTTAAGTATTTTCAATGAGTAGAAATTACTTTTCCAAAATAAGATAAATAAGACTAGGTCTTTATTTCATGTGATGTTTGTGATGATGCTAGATCATCTAGTGTGAGCTTTTGTGTGCTAAATAAAAGTAGTTAAGTATTGTTTGGTGATTGTGTACCTCGTATTCATTTATAGACGCTAGTACCGACCCGGGATACGAGGAGGAGGAGTACTACAAAGAACAAGAAGAGAACTTCAACCACTGCACTACTCAAGGCAAGCCTAACACTACAAGTTAACTATGTAAGCCATCCTTGCAAGATAACCTATGCAAGATGCATTAGGCATGCTTTGGTTATGCAACCTTGATTATACCAATCCCAAGTTTTACTTGCAAGCTTTATTCTTTTACTTTTACCAAAGTTCTTTACCTTTAGTTAGTGATTTGTGATTATTGGAAAAATAGGCTAGATGCCATAAAGAGTATAAAACTAGGCCTAGGTAGTTATACTTAGATGCCATGAAAAGCATAAAACTAGATTTGGATACATACACTTGTTTAGCACCCCTCATTAGTGACACCCTCATTGCTAGTTGCTAGTGCTAAACTACTACTGATCACTTAGATGGGAATACTTGGAGGAAATGATTATGAAAACCTTGGAATGATGATTCATTCTATTGAAATGTTTTGACATGTGTTGTGAACACAAAATGATTTGATGATGAAACTTCTTGAGGCATAACTGATGGTTGGGTTCAGATGCGATACCGTTCCAATTTTACCATACAACCACAATACCTGAATTGGGTAGGGCTTAACTGGAAGTTTATATGCCTTAGTATGGGTTCCCTCGCGGAAAGAGGTTGAGCTGAGGCTACCTCTTGAATGTGAATGTCCACCTATGCAGTGCTTAGGATGGCAGATGGCCATGGCTGGGAGGCCAAGCTCATAGGGGAGGTGCCTATACTAGAGTGTGTAATTGAAAGGTTAGGATTGATTATCCGCATACCAAGTATGATGATTCAAGGTTATCCCTGACAGATGTATCGAATTTTGTGGTGAAAGTGTACCACCTCTGGAGAGCAAACTAATCGAATAGCCGCGTGTGCGGTCATGGACAGTTGGAGTGGCCATACTGTTCCATTGTCAGATGTTTTCAAAAATGACTTGTGAATTGAACTATGACCTTGACTTGACCACAACAGGGTTGTGGACATGAAAACTAGGTTCCCACTTAAGTGATGTAGAAAATTAAATTAGGTTCTTTACTTTTGAACTCCTTATGAAATAAACCTGGCTTTTTGCAAATAAACGTAGAGCTTAAGATTCCTACTAGAACTACCTTACTTGTTAGTGATAGTTTGTGAGTACTCATGGCTTTGTCCCTGGCTATTCCCATGGCCAGACTATGAGGAGGACTACCAGGAAGATGGACAGCAGGAGGTCTAGGACAACTAGGATTATCTCCCATCATCAACATTGCCTGTGACCCTGAGGATGGAGCCCCTACTACGTTTACTTTCCGCTGCTTTGATTGTATTAAGATTGGATCATTAGATCCTTTATTTGTAAGACCTTTATTATGGTTTGTAATGGATGATGTACTGTGGTACCAATTCTGTTATGTCTCGCAAAAATGGTAATCCTGGGATTGCGATGTATGGTATAACAGGCATCTGGGATTAAAAATCTGGGTGTTAACATGGAGCTTTTATCGGTGTCGTCATAGCCGCGCTAGAGTTCTAGGGTTCTTCGTACTCTTGGCCGCACTCCTATGGCTAGAGCTAGTCGAGAAGGTGAAGAATGATGTCTCCATCAATAAAATAGAGGCTGTCGACTGTTGGATGGTGCAGAGAAGCTTGGCGACATTTGCGACCCTGGCTGGCCGTGGCGGCGAGCGGGGGTGGTCGATGTGGCGGAGCTGGTCGTGCGTGCTTGCTCTTCCTGGCCGGCCGTGGTGGCGAGGAGAAGGAGCTGAGGCGCGTGGTGTTCTTCTCGCAGTCCAAGCAGAGGATGAGTTTGCAGGGGTAGGTGGTCGCCTGCAGTCCCTCCTTTCTTCTCCCTTGTGGCCAAGGAGGTAGATAGGGAGTGAGGAGAAGTTCGGCTGCAGGTGCTACTAATCCCTGCTGGACCATGATCGTGCAGCTATGCACGCATGAAGCTGTCTCTGGAGATATCAAGCAACGACAGATGGCCAGTGCTATCCATGGCGATTGGAGCCGCTCCAGACACGAGCGCGGCTCGCGTTTCTTCTTCCTCTAGGCCTTGATGCCATTCCGGAGAATCTTCCTCGATCCTGAGCTGGGAACCATCACCGGCGACGCCCCAAGTGGATTGTTCCCCGGCGGCAGCATGGGTGCTTGGTTGCAGTTGTCAGCTTTTCACAGCAGAGGGAACAAGGGGCTTGATTGCTTTTTTATTTTTAGCTCCAGGTTCCTTTCTGTAAAAATTGATGCCCTATCCTAGGTTCCCTGCTTTGTAAGGGGCCTCGGTGCAATTTATACCCGCTGCTTTGACTTTCTATAAAGCTTCCAGGGCCTTCAGGCCTCATCCCGTTCAAACAAAATCTTTATAAGATTTTGATATAACGATGATTAAGTGTGTTGATGCTAGGGGGTTCTAATCATCGAGTTATTTATTCTTAATGGTATTTAGTACTTATCTATCTAGCTAGTATAAACATTATGTGCTTCACTAATTATGAAAACCAAAATGAATGAAATAAAACTTTGCCAAAACACTTGCTCCCTTTGAGTTACTTTATTTTACCTGACCTGCTGCAGTTTTACTTTCTATATTTACTTTCAACACTAAGTAGTTTTATTTTACAGTTTTCTAGTTAGAAGTGAAAAATATCCTTACACTTTTTAGTTTATTACATTGCACGAAATGCCATATAAGTGGGTTACAATGCTTTATAGAATATAAAGTTTAACTTCATATCCTCGTGGGTTCACACTTAAATACTTATCGAATTGTGCTATAGTATTTCCTTGCTCTTGGATATTATCACCAAGTCGAAACAATTGTGCTGGCATCCATAACATCAACTGGATCTAGCTTCAACGCTTATAAACCAGGCACAAAAGATTTTCCTGATAATTCTCTTCTAAAATATTATAGTTATTTAATAAATACATCCTTGCTTAACCACAAATGGTTGGCGGGGAAGGATCTAGAAAGCTCACATACGCTAGAGTGGGCTTTAGCTCAAAAGCTCATTCTGCTATTCCAGATGACAAGGTAGTGTGGCTGACTATTTTCGTATTTTTGTTTTTAAAATATGTACTATAATTATTTGTAAATTTATTATTAATATTTATTTAACGTATGTATTATGACATTTCAGAGAGCTGAGGAGAAATATCAGGAGAAAGTCCATGAGGCTAACTAGGAGGAGCAAGCACATTCTGAACTAGAACATGATTCAGAATATCCGGCTCTTTACGGTTCTGTGCACAGAGGTAGT
This sequence comes from Avena insularis, assembly GCA_023614405.1. NCBI lineage: Eukaryota > Viridiplantae > Streptophyta > Magnoliopsida > Poales > Poaceae > Avena > Avena insularis. The sequence goes on from CM042684.1 coordinate 309,042,401, forward strand.
CCAAGAAATTTCAATTGTGATGAAGAGAATCTCAAAGATGAAGACGAAGATGACAAAGATGCTGATGATAGTGATGATGCTCCTCCACCGAGATCACCTAATGTTGACATCAATTCGACAAAGAGATCATGGATTTCCTGCATAGTAATCTATCAGTAAAAGGTGACATATGATGGTCATAAGACTAGGATTCTAGAAGCCATTGTAATCCAAAACTTATAGCCATAGGGTTATGTGGTTAAACGTGTCCACTTTATCAAGATGCATGATGCTAGGAGGCGCATTGTTCAGTCTCGTCAAAATAGCAACTCAGGATATGTTTTCATAAAAATGCGCATCAAAGATCCGGTGATAATTCATGTGAAAATGTATTAGCGGGACGAACTGCATGGTGGTTAATATCTAACTAGGATGATGATTAGATTGTTAGATTATTTCGTTAACTCACGTGCCTATTGTTTACAGCCAAAATTATATTTGTTAAGTTTGAAACAATTTGTTTCAAGTGTGTGAAACTATTTATTTTAAATGTGAAATTATTGTTGTCATACCTACTGAATGTTTTTTGCGTGCTTATTACGTATAAGCAAAACTAATGTTTTGAGTTTGAAACTACCGATGCTCCTAAATATAAGACGTTTTAGGAGTCTTATCCCAAAATGTCTTATATTTATGAAGAGAGAAAAATAATTTCCAATGGTTTTTAGTGAAAGATCGATGTCATTGAAGTCGCATCACACACGGACATTTTAGGATTAGGATGTTTGTTTCTCATATTTTGGACATGGGCTCATGTTTCTGCCTGTTGCCAATGTCACTTAGGTCACGGGGCGCCCTGTCAAGAAGCTTTCATTGGCCACGTGTAACTTTTTTTAAACGATGACCATATCGTTGTCGTTGCCACATTGGTGTCCTCTGGGTCGATCTGTACTAGTGCTTCTTCTCAAATTTTCATGCACAATTTCCAAAAGATAGTACCTTGTTCCAATGAATAAGGCATATACGTATTTTGAGACAAAGTTTGACCAAAAATTGAGCAACATTACTTATTCTCCTATGTTGTTATAAGACGTTTTAGTATGTTATATAGCACATAATTAATATTGATAGTTTCATATTGAAAAATACTTTCTAATGATACCAATGATATATTAAATCAAATAATATATATGGATTAATTCTTGATCATGAAAAAAACATAAAAAGTGGGCCATGTTTATTTTTGAGGGAAAGCCATCATGGATGATTTTATTCATTGGCTAGCAGAGTTACATCGTTCGCTAGTACAAAAATCAGATAATCAGGAGGGTCCTCATGCCATACAACCGACATAGGCCCATCTGCATTTCTACCTAGATTATATGCCGCTACGTTGGCTTACCTAGGACAATGAGCAAAACTAGCATCAACAAAATTATGAGTAAGAAAACTACATTCTTCATAAATAGCAGTTGCTGAACCAAGTGAATTCCCTCCGTTCTGCATAACTTTGATGACATCCATGCAGTCCGAGTTGATCTCAATCCTGTTACACCCAACCTGTCCAGCCAATATGAGCCCATCCCGGAGCGCCATAGCTTCCGTTGTTGAATCGTTAAGAGACAAAAGGAATACCTCTACAGCTAGCCGCAATAAAGTAACCTTTATCATCTCATATAATTACTCATGAACTGCCCGTACCAGGGTCCAGATCGAAGCAAACATCAACATTAATTTTCACATAGTCCTGTTTCAGTTTCATCCATCCATGTCTCATGATTCCTGACTTTTTCTTTCTCGCTATATAGTAGTTTAGCGCTAAAATTGAAATTGCATGGGCCGATCGAACTGAAGACTGAATGGTTCTCCATGTACTCCGCGGCACGGAACATGGCGGAGACGACGTTCATGATGATAATGAACAGCAGAGGCGATATGGGGTCGCCTTGCCGCAAGCCATGCCCATGACCAAAGGGCGAGCCTGGGCTCCCGTTCACGAGGACACGCGTAGACGCCGAGCTCAAGAGAAGGATGATCCACCCAATCCACCGCGGCCCAAAACCAAGTTGGCGCAACATGCTCACAAGGAAGGCCCAGGACACGCTGTCGAATGCCTTGGCCACATTGAGCTTGAGGAGAAGGGCTGGCTCCTTCGCCCGAAACAACGCGCGAGCAGATTGCTGGATGAGAGTGAAATTGTCATGGATGCAGCATCCGCGAATGAATGCGCTCTGGTTGTCATCAACAAGCTGCGCCATCTTGGGGGCCAACCGAGAGGTGAGCAGCTTGGCAAGCAGCTTAGCAAAGCTGTGCACAAGACTGATCGGGCGAAAGTCCCGCAGATCCATAGTGCCAACCTTTTTAGGGAGGAGGGTAAGGAGTGCCCCATTTAGGCTACCAAAGTGCTGGCCGCGGCCCCAGAACACAGCCCACAAGGAAGCCAACACGTCCTGCTTAATGATGCCCCAGTAGGATTGGTAAAAGGACCACGAGAAACTGTTGGGCCCCAGAGACTTGTTGGCAGGCATATTCTTGATAGCAGCCCAAACCTCCTCCTCGGAGAACATCACCTCCAGCCCGTGCAGGTCCACCTAATGCAGCCCAATGGCGGCTAGAGAAATGTCATGCTCCCTAGGCGCGGCGCGACCGAGAAGGTTGCTGAAGAAATCAGTCGCTAGATACTCTTTGTCCCCCTATTCCGAGGCCACAGCGTCACCGTTGCGCAGAGAGGAGATAAAGTTGTGGCGCCGGCGGGAGGAGGCGAGAATCCGGAAAAATTGGGCATTAGCATCAGAGTCCTTGAGGCCGGCGACACGGGCCTATTGGCGCGCGATGGTGCGGTCTAAGGACTCTAGCCCAAGCACTCGGGCCTTGACCGATCTACGCAACCAACGCTCGAGGGTGGATAACTGTCGTAGCTCCTGCGCCCGATCGAGCTGCAGAATTAACTCGTTCGCCACACACAATTGGCTCGAACCAACCCCACCTTCCGCTGACTCCAACCTTGCAAGCCGTGGGCTAGGCCATGCAGCTTGGCATCCAACCTCTAGAGGGCGTCGCCATCAGCCGGAGTAGCGCCCCAAATGTCCTTGACCGATTCCGTGAACCCATCCAACTTGGCCCAGATGTTCTCGAAACAGAAACGTTTCTTGCAGAATAGCTGAACGCTGGTTGCCACCAGGATCGGGCAGTGATCAGATAGGGAGGAGGAGCAAGCAGTCATCAGGGCATCAGGATGGAGGTCGTCCCAGTCGACCGAGCTGAACCAACAATCGATGTGCTCCAAGGTAGGGCTTGCGCGCTCGTTGCTCCAGGTGAAGCGGCGCCCGATCAGGTCAGATTCCTTCAGCTCCAGATCATTAACCAACCTTCGAAACCGAGCCATTGAACGGCGGTTGAGTCTGGCGTTGCTTTTGTCGCTAGCATCTAGGATTAGATTGAAATCCCCGGTGATGGCCCAAGGCCCTCCAAGGGCATCCCATAGGCCATGAAGCTCGCTGCGAAAAGCTGGTTGACGGGACTCAACTGAAGGCCCATAGACAGCGGTTAACCACCAAGCCCTACCGTCACGCGTCAGTAGGTGGACTGACACGGAAAACACATCCACACGAGAGGCAACGACTTGCACGTCGCCGAACTGCCAAGCGATGATGACTCCACCTGCGGTACCAACAACCGACAAATACGCAAACCCGTCGAAGCAGGCACCAAGGGTTTCATTAATCACGAACTGGTTTACATCTTGGATCTTAGACTCCATGAGGTAAACAACAGATGCCATAGCGTCGGCCACCACGCCTTTAACAACAGTACGGCGAGAGGGGTTGTTGAGGCCCCTGGGTTGCTCTCTGACCTTCGGCCGCTTGGCATCAGACATAGGGTCTCGCTCTATGCTGACGATGTCATCATCTTCGTCAAGCCGATCGCTTCAGAGCTCGAGGTAGTCCGGGGGATCTTGGCTTGTTTTGGTGCCGCTTCTGGCCTCTCGGTTAACTATGCCAAGAGCACGGCCATACCCATCAGGTGTTCCCAGCAACTGCTGGACCAGCTGGCCCTGGTGATCCTGTGCCCCTTCAGAAGCTTCCCCTTCGCAACAGTCTATGGACTCCAACAAAGGAACAAAAACAGACGAAGATTAGACAAAAACTACGACTCAGATTTAGAAGAAAGGCTACACAAAAGGACTACAATCAGCAACAAGAACTCACGGAAAGTGTTATCTAGGCTATGGCAAAAAACTATGAACCCTAATCTTTTTGTGTGGCTTTTTCTGTATAGGACAAAAACAACTAATCTATGGGATGAATTGCTCACCGAGTAAACCTGAGAATCTGATACCAAGATGATAAGGGGTGGCCCGATATTCTCGTTGAGCACGTCGTAGATGATGGTGGATGTAATGGAGATAACTTGTGGGATGCTGTGAATCACCGGCTGTTCCCCTGTTGCCAATGCAACAGATCTCAACTCAGATGGTATTCGCAACTTCACACACTTGCGCACGTAGCCGCCGACCACGAAGCGGTTTGCAATCTACCAATTACCAATGGAACAGCAGAAAACACGAAAACTTTCAGTAGAAAACTCCAGATCGAATCAAAGTGGAGGTATGGTAGATATTCTTGATCGAATCAAAGAGGAACATATAATTTCAGATGAATGCTTGCAGCAGTTCAACGAAACAAGTATTGGTTTAATCTAAACATGGTCTAACCCTAATTGCGGCGGCTGTGGGAATACTTATAGAGGTTGGGGCGAGCTCCCCACAAACCAGGCCTAAAACCAGCCTTATTTTGGTCCAAACTGACTCGGTTCGACTCAAACTGATACATACCGACCCATAGATGGGTTCGGCCTACTTGGCACGCAGGCCAAACATCATGGTGCACCTCAAACGTGTACTGGCATGCCACGTGACTTCCTTGACGTTGCTTGATCTCTTCTAGTGCGCCTGCCTCCCTCTCCTCCCTCGCGCACACATTGGTGATCAACACGCCTGGTTCCCCTTGATGCATCTCTTGTCCTCCTCGCGCAATGCTTGTGTTACAACAAACCTAGTAATCACACACAGTGCAATAACTTAAGTAGTATAAAATTCCGATTATCACAAACATTAATTCCAACTAGGAAAGAATTAACCTTATATAAATTGCTGGTTAGACTTAATATTTCCTTCCAGCTGAGACAATTAGAATCATCATATTCATAGAATATATCCTCATCAGGCTTCTTCTGGGTGGGCCGCCAAGACACGCAGGGGGGTTGCTGCCTCATGGCCTGGAACTCCGTCTGTCAGCCGAAGTCCATCGGCGGACTCGGATTCCACAACCTGTGATGGATCAACGCTGCCCTCCGTGTGAGGTGGCTGTGGTTCCAGAGAACTAGCATCTGCAATCCTTGGCTCGGGCTGGACATTCCAGTGTCCGAAGACGTGCGCGCCCTATTCAACGCCGCTATTTCCATTACCATTGGATCAGGTGAGCGTGTGCTATTCTGGTCCGATCCCTGGCTGCAAGGGCACATCATGGTGGTGCTTGCACCTGCGGTGCTTACTCTCGTTCGCCCCGGGCTGCTCGGTCGAGAACGGTGCAGCAAGGGTGCTTGGGCAATAGGTGGGTCCTGGACATCACCGGGGCTCTGTCGGTGTACGCGATCGTTCAGTTCATGGCGGTTTGGCCGCTCATCCAAGCCTGGACCCTGCAGCCTACGGTGGACGATGAGTTCTCCTAGAAGTTCTCTAGCGACGGCCATTTCTCCACACGTTCGACCTATGCAGCTTGCTTTGCGGGGACCACGATCCTGCCGGCTGCCAAAGAAATCTGGCATTCGTTCGCCCCCCTCAAGTTCAAGATATTCGGGTGGCTGGCTGTCAAGAATTGTTGCTGGACCGCTAAATGTCTACAACGATGCAGGTTGCCAAACCAAGGTTGCTGCCCATTTTGCTCGAGCCCCGGCGAGGACATCAACCATGTCCTGGCACAATGCCCCTTTGCGAGGACGGTTTGGCTCAGGTTACTTAGGACGGAAGGGCTGTAGAGGCTCGTACCCCGGGCCAATGCAGTTATTCGGGACTGGTGGCCCCTTGCATGCTCGTAGGTGCCCCTGGCGGGTCGGCAACGTGCCAACTCACTTTGCCTTTTGGTCCTGAGAGGGCTCTGGATCGAGCGCAACGCTCGTGTCTTTGGAGGTCCTAGTTTTGACGCCTCAACCCTCGCCGAACGCCTCAAGGATGAGTGGAAGCTTTGGCTATCTTGTAGATGTGGGTCTTTGAGAAATATAGGACACCCATAGGCCGAGGCTATGTGGTTACCGATCCTCCTATTGTTGTCGTTGTAAACCTAAACTCTGTTCGTCCCGATTGCTTAATGAAATGACACGCAGACCTCCTGCGGCGTTCTCGAAAAAAAAGTTTTCCATGTACAACTTTTCTATGCTCCCACCAGATGTACCAAACCGCCGTGGCCAGCAAGTCATTTCTATCCACTTCAGATAACAACGGTGCCTTCGCTAATTTGTCTCGCAGCAATGCCTCTAGTACTGATGACCCTTGGTCTTCCCTTTCACATACATGCAATATTAAACTCTCCACGCTTAGGTAACCCCAAATATCATGTACTCTTGGGCAGAGGAAAAAAGTATGTATGATACTCTCGCATTTAGTTTTATAAAGCTAATATTGGGAGCTAAGCTGCATAGGACGGTTAGCCAGCACACCGTTGCAAGGTATGGCACCCAACAACGATCTTCAACAGCGTATTTTATCTTCGCAGGGGTATTAAGAGACCACAAAGTCTTCCAAACTGGTAGTGTGGATGACATACCATACCCGCTCGTACGCCGGAGTTTCTTGCCATGTTGATGTTTCCACTCCACATGGTATGTAGACCTCATCAAGAACGTTCCCGTTTTGGTTAGATACCATGAGACAGTGACGCATCATACCTGAAGCAAGAGGAATATTCAGAATGCACTGTACCTCAATAGGCCAAAAAATTTCACGAATTATCTCCTCGTCCTACACTAGTTTCCTGATCAATTAATTTACAGACTATCGTGTATATAATATTTCCTCTTCTCATCATAATTTTCCAATTTGGACTGCTTGGTATCCATGAGTCGTCCCATATATTAATTTGGGTCCCATCTCCTACTCTCCAAATATGAACTCTTTTTAAAGGTTTGAATACTAGCCCAAATACTTTGCCAGGTGTACGAACTTTCTTTTTTCAACTAGCAGTTTAGGATATCTCCCGAACGGAAGTACTTCACACATAAAACCTTGGCATGAATCAGAATCTGAGATGAGCCTCCAACATTGCTTGGCCAACATAGCTAAGTTGAAGCACTGTAAATCTCTAAAACCCATTCCTTCTTTTCTTTTAGGGATACACATTTTCCACCACGCAAACCAATTGAAAGGATCGTATGGGCACCTAGAGGAGGGGGTAAATAGGTGCTACTTCAAATTTTACTCCTTTTCAATTTAGGGTTTGACACAACAAGTAAATTCTCTAGATACGCAACTAAGATGAATTTATCTACATGTCACACTAGCACAACTAACTAAGCAAGAGCAAGATATAAATAGGGTGCGGTAAAGGATAGAGGTAACCGAAATAAAGCACACAGGCACAAGGATTATTTCCCGCGGTTCTTTCCTTTTAAGGGAAAGTACATCTGTGTTTGGAGAGGGGGTGGTTTCAAACCACCAATGCCACGAAAGGCCTTCCTTGTTCTCCGATGAACCTCACCCCAAGGGGATCGATTCACTCTTCCACTATATCGGTAACCTTCGAGGTGGAAATCGACACCTTTACAACAAGTTTGAGGCACACATCCACAACTGAATTAGAGGCTCCCGAATCCAAGTAAGCTGCCACAACAATCAAAGACAAGCTTGTAAGAACCAAATCAAGGCCTAGGGTTTCCAATGAAACCCTAGAGCAAGGGGCCCTCAAGTGAATGAGGGGGAAATGCAGATCTCTCTTGGTGAAGTTGTAGATCAAGGCCTCCTCCTTCGATTCCCCAAAGATCAAGGACTTTGGGTGGTTGTAGAGGGAGATCTTGGATATTTGGTGGCTCTAATGGGGTGTTTTTCTTTTCTGGAATGAGCAGCTAGAGGTAGGGGATGAAGTCCCCAATTTCTAGCCCCACAAATTTCTGGCCATTTTCTGCCCGTTCGGGAGTTTCCACACTGGAAACTTCGGTTTGTAGACCGGAGACTCCGGTTTGTCTCTGGTCCATCTCCGGACCACCAATCTGAATGTCATGGGCCTGGTCTTGACGCTCCCTTCGGAGATTTGGTAGGGACTCCGGACATGAGCACACCGGAGACTCCAGACTGTTCACTCCGAAGATTCCGGTCTTGTCATAATACACCAGAGATTCCGGCTAATATCCGGCCTGTCTTCGAACCCCCAGTCAGTCTATCCATGGGCTTCATCTTGGATCCACTCCAGAAGTTTGAGGCGAAACTCCAGACCACACTAGAGACTCCAGTCTTTGCACACTGGAGACTCCGGTCTAGACTTTCTAGGAAACTTATTGTTTAGCCAGGGATTTTTCCACTACGACACAGACTTTTCCCTTTTCAGTAGATTGACCTAGCAATATTAGCACACTATAAAATGATCCTCAAGTTGTTAACAAACATCAAAACTGATTAAGACAATAAATGTCCTTTTAATATCCCCCTTTTTGGTGTTCGATGACAACAAGAGGTTTTGCATGAAATTCTTAAAAATAGAAAAACATAGCTATGCTCCCCCTGACGATGTGCATCAAGATATACATGTAGTGTAATGCATATTAGATAATAGAAGAAAAAGGCTCACATATCCTCGGCATAGCATGTCCATACAAATAGTAGATAGTATCACAAGAACCAAATAAAGCAAATGTTCAAATTTTTTAAGATAACGGCATAGGCAAATACGAAATAACCAAATGCCCAACCCATGCAAATCCTGGATGATCCTAATAGACATCTTCTCCCCCTTTGGCATCGAAACACCAAAAAGGGAAAGACCAAGCTATCACCCCAAAGGAATCACTCAGAGTCATCATCGTCATCGTCATCGTCATCCTCTTCCTCCTCATAGTCATCATCAGCACATGGAACCTGGGGGCCTTTGCCATGAGGGCGAGAGGAGGAAGTACCCTGAGAAGCAAAGCCAGATGTGACCTCTGATGAGGTATTCCAATCAACTAAGATGTCATTCATTGCATTCCAGGCACCAAAAGAGAGTGTGTGATCTGATTCTGTAGACGGTTTAGCCCCATGCTCATCTATGTATTCTATCTCTCCTTCCTCTTCTTCCTCTTCACCTTGAGCCTTAATCTCCTTAAGGAGCTTCTCAATCCTGTGGTTGCTCTTGTAGGAGGCATGTTGTTCCTTGCGAATGTCCACATTCATGCAACACAGTGTCTTCTCCCAAAATGATGCCTTCTTGACCTTCTCCCGAACATACTCACGAGTGACAGGTGCATTGGAGGAATTCTTCCTTCTAGAGCCCCTTGGAGGAGTGGGAGCCCGCTTAGCCTCAAAAATCTCATCATCCTCACTAGCATACGACTGTGCTTAGGAGCTGGACCCATGCCTCCTTTCTTTTTGATAGCCACCAAGACATGTGCTTCAAGGTTAGGTGGGAGGGGCGAGAGGTGAACCATGAGCTTGAGTATTGATGAGCCTCATCACAAGAGCTGCATATGGAGGAGATTTTCTGAAGAGAATGGCATGATGCATCTCCTAAAAAATGAAGTTCATGATCTCAATAGTGAATCCATCAGCAGTAGGCCCAGCACAAACCACCTTGTGAGCATCATGGAGTAAGTTAACAAGGCCACATCGAATAGCATCATCATTTCTAGTACTAGGGGAAATGGTGTGGCGAAAGATCCTCAACAGAAGATTGTAGAGAGGCTTGAGTCCCTTGGACTCCCCAATAGTGCCATCTTTCCCATAGAGAGGTGTTATCTTGTTTTTGCTTTCTCCAAGAGCAGCATCATGCATGCGGTGGCCAACAAGAACATGCACGCCACTAAAGGTCTGGTGAATAACCCTGGCAAAATCAGAGAAAGTAGTAGTGCAACAGAAGTTACCGGTCATCCATGTCATGGTCCTAGCCTCATCATGATCAAATACAACTATGGCATAAAATTGTTGAACCAAGGCAATGTTGTAGTCCTCATGGAGCTCCATAAGATTGTGTAGCCCAAGCTTCTCAGTGACCCAAAGAGAATCTGTGAAGTAGTCATTGGCACGCATGTAGGGGAAGTCCATATACCATTGTGGACAAATTGGGGACTTGGTGAGCTTGCGGTAGATATCCGTCATGAACACCTTTTGCTCCTTCCTCCAATAAAATGGGTCATCGCTAGTTCTTGGCAAGTCATAGAACCTTGTCTTGTGCATCTCACGGTATTGTTTCTTTGACATATGGGCAAGAGACTGCAAATTGTCATACTTGGCCCTTTTGGCATGGTTTTCTTCCTTAGTGCGCTCATGGTTCCTTATCATATATTCAGCATCTCTAGCCAACTGTCTCCGGTTAGATGGCAGAATAACATACTATCCAACTTCTTCATCAAATTGTGGGTCCCCTCTTTTGGACTTGGCTTTGGTGCGACCATGAAGAGAACTAGAGCCACCTATGAATATAGAGGAGGAGGAGGGATAGCATGGAGGTGAGCATATATGTCCCGGAGGGAAAACAAGACCCTCGAGCCCTTGCAGGATGTGCTAGAAATAAACCACACCAAAGTCTCTGGTGTGCAACACCACAATCTCCGGTTAAGACCAGAATCTCCGGTCTGAGGGACCGGAATCTCTATTCCAGAGATATCGGGTTACACATGGAGGCTGTGGGAGGCATTACTTCTAGTAGATCAGGGAAGGAATCGAAGCTATTGTGATAGTAGTGCATGCATACATGAGTTTCCAGTGGAAAAATCGGTACATTGCTCAAAATAAACGAAGGAGATGAACCCTAGGTCCATGGTGAGAGCGAGGGTACCAGATCTGTCCATTGGAGAGATTCTGTTAGTGGAGAACGACCTAAGGGTGGATAGGGTGGAGGTGGCTAGCAACACAGCGGATCCCAACGGCTTTAGGGCCCCCGGGCGGCAGTTTTGGAGGAGGAGGTGACAGGTGTGAGGGTGGAGGTCGGGATGGAAGAAAGATCTTTGTGTGACTCTTTCACCCCGGCCTCCTTTAGTCACTACCCAAAACCATCCCAGAATGGAGACTCCAGTCCAATGGATCGGAAACTCTAGACTGACCCAAAACTCCAAGCACACTGGAATCTCTGACTCTCTTTGACCAAAACTGCCAGTTTGAAGTGTATGGGGACAGAAATGATGGAGTGCAAATTTTGTAGGAAGGGAAAAGGCCTGGGTTAAGATGCCAAACCGTGAATAACCAAGAATCAGTTAAAACCCAAAACAAATATCCAATAAAGCTCAAATTCAATCAAAACAATAACCAACTCTTCTCAACGAAGAGGGCGGTGGCCGAGGCCACCATGTACGAGTATGAGGCATGAAACCACGAAGAATTATCCTTGGTTTCATAGCCACTACTCATCAATGAAGCTTACATATCACAAAATGATATTAAGAGAATTGATTTTCTTAATTTTGGCATTATGGGGGGAGGGATAGCCCAATAGATTAGGACCGCACTCCCCTATCTCCATGCCTGCACCTAAACCAAATATGGACCAAGATATAGGTGAGTATGCAAGATGATCAAGTCAAACTCCTTGAATCTATGATATTTAGTTCATTCCTCAAATAGCAAAACCTTGCGTCATCAAGAGGATTCGTGAATATATCGGCAAGTTGGTCTTTGGTTGAAACATAAGATAGCTCAATATCTCCTCGAGCAACATGATCTCTAATGAAATGATGATGAATATGAATATGCTTTGTCCTTGTCTGATACACCGGATTGTAGGCAATCTTGATAGCACTTTCATTGTCACATAAAAGAGGCACTTTGTCACAATGGACACCATATTCCTAGAAAGTTTGCCTCATCCATAGAAATTGAGTGCACGCACTAGCAGCAGCCACATACTCAGCCTCGGTGGTGGAGAGAGATATACAATTTTGATTTTTAGAAGACCAACACACCAAGGACCTATCAAGGAATCGGCAAGCCCCGGAGGTTGATTTCGTATCATCCTTATCACCAGCCCAATCCGAATTAGTGTACCCACAAAGAGAGAATGTTGAGACCCTAGGATACCACACACCATAGTGTGGGGTATGAACCAAATATCGAAAGATTCTTTTGACCACCATCAAGTGGCTTTTTTTAGGAGCTGCTTGATATCTTGCACACACTCCTACACTTAACACAATATCGGGTCTAGATGCACATAGCTAAAGCAAAGAGCCAATCATAGATCGGTATACCTTTTGATCCACATCTTTACCATTTGGATTTAGCTCAAGATGAGTCTTGGTTTCCATGGGAGTGGGAGCTCCATTTAGTTCTTTCATGTTGAACCTCTTGACAATGTCTTGAGTATACTTGGCTTGATTGAAGAAGGTTCCGCATCTTACTTGCTTGATCTCAAAACCAAGGAATACCCTCAACTCTCCCATCATAGACATCCTGAACCTATCAGTCATAAGCTTTGAGAATTCATCAAGCCAAAGATAATATCATCAACATATATTTGGCAAACGAAGAGCTCCCCATTAACCTTCTTAGTAAAAAGAGTGGGATCAATTTTCCCAACCTCAAATCCACGATCTAACAACTCTCTAAGGTGCTCATACCATGTGCATGGAGCTTGTTTAAGTCCATAGAGCACCTTATAAAGCTTGTAGACGTGGTTTGGGAAGTTGGGATCCTCGAACCCTGGGGGTTGCTTAACATAAACCAACTAATGCAAAGTACCATTTAGAAAAGCACTTTCCACATCCATTTGTTGTAATTTAAAATTATGATGTGTAGCATATGCAAGAAGGATGCACATGGACTCAAGGCGAGCCAAATGATCATAGTTCTCTCCATAATCAATGCCTTCAATTTGTGAGAACCCTTGAGCTACCAATATTCCCTTATTCCTCACAAAAATTCCATGTTCATCTTGCTTGTTCTTGAATATCCATTTAGTACCAATGACATTGCGGTAATGTTTGGGATTTTCTACTAACTTCTAGACTTTGTTTCTCTCAAAGTTGTTGAGCTCTTTGTGAATGGCTTCTAACCAATTTGAATCTTCAAGAGCTTCCCACACTTTCTTAGGCTCCACCATGGATATATGAGCTTGATGCTCACCAAAATGCTTCAATTGAGCTCGAGTGGACATTCCACTCCTTAGATCACGAAGAACAATCTCAAGAGTGTGGTCTCTTCTTTCCAACATTCTATCCACTCTGGCTTTGCAACGAGTTTCGATCTCCTTGTTGTTTCTTGTCAGGATCTCTTCATCACTTTGGTCCTTATCTTGATCTTCAATTTGACCTTGATCAATAATGGGTTTATTTTCATCAACATGAGGTACATGTTGATCTTGGTCTTCATCAGGCATGCTACTTGAAAGGCGTTGAGATGATCTTGCGAATGACTGAATAAATCTGCCTTGTGCAACTGACTGTGCAGAGATGGACAATCCAGTCAATGGAGAGACTGGACAATCTAGCCTGGAGCTTCCAGCCTGATCAACTTGGTGAGAGTTCTCAGCTTGTCTTTGGCTTGGGTCATCATTGGCCTCAATAATAGGAGCTTGTTGAAGTTGTTAAGATGAGGGCTCCACTTGAGTATAGCATAGTTCTTCTCGATCCGCCACAAGGGGTTCCTCAACGGGGCGGATGAATCCCGCACCCATTCTTCTTATGGCATATTGAGGTATTTCATCATCTACATCACAAACATCAACACGCCCCGCTTGGGGGCCATCATATTCTTCAAAAACCACACTAAAAGATTCTATGACAATTCTAGAGAGTTTATCATAGATTCTATAAGTGTGAGAATCGAGACCATAGCCAACAAAAATACCCTCTAAAGCTTTGGAATCAAATTTGGACAAACGAACACCTTTTATAAGATAGAAATACTTACAACCAAACACCCAGAAGTATGAAATGTTGGGCTTGTTACCAGTAAGTATTTCATATGAAGTCTTGATCAACTCTTTGCGGAGGTAGAGCCGGTTCGATGCATGGCATGCGGTGGATGTTGCCTCAGCCCAGAAATTGTATGGAGACTTAAACTCCGTCAACATGGACCTTGCAATATCCATTAATGTACGGTTCTCCCTCTCAGCTACACCATTTTGTTGAGGGGTATATGCAACGGAATATTGATGTTTTATACCCTCGTCACTAAGAAATACATTTAATATGTAGTTCTTGAACTCGGTGCCGTTGTCACTTCTTATCACCAGCACGAGCACATTGTATTATTGTTGAACCATATTGATGATGTCGATGAAGTATTATTGGGTCTCACTCTTCAACTTGAAGAAGTATACCCATGAATATCTTGACTAGTCATCAACAATCACCAAACAATATTTCTTCCCACCAAGACTTGCATGAGATGGAGGACCAAAGAGATCCACATGAAGGAGCTCCAAGATCCTCTTAGACTTTATAATGTTATTTGGCTTGTGGGGGGGGATCATGCATCTTTCCTTCAACACAAGCCTACACACACGAACTTTGGCAAAACAAACATTTTCTTTTAGTCCAACAATATGGCCACCCTTGTGGAGACTTTGCAAAGTTCTCATATTGACATGGGCTAGTCGGCGATGCCATAACCAACCCACATCGGCCTTTCCGAATAGGCACATCGCACTTGTAGTGGTCTTCCCGGAAAATTCCACCACATACAAGTCATTTTCGACGTACCCAACGAAAGCGACCTTTAGAGTCTTGCTCGATAATAGAACCACAATATCATTATCAATAAAGACGGCAAAGCCCATCTTTCCAAGAGCACAGACTAAACAGTAAATTATAGCCAAGAGTATCAACAAGCATGACATCCACGAGAGTATCAACAAGAATGACGTCCACGAGAGTAATATCGTGTGCAACCACAACTTTGCCAAGACCCATTACCTGAGACTTTTACTTATCGGCATATGTGACGGTTATATGATCTTGACTTGCCCATATCTCCGTCATTATTGCGTTGCTTCCGGTCATATGACTTATGAAACCACTATCAAGCACCCACTTTGACCCACCGGAAGCATAGTTATACAAGAGATCAAACTAGTTTTTAGGTACTCATTTTTCAATGGGTACTCTTTTCTTAGTGACAAGGGTCTTGGGAACCCAAATAGACCAAGCAATATAACCATCACGTGGACCAACATATTGTGCATCTACATCACCATAATAATCACGCATTAATACATGGTGAGGGTTAGCACTACCCACAAAGTCATCTTGTGACATAGTTTTGCCACTTGTGGTATTACTACCCATAATGGTCTTGTCTTTTGCTTGTGTGGGCTTGGCCTTATTCTTGTTGTTATTCTTCTTGGCCTTGGATACATAGCCAAGACCTCTTTTCTCATTATTTGACCTTTGCTTACTCAAAAGGTCATCAAGAGACTTGTTTCCTTCTAGGAAGGCGGCCTTTGCACGCTTCCCCTTCAACCTAGCATTTTCTTCAAGGATATTCGTACTACTAGAGGGAATGAAAATACTAGGTGAAGCAACATTAGTCAATTGAGTTTGAAGTTGTTCACGAGACTTTATGAGAGTCAAGAGATCACTTTCCAAGGCCTTGTGAGCCTTGTTAAGTTCCTCAAAATCCTCGGCAAGTCTGTAATGAACAACCCCAAACTCAATCTTGTCCTTTTCAGCCTTTTTATACTTAGAAATGGCATGATCATGTTCTTTAATGAATTTAGCAACAATTTGATAATTTGCCTCATTGAGGCCTTCAAGTTTTTCTTCAAGTGACTCCCTAGTCTCTCGCTCTTCTTCTAGTGCATTAGTTAAAGCATCCATCTCAAGAATGTGCTCTCTCCCAAGTTTACATCTCTCATCAAGAAGCTCTTGTGTGTGGGAAAGTTGATTCAAGATATTCACAAAATGCTTCTTGTGTTCCCCTTTCAAGTTAGTCATATAAACATCGAAAGCAACTAATTCCTCCTTCACCTCAAGAGTTATATCATCATTCAATTCATCATTGATCATAGAGGTGGAGAGAGGAGAAGTTGATACCTTTGATGCTCTTTCTGTAAGGCAAGTGACGTTCTTGTTGGAGATATTCTCATTTGGAGAGTCGAAGAGTGAGAAGGTGGGTGTAGAGGTGGTGGAGATGGCTGCCACACCATTTGATGTTTCTTCTTCCTCATCTTCATCATTGGATGAGAACTCTTCATGTTCTATCAATGTAATGTCTGCTGACTTATTGTTGGTGGTATTCTTCTTGATGAAAGGCTTCTTGAAAGGGGCCTTTGACTTTTTCTTCAATATAAGTACACCACCATGATCTTATATCTTCTCATATGGACATTCGGCAACAAAATGGTAGTGGTCTCTACAGTTGAAGCAAGTTATCAATCTTGAACCATTTTCTTTTCTACCATTTGGGTTGCTTCTTCGTTGCATCTCCATCTTGGCCTTGCTGGGATCTTTCCAAAAGTTACTTGCATATAAGGCCATGTATTCACCATGAGGAACCTTGACATCTTCGGGGTGGCTCATAGCAATAACTTCATCACTTCCTTCTTCTTCCTAATACTCCACAACCTCGGCCTTCAAGGCAAGATTAACACCATTACTCATTCCAAGGGCACAAGCACGACATCTTTGGCATTCTTGGTGGCAACCTTGAAGGCGGACATCTCTTTCATAGCTTCATTGGAGGTCACGAGATGGTAGTTGTGTCTTCCTTGGAGACTCTTCAAGTCAGTGGGCTCGAAGGGCATGAGCGCACTCACATATTTTATTTTTAGCCATGCACCATCCACATGTGCGACACCAATATTTCTAAAAGCGGTGGTCGTGAATTTGAGTCTTCGATACAGGTCTTCATGGTCCTCACCATCCTTCATATAGAAGCCTTCGGCTTCATATCTCAAGGCATCATATCGATTTCTTCTCATGCTCTCATTTCCAACAAACAAGTTAATGAGAGCATCCCAAGCTTCCTTGGTGGTGTTGAGGTGCTCAATGTGGGGGAAATCTTTTGGCCCCACACCAAGTTGAATCATGTGCAAAGCAGTGGCATTGAGTTAACTATTGACCACTTCTCTTCTTGTCAAATTGGTTGGATCCTCAATTTTGAATTCTTCTTCAATAATATTCCACAAATCAATGCAAGAGTTACGCAATCAAATTTCGTCAAAACTTGCCATTGAGCAAAAGAATGTGCAGCTAGCATAGGTGGGTCACCTCTATTATTTATATGGGGATGAGGGATCTGGGGGTCGGGATAGTACCATCAGGGAACTGCATGGTGCTCTTCCTTCCCATGACCCTTTTTGGTGGAGGAGTTAGTGGCAATATGTTCACCCCCACTACTTCACCCGTTGGCTTAGCCGAAGCATTCACCTTCGGGATCGGAGGTGGTTCCTCTTGAGAGGGAGGTGGTGAGGCTATCTTTTTCCTAACAAGTTGCTCAACTAGTTGGCGCAACTATTGGATTTTGTTGCCCAAGGTAGAGCCCAAGCTTGTTTCCAACTTCTTGAGATCTACCATGGTCACCGAAGTGCTAGCCTCACCCTCTCCATCTCCCTTCGGGTTATCCATATACTCTTAGGCGGTTAAGCCCGAATAAAGAGTTGAGGCTCTGATACCAATTGAAAGGATCATATGGGTGTTGGGTTCGCAGCATAGAAAACAAAAAAAATCCTACGATGGGAACTATACGCCAAGATCTATCTACTAGATACAAGCAACGGGTGGATATACATCCATAGAGAACTTACGCTCGAAGACAACAAAGCTTTGTTAACAAGAAGGAACTCGTGGATGATGTAGTCGTACACTTGCCGATCTCAAGATCGTGATGAAGTCCAAAGAGGTCCGCTCCGGACATCCATCAGATCCAGCTCCAGCAAGTCCAGCACCACCAAGTCCAACACCGCAAAGTAGCGGTGCATCCGTGATCGCACACACGTCCGGTACCCCGACAACCTCCATCCCTCGCTCCAGCAAAGCAGCGGAAGAAGCAACTTCTTTCCAGATAAAGCCACCGGGAACATGTATCTCGCTAATCCGAGACCATGGGGAATAACTAGAGGGGAGAGAGATCCTTCATGAGGAGGTGTGTGTTGTGAGGAGGAGAGGGGGGCCTTTTATAGGGAAGAGGGGGGCACCCAAGGGCCATGGCGTGGCAGCGATGGTGGTTCCCCCACCTCTTCCACATTCATGTGGGTGGAGCTCCCACTCCCATAAAAAGCCTCCACTCAAAATTTCCACTCACACATGCATTAAATTTCCACAAAATTTAATGCAAGCTCTCATTAAATAAACTATTTTATTTATTTTATTCAGAATTTTGTTAATTACATTAATTAACAAACATTCACATAAAACCCCCTGCAACATTTCAATATCACATGCAGAACCAATTTCAGCAATTTCACCCGAAACAGTTTCGGTGTCTATTGAAATAATTCCAGCGCTTTCTTAAATCTTTATCTGAAACATATTTGCTCCAAATGGTGTCTGTATTCCTTAAGTGTGTCACCCTACGGTTCGTGAATAATGCAGACATGATCGAGACCCCTCTCCGATCAATAATCAGCAATGGACACGGAGATCCGCATCGACTCCCACATATTCAACGATGACCCTTGTGATCGTGTGAACCTTTAACGTCATAACTAAATCCCCTTGTCTTGTGATATATTACATGTCCGAGATTCGATCATCAGTATCCAAATACCTAGTTTGGTCTCGTTACCGACATGCACTCTTTTCTCGTTCTCGTGATATAACATTCTAGTGATCACATCACTTGCTTGCAAGCTATTTCAATGTGATATCACTGAGAGGGCCCAGAGTATATCTATCCATCATCGGGATGGACAAATCCCACTCTTGATCCATGAGCCTCAACATAACACCTTCGTAGCACTGAACCCACCTTTATAGTCACCCTATTACGGTGTGACGTTTGATGTTATCAAGATACTCTTTCGATGTTAGTCATTAACATGATCTCATGGTCTAAGGACTAAGATTACTTCGTATGGTGTTATAGAAATATAAACACAATGACTTTGATCGTAATGCTATACTTCGGATGAATGTTCATCACGTCATTCCACCAATGTTGTGACCTTGTTATTAACAACATCCAATGTCCATGATCAGGAAACCTTGATCATCTTGTTAATCAACGAGCTAGTTTATATGAGAGGCATTACTAGGAACTTTGTATTTTGTTTATTAAACATACATGTATTAACATTTCCAATTAATACAATTATAGCATGCAAAATAAACATTTATCATAAACATGGAATAAGATAATAACCACTTTATTATTGCCTCTCAAGCATATTCCCTTCAGTCTCCCACTTACACTAGAGTCAATAATCTAGTTTGTAAACTTGTATATACAACACCTAGGTGTTGAATATATGCGTTTGCTAGTGGTTAACATAATCTCCGGATCTGGCACTTTTAGGTCCGTGTGTATTTGCATGTCTTTGCGTCTCTATGAATCACTCATTCTCAAATGAGATGGCATTATATAAATTTGGTCCTTTGGTGAGACCTTTAGTTTGTTCAGGTTAAATATGTTGATATTATTGTCATACAATATGTCTTTATAGTACTAGCCCACTTCAAACCACACCTAGTTTGATAACAAACTACTAACACAAATGCCCTCCTTTTCTGCTACTATAGAAGTCATATACTTAGCCTTTTGTTGTAGTATCTGTCACAATGCCTCAACTTTGGAACTCATCCAAATCTATCATGGAACATCCTTTCCATTACATTGTCCCACCCATAGTCTAAATTGAGATAAATTTATTTTTATCTTATGACAAAACTAGTATCAATGTAACACTTTACAATGAACTACCTTTAACTATTTGTCACTTATACATGATATATTCTTAGTTCTTCCAAAGCTCATAAGAATATCTTTACTATCGTCCAATGATCATCTTATGAATCATTCTGATATGTGCTCATAACATTTAGAGCATAGGACATATCTAGATATATACATATCATGGTATAATCGATCAAAATCTTCATGTGATTTTACTCACCAAGTGTTGAATCACTTGAATCTTGATGCAATCCTTTCCATGCAGCAAGGACCTTTCTTGTTGTTTCCATATTGAACCCTTTCAATATCTCATATATGTACGTCTGGCATAACCATATTAGCGCCTCAATCTATCCATATAGACATTGATGCCAAATATTCTGGTTTTGCCCAAGTCTTTCATCGAAATCCTATTTTAATGAAATTCTTAACTTGTGTCAATAAAAGATACATAATTTCCAATCAACAATATGTACTCTGCATAATGTATTGGAAATTTGTCTCAGCGCTCCCACTTAATTTCTTGCAAATGCAAGCATCTTCATCGTCTCCGATAAAATTAAACTCCTTTAACATTTTCATCATGTTGAAGATTCTAACTCCGCTATGCTCACTTCAACTATTGAAGTTTGCATGCCCTTTTAGCACCCTTTGAATTAACAAAACCCTTCGGACTGTGTCATGTACACGTCCTAGGTAACCATTCTATTAGAAGAACCTTGTTTTGTTTATTCAACTAGCATATACCAAATTATATGTAGTGGTTGCTACATTAATCCGTCAAGACTAAATATCGCTATGAAATATCAAATCTTGTCATAGTCAACTCCTTGAACATTGTTGTAAACTTCTTTCTGGCATGTCGACTATTTCATAGATGTTAAACATCCATGTCTATTTCTTTATAGATCGAAACACGATCGATAGGCTTCACGCCTTTTTGGAGGGTCTTCCAAGTTCAGAAACTTGATTTCTCGTGTATGGATACTATCACGGATTCTATGACTTCTAGTCATTTTATGGAGTCAGGGCCCATCATCGCTTCTTTGCATGTAGTCGGTTCATCATTGTCAAAACATTAACGACTTCTGTTTCAAATCTTACTATTTGATTCTTACCGACCCACATGGTTCAATAGGAACTCTAATCTCCAAGATCACACCCTTTGTAATCACAGGAGCCATGAGCATTGTGGCCGCCACCAGGACACTTTCTAGCGCTACGCTACTTAGCACATATATCTAAGGTTCAACAACCTTATGAAAGTTCTATTGTCCTCCCACTTAACTTTTCACGAAAAATTCCTTCTCAAGAAACTTGACGTTCCAAGCGACAAACTCTTTTGTCCTCGGTGTTATGGAGGAATTCCCAACAAATTCTTTGGGATAATCTACAAAGATGTGCTTATCCGACTTTGGTCGTAAACATTTTACTTATTCATAGCATACCAAAATTTAAGAAAAGACAATTCGGGTTTTATCCCAAACCATAACTCATATGGTGCCATTTCAACGGATCATGATGGTTCTCTTTTCAGTGTAAAAGCGGTAGTCTCTAAAGCTTTAATCCTTAAAACATAATGGCAGTTTTATAAATGACACCTTTGATCTTACCATGTCAAACAAGGTTTGATTTGATCTCTCGAACATACCATACTCCTGTGGTGTATCGGGAAATTCAAATTCATGGAATAATTTCTGAAATCTTAGGTGTTTTGCTAAACCTGTAACTCAAATATCTTCCTTTATGATCAAATCATAAACTATTTTATTTTCGTGTTACAATGATTTTTCAATTCATCTTGAAAGTCTTTGAACATTTTTCAAATGTTTCATACTTCTTCCTTATTAAGTAAATATATAGATATATTCACTAAATTTTTTGGAGAAAGCATATGAAGCAAAAAGACCCATCGCATATGGCTACACATAATGGACAATATACATCAACATGCATAATATCCAATAATTTAGTCATCCGTTCCTCTTTGGCCTATGGACGGAGTTTCAATTATCTCGAGGAAAGTTTCACGAGCGTCAATTGATCAAAATCAAAAGACTCCAAAAATCCATCAACATGGAGTTTCTTCATGTTTACTTTCCAATATAATTCAAACAGCGATGTCACTTCAGAAGTGATCTTCCAATCATTTGTCTTACGACATTTTAGCAATAATGTTTATGGATGTGATTTCTCCAACTAGACTTGTAAAAGTTCATCCATCCATTATGGAATACGGTAATTATTTGAACAACCATTGTTCTCATAATACCGGAACAAAATAACAATTATTAAAACAAATCTTGAAGGCTGGGTTTGATGACAACGAAAACACAATAACACTTATTTGTTTCCGATGAACATCATCACTTATTCTCTTGCCAGTTACTTAGGCCGTTGTAGTTCATGAATTGTGTTGTTCTGTATGACACTTCACACCAACCAATTCAGTATCCAATACCTCAGAACCACATTGTTTAACAAGCAAGGAATACAGCCATAACATGTATATCTTCTATATACCTAAGTTGGACATCTCCAACCTTTTCTTTTCTGCCAAATATTTTATAGATTCTCTTTCAACAATTCCTTTTCTTTTATAAGAATCTATCAACATCAATAGTGGTGTAATTCACATGACACATAGTACAAAGTGTATATAGTCAAAGACTAATACCTTTGGACTTGCACTTTGAAGTGGATTGCCATCATCAAATGTTTGATGTTCTTTCAAAAATCCATTCTTTAGTAATCTATTAGTGTAGTAAACATTTTACTTACATCTTCTATTCATCCTTATCATGACAAATTTCATGATCAAGCTACTGTAGCCTATAAGGAAGAATCGCGAGTATAATGTTAGTTCCCAAACTTTTTGGGAGATCCGGATGCCTAGCATCTCCATCCTTCACAAATTCTCATACAATATGAGAACATGTATTTTGCTAAATTATACTCTATCATAATGCAACCAAAAACATTGTTTCAGATATCACAATATCTTCCACACATGATGGTTTCTGAAACAATTTTTCAGCTCCTAGATAATCTTGATATTAAAACAACTTTTGAATATCAATAATCATGGAGGCAAACATGATACTTTAGATACTAACATTGGAATTCTTACTCTTGATTTAATACTACTTATTAAACTTCATGGAGTAAATAGAGTCTGCTGAAAGTTTGCAATAGGACTTCTAAACTTTAAATTGACATTCAAAACAATACGATACCAGTTCGTAAAGTAAATATCTAGAATTCTATAGTTCTATTATCTCAATTAAAACTAAGCATAAGGTAGTGAACAGATGCCAATGACTATAACAAATTATGCAAATTCACTTCGATTTAGTTTATGACAAATTGAGTTCGACTAATCCAAATTAGAAATGAACTCCCACTAAAAAACGACATCCCTCGTGCCTTTTTGATGATTACATGAACCAAATCCACTACACCAAGTCCGATCATCACGTGAGTCGGTGTAGCTTCAAAGGCGAGCATCAATATGGGCATCACATCAACTATATGACTCCTGCTTAACCTTTCGGTCTGTGTTCCGAGGCCATGTCTGTACATGCTAGGCTCGTCAAGTAAGAACCTTAGTATTCGCGTGTGTAAAACTATCTTACACCCGTTGTATGAATGAGTAGAGTCGAATACACCCGATCATCACGTGATGTCTCGACCCACGATCCATAGAACGGTGCATACTTAAGGAAGAACACATTTTATCTTGATATTTAAATGAGGGATCATCTTACAATGCTACTAAAAGCACCAAACTAGCAATATAAGATGCAAACATATAATGTGTAAAGTGGGATGATATGGTCCATGCATTTGATCTCTATCATATGCATCATGGTATGATCTCTATTATTCCTTTGTGTGTAAGGCTAAGGTCTATGGAACTTACATGTTAGGTTCATTGTAAGAGTATCTATCATACATCTACTTACAAGATTACCATATCATGACACTAGCCCAGCATTGATCTAAACTAGATGCCTCTAATTTATCCATTGCAAGTTTTACGTGGCTTAGGGCTTTCGGAGATAGAACCGGTCTTACTTACAAACATGGAACCACAACGAGGATAACCAAGTTATTACCAACTCGTTGTAAATCAGATATTGACTATAGTAGGAGAGACAGACACCCGCCAGCCACTTATGTACAACTAGTTGCATGTCAGTCGTGGAACCGGTCTCATGTGCGATGACATGTAAGGTTGGTCCGGGCCGCTTCATCCCACTATGCCACCAATATCCAAAATACATAGAAGATGAAATAACATGATCATCATCGCCCACTTATAAACATATGTGTACTACCAGTGCAAAGAACCTACGCATAGATCAGGCTCTGATACCACTGTTGGGTTCGCAGCATAGAAAACAAAAAAGTCCTACGATGGGAACTATACGCCAAGATCTATCTACTAGATACAAGCAACGGGTGGATATACATCCATAGAGAACTTACCCTCGAAGACAAAAAAGTTTTGTTAACGAGATGGAACTCGTGGATGATATAGTCGTACACTTGCTGATCTCAAGATCATGATGAAGTCCAGCAGGTCCGGCTCCAGCACATCCATCAGATCCAGCTCCAGCAAGTCCAGCACCACCAGGTCCAGCACCGCAAAGCAGCGGTGCATCCGTAATAGCACACACGTCTGGTACCCCGACAACCTCCGTCCCTCGCTCCAGCAAAGCAGCGGAAGCAGCAACTTCTTTCCAGATAAAGCCACCAGGAACATGTATCTCGCTAATCCAAGACCATGGGGAATAACTAGAGGGGGAGAGAGATCCTTCATGAGGAGGTGTGTGTTGTGGGAAGGAGAGGGGGGCCTTTTATAGGTAAGAGGGGGGCACCCAAGGGCCATGGCATGGCAGCCATGGTGGTGCCCCCACCTCTTCCACATTCATGTGGGTG
Organism: Avena insularis; assembly: GCA_023614405.1. NCBI lineage: Eukaryota > Viridiplantae > Streptophyta > Magnoliopsida > Poales > Poaceae > Avena > Avena insularis. The sequence goes on from CM042684.1 coordinate 309,067,329, forward strand.
GAGCTCCCACTCCCATAAAAAGCCTCCACTCAAAATTCCATTCCCACATGCATTAAATTTCCAACAAATTTAATGCAAGCTCTCATTAAATAAAAATATTTTATTTATTTTATTCAGAATTTTGTTAATTACATTAATTAACAAGCATTCACATAAAACCCCCTGCAACATTTCAATATCACATGGAGAACCAATTTCAGCAATTTCACCCGAAATAGTTTCGGTGTCTATTGAAATAATTCCAGTGCTTTCTTAAATCTTTATCTAAAACATATTTCCTCCAAATGGTGTCGGTATCCCTTAAGTGTGTCACCCTACGGTTCGTGAATAATGTAGACATGATCGAGACCCCTCTCCGATCAATAATCAGCAGCGGGACCTGGAGATCCGTACTGACTCCCACATATTCAACGATGACCCTTGTGATCGTGTGAATCTTTAATGTCATAACTAAATCCCTTTGTCTTGTGATATGTTACATGTCCGAGATTCGATCATCGGTATCCAAATACCTAGTTTGATCTCGTTACCGACATGCACTCTTTTCTTGTTCCCGTGATATAACATTCTAGTGATCACATCACTTGCTTGCAAGCTATTTCAATGTGATATCACCGAGAGGGCCCAGAGTATATCTATCCGTCATCGGGATGGACAAATCCCACTCTTGATCCATGAGCCTCAACATAACACCTTCATAGCACTGAACCCACCTTTATAGTCACCCTGTTATGGTGTGACGTTTGATGTTATCAAGATACTCTTCCGGTGTTAGTGATTAATATGATCTCATGGTCTAAGGACTAAGATTACTTCGTATGATGTTATAGCAATATAAACATAATGACTTTGATTGTAATGCTATACTTCGGATGAATGTTCATCACATCATTCCACCAATGTTGTGACCTTGTTATTAACAACATCCAATGTCCATGATCAGGAAACCTTGATCATCTTGTTAATCAACTAGCTAGTTTATATGAGAGACATTACTAGGAACTTTGTATTTTGTTTAACATTTCCAATTAATACAATTATAGCATGCAAAATAAACATTTATCATAAACATGGAATAAGATAATAACCACTTTATTATTGCCTCTCGGGCATATTCCCTTCAATGGGCACCTAGAGGGGGAGTGAATAGGTGCTACTCCAAATTTTACTCTTTTTCAATTTAGAGTTTGACACAAAAGGTAAATTCTCTAGATATGCAACTAAGATGAATTTACCTATATGTCACACTAGCACAACTAACTAAGCAAGATCAAGATGTAAGTAAGGTGCGGTCAAGGATATAGGTAACTAAAATGAAGCACGCGGAGACACGAGGATTATTTCCCGCAATTCCTTCCTTTTGAGGGGAAGTACGTATGCATTTGGAGAGGGGGTGGTTTCAAACCACCAATGCCACGAAAGGCCTCCCTTGTTCTCTGATGAACCTCACCCCAAGGGGATCGATTCACTCTTCTACTATATCGGTAACCTTCGAGGTGGAAACCAACACCTTTACAACAAGTTCAAGGCACACATCCACAACTGAATTGGAGGCTCCTGAATCCAAGCAAGTTGTCAAAACAATCAAAGACAAGCTTGTAAGAACCAAATCAAGTCCTAGGGTTTCCAATGAAACCCTAGAGCAAGGGGCCCTCAAGTGAATGAGGGGGAAATGAATATCTCTCTTGGTGAAGCTATAGATCAAGGCCTCCTCCTTCGATTCCCCAAAGATCAGGGACTTTGGGTGGTTGTAGAGGGAGATCTTGAAGATTTGGTGGCTCTAATGAGGGTGTTCTTCTTTTCTAGAATGAGCAGCTGGAGATAGGAGATGAAGTCCCCTATTTATAGCCCCACGGATTTATGACCATTTTTTTGCCCGTTGGGGAGTTTCCACACCAGAAACACCGGTATGTAGACCAGAGACTCTAGTCTGCACTGGAGATTCCGGTCTGTCTCCGGTCCATCTCTGGACCACCAATCGGAATATCCTGGGCCTGGTCTTGACGCTCCCTCCGGAGATTTGGCAGGGACTCCAGACCTGAGCACATCAGAGACTCCAGACTATTCACTCCGGAGATTTCGGTCTTGTCAGAATACACTAGAGATTTCGGCCTGTCTCCGGACCCCCAGTCAGTCTGTCCCTAGGCTTCATCTTGGATCCACTCTGGAGGTTTGAGGCGAAACTCCGGACCACACCAGAGACTCTGGCCTTTGCACACGGGAGACTCCGGTCTGTACTTTCCAGGAAACTTCTTTTTCAGCCATGGATTTTTCCACTACGACACGAACTTTTCTCTTTTTAGTAGATTGACTTGGCAATATTAGCACACTATAAAATGATCCTCAAGTTGTTAACGAACACCAAAACTAATTAAGACAATAAATGTCCTTTCACCAATGTATATATTTTTGTTGGTCATCATCTCCCCACCAGAACTAGGATATTGCTGTAATGATCCCTTTAATGATCTGTTTGGGTAGCTTGAAGACTGACATCGCGTATGCAGGAATAGCTTGAATGAAAGCTTTCACCAAAGCCTCTTTTCCACCAAAATACATGTCCTTTTCCTTCTAGCCACTAAGAATTTTGCACACTCTCTCAATAAGGTGCTGAAAAAAATTAGACCTATCAATTCCCACTAGAGGGAGTAAGCCTAGATACTTGTCTGTTATTGCTTCAGTCATAATGTCCAAAATAGAGCACACCTCAACTCTTGTATGAACCTCCATACAAGGACTATAGAAGATGCTTGGTTTACATCTACTTACCAACTAACCCGAGGCAACACAATAATCATTTAGTGCTTGTCGTAGGCTATTTGCATTTCGGGCATCGGCTCTCATGAGAATTAGAGAGTCATCAGCAAATTAAGAGAAGATGTGAAATAGCCGGAGCACCACTACACACCTTCACACCTATAATATTTCCTACATTTTCTTCAAACTTCAAGAGACTAGTCAGAACCTCTGCACAAGGGAGAAACAAGTAGGGAGAGAGAGGATCCCCCTGTCGAAGGCCTCTTAAAGGATAAATATTATCAGACAGAGAATTATCCAGTCTCACTTGATATCGCACCCAGGAGAAACAATACATAATTAGATCCACCCACGATGGATGAAAACCCAATCTCAGGAGTATTCTCTTCAAAAAGCACCACTCCATCCTATCATAGGCCTTGTGCATGTCAAGTTTCACCGCACAAGTACCATAATTACCCACCTTCTTATTCTTAATAGCATGGTAACTCTCGTATGCAACAAGAACATTATCTGTGATCACACATCCGAGGACAAATGCACTTTGGGTAGGCAATATAATCCTGTGAGAATATTTTTCAGTCCATTGGTAATCATCTTAGAAATCACTTTGTACACCACGTTACATAAACTAATTGGGCGGAATTGGGTTATGAATTCAGGACCCTCCACTTTCGGAATAAGAACAATAGTGATGTTGTTCCATCCCTCTAGAATAATGCAAGAGTTAATCGCGTATAAGTTTGACTGATGGCCATGGAGGATCATACACGTGGCACACAAAGGGATACATGAAATCCTCCCAACATTGTTCCTTCTTGAGATGCTTTTTTGTGGTCCCAACTAGGACGCTACTCATTGTTTACTAGAGATGTATACGTGAGAAAAACGAAATCCCATTTTTACACCTCTAGTTCACCCTACTTATCTCCTATCCGTGGCCGGATTCCTATTTTTTCTCATCTATCGGCCGAAACCGGCTCTAACCGTAGCCACAAATTTGTTTAGAGGAGTAAATATAGGATTGTGACTCCTAAATTCTCCCCCTCTCCCAAATTTACACGACCACCGACCCGACTCCTAAAAATTTCCCCCTCTCGCCTCACCGATGACTCTCCCGCCCAAAACCGCCACCACTCGACGTCAGCATCGAGATTCTCCTCTACCCCGGCCAAAATGTCATCGGAGCTTGGTTCTTCTGCCGCGCTAGAGTTTCCCGCCAATGTGATGCCATAGGAATCGACCCCACATTTTCCAACAATGCCATGGAAGCGGTTGGGCACCACCGGTGTGGCACAGTCGACTGGAATGGCCGCCAAGACCACCAGAAACTCAGCGGGGAAGCTGGGTCGGCTGCCCCTTGCGCTAGTGGTGAGAGGGAAGGGTGCTAGGAAGAAGACGAAGGCCATGATCGCCCATTCGCAGGAGGCTGAGGAGAAGAAGAAGAGAAAGGTCGTTGCCGCCTCCGCACCAAGCTATCGACCACAGTAACGAAGGGCAAGCCCAATGGGACCTCTAAGGCCACGCTATCGTCCTCCTCGACGGCCACCGTGTCAGCTGAAGATGGCACCCGCGCGGTGGTCGACAAATTCCAATGCCAACAATGAGTGCAACCGAGGTGACCATCGCTGAGTTCATGTCCCAACTTGATTCTTATCACCACCAAGGCATCGATGAACTCAACTTTAGTGGCAACGAGGAGGTGGCCACTGAGGAGGCCAATGATGAATTCTTGGCTGGGGAAGAGGAAGAGGCCACCAAGGAGGCCAAAGAAGAGTTGACTGAGGTGGATGTGCCGACCAAGGGCAAGAGAAAAGGCAAGGGAAAGACCAAGGATAAGGACTCGGGCAAGAGATCCGCTAACTACAGCGAGGGAGAAGATGTGGTGTTGTGCCATGTTTGGATGAATGTGTCGCTTGATGCATCGGTTGGCGCCGATCAATCGAAGGAGAGGTTTTGGGGGATAATTGAGGAATACTACCACAAGGTGATCACCGTTCCATCATACCGAACCTAGGGCTCACTTGGTCATCATTTGGGCACAATACTTGAGTGTTGCAACCGATGGGCCGGGGCTGTGGACTACCTGACCAATGCACCATCGAGTGGGGTGCCAATCACCGAGTGGGGTCCTCTCCAACAATATATGTATAAGAACCGCAACAAGATAGGTGGCAACAAAGCCTTTGCTTTGCACCATTGCTACAAGGAGCTCCAAGGCAATGAGAAGTGGATTCGAAGAAATTATGAGACTGCACTGAAGAGGGCTAGGCTAAGCCAAAAGGAGGAGGCCGATGATGAAGAGGAAGACCTCAACAAGAGATCGGATGGTGTCAAGATAGCCAAAGATCAGAAGAAGAGGGAAGGTGTCAGCGCCTACAAGGAAGATTTCAATGCCATCATTGAGACAAAGAGGCTAGGTGGAATGAGCTAAAAGTGTTGGAGTAGGAGAAGTGGCGGTCCAAGTTGGTGGTGGAGGAGCAAAAGATTGCACTTGGAGAAGAGAGGGTGACGAAGGAGATAAAGATAGAAGAGGAAAGGCTAGCACTTGAGAGGGAGAAGTTGGACAAGGAGAGGGAGGATGTCGACTGCAACATTATGTTCATGAACCCAAGCACATTGGACGACACGGCTAGGGCATATTGGGAGATTCCTCGTGCGAGGATCTTGGCCCGAGAGAGTGGCGGAGGTGGTGGTGGTGGTGGTGGTGATGGTGGCCGAGGTGATCTTTGAGGTGGCCGAGATGGTGGTGGCTGAGCTTTTGGATCTGATCGGTTTAATGTATTTGCATAAAATTTATGCATGTTTGTACTATGGATATTTGGACTGTGGTGCGGAGATTTGAAAATGATAATAAATTTTTTTTAGTCCTCTAAGTTAGGGGATTGAATCCGGCGGCCGAAGTTTAGAGGAGAAAAAATATAGGAATCCAATTTAGGAATCATTTTTCTCCTCTAACTTATTGGGGATGGGTTAGAGATGCACTTAGTATATTGTTAGACTAGAAAATGTAGAGTTGAGACAAATCTATTTTGATATTGGCCACGTTGGTTGCAAAATACCCATTTAGAGTCAAAATCCTAACTAGATTACCACTTAACAAGAATCATTTGCCAAGAATCAAGGAGGGAAGGGTGAATCGGTACATGAAGAAGATAAACGCCATTACTAATGACTCAACGGCGGAGCTGTGTGGTCTGCATTTCGCCGCTCGACGTCGGGAAGCTGCTGCTTCCTGTTGGTCGCCCGCCACCAAATCGGAGGAAACGGGGCCATAGTGGGGTTGGGACGTCACTCGCTGTTGGATCACAGCTACTGGTCGCCGGCAGCCGGTTCAGAGGCTGGGGAGGGACATGGCGATTCAGGTTCCTAGGTTGGGTCACAGACCGCAATATGTGCGTATGAGGCTTTCTCTTCGTTCACCGGTAGTTGCCTAATGTGTGGTTATGTAACGGACCGAATCCCCAAATCCGGAAACTACGACCTAATCCTCAAACCTATAAGCTACAGCTAGGTTGTGACTGTTCTGATTGTTTGCAACTTTTAGCAAATTACTCCCTCTGTTCCATAATATAAGATATTTTATCTTTTATAAAGTGAATTTATTTAGACATCTTTTAGTAAGTAGGTTCACTCCGTTTCATAAAAGCTGAAACATCTTATAATTTAAAACGGAGGGAGTACTAGCTAGTAATTAAAAATATATTTTTGGGAACATAGCTGTGACGTTGATCTCATTTATTTTACTCGTCTCACTTCTATATCATACTCGATCATGATGACGCGCGTTGCCGTTCCCATCTATTTTGAGATAGCAAGATAGAAAATTTCCTAAATATTATATAGATGCAATTTGATATCTTTCTTTCATTTAGATTGCATTGAAAAGTATTCTTTCTCTCACAGGGAGCCACACAATCTCAGGCAACTCAATTTAGTGCTAGGTGAAACAAAGAATGATGAAAGGAGAAAAACTTATCAATCAAATTACCTTGCTCTGCATAATTCTGTAATGTCAGTTTTTGTAAAGCTTTGTTTTCGCCGCTAAGCATATTAACTCCATTACGCCAGCCTCGACGATGGCTGCAGCATAAATAAAAACAATTGGACTATCTTTCTAAAGATGACAAGTACTCCACATAATCTATTCTAGGCAATGAATGGCTTGATACTATATTAAGGCTAAAAATGTTAGGACAGAGCAAACAAACAGTCGGATGAATTCATCCTAATAATTATGGCAGCAACGATTGATACTGTCTGTGTAAGTGCTTCGGGCACCGCATGTCCGGCATGATCATTAGTAAGGATGAAGAACGATATTGGTTCTCTTGACCTGTGTCATCACGTATTTTAAAGATCCACCAGGCTATGCGATTCGATTTTCAACCCCAAGAATTATTACTTATTTAAAAAAAGAAATATCATTAACAATATCAACTGATGTCGTTGTCACTTCAGCTAGCCTTCACCTTCGGACATAAATTAGTGAGCGCTAATAAAATTAATTTCAATTGTTGACAGTAACAGACATTTGCAAAATCTAATAAACAAAATTTACCTACAATTCAAATATCATGCACATCCCTTCATCATGTGCATCATACTGGGAAAGATAGTAGTGAACTGACTTCAAAGTACCATTGTGTGTCCCGTCCTCTGCTGCAACAACCACTAGGGATTGGTTCCTCCGGCGTATCGAAATTAGAATGCTGTGTTACAGAACTTAAAAGGAAATAATGTTTTAGCAGGGAAAAAAGATCAGAGAGAGCCGGATGGATCATACATTTTTTAAATCGATTCCACTGTCCATGGGGGATTAACTTTGAGAAAGGTAGGAGATCACTCGCAAAAAAGAAGAAGAGAAAGGCAGGAGATGAAAGACGGCGCGGCAGGAGACGAGAAAAGGGCACGCGCCGCTCCAGTCACATGGAATGGAGCTAGGAAGGGGAGCTTGCTGGAGGGGACTAACTCCTCGTTTCAACCGCCGGCGCGACGCCTCCGCTGCAATCCCCATGCCGATGCGGTAGAAGAGACCAATCAGACTTTACAAAAGTGGGTTGCTAATGTTTTTTTTTGGCCCAATTCACCTGATAATGTCCCTTCGGGCACAGAGACCTGTCCCCTAGGGATAACGGGTCAGTTTGGGAGCACAGGTACATCGGACGGCTAGAAAAGGTTCCATGCGATAATCTAACGGCCAAAAACATTCAGATCCTGAGAGTGATCCCTCTTGTCCGAGTTTTAATATCCCTAATTGTTTACACTGTAGGTATAGAATTCTATATCATTCGTTTACGCGAGTTGCACCTCATATTGCATTATTTTCTCTTTCTCACTACTTGAAAAATAGTTATAGCTATAGTTGATTAACGTACCCGTGGCACATATGCTAGGTAGTTCTCCGTGGGTAAATAGCCGTGGCACACCTGTCAAAGGTGCCCTACTGGTAGAGCACTTACCGTGACGCATGCCTTACCTAGTGCACCACGGGTAAGTTTTGCCCTTGCTAGGTTGTGGTGTCCCCTTACCCGTGACGCATGGCATAGAGGTGCGCCACGGGTATGTGTACTACCAGTGGGGCACCTCTATACCATGCGCCATGGGTAAGGGTGCTACCCATTTTCAACTCCATCCCTAGATCACCTTCTTATATTTGTAAAAAACAAAAGAAAATAAAAACACTTAAAAATGAAATTCTTTGACATGTAGGTAGGTAATGTGGTCTAGTTTGTAGGAAAATTAACAAATATAAATTTTGACTTTTTTTGCAAAAAAAAATCATAGCAATGTAAAACGGCCATACCTTTTGCATACGACCTTGGATGAAAAAAAATATGAAAATTTATCTACGTGAAATTCTACATCCGCTTGCAACTACTTTAGTGATTTTTTAGAATCCTAGAATTCAGAAAGAAAAAAAGTTATGTCAAAAAAAGATTTTTTCCTGCAGAAAAAAATGAATCTCACTTCCTCGTGGTGCACCCATTTGTGGTGCGCCACTGGTAAGTTTGGGGAGGATTCAAATTTGAATCCCCACCCGGCCACCTACCCCTTCTCGTACTCTTCTCCACCTTCCCCTCCCATTCTCCTCCTCTCTTCTTCTTCCTCCTCCTCCTCTTTCTCTCATCCTCCTCCTCTCTTCTTCCTCCTCCTCTCTTCCTCCTCCTCCTTCTCATCTCTTCCTCCTTCTCTTTCTCCTCCCCCTTCTCCTCTCCTCCTCTCTTTCTCATCCTCCTACTCCTACTCTTCTCCTCCTCTCCTTATCGTCCTTCTCCGACCGTATTTCCCTCCTCCGGTCGTGCCTGCCACCGCCGTCCCTCCTCTGGCAGCCACGGGTGCCACCTCATACCGCCTCGGCCTGCCACCTCCCACCCGCACCCACTCGACGCCAACAAGGACTAGCATGGTCACGGCCTCCCACACCTCCCTGCGGTGGTAGGTTTTGGCCACGACCACCACGCTCCAGCGAGGCAAGGCGAGGCGATGGAGGTAAGCGCGAGACTCAATTGATTTTTCGATTCAAAATAAGGGTGTTTTTAGCAAAACGGCCACCACTTACCCATGACGCACCTGGACCCCTATCTGTGGTGCACCGGGTGGTGCCCCACGGGTATCCTTTTCCCTAGTAGTGTTTTAATCATTATCTTCTCTGTTCTCTTCATGTAGATCTCCATGGCTCCATTCCTCCATCCCAAAAAGGAGGATGGCAATTGGCAAGTAAACCTGTCATTGGGTAGGGTATAGGTATGTTTTGTTTGTGTTGAGTATTATGTACGAGTTGGGTGGCATTAGGACTTGGAGTTGTAATGTATGGATAGGATACAAGTAGTAGTAGAGTCAGACTCTTGTAGCCTTGGACTCCTATATAATATGGGGGTGCCGCACAGTTGTAACCTATGACGACTTGATAGCAATAGGCTCGCAGGGGGAGCCAGTGACTTGTGATGGCGCCTAGGGTGGCCGTTGTGGTATCTTGGGGAGGAGCACTCATAGTCATGCCCTGCAGAGTAGGCGTATGCCGAACTGCGGTTCCAAACATCGTGTCTCGGTGTTTCCTATGATCATGCATTACGGTAATTATCGTAACAAGTGGTATCAGAGTCTAGGCGAGGCGGGCTATGTGGAACATCATATGGAGGTACGAGGATCTTGCTCGACGGGTGCCTAGAAACGTACATAGGCGCAAGGGGGCTTGTTCGTCTGCGGTACCAAAGTTGGCAGGCCAGCGCATGGCGGTACCTAAGTTGCCTGAAATTACCGCGTTTAGTTGGGCCGCCAACTACCGAGAGGGGCCATTTCGATGCAAACTCGTCTCACCCCTACCAAATCCAAACATGCCGTGAAACTGCCCCGTGAAGTAGACGGTCGGGACCCTCATGTCAGTAATATTTCCGTGACGCGAGCGCCAACACGGCAACCACGTAGGCGAAACGAGATACTAAAGGAGCATCGTGCGTTGACCAAATTCACAAATCCACTCCCTTCCTCCTTTCGCATGAACCCTAGCACCGGCAGCGTCGAAATCCCCTCTCCAACCAGAATGATCTCTTCGGGCATTTGACTTCCGGCGCCAAGTTGCTGCGCCTACTCGCTGCTACCGAGCTCTAATGCCGAATGCCGTGCCAGCTGTTGCGACGATCTAGCCCACCTCTACCGCCGACGAGCTGAGCATCACGAAGGATGGTAGATCCATTTGCCAAGCAAGAAGTACTTCTGGCTAATTTTGGGTGAGCTACTCTTCTCTTTTCTATTCGCACTACCTATAACTGCTAGCTGGCTATTGGCATTACAGAGATATATCGAACATAGAATTGTTTGCTAGCACGACGCGGACAAACAATTCTTATCTTTTGTCTCCAATTTTCTATCAACTAGGATCTCCGCTGAACCCAAATACACGGTTCTGGTGAACGTCTGCGGCTACCTCGTTAAATTAGCACATGGGAAGAGCACGTGGAAACAGGCTCAGAGTCTGAAGATGGAAGTAGCGCCTGTGCAGTTATGCATTGTCCCTGGTTTGGTTGCTGTTGTGCGTGAACTTGCTGAAATGAGGCCAGAGCAGACTACATGGTTCAGCATCATTGATGAACGAGGCTTCAGGGTTCCTATAGCGTATGACAGTCAGCTAATTGGGTTGATGAAACAGCATGTTAGGCTTCGCGTGGTTACGCTGGTGTGTAACATAGTGGATGAGGAAGCTCCTGCTACTGGGAGTCGCCTAGCTATTATTGGACAGGGAGGTCTAACTCGAACCCCTGCTGTTGTTGAGCAAAAGGTGGTTCCTCATCCGCGGCACGCTTCTGTCAGGCAACCTCCTCGTAGGAGTCCCCGTATTGCCGTTGTGGAAAACTCTGCTCTAGAATCTGCTGGTACTGGTCGTCCCCGTCCCCGTGCCCATGTTTCTGTGGCTGATGCTCACCCAATCCATGCCGTTGTTGAGCAAACTAAGGCGTTCGGAGGCTGCCCTGCTGTTGTTGCCAAGACCCCCGCCTTGTGTGCTGCTCCTCCTCGAAACCGTCCTCAAGTTGTGCGAACCCGTGCTCTGGAATCTGCTGGTACTGATCGTCCTCGTGTTGTTGTTGATCTGGACGCTGTTGACCCAATCCCTGCCGCTGTTGAGCAAACTAAGGCTTCCGGAGGCTGCTCCACTGTTGTTGCAAAGACTGATGCCTTCTCTCCTCCTCGAACCCGTGCTCGGGTTCAGCGAGCTGCTGGTCTGAAGCCAGCTCATGGTATGGACTCTGCTAGCACTCGAAACACTGCTGTTGTGAGAACTGATCCTGATCATCGAGGTGACATGGAAGCAGCTGATCCTATTGTGGCTGCCGTTAGAAGGGGTCCTACCTGTCCACCATGTAATGTAGCTCCCGCTGCTAAGGGCCCTCGCCTTGCTCCTGGTCCTGGTACTTCCACCGAGGTTGATCCAGCTAACGATGGCGCTGGTGATGGCGGCGGTGGCATTGGGGCTGGGTCTGATGGTGCCGCTCCATCTCTCGAACCTCTCGGAGGTTTCTATCCTGAAGAACCTGATGATGGCAAAGTAATTGTTCGTATCGGTGTCGCGGATTATACTGCAAAATTAGATGATGGCACAGAAAAATTCTATGATGAGTTTGATGTAATCCTTGGCAGATACGACCCTGAAGTGGTAGAGTTATCTGACCTGATGGCATCGTTACGTGTGAAGGTGCTGTGGGGGTCCTCCCAGGAAGCACGTTTATTATATTATGGTTACAGGAGCAAAAAGGCCATCGAAGTGAAAGATGCCAGGGATTTAGTCGTACCGTTTATAAGGAAACATTATAGAGGTGAAGTTTACTTCCCCTTGGTAGTGCTCACGGTTGGAGAGGAATTGGAACTCGACAATAGAGATGATGGACTTTTAGAAGGCATGCATGACCTGATCCATGGCATCACTGGGGCTGGTGCGACTAAAGGTGGCTTCGAACAGAGGAGAGTCTTACAGAGGAGCGTCATAAAGAGGAGCAGGAAGAGCATCCCCAGAAAGGGCACCCTGAAGAAGAATGTCACCAAGGAGACCACGCTATAGAAGAGGACGCCCAAGAGTCGCACGACAAAAGGCACCATGCCGCAGAGTACACCCATGAGATCCAGTTAAAATGCCACACCGAACGGTAGCAGCAAAAATGCTAAGAGGGCTAGCACGGTGGTGAACACTCCTAGGAGTGGTAGCAAAGAGGTGAAGATGGCCAGCACGGAGGCTACCACACCCAGTGGGAGCAGAAAAACACTAATTTGGAGCGGAACATGCCGCTGTCAGGGAATTATGCCAGCACGAAGGAGAACACGCCCAATAGTAGCAGCAAAAGGGCTAATTTGGAGCGGAACACGCTGCTGAGGTCAGGCAATAATGCCAGCACGAAGCAGAAGACGCCCAATAGTAGCAGAAAAAGGGCTAATTTGGAGCGGAACACGCCGCTGGGGTCAGGCAATAATGCCAGCACGAAGGAGAACACGCCCAATAGTAGCAGCAAAATGGCTAATTCAAAGAAGAACACGCCGCAGAGGTCAGGCAACAATGCCAACACCCTGGAGCCAACACCCATGAGGGGAGGCAGTAAGGAGATCACACCCAAGAGCGGCAGCAAAAGGCCTAGTTCGATGGGGAATGGAACGCGGATGTCAAGCCCTACTGATACCATCAGGAAAGATTACATCAGGAAGGAGGATGTACACAGGAAGAGCAAGAGGGTTCTGTACACTCAATATGAAATTGATTCTGACTGCTGTTTGTCCACTGAAGTACCTGGGATGCGTGCAAAGGTAAGACCACCCCATGTGGTTGCAGCAGAACCAACCGAGTGTCTTGGAGAAAACAGAGTTGCCGGTGAGGTGGACTGGGGCAATGTTCCTGTCCATCCGGGTGGAGACGATGGTGCAGCCCCACCCATGGGAGTCAATATGATGTGTGCAGTACTAGGCATTAGAGACGATGGCGAAGATTCTGAATCAGATGAAGAAGCATGCAATAGAGGATCAAGAATCTGGTGATGATGAAATAGACGAGGAACTTAACGATGAGGCTAGTATTCCAGTCGATGATTTGGGTGTTGAAGTAGAAGAAATGAAACATGACCATGAGTATCCTATAATTTCGGTTGGCACCGAGTTCAGGAGCATGCATGAGTTCAGGATGTCGTTCCGGCATTTTTGTATCAAGGGGGAGTTCGACGTTTATCGACTGAAGAACTCTGCCAAGAGGTATGATGCCGTTTGCAAGTTAACGTGGATGAATGGACGGGCCGAGGTACATTGTCCATGGAGGATCACAGCAAGATCCTTACCTGCGTCGACTGCAATTAGGGTATTGGGGCAATGAATGCTGCAAACCATTAGAACTCTCTCTCTCTCTCTCTTTTCACTCTATAACTACAATTGATGTGCGATTTCTTTCTGGCAACTAGTCGACTCCGCTTATCTTTTAAATGAATCTGTGTTGTAGGTGAACAGAATGGGCCATTCACACATGTGTCTGACAGGCAGCAAACTGAAATCCTCAATGGCTGATACGGAGTGGGTGGTTATGCAATCTATGTCCATACTAAAGGATAACCCTAAGGAGACCGTGAAGAATATTCAGACTAGCCTCGGTTCTAAATACAACATTGTCCTTCCGTATTACACGGTTTGGAAAGGTAAAGAGAAAGCTCTAGGGGTCTTGCACGGGGATTGGACCAATAGCTTCAGGATGCTGTACAACTTCAAGGCGGAGGTACAAGCTAGGTTTCTGGGGAGTGTTGTGGAGATTGACACCGAATCAGAAGGTGGTAAAATATATTTCAAAAGATTTTTCACGGCGCTTAAACCTTGCATCGATGGATTCAAGGGCGGTCAGCCGTGTCGAGTGTAAACGACCTTGTCCTAACTGGCAAATGGAAAGGTTGCCTGCCATCTGCCACAGCACTTGATGGTCACAACTGGATGTTCCCAGTGGCATTCGGGCTGTTTGAAACAGAAACGGAGGAAAACTGGGTCTAGTTTATGAGGCAGCTCAGGAGATCAATAGGCCACATGGATCCATTGGTTATATCCACGGATGCATGCAAAGGGCTGACGAATGCAGTGAAGGAGGTGTTCCCGCGAGCTGAAGGTAGAGAATGCCATGCCCATATGATGCTCAACTTGTACTCACACTATGCAGGCAGCATATTTCGTTACATGTTTCCTGCTGCTAGAGTTTACAAACATAGTAGCAGCGATTATTTCATGAGCAAGATTTTTGCCGAAGCCCCTGAACTTCCAGAGTACTTAGCCATCCATCATTCGCAGCTATGGAAGAGGAGTCAATTCAACCCTGACATCAAAGTTGATTACATAAACAACAACCTTGCAGAATGCCTGAATAACTGGGTGAAGGACATAAAAGTGCGTCCTGTTCATATCTTGATAGACATCATACGTGGTATGATCATGAAGCTGTTAAATATAAGGAGAGAGATCGGTAGGAGACTTAGAGGACATATGCTACCGCCAGTTGTACAGCAACTGGAAAAGAGAAGCCGAGGACTTGCTCATCTTAAGCTTCTCCCGTCAACCAGCAGAAGCTGTGAGGTGGTCGATATGTCCAAGAGTGGCAAAAGGGATGTTGTGAACATCCAGCTGCGAGAATGCACTTGCTTAGAGTGGCAGCATACCAGGAAACCTTGCGACCACGCCTTGGCCTTCTTGGTGAAGAAAAGAACTCTACCACATTTGGATCAGTATTTGTCAGACTACTACTCTATGGAAAAGTTTAGAGCTGCATACGCTGGATCCATTGAGCCATGTACAAACCCATATCAGTGGCCTCAAGTCCAACTGTCTTTCGAGCTTTGCCAGCCAGTTACAAAAACGGGCAGAGGAATACCCCAGGTGAATAGGTTTAAGAATTTTCTCGAGAAGAAGGGTTCGGCTTTCTGTGCTACAAAGAAGGGAAAAAATAGATGCAAGACCTGCCATCTTATAGGCCATAGAGCAGCTGGATGTCCCCTTAATGCTCCCAAACCTAGGTATGAGATGGTACATTCACACAAAAAAATTGTTTATAGTATGTAGATATAAGGTAGTAATCCATGTACTATTTTTTTTACAGGAAGCGCAAGGTAAGAAACAAGACAGCCGACTCAGTGATTTTGCTGCGGGAAGAAAACCAAAACGAGTGGAGTGATGATGCCGGACAAGATTCTGGTGCTGATTGGCCTGACTTCCCTCGGCCCGGAGATGCAGGGTACGTGAAGGTAAGAAAATTGGCACCCAGGAAGAGGAAGAAGGCAGGAGATGAAGAAGCCAGTGGACATGAAGGAAAGAGGAAGAAAGTTGGCACCCAAGCAGAGAAAGTGGGATAGCAGTGTAGCAGCCTAATGATGTATTGAACTTGAACCTATATATGTAGTTCGGTTAAACTCTGGAAATGTGTGTGTGGAACTTGTCGGGCGAAACTATCTGCCTCTCGTACTCGGAGTAAAATGTATCGCGACTTAAGGATTTGATACGGCCGAGGCCACTAGTGAATCCAAAACTGTGACTGTGCCACTACTATCTAAACAATCGCGATAGCTGAGCGGTTAAATCCTCTCCAAAATCGATGGGTGTTAGTGGCACAGACATGATTTATTTATAAGTGCTTAATAAATCCCTGTTGTTGGTATTACACTTATGATAAGTTTCTGGGCTGGAAAACAATTTGTTAAGCTGGCCGCTACACTCCACGAAGCAGCAACTTATTTCAGCTGCTGGACAATGACATGGCAACATAAACTGCAAATGCAACAGATAATGCCCAGATAATGAGGAAATTGTGTCCACTATCTGGCCTAATCTTGAGCCCATCTGTCTCACCACCTCCCTGCCCATGCCTCCCCTGCACCTGGCGAAGCTCCCGGATCTCTCGCTCCATCGCACGAATCTCCTCTTTCTTTTCTCACACAGCATCACGCAGATCCTGAACAAGCTCTTTGTGAAAACTTGTCAGTGGCTTTAAACTTGTCACAGCTAGTCCCCCTCCCTTCCCGCGTAGTAGATCGAAGGAAACAAAAAAGAGAATTACATTGCGCTTTCCGAATCCGGGTTACCATTGTACCTATAGTAGGAACTTACCGCTCTGATGCTGCTGTTGCTGAATTTTCCTGCAATATTTTCGTCGGTCCATGAAATCCATCTCGGCATCTTCTCACCACACAAACATAGCATATTGGGGTAGTAATCGTAGGGTTCCCTCCGGTACCTGATGGGGGCACCCGCCTGGCGGCGTTGAGCCGACCCTAATTCCGCCCGAGACGAACTGCACGAGCTGCAAGCCATGAGCGGGGGGAGCGAGGGCAGAGGAAAGAGGAGCCTTTGGATGTCAGGGTAGTGGTGAAGCATAATTTATCCCTACTTAATAACTCGGGCAGAATCCTACCGTCCACATTCGGCTGACAGGTGGGGGACCTAGCGTGTGGACTTGTCAAAAAAAAACTCGCGCCTTCGTGGTTCAAAAGCCCTGTCACGCGCATTGGACGAAATTTTTTGGTACCTTGCCCACATACATATCACTGGGAGGTCTTGCTCAGGAACCAGACACGCCTGGCCTACAATCTTACTCCCTCCTAGGAACTTGTCATGGCTCGCGCCGGCAGATCCATCTGCTCCACCGCTTCCGGCAGGGCTCGCCACGGCGGATCCACCCCAAGATCCTACCGTCGTAGTATCAAATGGCAATGGTTTCTTGAGACGAGCGATGATGCTACGTATGCGAGCTCGGCCCCTCCTACCTGTAGAAGGACTGATGCGATGTCGAGCTCGAGCAGGAGCCGCCAGGTGCGACGGCGCTCGGTCCATGCCAACCCCGTCACCTTCGTCATTGTCGATTCTGATGTGGAGGGCGACATGGACGAAGTTGTGCAGAACGCCATTGTTGCCTCCTTGGCGAAGGGCAAGCCACGGGCGGGAGTGGATGTCGCCGGGAAGGGCACGGCGGTGTCACCAATCGAGGTGGACTCCGACGACAGTTGTGTGATGTGGGTTTAGATGTTGTTTAGGATGGTTGCAATTTCGGTTGTGTTTAATGCGAGTACAATTATTGTAATGTGTTTGTCGAGCTATATTAAGAAATATGTGCAATAGCAGTCGGTGAGTGCTTCCACTTTAGAAATTGTGTCTGTGCCATTTGCATATTGCATTATCAACGTAGATTACTTGTAAACAATCCAACGAAAATCATCAGATTACAACCATCGGACGGGAGTGGCAGGATGGAAGAGAAGTTGGGACAGTGGCTTCGAGGGGAAAGACACTGGCAGGTGGGCCCTCGGAACACGTGACACTGACATGCGGGAGCGGGAGCACACGGTATTGCCGGTCTGTCCAGAGCAAGCGGACTTTGCAACGTGACAACAGCAAGCTGATTGGACCAATATAATAACTCGTCGAAGTATTAAGGAGTACTAAAAACTACAACTAGGGTACATTCGCACAACACGTATGCTCTAAGCACGTGAGAAGCATCGCTTAAGTCTAACAGTAACGACAGCACAAGTACTACATTTGTCTGTCGGTCTTCTCGATACAAATGTAGAAATGTATCTGCCTGTTCGGTCCAGCACCGACAAGGTACTGAGATGGCACGCATAGGATCGACCTTAGGTCCACATACTCCACCTCCCACGGCATCGGGCAACTCGGCGCCTCGGCTAGCACAAGAATGCTATCTGACGATGGTGGCTGGGCGTTCGCCCACATGCGCATCGTGTATACGGGCCAGGCGCACGAGACCGACCTGACGCATACGACACCTACGATGGTGCGCCCGGCTCTGGTTCCCAGAACACCGGCGGTGATGGTCAGGACGAAAACAGAGCCGTCCCCCTGTCAACACCCAGATTTTTAATCCTAGATGCCCGTTATGCCATACCTCGCAATCCCGGGATTACCATTTTTGCGAGTCATAACGGATTGGATATCAAAGTACATCATCCATTACAAACCATACATAAGGTTTTACACAAATAAGGATCTCATGATCCAGTCTTTAATACAACAAGTAGCGGAAATAAACGATAAGCGTAGCAGTGAGGTCCATCTTCAGGGGCACAGGCAATGCTGATGAAGGCAGATAGTCCTAGTTATCATAGCCGTCCTGCTGACCATCATCTTGATAATCTCCTTCATAGTCTGGCCATAATAATAGCCAGGGACAAAAGCCATGAGTACTCTTTAAGTACTCGCAAACTACTACTAACAAGGGGGTATAATTCTAAGTTAAAGTACTGAATCTAAGTTAACTATCAAGTTAAGTTTGAAACCTAAGCTGAGTTCAGAAGCAAAGAAAGATAAAATAAAGTTCTAGAATCACTTAAGTTGGGAAGCTATTTTCATCAACACAACCTGTTGTGGTCAAGTCAAAGTTCATCATTCATTTCGAGTTATTTAGAAAACATCTGACAATGAAACAGTATGGCCATTCCAACTGTCCATAACCGCGGACGCGGCTATTCGAATAGTTTGACACTCTGCAGAGGTGGTACACTTTCACCACAAGATTCGATACATCTGTCAGGGATAACCCCGAATCATTATACTTGGTATGCAGATAATCAAACATAACCTTCCCTTTACACACCCTAGTACAAGAACCTCTCCTATGAGCATGGCCTCCCAACCATGACCATCAGTCATCTTGGGCACTGCAGGTGGACAACATTGAGAGGTAGCCTCGGCTCAAATCTCTCCCGTGAGGGAACTAATACTAATGCATATAAATTTCTAGCTAAGCCTTACCCAATTCAGGTAATGTGGTTGTACGGTAAATTTGGAATGGTATCGCATCCGAATCCAACCATCAGTTTTATAAAAGGGTTAAGGCTCATGCCTCATCATTTTCATCATCATAAATCAGTTGTGTTTCTCAACACATGTCAAAACATCTCAATAGAATGACTCATCTTTCCAAGGTTTTCATAATTCATTTTCACCAAGTATTCCCATCTAAAGTGACTCAAGTTTTTGATCTATTCTAAAATACTAAGTTAAGAGTGTTCACTAAGGTGGAAATATGGGATCAAGCTCATGCCATAGAATGACATCTAAAGGTTTCTAAGTAGGTCAAGTTTTATACTCTTTATACTACCTTCAAAATTAAGTAAAGGACTTTGTTTAAACTAAGGGAGGTAAAACTTGTCAATAAGACTTGGGGTACTAATAGTTAAAGGGATGTGATCAAAGCATGCTTAAGGCATCTTTGCTAAACCATCTAGTTTTATTCTAGCTTGCTAACAATAGCTTGCTAAAGTATGTTTTGCAAGGGTTAGCTTGCCACTAATAGCTTGCTAGAGTAGGTTTTGCAAGGGTTAGCTTGCCACTAATAGCTTGGCTTGGTTGGTGCAGTGGTTGAAGTTTTCTTCTTCTTCTTCTTCTTGGTAGAACTCCTCCTCCTCGAAAGCTTGGTCGGTACTAGCGTCTATAAATACATAGGGAGTAGACAATCACCAAACAATACTTAACTAGGCTAAGTAGCATTCTAAAACACACAATTGATGATCTATTATCATCACAAGCATCACAAGTTTAATTTCAATAGTTTCATCCTTTTTATTTTAGAAAAGTAATTTCTACTCATTGAAATTTTAACTACAATTTAATATTCACCACCAAAATATGGGATCATGTGGACCCATGTCCTCACCACATATTCTAACATGTGGGAATGAGATTTAAAGGTTGGATCACTATTACTTTGGTTTAAGTTCATTATTTAATTATTTAAAGTGACTAGAAATGCCTATATAGCATTATTTTGGTACTAGTCCAAAGTCACTGCATGTAAACCTTAATATTATTACATATTTAGATAGATATGATGAAATGTGATTTTTGAGAGTTGGAATCAACTCAAAAGCTAACTTGGTTGATTTTAGAAAAATGTTGCAAGTTGCAAAAGCTTCTGTTTTGTTATTTTTACTAGGAGAGATCTATAACTCTAATTGAATTAAATCCAACGGGCTTGGATAGATTATTTCAATAACTTGTAGACAAAATTGGTTTCATGCAATTTGGATTTCTAAAACTCTCTGAATTGAATTTTGAAATAGGGAACAGAAACTAGATTCAAACTAAAAGAAAAATCCAGATTTGAATCTATGGGCTAGCGCAGGAAAAGAAATGGGCCGGCCCAGTGGCGTTCCGCGGTGCGGGGCTCAGCTGACAGGGGGGTCCCACGTGTCAGCGGCACTTAACTAAACGGCTTGCAGCGTGCTGGCCGTGCGATTAGAGCCTAGATCTCTTGCTAAGGGTCGCTGCCGACGAGCAATGTGTCGGCGAGCTCAAACCCTAGCGGCTCGGTGGGGTCTACGTGCACTGGGGCTCCAGCTGGGTCGGCGAGGCGGGCAAACAAAGTGGAAGACAGCGAGGCGAGGTGGTGGCCGTGAGCTTGGGGCGGTTGAAATCACACGCCCTTGTCCTCTAGAGGCGACTGCTCCACTTGCTCTGGTGAGAGGTGGGTGAGGTTCAGAGAGGTGAGGGGAGTGGAATGGTGTGGAGAAGAATGGCTGGGGAGGGCTCCTTTTATAAGCCCGACGGTGAGATCGAGCGGGATG
Organism: Avena insularis; assembly: GCA_023614405.1. NCBI lineage: Eukaryota > Viridiplantae > Streptophyta > Magnoliopsida > Poales > Poaceae > Avena > Avena insularis. The sequence goes on from CM042684.1 coordinate 309,088,160, forward strand.
GGCGGTCGATGGTGGCGACATGGCTACGGCGAGCTAGAGGCATGGCTGGGGATGGCGGCCGACGGGCGGTTCCCTGGCGGTGCTCTAGGATTTAAATGCATCCGTAGGGGGGGTGGTATGCGGTCTGGGCGAGGTGGCGCTCTGAGAGGCAGAGGCAACGGTGTCCACGGCGAGCGGTGGCTGTGGGGCTCTGGGCGGCGAACGGGGGTGTCTGGGGTGTTCTCCAGGTCGAGGCGGAGCGGCAGGCGCGGGCTGCGGTCGAGCGGCGGCTTGTGCACGCGGGGACAAGGCGCGCTCTGGGGGCGGCATCTGCATGGTGCGGTGGCACTGGGCGCCGTTTCTCCTCGGTGGTCCACGGCTGCTTTTGGCTCAGGCCAGGGACAGAGAGGGGCGGTGAGGTGTTGGCTACCTCCTAGACATGGAGAGGGGGAGAGGGGTGGTCTGCTGCAGCGGTTGCAAGGTTGGCCAGGAAGGATGGTGCTCGGCATGGCATTGCATTGCCACTAGGGTGTAAGGGATGGGTTGCAATTGGCATGGTTTGATCAAAGGGGGACAGAGAGATTAAATGGAGATCAAATGGGGGCAAAACTCTGTTCAAAACAGTGAGCTAGGATTAGAGGTGTGATTAAGCCTGCCAAGTGTTTGATGAAATGGCCGCAAGAGAATTTTTTTAAAATTTTGAGTTCAAAATTTTTGAGTGATCTCCACTAGTGATAGGTAGTCTCTGGTTGCAAGGGTTTTGAAAATGGAGCTCAAAAAGATGGTTTTTGAAATAGGGGTGATCTATGCATATGCATTAGATTCAATTTTAAACTGTCATTTAAAATAGCTAACATATTGTTTTTAGCAGATCAAAAGGTGGGCCTTGGTACCTCATTATGTGTACTAGCAAGGGGTACAAAGATCAAGAATTGTTTCTGTTAAGAATTGAGTACTAGGAATAGCCAAAGTAGGCATGAGAGTTAAATTTGCCAAAATGACCATTTATTCATTTTAATTCTTTTTGATTTGATTTTCTTTAGGAAAAGTTTGGGAATGATGTAGATGATGTTGAAATCACCTAAGGAACATTTTACAAGCATTGGATCAATCAATCATGGCAATTCAAACAACTCCTAATTTAAATGCACACATATATGAATGCTTTCATTTTAAATTTGGAAAAGTTTTTGTTAACCCTATTTTTGGATGATTTGATCTTGATAACCTTGGATTGAAGTTTTGGGATGTTACAAACCTTCCCCCCTTAAACAAAATCTCGTCCCGAGATTTACAAAGAAAACTAGGAACTAAAGAGATCTGGAAACTCTGTCCTAATGTAATCTTCGCGTTCCCAAGTAGCTTCCTCCTCGGTATGGTTGCTCCACTGAATCTTGAGAAACTTGATACTCCTGGTCCTGGTGGTTCTGTAGGCTTCCTCTAAGATACGGATGGGTACTTCCCGATAGGTCAGGTCATTGTTGATTTCCACATCTCTGTGATCGATGTTCTTGAAAATTTCAGTCTTCTCAGGCACTTCCAAGCATTTGCGAAGTAACGAGATATGGAACACATTGTGGATGGCTAACATCTCTTCAGGCAGTTCTAGTTGATACGATACTTCTCCTCGGCGGTTCAGAATCTTGAAAGGTTCGATATATCTGGGAGCTAACTTTCCCTTCAGACTAAAGCGTTGAGTCCCCTTCAATGGTGAAACTTTGAGATATACGAAATCTCCGACATTGAAAGTCAGGTCTCTCCTTCTCTTGTCAGCATAGCTCTTCTGTCTGGATTGGGCGGTCTTGAGGTGCTCACGGACTTTGTGAACTTTCTCTTCTGCTTCTCGAAGAATGTCGGGTCCAAAGATCTGACTCCCTCCTACTTGTGACCAATTCAAAGGGGTGTGACACTTTCTTCCGTATAGGAATTCAAATGGTGCCATCTGCAAACTAGCCTGATAACTGTTGTTATATGAGAATTCTGCGAAAGGCAGGCAGTCTTCCCATTTTGATCCGTATTCCAGCACACAAGCTCTAAGCATATCCTCCAAGATTTGGTTGACTCTCTCAGTCTGTCCATCTGTTTGCGGGTGATAAGTGGTGCTGAAGTTCAACTTGGTTCCTAAACCTTCCTGAACTTTCTACCAAAATCTTGAAGTAAACTAGGTTCCTCGATCTGATACGATGGTCTTAGGGGTTCCATGCAGACTAACAATTCTAGCAATGTACAGCTCCGCTAGTTTTGCACTCTGGTAGGTTGTCTTGACTGGTATGAAGTGGGCTACCTTGGATAGTCTATCAACTATGACCCAAATTGAGTCATTTCCCCTACTAGAAGTAGGTAAACTGGTGATAAAGTCCATTCCGATGGAATCCCATTTCCATTCTGGAATCCGCAATGGTTGCAACAATCCTGCAGGTCTCTGATGCTCTGCTTTGACTCTTTGACAGATGTCACATTTGGCGATGTAGCTTCCGATCTCTCTCTTCATCTTGTGCCACCAAAATTGCTCTTTCAAATCCTGATACATCTTTGTTCCTCCGGGATGGATAGAATAAAGAGTATCATGAGCTTCCTTCATGATAACCTCCTTCAGCTCCGAATCTGCTGGCACACAAATACGTCCTTTGTACCACAGTACACCTTCTTCGTCTTAGGTGAATCCAGGTACCTTTCCTGTACCAATACGACATTTGATTCCGTCGATACTTTCATTCCCCTTTCGGGCTTCCTTGATTTGGCTAATCAAAGTGGGTTGAAGTTTAATGCTAGCTAGGAATCCTTTGCTAACTAACTCAGTCCTGAACTGCTCCAACTCCTCATACAAACTGGGTTGCTTCTCTTTGATCATGTTGTTCAGCCTACACGGCAATCTGCTAAGAGCATCCGCTACCACATTGGCTTTGCCGGGGTGATAGTGAATGTCAAGGTCATAATCCTTGATTAACTCTATCCATGTTCTTTGCCTCATATTCAGCTCCTTCTGGGTGAAGATATACTTCAAGCTCTTATGGTCCGAGTAAATCTCACAACGATTACCCATCAAATAATGATGCCATGTCTTCAATGCTAGAACCACGGCTGCTAGCTCAAGATCATGGGTTGGATAGTTCTGCTCATCCGCTTGATTGTCAAGACGGAATCGCGATGACTTTGCCTTCTTGCATCAATACACATCCTAGACCAATCTTGGATGCATCACAATACACATCAAACGGCTTCTTGATGTCTGGCATGATCAAAATTGGGGCTGATATCAATCTCTTCTTCAGCTCCTGGAAACTGGCTTCACATTTGTCTGTCCATTCAAACTTCTTGTCCTTCTTCAACAATTGGGTCATGGGTCGGGCTATGCTCGAGAATTCTTCTACGAACTTGCGGTAATATCCCGCTAATCCGAGAAATGAACGAACTCGGGTTTGATTGGTTGGGGCTTCCCATTCTTCGACATCTTTGATCTTGGTGGGATCAACAGAGACTCCTCCGTCAGACACAATATGTCCTAGGAATCCTACTTCTTTCAGCCAAAACTCACACTTGCTGAACTTGGCATATAAATGATGCTCTCTCAGGGTTTCTAGGATGATTCTCAGATGTTGCTCATGCTCTTCTTCTGACTTGGAGTAGATAAGGATGTCGTCGATAAACACAACTACAAACTTATCTAGGAAATTCATAAAGATCGTATTCATGAGATTCATGAAATAAGCAGGGGCATTGGTTAATCCAAAAGACATAACCGTATACTCGTATAACCCATAGCGAGTAGTAAAGGCGGTCTTAGGAATAGCCGTTGCACGAATCTTAAGTTGGTGATAACCGTCCTAAGATCAATCTTTGAGAATACCTGAGCTCCAGTCAACTAATCGAATAGATCCTCTATCTTTGGCAAGGGGTACTTGTTCTTGATGGTGACATCATTCAACTTTCTATAGTCTATACACATACGGTTGCCTCCATCTTTCTTGTCGACGAATAACACTGGTGATCCCCATGGCGATGCACTTAGTTGAATCAAACCTATTGCTAACATGGCATCCAACTGCTTCTTCAGTTCTACTAACTCTGAGGGGTTCATGGTATAGGGTCTCTGGGCTATAGGTCCGGTTCCGGGGATTAGTTCGATAATGAACTCAATATCCCTATCTAGGGGCATACCTGGCAATTCATCTGGAAATATGTCGGGGTATTCACAGACTACTCTAACTTGATCAATGGTAGGCAGGGCTACACTCTTGTTACACTTGAATTGACGGGGTAAGGTTTCAGAGATATGCTCTACTGTTACTCCAGAACTACTGGTCATGGTGATGTCTTTCTTAGCACAGTCTGTCAGTCCTTTATGCCTTGACATCCAGTCCATACCTAGTACTACTTCCAAACCTTTGGTTCCAAGTACAATTAGGTTGGCATAAAAATCTATCCCATGTATTCTGATAGGTACAGCTTTGCAAATTTTTCTAGCTTTTGTTGTTAAACCGGGGATTTGAACTATCATGACATGCTTCAGGTTGGTTGGGTGAATCTTACTAGTGCATACGAATTCTTCGGTAACAAATGAATGCGATGCTCCAGAATCAAACAATACTCTTGCTAATACTGAGTTGACAGAAACATACCCAGCACTATATCTGGCGCTTCCTGGGCTTCTTCTGCGTTCATGTGGAAGAGACGACCGTTCTTGATTGTGAGGGTTCCACAGGGCAAATCTCCTTCCTGGTTGAACACGACGCTGCTGCTGAGCTGGGGCATTTACCGGGGCATTGGCGGCAGTCTTCTTGGGACACTCATTGGATTAGTGACCCTTCACTCCACACTCTAAACAGGTGATCTGGGACTTGTCCTTGACAGCTACAGGTACAGCATTGCTGCCAGTTCTGGGTGCAGTGTTGTTGTTGTTGTTCTTGGGAGGGGCACGGTTGAAGTTGTTGGCATTGCCGGAGTTGTGATTGTTTCCTCTAGACTTCACATTTCCTCCTTCTGATTGGGGTAGCTTGGGCGAGAATTTGGGGGTCGGTTGTTCCTTGGTGCATATCCTGGTGAAGGGTTAGGATGGTACTTCTGGTGACTACTGGATCCAGACTGCTGCATCATACGACGCTTGCGGTTGTTGTTTGCCTGGTTAATCTTCCCTTCCATCCGAATGGCAGAGTCGACTAGCTCTTCAAGATCCTAGAAACGGATGTTGACGAGGACAGTCTGCATCTCATCATGCAGTCTGTTTAAGAATCTCTCTTTCTTTTTGGCCTCCGTGTTGATTTCATCCGGTGCATATCTGGCAAGTGACAAGAATTTGTCACGGTACTCTACCACAATCATTCTTCCTTGCTTCAATTCGCAGAATTCATCTCTCATCCTGTTGACGAGACCTTGCGGCACGTGGGTGTGGCTGAACTTGACTTTGAATGCTTCCCAGGTCATCACCTGGCCATGGTTCATATTGCGGATGCTATTCCACCAAGCTCTTGCATCTCCCGCCAGATAGTGGGTGGCGAAGAGAACTTTCTCATTTTCATCAACTCCTGCAACTTCAAGGTTGTTTTCCATGGTCTGTAACCAGTCATCAGCATCTAATGGGTTCTCATATTGGTTGAAGATTGGGGGATTTGTGTTTTGAAATTTTTTGAGTTTGGATCCATGGTGATCCTGATTTCCATGTCCTTGGTTGTTGAGAGCCATTTGGGCGATCTGCTGCAATGTTGCTAAGTTGGCTTGGCCTTCGTACTTGCTTCACGGTCCGCGATGAGATTCTGCAAGATCTGCAGCATTGGATCCTGCGACGAGCTGCTCCCTCCTTGGTTTCCACGAGTCATCTGAAGATTGAGATAGATATAGGGGTAAGAGGGAAAATTCTAAGGTTCATGGTTTTGGGTTTTCAAAGCTACAACTTTGAGGTTGACTCAGGTTTTTCAACTAACTTCACTTTCATTCATGCAAGCAAGCACACGATACAACACACACCACAACAATCAAAAGGAGAAAACAGATGGTTTGAAGAACCATTCTGCCAGCTACGAGACAATGAGAGGATACATCTCATGCTATGACAGTGCTCTAGTGTATCTACTCATCGTCGATGAAGTTGGAGTATTCATCATTAGTGTAGAAGTCCACAGCATCCTCTACCAGAAAATCGTCATCGTTGCTGAGGTAAGAATCCATATCTCCCTGGATGTCTTCACCCTCATCATCTTCCTCTTTGGCGGCAAGCTAAGCTTCCTGCTCCTTGATGGTCTTCTCGAGGTCGGCCACCTTCTTGCGAAGACGGGCGATGGTACGATCCTTCTTGGCACGCTGGCGACGAAGAGACTGGCGATCTTGTACAAGCAGTGCAAAAGTCTGGGCCTTCTGGTCGGCAATGGCACGGTTCTGGTTGGCTAACTCTCGGGCATTGTCCAGTTCCTGTTGTCGGTCATGAAGCAAGAAGTCAAGGTTCTCCACTTGACGCCTCAATTCAGGGTGACTTGGCATCTCCATCGGCATTCCCATGAAGTCACGTCTTGCATAGTGGGGAAAACGGGTTCCTTGAATCTTGTTGACGCTGAGGCCACATAGACGGGCGAGAGCTTCATGCATTGCCCTGGCTAATCCATCTAGCCAGTTGTTCTCTCTCATGGAGAACTGAATTCTTCCAGAAGTTGGTGCTTCAATGCTTCCTCGAAGATCTACGGTGACTAGCCATTGTAGGTCTCCTCCTGGGGGTCCTGGAAGTTGAGCTCCAAGAAACTCCGGATGTGGGCGTCCCAGTAATTCCGACAGTGAATCCAAATCCCTCTCGAAGATCAGCTGACCTCCGTTTCCCAACTGGTAAAACTTGCTGAACTAAGTCTCCATCTACAAGAGTTTAGGATGAGGAAGTTAGTGAAGTGATCAAGTGTGTCAAATTTTAAGTAGTAATGTAAGAATTTTGAGGAACATGTATTTTTGAGAAAGAATGAGTTCACAAGGGTAAGAGAGGAAATAGTTTTTTTTATAAATACTCACTTTGGTTTTGAAGCTAAGTTTTTGGTTTGGATGTCCATTCTAACTAGGGTCTCCTATGGTCAGGATGGCTCTGATACCAACTTGTCAACACCCGGATTTTTAATCCCAGATGCCCGTTATGCCATACCGCAATCCAGTGATTACCATTTTTGCGAGACATAACGGATTGGATATCAAAGTACATCATCCATTACAAACCATACATAAGGTTTTACACAAATAAGGATCTCATGATCCATCTTTAATACAACAAGCGGAAATAAGCGATAAGCGTGGCGGTGGGGTCCATCTTGAGGCACGTGCAATCTTGTGAATCTGAGATAGTCCTAGTTATCATAGCCGTCCTGTGACCATCATCTTGATAATCTCCTTCATAGTCTGGCCATAATAATAGCTGAGGACAAAAGCCATGAGTACTCTTTAAGTACTATGACTACTACTAACAAGGGGGTATAATTCTAAGTTAAAGTACTGAATCTAAGTTAACTATCAAGTTAAGTTTGAAACCTAAGCTGAGTTCAGAAGCAAAGAAAGATAAAATAAAGTTCTAGAATCACTTAAGTTGGGAAGCTATTTTCATCAACACAACCCTGTTGTGGTCAAGTCAAAGTTCATCATTCATTTCGAGTTATTTAGAAAACATCGACAGCAGCAAAGTATGGCCATTCCAACTGTCCATAATCGCGGACGCGGCTATTCGAATAGTTTGACACTCTGCAGAGGTGGTACACTTTCACCACAAGATTCAATACATCTGTCAGGGATAACCCTAAATCATCATACTTGGTATGCAGATAATCAAACATAACCTTCCCTTTACACACCCTAGTACAAGCACCTCTCCTATGAGCATGGCCTCCCAACCATGACCATCAGTCATCTTGGGCACTGCATAGGTGGACAACATTGAGAGGTAGCCTCGGCTCAAATCTCTCCCGTGAGGGAACTAATACTAATGCATATAAATTTCCAGCTAAGCCTTACCCAATTCAGGTAATGTGGTTGTACGGTAAATTTGGAATGGTATCGCATCCGAATCCAACCATCAGTTTTATAAAAGGGTTAAGGCTCATGCCTCATCATTTTCATCATCATAAATCAGTTGTGTTTCTCAACACATGTCAAAACATCTCAATAGAATGACTCATCATTCCAAGGTTTTCATAATTCATTTTCACCAAGTATTCCCATCTAAAGTGACTCAAGTTTTTGATCAATTGTAAAATACTAAGTTAAGAGTGTTCACTAAGGTGGAAAGATGGGATCAAACTCATGCCATAGAATGACATCTAAAGGTTTCTAAGTAGGTCAAGTTTTATACTCTTTATGCTACCTTCAAAATTAAGTAAAGGACTTTGTTTAAACTAAGGGAGGTAAAACTTGTCAACAAGACTTGGGGTACTAATAGTTAAAGGGATGTGATCAAAGCATGCTTAAGGCATCTTTGCTAAACCATCTAGTTTTATTCTAGCTTGCTAACAATAGCTTGCTAAAGTATGTTTTGCAAGGGTTAGCTTGCCACTAATAGCTTGCTAGAGTAGGTTTTGCAAGGGTTAGCTTGCCACTAATAGCTTGGCTTGGTTGGTGCAGTGATTGAAGTTTTCTTCTTCTTCTTCTTCTTCTTCTTGGTAGAACTCCTCCTCCTCGAAAGCTTGGTCGGTACTAGCGTCTATAAATACATCGGGAGTAGACAATCACCAAACAATACTTAACTAGGCTAAGTAGCATTCTAAAACACACAATTGATGATCTATTATCATCACAAGCATCACAAGTTTAATTTCAATAGTTTCATCCTTTTTATTTTAGAAAAGTAATTTCTACTCATTGAAATTTTAACTACAATTTAATATTCACCACCAAAATATGGGATCATGTGGACCCGTGTCCTCACCACATATTCTAACATGTGGGAATGAGATTTAAAGGTTGGATCACTATTACTTTGGTTTAAGTTCATTATTTAATGATTTAAAGTGACTAGAAATGCCTATATAGCATTATTTTGGTGCTAGTCCAAAGTCACTGCATGTAAACCTTAATATTATTACATATTTAGATATATATGATGAAATTTGATTTTTGAGAGTTGGAATCAACTCAAAAGCTAACTTGGTTGATTTTATAAAAATGTTGCAAGTTGCAAAAGCTTCTATTTTGTTATTTTTACTAGGAGAGATCTATAACTCTAATTGAATTAAATCCAACGGGCTTGGATAGATTATTTCAATAACTTGCAGACAAAATTGGTTTCATGCAATTTGGATTTCTAAAACTCTCTAAATTGAATTTTGAAATAGGGAACAGAAACTAGATTCAAACTAAAAGAAAAATCCAGATTTGAATCTATGGGCTAGCGCAGGAAAAGAAATGGGCCGGCCCAGTGGCGTTCCGCGGCGTGGGGCTCAGCTGACAGGGGGTCCCACGTGTCAGCGGCACTTAACACCTTGAATGAAATGCAGTAGCTGTGGGGTCAGGCGATTAGAGCCTAGATCTATGGTACCGAGGGTCGCCGTCGACGAGCAAATGTGTCACCGTGAGCTCAAACCCTAGCGGCTCGGTGGGGGTCTCTGAGGCGCACTAGGGGCTCCAGCGGGGTCGGCGAGGCGGGCAAACAAAGTGGAAGACGACGGCGAGGCGAGGCGTGGTCGCGGCAGAGCTTGGGGCGGTCGAAATCCACGGCGCCCTTGTCCTCTAGAGGCGACGGCTCCGGCTCCAATTCCGACGAGCTGCTGCTCCACTTGCTCTGGTGGGAGGTGGGTGAGGTTCAGAGAGGTGAGGGGAGTGGAATGGTGTGGAGAAGAATGGCTGGGGAGGGATCCTTTTATAGGCCCGACGGTGAGATCGACCGGGATGGGCGGTCGATGGTGGCGACATGGCTACGGCGAGCTAGAGGCATGGCTGGGGATGGCGGTCGACGGGCGGTTCCCTGGCGGTGCTCTAGGATTTAAATGCAGCCGTAGGGGCGGTGGTATGCGGTCTAGGCGAGGTGGCGCTCTGAGAGGCAGAGGCAACGGTGTCCACGGCGGTGGGCTGTGGGGGCTTTGGGCGTGACAGGGGTGTCTGGGTGTTCTCTGTGTCGAGGCGGCGGCGAGGCTGCGGTCGGCGGCTTGTGCTGTGAGGACAAGGCGGCGCTCTGGGGCGATCGGCATGGTGCTTGGCAGGCATGGTTTCTCCTCGGTGGTCCACGGCTGCTTTGGCTCGAGCCGGAGAGAGGGGCGGTGAGGTGTTGGCTACCTCCTAGACATGGAGAGGGGGAGAGGGGTGGTCTGCTGCAGCGGTTGCAAGGTTGGCCGGGAAGGATGGTGCTCGGCATGGCATTGCATTGCCACTAGGGTGTAGGGGATGGGATGCAATTGGCATGGTTTGATCAAAGGGGGACAGAGAGATTAAATGGAGATCAAATGGGGGCAAAACTCTGTTCAAAACAGTGAGCTAGGATTAGAGGTGTGATTAAGCCTGCCAAGTGTTTGATGAAATGGCCGCAAGAGAATTTTTTTTGAATTTTGAGTTCAAAATTTTTGAGTGATCTCCACTAGTGATAGGTAGTCTCTGGTTGCAAGGGTTTTGAAAATGGAGCTCAAAAAGATGGTTTTTGAAATAGGGGTGATCTATGCATATGCATTAGATTCAATTTTAAACTGTCATTTAAAATAGCTAACAGATTGTTTTTAGCAGATCAAAAGGTGGGCCTTGGTACCTCATTATGTGTACTAGCAAGGGGTACAAAGATCAAGAATTGTTTCTGTTAAGAATTGAGTACTAGGAATAGCCAAAGTAGGCATGAGAGTTAAATTTGCCAAAATGACCATTCATTCATTTTAATTCTTTTTGATTTGATTTTCTTTAGGAAAAGTTTGGGAATGATGTAGATGATGTTTAAATCACCTAAGGAACATTTTACAAGCATTGGATCAATCAATCATGGCAATTCAAACAACTCCTAATTTAAATGCATACATATATGAATGCTTTCATTTTAAATTTGGAAAAGTTTTTGTTAACCCTATTTTTGGATGATTTGATCTTGATAACCTTGGATTGAAGTTTTGGGATGTTACACCCCCCTGGAAAATTAGCAGGCGGCGTGCCGAGTCAGTGAACGGCACCTGCTCTTGGAGAAGTTGGGCTTGCCCGTACGAGATCCTAATCACTTCGATCAAGTGCCCATCTGCAAGGTGGACGACGAGCTCTGCCGGCAGGCCGGTGTAGTTGCAGCCCGGCTCCGTGCAGGCGCACGCGCCATGCGGGCACGCGAGCTCGTGGAGCGGGAGCTCGCGGTAGGAGTAACGGCGAAAGAATCCTGGGTGGGAGCACACGAGCGGGAACGACGCTGCGAAGTTGCGCGCGAGGATCTCCAGATTCTTGGGCTCCCACATTTGCCACAACTGAAGTTCGTCGAGAAATCGGAAAAAAGATCAGCAGTTAGATTGGCGAATAGCAGGAATGTATAGGATAAGTTCAAAAGCTTGTAAAATGATTTCTTACCATGAAGGTAGCGACCGGAGAATTGGCGAATGTCGTCGGCTTGTGGCTACGGCAGGATGGAAGTGAAGTGGGGAAAGTGGCTTCAAGGGGAAGGAAGAGAAGTACGGGGAGGAAGAGAAGTAACGGGGACATGACACTGGGATATGGCCCACTGAACTCGTGAGTCGTAACACTCGCAACATGCCAGTTTGTCCAGAGCAAGGGTGGCCAATCATGCCGCAGAACAGCCTACTCGAGGATCGTTCTCGCGAAGACCATCCCAATCGTCCAAGCGCCCCAATCGAACGGTATGTAACAATCATCAAGCAGAACAACTGTGTTATGGCATGCCTTCTAGAAGACTCAGTCGAACGGTGGATCCATTGGGGGGCAGTGCTAGTTTTAGTATAAGAACAAGCATGGAATGACTCAAATGGATCCATGTGTGGTTTGTGGAAATAACACACATGCAATGACTCTAGTGGTTGATCCATGTGTGGTTTGTGGAAATAACAGACATGCAATGACAGTAATGGATCCATAAGTGGTTTATGGAAAAGAACACACATGCAATGACTCTAGTGGTTGATCCATGTGTGGTTTGTGGAAATAACACACATGCAATGACTCTAATTGATCCATATGTGGTTTGTGGAAAGAACACACATGCAATGACCACTGCTGGATCCATGTGTGGTTTGTGGAAAAGAACACACATGCAATGACTGTAATGGATCCATAATTGGTTTATGGAAAAGAACACACATGCAATGACCACTGGTTGATCCATATGTGGTTTGTGAAAAGAACACACATGCAATGACTCTAGTGTTGGTTTTAGTTTAAGAACACACATGCAATGACTCTAGTGGTTGATCCATGTGTGGTTTGTGGAAAGAGCACACATGGAATGACAGTGGTGGATCCATGTGTGGTTTGTGGAAAGAACACACATGCAATGACTCTAGTGATAGTTTTAGTATAAGAACACACATGCAATGACTCTAGTGGGTCCACATGTGGTTTGTGAAAAGAACACACATGCAATGACCCTGGTTGATCCATAAGTTGTATGTGGAAAAGAACACACATGCAATGAGTCTAGTGGATCCATGTGTGGTTTGTGGAAAAGAACACACATGCAATGACTCTAGTGCTGGTTTGTGGTTTTAGTATAAGAACAAACATGCAATGACTCTAGTGGTTGATCCATGTGTGGTTTGTGGAAATAACACACATGCAATGACTCTGGTTGATCCATATGTGGTTTGTGGAAAGAACACACATGCAATGACCACTAGTGGATCCATGTGTGGTTTGTGGAAAAGAACACACATGCAATGACCACTAGTTAATTAATGTGTGGTTTGTGGAAAGAACACACGTGCAATGACTCTAGTGTTGGTTTTAGTATAAGAACACACATGCAATGACTCTAGTGCTTGATCCATGTGTCGTTTGTGGAAATAACACACATGCAATGACTCTAGTGGTTGATACATGTGTGGTTTGTGGAAATAACACACATGCAATGACTCTAGTGGTTGATCCATGTGTGGTTTGTGGAAATAACACACATGCAATGACTGTAATGGATCCATAAGTGGTTTATGGAAAAGAATACACATGCAATGACCACTAGTTGATCCATATGTGGTTTGTGGAAAGAACACACATGCAATGACTCTAGTGGTTGATCCATGTGTGGTCTGTGGAAATAACACACATGCAATGATTCTAATGGTTGATCGATGTGTGGTTTGCGGAAATAACACACATGCAATGACTCTATTGCTAGTTTTAGTATAAGAACACACATGCAATGACTCTAGTGGGTCCACATGTGGTTTGTGAAAAGAACACACATGCAATGACCATTGGTTGATCCATAAGTTGTTTGTGGAAAAGAACACACATGCAATGAGTCTAGTGGATCCATGTGTGGTTTGTGGAAAAGAACACACATGCAATGACTATAGTGCTGGTTTGTGGTTTTAGTATAAGAACAAACATGTAATGACTCTAGTGGTTGATCCATGTGTGGTTTGTGGAAAGAGCACACATGCAATGACTCTAGTGGTTGATCCATGTGTGGTTTGTGGAAATAACAGACATGCAATGACTCTAGTGGTTGATCCATGTGTGGTTTGTGGAAATAACACACATGCAATGACTGTAATGGATCCATAATTGGTTTATGAAAAAGAACACACATGCAATGACCACTGGTTGATCCATATGTGGTTTGTGAAAAGAACACACATGCAATGACTCTAGTGTTGGTTTTAGTTTAAGAACACACATGCAATGACTCTAGTGGTTGATCCATGTGTGGTTTGTGGAAAGAGCACACATGCAATGACAGTGGTGGATCCATGTGTGGTTTATGGAAAGAACACACATGCAATGACTCTAGTGCTAGTTTTAGTATAAGAACACACATGCAATGACTCTAGTGGGTCCACATGTGGTTTGTGAAAAGAACACACATGCAATGACCCTGGTTGATCCATAAGTTGTATGTGGAAAAGAACACACATGCAATGAGTCTAGTGGATCCATGTGTGGTTTGTGGAAAAGAACACACATGCAATGACTCTAGTGCTGGTTTGTGGTTTTAGTATAAGAACAAACATGCAATGACTCTAGTGGTTGATCCATGTGTGGTTTGTGGAAATAACACACATGCAATGACTCTGGTTGATCCATATGTGGTTTGTGGAAAGAACACACATGCAATGACCACTAGTGGATCCATGTGTGGTTTGTGGAAAAGAACACACATGCAATGACCACTAGTTAATCCATGTGTGGTTTGTGGAAAGAACACACGTGCAATGACTCTAGTGTTGGTTTTAATATAAGAACACACATGCAATGACTCTAGTGCTTGATCCATGTGTCGTTTGTGGAAATAACACACATGCAATGACTCTAGTGGTTGATACATGTGTGGTTTGTGGAAATAACACACATGCAATGACTCTAGTGGTTGATCCATGTGTGGTTTGTGGAAATAACACACATGCAATGACTGTAATGGATCCATAAGTGGTTTATGGAAAAGAATACACATGCAATGACCACTAGTTGATCCATATGTGGTTTGTGGAAAGAACACACATGCAATGACTCTAGTGGTTGATCCATGTGTGGTCTGTGGAAATAACACACATGCAATGACTCTAATGGTTGATCGATGTGTGGTTTGCGGAAATAACACACATGCAATGACTCTATTGCTAGTTTTAGTATAAGAACACACATGCAATGATTCTAGTGGGTCCACATGTGGTTTGTGAAAAGAACACACATGCAATGACCATTGGTTGATCCATAAGTTGTTTGTGGAAAAGAACACACATGCAATGAGTCTAGTGGATCCATGTGTGGTTTGTGGAAAAGAACACACATGCAATGACTATAGTGCTGGTTTGTGGTTTTAGTATAAGAACAAACATGTAATGACTCTAGTGGTTGATCCATGTGTGGTTTGTGGAAAGAACACACATGCAATGACTCTGGTTGATCCATATGTGGTTTGTGCAAAGAACACACATGCAATGACCACTTGTGGATCCATGTGTGGTTTGTGGAAAAGAAAACACATGCAATAACCACTGGTCGATCCATGTGTGGTTTGTGGAAAAGTACACACACATCCAATGACTCTAATGTTGGTTTTAGTATAAGAACACACATGCAATGACTCTAGTGGTGGATCCATGTGTGGTTTGTGGAAAAGAACACACACATGCAGTGACTCTAGTGGTTGATCGATGTGTGGTTTGCAGAAATAACACACATGCAATGAGTCTAATGGTTGATCCATGTGTGGTTTGTGGAAATAACACACATGTTTATGGCTGTAATGGATCCATAAGCGATTTATGGAAAAGAACACGCATGGAGTGACCACTGGTTGAACCATATGTGGTTTGTGATAAGAAAACACATGCAATGACTCTAGTGGTTGATCCATGTGTGGTTTTTGGAAAGAACACACATGTAATGACAGTGGTGGGTCTAGTGCTAGTTTTAGTATAAGAACACACATGCAATGACTCTAGTGGGTCCACATGTGGTTTGTGAAAAGAACACACATGCAATGACCTAGTGGTTGATCCATGTTGTTTGTGGAAAGAACACGCATGCAATGAGTCTAGTGGATCCATGTGTGGTTTGTGGAAAAGAACACACATGCAATGACTCTAGTGCTGGTTTGTGGTTTTAGTATAAGAACAAACATGCAATGACTAGTGGTTGATCCATGTGTGGTTTGTGGAAAGAACACACATGCAATGACTCTGGTTGATCCATATGTGGTTTGTGCAAAGAAAAACACATGCAATGACCACTGGTGGATCCATGTGTGGTTTGTGGAAAAGAACACACATACAATGACCACTGGTTGATCCATGTGTGGTTTGTGGAAAGAACACATATGCAATGACTCTAGTGTTGGTTTTAGTATAAGAACACACATGCAATGACTCTAGTGGTTGATCCATGTGTGGTTATGGAAATAATACACATGCATTGACTCTAGTGGTTGATCCAAGTGTGGCATGTGGAAATAACACACATGCAATGACTCTAGTGGTTGATCCATGTGTGGTTTGTGGAAATAACACACATGCAATGACTGTAATGGATCCATAAGTGGTTTATGGAAAAGAATACACATGCAATGACTCTAGTGGTTGATCCATGTGGTTTGTTGAAAGAACACACATGCAATGACTCTAGTGGTTTATCCATGTGTGGTTTGTGGAAATAACACACATGCAATGACTCTAGTGGTTGATCCATGTGTGGTTTGTGGAAATAACACACATGTAATGACTGTAATGGATCCATAAGTGGTTTATGGAAAAGAACACACATGCAATTACCACTAGTTGATCCATATGTGGTTTGTGATAAGAAAACACATGCAATGACTGTAGTGGTTGATCCATGTGTGGTTTGTGGAAAGAACACACATGCAATGACAAAGGTTGAAACATATTTGGTTTTTGGAAAGAACACACATGCAATGACTCTAGTGCTAGTTTTAGTATAAGAACACACATGCAATGACTCTAGTGGGTCCACATGTGGTTTGTGAAAAGAACATATATGCAATGACCACCGGTTGATCAATAAGTTGTTTGTGGAAAAGAACACACAAGCAATGAGTCTAGTGGATCCATGTGTGGTTTGTGGAAAAGAACACACATGCAATGACTATAGTGTTGGTTTGTGGTTTTAGTATAAGAACAAACATGTAATGACTCTAGTGGTTGATCCATGTGTGGTTTGTGGAAAGAACACACATGCAATGACTCTGGTTGATCCATATGTGGTTTGTGGAAAGAACACACATCAATGACCACTAGTGGATCCATGTGTGGTTTGTGGAAAAGAACACACATGCAATGACCACTAGTTGATCCATGTGTGGTTTGTGGAAAGAACACACATGCAATGACTCTAGTGTTGGTTTTAGTATAAGAACACACATGCAATGACTCTAGTGCTTGATCCATGTGTGGTTTGTGGAAATAACACACATGCAATGACTCTAGTGGTTGATCCATGTGTGGTTTGTGGAAATAACACACATGCAATGACTCTAGTGGTTGATCCATGTGTGGTTTGTGGAAATAACACACACGCAATGACTGTAATGGATCCATAAGTGGTTTATGCAAAAGAATACACATGCAATGACCACTAGTTGATCCATATGTGGTTTGTGGAAAAAACACACATGCAATGACTCTAGTGGTTGATCCATGTGTGGTTTGTGGAAATAACACACATGTAATGACAGTGGTGGATCCATGTGTGGTTTGTGGAAAGAACACATGCAATGACTCTAGTGATCCATATGTGGTTTATGATAAGAACACACATGCAATGACTCTAGTGGGTCCACATGTGGTTTGTGAAAAGAACACACATGCAATGACCACTGGTTGATCCATGTGTGGTTTGTGGAAAAAAACACATGCAATGATTCTAGTGGATCCATGTGTGGTTTGTGGAAAGAACACACATGCAATGACTCTAGTGGGTCCACATGTGGTTTGTGAAAAGAACATACATGCAATGACCACTGGTTGATCCATAAGTTGTTTGTGGAAAAGAACACACAAGCAATGAGTCTAGTGGATCCATGTGTGGTTTGTGGAAAAGAACACACATGCAATGACTCTAGTGCTGGTTTGTGGTTTTAGTATAAGAACAAACATGTAATGACTCTAGTGGTTGATCCATGTGTGGTTTGTGGAAAGAACACACATGCAATGACTCTGGTTGATCCAAATGTGGTTTGTGGAAAGAACACACATGCAATGACCACTTGTGGATCCATGTGTGGTTTGTGGAAAAGAATACACATGCAATGACTCTAGTGTTGGTTTTAGTATAAGAACACACATGCAATGACTCTAGTGCTTGATCCATGTGTGGTTTGTGGAAATAACACACATGCAATGACTCTAGTGGTTGATCCATGTGTGGTTTGTGGAAATAACACACATGCAATGACTCTAGTGGTTGATCCATGTGTGGTTTGTGGAAATAACACACATGCAATGACTGTAATGGATCCATAAGTGATTTATGGAAAAGAACACACATGCAATGACCACTGGTTGATCCATATGTGGTTTCTGGAAAGAACACACATGCAATGACTCTAGTGGTTGATCCATGTGTGGTTTGTGGAAAGAACACACATGCATCGACAGTGGTGGATCCATGTGTGGTTTGTGGATAGAACACACATGCAATGACTCTAGTGCTAGTTTTAGTATAAGAACACACATGCAATTATTCTAGTGGGTCCACATGTGGTTTGTGAAAAGAATACACATGCAATGACTCTAGTGGTTGATCCATGTGTGGTTTGTGGAAATAACACACATGCAATGACTCTAGTGGTTGATCCATGTGTGGTTTGTGGAAATAACACACATGCAATGACTGTAATGGATCCATAAGTGGTTTATGGAAAAGAACACACATGCAATGACCACTGGTTGATCCATATGTGGTTTGTGATAATAACACACATGCAATGACTCTAGTGGTTGATCCATGTGTGGTTTGTGGAAAGAACACACATGCAATGACAGTGGTGGATCCATGTGTGGTTTGTGGATAGAACACACATGCAATGACTCTAGTTCTAGTTTTAGTATAAGAACACACATGCAATGACTCTAGTGGGTCCACATGTGGTTTGTGAAAAGAACACACATGCAATGACTCTGGTTGATCCATAAGTTGTTTGTGGAAAAGAACACGCATGCAATGAGTCTAGTGGATCCATGTGTGGTTTGTGGAAAAGAACACACATGCAATGACTCTAGTGCTGGTTTGTGGTTTTAGTATAAGAACAAACATGCAATGACTCTAGTGGTTGATCCATGTGTGGTTTGTGGAAAGAACACACATGCAATGACTCTGGTTGATCCATATGTGGTTTGTGGAAAGAACACACATGCAATGACCACTTGTGGATCCATGTGTGGTTTGTGGAAAAGAACACACATGCAATGACCACTGGTTGATCCATGTGTGGTTTGTGGAAAGAACACACATGCATTAACTCTAGTGTTGGTTCTAGTATAAGAACACACATGCAATGACTCTAGTGCTTGATCCATGTGTGGTTTGTGGAAATAACACACATGCAATGACTCTAGTGGTTGATCCATGTGTGGTTTGTGGAAATAACACACATGAAATGACTCTAGTGGTTGATCCATGTGTGGTTTGTGGAAATAACACACATGCAATGACTGTAATGGATCCATAAGTGGTTTATGGAAAAGAACACACATGCAATGACCACTGGTTGATCCATATGTGGTTTGTGGAAAGAACACACATGCAATGACTCTAGTGGTTGATCCATGTGTGGTTTGTGGATATAACACACATGCAATGACTCTAGTGCTAGTTTTAGTATAAGAACACACATGCAATTACTCTAGTGGGTCCACATGTGGTTTGTGAAAAGAACACACATGCAATGACCACTGGTTGATCCATAAGTTGTTTGTGGAAAAGAACACACATGCAATGAGTCTAGTGGATCCATGTGTGGTTTGTGGAAAAGAACACACATGCAATGACTCTAGTGCTGGTTTGTGGTTTTAGTATAAGAACAAACATGCAATGACTCTAGTGGTTGATCCATGTGTGGTTTGTGGAAAGAACACACATGCAATGACTCTGGTTGATCCATATGTGGTTTGTGCAAAGAACACACATGCAATGACCACTGGTGGATCCATGTGTGGTTTGTGGAAAAGAACACACATACAATGACCACTGGTTGATCCATGTGTGGTTTGTGGAAAGAACACACATGCAATGACTCTAGTGTTGGTTTTAGTATAAGAACACACATGCAATGACTCTAGTGGTTGATCCATGTGTGGTTTGTGGAAATAATACGCATGCAATGACTCTAGTGGTTGATCCAAGTGTGGCATGTGGAAATAACACACATGCAATGACTCTAGTGGTTGATCCATGTGTGGTTTGTGGAAATAACACACATGCAATGACTGTAATGGATCCATAAGTGGTTTATGGAAAAGAATACACATGCAATGACTCTAGTGGTTGATCCATGTGTGGTTTGTTGAAATAATACACATGCAATGACTCTAGTGGTTTATCCATGTGTGGCTTGTGGAAATAACACACATGCAATGACTCTAGTGGTTGATCCATGTGTGGTTTGTGGAAATAACACACATGTAATGACTGTAATGGATCCATAAGTGGTTTATGGAAAAGAACACACATGCAATGACCACTGGTTGATCCATATGTGGTTTGTGATAAGAAAACACATGCAATGACTGTAGTGGTTGATCCATATCTGGTTTGTGGAAAGAACACCCATGTAATGACAGTGCTGGATCCATGTGTGGTTTGTGGATAGAACACACATGCAATGACTCTAGTGCTAGTTTTAGTATAAGAACACACATGCAATGACTCTAGTGGGTCCACATGTGGTTTGTGAAAAGAACATATATGCAATGACCACCGGTTGATCCATAAGTTGTTTGTGGAAAAGAACACACAAGCAATGAGTCTAGTGGATCCATGTGTGGTTTGTGGAAAAGAACACACATGCAATGACTATAGTGTTGGTTTGTGGTTTTAGTATAAGAACAAACATGTAATAACTCTAGTGGTTGATCCATGTGTGGTTTGTGGAAAGAACACACATGCAATGACTCTGGTTGATCCATATGTGGTTTGTGGAAAGAACACACATGCAATGACCACTTGTGGATCCATGTGTGGTTTGTGGAAAAGAACACACATGCAATGACCACTGGTTGATCCATGTGTGGTTTGTGGAAAGAACACACATGCAATGACTCTAGTGTTGGTTTTAGTATAAGATAACACATGCAATGACTCTAGTGCTTGATCCATGTGTGGTTTGTGGAAATAACACACATGCAATGACTCTAGTGGTTGATCCATGTGTGGTTTGTGGAAATAACACACATGCATTGACTCTAGTGGTTGATCCATGTGTGGTTTGTGGAAATAACACACATGCAATGACTGTAATGGATCCATAAGTGGTTTATGGAAAAGAACACACATGCAATGACCACTGTTTGATCCATATGTGGTTTGTGGAAAGAACACACATGCAATGACTCTAGTGGTTGATCCATGTGTGGTTTGTGGAAAGAACACACAAGCATTGAGTGGTGGATCCATGTGTGGTTTGTGGATGTAACACACATGCAATGACTCTAGTGCTAGTTTTAGTATAAGAACACACATGCAATTACTCTAGTGGGTCCACATGTGGTTTGTGAAAAGAACACACATGCAATGACCACTGGTTGATCCATAAGTTGTTTGTGGAAAAGAACACGCATGCAATGAGTCTAGTGGATCCATGTGTGGTTTGTGGAAAGAATACACATGCAATGACTCTAGTGGGTCCACATGTGGTTTGTGAAAAGAACATACATGCAATGACCACTGGTTGATCCATAAGTTGTTTGTGGAAAAGAACACACAAGCAATGAGTCTAGTGGATCCATGTGTGGTTTGTGGAAAAGAACACACATGCAATGACTATAGTGCTGGTTTGTGGTTTTAGTATAAGAACAAACATGTAATGACTCTAGTGGTTGATCCATGCGGTTTGTGGAAAGAACACACATGCAATGACTCTGGTTGATCCATATGTGGTTTGTGGAAAGAACACACATGCAATGACCACTTGTGGATCCATGTGTGGTTTGTGGAAAAGAACACACATGCAATGACTCTAGTGTTGGTTTTAGTATAAGAACACACATGCAATGACTCTAGTGCTTGATCCATGTATGGTTTGTGGAAATAACACACATGCAATGACTCTAGTGGTTGATCCATGTGTGGTTTGTGGAAATAACACACATGCATTGACTCTAGTGGTTGATCCATGTGTGGTTTGTGGAAATAACACACATGCAATGACTGTAATGGATCCATAAGTGGTTTATGGAAATGAACACACATGCAATGACCACTGGTATATCCATATGTGGTTTGTGGAAAGAACACACATGCAATGACTCTAGTGGTTGATCCATGTGTGGTTTGTGGAAAGAACACACATGCATTGACAGTGGTGGATCCATGTGTGGTTTGTGGATAGAACACATGCAATGACTCTAGTGCTAGTTTTAGTATAAGAACACACATGCAATTACTCTAGTGGGTCCACATGTGGTTTGTGAAAAGAACACACATGCAATGCCACTGGTTGATCCATAAGTTGTTTGTGGAAAAGAACACGCATGCAATGAGTCTAGTGGATGCATGTGTGGTTTGTGGAAAAGAACACACATGCAATGACTCTAGTGCTGGTTTGTGGTTTTAGTATAAGAACAAACATGCAATGACTCTAGTGGTTGATCCATGTGTGGTTTGTGGAAAGAACACACATGCAATGACTCTGGTTGATCCATATGTGGTTTGTGGAAAGAACACACATGCAATGACCACTTGTGGATCCATGTGTGGTTTGTGGAAAAGAACACACATGCAATGACCACTGGTTGATCCATGTGTGGTTTGTGGAAAGAACACACATGCATTGACTCTAGTGTTGGTTTTGGTATAAGAACACACATGCAATGACTCTAGTGCTTGATCCATGTGTGGTTTGTGGAAATAACACACATGCAATGACTCTAGTGGTTGATCCATGTGTGGTTTGTGGAAATAACACACATGCATTGACAGTGGTGGATCCATGTGTGGTTTGTGGAAATAACACACATGCAATGACTGTAATGGATCCATAAGTGGTTTATGGAAAAGAACACACATGCAATGACCACTGGTTGATCCATGTGTGGTTTGTGGAAAGAACACACATGCATTGACAGTGGTGGATCCATGTGTGGTTTGTGGATAGAACACACATGCAATGACTCTAGTGCTAGTTTTATTATAAGAACACACATGCAATTACTCTAGTGGGTCCACATGTGGTTTGTGAAAAGAACACACATGCAATGACCACTGGTTGATCCATAAGTTGTTTGTGGAAAAGAACACGCATGCAATGAGTCTAGTGGATCCATGTGTGGTTTGTGGAAAGAACACACATGCAATGACTCTAGTGGGTCCACATGTGGTTTGTGAAAAGAACATACATGCAATGACCACTGGTTGATCCATAAGTTGTTTGTGGAAAAGAACACACAAGCAATAAGTCTAGTGGATCCATGTGTGGTTTGTGGAAAAGAACACACATGCAATGAATATAGTGCTGGTTTGTGGTTTTAGTATAAGAACAAACATGTAATGACTCTAGTGGTTGATCCATGTGCGGTTTGTGGAAAGAACACACATGCAATGACTCTGGTTGATCCATATGTGGTTTGTGGAAAGAACACACATGCAATGACCACTTGTGGATCCATGTGTGGTTTGTGGAAAAGAATACACAAGCAATGACTCTAGTGTTGGTTTTAGTATAAGAACACACATGCAATGACTCTAGTGCTTGATCCATGTGTGGTTTGTGGAAATAACACCCATGCAATGACTCTAGTGGTTGATCCATGTGTGGTTTGTGGAAATAACACACATGCATTGACTCTAGTGGTTGATCCATGTGTGGTTTGTGGAAATAACACACATGCAATGACTGTAATGGATCCATAAGTGATTTATGGAAAAGAACACACATGCAATGACCACTGGTTGATCCATATGTGGTTTCTGGAAAGAACACACATGCAATGACTCTAGTGGTTGATCCATGTGTGGTTTGTGGAAAGAACACACATGCATTGACAGTGGTGGATCCATGTGTGGTTTGTGGATAGAACACACATGCAATGACTCTAGTGCTAGTTTTAGTATAAGAACACACATGCAATTATTCTAGTGGGTCCACATGTGGTTTGTGAAAAGAACACACATGCAATGACCACTGGTTGATCCATAAGTTGTTTGTGGAAAAGAACATGCATGCAATGAGTCTAGTCGATCCATGTGTGGTTTGTGGAAAAGAACACACATGCAATGACTATAGTGGTGGTTTGTGGTTTTAGTATAAGAACAAACATGTAATGACTCTAGTGGTTGATCCATGTGCGGTTTGTGGAAAGAACACACATGCAATGACTCTGGTTGATCCATATGTGGTTTGTGGAAAGAACACACATGCAATGACCACTTGTGGATCCATGTGTGGTTTGTGGAAAAGAACACACATGCAATGACTCTAGTGTTGGTTTTAGTATAAGATAACACATGCAATGACTCTAGTGCTTGATCCATGTGTGGTTTGTGGAAATAACACACATGCAATGACTCTAGTGGTTGATCCATGTGTGGTTTGTGGAAATAACACACATGAATTGACTCTAGTGGTTGATCCATGTGTGGTTTGTGGAAATAACGCACATGCAATGACTGTAATGGATCCATAAGTGGTTTATGGAAAAGAACACACATGCAATGACCACTGGTTGATCCATATGTGGTTTGTGGAAAGAACACACATGCAATGACTCTAGCGGTTGATCCATGTGTGGTTTGTGGAAAGAACACACATGCATTGAGTGGTGGATCCATGTGTGGTTTGTGGATAGAACACACATGCAATGACTCTAGTGCTAGTTTTAGTATAAGAACACACATGCAATTACTCTAGTGGGTCCACATGTGGTTTGTGAAAAGAACACACATGCAATGACCACTGGTTGATCCATAAGTTGTTTGTGGAAAAGAACACGCATGCAATGAGTCTAGTGGATCCATGTGTGGTTTGTGGAAAGAATACACATGCAATGACTCTAGTGGGTCCACATGTGGTTTGTGAAAAGAACATACATGCAATGACCACTGGTTGATCCATAAGTTGTTTGTGGAAAAGAACACACAAGCAATGAGTCTAGTGGATCCATGTGTGGTTTGTGGAAAAGAACACACATGCAATGACTATAGTGCTGGTTTGTGGTTTTAGTATAAGAACAAACATGTAATGACTCTAGTGGTTGATCCATGTGCGGTTTGTGGAAAGAACACACATGCAATGACTCTGGTTGATCCATATGTGGTTTGTGGAAAGAACACACATGCAATGACCACTTGTGGATCCATGTGTGGTTTGTGGAAAAGAACACACATGCAATGACCACTGGTTGATCCATATGTGGTTTCTGGAAAGAACACACATGCAATGACTCTAGTGGTTGATCCATGTGTGGTTTGTGGAAAGAACACACATGCATTTACAGTGGTGGATCCATGTGTGG
Organism: Avena insularis; assembly: GCA_023614405.1. NCBI lineage: Eukaryota > Viridiplantae > Streptophyta > Magnoliopsida > Poales > Poaceae > Avena > Avena insularis. The sequence goes on from CM042684.1 coordinate 309,113,401, forward strand.
TTTGTGGATAGAACACACATGCAATGACTCTAGTGCTAGTTTTAGTATAAGAACACACATGCAATTATTCTAGTGGGTCCACATGTGGTTTGTGAAAAGAACACATGCAATGACCACTGGTTGATCCATAAGTTGTTTGTGGAAAAGAACACGCATGCAATGAGTCTACTCGATCCATGTGTGGTTTGTGGAAAAGAACACACATGCAATGACTATAGTGGTGGTTTGCGGTTTTAGTATAAGAACAAACATGTAATGACTCTAGTGGTTGATCCATGTGCGGTTTGTGGAAAGAACACACATGCAATGACTCTGGTTGATCCATATGTGGTTTGTGGAAAGAACACACATGCAATGACCACTTGTGGATCCATGTGTGGTTTGTGGAAAAGAACACACATGCAATGACTCTAGTGTTGGTTTTAGTATAAGATAACACATGCAATGACTCTAGTGCTTGATCCATGTGTGGTTTGTGGAAATAACACACATGCAATGACTCTAGTGGTTGATCCATGTGTGGTTTGTGGAAATAACACACATGAATTGACTCTAGTGGTTGATCCATGTGTGGTTTGTGGAAATAACACACATGCAATGACTGTAATGGATCCATAAGTGGTTTATGGAAAAGAACACACATGCAATGACCACTGGTTGATCCATATGTGGTTTGTGGAAAGAACACACATGCAATGACTCTAGTGGTTGATCCATGTGTGGTTTGTGGAAAGAACACACATGCATTGACAGTGGTGGATCCATGTGTGGTTTGTGGATAGAACACACATGCAATGACTCTAGTGCTAGTTTTAGTATAAGAACACACATGCAATTACTCTAGTGGGTCCACATGTGGTTTGTGAAAAGAACACACATGCAATGACCCGTGGTTGATCCATAAGTTGTTTGTGGAAAAGAACACGCATGCAATGAGTCTAGTGGATCCATGTGTGGTTTGTGGAAAGAATACACATGCAATGACTCTAGTGGGTCCACATGTGGTTTGTGAAAAGAACATACATGCAATGACCACTGGTTGATCCATAAGTTGTTTGTGGAAAAGAACACACAAGCAATGAGTCTAGTGGATCCATGTGTGGTTTGTGGAAAAGAACACACATGCAATGACTATAGTGCTGGTTTGTGGTTTTAGTATAAGAACAAACATGTAATGACTCTAGTGGTTGATCCATGTGCGGTTTGTGGAAAGAACACACATGCAATGACTCTGGTTGATCCATATGTGGTTTGTGGAAAGAACGCACATGCAATGACCACTTGTGGATCCATGTGTGGTTTGTGGAAAAGAACACACATGCAATGACTCTAGTGTTGGTTTTAGTATAAGAACACACATGCAATGACTCTAGTGCTTGATCCATGTATGGTTTGTGGAAATAACACACATGCAATGACTCTAGTGGTTGATCCATGTGTGGTTTGTGGAAATAACACACATGCATTGACTCTAGTGGTTGATCCATGTGTGGTTTGTGGAAATAACACACATGCAATGACTGTAATGGATCCATAAGTGGTTTATGGAAATGAACACACATGCAATGACCACTGGTATATCCATATGTGGTTTGTGGAAAGAACACACATGCAATGACTCTAGTGGTTGATCCATGTGTGGTTTGTGGAAAGAACACACATGCATTGACAGTGGTGGATCCATGTGTGGTTTGTGGATAGATCACACATGCTATGTCTCTAGTGCTAGTTTTAGTATAAGAACACACATGCAATTACTCTAGTGGGTCCACATGTGGTTTGTGAAAAGAACACACATGCAATGACCACTGGTTGATCCATAAGTTGTTTGTGGAAAAGAACACGCATGCAATGAGTCTAGTGGATGCATGTGTGGTTTGTGGAAAAGAACACACATGCAATGACTCTAGTGCTGGTTTGTGGTTTTAGTATAAGAACAAACATGCAATGACTCTAGTGGTTGATCCATGTGTGGTTTGTGGAAAGAACACACATGCATTGGCAGTGGTGGATCCATGTGTGGTTTGTGGATAGAACACACATGTAATGACTCTAGTGCTAGTTTTAGTATAAGAACACACATGCAATTATTCTAGTGGGTCCACATGTGGTTTGTGAAAAGAACACACATGCAATGACCACTGGTTGATCCATAAGTTGTTTGTGGAAAAGAACACGCATGCAATGAGTCTAGTCGATCCATGTGTGGTTTGTGGAAAAGAACACACATGCAATGACTATAGTGGTGGTTTGCGGTTTTAGTATAAGAACAAACATGTAATGACTCTAGTGGTTGATCCATGTGCGGTTTGTGGAAAGAACACACATGCAATGACTCTGGTTGATCCATATGTGGTTTGTGGAAAGAACACACATGCAATGACCACTTGTGGATCCATGTGTGGTTTGTGGAAAAGAACACACATGCAATGACCACTGGTTGATCCATATGTGGTTTCTGGAAAGAACACACATGCAATGACTCTAGTGGTTGATCCATGTGTGGTTTGTGGAAAGAACACACATGCATTTACAGTGGTGGATCCATGTGTGGTTTGTGGATAGAACACACATGCAATGACTCTAGTGCTAGTTTTAGTATAAGAACACACATGCAATTATTCTAGTGGGTCCACATGTGGTTTGTGAAAAGAACACACATGCAATGACCACTGGTTGATCCATAAGTTGTTTGTGGAAAAGAACACGCATGCAATGAGTCTACTCGATCCATGTGTGGTTTGTGGAAAAGAACACACATGCAATGACTATAGTGGTGGTTTGCGGTTTTAGTATAAGAACAAACATGTAATGACTCTAGTGGTTGATCCATGCGGTTTGTGGAAAGAACACACATGCAATGACTCTGGTTGATCCATATGTGGTTTGTGGAAAGAACACACATGCAATGACCACTTGTGGATCCATGTGTGGTTTGTGGAAAAGAACACACATGCAATGACTCTAGTGTTGGTTTTAGTATAAGATAACACATGCAATGACTCTAGTGCTTGATCCATGTGTGGTTTGTGGAAATAACACACATGCAATGACTCTAGTGGTTGATCCATGTGTGGTTTGTGGAAATAACACACATGAATTGACTCTAGTGGTTGATCCATGTGTGGTTTGTGGAAATAACACACATGACTGTAATGGATCCATAAGTGGTTTATGGAAAAGAACACACATGCAATGACCACTGGTTGATCCATATGTGGTTTGTGGAAAGAACACACATGCAATGACTCTAGTGGTTGATCCATGTGTGGTTTGTGGAAAGAACACACATGCATTGACAGTGGTGGATCCATGTGTGGTTTGTGGATAGAACACACATGCAATGACTCTAGTGCTAGTTTTAGTATAAGAACACACATGCAATTACTCTAGTGGGTCCACATGTGGTTTGTGAAAAGAACACACATGCAATGACCACTGGTTGATCCATAAGTTGTTTGTGGAAAAGAACACGCATGCAATGAGTCTAGTGGATCCATGTGTGGTTTGTGGAAAGAATACACATGCAATGACTCTAGTGGGTCCACATGTGGTTTGTGAAAAGAACATACATGCAATGACCACTGGTTGATCCATAAGTTGTTTGTGGAAAAGAACACACAAGCAATGAGTCTAGTGGATCCATGTGTGGTTTGTGGAAAAGAACACACATGCAATGACTATAGTGCTGGTTTGTGGTTTTAGTATAAGAACAAACATGTAATGACTCTAGTGGTTGATCCATGTGCGGTTTGTGGAAAGAACACACATGCAATGACTCTGGTTGATCCATATGTGGTTTGTGGAAAGAACACACATGCAATGACCACTTGTGGATCCATGTGTGGTTTGTGGAAAAGAACACACATGCAATGACTCTAGTGTTGGTTTTAGTATAAGAACACACATGCAATGACTCTAGTGCTTGATCCATGTATGGTTTGTGGAAATAACACACATGCAATGACTCTAGTGGTTGATCCATGTGTGGTTTGTGGAAATAACACACATGCATTGACTCTAGTGGTTGATCCATGTGTGGTTTGTGGAAATAACACACATGCAATGACTGTAATGGATCCATAAGTGGTTTATGGAAATGAACACACATGCAATGACCACTGGTATATCCATATGTGGTTTGTGGAAAGAACACATGCAATGACTCTAGTGGTTGATCCATGTGTGGTTTGTGGAAAGAACACACATGCATTGACAGTGGTGGATCCATGTGTGGTTTGTGGATAGAACACACATGCAATGACTCTAGTGCTAGTTTTAGTATAAGAACACACATGCAATTACTCTAGTGGGTCCACATGTGGTTTGTGAAAAGAACACACATGCAATGACCACTGGTTGATCCATAAGTTGTTTGTGGAAAAGAACACGCATGCAATGAGTCTAGTGGATGCATGTGTGGTTTGTGGAAAAGAACACACATGCAATGACTCTAGTGCTGGTTTGTGGTTTTAGTATAAGAACAAACATGCAATGACTCTAGTGGTTGATCCATGTGTGGTTTGTGGAAAGAACACACATGCATTGGCAGTGGTGGATCCATGTGTGGTTTGTGGATAGAACACACATGCAATGACTCTAGTGCTAGTTTTAGTATAAGAACACACATGCAATTATTCTAGTGGGTCCACATGTGGTTTGTGAAAAGAACACACATGCAATGACCACTGGTTGATCCATAAGTTGTTTGTGGAAAAGAACACGCATGCAATGAGTCTAGTCGATCCATGTGTGGTTTGTGGAAAAGAACACACATGCAATGACTATAGTGGTGGTTTGCGGTTTTAGTATAAGAACAAACATGTAATGACTCTAGTGGTTGATCCATGTGCGGTTTGTGGAAAGAACACACATGCAATGACTCTGGTTGATCCATATGTGGTTTGTGGAAAGAACACACATGCAATGACCACTTGTGGATCCATGTGTGGTTTGTGGAAAAGAACACACATGCAATGACTCTAGTGTTGGTTTTAGTATAAGATAACACATGCAATGACTCTAGTGCTTGATCCATGTGTGGTTTGTGGAAATAACACACATGCAATGACTCTAGTGGTTGATCCATGTGTGGTTTGTGGAAATAACACACATGAATTGACTCTAGTGGTTGATCCATGTGTGGTTTGTGGAAATAACACACATGCAATGACTGTAATGGATCCATAAGTGGTTTATGGAAAAGAACACACATGCAATGACCACTGGTTGATCCATATGTGGTTTGTGGAAAGAACACACATGCAATGACTCTAGTGGTTGATTCATGTGTGGTTTGTGGAAAGAACACACATGCATTGACAGTGGTGGATCCATGTGTGGTTTGTGGATAGAACACACATGCAATGACTCTAGTGCTAGTTTTAGTATAAGAACACACATGCAATTACTCTAGTGGGTCCACATGTGGTTTGTGAAAAGAACACACATGCAATGACCACTGGTTGATCCATAAGTTGTTTGTGGAAAAGAACACGCATGCAATGAGTCTAGTGGATCCATGTGTGGTTTGTGGAAAGAATACACATGCAATGACTCTAGTGGGTCCACATGTGGTTTGTGAAAAGAACATACATGCAATGACCACTGGTTGATCCATAAGTTGTTTTTTGGAAAAGAACACACAAGCAATGAGTCTAGTGGATCCATGTGTGGTTTGTGGAAAAGAACACACATGCAATGACTATAGTGCTGGTTTGTGGTTTTAGTATAAGAACAAACATGTAATGACTCTAGTGGTTGATCCATGTGCGGTTTGTGGAAAGAACACACATGCAATGATTCTGGTTGATCCATATGTGGTTTGTGGAAAGAACACACATGCAATGACCACTTGTGGATCCATGTGTGGTTTGTGGAAAAGAACACACATGCAATGACTCTAGTGTTGGTTTTAGTATAAGAACACACATGCAATGACTCTAGTGGTTGATCCATGTATGGTTTGTGGAAATAACACACATGCAATGACTCTAGTGGTTGATCCATGTGTGGTTTGTGGAAATAACACACATGCATTGACTCTAGTGGTTGATCCATGTGTGGTTTGTGGAAATAACACACATGCAATGACTGTAATGGATCCATAAGTGGTTTATGGAAATGAACACACATGCAATGACCACTGGTATATCCATATGTGGTTTGTGGAAAGAACACACATGCAATGACTCTAGTGGTTGATCCATGTGTGGTTTGTGGAAAGAACACACATGCATTGACAGTGGTGGATCCATGTGTGGTTTGTGGATAGAACACACATGCAATGACTCTAGTGCTAGTTTTAGTATAAGAACACACATGCAATTACTCTAGTGGGTCCACATGTGGTTTGTGAAAAGAACACACATGCAATGACCACTGGTTGATCCATAAGTTGTTTGTGGAAAAGAACACGCATGCAATGAGTCTAGTGGATGCATGTGTGGTTTGTGGAAAAGAACACACATGCAATGACTCTAGTGCTGGTTTGTGGTTTTAGTATAAGAACAAACATGCAATGACTCTAGTGGTTGATCCATGTGTGGTTTGTGGAAAGAACACACATGCATTGGCAGTGGTGGATCCATGTGTGGTTTGTGGATAGAACACACATGCAATGACTCTAGTGCTAGTTTTAGTATAAGAACACACATGCAATTATTCTAGTGGGTCCACATGTGGTTTGTGAAAAGAACACACATGCAATGACCACTGGTTGATCCATAAGTTGTTTGTGGAAAAGAACACGCATGCAATGAGTCTAGTCGATCCATGTGTGGTTTGTGGAAAAGAACACACATGCAATGACTATAGTGGTGGTTTGTGGTTTTAGTATAAGAACAAACATGTAATGACTCTAGTGGTTGATCCATGTGCGGTTTGTGGAAAGAACACACATGCAATGACTCTGGTTGATCCATATGTGGTTTGTGGAAAGAACACACATGCAATGACCACTTGTGGATCCATGTGTGGTTTGTGGAAAAGAACACACATGCAATGACTCTAGTGTTGGTTTTAGTATAAGATAACACATGCAATGACTCTAGTGCTTGATCCATGTGTGGTTTGTGGAAATAACACACATGCAATGACTCTAGTGGTTGATCCATGTGTGGTTTGTGGAAATAACACACATGAATTGACTCTAGTGGTTGATCCATGTGTGGTTTGTGGAAATAACACACATGCAATGACTGTAATGGATCCATAAGTGGTTTATGGAAAAGAACACACATGCAATGACCACTGGTTGATCCATATGTGGTTTGTGGAAAGAACACACATGCAATGACTCTAGTGGTTGATCCATGTGTGGTTTGTGGAAAGAACACACATGCATTGACAGTGGTGGATCCATGTGTGGTTTGTGGATAGAACACATGCAATGACTCTAGTGCTAGTTTTAGTATAAGAACACACATGCAATTACTCTAGTGGGTCCACATGTGGTTTGTGAAAAGAACACACATGCAATGACCACTGGTTGATCCATAAGTTGTTTGTGGAAAGAACACATGCAATGAGTCTTGTGGATCCATGTGTGGTTTGTGGAAAGAATACACATGCAATGACTCTAGTGGGTCCACATGTGGTTTGTGAAAAGAACATACATGCAATGACCTGTTGATCCATAAGTTGTTTTTGGAAAAGAACACACAAGCAATGAGTCTAGTGGATCCATGTGTGGTTTGTGGAAAGAACACACATGCAATGACTATAGTGCTGGTTTGTGGTTTTAGTATAAGAACAAACATGTAATGACTCTAGTGGTTGATCCATGTGCGGTTTGTGGAAAGAACACACATGCAATGATTCTGGTTGATCCATATGTGGTTTGTGGAAAGAACACACATGCAATGACCACTTGTGGATCCATGTGTGGTTTGTGGAAAAGAACACACATGCAATGACTCTAGTGTTGGTTTTAGTATAAGAACACACATGCAATGACTCTAGTGCTTGATCCATGTATGGTTTGTGGAAATAACACACATGCAATGACTCTAGTGGTTGATCCATGTGTGGTTTGTGGAAATAACACACATGCATTGACTCTAGTGGTTGATCCATGTGTGGTTTGTGGAAATAACACATGCAATGACTGTAATGGATCCATAAGTGGTTTATGGAAATGAACACACATGCAATGACCACTGGTATATCCATATGTGGTTTGTGGAAAGAACACACATGCAATGACTCTAGTGGTTGATCCATGTGTGGTTTGTGGAAAGAACACACATGCATTGACAGTGGTGGATCCATGTGTGGTTTGTGGATAGAACACACATGCAATGACTCTAGTGCTAGTTTTAGTATAAGAACACACATGCAATTACTCTAGTGGGTCCACATGTGGTTTGTGAAAAGAACACACATGCAATGACCACCGGTTGATCCATAAGTTGTTTGTGGAAAAGAACACGCATGCAATGAGTCTAGTGGATGCATGTGTGGTTTGTGGAAAAGAACACACATGCAATGACTCTAGTGCTGGTTTGTGGTTTTAGTATAAGAACAAACATGCAATGACTCTAGTGGTTGATCCATGTGTGGTTTGTGGAAAGAACACACATGCATTGGCAGTGGTGGATCCATGTGTGGTTTGTGGATAGAACACACATGCAATGACTCTAGTGCTAGTTTTAGTATAAGAACACACATGCAATTATTCTAGTGGGTCCACATGTGGTTTGTGAAAAGAACACACATGCAATGACCACTGGTTGATCCATAAGTTGTTTGTGGAAAAGAACACGCATGCAATGAGTCTAGTCGATCCATGTGTGGTTTGTGGAAAAGAACACACATGCAATGACTATAGTGGTGGTTTGCGGTTTTAGTATAAGAACAAACATGTAATGACTCTAGTGGTTGATCCATGTGCGGTTTGTGGAAAGAAAACACATGCAATGACTCGTTGATCCATATGTGGTTTGTGGAAAGAACACACATGCAATGACCACTTGTGGATCCATGTGTGGTTTGTGGAAAAGAACACACATGCAATGACTCTAGTGTTGGTTTTAGTATAAGATAACACATGCAATGACTCTAGTGCTTGATCCATGTGTGGTTTGTGGAAATAACACACATGCAATGACTCTAGTGGTTGATCCATGTGTGGTTTGTGGAAATAACACACATGAATTGACTCTAGTGGTTGATCCATGTGTGGTTTGTGGAAATAACACACATGCAATGACTGTAATGGATCCATAAGTGGTTTATGGAAAAGAACACACATGCAATGACCACTGGTTGATCCATATGTGGTTTGTGGAAAGAACACACATGCAATGACTCTAGTGGTTGATCCATGTGTGGTTTGTGGAAAGAACACACATGCATTGACAGTGGTGGATCCATGTGTGGTTTGTGGATAGAACACACATGCAATGACTCTAGTGCTAGTTTTAGTATAAGAACACACATGCAATTACTCTAGTGGGTCCACATGTGGTTTGTGAAAGAACACACATGCAATGACCACTGGTTGATCCATAAGTTGTTTGTGGAAAAGAACACATGCAATGAGTCTAGTGGATCCATGTGTGGTTTGTGGAAAGAATACACATGCAATGACTCTAGTGCTGGTCCACATGTGGTTTGTGAAAAGAACATACATGCAATGACCACTGGTTGATCCATAAGTTGTTTGTGGAAAGAACACACATGCAATGAGTCTTGTGGATCCATGTGTGGTTTGTGGATAGAACACACATGCAATGACTATAGTGCTGGTTTGTGTTTTTTGTATAAGAACAAACATGCAATGACTCTAGTGGTTGATCCATGTGTGGTTTGTGGAAAGAACACACATGCAATGACTCTGGTTGATCCATATGTGGTTTGTGGAAAGAACACACATGCAATGACCACTTGTGGATCCATGTGTGGTTTGTGGAAAAGAACACACATGCAATGACTCTAGTGTTGGTTTTAGTATAAGAACACACATGCAATGACTCTAGTGCTTGATCCATGTATGGTTTGTGGAAATAACACACATGCAATGACTCTAGTGGTTGATCCATGTGTGGTTTGTGGAAATAACAGACATGCATTGACTCTAGTGGTTGATCCATGTGTGGTTTGTGGAAATAACACACATGCAATGACTGTAATGGATCCATAAGTGGTTTATGGAAATGAACACACATGCAATGACCACTGGTATATCCATATGTGGTTTGTGGAAAGAACACACATGCAATGACTCTAGTGGTTGATCCATGTGTGGTTTGTGGAAAGAACACACATGCAATGACAGTGGTGGATCCATGTGTGGTTTGTGGATAGAACACACATGCAATGATTCTAGTGCTAGTTTTAGTATAAGAACACACATGCAATTACTCTAGTGGGTCCACATGTGGTTTGTGAAAAGAACACACATGCAATGACCACTGGTTGATCCATAAGTTGTTTGTGGAAAAGAACACGCATGCAATGAGTCTAGTGGATGCATGTGTGGTTTGTGGAAAAGAACACACATGCAATGACTCTAGTGCTGGTTTGTGGTTTTAGTATAAGAACAAACATGCAATGACTCTAGTGGTTGATCCATGTGTGGTTTGTGGAAAGAACACACATGCAATGACTCTGGTTGATCCATATGTGGTTTGTGGAAAGAACACACATGCAATGACCACTTGTGGATCCATGTGTGGTTTGTGGAAAAGAACACACATGCAATGACCACTGGTTGATCCATGTGTGGTTTGTGGAAAGAACACACATGCATTGACTCTAGTGTTGGTTTTGGTATAAGAACACACATACAATGACTCTAGTGCTTGATCCATGTGTGGTTTGTGGAAATAACACACATGCAATGACTCTAGTGGTTGATCCATGTGTGGTTTGTGGAAATAACACACATGCATTGACAGTGGTGGATCCATGTGTGGTTTGTGGAAATAACACACATGCAATGACTGTAATGGATCCATAAGTGGTTTATGGAAAAGAACACACATGCAATGACCACTGGTTGATCCATATGTGGTTTGTGGAAAGAACACACATGCAATGACTCTAGTGGTTGATCCATGTGTGGTTTGTGGAAAGAACATACATGCATTAACAGTGGTGGATCCATGTGTGGTTTGTGGATAGAACACACATGCAATGACTCTAGTGCTAGTTTTAGTATAAGAACACACATGCAATTACTCTAGTGGGTCCACATGTGGTTTGTGAAAAGAACACACATGCAATCACCACTGGTTGATCCATAAGTTGTTTGTGGAAAAGAACACGCATGCAATGAGTCTAGTGGATCCATGTGTGGTTTGTGGAAAAGAACACACATGCAATGACTCTAGTGCTGGTTTGTGGTTTTAGTATAAGAACAAACATGCAATGACTAGTGGTTGATCCATGTGTGGTTTGTGGAAAGAACACACATGCATTGACTCTGGTTGATCCATATGTGGTTTGTGCAAAGAACACACATGCAATGACCACTGGTGGATCCATGTGTGGTTTGTGGAAAGAACACACATGCAATGACTCTAGTGTTGTTTTAGTATAAGAACACACATGCAATGACTCTAGTGGTTGATCCATGTGTGGTTTGTGGAAATAACACACATGCAATGACTCTAGTGGTTGATCCATGTGTGGTTTGTGGAAATAACACACATGCAATGACTCTAGTGGTTGATCCATGTGTGGTTTGTGGAAATAACACACATGCAATGACTGTAATGGATCCATAAGTGGTTTATGGAAAAGAACACACATGCAATGACCACTGGTTGATCCATATGTGGTTTGTGGAAAGAACACACATGCAATGACTCTAGTGGTTGATCCATGTGTGGTTTGTGGAAAGAACACACATGCAATGAGAGTGGTGGATCCATGTGTGGTTTGTGGATAGAACACACATGCAATGACTCTAGTGCTAGTTTTAGTATAAGAACACACATGCAATGACTCTAGTGGGTCCACATGTGGTTTGTGAAAAGAACACACATGCAATGACCACTGGTTGATCCATAAGTTGTTTGTGGAAAAGAACACACATGCAATGAGTCTAGTGGATCCATGTGTGGTTTGTGGAAAAGAACACACATGCAATGACTCTAGTGCTGGTTTGTGGTTTTAGTATAAGAACAAACATGCAATGACTCTAGTGGTTGATCCATGTGTGGTTTGTGGAAAAGAACACACATGCAATGACTCTGGTTGATCCATGTGTGGTTTGTGGAAAGAACACACATGCAATGACTCTTGTGTTGGTTTTAGTATAAGAACACACATGCAATGACTCTAGTGGGTCCACATGTGGTTTGTGAAAAGAATAGAAATGCAATGACCACTGGTTGATCCATAAGTTGTTTGTGGAAAAGAAAACACATGCAATGAGTCTAGTGGATCCATGTGTGGTTTGTGGAAAAGAACACACATGCAATGACTCTAGTGCTAGTTTGTGGTTTTAGTATAAGAACAAACATGTAATGACTCTAGTGGTTGATCCATGTGTGGTTTGTGGAAAGAACACACATGCAATGACTCTGGTTGATCCATATGTGGTTTGTGGAAAGAACACACATGCAATGACCACTTGTGGATCCATGTGTGGTTTGTGGAAAAGAACACACATGCAATGACTCTAGTGGTTGATCCATGTGTGGTTTGTGGAAATAACACACATGCAATGGCTGTAATGGGTCCACATGTGGTTTATGGAAAAGAATACACATGCAATGACTCTAGTGGTTGATCCATGTGTGGTTTGTGGAAATAACACACATGCAATGACTCTAGTGGTTGATCCATGTGTGGTTTGTGGAAATAACACACATGCAATGACTGTAATGGATCCATAAGTGGTTTATGGAAAAGAACACACATGCAATGACCACTGGTTGATCCATATGTGGTTTGTGATAAGAACACACATGCAATGACTCTAGTGGTTGATCCATGTGTGGTTTGTGGAAAGAACACACATGCAATGAGAGTGGTGGATCCATGTGTGGTTTGTGGATAGAACACACATGCAATGACTCTAGTGCTAGTTTTAGTATAAGAACACACATGCAATGACTCTAGTGGGTCCACATGTGGTTTATGAAAAGAACACACATGCAATGACCACTGGTTGATCCATAAGTTGTTTGTGGAAAAGAACACACATGCAATGAGGATAGTGGATCCATGTGTGGTTTGTCGAAAAGAACACACATGCAATGACTATAGTGCTAGTTTGTGGTTTTAGTATAAGAACAAACATGTAATGACTCTAGTGGTTGATCCATGTGCGGTTTGTGGAAAGAACACACATGCAATGGCTCTGGTTGATCCATATGTGGTTTGTGGAAAGAACACACATGCAATGACCACTTGTGGATCCATGTGTAGTTTGTGGAAAAGAACACACATGCAATGACTCTAGTGTTGGTTTTAGTATAAGAACACACATGCAATGACTCTAGTGCTTGATCCATGTGTGGTTTGTGGAAATAACACATACGCAATGACTGTAATGGATCCATAAGTGGTTTATGGAAAAACACGGTTGATCCATATGTGGTTTGTGGAAAGAACACACATGCAATAACTCTAGTGGTTGATCCATGTGTGTTTTGTGGAAAGAACACACATGCAATGACAGTGGTGGATCCATGTGTGGTTTGTGGATAGAACACACATGCAATGACTCTAGTGCTAATTTTAGTATAAGAACAGACATGCAATGACTCTAGGGGGTCCACATGTGGTTTGTGAAAAGAACACACATGCAATGACCGCTGGTTGATCCATAAGTTGTTTGTGGAAAAGAACACACATTCTATGAGTCTAGTGGATCCATGTGTGGTTTGTGGAAAAGAACACACATCCAATGACTCTAGTGCTGGTTCGTGGTTTTAGTATAAGAACAAACATGCAATGACTCTAGTGGTTGATCCATGTGTGGTTTTGTGGAAAGAAAACACATGCAATGACTTTTGTTGATCCATATGTGGTTTGTGGAAATAACACACATGCAATGACTCTAGTAGTTGATCCATGTGTGGTTTGTGGAAATAACACACATGCATTGACTCTGGTTGATCCATATGTGGTTTGTGGAAAGAACACACATGCAATGACCACTTGTGGATCCATGTGTGGTTTGTGGAAAAGAACACACATGCAATGACTCTAGTGTTGGTTTTAGTATAAGAACACACATGCAATGACTCTAGTGCTTGATCCATGTGTGGTTTGTGGAAATAACACACATGCAATGACTCTAGTGGTTGATCCATGTGTGGTTTGTGGAAATAACACACATGCATTGACTCTAGTGGTTGATCCATGTGTGGTTTGTTGAAATAACACACATGCAATGACAGTAATGGATCCATAAGTGGTTTACGGAAAAGAACACACATGCAATGACCACTGGTTGATCCATATGTGGTTTGTGGAAAGAACACACATGCAATGACTCTAGTGGTTGATCCATGTGTGGTTTGTGGAAAGAACACACATGCATTGACAGTGGTGGATCCATGTGTGGTTTGTGGATAGAACACACATGCAATGACTCTAGTGCTAGTTTTAGTATAAGAACACACATGCAATTACTCTAGTGGGTCCACATGTGGTTTGTGAAAAGAACACACATGCAATGACCACTGGTTGATCCATAAGTTGTTTGTGGAAAAGAACACACATGCAATGAGTCTAGTGGATCCATGTGTGGTTTGTGGAACATAACACACATGCAATGACTCTAGTGCTGGTTTGTGGTTTTAGTATAAGAAAAAACATGCAATGACTCTAGTGGTTGATCCATGTGTGGTTTGTGGAAAGAACACACATGCAATGACTCTGGTTGATCCATATGTGGTTTGTGGAAAGAACACACATGCAATGACCACTTGTGGATCCATGTGTGGTTTGTGGAAAAGAACACACATGCAATGACCACTGGTTGATCCATTTGTGGTTTGTGGAAATAATACACATGCAATGACTCTAGTGGTTTGTCCATGTGTGGCTTGTGGAAATAACACACATGCAATGACTCTAGTGGTTGATCCATGTGTGGTTTGTGGAAATAACACACATGTAATGACTGTAATGGATCCATAAGTGGTTTATGGAAAAGAACACACATGCAATGACCACTGGTTGATCCATACGTGGTTTGTGATAAGAAAACACATGCAATGACTGTAGTGGTTGATCCATATCTGGTTTGTGGAAAGAACACCCATGTAATGACAGTGCTGGATCCATGTGTGGTTTGTGGATAGAACACACATGCAATGACTCTAGTGCTAGTTTTAGTATAAGAACACACATACAATGACTCCAGTGGGTCCACATGTGGTTTGTGAAAAGAACATACATGTAATGACCACTGGTTGATCCATAAGTTGTTTGTGGAAAAGAACACACAAGCAATGAGTCTAGTGGATCCATGTGTGGTTTGTGGAAAAGAACACACATGCAATGACTATAGTGCTGGTTTGTGGTTTTAGTATAAGAACAAACATGTAATGACTCTAGTGGTTGATCCATGTGTGGTTTGTGGAAAGAACACACATGCAATGACTCTGGTTGATCCATATGTGGTTTGTCGAAATAACACACATGCAATGACCACTTGTGGATCCATGTGTGGTTTGTGGAAAAGAACACACATGCAATGACCACTGGTTGATCCATGTGTGGTTTGTGGAAAGAACACACATGCAATGACTCTAGTGTTGGTTTTAGTATAAGAACACACATGCAATGACTCTAGTGCTTGATCCATGTGTGGTTTGTGGAAATAACACACATGCAATGACTCTAGTGGTTGATCCATGTGTGGTTTGTGGAAATAACACACATGCATTGACTCTAGTGGTTGATCCATGTGTGGTTTGTGGAAATAACACACATGCAATGACTGTAATGGATCCATAAGTGGTTTATGGAAAAGAACACACATGCAATGACCACTGGTAGATCCATATGTGGTTTGTGGAAAGAACACACATGCAATGACTCTAGTGGTTGATCCATGTGTGGTTTGTGGAAAGAACACACATGCATTGACAGTGGTGGATCCATGTGTGGTTTGTGGATAGAACACACATGCAATGACTCTAGTGCTAGTTTTAGTATAGTAACACACATGCAATTACTCTAGTGGGTCCACTTGTGGTTTGTGAAAAGAACACACATGCAATGACCACTGGTTGATCCATAAGTTGTTTGTGGAAAAGAACATGCATGCAATGAGTCTAGTGGATCCATGTGTGGTTTGTGGAAAAGAACACACATGCAATGACTCTAGTGCTGGTTTGTGGTTTTAGTATAAGAACAAACATGCAATGACTCTAGTGGTTAATCCATGTGTGGTTTGTGGAAAGAACACACATGCAATGACTCTGGTTGATCCATATGTGGTTTGTGGAAAGAACACACATGTAATGACCACTTGTGGATCCATGTGTGGTTTGTGGAAAAGAACACACATGCAATGACCACTGGTTGATCCATGTGTGGTTTGTGGAAAGAACACACATGCATTGACTCTAGTGTTGGTTTTAGTATAAGAACACACATGCAATGACTCTAGTGCTTGATCCATGTGTGGTTTGTGGAAATAACACACATGCAATGACTCTAGTGGTTGATCCATGTGTGGTTTGTGGAAATAACACACATGCATTGACTCTAGTGGTTGATCCATGTGTGGTTTGTGGAAATAACACACATGCAATGACTGTAATGGATCCATAAGTGGTTTATGGAAAAGAACACACATGCAATGACCACTGGTTGATCCATATGTGGTTTGTGGAAAGAACACACATGAATGACTCTAGTGGTTGATCCATGTGTGGTTTGTGGAAAGAACACACATGCATTAACAGTGGTGGATCCATGTGTGGTTTGTGGATAGAACACACATCCAATGACTCTAGTGCTAGTTTTAGTATAAGAACACACATGCAATTACTCTAGTGGGTCCACATGTGGTTTGTGAAAAGAACACACATGCAATGACCACTGGTTGATCCATAAGTTGTTTGTGGAAAAGAACACGCATGCAATGAGTCTAGTGGATCCATGTGTGGTTTGTGGAAAAGAACACACATGCAATGACTCTAGTGCTGGTTTGTGGTTTTAGTATAAGAACAAACATGCAATGACTAGTGGTTGATCCATGTGTGGTTTGTGGAAAGAACACACATGCATTGACTCTGGTTGATCCATATGTGGTTTGTGCAAAGAACACACATGCAATGACCACTGGTGGATCCATGTGTGGTTTGTGGAAAAGAACACACATACAATGACCACTGGTTGATCCATGTGTGGTTTGTGGAAAGAACACACATGCAATGACTCTAGTGTTGGTTTTAGTATAAGAACACACATGCAATGACTCTAGTGGTTGATCCATGTGTGGTTTGTGGAAATAATACACATGCAATGACTCTAGTGGTTGATCCATGTGTGGCATGTGGAAATAACACACATGCAATGACTCTAGTGGTTGATCCATGTGTGGTTTGTGGAAATAACACACATGCAATGACTGTAATGGATCCATAAGTGGTTTATGGAAAAGAATACACATGCAATGACTCTAGTGGTTGATCCATGTGTGGTTTGTGGAAATAACACACATGCAATGACTCTAGTGGTTGATCCATGTGTGGTTTGTGGAAATAACACACATGCAATGACTGTAATGGATCCATAAGTGGTTTATGGCAAAGAACACACATGAAGTGACCACTGGTTGATCCATATGTGGTTTGTGATAAGAACACACATGCAATGACTCTAGTGGTTGATCCATGTGTGGTGTCTGTAAGAACACACATGCAATGAGAGTGGTGGATCCATGTGTGGTTTGTGGATAGAACACACATGCAATGACTCTAGTGCTAGTTTTAGTATAAGAACACACATGCAATGACTCTAGTGGGTCCACATGTGGTTTATGAATAGAACACACATGCAATGACCACTGGTTGATCCATAAGTTGTTTGTGGAAAAGAACACACATGCAATGAGGATAGTGGATCCATGTGTGGTTTGTGGAAAAGAACACACATGCAATGACTCTAGTGCTGGTTTGTGGTTTTTGTATAAGAACAAACATGCAATGACTCTAGTGGTTGATCCATGTGTGGTTTGTGGAAAGAACACAGATGCAATGACTCTGGTTGATCCATATGTGGTTTGTGGAAAGAACACACAAGCAATGACCATTGGTGGATCCATGTGTGGTATGTGGAAAAGAACACACATGCAATGACCGCTGGTTGATCCATGTGTGGTTTGTGGAAAGAACACACATGCAATGACTCTAGTGTTGGTTTTAGTATAAGAACACACATGCAATGACTCTAGTGGGTCCACATGTGGTTTGTGAAAAGAACATACATGCAATGACCACTGGTTGATCCATAAGTTGTTTGTGGAAAAGAACACACAAGCAATGAGTCTAGTGGATCCATGTGTGGTTTGTGGAAAAGAACACACATGCAATGACTATAGTGCTGGTTTGTGGTTTTAGTATAAGAACAAACATGTAATGACTCTAGTGGTTGATCCATGTGCGGTTTGTGGAAAGAACACACATGCAATGACTCTGGTTGATCCATATGTGGTTTGTGGAAAGAACACACATGCAATGACCACTTGTGGATCCATGTGTGGTTTGTGGAAAAGAACACACATGCAATGACTCTAGTGTTGGTTTTAGTATAAGAACACACATGCAATGACTCTAGTGCTTGATCCATGTGTGGTTTGTGGAAATAACACACATGCAATGACTCTAGTGGTTGATCCATGTGTGGTTTGTGGAAATAACACACATGCATTGACTCTAGTGGTTAATCCATGTGCGGTTTGTGGAAATAACACACATGCAATGACTGTAATGGATCCATAAGTGGTTTATGGAAAAGAACACACATGCAATGACCACTGGTTGATCCATATGTGGTTTGTGGAAAGAACACACATGCAATGACTCTAGTGGTTGATCCATGTGTGGTTTGTGGAAAGAACACACATGCATTGACAGTGGTGGATCCATGTGTGGTTTGTGGATAGAACACACATGCAATGACTCTAGTGCTAGTTTTAGTATAAGAACACACATGCAATTACTCTAGTGGGTCCACATGTGGTTTGTGAAAAGAACACACATGCAATGACCACTGGTTGATCCATAAGTTGTTTGTGGAAAAGAACACGCATGCAATGAGTCTAGTGGATCCATGTGTGGTTTGTGGAAAAGAACACACATGCAATGACTCTAGTGCTGGTTTGTGGTTTTAGTATAAGAACAAACATGCAATGACTCTAGTGGTTGATCCATGTGTGGTTTGTGGAAAGAACACACATGCAATGACTCTGGTTGATCCATATGTGGTTTGTGGAAAGAACACACATGCAATGACCACTTGTGGATCCATGTGTGGTTTGTGGAAAAGAACACACATGCAATGACCACTGGTTGATCCATGTGTGGTTTGTGGAAAGAACACACATGCATTGACTCTAGTGTTGGTTTTAGTATAAGAACACACATGCAATGACTCTAGTGCTTGATCCATGTGTGGTTTGTGGAAATAACACACATGCAATGACTCTAGTGGTTGATCCATGTGTGGTTTGTGGAAATAACACACATGCATTGACTCTAGTGGTTGATCCATGTGTGGTTTGTGGAAATAACACACATGCAATGACTGTAATGGATCCATAAGTGGTTTATGGAAAAGAACACACATGCAATGACCACTGGTTGATCCATATGTGGTTTGTGGAAAGAACACACATGCAATGACTCTAGTGGTTGATCCATGTGTGGTTTGTGGAAAGAACACACATGCATTGACAGTGGTGGATCCATGTGTGGTTTGTGGATAGAACACACATGCAATGACTCTAGTGCTACTTTTAGTATAAGAACACACATGCAATTACTCTAGTGGGTCCACATGTGGTTTGTGAAAAGAACACAACTGCAATGACCACTGGTTGATCCAAAAGTTGTTTGTGGAAAAGAACACGCATGCAATGAGTCTAGTGGATCCATGTGTGGTTTGTGGAAAAGAACACACATGCAACGACTATAGTGCTGGTTTGTGGTTTTAGTATAAGAACAAACATGCAATGACTAGTGCTTGATCCATGTGTGGTTTGTGGAAAGAACACACATGCATTGACTCTGGTTGATCCATATGTGGTTTGTGCAAAGAACACACATGCAATGACCACTAGTGGATCCATGTGTGGTTTGTGGAAAAGAACACACATACAATGACCACTAGTTGATCCATGTGTGGTTTGTGGAAAGAACACACATGCAATGACTCTAGTGTTGGTTTTAGTATAAGAACACACATGCAATGACTCTAGTGGTTGATCCATGTGTGGTTTGTGGAAATAATACACATGCAATGACTCAAGTGGTTGATCCATGTGTGGCTTGTGGAAATAACACACATGCAATGACTGTAATGGATCCATAAGTGGTTTATGGAAAAGAATACACATGCAATGACCACTAGTTGAGCCATATGCGATTTGTGGAAAGAACACACATGCAATGACTC